>JASDDO010000026.1:16810078-18060078 GCA_030015575.1 Agapanthus africanus | reverse complement strand
TGGAGCGGGCGGAAATTCCGAGATTACCTCATCATCGCTGTTCTCGAAGCACCGGGGAAGGTCATCTATGTTCTCGGGCTCTTCTTTTAATATCGTAATCGTATAACAGGTACGAATCCGCTCCCAGGACTGAGGTGGATCCGGTTTTGCTCTTGCGGCTTTGGGTTCGTGCTTTCGGGGCGGTGTTACCCTCCAGCTGTTGGATAAAGCGAATCTCCCCCTTCGGTACTGGTCCTCGACCCAGTTCTTAAAGGTGAAGCAGTCTTCGGTAGGATGTCCTATGGCTCGGTGATAAGAGCAATAGCCCGAGCGAGAGGCCTTATTAGCTTGTTCGGGGTGTCTAGACTCTGGAAGCGTGATCATCTGATGTTTTAGGGCGAGCTTGAGTAACCTTTCCGTCTTGTCTCGGGGGAAGGAGTACGCTCGACTCATCTTTTCTATGAAGGACGAATCCGAGCTGTGCAGTACCCGATCACGTAACCCTCTAATCCTGCGTCGTTGTTGTCGGCTCTTTTTTCCGCTTCTCAACTTATTTCCGTCTCCGCATCGGGCCTTTCGCATGATGGGTTGACAAGGATGAGCATTCTTGCCTTTCGCAGCCTGTTGAAATAGACGTTGCGTCCTGGCCTTCTCGTAGATGGCCATTTCGCGGCTGTGGTCTTCCCAAGCTTTCTGACCCACTTTCCTGATAGGCTTGCTCATTCGTTCTTCAAACGACGGACTTGGCGCTTCAATCGCAGGGTCTGGTTTTGATGAGGGATCGGTATCTCCTGACGGGGCGTCCTCTTCTTCATCAAAGGTATATATAGCGTAGCTGCTGTGGGCCCGCTCTCGTTTTCCGGTTCTCGCGTATCCAAGCCCGAGTGTCTCCATTTTCCCGTTGGGCAATTTGCGTTGGGTTCCAGGGACATCCCAAATCTTGTTGTAGAACCGAGCCTGTCGAACAGTTTGTTTTAAGGGTACTCGTTGGCGCTTCAATAGCTTCTTTAATCCATCTGTATAGTATCTGGGCAAACGGATGGGTTGGAGTCTGTCGCATGCAGCATCTGCGCCATGCCAGATCTTTTTCTCTACTTTCGACTCTGAGGATTGATAGAATAGGATCATCTTCTCACCCTTTCGCCTGGGGGGGACGCAAAACGTTTGCAGCTCTTGCACACTGTGAGCTTGAAGCGTGTCGAGGTCCTTGTAGTGTTCTTGCGGTACCATGGTGATTTGCAAGTTATGGTCATCGCACGGAGGTGCTTGTATTGAAAGCCGATTGGAGAATACGGCATTGACCTCATCTTCCGAATCACTTCCGAAGACCAGTATGGGGATGGGCGTCCTCTGGTTGTTGCGTTGAGTTGGCCCCGTATAAACTATCTCTTCTTCTTCTTCGGTATCGCTTCCGAAAACAGGGATGGTGGCGGCGGCCTTGTTCTCCGAGTCGTGACACCTTTCTGTATCTTCAAAGTCTGGCAAGAAGTATTTCGCATCCTCGTATTTGCGGACTTCGTTCACGGAAAATGGGTTCAGCTCACCCGTCACAGTATACTCGAAACCATCTTTAAAGTACTTCATACACTGATGTTGTGTAGAAGGGACGATGTTGTACTCGTGTAACCAAGGACGGCCGAGCAAGGCGTTGTAACAGGTCTTGGCGTCAATGGCATGGAATTTGATGTCTGTGACGAGAAGCCCGAAGCGTAACGTTAATATCACGGACCCGAGAGTCCGTGACGATTGTGAATCGAAACCGGAAATAGTGATTTTGTCACGAGCGAGATGTTGCACACTCATGCAGATTTCCTTCAACACCCGAACATTAAGGAGATTGACAGAGGATCCATTATCCACCAAGATCTTGCCTATCTTGATATCATGGCAGTATCCGGAGACATACAGGGGACGGTTATGGTCGCACGTCCCGAGAAGGAGGTCTTCATCACCGAAAGTGACGTCGGCCGTATGCACTTCTTCCAGTTCGTCTCTCATCTTTTGGGTGGCGAGAAAAGCTTGGAATTGCTCAGGTTCTTGTAGCGCTTTAATTAGTGAGTCCCGTGCTTCTTTTGATAATAGGAGGGCGTCGAGAATGCTAAGCTGGGAAGGTAGCTTCCTTAGATGCGCGAGGATGTTATAGTCCACTTTACTCCTCCTAGGAAGGTCTTTAGTCGCCAGTTCCTTCGCGACTTGGTCATCCAAAGTGATATCTTCAGTGACCTTTTCCTTTCCCTTATCTTTTCTGTTCGTAGGCCCGAGATTCTTTTCCGGGAGTGTGCGATTGCGCAGCTGAGTGTTTCCGCAGGCTTCTGATTCCTCATCTTTCCCTAGCGCGGATTCTTCAAAGAGAGGGCCCAGAGTCACTTCTTCATCAGAGTCGCTCCCAAAGGTGAGGACTTGCGATCCCTCGGTATGAGCCATATAGCAGTTGCCAGTAATTCTGTTGGGTCCGTCAACAGCGCTTCTTCGCTCCCGACGGCTCTTGCGTTTCATGCGTTTGAAATGTTGCCGGCGAGCAACATATCCTTGCCACCATATCTTGAAGGCGTCGCACTCCTCTGTGGGGTGTGAGACTTTCCGATGATATGCGCAGTAATCGGGGTGTTTCTCCGCCCCATCGTGCGTGTTTCCTTCCGAGGGGGGTAGCCTCATTCCCATTGACATGGCTTTGGCGAACCTTTTCCTCGTCTTGAATATCTTCTTGTCCATTTCGGATGCCTTTCGCTCTGGCAGGGGTAGCTCAACTCTTTCGTTCAGTCGCCCGCATTTGGTTCCTCCTGATGCTGCCATCTCGCGCTCCTGATCCGCTTTACTTTTTAGACGAATCTCGTCTAGGAAGGCATTGATCATATCAGTTGTCAGCCTCGCACGCTCTGGTTCGGGCTCTGCCTTCGGCTTCTTAGTGATAGGAGTTTTCTCATCATCGGTAAACGAGTGGGAGATCATGTTGCAACTTGCCGCATATCCCTCGGATTCGTCCGACGAGTTTTCTCCATCATCGTCCTCTTGAAAGATGTGGCTGAGGAACTCTTGCAGTGTGACAGGAGTTCGCGCCTTCTGATTATATTCTTCTAGCGCGTCGATTTGCTTCTGCAAGTTTGTTTGCTCGTCTCCAAGCTTCGCGGGCTTCTTGGATTTCTTTTTCTTTTTCTTCGAAGCTTTTGACGGTTGGGCGTGAGTATTTGGGCCCTTATCAGCAGTCTTCGTAGTTGCGCGGGGCTTCACTGCTCCTTCGATAATTCGAGGTTCAAGAGGGTCCTTCCATTCGATTGCAGGACACGCATGAAGGTCTCTCAGCATCCTTTTGGTCTTCGTTGATAGCGCGACTTCCCATGGAACTTCTTCGATAAAGGAGCAGGTTGCCCCCGGTGTGTCTGCCTTTTTAGGAGTATGTGGTTGTGGCGGGTTCACCTTCCACTTTTCGGACAGTACAAACTTCCCCTGGAGGTATTGATCTTCGATCCATCCTTTGAAGACGAAGCAATCTTCAATCGGATGGCTTACCGTTTGATGGTAAGGGCAATAGTTAGGGTTATTCACCTCGGTGGGTTGTGGCGGTCGCCTTGGATTTGGGAGGTTAATAAGTCTGTTGCGTATTGCCAGCTCAAATAACCGTCTCGTCTTGTCTCGTGGGAACGAGTAGGGACGCTTCATCTTTTCATTATAATACCGGCGTCTTTCTTCCAGTTGATCTGCCGATTTTGGGGCGTCAGGTTGCTGTTGGGCATTTGCGACAAAGGTGGCCCTTCCTTTACCCTTATCATTCCGAGGTTCCGACTTCGGGGGAGGTGGCCTATGACCCATCTGGTCCATCTGAGCCAACTTGTCGATTAAAGCCTGGAATGTGGTTGGCTTAAAAAACATCATAAACTGGGAGATGGTTGCGTGGGGGTCCAAGGTTCCCACGAACATACCCACTGCGGGTGCTTCCTCAATGCGTTGCTCGCATCTCGACCACAAATTCCGCCAGCGTATAGCGTACTGGACCCAGGTTTCGCCTGGCTTTACCCTGGCGTTAATCAAAGCAGTAATTGGAGTGCGCTCGCTGGCGCTTGCGAACCGCTGAGTGAACAACAACTCCATTTCAGCGAACGTTTTGATGGAATCGTTCGGAAGTTCTGAATACCATTCGAATGCTGTTTCTGATAAGCTGCCAACGAACTGACGGAGTAACAGTTTATCGTCACCGCCGGTGTTACCGCAGAGGGCCCGGAACTGGGCGACGTGTTGATGAGGATTGCCGGTCCCCTTATACACATGGAATTTCGGTATCGTATAGCCTTGCGGGTATTTGATTTGATCGTACCAGCTTGGATACGGCCGCCCCGTTTTCACGACTTGACCAGCTGCCTCAGTTGCATGATGGACCCGGATTTGCTGGGCTATATAGTCAGCCAAGTCAGCCTTAGAGATCGTCTCTTCCTTGGCCGTTGAGAGGGCCGGTGGTGGATTTGACGTCTCTCCTCGGTCGTCCTCCAGAATAATCGGAGGATCTTCGGCGGGTAAGTCTTGCTGGATCATCATTCCTATCACATCTTGAAAGAGAAGGCCCATCCGTTGTATGTTGGCCGCTTGTTCAGCAGCCTCTTTGTCCCTTTTCTCCAGTGTCCGGCGAAGGAATTCAGTGTCGGTTTCTTCCTCCCGGCGTGCGTCTGAGGACGCTTCTGGGTTTTCCTTCGGCCCGGTGAGCGCGGCCATAGCATTCATCATTTCTTGGAGCTTTTGTTGCTGCTCCTGGGATTTCGTTACGGATCGGGTTAGCGGTCGGTGGCCTGTAGAAGTGCGGCTCTCCTCCTTTCCAGAGGCCATGTATACGGTGTGGACCATCATGCCCCCAGACTTAAGGTGTCCGGGCTTGTTGTTTTTAGCCGTCGTTGCTCGTCGAGGGATCTTCTCGGGCTCCCTCCTTTTATGAGCCATGGAGGTTGAGGGGGCCGTCGAGGTGGGCGTCCAAACAGCCTTTTGGGTTTTCGCCTGGTGACCAGCTTTCGGTTGGATCTTCAGCTTCTTATGCTGGCGGGAGAAGTTTGGATCGATGATTGAGTCCCGGGCCCGCCGCCAAACCTTATAGATTTTGGAAGACAGCCGTTGAGGAGATCGGGGCTGTTCTGATTCTATTTCCACAACCTTTTCTGATGGGGGAGGAGACCTCTTCAGTACTGCGATAGGGGAATTCCTTCGCACCTTATTTAGCATTTCAAAGCTATTCCCAGTTGGAACAGCAGCATTAACTTCTACCGCCGGGGCTGGTGGAGTCAATCCAGAGTGGGAGTTGCCCCCAGCCTTCCTTATTCGACGCCAATGCCGACGTCGAGCGCGTCGAGCAGACGGCGTAGAGTCAGATATAAGAATGGTTTCATCTTGCCCCCTGTGTGGGTGGGGGGTCGTTGTTGGTGTTAGCCTGTCAAAGACCGATGTCCTTTGTACAGCGGGAGCGGGAGTCGAAGCTGTTAATCTCGTGAAGATCGATTTCTTGACTGGGGAAACCGTCTTGGCGATTTCGGAGGCAGGAGCGGCCTCCTTCTTAGAAGCAATCTTCTCTGGGATTGTAGGCCTCATGATGAGTTCGCAAGATTTCTGGCCCAATCTAGAGAAGACCGAGGCGTTAACGTTGGGCGACTTGTTAAGAGGAACCGCGGCAGGGGTAAGACGATCAAAGACCGACTTCCTGAGAGTTTCCTTTGTCAGCACTGGCGCCACGAAGCTTGATGAGGGGAGCATAGTCCCAAAGAACAATCCGGTAGTGGCCTGAGTCACTTGGTCTGCCGGCATTGTGAACAACGAAGCAGCTTGGGGTCCATAGGCTACACCTCCTGGCGAGGCAAAGCGTTGGTCGCGATTGCAGTTTGAGCAGTTGGAGGATTTCGCGGAAGTAGCAGCCATCGATCCTTTGTTTTTCTGCAATAGGCAAGACGCCAATTCTTAGTATCTTGAAACCCAAGGGCAATCATTGGCGAACCGCGATTGGTTCGCGAATCACGACGCACGAAGTGTGGAGTGGAAAGAGGAAAAGGTCCCACCGGGCGTGCCAGAATCTGTTCCCCTCCGAAAGACGGCGCGCAAGGCTGCGATGTCTTGGCGCTGAGATTCGGGGCAGATGCTAATTGATGCTATCCGTTCACCTCTCCGAAGATGCCAAGTTGGTTTATGGCACCATGTATCGAAGGTTTGAGCGGATGCGACCGATGTAGCAGACTTCGTCAGATTCCCCCTCGTTGAGGGGTTTTTGATTGTGGGGACGCTCTTCCCTGCAGGCGCAAGCCCCTGCAGTTAATTACGCTACCGCATTGCGGTAACAACTTTCTCCTTCTCCAGATGGTCACTTCGTGTCGTGGGTTTTGTTTTATGTTTTACTGCCCGTGGATCGTCTACGGAGACTGAGTTATGTCGTCGCCCGTAGGGCATGGACTAGTCCAAATCCGCATTATCTTAAATTTGGGTTTGGGGGTTTGGTTTGAGGATACGTCAGCCATGCTTGGGGCTAAGATCAACTCAAACGTTTGTTAAGGATACGTTAGTCTAACTTTGTGACTAAGATCAACTTAACGGGATCGTTTAGATCCTACAAAAGAGTGTTTGGACTCTAATGTTCCAGTTTAGGGACGTGGCGGTCCATCGTATATGTGGCCGTCGGGACCCGTCACCTCTCTGACGACGTTGAAGGATTACAACGGCGGATGTCAGAGGAGTTCAGAGATGTACCCTCGAGCCAGAGTTAATTAGGGGGATTCATAGTCCAGTCTGCTTGAAGGTTTAAGGACGCGTTAGCCATCTTTGAGGCTAAGATCAACTTAAACAGGACCATTTAGATCCGACGAAAGAGCATATAGGGGCTCTATTGTTCTAGTTTAAGGACATTGCGGTCCGTGGGTAGTTTAAGGACATTGCGGTCCATGGGTAGTTTAAGGGCATTGCGGTCCATGGGTAGTTTAAAGACATCTCGGTCAATGGGTAGTTTAAAGACATCTCGGTCAATGGGTAGTTTAAAGACATCTCGGTCAATGGGTAGTTTAAAGACATCTTGGTCAATGGGTAGTTTAAAGACATCTCGGTCAATGGGTAGTTTAAAGACATCTCGGTCAAGGTTAAGGACGTCATAGTCCATGGGTTTAAGGACTCCACAGTCCGGTATGTGCTCTGGATGCTTCACACGGGTTCACTGCCGTGCTAGGCGAGGACCAGGCTCCGCTCTGGATGCTTCACACGGGTTCACTGCCGTGCTCTGCGAGGACCAGGATCCGCTCTGGACGTTTCCCGCGGGGTCAAAGAGTGACGTTATCCACGTTCCACGTAACCAGGAATTTTGTATCATGCATGGGTTTAAGGACCCCACAGTCCATGTCATGAATGGTCTTCGGGACCCGTCACCTCTTTGAAGACATTGAGGGATTACAATGCCAAATATCAAAGGAGTGAAGAGATGTACCCTAGAACCGGGGTGGATTAGATAGTCTTTGGCCCAATTTGGGTCAAGATTGATCGATTATGTTATAAGCCCATCGGCCCAGTTAATCACAGATTGAGGACTTATGGCCATCTTGGGCTAAGTCCAGTCAGGTCTGGAATATTGACTCTTTGTTGTTCCATTGAGGGAGAATGTTTGCCTCTATCCCTTTAGCCAATTGGGCCAAAGCCTGGTGTTAAATACTTCAGAGCAATCAGTGTTAAACACTGGGAATAAGATTGATGAGTTAGTGTTCAACACTAAGAGATAATTGGTGTTAAACACCAGTAATAAGGCTTTTTCAAATTAGTGTTAAACACTAAAACAGATCAGTGTTGAACACTGCCAATAAGGCTTTTTAACCAGCATTGAATGCTAAGGCCCGACAGTGTTTTAACACTGGGCTTGAGAGTTTTAATTTTAGTGTTAAACACTAAGGCAAGAAGGGTCACGTGGCAGCACGTGAGAGCGCCCTCCCTTCAGTTGTTCTGCTGAAATTATCACTTCTTTCAAAGCATCACGTGCCATCACGTGATGGGCATTCAAATGCTTGTGTATTAGAGTTTCTGCCAAGGTTACGTGGATCACGTGGGGTGCTGCCTCAAAGGGACTTCTGTAGCTCTTTTGAGAGGGTCACGTGGTGACACGTGACCCTACCTCCATGTATGTAGTTTAGAGAATCTGTTGATCTTTCTTTTCAGGAATTAAATTCCTCGGGCTTTAATTTTCAAAGGAATTAAATTCCTACTTCCTTTCGATCCCTGAACCTTCTGTAGGAATTAACTTCCTTGTTTATGTGAAGAACTGAATAGGGTTAAACCCTAATGAAAG
Source organism: Agapanthus africanus (assembly GCA_030015575.1). Taxonomy (NCBI): domain Eukaryota; kingdom Viridiplantae; phylum Streptophyta; class Magnoliopsida; order Asparagales; family Amaryllidaceae; genus Agapanthus; species Agapanthus africanus. The sequence continues at coordinate 18,051,821 of JASDDO010000026.1, read as the reverse complement.
CTTTTAAGGAGCTAAACTTCTCGTTTTAAAGAAAGGGAATTAAATTCCTGCTGTTTCAACAGAACTATGTTCTTAATTAGGGTTAAACCCTGCTTCTTTTATTTTGAAGGAATTAAATTCCCATGATATAGGGTCGAGCCCTAATTTTATTTTAAAGGAATTGAATTCCTACAGTTCTGCGAGAATTAAATTCTCATGCTTGCATTCCTTCTCTATGTTTTGGATCTGCATGGCAGGATCTCGACCCATTGAGAATTAAATTCTCAACCTAAAGGGGAGATGTGCACTTTGCAGATCCTCTATCAAAGAGAGAAGAAATGTGCTCTTCTGTTTTATGTATCAGAGTTAAACTCTGTTGGGAATTAAATTCCCCCTCTTTCAAAAGGCCTTCCCTTTCTTACCTAGGGTTTTTGCAGAAGATCCAAGTCTTTTCCAAGTATCAAAGCTTTTCTCCTTTTTTCTTTTTTTTTTGCGCGTGTATCTCTCTCTTTCTTTTGTATCTCTTGGCTCCTATTTATAGGAGAAGCAGCCGAATCAATCAGTTTTTGACGAATCTTCATGGAGATATTTGATTTGCATTCATTGTTCATTCTGGACCTTTGGATTATTAGGTGAATTTTATCCACCGTTGGATTTCAAACCCAGAGATTCTCCCTTTTTATTTTGGTTAGATTTAAGGGGGAAATCTTTCCAAACCCGAGATTTTCCATAAATAAATGACCTCTGAATCTTTAATTTGATTGGATGCATATAGTTGCGTTCCTTTGGAAAGATTCGCATTTCTCTCAGAATTTAATTCTGTTGACAAAAAGGGCTTTGAAAGCCGGTCACGTGTGACCACGTGATCCATGGTCACATGTGAGCACGTGACCCCCTTTGGAATGAGCCTTTTGCTCTGTGTCTTCTGATTGCTGCTTAAACGTCACGTGCTACCACGTGACCCCTGGTCACGTGTGAGCACGTGACCCTTGCTTGAACTCTCTTTCCTTGGTTCGTCTGGAGAACGAGTCTGCTGTCTTGAACGTCACGTGCCAACACGTGACCCTGGTCACGTGGAAGCACGTGACCTCTTCTGAAGCCTTTTTCTTGACTTGATCAGAGAAATTGTGTCTTTGACGCTTGCATTTAAATGTCACGTGTCGCCACGTGACCCTGGTCACGTGGGAGCACGTGACTCTTTTTTGAAGCCCATTTTCTTCAGCGTAATCAGTAGGCTGAACTCGACTTGATGATGCTTTTAAGGTGTCACGTGCCAACACGTGACCGCTAGTCACGTGTAAGCACGTGACTCTCCTCTGAAGCTTTTCCCAGAAGCTTTCCTGATTTTAAATCAGGAAACAGTAGGGAATGTAAAGATTGTACAGTTGTTGTGTGCGGACGGGAGCTTTTTGCAGATTTCTTGGTGATTGATACGGGCAGCTATGAAGTCGTCTTGGGAATGGATTTTCCTGGCACTTTCCACGCTCACATTGATTGTAGGGCAAGGAAGGTAATTTTCCAGATTTCCGGACATCCCGAGTTTAGCTTCACTGGAGGAAGCAGTTCTGTCGGGCCAGTCGAGTTCAGGGCTAGGCCGACAAACAATATTCTTGCAGCAATGGAAGTTGATAATAGTGAAGAGCCGGCTGTTGTTTATGATTTTATGGACGTGTTTGAAGATATATCGGGATTACCTCCGAAGCGAGACGTGGAGTTCGCAATTGATCTTATTCCTGGTGCAGCGCCGGTATCCAAAGCGTATTATCCAATGGCACCAGTAGAGTTGGAAGAAGTCAAGAAACAGGTTGCTGAATTGCTTGAAAAAGGTTGGATTCGAAGCAGTAACTCGCCTTGGGGAGCTCCAGTTCTTCTAGTAAAGAAGAAGGATGGCACAAGAAGGATGTGCATCGACTATCGAGAATTAAACCGGGTGACTATTAAGAACAAGTACCCGATCCCTCACATTGGCGAACTTTTCGAGCAGCTTAATGGCGCGAGGGTGTTCTCGAAGCTGGATTTGCGATCCGGATATCATCAGGTCCGAGTGAAAGCAGAAGATATTTGCAAGACGGCGTTCCGAACTCGGTATGGACATTACGAATACTTAGTGATGCCCTTCGGAGTAACGAATGCACCGGCAGTATTCATGGACTTGATGAACCGAATCTTTTCACTGTTCTTAGACCAGTTTATTGTGGTGTTCATTGATGACAATCTGGTTTACTCGAAGAGTTTTGAAGAACATACTGAGCAATTGAAGATCGCACTGCAAACGTTAAGACAGGAGAAGTTGTATGCAAAGATGAGTAAGTGCGAGTTTTGGCTGGAGGAAGTAAAGTTTTTGGGACATGTTGTGTCTGGCAATGGAATTGCCGTCGATCCAGAAAAGATTGCAGCAGTTCGTGATTGGCCGATTCCAAAGAATGTTGCGGAGATAAGAAGCTTTCTTGGGCTCGCCGGATATTACAGGAGATTCATGGAGAACTTTGCTCGTCTGGCAGAGCCGTTGACCAAGCTTACGTGGAAGGAGGTACCTTTTGTATGGACGGATAAATGTGCGTTAGCTTTTGATACGTTGAAGCAGAAGTTGATAACCGCCCCTATTTTGACCGTGCCAGACAATTCCGGAGGATTGATGCTTCACAGCGACGCATCTGAGAAAGGATTGGGATGTGTCTTGATGCAGCATGGGAAGGTTGTAGCGTACGCATCGAGACAGTTGAAGACCCATGAGAAGAATTATCCAACTCATGACTTGGAGCTTGCGGCTGTGATTTTCGCTTTGAAGATTTGGAGACACTACCTTTTGGGCGAAAGAGTCGAAGTTTTTACTGATCATAAGAGCTTGAAGTATGTGTTCACCCAGAAGGAGCTTAATATGAGGCAGCGTAGATGGTTGGAGCTGATGGCTAACTACGATCTTGATCTTAAATACCATCCGAGAAAGGTTAATGTCGTGCCGGATGCGCATAGTCGGTTACCAGCAATTCAGGTGTTAACTACGCAGAAGGAGCTTATTGAAGATTTTCGAAGATTTGACTTGGAGGTGGTGCTACCGTATTCTTCGGGACAGTTGATGCAGCTGCAAGTACAGTCATCGTTTGTAACACCCGAGCCCAATACTATTAATTTCTGTTACTGTTTGAACATTAGTGTGGTACTCAGTTCATTTAGCCTGCCTGTTTGTCACTTACTGTAAAATTTTATCTGGCAAAGTCATTTCTGCATATAACAAATTTTGGCATCTAAAATAAAATTAAAAATATCTATCTTGGCCTACTCGACACCCTTAGCCTTGTGGTAGCGTCCGTGCATCGAGTTCTCGTCCCGTTCGGTGAAACGGGCGAGTTTGGATGGCTACGCGCGCGTACAGGTGTCCGTCTTGGGGGTATGCTTTTTAATCATAAAACACTTAATTTTAAAATTTGGAACCCGCTTAAAATCCTATTATTTAAATTTCGAATTTTTGGACCCAACCCGGACGCGATTTGGAAATGTTTCATTTGGCGCCAAAATCCTAAATTTTAATAATATTTAAAACCATATATATTTCGTTAATTTATATATCTTTACTGTTAATTAATCTTTGTATATTTTTTTAAAAACCTCTGAAATCTTTTATCCAGCCAATCATCACGAAGCAAATAACTTTCCGTGGGCCCCACCTCTTCAATCTCTCTCTCTCTCTCTATCTTTCTCTATCTCTCTCTCTACCCATCACAGATCTCTCTCTCTCCCCTAATCTCTTTCTCTCTCCTACCTTTTATATATTTTCCCCTCCCATATTTTCCAGAACGCAACAGAACCCATCGCGAGCCCTCAACCCTAGCCACCTCCATCCTTGCCGCCGGCGCCAGCGCCATCAACACCCTCGCCTCGTCAGCCTCGCCTCGCCCACATCTCCTTTCTTCCACCCCCGCGCACCCTGCGCAGCCGCGACCGCCTGCATTTTTCCTGCACTCCTCTGCATCGTCTGAGACGCCGCCGGCGACCACTTGCGCCGCCCCTGGCCATCGTCGACGATCCCCGACCACCCAAGAACACCATATAAGTGCCTCTCTACCTCATCTTTCCTCTCTTCATTTTCCAGAACTGAAAACACCCGCTGGATCTTTGCTGCAGATCGTCGGAGACGCCGTTCTCGCCGCCGTCGATCTCGCCGTCATCGCTAGTGCCCACTGGGACCAGTGAGTATCCCCATCTTCTTCCTTCTCTGGTCATTGCTTTCTTTCTCTAGATCTACACCCGTTCGAAACCCTATTCACTGTTTTTGTGCTCGCCGGAATCCGGCCGTGCCGGCGACGTGTCCCGACGATCCAGCAGAGTACTCTGACCCCTGTGGTTCCTTGGTTCGTTGTTTGGGTTCAATTCGTGAACCATGCGTCCGTCGCGAGTTTCCCCACCGACGTTACGTTCCGTTTTTCCCGGTTCGCAACCCGTCGAGGCAAGTACCCCTTGCTACATGTTATACAGTATAATTATATATGTATTGACATCCTAAACCTGTAAAATTAGCTTGGTACAATCGTTTTCCATTTCGGTTATAAATTGCATTAAATCATTTTACGGTTAAACATGAAACTTACAGTTCACAATTGAAACCCAATAATCAAATCTACCTGTTTAATCACATTTTACTGTTAAATAGATGGTGGCAATTATCCATGTAGTTCTGTTACATTCGGACACTCGTATGCATTTAACCTGATATAACTATATTGAACCGTCACATAAATCATTGCACCGCTAAGGGTGCTTAAACCTGTTAACATGACTAAACAGCTACATTGTATTACTGCACTCTTGTGATTGAATGAAACTGCTTATTATTTAATTCATTGCTTATTTCATGTTGTTAATACCCACGTGTGATTATATATCTGATTGGGAGCACACTCACGATATTGCGTACATCTTGACCTGACATTGCTACACATGTATATATTGATACACCTGACATGGTACCGTATACTGTTGACTTGACCTGATGTACCATGACCCGACCTGTTACCTGATCTCGTGCCTAATGCCAACAAACCTGACATGTAGTCCTCATGGACCGTTCCTGTTGTCTATCCAGACAAACCTGCTTTTACCTGATCCTGTGTTGGCATTAGTTCTTGATTACTGAATACCTGACTCGACAAATATAACTTGGGGGTATGGGGAAATCAAAGGTGAAATCTGACTTGTAACTCGACAGTTCACTACCTGTATTGAGTGTACACATTCCTGTTTTGTGCCTAACGGCATGTCTCGGTTTCAGCCGAGAATATTGTGGCCGTGGTCCCGGGTATGTACGAGATACTATCGAGTGTACACATTCCTGTTTTGTGCCTAGCGGCATGTCTCGGCTGCAGCCGAGAATATTGTGGCCGTGGTCCCGGCTATGTACGGGATACTATTGAGTTACATCGACGATTCATCAATTGATTTCAAAGACTTTAGACTAGAAAACCTGATAGAACAGTTTAGTTACCGACCGCACACTACCCTGCACTGTTTGTTTCACATTATTGCTTTATTCATGTTTATTTTTGCATGGCATGTTACATTGTTCATATTATATTACTTGTTGACATGACGCGCTGACGTCTGGTTTTTGCATGGCCCAGATTCTGTACCGCTGTCGCAGTCCGAGCAGGAGTATTTCAACCAGCAGGCTGAGCTGTGAGTTCAGTAGTAGTTAGTTTTATTTCCTGCATTCATTTCCTGATGTGAGCCCGAATTATGGCACATACCTTTCAGTTATTTGTATTGGATCATTTGCTTCCGCATTTATTTATTATTGACTCTTGTTATTCTGGATTATGGACATGTTTTTAGATTGTTTAGCTTGTTCTTGATATCTCTATAGCCGTAATGTGACTGTGGATGGATACTTCCTACCCACAGGTAGCCTGGTTGGCTATGTCACGTGCCCAATCTAGCGTACTCTGGGAAGCGGGGCGTGATATGGTTCTTTTGGTATCAGATCCATATGTTAGTTGGGTTGATTCTTTTGTAGTTGGGTATTGTACCCAATACACGAATCAGAATGCTCGTGCTTAGGAAACATGTCCAGCCATTTTGCCATTTACCATTCTTGAATCACATTCTTCCTAATTATACCTTTTACAACGTGCAAACTTACTTTGCATGTCGACTCGAAAAACATGATTTCTTGTTATCTCTAGGACTTAGGCGATTTGGGTGGAGTTAAGTAATTGTGGCTATGATACCGCGGCATAGTTACAATGCGGTACTCTATTTAAGTATCTTGGAGTTCTAGCCTTGATCTATATATTGAATCTATCATCATGCTAATGTTGGGTGTTTTTGATTTCAGGAATATGGCAGATAAGAATTTCAAGACGTACCAGAGGCGTGTGGACGAAGCCGCCATGTTTGGAGTAATAAGAGGAATGCTGGAGAATCAAAAGAGGCAGACTGAGCTGATCCAGCAGCAAGCAGATTCGTTTCAGGAAGGTTTGCAGATCGTTCAGCAGTCTGTAAACAACGTTGGAGCTAAACCAGTTGACCGAGTAGGGACCGTGGCAGATTTCAGACGTTTGGGTCCGTCTACATTCATTGGTTTGGAGGAGCCGTTGCCAGCCGAGCAGTGGCTAGTTAACACGGAGAATTTGCTGATTGCGGCACAGATTCCAGAGGACAAAAGAGTTGATGTGGTACGCATTCAGTTAGTGGACTACGCCCGAGAATGGTGGCTTGTGGAGGAGACCCGTTTGCCCAAGCCGATCAAGTGGGCGGATTTTTCTAAGAGTTTCCTGGAGAAGTTCTTCCCGCGGACTGCACGGGAGGAAATGGAAGAAAAATTTATTGGGCTAAGGCAGAATGGAGCACCCGTGAACGTGCATGCAGCAGAGTGGATGAGACTCAGCAGATTCGCTGGACCTTTAGTCGCCAAAGAGGCAGACAGGGCACGAAGGTTCATGCGCAGCTTGGATGTGGACATCCAGAGGCAGATTGTCTCCCTGGGTTTGACCACTTTCTCACGGGTTCTTACGGCAGCTCGGGAACAACAGAGTTTATCTGGGATGAAAGGGAGCTTGCAGCAGACAGCAGTTGCGACCAGGAAGCCCGCATTTGTACCCAACCGAGCTCATGATCGCAAAGGTATTCCAGTGGACCGTCGTGGTGTAGCACCAATGAAGAAGCCTGTGATTGTTGATCGAAGAAAGAGCATGAATTGTAACTACTGCAATTTACCTGGCCACATGCAAAAGGATTGTCGAAGGAGGCTGGGACTCTGTTTGGTTTGTGGAGCGGCAGATCACGCCGTTAATGCTTGTCCGTCGAAGCTTCGTACGAGAGATGATATTCAGAAGCCTCCGCAGAGACCGTCCCAAGGGCAGAAACAGCTGACTCAAGGACCTAATCAGGCTCGAGCTTTCACCTTGACAGCTGAGGAAGCCAAGGCATCAGGAGAAGTTGTTTCTGGTACTTTACTCATTCATGGTTTTCCCGCATTGGCATTATTTGATTCTGGTGCATTCCACTGTTTTATGTCGTCCAAATTTATAAATGCACACTCAATTACCTGCACGACCCTGTCTAGTTTCTGGGACATACACACTGGGAATGGGAAAATCATATCTAGTAGGGAGTGTACAGATTGTACGGTTGTTGTGTGCGGACGGGAACTCTTTGCAGATTTCTTGGTGATAGATACAGGCAGCTATGAAGTCGTCTTGGGAATGGATTTTCTTGGCACTTTCCACGCTCACATTGACTGTAGGGCAAAGAAAGTAATTTTCCAAATTTCCGGACATCCCGAGTTTACCTTCACTGGAGGAAGCAGTTCTGTCGGGCCAGTCGAGTTTAGGGCTAGGCCGACAAACAATATTCTTGCAGCAATGGAAGTTAATAGTGGTGAAGAGCCGGCGGTTGTTCGCGATTTTATGGACGTATTTGAAGATATATCGGGTTTACCGCCGAAGCGAGACGTGGAGTTCACAATTGATCTTATTCCTGGTGCAGCGCCAGTATCTAAAGCGTATTATCCAATGGCACCAGTAGAATTGGAAGAAGTTAAGAAACAGGTTGCTGAATTACTTGAGAAGGGTTGGATTCGAAGCAGTAACTCTCCTTGGGGAGCTCCAGTTCTTCTAGTAAAGAAGAAGGATGGCACGAGAAGGATGTGCATCGACTATCGAGAATTAAACCGGGTGACTATTAAGAACAAGTACCCGATCCCTCGCATTGGAGAACTTTTTGAGCAACTTAGTGGCGCGAGGGTATTATCGAAGCTGTATTTACGATCCGGATATCATCAGGTCCGAGTGAAAGCAGAAGATATTTTCAAGACGGCGTTTCGAACTCGGTATGGACATTACGAGTACCTAGTGATGCCCTTCGGAGTAACGAATGCGCCGGCAGTATTCATGGACTTGATGAACCGAATCTTTTCACCGTTCTTGGACCAGTTTATTGTGGTGTTTATTGACGATATTCTGGTTTACTCGAAGAGCTTTGAGGAGCATACGGAGCACTTGAAGATCGCACTGCAGACGTTGAGACAGGAGAAATTGTATGCGAAGATGAGTAAGTGCGAGTTTTGGCTGGAGGAAGTGAAGTTTTTGGGGCATGTTATGTCTGGCGATGGCATTGCCGTCGATCCAGAAAAGATTGCAGCAGTTCGAGATTGGCATATTCCAAAGAATGTTGCTGAGATAAGAAGTTTCCTTGGATTAGCCGGATACTACAGGAGATTTGTGGAGAACTTTGCTCCTCTGGCAGAGCCATTGACCAAGCTTACGCGCAAGGAGGTACCTTTTGTATGGACAGATAAATGTGCGTTAGCTTTTGAGACGTTGAAGCAGAAGTTGATAACCGCCCCTATTCTGACCGTGCCAGACAATTCCGGAGGATTGGTGATTCACAGCGACGCATCTGGAAAAGGATTGGGATGTGTTCTGATGCAGCATGGGAAATTTGTAGCGTACGCATCGAGACAATTGAAGACCGATGAGAAGAATTATCCGACTCATGACTTGGAGCTTGCGGCTGTGATTTTCGCTTTGAAGATTTAGAGACATTACCTTTTGGGTGAAAGAGTCGAAGTCTTTACAGATCATAAGAGCTTGAAGTATGTGTTCACTCAGAAGGAGCTAAATATGAGGCATCGTAGATGGTTGGAGCTGATGGCTGACTACGATCTTGATCTTAAGTACCATCCGGGGAAGGTGAATGTTGTGCCGGATGCGCTTAGTCGGTTACCAGCAATTCAGGTGTTAACTACGCAGAAGGAGATCATTGCAGATTTTCGAAGATTTGACTTGGAGGTTGTGCTACCGCGTTCTACAGGATAGTTGATGCAGCTGCAAGTGCAGTCGTCTTTGGTTGAGAAAATTAAGGCAGCACAATCGCAGGATCCTAGACTGCAAAAGTTTCGAGAGCAGGTTGAAGCTGGACTACGAACAGATTTACTGATTCACGAAGATGGTTCGTTGAGGTATGGTAGCCGTTTGTATGTGCCAAAGGGAGATGTTCGTGAAGAGCTTATGAAGGAGGCACACAGTTCGGCTTATTCTGTACATCCAGGAGGCACAAAGATGTACCGTGATATTCGACAGCATTTCTGGTGGGAAGGCATGAAACGGAAGATTGCTCGCTTTGTGGCTAAGTGCTTGGTGTGTCAGCAAGTTAAGGCTGAACATCAAAGGGTTGCTGGTTTATTGCAACCACTTTCGATTCCTCAGTGGAAGTGGGAACATATAACCATGGATTTCATGACGGCTTTACTGCGGAGTCCAAAGGGCAACAATGCAGTATGGGTGATTGTTGATCGGTTGACCAAGGCAGCTCACTTTATTCCTTTCCGGGTTGGTCAATCAACAGAGACTTTGGCAGAGCGATACATGCAGGAGATTGTAAGATTGCATGGAGTACCGGTGAGCATCGTGTCCGATCGGGACACTCGGTTCTTATCACACTCCGGGAGGAGTTTACAGGAAAGTTTGGGGACTCGATTGAAGTTTAGCACAGCTTATCATCCTCAAACTGATGGTCAGTCGGAGAGAACGATCCAAACTCTTGAAGACATGTTGAGAGCATGCATGTTGGACTTCAAGGGTTCGTGGGAGGATCATCTACACTTGGTGGAGTTTTCTTACAACAATAGTTTTCAGGCAACTATCCAGATGGCTCCATTCGAAGCGTTGCATGGTCGTAAATGCCGTTCACCGGTTTGTTGGGATGATGTCGGTGAACAAAGATTGTTGGGACCAGATTTGGTGGTGCAGACAGTGGAGAAGGTTAACACTATCAGAAATCATATGAAGGCAGCACAAGACAGATAGAAGAGTTGGGCTGACACGTCCATAAGACCTCTAGAGTTCGCTGTGGGTGATTTGGTATTCTTGAAGATATCACCGACTAGAGGGGTGATTCGTTTTGGGAATCGAGGAAAGCTTAGTCCTTGATTCGTTGGACCCTTTGAGATATTGGAGCGTGTTGGAGAGGTAGCGTACCGTTTGGCGTTACCGCAGTCCTTGGCAGGTGTGCACGATGTGTTTCACGTATCTCAACTACAAAGGTATGTTCGAGATGAAACACACGTTTTGGATCATTCGGAGTTAACAGTACGAGAAGATTTGACTTTTGAGGAGCGACCAGTTGAAATCGTAGATCGAAGGGAAAAGGTTCTTAAGAACAAGGTTATCCCCTTTGTGCTTGTTTCTTGGGGTAATCGATCGCATGGAGAGTCCACTTGGGAACGAGAAGATGAGATCCGGCAGAAGTTTCCTCACCTTTTTCTGTAGTTCTCTATCTTGTATTCTTGGAATTTCGAGGACGAAATTCTTTTTGTAGTTGGGTATAATGTAACACCCGAGCCCAATACTACTAATTTCTGTTACTGTTTGAACATTAGTGTGGTACTCAGTTCATTTAACCTGCCTGTTTGTCACTTACTGTAAAATTTTATCGGGCAAAGTCATTTCTGCATATAACAAATTTTGGCATCTAAAATAAAATTAAAAATATCTATCTTGGCCTACTCGACACCCCTAGGCTTGTGGTAGCGTCCGTGCATCGAGTTCTCGTCCCGTTCGGTGAAACGGGCGAGTTTGGACGGCTACGCGCGCGTACAGGTGTACGTCTTGGGGGTATGCTTTTTAATCATAAAACACTTAATTTTAAAATTTGGAACCCGCTTTAAATCCTATTATTTAAATTTCGAATTTTTGGACCCAACCCGGGCGCGATTTGGAAATATTTCATTTGGCGCCAAAATCCCAAATTTTAATAATATTTAAAACCGTATATATTTCGTTAACTTATATATCTTTACTGTTAATTAATCTTTGTATATTTTTTTAAAAACCTCTGAAATCTTTTATCCAGCCAATCATCACGAAGCAAATAACTTCCCATTGGCCCCACCTCTTCAATCTCTCTCTCTCTCTATCTTTCTCTATCTCTCTCTCTCTCTACCCATCACAGATCTCTCTCTCTCTCTCTCTCTCCCCCCCAATCTCTTTCTCTCTCCCACCTTTTATATATTTTCCCCTCCCATATTTTTCCAGAATGCAACAGAACCCATCGCGAGCCCTCAACCCTAGCCACCTCCATCCTTGCCGCCGCAGCCCCGACGCCGGCGCCAGCGCCACCAGCACCCTCGCCTCGTCAGCCTCGCCTCGCCCACACCTCCTTTCTTCCACCCCCGCGCACCCCGCGCAGCCGCGACCGCCTGCATTTTTCCTGCACTCTTCTGCATCGTCTGAGACGCCTCCGGCGACCACCTGCGCCGTCCCTGGCCGTCGCCGACGATCCCCTGTTTCCTGATTTAAAATCAGGAAAGCCTATGGAAGGGGCCTCAGAAAAGGGTCACGTGTTCATACGTGACCAACAGTCACGTGTTGGCACGTGACATCTAAAAGCATCAGCAAGGCAAATTCAGCTTCCCGATTACATCAAAGGAAAAGGCTTCAGAAAAGAGGTCACGTGCTCCCACGTGACCAGGGTCACGTGTTGGAACGTGATAATCAAAAGCAGCAGACTTGTTCTCCAGTTAAATCAAGAAAAGAGGCTCCAGACAAGGGTCACGTGCTCACACGTGACCAGTGGTCACGTGTTGGCACGTGATGACCAAGCAGCGGCAAAGGTATAGCACAAAGGAAAGAAGAGGGCTCATTCCAAAGAGGGTCGCGTGCCCACACGTGACCGGCTTTCAAATCCCATTTTGCTAACAGAATTAAATTCTGAAACAGATTCAAATCTTTCCAAAGGAAAGCGATTATCTGGAACCAATCGAATTGAAGATTCAGAGGTGATTAAATATCATCTATCTATAGGAAAATCTCGGGTTTGGAAAGATTTCCCCTTTAAATCTAACCGAAATAACAAAGGAGAATCCCTAGATTTGAAATCCAATGGTGAATAAAATTCACCTAACAATCCAAAGGTCAAAAACGAATAATAGATGCAAATCAAATCTCTCAATGAAGATTCGTCAAAATCTAATTGACTCGGCTGCTTCTCCTATAAATAGGAGCCAAGAGATACAAAAAGAGACATATACGCAGAGGGAAGAAAGGGAGAGAGAGCCTTGATACTTTGAGGAATTTGGATCTTCTGCAAAAGAAAACCCTAGGTAAGAAAGGGAAGGTTTTTTGAAAGAAGGAGAATTTAATTCTCAACAGAGTTTAACTCTGATATATAAAACAGAAGAATATATTTCTTCTCTCTTTGCTAGAGGATCTGCAAAGTGCACATCTCCCCTTGAAGTTGAGAATTTAATTCTCAATGGGTTGAGATCCTGCCATGCAGATCCAAAACATAGAGAGGGAATGGAAGCACGAGAATTTAATTCTCACAGAACTATAGGAATTTAATTCCTTTAAAATAAAACTAGGGCTTGACCCTGTGTCATGGGAATTTAATTCCTTCAGAACAAAAAGAAACATGGTTTAACCCTAATTAAGAACCTAGTTCTGTTGAAACAGCGGGAATTTAATTCCCTTAATCATAATTTAACAGAGAATGGGAATTTAATTCCTTAAAAGCTTTTATTAGGGTTTAACCCTATTCAGTTCTTCACATATATGAGGAATTTAATTCCTACAGAAAATTCAGAGTCCAACTCTATTCAGAATATAAATCTTCAAAAGGAAGTAGGAATTTAATTCCTCTGAAATTACTGTCAGGGTTTAACCCTACGAGGAATTTAATTCCTGGAAAAGATTAACAGATCCTCTAAACAACATACATAGAGGCAGGGTCACGTGTCACCATGTGACCCCCCCAAAAGATCTACAGAAAGCCCCTTTGAGGCGGTGCCCCACGTGACCCACGTGACCCTTGACAGAAGCTTTAACACACAAACATTTGAATGCCCGTCACGTGATGGCACGTGATGCTCTGAAAGATGCAACAGTCTCAGAAGAACAAATGAAGGGAGGGCGCACTCACATGTTGCCACGTGACCCCTCTTGCCTTAGTGTTTAACACTAAATTGAAACTCCCGAACCCAGTATTGAAACACTGTTGGGCCTTAGTGTTCAACACTGATCAAAGAACTTTATTCGCAGTGTTCAACACTGATTACCTTAGTATTTAACACTAATCTGAGATCTCCATTGCCAGTGTTTAACACTGATCTGTTTTAGTGTTTATGATAATTTGAAAGCCTTGTTGCTGGTGTTTAACACCAATTATCTTTTAGTGTTAAACACTAACTTGTCAACCTCATTCCCAGTGTTCGACACTGATTGGTCTGTAGTGTTTAACACTAGGATTTGGCCCAATTGGCTAAATGGCCAGAGACAAAGTCTCTCCTTCAATGGACCAACAAGAAGCCAATATTCCAGACATGATCGGACTTAGCCCAAGCTAGGCCATGAGTCTTCAATTCGTAATTAACTGGGCTAATGGGCTCATAACATAATTAATCGGTCTTGATCCCAAATTGGGCCAAGGACTATTTAAGCCATTCCGGTTCTAGGGTACATCTCTTCACTCCTTTGATACTTGGCATTGTAATCCCTCAATGTCTTCAAAGAGGTGACGGGTCCCGACGACCACACATTGATATGGACTGTGGGGTCCTTAAACCCGTGTGAAGCATCTAATGCAAATTTCCTGGTTACGTGGAACGCGGATAACGTCACTCTTTGACCCCGCGGAAAACGCCCAGAGCGGAGCCTAGTCCTCGCCGAGCACGGCAGTGAACCCGTGTGAAGCATCTAGTGCAAAATTCCTGGTTACGTGGAACGCGGATAACGTCACTCTTTGACCCCACGGAAAACGCCCAGAGCGGAGCCTGGTCCTCGCCAAGCACGGCAGTGAACCCGTGTGAAGCATCCAGAGCACATACCGGACTGTGGAGTCCTTAAACCCATGGACTACGACGTCCTTAACCTCGACCGAGATGTCTTAAAACTAACAATGGACCGCAACGTCCTTAAACTACCCATGGACCGCAACGTCCTTAAACTACCCAAGGACCGCAACGTCCTTAAGCTACCCATGGACCGCAATGTCTTTAAACTAGCAATGGACCACCACGTCCCTAAAACTGGAACAATAGAGCCTCCGCATGCTCTTTTGTCGGATCTAAATGATCCCGTTTAAGTTGATCTTAGCCTCAAAGATGGCTAACGTATCCTTAAACCTTCAAACAAACCGGGCTATGGATCCCCCCCCAATTAACTCTGGTTCGAGGGTACATCTCCGAACTCCTCTGACATCTGTCGTTGTAATCCTTCAACGTCGTCAGAGAGGTGACGGGTCCCGACGACCATACATACGATGGACCACTATGTCCCTAAACTGGAATAATAGAGGCAATTGCTCTTTTGTCGGATCTAAACGATCCCGTTAAGTTGATCTTAGTCCCAAACTGGACTAACGTATCCTTAACAAACGTTTGAGTTGATCTTAGCCTCAAATATGGCTAACGTGTCCTCAAACCAAAACCACAAACCCAAATCTAAGTAAACACGGATTTGGATTAATCCACGTCCTACGGGCGACTACATAAATTAGTCTCCGTATACAATCCACGGGCAAACACAAACAAAACAAACACCCACGACACGAAGTGACCAGCTGGAGAAGGAGAAAGTTGTTACCGCGATGCGGTAGCGTAATTAACTGCAGGGGCTTGCGCCTGCAGGGAAAAGCGTCCCCACAATCAAAAACCCCTCAACGAGGGGGAATCTGATGAAGTCTGCTACATCGGTCGCATCCGTTTAAACCTTCGATACATGGTGCCATAAATCAACTTGGCATCTTCGGAGAGGTGGACGGATAACACCAATTAGCATCTGCCCCGAACCCCAGGCTTAGACGCCCCACGCGTCCCGGCCGCCGTTCGGAGGGGAACAGATTCTGGCACGCCCGGTGGGACCTTTTCCTCTTTCCACTCCACACTTCGTGTGTCGTGATTCGCGAACCAATCGCGGTTCGCTAATGGTTGCCCTTGGGTTTCAAGATACTAAAACTTGGCGTCTTGCTTATTGCAGAAAGCAAAGGATCGATGGCTTCTACTTCTGCGAAATCCTCCAACCGCTCAAACTGCAATTGCGACCAACGCTTTACCTCGCCAGGAGGTATAGCCTACGGACCCCAAGCTGCTTCGTTGTTCACAATGCCGGTGGATCAGGTGACTCAGGCCACTACCGAATTGTTCTTTGGGACTATACTCCCGCCAACAAGCTTCACGGCGCCGGTGCTGACAAAGGAAGCTCTCAAGAAGTCGGTCTTTGATCGTCTTACCCCTGCCGCGGCTCCTCTCAACGAGTCGCCCAACGTTAATGCCTCGG
Source organism: Agapanthus africanus (assembly GCA_030015575.1). Lineage (NCBI taxonomy): Eukaryota > Viridiplantae > Streptophyta > Magnoliopsida > Asparagales > Amaryllidaceae > Agapanthus > Agapanthus africanus. Next base: position 18,036,075 of record JASDDO010000026.1, on the reverse strand, counting down.
TCTTCTCTAGATTGGGCCAGAAATCCTGCGAACTCATCATGGGGCCTACAATCTCAGAGGAGACTGCTTCTAAGAAAGTGGCCGCTCCCGCCCCCGAAGTCGCCAAGGCGGCCTCTCCGGCCACGAAGTCGGTCTTTACAAGATTAACGGCTTCAGCCCCCGCTCCTGCTGCCCAAAGGACATCGGTCTTTGATAGGCTAGCACCAACAGCGACCCCCCACCTACACAAGGGGCAAGACGAAACCATTCTTACCGCTGACCCTACGCCGTCCGCTCGACACGCTCGACGTCGTCATTGGCGCCGAGTAAGGAAGGCTGGGGGCAACTCCCCCTCTGGGTTGACTCCATCAGCCCCGATGGCAGAAGTTAATGCTGCTGTTCCAACTGGGAACAGCCTCGAATTGCTAAATAAGGTGCGAATGAATTCTCCTACTGCAGTGCTGAAGAGGTCTCCTCCCCCATTAAAAAAGGTTGTGGAAATAAAACCAGAACAGCCCCGATCTCCTCAACGGCTGTCTTCCAAAATCTATAAGGTTTGGCGGCAGGCCCGAAACTCGATCATCGATCCAAACTTCTCCCGCCAGCACAAGAAGCTGAAAATCCAACCGGAGGCTGGTCACCAGGCTAAACCCCGAAAGGCTGTCTGGACGCCCACCTCAACGGCCCCCTCAACCTCCATGGCCCATAAAAGGAGGAGGCCAGAGAAGACCCCCCAGCGTGCAACGACGGCTAAAAGCACTGAGCCCAGACGCCCTAAGTCTGGGGGCATGGTGGTGCACACTGTTTACATGGCCTCTGGAAAGGAGGAAAGCCGCACTTCTACAGGCCACCGACCGCTTACCCGATCCGTGATGAAAGCCCAGGAGCAGCAACAAAAGCTTCAGGGAATGATGAATGCTATAGCCGCACTTACCGGGCCAAAAGAAAGCCCAGAAACGTCCTCGGACGCATGCCAGGAGGAAGAAACCGACGCTGAATTCCTTCGCCGGATGCTGGAGAAAAAGGACAAAGAGGCTGCTGAACAAGCGGCCAACATACAACGTATGGGCCTTCTCTTCCAAGATATGATAGGAACGATGATCCAGCAGGACTTACCCGCCGAGGATCCCCCAATCTTTCTTGAAGACGACCGAGGAGAAACGTCAAATCCACCACCAGCCCTCTCAACGGCCAAGGAGGAGACAATCTCTAAGGCTGACTTGGTTGACTACATAGCCCAGCAAATCCGGGTTCATCATGCGACTGAGGCAGCTGGTCAAGTCGTGAAAACGGGGCGGCCGTATCCAAGCTGGTACGACCAAATCAAATACCCGAAAGGCTATACGATACCAAAATTCCACGTGTACAAGGGGACCGGCAATCCCCATCAACATGTCGCCCAGTTCCGGGCCCTCTGCGGTAACACCGGCGGTGATGATAAACTGTTGCTTCGCCAATTCGTGGGCAGCTTATCAGAAACAGCGTTCGAATGGTATTCGGAACTCCCGAACGATTCTATCAAAACGTTCGCTGAAATGGAATTGTTATTCACTCAGCGATTCGCAAGTGCCAGCGAACGCACTCCAATAACTGCATTGATTAACGCCAGGGTAAAACCAGGCGAAACCTGGGTCCAGTATGCTATACGCTGGCGGAATTTGTGATCGAGATGCGAGCAACGCATTGAGGAAGCACTCGCAGTGGGTATGTTCGTGGGAACCCTAGACCCCCACGCAACTATCTCCCAGTTTATGATGTTCTTTAAGCCAACCACATTCCAGGCTTTAATCGACAAGTTGGCTCAGATGGACCAGATGGGTCATAGACCACCTGCCCCGAAGTCAGAACCTCGGAATGACAAGGGTAAAGGAAGGGCAACCTTTGTCGCGAATGCCCAGCAGCAACCTAACGCCCCGAAACCGGCAGATCAACTGGAAGAAAGACACCGGTATTATAATGAGAAGATGAAACGTCCCTACTCGTTCCCACGAGACAAGACGAAACGGTTATTCGAGCTGGCAATACGCAACAGACTTATAAGCCTACCAAATCCAAGGCGACCGCCGCAACCCACCGAGGTGAATAACCCTAACTATTGCCCTTACCATCAAACGGTAAGCCCTCCGATTGAAGATTGCTTCATCTTCAAAGGATGGATTGAAGATCAATACCTCCAGGGGAAGTTTGTACTGTCCGAAAAGTGGAAGGTGAACCCACCACAACCGCATACTCCTAAGAAAGCAGATACACCGGGGGCAACCTGCTCCTTTATTGAAGAAGCTCCATGGGAGGTCGTGCTATCAACTAAAACCAAAAGAATGCTGAAAGACCTTCATGCGTGCCCTGCGATCGAATGGAAGGACCCTCTTGAACCTCAAATTATCGAAGGGATGTTGAAGCCCCGCACAACTACGAAGACTCGTGATAAGGGCCCAAATACTCACGCCCAACCGTCAAAATCTTCGAAGAAAAAGAAGAAGAAATCCAAGAAGCCCGCGAAGTTTGGAGACGAGCACACGAACTTGCAGAAGCAAATCGACGCGCTGGAAGAATACAATCAAAAGGCGCGAACTCCTGTCACACTGCAAGAGTTTCTCAGCCACATCTTTCAAGAGAGAGATGATGGAGAGAGCTCGTCGGATGAATCCGAAGGGTATGTGGCGAGTTGTAACGTAATCTCCCACTCATTTACCGATGATGAGAAAACTCCTGGTACTAAGAAGCTGGAGGCAGAGCCTGAACCAGAGCGTGCGTGGCCGACAAGTGAAATGATCAATGCCTTTCTGGACGAGATTCGTCTAAAAAGTAAAGCGGATCAGCAGCATGAGATGGCAGTGTCAGAAGGAACCAAATGCAGCCGACTGAACGAAAGAGTTGAACTACCTCTGCCAGAGTGAAAGGCATCCGAAGTAGACAAGAGGATATTCAAGACGAGGAAAAGGTTTGCCAAAGCCATGTCAATGGGAATGAGGCTACCACCTTCGGAAGGAAACACGCTCGACGGGGTGGAGAGACACCCCGATTATTGCGCATATCATCGGAAAATTTCACACCCCACGGAGGAGTGCGACGCCTTTAAGATATGGTGGCAAGGATATGTTACTCGTCGGCAACATTTTAAGCGCATGAAACGCAAGAGCCGTCGGGAGCGAAGAAGTACTGTCGAATGGCACAACAGAACTACTGGCAACTGTTATATGGCTCACGCCGGGGGGTCACAAGTTCTCACCTTTGGGAGCGACTCTGATGAAGAAATGGCTCTGGGCCCTCTCTTTAAAGAGTCCGTTTTAGGGAAAGAGGAGAAATCGGAGGCCTGCGAGAACATCCAGCTGCGCAATCGCACACTCCCAGAAAAGAATCTCGGGCCCGTAAGTAGAAAAGATAAGGGAAAGGAAAAGGTCACTGAAGATATCACTTTAGATGACCAAGTCATGAGAGAGCTGGCTGCCAAAGACCCTCCTAGGAAGGGTAAGGTGGACTATAACATCCTCACGCACCTAAGGAAGCTACCTTCTCAGCTTAGCATTCTCGATGCCCTCCTATTATCAAAAGAAGCACGAGACTCACTAATTAAGGCGTTACAAGAACCTGAGCAATTCCAAGCCTTCCTCTCCACTGAAAAGATGAAGGATGAACTGGAGGAAGTGCATACGGCCGACATCACTTTCGGTGATGAAGACCTCCTTCTCGGGACGTGCGACCACAACCGTCCCCTATATGTCTCCGGATACTGCCATGATATCAAGATAGGCAAGATCTTGGTGGATAATGGATCCTCCGTCAATCTCCTTAATGTTCGGGTGTTGAAGGAAATCTGCATGAGTGTGCAACACCTCGCTCGTGACAAAATTACTATCTCCGGTTTCGATTCACAATCATCACGGACTCTCGGATCTGTGATACTAACATTACGCTTTGGACTTCTCGTCACAGACATCAAATTCCATGTCATTGACGCCAAGAACTGCTATAACGCCTTGCTCGGTCGTCCTTGGCTACACGAGTACAACATCATCCCTTCTACACAACATCAGTGTATGAAGTACTTTAAGGATGGTTTCAAGTATACTGTAACAGGAGAGTTAAACCCATTTTCCGTGAACGAAGTCCGCAAATACGAAGATGCGAAGTACTTTTTGCCAGATTTCGAGGATACAGAAAGGTGTCGTAACCCGGAGAACAAAACCGCCGCCACCATCCCTGTTTTCGGGAGCGATACCGAAGAAGAAGAAGAGATAGTTTATGCCGGGCCATCTCAACGCAACAACCCAGGGACGTCCGCCCCCATGTTAGTCTTCGGAAGTGACTCGGAAGATGAGGTTAATGCCGTGTTCGCCAATTGGCTGTCAATACAAGCACCCCTTGGCGATGACCATAGTTTGCAAATCACCATGGTACCGCGAGAACACTACAAGGATCTCGACACGCTTCAAGCTCACAATGTGCAGGACCTGCAAACGTTTTACGTCCCTCCCAGGCAAAGGGGTGAGAAGGTGATCCTATTCTACCGATCCTCAGAGTCGAAAATAGAGAAAGAGATCTGGCATAGCGCGGATGCTACACTTGACAGGCTCCAACCCATCCGTCTGCCCAGATACTATACAAATGGATTAAAGAAGCTATTGAAGCGCCAAGGAGTACCCTTAAAACAGACTGTTCAGCAGGCTCGGTTTTACAACAAGATTTGGGATGTCCCTGGGACTCAACGCAAATTGCCCAACGGGAAAATGGAAACACTCGGGCTTGGATACGCGAGAGCCGGAAAACGGGAACGGGCCCACAGTAGCTACGCCATATATACCTTTGATGAAGAAGAGGACGCCCTGTCAGGAGATGCCAACCCCTCATCAAAACCAGACCCTGCGATTGAGGCGCCGAGTCCGTCATTTGAAGAACGAATGGGCAAGCCTATCAGGGAAGTGGGTCAGAAAGTCCGGGAAGACCACAACCGCGAAATGGCCATCTACGAGAAGGCCGGGACGCAACGTCTGTTTCAACAGGCTGCAAAAGACAAAGATGCTTATCCTTGTCAATCCGTTGTACGAAAGGCCCGACGCAGAGACGGAAATAAATCAAGAAGCGGAAAGAGGAGCCGACAACAACGACGCAGGATTAGAGAGTTACGTGGTCGGGTGTTGCGCGGCTCGGATTTGTCCCTCATGAAGAAGATGAGTCGAGCGTACTCCTTCCCCCGAGACAAGACGGAGAAGTTACTCAAGCTTGCTATAAAACATCAAATGATCGCGCTTCCAGAGTATAGACATCCTGAGCAAGCTAACAAGGCTTCTCATCTGAGCTATTGCTCTTATCACCGAGCCATAGGACATCCTACCGAAGACTGCTTCACCTTCAAGAACTGGGTCGAGGACCAGTACCAACAGGGCAGATTCGCTTTATCCGACGGCTGGAGGGTAACGCCGCCACAAAAGCATGAACCCAAGGCCGCAAGAGCAGAACCGGATCCACCTCAGTCCTGGGAGCGGATTCGCACCTGTTATACGATTACGATATTAAAAGAAGAGCCCGAGAACATAGATGACCTTCCCCGGTGCTTTGAGAACAGCGATGATGAGGTGATCTCAGAATTTCCGCCCGCTCCGAAAGAACTGGACGATGGTATACACATTACTGCAGATAACCTCAAGAAGATTGAGTTGGGATCGGCAGATGACCCGCGACCGACATTTGTCAGCGAGCTGCTGTCTGAAGAAAGGGTGGCTGCATTAAAGAGCGTGCTTCTACGGCATAAAGACTGCTTCGCGTGGAACTACTCCGAGATGCCAGGATTAGATCCGGAGATTGCTGTGCATAAATTAGCAATATCCCCAGATATCAAGCCAGTCAAGCAGGCGCCAAGGAGGATGCGACTCGAGCTTGAGATGAGCATCAACGCCGAAGTCAAGAAGCTGATCGATTCTGGGTTTATCCAAGAAGTCCAATATCCCGACTGGATCGCCAATATCATCCCGGTAATGAAGAAGAATGGGACGGTACGCATATGCGTGGATTTCAGGGATCTCAATAAAGCCTGTCCAAAGGACGAGTTCCCGGTGCCGGTAACCGAGCTAATGATAGATAACACGTCCACTCACGAGGTTTTCTCCTTTATGGACGGTTCGTCAGGATACAATCAGATAAAGATGCACCCCGAAGACCAGAAGCACACCGCTTTCCGGACCCCTTTGGGTATATTCTGCTACAGGGTTATGCCCTTTGGTCTGAAGAACGCTGGCGCTACCTATCAAAGGGCCATGACAAAGATCTTCGACGACCTCATACATGACATCGTCGAGTGCTATATCGATGAACTCGTAGTAAAGAGCATGTCATACGAAGATCATTTAAAGCATCTGGAGACTGTATTTCAACGCCTTCGGCAATATAATTTGAAAATGAATCCCCTCAAATGCGCATTTGTAGTCTCCTCGGGCAAATTCCTGGGATTCATCGTTCGACACCGAGGTATTGAAATAGACCCGTCAAAGATTAAAGCGATCATGGAAATGCCTCCGCCGAGAACCCTCAAACAGTTGCGGTCTCTCCAAGGGAAGCTCGCATACATCCGGCGGTTTATCGCCAATCTTTCAGGAAAATGCCGTCCTTACAGCCACCTGATGAAGAAGGGAACTCCATTCGTTTGGGATCATAAATGCCAAGGTGCACTAGACGAGATCAAGCAGTACCTGCAGAACCCTCCGGTGTTGGCTGCGCCGGTCAAGGGAAAACCCCTCATTCTTTATACGACCGCCCTCGAAGATTCCTTGGGCGCATTATGGGCACAAGAGAACGATCAGGGGAAAGAGAGGGCACTCTACTACTTAAGTCGAGTTCTACTGGGGGCAGAAAGCAACTACTCTCCCATTGAAAAACATTGCTTGGCGTTAATCTTCGCGATAACAAAGCTCAGGCACTATGCGTTGGCGCATGAAGTCCGTCTCATTTCAAAGGTGGATCCCCTTAAATACTTAATGTCAAAAGCCATATTGACGGGACGACTCGCTAAATGGGCCCTGCTCTTGATGGAGTTCTCGATAACGTATCAACCTCTCAAGGCAGTGAAAGGCCAGGCCATTGCCGATTTCCTCGCTGAGCACCCGATACCGGCCGATTCTCCTCTGAACTGTGATTTGCCGGACGAGCATGCATTTGATGCGATTGGCAGCGGTAGCACCCGATGGGAACTCTATTTCGATGGAGCGTCCTCCGTAAAGAAACAGAAACAAGGTATCCCAATGATCAAATCGGGGATAGGCCTCGTCTTTGCAACTCCACAAGGAGGGATAATGCGCTTCGCCTTCTCCTTAACAGAGCCGAGGACAAACAATGAAGCTGAATACGAAGCTCTGATAGCAGGCCTCGAAATTGCCATCGACCTGGGAGTTGAAGACCTCCTTATATACGGGGATTCTCAACTGGTCGTTAGTCAAGTAAATGGTGACTACCAAACGTGCAAACCGGAGTTGGTGAAGTACGGCGAAAAGGTGCAACAACTACTGACCCAAATTCCCTCCTATATTCTGGAGAACATACCGCGCGCGGAAAATAGCAAAGCAGACGCGTTGGCCAAACTTGCTAAAGAGCTGGCGGACGAGAACCTCGATGACGTCAGAATCGTGGTATAAAGCCGTCGAGTGCTTGCCCCGGCAGAAATACCTCCGGAATTATATAAAGAAAAGGGAGCGACTGAGCAGACGACCCTACAAATAAAAGACCATGAGAAGGCCGAGGACTGGAGGGAAGTCTTCATAGACTACTTTAAGTCCCACCGAATGCCCAAAGAAGCGTCCTCAAGACATCAGCTCATGAAATGAGCTCTATCTTTCGCTTTCGTCAACGATACTCTATACAAGAGATCGTTTGATTCTCTATGGCTGAGATGCTTAGGACCTGACGAAACAGAAAGAGTCATTCAGGAAGTTCACGACGGACTTTGCGGTTCTCACCAAGCAGGCCCAAAGATGAAGTTAAAAATTAAACGGATGGGTTACTACTGGCCCACGATGATCCAGGACTGCCTCGTGTATGCGAAGCAATGCCACTCATGCCAGATTCATGGAGACTTTATCCACCAACATCCGAATCCACTACACCCAACGGTGGCTAGCTGGCCATTCGAAATGTGGGGGACTGACATAGTCGGCCCCATTGAGCCAGCATCATCCCGGGGACATTGTTTTATCCTGGCGACAACTGATTACTTCTCCAAATGGGCAGAAGCAGTACCACTGAGGGAAGTGAAGACGGAGAATATCCTCCATTTCTTCAAGAAGCACGTCATCTATCGGTTTGGAACCCCACGGCGGATTATCTCCGATAACGGGCCAGCCTACAGAAGCCATAAGATTAGCCGCTTCGCGCAGCAGCACAATATAGACTGGAGATATTCTTCAGTTTACAACCCACGAGCTAACGGTCTGGCCGAGGCCTTCAATAAGACCTTGACGAAGATCATAAAAAAGACCGTTTCCCGGAATAAGAGAGACTGGCACGAAAGGCTGCAAGAAGCCCTTTGGGCTTATCGAACTACATTCAAGACGGCCACGAACACAACGCCGTACGCGTTGGTATTTGGGACGGAAGCAGTGCTCCCCCTCGAGATAGAGTTACCCTCTCTACGAGTAGCAGTCCACCACGAGCTGACGGACGAAGAAAATGCTCACCTTTGGCTTGAGGAGCTTGATGCCCTCGACGAAACCCGGCTCATAGCGCAACAACATCTAGAAGCCTACAAAGCAAAGATGACGCGCTCGTACGAAAGATTGACCAGGCCGAGGACATTCCGCCAAGGCGAACTCGTACTAGTGGTTAAAAGACCTATGATCCCCAATCGTGCCAAACGGGGAAAATTTGAGCCAAACTATGAAGGCCCGTACATCATAGACAAGGTCTACCAGGGTGGAGCCTACCTACTCATGGACATGCACGGTGAAAGGACTTTCAGGCCAATAAACGGTCGCTTCTTAAAGAAATACTATGCTTAATGAGCCACAGCCTGGGTCAATGATAGATGACGACGACTATGTCCGCTCGCTATCTTCCTAGGCTCAGACTTTACAAGCAGCAGCCAGCCTTCCCATAACGCTGGACCGAAACGTCCTTAAACTAACGATGGACCGAAACGTCCTTAAACTAACGATGGACCGAAACGTCCTTAAACTAACAACGGACCGAAACGTCCTTAAAACTATCGACAGACCGAAACGTCCTTAAACTAACGACGGACCGAAACGTCCCTAAAACTACTACCACAGCATCTTTAGGCTGACGAGATAAAAAAAAAGAAAAAAAAATAAAAAAAATATATATGAAAAAGAATAAAAAAAACGGTATGTCCACAAGCAAAATGGGCACGGATGAAAACCCGAAAGGGCTCCGTGAGTAAAAACAGCAGGACTACCGGCGAGTGTTTGTGAAAACCCGAAAGGGTGCAACCTCGTTAAAAGACACTTATAGGGTCCTCTCGACCTTGTAAGGAGAAACCACCTGCGTGAGATCCTTACGACTCACAAAGGAGCAACACACTTAGGGATCCTCACGATTCCTAAGGAGAAAATACACTTACGAGATCCTCACGACTCGTAAGGAGAACTCTCTTATGGGACCCTCACGGCTCATGAGACTTGAAAGTCTTAAGTTACAGAAACCAAAACCTGTTCTTAAGCAAATCCTCCACAACCCTCGATATTGCCCTACAAGGGACTCAATACTGACCCTTGTATACAATCCACGGGCGCGAATAAACATTTTCCCAGCAAAGTCCAACCCTTGTAGGTCCTCTCGACCCATAAGAAGAAAGCCCTTTTGTAGGATCCTTACGACTTACAGAGGAGCACACACTTAGGAATCCTCACGATCCCTAAGGAGAAAATACACCTGCAAGATCCTCACGACTTGTAGGGAGAAATACCTTTGTGAGACCCTTACGGCTCATGAAGTCAAAGCCTTGGTCGGCAGGACCCTTAACCCTGTTTGCTGAGCCACCTTTGTTCATCATCGACAAAGGCAAATGATGATTCGCTCCTGGTAACATTCCAGTTGTAGCGGTGCTGATGTCGAAATCGGTGTCTAAAATCCAAGCTTGCGGCGAAAAAGCTAGCAAGCCACACATGCCTACAAAATAGCCGAAATGATGGGGGAACTTGCAATAAAAAGCAGCAAGTAAAAATGTATGCATGAAAAATAGCCGAAATGATGGGGCAACTCGCAGTAAAAAGCAGCGAGTAGAGAATAAATAAATAGCCGAAATGATTGGGCACCGCGAAAAATAGCCGAAATGATGGGGCAATCGCGACCTTCGCAGTATAAAAGCTGAAATGATAGAGCATCGCGGAAAAAGAAATAAAATAAAAATGAAATCCATGCCCTACAGGTGATGTTACATCTATCCCTGTATACAATCCAGGGGCGCAATCAAAGAAGGGATCATACTCCTCCCCCAGGTTTCATCATAAGAAGAAGCCAAATCTCGACGGTTCACAGATAGCCTAGAGATCATCTCGACGTTCGTCTCATGGCAGCAGACACAACATCAAGCGAAACGGAACAGCGGCAACTCCCAGTTCCATGGCTCGGCGATATACATGTCACCAAGAGTCAAACCTCCATTCCGTGAAATGCGGATATATTCAGCAAAATTCCTGGTCACGTGGAACGCGGATAATGTCACTCTTTGACCCCATGGAAAACATCCAGAGCGGAGCCTAGTCCTCGCCGAGCACGGCAGTGAACCCGTGTGAAGCATCTAGTGCAAGATTCCTGGTTACGTGGAACGCGGATAACGTCACTCTTTGACCTCGTGGAAAACGTCCAGAGCGGATCCTGGTCCTCGCAAAGCACGGCAGCGAACCCGTGTGAAGCATCCAGAGCGGAGCCTAGTCCTCGCCTAGCGCGGCAGTGAACCCGTGTGAAGCATCTAGTGCAAAATTCCTGGTTACGTGGAACGCGGATAATGTCACTCTTTGACCCCGTGGAAAACGTCCAGAGCGGAGCCTAGTCCTCGCCGAGCACGGCAGTGAACCCGTGTGAAGCATCTAGTGCAAAATTCCTGGTTACGTGGAACGCGGATAATGTCACTCTTTGACCCCGTGGAAAACGTCCAGAGCGGATCCTGGTCCTCGCAGAGCACGGCAGTGAACCCGTGTGAAGCATCCAGAGCGGAGCCTAGTCCTCGCCGAGCACGGCAGTGAACCCGTGTGAAGCATCTAGTGCAAAATTCCTGGTTACGTGGGACGCGGATAATGTCACTCTTTGACCCCGTGGAAAACGTCCAGAGCGGATCCTGGTCCTCGCAGAGCACGGCAGTGAACCCGTGTGAAGCATCCAGAGCGGAGCCTAGTCCTCACCGAGAACAGCAGTGAACCCGTGTGAAGCATCTAGTGCAAAATTCCTGGTTACGTGGAACGCGGATAATGTCACTCTTTGACCCCGTGGAAAACGTCCAGAGCGGAGCCTAGTCCTCGCCGAGCACGGCAGTGAACCCGTGTGAAGCATCTAGTGCAAAATTCCTGGTTACGTGGAATGCGGATAATGTCACTCTTTGACCCTGTGGAAAACGTCCAAAGCGGATCCTGGTCCTCGCAGAGCACGACAGTGAACCCGTGTGAAGCATCCAGAGCGGAGCCTAGTCCTCGCCGAGCACGGCAGTGAACCCGTGTGAAGCATCTAGTGCAAAATTCCTGGTTACGTGGAACGCGGATAATGTCACTCTTTGACCCCGTGGAAAACGTCCAGAGCGGAGCCTAGTCCTCGCCGAGCACGGCAGTGAACCCGTGTGAAGCATCTAGTGCAAAATTCCTGGTTACGTGGAACGCGGATAACGTCACTCTTTGACCCCGCGGAAAACGCCTAGAACGGAGCCTGGTCCTCGCCAAGCACGGCAGTGAACCCGTGTGAAGCATCCAGAGCAAATACCGGACTGTGGAGTCCTTAAAATCCACGGACTATGACGTCCTTAACCTCGGCCGTGATGTCTTAAAACTAACGATCAACCACCCCGATTCCTTACAGATTTTGCCTTGGTTTAAGGGTACATCTCTTCACTCCTTTGATACCTGGCGTTGTAATTCCTCAACGTCTTCAAAGAGGTGACGGGTCCCTGCAACCAAACATCGGACTGTGGAGTCCCTAAATCCACGGACTATGAGGTCCTTAACCTTGACCGTGATGTCTTAAAACTAACATCGGACTGTGGAGTCCCTAAATCCACGGACTATGAGGTCCTTAACCTTGACCGTGATGTCTTAAAACTAACAGCGGACTGTGGAGTCCTTAAATCCACGGACTATGAGGTCCTTAACCTTGACCGCGGCGTCTTTAAACTACGATACCTGGAGCAGCCCCGATCCCGTGAAACACGAATAAGGGTGACCACATCCAGCACTTGCAGGTCCTCACGACTTGTAAGGAAGAAAAACTCTCTTGTGAGATCCTTACGACTCTCAAGGGAAAACCCGCTTAAGAATCCTCACGATTTTTAAGAAGAACTTACACCTATAGGATCCTCTCGACCTGTAGGGAGAAAAACTCTTTATAAAACCCTCGTGGCTCATAAAATGCAAAAGTCTTAGGAAGCAGATCTTAACCCCGAATCCTGAGCCATCACTGTCCTGCAAGGAGATCAAGATAGAATATCCGCAGAATACGTTCAATAGAAAGGGGACACACCATTGAAGAGAAAAGTATGTCTTCATTCATAAACCCCCCCTTCGACAACAATACTCGATCTAAAGCCAGCACAAACCACCCGATACGGGAGATAACAAGGAAAGTTTCTGATCTGTATCCTGTCAGGCGTGCATTTGCAACTGTACGAATGTTTAAAAAGGAAATGTTACCTGAGGCACTGACGCGCATGCAACATAACGATGGTGCTCGCAATTAAAGAAAATTCCCATGAGAGAAACATGCAGCTCGTTTACGCAAGCAAGACACACGTACAACTATCTGACAAACATGAAAATTCAACAGAAAGCATGCAAACCGCCAATGATAAAAGGAGTACATTGAGTCAAACAAACTACACTACCGGGAAAAGATCACCAAACAAGGGATCAGAAATGCAAGGGTTAACAAAGCAAAACACAAAATTCTCCAGCTCCCTCTCTGCTTTCTCCAGCACGTCAAAACGACGGTTTTCGCGAGGAGTCGCTCCCCATCGGTTGGAGCCGTGCTCATCAGCGAAAGCAGACATGACGGCCCGACGGGCTCTTATCTGACTCAGTATATGAACTGAGTGATCCTTCAGAGCTTGAGTGATTAGACAAGCCTCGTGAAAGCACTCAAGCTTGTCCTCTGCCGCGTCAAGGATCGTCGAAGTCATCTCCGCCGGATGAGGGGGTATATCGGCAAGCACGGACATGAGGATCATCCGGAGCCAAATGGAGCCTATGGGAAGAGGAGACCCCCGACGAGTCAGTAGCTCATACATCACCGTGTCACATTGATCGTCGGTAAGAAGGGGATCTGCCAGCCGCGCAGCGAAGCGAGGGATTATCTCCTCAATGGGCACATCCCATGGTTGCCGACGAGCATGGGGATGATTGCAAGCCATGGCGATTGATCGAGTTCTCAAAGATGATCACCTTAAGGTATGAATGGATTTCTCTGTGAAGAAAAGAAGTAAGGAATGGGTTCAGGTTATAAAGGGGAGCATTTAATGCTATGCACAAAAAATGTTGTGCATGGTGGGACGATTCTCAAAGCCCGGAAAGAAGGGGAGAGCGTTGGAAATGAAATCCAACGACGCATTGGAATCAGGTTAGGGAAATGAAATGTCCCTATCAAGCAGATCCCTGCATGCGCAATACATGAGCACTAGCCTTCGATTGGAAGATAAAGTGGCCCTGCACAGACACAACAGAAAACTAAGCTCTGAGAACGAGAATCAAACTCTTAAAAGAAAGGTTTGAAAAGAAGAGGATGAAAAAGTGAAGGCACTTCTGAAAGGACAAGTCATCTATCCTACTCCCAAAACAGATCCAACGGTCACAAAAGGTGACAGCGTTGCACTCACATGCAGACACGTGAGAACAACGCTGTGGGGGCATTTGTTTCCTGATTTAAAATCAGGAAAGCCTACGGAAGGGGCCTCAGAAAAGGGTCACGTGTTCACACGTGACCAACAGTCACGTGTTGGCACGTGGCATCTAAAAGCATCAGCAAGGCAAATTCAGCTTCCCGATTACATCAAAGGAAAAGGCTTCAGAAAAGAGGTCACGTGCTCCCACGTGACCAGGGTCACGTGTTGGCACGTGATAATCAAAAGCAGCAGACTTGTTCTCCAGTTAAATCAAGAAAAGAGGCTCCAGACAAGGGTCGCGTGCTCACACGTGACCAGTGGTCACGTGTTGGCACGCGATGACCAAGCAGCGGCAAAGGTATAGCGCAAAGGAAAGAAGAGGGCTCATTCCAAAGAGGGTCACGTGCCCACACGTGACCATGGGTAACGTGGTCACACGTGACCGGCTTTCAAAGCCTATTTTGCTAACAGAATTAAATTCTGAAAGAGATTCAAATCTTTCCAAAGGAAAGCGATTATCTGGAACCAATCGAATTGAAGATTCATAGGTGATTAAATATCATCTATCTATAGGAAAATCTCGGGTTTGGAAAGATTTCCCCTTTAAATCTAACCGAAATAACAAAGGAGAATCCCTGGATTTGAAATCCAATGGTGAATAAAATTCACCTAACAATCCAAAGGTCAAAAACGAATAATAGATGCAAATCAAATCTCTCAATGAAGATTCGTCAAAAACTAATTGACTCGGCTGCTTCTCCTATAAATAGGAGCCAAGAGATACAAAAAGAGACATATACGCAGAGGGAAGAAAGGGAGAGAGAGCCTTGATACTTTGAGGAATTTGGATCTTCTGCAAAAGAAAACCCTAGGTAAGAAAGGGAAGGCTTTTTGAAAGAAGGAGAATTTAATTCTCAACAGAGTTTAACTCTGATATATAAAACAGAAGAATATATTTCTTCTCTCATTGCTAGAGGATCTGCAAAGTGCACATCTCCCCTTGAAGTTGAGAATTTAATTCTCAATGGGTTGAGATCCTGCCATGCAGATCCAAAACATAGAGAGGGAATGGAAGCACGAGAATTTAATTCTCACAGAACTATAGGAATTTAATTCCTTTAAAATAAAACTAGGGCTTGACCCTGTGTCATGGGAATTTAATTCCTTCAGAACAAAAAGAAACAGGGTTTAACCCTAATTAAGAACCTAGTTCTGTTGAAACAGCGGGAATTTAATTCCCTTAATCATAATTTAACAGAGAATGGGAATTTAATTCCTTAAAAACTTTTATTAGGGTTTAACCCTATTCAGTTCTTCACATATATGAGGAATTTAATTCCTACAGAAAATTCAGAGTCCAACTCTATTCAGAATATAAATCTTCAAAAGGAAGTAGGAATTTAATTCCTCTGAAATTACTGTCAGGGCTTAACCCTACGAGGAATTTAATTCGTGGAAAAGATTAACAGATCCTCTAAACAACATACATAGAGGCAGGGTCACGTGTCACCACGTGACCCCCCCAAAAGATCTACAGAAAGCCCCTTTGAGGCGGTACCCCACGTGACCCACGTGACCCTTGACAGAAGCTTTAACACACAAACATTTGAATGCCCGTCACGTGATGGCACGTGATGCTCTGAAAGATGCAACAGTCTCAGAAGAACAAATGAAGGGAGGGCGCTCTCACGTGTTGCCACGTGACCCCTCTTGCCTTAGTGTTTAACACTAAATTGAAACTCCCGAACCCAGTATTGAAACACTGTTGGGCCTTAGTGTTCAACACTAATCAAAGAACTTTATTCGCAGTGTTCAACACTGATTACCTTAGTATTTAACACTAATCTGAGATCTCCATTGCCAGTGTTTAACACTGATCTGTTTTAGTGTTTATGATAATTTGAAAGCCTTGTTGCTGGTGTTTAACACCAATTATCTTTTAGTGTTAAACACTAACTTGTCAACTTCATTCCCAGTGTTCGACACTGATTGGTCTGTAGTGTTTAACGCTAGGATTTGGCCAAATTGGCTAAATGGCCAGAGACAAAGTCTCTCCTTCAATGGACCAACAAGAAGCCAATATTCCAGACATGATCGGACTTAGCCCAAGCTAGGCCATGAGTCTTCAATTCGTAATTAACTGGGCTAATGGGCTCATAACATAATTAATCGGTCTTGATCCCAAATTGGGCCAAAGACTATTTAAGCCATTCCGGTTCTAGGGTACATCTCTTCACTCCTTTGATACTTGGCATTGTAATCCCTCAATGTCTTCAAAGAGGTGACGGGTCCCGAAGACCACACATTGATATGGACTGTGGGGTCCTTAAACCCCTGTGAAGCATCTAATGCAAAATTCCTGGTTACGTGGAACGCGGATAACGTCACTCTTTGACCCCGCGGAAAACGCCCAGAGCGGAGCCTAGTCCTCGCCGAGCACGGCAGTGAACCCGTGTGAAGCATCTAGTGCAAAATTCCTGGTTACGTGGAACGCGGATAACGTCACTCTTTGACCCCACGGAAAACGCCCAGAGCGGAGCCTGGTCCTCGCCAAGCACGGCAGTGAACCCGTGTGAAGCATCCAGAGCACATACCGGACCGTGGAGTCCTTAAACCCATGGACTACGACGTCCTTAACCTCGACCGAGATGTCTTAAAACTAACAATGGACCGCAACGTCCTTAAACTACCCATGGACCGCAACGTCCTTAAACTACCCATGGACCGCAATGTCCTTAAACTACCCATGGACCGCAATGTCTTTAAACTAGCAATGGACCACCACGTCCCTAAAACTGGAACAATAGAGCCTCCGCATGCTCTTTTGTCGGATCTAAATGATCCCGTTTAAGTTGATCTTAGCCTCAAAGATGGCTAACGTATCCTTAAACCTTCAAACAAACCGGGCTATGGATCCCCCCAATTAACTCTGGTTCGAGGGTACATCTCCGAACTCCTCTGACATCTGTCGTTGTAATCCTTCAACGTCGTCAGAGAGGTGACGGGTCCCGACGACCATACATACGATGGACCACTATGTCCCTAAACTGGAATAATAGAGCCAATTGCTCTTTTGTCGGATCTAAACGATCCCGTTAAGTTGATCTTAGTCCCAAACTGGACTAACGTATCCTTAACAAACGTTTAAGTTGATCTTAGCCTCAAATATGGCTAACGTATCCTCAAACCAAAACCACAAACCCAAATCTAAGTAAACACAGATTTGGATTAATCCACGTCCTACGGGCGACTACATAAATTAGTCTCCGTATACAATCCACGGGCAAACACAAACAAAACAAACACCCACGACACGAAGTGACCAGCTGGAGAAGGAGAAAGTTGTTACCGCGATGCGGTAGCGTAATTAACTGCAGGGGCTTGCGCCTGCAGGGAAAAGCGTCCCCACAATCAAAAACCCCTCAACGAGGGGGAATCTGATGAAGTCTGCTACATCGGTCGCATCCGTTTAAACCTTCGATACATGGTGCCATAAATCAACTTGGCATCTTCGGAGAGGTGGACGGATAGCACCAATTAGCATCTGCCCCGAACCCCAGGCTTAGACGCCCCACGCGTCCCGGCCGCCGTTCGGAGGGGAACATCCCCGACCACCCCAGAACACCATGT
Source organism: Agapanthus africanus (assembly GCA_030015575.1). NCBI lineage: Eukaryota > Viridiplantae > Streptophyta > Magnoliopsida > Asparagales > Amaryllidaceae > Agapanthus > Agapanthus africanus. The sequence continues at coordinate 18,018,449 of JASDDO010000026.1, read as the reverse complement.
AAGTGTCTCTCTACCTCACCTTTCCTCTCTTCATTTTCCAAAACTGAAAACACCCGCTGGATCTTTGCTGCAGATCGCCGGAGACGCCGTTCTCTCCGCCGTCGATCTCGCTGTCGTCGCTAGTGCCCTCTGGGACCAGTGAGTATCCCCATCTTCTTCCTTCTCTGGTCATTGCTTTCTTTCTCTAGATCTACACCCATTCGAAACCCTATTCACTGTTTTTGTGCTCGCCGGAATCCGGCCGTGCCGGCGATGTGTCTCGACGATCCAGCAGAGTACTCTGACCCGTGTGGTTCCTTGGTTCGTTGTTTGGGTTCAATCCGTGAATCGTGCGTCCGTCGCGAGTTTCCCCGCCGACGTTACGTTCTGTTTTTCCCGGTTCGCGACCCGTCGAGGCAAGTACCCCTTGCTACATGCTATACAGTATAATTATATATGTATTGACATCCTAAACCTGTAAAATTAGCTTGGTACAATCGTTTTCCATTTCGGTTATAAATTGCATTAAATCATTTTACGGTTAAACATGAAACTTAAAGTTCGCAATTGAAACCCAATAATCAAATCTACCTGTTTAATCACATTTTACTGTTAAATAGATGGTGGCAATTATCCATGTAGTTCTGTTACATTCGGACACTCGTATGCATTTAACCTGATATAACTATATTGAACCGTCACATAAATCATTGCACCGCTAAGGGTGCTTAAACCTGTTAACATGACTAAACGGCTACATTGTATTACTGCACTCTTGTGATTGAATGAAACTGCTTATTATTTAATTCATTGCTTATTTCATGTTGTTAATACCCACGTGTGATTATATATCTGATTGGGAGCACACTCACGATATTGCGTACATCTTGACCTGGCATTGCTACACATGTATATATTGATACACCTGACATGGTAGCGTATACTGTTGACTTGAACTGATGCACCATGACCCGACCTGTTACCTGATCTCGTGCCTAATGCCAACAAACCTGACATGTAGTCCTCATGGACCGTTCCTGTTGTCTATCCAGACAAACCTGCTTTTACCTGATCCTGTGTTGGCATTAGTTCTTAATTACTGAATACCTGACTCGACACATATAACTTGGGGGTATGGGAAAATCAAAGGTGAAATCTGACTTGTAACTCGACAGTTCACTACCTGTATTGAGTGTACACATTCCTGTTTTGTGCCTAGCGGCATGTCTCGGTTTCAGCCGAGAATATTGTGGCCGTGGTCCCGGGTATGTACGGGATACTATCGAGTGTACACATTCCTGTTTTGTGCCTAGCGGCATGTCTCGGCTGCAGCCGAGAATATTGTGGCCGTGGTCCCGGGTATGTATGGGATACTGTTGAGTTACATCGACGATTCATCAATTGATTTCAAAGACTTTAGACTAGAAAACCTGATAGAACAGTTTAGTTACCGACCGCACACTACCCTTCACTGCTTGTTTCACATTATTGCTTTATTCATGTTTATTTTTGCATGGCATGTTACATTGTTCATATTATATTACTTGTTGATATGACGCGCTGACTCTGGGTTTTGCATCGCCCAGATTCTGTACCGCTGTCGCAGTCCGAGCAGGAGTACTTCAGCCAGCAGGCTGAGCTGTGAGTTCAGTAGTAGTTAGTTTTATTTCCTGCATTCATTTCCTGATGTGAGCCCGCATTATGGCACATACCTTTCAGTTATTTGTATTGGATCATTTGCTTCCGCATTTATTTATTATTGACTCTTGTTATTCTGGATTATGGACATGTTTTTAGATTGTTTAGCTTGTTCTTGATATCTTTACAGCCGTAACATGACTGTGGATGGATACTTCCTACCCACAGGTAGCCTGGTTAGCTATGTCACGTGCCCAATCTAGCGTACTCTGGGAAGTGGGGCGTGACATCGTTGATCGAGAATATTAAAGCAGCACAATCGCAGGACCCTAGACTGCTAAAGTTTCGAGAACAGGTTGAAGCCGGACTACGGACAGATTTATTGATCCACGAAGATGGTTCGTTGAGGTATGGTAGTCGTTTGTGTGTGCCAAAGGGAGATATTCGTGAAGAGCTTATGAAGGAGGCACACAGTTCAGCTTATTTTGTACATCCAGGAGGCACAAAGATGTACCGAGATATTCGACAGCATTTCTGGTGCGAAGGCATGAAACGGGAGATTGCTCGCTTTGTGGCAAAGTGCTTAGTGTGTCGGCAAGTTAAGTCTGAACATCAAAGGGTTGCTGGTTTATTGCAACCACTTCCGATTCCTCAGTGGAAGTGGGAACATATAACCATGGATTTCGTGACGGCTTTACCGCGGAGTCCAAAGGGCAACAATGCTGTATGGGTGATTGTTGATCGGTTGACCAAGGCAGCTCGCTTCATTCCTTTCCGGGTTGGTCAATCAACAGAGACTTTGGCAGAGCGGTACATGCAAGAGATTGTAAGATTGCATGGAGTGCCGGTGAGGATTGTGTCCGATCGGGACACTCAGTTCTTATCCCACTTTTTGCGGAGTTTACAGGAAAGTTTGGGGACTCGATTGAAGTTTACCACAGCTTATCATCCTCAAACTGATGGCCAGTCGGAGAGAACAATCCAAACTCTTGAGGATATGTTGAGAGCATGCATGTTGGACTTCAAGGGTTCTTGGGAGGATCATCTGCATTTGGTGGAATTTTTCTTACAACAACAGTTTTCAGGCAACTATCCAGATGACTCCATTTGAAGCTTTGTATGGTCGTAAATGTCGTTCACCTGTTTGTTGGGATGATGTCGGTGGGGACCAGATTTGGTTGTGCAGACTGTTGAGAAGGTTAACACTATCAGAAATCATATGAAGGCAGTACAAGACCGACAGAAGAGTTGGGCAGACACGTCAAGAAGACCTCTAGAGTTTGCCGTGGGTGATTTGGTATTCTTGAAGATATCACCGACTAGAGGGGTGATTCGTTTTGGAAGTCGAGGAAAGCTTAGTCCTCGATTCGTTGGACCTTTTGAGATCATGGAGCGTGTTGGGGAGGTAGCGTATCGTTTGGCATTACCGCAGTCCTTGGCGAGTGTGCACGATGTGTTTCACGTATCTCAACTACGAAGGTATGTTCGAGACGAAACGCATGTATTGGATCATTCAGAGCTAACAGTACGAGAAGACTTGACTTTGAGGAGCGACCGATTGAAATCGTGGATCGAAGGGAAAAGGTTCTTAAGAACAAGGTAATCCCTCTTGTGCTTGTTTCTTGGGGTAATCGCTCGCACGGGGAGTCCACTTGGGAACGAGAAGATGGAATCCGGCAGAAGTTTCCTCACCTTTTCTTGTAGTTATCTATCCTTGTATTCTTGGAATTTCGAGGACGAAATTCTTTTTGTAGTTGGGTATAATGTAACGCCCAAGCCCAATGCTACTAAATTCAGTTACCGTTTGAGCGTAGTGTGGCACTCATTTCATTTATCTTACTTGATTGTTACTTATTGTAATTTTACCCCGTTAATTCATTTCTGCATATAACAATTTATGGCATCTAAAATAAAATTAAAAATATCCATCTTGGCCCACTTGTCACCCCTAACCTTGTTGTAGCGTCTGTGCGTCGTGTTCTTGTCCCGTTCAGTGAAACGGGCGAGTTTGGACGGCTACGCGCACATACGTGTGTCCGTTTTGGGGGTATGCTTTTTGATCGTAAAACACTTCATTTTAAATTTTGGATCCCGCCTAAAATTTTATTATTTCAATTTCAAATTTTTGGACCCGACCCGGGCGCGATTTGGAAATGTTTTACTTTGCGCCAAAATCCCAATTTCTATATACTTTAAACCGTCATATTTTTTAAACCATATACTGTTTTTCATATCTTATAAATCTTTATTTAATTTTCCTAAACCCACAAATATTTTATCTTCAACCAATCACAAACCTTCTTATCCCGTGGGCCCCACCTTCTTTCTCCGTCTCTCTCTCCTCTCTCTCCCCCCGTCTCTCTCTATCTCTCTCCTCTCTCTCTCCCCATGTATATCTCTCTCTCTTCTATATATAAATCTCTTTTCCCTCCTCATTTCTTTTCAAAAGAAAACCCAAAACCCCACGAACCCAGCCGCCTTGCCCTCGCTGCTGCAGCCCCAACGCCGACGCCATCACCACCGGGCTCGTCGCCTCCTCGCCCTCGACCGACCCACTACATCTCCATTCCTCCTTCATCAACCCCATGCACCCTGCACGCGCCTGCACACCCCCGACCAAGCCAGCGCGCACCCCCTGCACACCGTTGTACCGCCGTGAGTCGCCGCCGGTGACCCCGTCCCCGTGTCCCCGGCCCCCGCGCACACTCCTCGGTGAGTTTCACCTCCCCTCCTCTTTTCCTTTCTTCTTTCCTTCTCTGTTGATACCTTCTTGATCGGCTGTTTCTTCGCTGTCGTCGCCACCGCCGGAGCTCCGTCGACGTGGTCGACCGTCACCACCCGTCCCACAGACCCCGTGAGCACTCCCTTCTCCATCCTCCTTCCCTTCTTCTTTATTTTCTTTTCTTTTCTTGTTGCAATCTTGATCGATTCGCTGTTTTTGATCTCGCCGGAATCCGGCCGTGCCGACGACGTGTCCCGACGTTCCAGCGTGGTACCCCGACCCGTGTGGTTCCACTGTTCGTCGTTTAGGTTCATTCCGTGAACCGTGCGCTCGTCGCGAGTTTTCCCCACCGACGTTTTACATTCCGTTTTCCCGATTCGCGACCCATCGAGGCAAGTACCCCTTGCTACATGCTAAACAATATTTGCATACATATTAATGACACCCTAACCTATAAATTTAACTTTGGTATTATATTTTCTCTTTTTCGTGTTCAATATTGTTAAATAACATTTTATCTTTCAAAACTTGGAACCTATATATGTAGATATCATTGCATCCATGAAGTCTTAACTTGGTAACATGATTAAACGGCTATAATTATCATACTGCATTCTTATAATGTTGAAATCATCCCTGTGACACAATTGATAACTGTACTGCTAATTGAATGAATCTGCCTATTGCTTAATTCGTTGCTTAGATCATATTGTTAACCATGCTTGATTATGTAACTGATTGTGAGCACACCTATGTTATCGTTTACATCTTGACCTGACTTGCTACATGCATATCGATTGACCCGACATGGTACCGTACACTGCTTGACTTGACCTGATGTACCATGACCTGATCCGTTACCTGAACTTGTGTATAATGCCAACAAACCTGACATGTAGTCCTCATGGACCGTTCCTGTTGTCTATCCAGACAAACCTGTTTACCTGATCCTGTGTTGGCATTAGTTTCTTGATTTCGGGATACCTGACTTGACTTACACATATAACTTGGGGGTATGTGGAAATCAAAGGTGAAACCTGACTTGTAACTCAACAGTTCACCACCTGTTCTGAGTGTACACATTCCTGTTTGGTGCCTAGCGGCATGTCTCGGTTTCAGCCGAGAATATTCAGGCCGTGGTCCCGGGTATGTACGGGATACTATTGAGTATACACATTCCTGTTTGGTGCCTAGCGGCATGTCTCGGTGTCAGCCCGAGAATATTGAGGCCGTGGTCCCGGGTATGTACGGGATACTATTGAGTTACATCGATGATTCATCAATTTGGTTTCAAAGACTTTAGAACAGAGAACCTGATAGAACAGTCCAGTTTACCCACTGCACACTACCCTGCACTGCTCTGATTCATATTATTGTTACCCTTGCTTTATTCATGTTTATATTCGCTTTGCCTGTTTATTATGTCATTACTTGATGACTTGACGCGCTGGCGTCTGGGTTTTGCATGGCCCAGATTCTGTACCGCTGTCGCAGTCCGAGCATGAGTGCTTCAGCCGACAGGCTGAGCAGTGAGCGTCAGCAATAGTTAGTTTTCTTTCCTGCATTTATTTCCTGATGTGAGCCCGCATTATGGGACATACATTCCAGTTATTTTGTATTGGATCTTTCGCTTCCGCATTTATTTATTCTTGACTCATGTTATCTTGGATTATGGATATGTTTTAGATAGTTTTATTTTGTTCTTGATATCTCTACAACCGTAATGTAACTGTGGATGGATACTTCCTACCCACAGGTAGCATGGTTGGCTATGTCACGTGCCCATTCTAGCGTACTCTGGGAAGCGGGGCGTGACATTGACGATATTGTTTGTGCAGTGTGCTTCGAAGAAATTGAGAAGAGTAGCAGTGGTGATTTGTTCGAAGGAGTGCAGTTGTGCTGTGACCATGAATTCCATATGAATTGCATTGTTTCTTGGTTGTTCAACAACAACTCATATCCGCTATGTCGATATGAGAACCCATGTGAAATAGATTAGGATGTTAATTTTAGTTTTTTTTGTTGATCAACCTTCTGTTATTTCTGTTATTTTGGCATGTAAATTTTAAAGAAGGGATGAACAATGTTCACAAGTTCTGATTGTGTTTTCAAATATTTTCAATAGTTTAATATATTTAATATGATGATCATATGATGTATTTGGATATATAGTATAAATCACTTAATTTTCTAACTCGGTCGTATTTTTGCAATCAACTTTGACAAAGGACAGAAAAAGACAAAAAAAATTGAGAAGGTGACAGCGTCCAGATATAGAAAAACTCAAATAAAAAGGAATAATGATATTACCAATTGGCTTTAATGGATACTTCTTTGATTGGAAAACATGCATGTTATAATTATAATTCGTAACAATCATAATTAAGCATTATTAAACAGAAAAACACATTAGTCATGATGCTCTTTTTTAATTGGTAAGTGGTGCAGCTCTGATTTGGGATGCGGCGCTTCTAAACAGATTTAAGAGAAATTGAAAGAATAGAAAGATAACAATGGCAATTTCACCAAATTAGGGTTTTATTTAATTAAAATTTGCCTCTTACAATTGCAAAATCGAAATCACAACTAATTTTCTAATAAAAGAAGAACTGCTAAAAATAAGGCATAAAACCATGTTCGGAATTTTCGGGTTGAACTAGACACGACATGCATCAATGAGGCATAATACCAGCGCATAAATTGATAGAGGACAAAGGCTCGCGTGCAAGTGCATGCAGTTGAGTACATATATGAGAAAAAACGTTATCGGGTACAAACAGAACAGAAAAAGGACATTGGTCACGATGAAAGAAAAATAGTGTTAACGATAAGAAAATAGTGACATTAACATTAGTCTTGATTTGACAAAAAAAGAACATTAGTCATGATAAACTGTAGAAAAATAGTGACATTAACATTGATAGTGATTTAACAGAAAAAATTAACGACAGAAAAATGACATTAGTCATGACGGACTGTAGAATAATAGTGACCTAAACATTGGTAGTGATTTGACAGAAAAAGGACAGTAGTCATGACGGACTGTAGAACAATAGTGACTTTAACGTTATTCATGATTTGACAGAAAAGAGACAGCAGTCATGATGGATTGCAGAACAACAGTGGCGTTAACCTTGGTCGTGATTTGACAGAAAAAGGACATCAGTCATGACAGACTGCAGATCAACAGTGACGTTAACTTTGACCGTGATTTGACAGAAAAAGGATATCGGTCATGACGAACTGCAGAACAACAGTAACGTTAATATTGACCGTGATTTGACAGAAAAAGGACACCAGTCACGATCGACTGTAGAAAAATAGTGCTGATGACAGAAAAAGGACAATAGTCATGACGGGCTGTAGAAAAATAGCAATGTTAATATTGGCTGGGATTTGACAGAAAAAATACATCAGTCACGATCGACTGTAGAAAAATAGTGCTGATGACAGAAAAAAGACAATAGTCATGACAAACTGTAGAAAAAATAGTGACGTTAACATTTTTCTTGATTTGATAGAAAAAGTACATTAGTCATGATGGACTGTAGAAAAATAGTGTTGACGACAGAAAAAGGACAATAGTCTAACGGACTGTAGAAAAATAGTAACCTGAACATTGGTAATGATTTGACAGAAAAAGAACATTAGTCATGACGGACTATAGAACAACAGTGACGTTAAAGTTATTCATGATTTGAAAAAAAGTGACAGTAGTCATGACGGACTGCAGAACAACAGCGACGTTAACGTTGTTCATGATTTGACAGAAAAAGTACATCAGTCATGACGGACTCTAGATCAACAGTGACGTTAATATTGGCCGTGATTTGACAGAAAAAGGACATCAGTCATGACGGACTGCAGAACAACAGTGACGTTAATATTGACCGTGATTTGACAGAAAAAGTACATTAGTCATGATGGACTGTAGCAAAAATAGTGTTGACGACAGAAAAAGGATAATAGTCATGACGGACTGTAGAAAAATAGTAACCTGAACATTGGTAATGATTGGACAGAAAAAGGACATCAGTCATGACGGACTGCAGAACAACAGTGACATTAATATTGACAGTGATTTGACAGAAAAAGGACATCAATCACGATCGACTGTAGAAAAATAGTGCTGATGACAGAAAAAAGGACAATAGTCAGGACGGACTGTAGAACAATAGTGACGTAAACATTGGTCGTGATTTGACAGAAAAAGTATATTAGATAATAGTGCTAACGACAGAAAAATGACATTATCCATGACTGTGATTTGGCTGTGATTTGACAGAAAAGGACATTAGTCATGATTTGACTCTAGAAAAATAGTGACGTTAACATTAGTCATGATTTGACAGAAAAGGACATTAGTCATGATTTGACAGAAAAATGACATTAGTCATGATGGACTATAGAAAAATAGTGACGTTAATATTAGTCATGATTTGACAGAAAAAAGACATTGGTCATGATGGCAAAAGAAGGACATTGGTCATGATTTGACAGAAAAAGACATTAGTCATGCTGGACTGTAGAAAAATAGTGACGTTAATATTAATGATGATTTGATAGAAAAAGTACATTTGTCCTGATGGAATGTAGAAAAATAATGACGTTAATATTAGTCATGATTTGACAGAAAAATGGAATTAGTTGTGATAGACAGAAAAAAGACATTAATCCTGTTTTGACAGCAAAAAAAATTAGTACTGATTGATTGTAGAAAAATAAAGGCGTTACTACGTATAAACAGGACGAAAAGGATAAGTACGACAGAAAATGTCAAAAGAAAAATAAACTGAAGAAGAGAGACACATTACCAGATGCAAAAGAACGGTAGAAAAATAAAGACATTAGTAGTGATGAGAAATAGTAAATAAAATAAATTCATATGATAAAACCAAAATATTTTATCAGAAATTTTAAAAAATAAAAATGAATTGAATTTGTTTTTGTCTCCACCTCATATTGACGTTATACCTCATCATCTCCTTCCCCTATTTAATCCAACACTTTCCATTTTCTTTCTCACTTGAAGAAAAAAGGAAAAATATTGAAAAAAGGGAAAATAGAAAGAGAGAGAGATCTCATTCTTACCAAATTCTGGATTTTCCAACACTTTTGAAACTTAAATCCTTGGCTAGGATCGTTTCAAAGCACCATACCTTCAGTAAGTATTTTATCTCTTTCTTTGTTTTCTTCTTCAACATATATGATCATGAATCAGGATGGTTTGCATTAAATTTTTTTTTCCATAACTAAACTTTTCTTTTCCAACGTATTATTTTTCATTCTTCATTTAGTATTTTTTTAACTGATGAGAATATTTTTAAAAGTTGCCATTATTAATGCAATACTTGACTTGACTTGATATTTTTTCCATTTGCAGGAAAGTGTTCGTTTGATTTGGTCAACAACAAAATTGGAGTAAAAACTAAGGTAACAAAAAATCTATTATTCAAAAAATTCAATATTTAAGATTTTTATTTATTTATGCTTATATGTAGAAGTAAATTATTTGTTCTCTAAATTTAAATTCCTCTTGGTATCTGTACAGTTTTCCATTTAAGTTATTAATAAATGATATGACATATTTATTGTTATTAGTTAATCATTTATGTTAATCTCTATAATTATTTCTATTATGATATTATCTCTTTTATTTAGCTATGCATGAGAATAAATCAAAACACATTCGTAAACCGTTATCAGGAGCACAAAAACAACATAAACGTGAACGTGAAAGAATAAGATATAAGAAAAAACAGTCATCCAACACTAATACTAAAAATGATGAATTTTCTTTCAAGGGAAAGCGAGAGACATTTGATTTTGGTATCCCGCACTTTGAAAGACCATTAGCACAAATTCCTAATTTTTCTGCCAATGTTGAATGCAACACATCTTTGATGGATGATGATACCGTTTTGTATCATTCTACGGAAGTGGGCTTTTTGAATGATCACCGTATAGTTAATAAAGATATTCATCAAGATTTTTCATGCAGTCAAAAAAACGATAATGATAGTAAGAGCACGCTTCATCCTCATTATATATCCTTACAAAACACAAAGTTTTATCTAATTTTTCTTGAATGTTTGATATTAACTATATTTAAAGAACATATTACTCAAAAATCTTTAATTTTTTAATTTTTTTGATTTACAAATATTTTACATGTTTTAAAAGCTATAAGATTATTTTAAATAAAATCCTCCATAAATATAATAATATAACATATTACATTTTCTTATTGCTGATTAAATTGTAATGTGTGTTTTATAATGATACATGATAAGAAAGTTTTAACGATAATTATTTAACAGATTGGCATAGTCGTTTCCATTATTTGGGACCTCCTACTAAAAAATGTTCTAGATGTGATGCAATTATGTGGAAAGAAGAAAGGGTTAGAACTAACGATAAGAAAAAAATAAATTATTCATTTTGTTGCAAGAGTGGAAGAGTTTCTCTGCCTCTTCTTGAGAAGACACCTGAAATGCTGGACTCTTTATTGAACTATCAAAATGTTTCTGAACAAGCTAAACAATTTCGGGAAAAAATTCGTTCGTTCAACTCTATATTTGCTTTTACATCTATTGGTGCAAAGATAGATTATCAAATTTTGAAAGGAAGGGGACCATATATATTTCGAATTCATGGACAAAACTATCATAAAATAGGTTCATTACTACCGGCTATCGGAAGTCGATCTAAATATGCACAGCTTTATATATATGATACCGAACTTGAAATTGAAAATCGAATTGCATCTATTGGAGATAATTGTAATGCTGCGGAATATGATTCAGAAACTGTGAAAAGTTTAAAGGAAATGTTGGATAAATACAACAAATATGTTAAGAAATTTCGATGCGTGCGTGATTGGTATGAGAACAATAAGGATAAAGAGTTTAGTTTACGCATTCTAGAGGATAGAAATCATAAGGGTCAATAATATAATAAATCAAATTCAACAAAAATAGCTGCTCTGATGATTGATGATGAATTTTTTCCTTCATCTACTCGAGATGTTATTGTCAACGATCGAAAAAAATGATATCAAAGAATTAGTGAAATTCATCCAGCATACATGCCATTGCAATATCCTTTATTATTCCCATATGGAGAAGATAGTTAGCATAATTATATTGAAGGTAACAATACGAAGAGAAAAAGGAATAAAGTTTCAATGAAGGACTTCTATGCATTTAGGTTACAACAGCGTTGTCATAAAGGAACAACGTTGTTAAGAGGTGGAAAATTATTACAGCAATATAAAGTTGATGCTTATGCGTCTATTGAAGGGAATCATCTTGGATGGATTCGTAATAATAAAAAAACTTTACGATGTGAGTTATATCAAGGTTTGCAGGATGCTGTTGACGATGGTGATAATGATGCTCACACAATTGGTAAAAAAATCATTTTGCTTTCATCCTTTACTGGAGGTCCACGATACATGATTCAAAACTATCAAGATGCTATGGCAATTTGTGCATAGGCCGGGCCTCCGGATTTATTCATTACTTTTACATGCAATTCTAATTGGAAAGAAATACATGATTTTTTATTGATTGCTGGTGGTCAGAGTGCATCTCATAGGCCTGATATTGTTGCCAGAGTTTTTCACTTAAAACTTATGCAGCTTCTTGATGATTTGATTAAACATAAATATTTTGGACGAGTAATTTCTGGTAGGTTATTGTCATTATTTGTTGATATATGTTTTGTATATTGTTATATGTTTCTATTTAAAAGTTTAATTTTTTCATTTGTAGATCTATCTGTGGTAGGATTTCAAAAACGGGGATTACCACATTCTCATATCCTTATTACACTGGAAAGTTCAAAAAAAAAAATAAAACTCGCAAAGGATATTGATAATTTAATTAGAGCCGAGCTTCCTGACATTAAAATGGAACCTTTACTTCATGATTTGGTAGTTACCCATATGATTCATGGACTACGTGGTACACATAATCCAAAATGTGTATGCATGAAAAATAATAAATGCTCAAAAAAATTCCCTAAAATGTTCAATGACCATACTATTATTGATGAAAAGGGATATGCAATTTACCGAAGATGCAAATCAAGGTCATATACGGCAGATAGAAAGGATATTGACAACAGTTGGGTTGTGCCTTACAATGCAAATCTGCTACTGAAATATCAATCAGATATTAATGTTGAAATATGCAATCATAGACGAGCAATAAAATATTTATTTAAATATGTGAATAAAGGATCTGATTTTGTAATAACTATCATTCATCAAAATGTGGTCGAAGGATATGAGGAGGTCAAATTATATTTAGATTCTAGATATATTGCAGCATCTGAAGCTTTATATAGGCTTTTTGAATTTAAAATAAATAAACGGCATCCTGCCGTTGAACGGTTGCAGTATCATCTTTTTGGTGAACAAATGGTTTTTTTTTAGAGAAGATGGAAGTGTTCAAGAAATAATGGAGTCTGAGCGAGCTAAGAAAACAATGTTAACTGAATGGTTTACTATGAATCTTAAATTTCCTCATGCTGGAACCTATACTTATGTTGAGTTTCCAAATCACTTTGTTTGAAACAAAAAAAAACTTATGTTGGAAGCAACGAAAAAGAAGGAAAGTGATATGTAGATTACCTTATGCACATTCTGCCGCTGGTGAAAGATATTATCTCAGGATATTGTTGACAATAGTGAAAGGAATGATTAATTTTATTGATATGAGAACAATTTATGGTGTTGAACATGAAACTTAAGGCAGCATGTATAGCACTTGGACTTCTTGATGATGATAATGAATAGAACTTAGCACTCCAAGAAGCGTCTAAGTGGGCTACGGCTAATCAATTTCGTCGCATGTTTTGCACGATGTTACTTTTTAACGAAGTTATGAATCCTCGAGAACTATGAGATTTACATTAGGAGGCCATAAGTGATGATTATGAAAGACGTTTGGAAAATTTACATCCTGATTTAAAAATTGTACTCGGTAACGAACAATTAAGAGATTTTCCGTTTCATGATATAGATGTGATTTTTTTATATAATAATAAAAGCTTGAGAGATTTTCCATTTATGCCAATACCCTCTCCTAGCAATTTAAACTAGAACAATAGATTGATATTTGAGGAGCTAAATTATGATACTTTTGAGTTGTCGAAAAAATCCATTGAATTAGAATGTGGTTTAAATAATGAACAAAGAAAAATCTTTGATGCGGTTATAATTTCGTGCGAAAAAATATTGGAAGGCTATTTTTTGTGTATGGAGGTGGTGGAACTGGCAAAACATATTTATGGAATGCAATTTTAGTGAAGTTGGATATTAAGAAACAAATCGTTCTTTTAGTTTCATCTTCTGGCATTGCTTCTTTGTTACTACCCGGAGGACATACATCACATTCAAGATTCAAAATTCCTATCGATCTTCATGAGTTATCATCTTGCGCGATATCTCGCCAATCTAATCTTTCTTCTCTCATCAAAGATGCAACACTGATTATTTGGGATGAAGCTCCGATGATAAATCACTTTGCATTTGAAGTCATAGATCGAACTTTCAAAGATATTCTATCAAATATTAATCCACAACTTGAGAATAAACCATTTGGTGGAAAGACTGTTGTTCTTGGTGGTGATTTTCGACAGATTTTACCAGTCGTCCGTAAAGGTAGGAGACAACAAATTGTGTCCGCTACATTACATAAATCATATCTATGTGATCAATGTAAGATGTTTATACTGACAAAAAATATGCGTGTTCATACGAATACGAGGTCAGAAGAAGACAGCGAAAATTTTGCAAAATGGCTAATCGATATTGGTAATGGTGATGTTAAAAGAATTCAAATGGGCAACGATTGTGATGATAATTGGATAGAGATTCCGGATTCACTGGTATCTAATCACAGACTTAGTATTAGTGGATTAATAAATGAAATATATACAGATTTAAATGATAATTATCAAAATCCGTGGTATTTGGAATCAAGAGCAATACTTGCATGCAGAAATGAAGAAGTTGATGAAATTAATAAGAAATTCATATCTCAAATTAGAGAAGAAAGTCGGATTTATTTCAGTGCAGACACAAAGGTTTCTGTTACTGATGATTCTGCTTGCAATAATTTTTTACATACAATGGAATTTTTAAATTCGTTGATATGTTCTCGATTGCCTCCTCATTCGCTTGAGCTTAATGTAAATACACCGATTATGTTACTTCGTAATTTAGATCAAAGTATTGGTTTATGTAATGGCACACGTCTTATCATTAAACAGTTAGGTGAAAGGGTCATAAAAGCAGAAATCATGACTGGTACAAATATTGGAAAATGTGTGGCAATACCAAGAATAATTATGTCAAGTGATAATGAAGATCTCCCTTTCGTCCTTAAACGGCGTCAATTTCCCGTTCGTGTTGCTTATGCTATGATTATAAACAAAAGTCAAGGACAAACCTTGGGAAAAGTTGGACTATATCTACGTACACCGGTTTTTTGTCATGGGCAATTGTATGTTGCATTCTCAAGAGCTAGATCTGCTTCATCCTTAAAAGTTTTTCTAGAAGAACAAATTGACATTCTAAAAAATTGTACACAAAATGTTGTTTATAAAGAAGTTCTACAAAGCGTTCTCATAAAGGTAAAGATACATAAGAACTATATACACAACAAATGAAATCGAGTATTAATCCCAATATTAGAAAGTATCGTTCTGATTTAAAAATACTTTTACAGTAAATTTATTTTTAAATTAGAGTGTTACTTTCCAATATTGAATTAATACTCGATTTCATTTGTTGTATATATGTAGTTCTTACATTAAATTTTATATAATATATGCATTCACTTGATCTATTCATTTTTGTCAGATTTTTTTATATCGTGATGTTTATTGTTATTGATTTATTTTTTCTATTTCCTGTGTAGGATGGAAAAGAATAATTCAAATGATTGTGATGGAAATATATTTTTAAATAAAGAGTCCGTTCTTTTTGAAAATTTTGA
The DNA here is from genome assembly GCA_030015575.1 of Agapanthus africanus. Lineage (NCBI taxonomy): Eukaryota > Viridiplantae > Streptophyta > Magnoliopsida > Asparagales > Amaryllidaceae > Agapanthus > Agapanthus africanus. Next base: position 18,003,101 of record JASDDO010000026.1, on the reverse strand, counting down.
AGATGATGTCAATTATCAATACAGTAGTAATGATGGTGGGGATGACAGTGATGGTGTTAATCTACCATTAGGGAAATAAGAAATAAATGTATCAGTGATAAGAAACCTCGGAAAAGAGAGCATGGCGTTTTAAAAGGAGAGAAAGTATTGAATAAACGTGGAAAAAAAAATTAAACCGGTTCATAAGTCAAAAAAGGGTATGAGTTCCTACAATATTATTTTAAATTTTATATTTTATTATATTTGGATTTTAATAAATTACTTATATTTTATTGTGCATGTCAGTTTCAGATTTGGAGGATCGTGATGACTGTGATATTGGTAATATTCAAGCTCATTGTGCAGGTGAAAACAAAGGAAAATTTGCAAGTAAGAGAGCAAAAGGATCATGGAGACAAAGTGAAAGTAGTAAAAAAGAAATTGCTCCTGTGACTCCTTTAAAGAAGGATTATAAAAACGGTATGTGTATACCGATTATCTGTTTTATTTATTTGTAAAAACAACTTCGTTCTAATTTTACTAACGTATTTTCTTATACTAAAAGTCGAAGAAACCAGTAGCCAACATGAAAGCAAAAGAAAGAAAGAGAAGAATCTATCGGCTTTTATTTCTGACGAATCTTATCCAGGAAATAAGAAGAAAATGCTACCTACACCTTTAGAGATCACCACTTTTGAAAAAATTGTAGAACGAGATAAATTGTATAATATTAAGATACGTATCACGCGATTGAGGTATGGTCGATTGTATGCAAAGTCATCAAACTCGCTTACATTTGTGGCTAGAGACGAAGAAGTGAGTTGTTGTTTACAACAACAGTTATCTTTTCAACGTAAAATTTATTATTTAAATATTAATTTTACGACTTTATGCAGCGCGTTGAACGAGAGGTGTTAGTTGATGATTTATATGCTGACAAATGGAAAAACATGATATTCGTTGATAAAGTATACGTGATAAAAAATGTTGTGACTTTGATAACCGGTAAATCTATTAAAGTTTTGGAAAACAGATGACAATTATTATTGACAAGACAATCAGAGGTTGATGAAGTTTCTGTGAAAGAAATATCGGCTGGCCGTACTTATCACTTTAAAAAGTTGTGCAAAATGCGCGATCTTGCGCGTAAGCCTGAATGTGTTTATGGTAAGATAATGTGTACTCATAACCGTTAAGCTTTTTAATTTTTTACTATAAGTCATTACAACATTTATATATTCATGACCTTTTATATTCATTATGTGAATTGCAGATATAGTAGGATATGTCGTTGATGTGAACCATGAACGCATAATCTCTTTAAAGTCTGGAGGTACAAGTAAATTAGTTGAAGTATCACTCATTGATGATGGTTGTTACGAGAATCTGACCACTTTCACGATTTGAGAGAATTTTCTGACAAAGCACATGAGTATTTTGGGGAAGGAAAGACTGATAGTTTCTTAATTGCCGGGATAGATGTGCGTGCAAAAGAATTCAGAGGTAAATTTTTTACTTGCACTCATATAATTTTTGTTATTTTAAAAATAAAATTAAAGTTTAGTGGTTAACAATACTTATTAAGTTTTTACAAGTATAGCGCTATTAATATGGTAAATGATACAATTATAGGAAGTTACATGTTAGAAACAACAGGCTTTATGAAAATGAGATTTAAAGCCGATGGTATCCCCGAAGCAGAACAGATGATGAGATGGTAGTATATCATATATTTATTATATTTCAAGTATTACATTTTTACATTTGTTAAAGGCAGTGTTGATAAGAGTGTCATGCTTTTATGGTTCGATTTGATCTACCAACAAAGCAAATTGGGTATTCAAGCCAAGTAGGAAGCAGCAGTAATAATGCAAATCAGATGGTAGAAACGTGTACCATTGAACATCTAATCAATGAAACAAGAAATCCCCCCCAACCTAATACGGTATGAAATGATAATTTATATGTAATATATATGATGTATAATTTAACATTAACATGTATTTAGCATATAATCTAAAGTAAGTTAAATTTTTATATTTTTGTTTTATTAAAAGGGTTTGTTTATTTCTATATTTCTATATAGGTTCTGGATTTTATAGTTAATGCCACAATTATTTACATCTTTCCCGATGAACCATGCTTTGATGTGTGTTCTCAATGCAAGCGAAGTGTAAAGGTACAGCCTGAGCAAAATTATACTTGCATTTATTCGGATTGTGGGCATATGGGGTCGGATTATAGGAAAGTGTATTTTTTAAAGAAAACCTTATAGGTTACTGAATAAAATTAAAACATATTATTTGATCAATATATACATATTGTAGGTACCGAATTAAAGCAAGAATTGAGGACAAAACTGATGAAACAAATATTGAAGCTTTTGATCAGCATGCTCAGACTCTTCACCATTATCCACTGGATGATATGATGCGGTTTTATTCATCGGTATGACATAGATTGTTAAAATAATTTCAAATGCAACATAATAATCAATATATGTCTAACAATTCTTTTTTCGTTGATGCAGAGTAAAGATTCATATGATTATGAGAAACATCTTGATAAGTGTGCATCTATTGCATATAAGATAAAGATAAGAGTGACTAATAATAATCATAAACTTATCAAAAGTGGAAGATTTATCGTCAATAGTCTGGAAAGGGTTGTCCGTCAATTTTATAAAGTCCCAGCTTTGGAGCCAACTGGAGAAGATGATGGTGAAGATTAGTACTAAGATTAGGGTATTTATATAATGATGTTTAATTAAGTATTATTGCTTCCAGTATTTCAGTATGATATTGTATAATTATGTGTGGAGTTGTCACGTCCCGCTTCCCAGTGTACGGGCAGAGGACGCGACTGGCCGCTACGTACTTACTCAAAAGTAAATATGCTAAGCGTAACTAAGCAATATAAAAAGAATATACACAAGAGACAAATGTAATGAACAACAACTTTATTTATTAACATTCTTTTACAGTACATGGAAAAGTAAATATATCTGAATGAAAGCAATGCCTAAACAGTGGCATAACAGAAATATAAAGTACTGAAATGAAATGTGTACAATGAATCTAAAGCTCTGGGTCGTAGACTAACTGATCCAAGCCCTCGCTGGTGGGCTCGATCTCCTGAAGGTCCGAATCACCTGACAACATTCCAAAGAAAAAAGAGAAGGAATGTCGTCAGCGAACAATCGCTTGGTAAGTCCCAAAGATAAGGAAGAAATAGAATAGACGAAGAGAGTGTAACTTTTAAAGTGGTATTATATTGTTAACGCTGTTATTTGTAGTTTGGTACAGAAGAGGCCAGTATATACGAGAGGAGTCTCACTTGCCCCGGAGACTAAGGTATCAGGAACACAAGGAACCGTTCATGCCATGGTACAGCAGCAATGGAATACAGGTTAAGTGTCTTATGGTTGCAGTCTCGTGCCACTTCTAACACCTTCCGTACCAATCTACCTCTTATAAACCCCGCGATATCTTGATTGTATTGTTTGTATTATTTGAATTGTAAATGTGTTGTTTGTACTGTTTTGTAAATGTAAATGGAAAACTTGTATTGTAAATGGAAGACTTGCCGAAACTATGATATCGTATAAATGGAAATGGATGTACTGGATAATCATGTAAATGGAATATATCCATGGTTCGGGTCGGTCAATATAGATTGTATAGATTGAACAGATTGAATATATGGATTCATGGATTCATGTTGAATTGTAGTTTATACTTGAATCATATTTAAGTCAGATTATTATAATGAGACTCATTCTGAGTCAGAAAATAAAAGAAATTGAAATCCTGAATTAAGTTTTGATGTTATCGGTAACCGCTGCACATGGGCGGCAGGATTTGTGTCTTTTTCAAAGGCGATTACCGTGTTGATAACACCGTTTGTTAAGTTGTTTACCTTAAATAGGCAAGCACCCATATCTCCGGCTTGCTGAGACTCAAGAGACTGGTCCCGCTTAAACCTATATTTACTAGGGTCCTTATTGTAATTTATAAAACTTTATGGGGTTTTATGTAAAAATAACTTTGTAGAATTTTCAAAATACACCTCAAGTATTTTATTATCGTCTTTAAAGTTTTCATTGATGTATATTTTATCATTGTGACATTTCTAGTGAATAAACCTATCTTTCATAATACATGGTATTTAATAAGTATTGAACTTGTATGGAATTGCATGGTATTTTAATGTAAAGTGATTCTTTTGATTTAGAAAAGTTGGAATATTTATATTATATCAAAAATTAGATATTTTAATGATATATATATATATATATATATATATATATATATAAAATAATTTAAATTTATTATATTTCTAGAAATCTCATTTTCTTAAGATATTTGTATTTTTAAATCTTTCGAGACCGAATGCTCATTGCGGAGGTCTGCATCTCGCACTACTAAGCCTGAGGATGTGCGATAATCCGCACCATTCCGAACGGGTTCTCCAAATGGGTTGTAGCGGCGCTTTGCAAAGATTTGTTTAAAATACATAATCTTGTAAAAAGGGTTTTTATAAGTTAAAGGTAGTTTGTGTAAAACCGTATTTTCCCGAATCTATGTTTTCCAAAAGGCATCGTGCTATGTTGCATATGAGTGTTGTGAAGAGGTAGGTCATTATCTCGTGATCTATTTAAAGGTATAGCAAGAAATATGATGTTAAATGTCAAAACTAAACTATATGGTACTTTATTGAAAAAGTACGATAAAAATTACAATATGAAATATTTTGCTATGAAACTTGTTCATGATGTTTTGTTAATGTTTAATAGTCAAGATGTGAGGGTTTGGTATATTTGTATTTAAGAAAAGATGGAGTTTTTAAGAAGAACCGAATCGGAAGTCGGATTAACTCCGCTTCCGTGGGGTTTTAGAAATACGTGTTTTAAGAATAGAAAAAAGGATAGGGAGGAGGGACTTACCGGATTTGAGATAAGAGAAGAGGAAGAGGGAGTGGTAGGAGGTTCCGGTGCGTCGTTTCGTCACCGGAAGCTCCTAGGGTCATCGTCGGAAGTTCGCCGGAGTTTCGCCCTTTGCTAACTCCACTTGTACACAAAAGTTCTTGAAATTTTCTTAAGAGTTTTGGTATAGAATTCAGAGTGGGGAGGTGGAAAAGAGTGTGGGTATTTATAGGAAAAGATTAGGGTTTGGGTTAGATGAAAGGGTGTGAAAATAATGTATTTAATTTTATATTAAAAAGGGTTTTAATTGGGTTTTTAATATGCTCTGTTAATGTGCAGTAAAATAAACATAATAGGGGTTTAGAGAATACCAAAGGGCACAGGGGAGTCGAAGAAACTCGGCGATCCGACTCAGTCGGACTGGCGCCGCCAGCCGATTCGGCTGCGCCGCCGGCCCGAGTTGGGCCGGGTCTCGACGCCTCGTGTTGCTCGACGTTTGGTCTACCCCCTGGGTTCGTTTGTTTTTAGTATGACCTTTGGGTTTATAGGTTATGCACGTGTAGACTTTTGGGATTCTAAAAATTTAAAAGAAAACTAATATAAAAAATAATGTGGCTAATAGGATTTAAACTCTTGTGCTTTGGTTCAGCAGTGCAAGGTCTTACCAATGAGCTACAAGCTCCTTCTTGCAATTCAAAAGCAAAACAAATTTATAACTTGTGCTCAGGCAAAAAATACCCCTTTCTGTATTTTTGAAAAAATTGTACAGAAAGTTGTACAGAAAGTTTAGGGTTGTTACATTCTACCCTCCTTATAAAAATTTCGTCCTCGAAATTTGTAAAAGGAAAGTGTAACAGATTCAAGGAAGTTTGGTGACTGAAGTACCGATAGTGTATGAAAATAACAAAGTGATACAAGGGTTTTAAAAATATGAAAGAGACTTACGAGAGTTTCCTTGGTCAACTGTCTCGGCTTCTACAGCTGCTAAGGTGTAAACCTGTCGCCGTGGCACGTTCCTCCTAGCTGGAGGCACATTCCTCTGTCCTCGAGGCATGTTCCTCAGTGCCTGATGGAATTGGCGATTTGGCTGTGCAGGAGATCCACGTGGAGGTGGTGCTGGGAGTGAAAGACAAGTTGCAGGAGCCTGGATGGCTAGTCGCTGCGGGTAGTTGGTGGGTGTGTGAGCTAAGTTGTATCTATAAGAACAGGTTTCAATTCTGTGATTGGACGTACCACAAACTAGGCATACGCCTTTTGCGCGCCTACAGTCTTTCACTAAATGTCCATCTCTCTTGCAATGGAAGCAGAAATCTGGTCTTGGCTGGTTATTGGGTTCCTCGGTTCTCCTGGGTTCGAACGATGGTCTGGAAGAGGCTCCTCCTGCCATTTGAGTGGCAGGGTGCTTCAAACCGGCAGATTGAGATACGCCCCTCATCTTCACCACTGCCTCATATCGATGGGCGGCTTTCAAAGCCAAATCATGGGTTGGGAAATCCCTTGTAGCTAAGGCCGCTTGGATTTCCGGGTCCAATCCTTACTGGAATCTTCTAGCTCTGATCTCAGCAGTCGGTATGAGATGGGCCGCAAACCGACTGAGCATGGTGAACTCGGCGTCATATTCATCTACTGACTTGGTCCACATTGAACCTTGTTGCAGATGGATGAACTGTTGTTCCATGTCGAACCTGGCAGTCTCAGGGAAGTACTTTGCGTCGAACATGTCTCGAAAAGTCTTCCATTCGATGGGTTGTTCAAGACGGCTTTCTTCCTCCTTCCACCAATTCCGTGCATTGTCCGTGAGCTGCATTTTCGCAACACGGACCCAAGCTACCTCTGGCACTTGTGCCGCTGCCAGATCATCTTCGATGCTCTGAGCCCATTCCTCAGCTTCCAGTGGGCTCTTCTTTACTGAGAACTGTTTGGGGTGCAAAGTCCTGAATTGCTTCACCCCAGGTGCTTCTTCCTCGGGACGGTTCATTAAAAGAGCAGTCTGCTGCTGTCCTTCTAGGAGGTTGCGGATCGCCTCAAGCAGAACCGTCTGCTCGTTGATCGGAGCAGGAACGACAGGTGTAATCGATAGTGGAGGTGGAGTGTTGTTGAAGTTGGTGCTGGTATTGTTTGGGGAATCCATAACCTTGAATGAAAAATTTTGGGTTAGGACAGATTCAAAGTATATAAAATTGTAAGATTCAAGGAACATGAATTGTAAAGAATGTTTTAGTTGCTGGTTCTTGTGTTATATTGCTTAGGTTGTCCACGCAGAACAGAACCGCATGGTAGTGTTCCATACAGCTCTGACCTGCATGGGCCACTAATAAAACCTGTCACGCCCCGCTTCCCAGTGTACGGGCAAAGCACGCGACTGACCGCTACGTACTTACTCAGAAGTAAATACGCTAAGCATAACTAAGCAATATAAAAAGAATATACACAAGAGACAAATGTAATGAACAACAACTTTATTTATTAACATTCTTTTACAGTACATGGAAAAGTTAAATACATCTGAATGAAAGCAATGCCTAAACAGTGGCATAACAGAAATGTAAAGTACTGAAATGAAATGTGTACAATGAATCTAAAACTCTGGGTCGTAGACTAGCTGATCCAAGTCCTCGCTGGTGGGCTCGATCTCCTGAATGTCCGAATCACCTGACAACATTCCAAAGAAGAAAGAGAAGGAATGTCGTCAGCGAACAATCGCTCGGTAAGTCCCAAAGATAAGGGAGAAATAGAATAGACAGACAGAGTGTAACTTTTAAAGTGGTATTATATTGTTAACGTTGTTGTTTGTAGCTTGGTACAGAAGAGGCCAGTGTATACGAGAGGAGTCTCACTTGCCCCGGAGACTAAGATATCAGGAACACAAGGAACCGTTCATGCCACGGTACAACAGCAATGGAATACAGGTTATGTGTCTTATGGTTGCAATCTCGTGCCACTTCTAACACCTTCCATACCAATCTACCCCTAATAAACCCCGCGATGTCTTGATTGTATTGTTTGTATTATTTAAATTGTAAATGTGTTGTTTGTACTGTTTTGTAAATGTAAATGGAAAACTTGTATTGTAAATGGAAGACTTGCCGAAACCATGATATCGTATAAATGGAAATGGAGGTACTTGATAATCATGTAAATGGAATATATCTATGGTTCGGTTCGGTCAATATAAATTGTATAGATTGAACAGATTGAATATATGAATTCATGGATTCATGTTGAATTGTAGTTTGTACTTGAATCATATTCAAGTCAGATTATTATAATGAGACTCAGTCCGAGTCAGACAATAAAAGAAATTGAAATCCTGAATTAAGTTTTGATGCTATCGGTAACCACCGCACATGGGCGGCAGGATTTGTGTCTTTTTTAAAGACGGTTACCGTGTTGATAACACCGTTTGTTAAGTTGTCTACCTTAAATAGGCAAGCACCCATATCTCCGGCTCCCTGAGGCTCAAGAGACTGGTCCCGCTTAAACCTATATTTACTAGGGTCCTTATTGTAATTTATAAAACTTGAGGGGGTTTTATGTAAAAATAACTTTGTAGAATTTTCAAAATACACCTCAAGTATTTTATTATCGTCTTTAAAGTTTTCATTGATATATATTTTATCATTGTGACATTTATAGTGAATAAACCTATCTTTCATAATACATGGTATTTAATTGTAAAGTATTGAACTTGTATGGAATTGCATGATATATTCATGTAAAGTGATTTTTTTGATTTAGAAAAGTTGGAATATTTATATTATATCAAAAATTAGATGTTTTGATGATATATATATATATATATATATATATATAAAATAATTTAAATTTATTATATTTCTAGAAATCTCATTTTCTTAAGATATTTGTATTTTTAAATCTTTGGAGACCGAATGCTCATTGCGGAGGTCTGCATCTCGCACTACTAAGTCCGAGGATGTGCAATAATCCGCACCATCCCGAACGGGTTCTCTAAATGGGTTGTTGCGGCGCTTTGCAAAGATTTGTTTAAAATAAATAATCTTGTAAATATTGTTTTTATAAGTTAAAGGTAGTTTGTGTAAAACCGTATTTTCCCGAATTTATGTTTCCCAAAAGGCATCGTGATATGCTGCATATGAGTGTTGTGAAGAGGTAGGTCATTATCTCGTGATCTATTTAAAGGTATAGCAAGAAATATGATGTTAAATGTCAAAACTAAACTATATGGTATTTTATTGAAAAAGTATGATAAAAATTACAATATGAAATATTTTGCTATTAAACTTGTTCATGATGTTTTGTTAATGTTTAATAGTCAAGATGTGAGGGTTTGTTATGTTTGTATTTAAGAAAAGATTGAGTTTTTAAGAAGAACCGAATCGGAAGTCGGATTAACTCCGCTTCCGTCGGGTTTTAGAAATACGTGTTTTAAGAATAGAAAAGAGGAGAGGGAAGAGGGACTTACTGGATTTGAGCTAAGAGAAGAGGAAGAGAGAGTGGTAGGAGGTGCCGGTGCGTCGTTTCGTCGCCGGGAGCTCCTAGGGTTGTCGTCGGAAGTTCGCCGGAGTTTCGCTCTTTGCTAACTCCACTTGTACACAAAAGTTCTTGAAATTTTCTTGAGAGTTTTGGTATAGAATTCAGAGTGAGGAGGTGGAAAAGAGTGTGGGTATTTATGAGAAAAGATTAGGGTTAGGGTTAAATGAAAGGGTGTGAAAAAAATGTATTTAATTTTGTATTAAAAAATATTTTAATTGGGTTTTTAATAGGATCTGTTAATGTGCAGTAAAATAAACATAACAGGGGTTTAGAGAATACCAAAAGGAATAGGGGAGTCAAAGAAACTCAGCGATCCGACTTGGTCGGACCGGAGGCACCGGCCGATTCGGCCGCGCCGCCGGCCCGAGTCGGCCGAGTCGGGCCGGGTCTCGACGCCTCGTGTTTCTCGACTTTTGGTCTACCGCCTGGGTTCATTTGTTTTTAGTGTGACCTTTGGGTTTTTGGGTTATGCACGTGTAGACTCTTGGGATTCTAAAAATTTAAAAGAAAACTAATATAAAAAATAATGTGGCTGATGGGATTTGAACTATGGTGCTTTGGTTCAGCAGTGCAAGGTCTTACCAATGAGCTATAAGCTCGTTCTTGCTGTTCAAAAGCAAAACAAATTTATAATTTGTGCTCAGGAAAAAAATACCCCTTTTTGTATTTTTGAAAAAATTGTACAGAAAGTTGTACAGAAATTTTAGGGTTGTTACAGGAGTTGTGGTTATTATAAGGGTGTCTATGAGAAATCTTTTATCATTAATCACATTTAGCAGCTGTTGCATTATTATAAGCTTAGAAAATTCCAATGGTATATCACAATAAAGAAAGAAAGTGTAACAGAAATTTACAAACAATTCTCAACACATAGAAATTATTACAAGTAGAGTATAGACAATAAACATTGAAAAATATATAAATACAGATTGACGAAGTAATTTGGAAACCCATGTGATTATCTTGCCCATGACCGAATTCAAGTTCGATTCTCTAAAAAGTTGGATCAAAGAATTGTGAGAAATCAAAACCAATCCTTTAAACCACATCCTCTCATCTAGAAAGCAAATAATAATTATTAACTTTGTTTTACTATCCTTGCGATGAGCATCACTACGCTTACTATCATCACGAGTAATCCAAAGAAAGATCAATCCAAAAACAATTATCATCAATATCACACCAATAAAAGAAAGAGACAAACAATGAAGAATAAAAAAAACTAGAGTAGACATGATTTGAAAATTCTAAATAATTACTTACCTTTTCTAGAGGAGATAAAAATATTTTTAAAGTTAGATTTATCTCACCTACCAAGATTGAGAAGAATGAAGCAAAGGGTTTCTTTTTTTCTTTGATTAGGAAACTGGGTAGCATGAAGAATGCTGGAAAATCAAAAATCAAGTTTTATTAAACCGAGGAGAATAAAAATCAGTTCTTAGAATTAAAAATGTCAGCTTTGAGGATTCTCTTTGCGGATTCTGAAATTCTGAAGTTTAAGTTTGCATTTTTGATTTTAGCGTCAAAAAATTGTTGAGAAAAAGTACAGATCTAATGATTTATAAAGCAGGAGAAATCACAAAAAGCCTCAAGGTTGGACATTTGGTTGCTTAGAAGAGAGATCGTTAAGAGTAGAGACTGGATCTGATGATCACAATACTAGAGCCGAAGAAAAGTTTAGCAAGCCAAGTGTTTTTGCTCATTTTATGCTTACCTATATAGTTCCTAAGGTTGAAAAACTCAGATCTCTCAAAATACTATTGAAAAATAATGAAAATAAGATCTGGTGTTGGGGTGAGGAGAAACAGACGAAGAAAATGAGAGATGAATGATATCGGTGTGCAGAGATCAGATCTACTAAAAAGATTTTTGAAGACTGGTGGAAATTTGTAGACTTTGGAGTTTGAATGGGGCGAAGATCATGAAGAAAAAGAGAGATGAAAATATTTTCTGCATCTAGGGTTTTCTACGGGAACCCTAATTCCTGTGATGTATGTATATCCCTTTTAAGGGTCATGGTGTATGGACTAAAGCCCACTTAATATTTTTCTTAATAAAATTCAGCTGGGTCTACTCCCGATTTAATTTTTAAAAAACTTAAATTGGAAGACCGTTTGAGAAAATGAGAGTTTCTTTATTTATCAAAATTTTGATTAAAACCTTTTTAATGGCAAGAAAGTGAAGATTGCAATGATTTACAAATAAAATGGTGGAAAGGAGAAGAAAATTGAGATATTGAGTTATTTTTTCATTTAAGAGAACAAGTGAGAAATAGAGAGAGAGCAGATATTTTTCTCTCTTTTCCGCCTCTCTCGATCTATTTAGTAAACCCCAACTCTCTTCATCTGTATGTATAACCCATATTTGGACGTTGATGTATTGGGCCTGGCCCACAAAATCTATTATTTTTTAATCAAATAACCAGGCTTTCCCAGTTTCGTTAAAAAAATGCTAAGAAAGTGAAGAGGAATCTAATTAAGACTAAAAACTCTATAATTCTATATCGGTTCTGGATTTTATAGTTAATGCCACAGTTCTTTACATGTTTCTCGATAAGCTATGTTATATATATTCTAAATGCAAGCGAAGTATAATGGTGCAGTCTAGGCAAAATTATACTTGCTTTTATTCAGATTGCGGGCATATAAGGTGATGTTAATTTATAATATACTTTTTCGTGTATAAACTCATGTAATTTGTGTTTCATATCATATAAATATTTATTAACTATTTAGAATACAAGAATTAGTTTATGCCATATAAAATATAATTTCATGGTAAGTGATTATCTTGAAATAAGATTGTGTGATTTATTATTTTATTTTTTATTTTTCAACTCTTTAACTTAAGATATAGATGTATCTTACAATGACTGGATGTAAAAGTAGTGATATTATTCTATGTATGTGCTCTTTGATAAAGTTAGCTATAGAGGCCAGTTGTTTTGCAAGTCTTTCAATATGTTGCAGAAATTTATGCCAACTTTAATCGTATACATATGATAAATTTTGCGAATACGGAGTACCATATAATATTAAACTTGATAATAATTAATAGTAATTTAGAATCTACATATAAAAAATATCATATAATATTTAATAGAACAATAATCAATAGTAAGTTGAAATTTATGTATATTAAATTGGTTAAAACATATTCATCTATTATTTATATTTTTTCTCATGTTAACATCATCCATATTTTCTTTATTTTGAAACAAAAAAGTAGAGAATGATACCTTGCTTATAAAACTACATTAACATAAAAAAACATGTATATAAAGGAGTTCAAATTTAGGCAAACAGATGAATCCATATTTGTACATAATTCGCTAATAAGGAGATAAAATGAAGAGCGGATCAATTGTCATCGTCCACAGCTAGCAACAGTTACAATATTATAAGCCTAGAAAGTTCCAATAATATATCTAAATAAGAAAAGAAAGAGTAATAAAAATTTACAAATAATCATTAACACGGAAAAATTATTACAAGTAGAGTAAAAAAAAGAAACGCTGAAAAATACATAAATGCGATTAATGGATCTGAGCATTGGCCTTTCTGGAATTTTATCTTTCCGGACCAAAAATTTATAAAATTATATGATAACAAAATATGATTAATGGTTCCTTTATTATTTTAAATTTTTCTAATACATTTTAAAATGAAAACCATGAAATATTTTGAGATTGTGTTTGTTCTATTAAATTTTCCATTTGAAAAAATTTGTAACAAAATAAATCTAAGTAGTATGCGACTCTGAGTTTTTAATTTCAGGATGAGCATAAAGATCTATCAGAATACATTTGAAACTCTGTATTATGGGAGAATATAATTACACAATATCATATTCCAAAACCCTCAATTAAACAATTAGTTATAATAGATATCTAATGGCGTATGCAAACTAGAATTAATTCGCAACTCCATATCTCCACTTAAACAATATCTTTGAAGTCGTGTATTTTTGTGTCTTCAGAGTTGTCTTATCTCCAAATGGTTGTTACACACAACTAACAACCGTTACATTATTATAAACCTAGAAAGTTTCAATAGTCTATCCAAATAAGGAAAGAAAAAGTAATAGATTTTTACAAGCAATGATCAATACAGAGAAATTAATACAAGTAGAGTAAAGATAACAAACACTGAAAAAACATAAATACAGTAAATGGATCTAAGTATTGGCATTTCTGGAATTTCATTTTTTCCAATCAAAAATATATAAAATTGTATAACAACAAAATATGGTTAATAGTTCCTTTATTATTCTAAAATCTTCTAATACATTTTTTTAATGAAAACCATGAAATATTTTGAGATTGTGTTTGTTCTATTAAATTTTCCATTTGAAAAAATATGTAACAAATTAAATCTAAACTGTATGCGACTATAGTTTTTAATTACAGGATGAGTATAAAGATCTATCAGAATGTATTTGAAACTCAGTATTATATGAGAATATAATTACATAATATCATATTGCAAAACCTTCAATTAAAAAATTAGTTATAACAGATATCTAATAACGTATGCAAACCAGAATTAATTTATAACTTCATACCTCCACTTAAACGATATTTTTGATATCGTGTGTTTTTGTGCCTTAAAAGTTACCTTATCTCCAAATGATAGTTGCCATCTTTTGTCTGTGAAGGAAACTTCTCGGTATTTATCAATATACTTTTTGAAAAAAAATTCTATAGTTCAAATTAGAACCTTAGCTTACTAGCTTGAACCCCTCAATTCATCAAAATACATTATCATTAATAGCATAGCTATCTTATACTTAGGATTCCATTAAGTAATCGCTAAAATAAAGCTAATTCATCTTAATATTTTAAAACAAATCATGTACTTATGATAAATGGATCTGAAAATATGTTCCACGCATAAAATATACTTAAAAACTTATGATTGCAATATCCCAAAAAAGTAAAATGAGATGGAAAGAAAATTCATATTATAAATAAGATATCAGCAGCAACACCAACAACTAGAACACTCCATCATTGAGTGGTGTAGATTCTCCAATACAAAGTTGTCAAACAATAATCATTAAGTACTTCATATATAAAAAGAAGAAATATCTTTTGATTGTCCAAAAGTCTGATAGCCGTAATGGTCATAGATTCATCATCTTTCTTCTCATCTAAACCTCCATAAATCTCCATTGACTCTGGCGACGGTGGCGGTGGAGGAGGCGGTGAATAAGAAACACGGTCATTGAAAAAATCCAGATAATGAAAATTGTTTTTCGCCCCTTCAGATCCATTGAACGGTATCGAAGAAAGACTGTCTTTCACGATCAACTCCTTCAATGGCGGCGGTGGAGGAGACGGTGAATAAGAAGCATGGGAATTGAAAAAACCCGGGTAATGAACAAAATTGGTCCTTGCCCTTTCAGGCCCACTGAACGATATCGAACAGAGATCGTAAGTTATAGTGGCCTCCTCAGCCATGTCAAATGTGCCTAGCCAGTGCCTTTTTTTGATGTGTGGGTTTCGTATTTCTGCTGAATATCGTCCCCAATTACGTTTACGGACGCCTAAGCATTCGGTGGAGCCTCGGGTTGTTCTTCTTTGTGGTTGGTTTTGGTTGGGAAGTTGCATTTGTGAGAGGTGATCTTGCATTTGGCTACCGGATATGAGAGTGAAGATGGTAAGGGTTATGAGATGATTAATCTATATATAGGCTACAAAGTAGAATATACAGTAATTTAGATCGGGGTTTTCTTATGTAAATGTGTCTTAGTTGAAATATAGAAAAATCTTCAATATATAAGTGATGATATGGATTGCATTAATTTAGATTATGGTTTTGTTAGACGATCGAATGTTTGGTATAGTTGCTAGAGTTTTGGTACGGCATTAGCATATGAACGGATTTTTATGGTTCTTAACTAAGAACAGTGGAGTTCTAAATGTCGTTTGCATTTAAATTTAGGGTTTTGGTAAAGCAGTTGTAGATTCATGTTTAAATTGTGTTTTACTAGGTTTTTGTGCATGTCTCCTTCTAGGAAAACAATGATTCTTAATTACCGAGTGAAACAAATTATTAGCATGCCTCAAATTAATTTTAAATTTGTTTGTATTACACATTGCCTATGCATATAGAGGATCTTTTCAGTTACTAAGTACAAATCTATAGAAATATATGATTTAGAATTCTATTTCCATGAGAACTCCCTCTCGCCCAATTTATTTGTTTACTCAAAAATTTTAGATTCCAAAATTTCAAGATCATCTTGAAAACTCTTAATCGAACTTTACACCTTTAAACAAATTTTAGATTTATCACTAGCTAGGTTTACTTAATGCGTTCTCGCTTATCATTTTTCCAAAAGAGATTGACTTATAAGACGCAACATATTTTGCAACTTCATGTCTTCATAACCAATGGGTACCATTCTATTGTGTTTAGTTTAGATGGGTTATGTTATCAGCTATCTGGAAAGGGTCATACTTGTGCATCTCTGCAATCAGATCTTAATGTATACTGCGTTTTTATTGTTATCGAAGAATTTGTCCAACTCTGAATAGATTGTGAAAGCGCTGTTCAGCACAACGATTGGATAGATGATGCATGATTGGTCAGATGAATGTTTGTATAATATCATATATAGAAATATGAAGAAAAATGCATGATGGGATAGGTGGAGCTATGTATTTCCAATGCACCATAATTGCATTTCCTGTTTTCACGGTTGAAGCACGTTTGGTTGTATTCTTTTCACTAGACAATATCAAGGATTGTCTTTTCCAAATATTTTTATTTAACTTACTCAAATTACGATGCTATTAAATCAGTCAAATCATACATTTGTCAAAATATACCTTATTGAAAACTGTTTATATACAAAGTGAAATAATGATATGAGCTGTAAATGTATATATTTCATCTGTCCAATCATGTATTTTTTCTTCATTCCTGTTTATATATGATATGACATCGAAATAGTCATTTATACTAAAGCATAACTCGACTTTAATTTTTCTTTTTAACAGAGAATGTATTAATTGTTTTTATCTCTTTATTCCCTTATCACCTCATGTAGTCAAAAGAACTTTGTTGCAAAATTCACCACTTGGTTGCTATGACAAATAATACTTTCTTTTCTGGAATCAGATTTTGATGTATACTGCATATTTTATTACTATCGAGAAATCTGTCCAACTTCGAATAAATTGTGAAAGCGATGTTGGAGACAACGATTGGATAGATAATGCATGATTAGACAGATAATTGTTTGTATAATATCATAAATAGAAATATGAAGAAAAATGCATGATGGGACAGATAAAGCTATGCATTTCCAATTCATCATAATTGCATTCCCTGCTTTCACGGTTGAAGCACGTTTAGTTCTCTTCTTTATCACTAGGCAATATCAAGGATTATCTTTTCTAAATATTTTTATTTAATTTACTCAAATTACGATATTATCAAATCAGTCAAATCATACATTTGTCAAAATATACTTTATTGAAAACCGTTTATATAAAGAGTGTAATAATGATATGAGTTGAATGCATATACTTCACCCGTCTAATCATGCATTTTTTTTATGTCTATTTATACATGATATGACATCGAAAATAGTCGTTTAGGCTAGAGCATATTTCGGTTTTCTTTTCTCTTTTTAACGGAGAATGCATTAATTATTGACGCCTATTTATATCTTATTGAAAACCGTCCTCAACATAGAGAGGTTATCATAAGTAGAGCAAAAACAACTAATGCATAGAGAAAACACATAAGTGTTGGATAAAAGTTGTCGGGACTATCCATACTTGATTTTTCGATTTATAAGATATAAGATAAAAGTATTACATGTTAGAGAGTTCATATAAATCATAAACTGGGTATCGTAATATTATAAGTTGATGTAACTTTTATGAGTTACTTAGAAAGTCATTTTAAAATAACTCTACTTTTTCAAAGATTTCTATTAACAAATACAACCAACTCTTTCTGTGGTATAGTTATACTTCTATCTATATATATATATATATGGGAGGCAATTTTAGTTATTGCCACTTTAAAGTTCAACAACTTAACGGATATTACTGTAAGTCAATTTTTCTTATACTTGAATAAAATTTAAAGTTTTTCTTTATTTTTTACTCGACTGCCTTCTTAGTCGATTATGTCTCTATGCTAGAGTTTGAACTGAAGAGTTTAAAATTCTCTTAAGTTTCATAAAAAAACATCTCACTGACTTTTGATGCATAGTTTTTGCTTTTAGAGTTCAATTTTGATATTATAAAAGCATTATGCTTATTTAAATATTTTTATTTAAATTCATGTATGGTACTTTGTGTTATTTGTTTATATCGTTCATTTAATTTCTTTGAAGTAATATCCATTTTGATATTTTTTTGTTATTTGCCTATACAACTCATTTTATTTCTTTGAGGTAACAATATTTATTTAGTTAGGTATACTTGCTAAAACGAAGAACAATAATAAATCAATACAATATATATATATATATATATATATATATATATATATATATATATGATTTCAACTACATAGCAGTATCTAAAATTAGTTTAATGGAATATTAATACAATGATATGGATTCAGATAAACTATTAGTATTGCATTGAATGAATCTAACCATTGGGCTTCCTGGAATGTCATCTCCATCAACCGGAAATGTAGGTTCTTTTCCATATATAGAATTGTATAACGGTAGAGTATAATTAACAATTTCTGTATTATTCTATAATTTTCTAATACTATTTTTATAAAAATCATGAAATATGTGAAGCTCAACTTTATTCTATTATAATTTCTATTAGAAAGAAAAAAAAATTAATAAAAAAAAAATCTTATCTAAATATAACTTCAAATTTTTAATTTCAGGATGGGCATAAGGATGTACTCAGAATGCAATTGGAATTGTGTATTACAGAAGGAAATACTGCTAAATGGACAACGAGAGTTGATATTGTCAATTTTAGTATTTTATGCTTTATGTTTCGTGATTTCATAACCAATGGACATCATCTAGTTGGATTTAGTTTAGGTGGGATATGCTATCAGTTGTCTGACAATCATAGTTATGTTTCTTTGTGATCGAATCTTGATATCTTCTGCATGTTTTATTGCTATCGAGAAACCCATCCGGTCCGAATATATCGTGAAAGTGATGTTCATAAGAATGACCATCATTGCATATTTATCACTCCGTCTTATGAAGTGTTCGAGCATGCAATAATTGTCACTTCTTTAATGCGTGGAGATTATCCTTGATGTAAAAGTATTTTGCTATGCATAATGAAATTCTAAAATCAAGATGTAATATCATCGCAGAGTTTAAGTGATATTTATCTTTCATTTTTTATCATGTCAGTTATAGGTTATTTTTATACAATTATGTAAACTTTAGTTATATGAATATTTTATAAATCCTTGCAATCATTATACTTATGATACCTTACTTGCTATATAATATTTGTTGTTAATAAGAAATTAAAAATAATAAGTCTAAAAGAAAATAAAAATCAATAAGCCAAACGATATATATTCATTTATTCTAAATATTAAGTTATATACTGAATATAAAGTATAACTCTGATTGGACAGATAATTGTTTGTACAATATCATATATAGATATATGAAGAAAAATGAATGATGTGATAGATATATCCAGCATTTCTAATTCACCGTAATTGCATTCCCCATTTTTGCGGTTGAAACGCGTTTGATTGTCTTCTCTACTATTAGACAACATCAAGTATTATCTTTTCCAAATATTTTTATTTGATTTACTCAAGTTACGATACTATCAAATTAGTCAAATTATATATTTACCAGAATATACTTTATTGAGAATCTTTCGCAAGTAGAGTGCAATTATGATATGATCTATAAATACATATACTTCATCTGTCCAATCATGCGTTTTTTGCATCCCTATATATATATGACACGACATCAAAATGAAGAAAAATACATGATGGGACACATGAAACCAGCATTTCCAGTTCACCCTAATTGCATTCCCTTTTTTCGCGGCTGAAGCACTTTTTGTTGCCTTTTCTGTCACCAGACAACATATAGTAATGTCTTTTCTAAATATCTTTATTTAATTTACTCAACTTACAATGCTATCAAACCAGTCAAATTATACTTTGTCAGAATATGTTTTATTGAGAATTTTTCACATGCATAATGCAATTATGATATGAGCTATAAATGCATATATTTCATCCATCCAATCATGTGTTTTTTCTTCATGTATATTTATATATGATATGACATCAAAATGAAGAAAAATGCATGATGGGACCACATGAAGCTATACATTTCCAATTCATCATAATTGCATTCGCTACTTGCTAATTTTAAATTTCAAACTGACTTGGTGACTCTTATATATATATAAAGCATGATCATGCATTTTCTCACAAACACTTGTGCCTGACTATTTCAAGCACTCAAGTTATCCATGATGAAGCTTAGGCTTAGTCCGTCGGTAATGAAGAAAGGCCATAAAAAAAGTAAGACGTCGACCGTGACCTCTCTCCCACAAGATATGCTCATCGAAATAGCCATGCAAGTCGTCTCCAAGTCCTCGGCTCCTCTTGATGATATTAAAAACCTACGTGCAACGTAAGCATTTATTACTTTTTATAATTTCAGAACCAACATATAAATTATCTAATATCGTTTTTATGCATTTTAGATGTAAGAGTTTTTATTGGGCCTCCAAAGATAAGATGGTTGGGCGTTCAATCTCGATGATTAAGGGGTACTTGTGGATGTATTGGTGGAAAAAATATGCATGTCTAATTTTGCTTCGAAACTATGCAAATAGCGGCAATCTTGATGCCAACTTCATTCTTAGACTGGTAAATAATTTGATTTAATACATATCTTCCTATATATATATATAAAAATTGTATAATTCATCGATGTTGGGTTTTTCTTTAAACCTATAGGAAGAGATATACAATTTAGGATGGATGACTTTGGGTATGGAGCATCTCAAGACAACGATGACTGGTGGCCACTTTGCAGCGGCATACGTGGTCGGGATCATACTGTTTTTTGATGCATATATACGGGCACACACCATGGAAATTCTGAACAAAGTTTCTTGCGGCGATCTTTTATGCGCTGGTCATGAAATTAAAGAGTGCACGAGATCGGGCAATCCGATAGTAGACAAATGCAGAAGAGATGCTTTGCAGATTATGAATAAAAGTTGGACGAGGATGATGTTGAAGATGGAACCGAGATCTCCCTGCAAGGATAAGCTCTGTGGAAGGGTTGTGAAGGAAAAAAGTGATGGCTACTAATGATCGACTTCCGAGGGCATTTTGCGGTCAGTTTTGCCGATGGATGGATGAGTGCTACAAATTCTTTGAAAATTAATGTCAATGGAACCATTGCTACCATCTCTTAACTGGTTGTGTTTTCGAAGTTTTTTTTCTTCAATTTTTAGGTTTCAGAAGTATGTGTCATATTTGCTGGGTAGGATGTTGAAATCTGTGACCACTTTACAATGATTCATTTTTATAAGTAAGAAACCAACATCTCTTTTTGTTGCTAAATATAATTTTCATATCGTGACCGTTTTTAGTTTGCTGTTGAATGATGATAGTCTCAGGAGAAAATATTGAAATCGGAAATATTGACGCCATTCATATGTTGTTGTGTTCTTCACCACTAAACAACATCAAATATTATCTTTTTCAAATATTTTTATTTAATTTACTCAAGTTACGATGCTATCAAATCAGTCAAGTTATATTTTTTCAAATCTACTTTATTGAAAACCGTTCAAATACAGAGTGAATTATGATAAGAGTAAGAGTTCAAAAAGTAACACCTTATTAACAAACTAAAATGATATATTTATTAATATTTTATTTTGCTATTACTTTTTGAACTCTTACTCTCCTATATAAGGTCACTTTATTCATTTTCCAAGTATTCCATTATATTAGGCCGCTGTGAGATTGTAAGTTTTTTTTCAGTTTGTTATTTAGTGTTGTTTTATTTTTTTTATGTAATACGGATATGGTGATGTACTATATCAATACTTAGGATATGAATTTTTGCTTATATTATTCGTCTATTTCAATGAAATGGATGACTAATAATGTGCATTTCCTTAAAATATTTTTATGCTTTCACATTTTATATGTTTAGGTTAAATAAATATCATGTACCTTATTATGCTACCATCCATTAATGTCTTGCATGTCTTTTCAATTCAGAGAAACAAAGAAACACGTTCTTAATTCTAATTTAAAATAAAAAATATAACTTATAGTCTCTTAAGTATATATTAATCATTGAGTATAACCAAGATAAGTTGAGAGTACGAGGGACTAAATAGAATTTAAATTTTTACGTGAAAACTACTTCATCGTCTCATTTTCCTTGATTCATGCTATCCCCGCGCGTAGCGCGGGTACAATGCAAGTGTGTTAAGAAAGATATATATTAGGTTTAATTAGATTTAGATTTAGTTAGATTGGTAAGATTTTTAGATTCATTTAGATTATTTGTATCTCTTATTATCAGAAAAGCAATTATATATATATATATATATATATATAGAGGTAGAGCGGATTCTCTAGCTACCTTATAATTTTCCCTAATACGCTGATTTCATGGTATCAGAGCCTAAACCTAATACCTAGCCATCCCAGTCGCCCCTCACCATAACCAATCGTCGCCGCCCAATCGCCCTTTACCGCAATCGCAACCAACCACCGCTGGTTACCCCCGCTACCCGATCAACTCCTTCCTGATCTGGATCGATCAGAGACTTGGAGAGATTTGTGTTGTGTTGGATCGAGATCAGAGACCGTTGGTTCCCCTTGGCTATATTAGTTGATTTGTTGATTTGTGTTGGTGATAAGAAACTTCTGAATCCATGGCCTAATTGAACTCCTCAATGGAGTGATTTGTGTTTGCAGAGTCTTGATTTGTGTTGGTGATTTGTGTTGGATTAAGAGTTTTGATGTGATTCTTAACTGTTATGGATTAAGAGTTAATATTTGATGTGATTTGTTATTGGATTGGTGTTAGTGAATGCTTGGTGTTCCAGTTTAGAAAATGGTCGTCTTGTTGATTATTGTAAAGCAGTTAGTACTCTTTGATCATGGATGATAAAGAGAGTCTTTGAATGATACATTAATATTTTGTATCCTAATTTTATTACACGAGATGGAGATAGTACACGAGGACGCGGTAGAAGAGGTCGAGGACCTTTTGGAGGAAGGGAGTGAGGAGGTGACCGTTTTTGTTCATATTGTGAGATGACTAACCATATTAAAGATTATTGCTATTCGCTTCATCCGGAGCTCCGATTTCAGCGAGTTGCTAGAGTAGCTACATCTGATATGATACCTGCCACTTCTACTTCTCATGGTGCTTCTGGACTTTCTACGGAGGAGATATTGCGGCTTAGGTCTTTTCTAACAGGATCTATTTTCTCGAGGCCCACTACCATTCTGGTTAAAGAAAATACATGGCTTCCAACCCATACACATCCATCCTCATTGATTATTAACTCGGGAGTATCAGATCATATGACTGGAGTATCGTTTTTCTCCTCCTTATTTAAAAATTCATATACTGGCGGTATTACACTTGTAAACGATTCACCCTCTAAAGTAGAAGGCACTGATTCTATTTATCTTACCCCATCTGTGTTTTTATCATCAACATTATATGTTCCTTCATTTCCTTTTAACCTGATGTCTGTAAGTAAACCTTTTCATATCTTAAACTGTTTAATAACCTTTTCACCTTCTAGTTGTGTCATGACCTGAAGACGGAGAAGATGATTGGTTCAGGACGTGAAATTGAAGGCCTTTATTATTTTGATGGACAACTACCAAAGATTGCTTGCTTAATAAATAGTGATTTACTGGTTAACCATTGTTGCTCAGGTCATTCTGGTTGGTCTATTTTACAGAAATTAGTTCCTTCTTTATCTGGTT
Organism: Agapanthus africanus; assembly: GCA_030015575.1. NCBI lineage: Eukaryota > Viridiplantae > Streptophyta > Magnoliopsida > Asparagales > Amaryllidaceae > Agapanthus > Agapanthus africanus. The sequence goes on along the minus strand of JASDDO010000026.1, from coordinate 17,979,707 downwards.
CATCATCGTTAGAGTGTGTCGCTTATGAGATGGAAAAACACTTGTGCTTCCTATCAGTCTAAAGTCAACAAACGTACTGAGAAACTGTTTGATTTAGTGCATTCTGATGTTTGGAGGCCACATCCCATTATGTCAAACCGTGATTATTGATATTTTGTTATTTTTATTGATGATTACTCTCGAGTGACATGGTTATATTTGTTGAAATCTAGAACTGAAGTCTTTGATGCCTTTAAGTCATTTGTTACTGAAGAGAAAAATCAACTTGATATCAATATCAAAACTCTGAGAAGCGATAATGCAAAGAATTATTTTAATAAAAAGTTTACTCAATTTGTTGATACCTTTAGTATTATACATCAGTCCTCGTGTCCCTATATATCTCAACAAAATGGTGTTTCTGAACGAAAGAATAGATATCTATTAGAGGTCACACGTTCTCTTTTGTTCCATATGAATGTTCCTAAACGTTTTTTGGATAATGCAGTTCTCACTGCTTGCCATCTAATCAATTGTCTATCAAGCTCTGTCTTAGGGGGAAAATTCCAATCTCTATTTTATTTCCCTCTAAACCTTTATTTTCCCTTCCTCCACGTGTTTTTGGTTGTACTTGTTTTGTTCACAATCATCAACCTGTCTTATTAAAGCTCGATCCCAAGTCTATTAAGTGTGTTTTTTAGGATATTCTTGGAGTCAAAAGGGATACAAGTGTTATAGCAAAGAACTCGATAAAGTCTTCGTCTCTGCTGATATGACCTTTCATGAAAATACCCATTTCTTTGATACTAATGTAATACCCCAATCACTTATAGAGGATTTTCCTATTAATGAAAATGATGTTCTTGTTGTCGAATCCTCTCCAGCCAATCCTTATGTCTCAGCGGCACCAAATACTTCAGAACTAGATGATCACTTAATTGAGCAACCAACTCAGATGGAAGAAAACGAGGAAGAGGGGCCTCCAGCTATTGAAGAACCTACACCTGTTTTAGACTCAGATCCGATTCAAACTGATCTTGATCTTCCAATTGCCATTTGCGAAGGTACTCGTACCACTAAGGCTCTCTATTCTCCATCAAATTATGCCACATATGCTAAACTTTTTCTCTCGTTTAGAACATTTGTTGCTGCTGTTGATTCCTATACTATTCCTTCTTCTACATCTGATGCTCTGGCTCATCCTGGATGGAGGAAAGCCATTGAAGAAGAAATATTAGCCTTACGTTTGAATGATACATGGAAACTTAAGTTTCATGTTGGAAAGAGAGCAGTTAGTTGCAAATAGGTATATACCATAAAGCTTAATCTAGACGGATCATTGGCTCGTTTGAAGGCCAAACTTGTTGCCAGGGGCTTTTCTCAGACTTATGGAGAAGATTATGATGAGACCTTTTCTCCTGTGGCAAAAATAGCGTTTGTACGTATATTCCTATCATTTGTAGCTACGTACAATTGGTCTCTACATCAGCTTGATGTGAAGAATGTATTTCTTCACAATGACTTGAAGGAGGAAGTATATGTAATGACCCTGAAATCCCTGTACAATTGTATCGCATTCAATGTTTATAAGGGTTTATTTCGGCTCTGACTATGAATTATAAGTTAAGTTTGTTAAATAAAAATAAGAAACAACATGTAACTCACTGGTTAAGACTCTTCACTGCTGTTCTTTAGCCTGCTTGTTCGAATCCTATTAGCCCCAATAATTAAATTTTATTTGGAAAATATTTCCCTGATCTTTCTAAAATAAGAAAGATCTTCTCTGTTAAACAGAATAAAATCCTATGGTTAGGAAAATATCTTCCTAACAATATATTCATCCGATAGAATTAAATTCTATCTTAAGAAAATATTTTCCCAATCTTTTTAAAACAAACAAGAAATCTTCTCTGTTAGATAGAGAGATTTTGGATTAAAAATCCAACGGTGAATAAAATTCACCGGTTGATCTAAAAGATCAATTTGATCGATTATGAAATCAATCATGATCTTTCAATGAGAGATTTTCTCAACAAATTGATTTTTTTTCCTTCTCCTATAAATAGGAGCAAATAGATAGAAGAGAAGATCCCCGATAAGCTTCTGTAAAAATACAGAAGGCTCTCCAAAAGATTCCACAAAAAAACAGAGAATTTAATTCTCAATAAAAGAAGATGATCTTCCTCCTCTAAACTCTAGATAAAGAAAATACAGAGATCAAAACATCTCTTTTACCTATCTAAGGGTTTAACCCTTCTCAAGAACTTAGTTCTTTCTCTGGATCTGAGATCCACAAGACAAATTTTTCACAAGTTGAGAATTTAATTCTCATCAGGAAGATCTTGTTCTTGAGAATAAAAAATTCAGGAAAGAACAAAGGTGAAAAGAAAGAATATGGAGTCCATAATACTCCAGAAACTTAGTTCTTTCAAATCAGGAACTTAGTTTTTAAAGAACCCGATCCCAGATCCTCAAAATAGTGATTTTGGTGATCGTTAATAGCCAAAATACCATTAACAGAGGTTTAAGTTCTCTAAAAATATCAACAAAGATTAAATCTCCAAAAGAACTCAGTGCCTTACGTGAAAAACACGTGAGCACCCAAGGCCATGTTACATAGCGCCTCACGTGAAACATATGTGAGAGCGCCGGGAAAAATTAATGCTTAGCACTGTTGGAGCGCCTCACGTGAAACACACTTGAGCGCCAGAAAACAAAATAGTTTGGTACTTAGCACTAGTGCAACGCCTTAAGTGAAACACACGTGAGCGCCAAAACTCAATACATCACGTGAAATACACGTGAGAGCTTGAAAGAAGCCAAAAGCTCAGCGCCTCACGTGAAACACACGTGAGTGCCACAAAAGACTAGTGCTTAGCGCTATTTCAGCGCCTCACGTGAAACACACATGCGCGCTATATGTCTGAAGTGCTTAGCACTGCCGGGTAGTGCAGAAACCTAATTTTAGCCCGGCTAAGTCTGTGAAGCTTAAGCTTCTTCTTAAATCAGTCAAGCCCATATGATCATGATTTCCAAACCGATCTTAGTCCCATATACGACTAGTGATCTCCCATCGAGGATATCCAAAATGATATTCATCTCATCTCTTCTAAGTTAATCTTAGTCTCATATAAGACTAATGATTCTTAGATCCACCATGATCTTTTCCCTCAAATACGGGATTTGGTTCAAGGGTACATCTTTCTGCACCTTAGATATATGTCGTTATAATTCCTCGACGTCTTCAAAGAGGTGGCGGGTCCCAACAACCAACAACTCCTCTTTTGTCATCTCAAACATGGCGATATTGGACCGAAATTTCCTTAAACTATCATTCATCCCAAACAGGGAATGTTGGACCGCGACATCATTAAACTAATATGTTTTGCCCTGCGGACTGTCTCCATGCTGACTACCTATACAATCCATGGGCTATTCATATATGATTCAGTGATCAGCTGAGCCCATATACTCATTTGTTCATAAGTTGATCTTAGTCTCAAATATGAATAATGATCTTTAGATCAAACCCAAGTTTTCCGTGAACTAATGGACCTCACAAATGTGAGAAATGCGTTCTAAGTTCATTCCCGTTGGCAAACCAAGCTGCCAACGTGGACCGCGTCAAGCAAATCCTTGACCCAAACCGAAATCATGAAAATATATGTACGCACTTGGACTTATCCGCGTCCTACGGGCGACGACATAAACCAGTCTTCGTATACAATCCATGGGCAGCCGTAATAAACAAAATAACATATGACACGAAGTGACCTACTGAAGCAGGAGAAAGCTGTTATCGCAACACGATAACGTAATTAACTGTAGGGGATTGCGCCTGCAGGAAAGAGCGTCCCCACGATAAAAAAAACCCTCATAAATGAGGGGGGGTCTGATAAAGTCTGCTATATCGGTCGCATCTATCCAAACCTCCGATAAATGGTTTCATAAATCAACTTGGTATTTTCAGAGAGAAGGATGAATATGTCCAAATAGCATCTCCCCCCAAATTCAGGATAGACGTCCCCAACGTCTCAGTCCAGTTTTTGGCGGTAAACAATATCGATCCACCTAGCTAGGCTCCTCGTACCTCCCTACGGACTTCCCGCCCCTCGTGTTGTATCGGGTCCACCATGTATTCGTAATCGGTTTTTCGGCCCCTTCCTCGATTTCGGATAATACTCATATCATCAAAACAAGAAAACTCATGGTGGACGCCAAATCATCATATCAAGAAAAACTGCATTTTAAAATATTCATAAGTTTTATAAATCACACCGCGGTTTCTTAAATCCATGGAAAATATCAAGTTCCGAAGAACACATATAATTCATCTTTTCCACAATTGGCAACCATCAATATATATATTTATTTATTTATTAATGTCCCATACCACTGATATACATATCATCATATACAAATATCCATTGCAATGGTATCCGTATATCAAAATCAGCAAATATCATGTATACTACCATGGATAATTAGAACACGAAAAGCATAACAGTTTCTACTATGTCATGGCAATACTAATGATGTGTAGTATAGTATACGCGTCTGTGATTGTGTCATATGGAAATCATTAGTAATTGTGCAAGTGTTCTATCAAGCGTGTTCGAATATCGATATCACAATCATCAACAATGCATCATGCATCTACGTTAGTTAATGATTGATCACACGGATATATCAATCAATCGCATTTATATAACAATATCAACATGGTCAAGCGTGACAATCCTACAGTGTCATGGCAGTACCAATGATATGTAATGTAACATGCACATCTGTGATTTTTGCAACATAACAATCATCGGTAGTTGTGCAGTGTTCTATCATGTGTATTCCTATAAGCATGGCAATTGCAAACTAGCATGCGAAGCTAATTAGAGTTAATGGTATAAACGTAGCGTATATAATAAAGTACTCAAAGTGCGAGCATATATAGAATAAGGTAATCGTAACGTGAACAAGCGTTAAAACATCTAACTACGTATGAGATATACAGTTATAGTTTAAAATAGAACGAAACGTTGTTTTGGAAATAAGGAAGCTGCGGGTTTTTTTAAATAGATATTCGTTTATAATAAGCAGTGCATCTTCGACATTACCATATAAAAGTATGACACGAATCGTTAGTTTTCAAAAGAGTATAGTTCTAAATATATCATAAAGTCCCAATCGGGATTTAGCAAAACCCTACGAGTCAAATAAACATAAGACGCAATCAGCGATCTATCCTCATCACATCTAGTACGGAATCTCTCTTGTACGCTGTCATCTAAATATCCAATCAATATCGTCCGGATTTATAGTCGCGTACGCATAGAACACTTAATCATATAACATCTAATCACACACACACACACACACACACACACACACATATATATAGCATACTAGATACGAGCTATATGCTAATTTCATTATGGACTAAGGTTCTAACATAACACTATAGCCTAGGTATATAGTATAATTATTCTAGCTAATTGGTTGCGGGGGTGCTATACTACATCCACCCGACTTCCCCCGTAGATATAAATCTACTCACCGACGCTTCTCGAGCTGGTCGACACCTACGACCGCCTCGTCCTTTCTTGCCGTCTCGGAAGTCCTTACGATCGTACCTATAATTGAAACCATTAACGCAGTCGTATGAAAATCTAAATCGAAAACGACGTAAACGACTTTCGCGTGCATAGGTTAGAATCTACGTCCAACGTACGCTAATTGCGATAAAATACCCCCGGCATTGACATATAAATATCGAACGACCAAGTCAATATATAGAAATCCAAAACCCAAGTTTAAAAACCATAAAAACATCATCAAAACCCAATCAAATGCTCCCGGATTTTTCCTTGGGGCATCCGGGGAAAAACAAAGTATCACAGGGGCTTAATTATGAAGTGTGCGTGCTACATACCAAAACCCAAACCTTAACTTGGAAGATGGGCCGATGCCAGCGGCTTTTGGGCTGCCAAGTGGCGGCCGGGGGCCCCGGGCTTCTGGGGTGGTCTCGGGGATTCCTCAGGAGTACAAAATAATTTTCTTTTAAATTCCAGAGAACCCAGTCAACTCCAGATTTTATTCTAACACTAAAGCTCAATGAAATCTATGTTTTAAAACTTTAAAACACTTTAAATCAAGAATCCTTGCATCAAAATACCCTTAACTATCTCAAATAAGTTGTAAAAGCTAAACACCCCTTTAACACACCACCACTACCATCACTTATTTTAAAAACCTATGTTTGAAGGATTAAACCCATAAAAAGGTGGACTTTAGCTAACAATATAGTCTGTCATGGCAAGTGTAGTAAAAACATAATGAAAAGATGAGATTATACCCTCTTGAATTTGAAAAATGAGGAATTCCAAGTTTGAAAATAGCCTTAACATGAAGACTTGATCACCGCATCAAGTTTAGAATGAGAAATTGAATATATTTGATGAAGGCTTCATGGTTGTGGAGGGATTGTGTAAGGGTGGAGTGGGGTTCGGAGTTAAAGAAGAATGAGATGAAGAAGAAGAAGAAAGGTAGAGAATTATGAGGGGAGGGGAGGAGACTAGCCATACTCTCTCTCTCTCTCTCACCATTCATATATTATTTATTCAAAAACAATAATGTATGGTTGTAACCATACCTCCCATATCTCATATCCATCTCTCATGACTTTTATTTTTATTAAAACAAAACAAATTAAAACTCTTAATACTATTAACTTTGCCATGCCACTTTAAGTATGGATTATAAAAGAAATCCTTGTTTTATTGTGGTAATTATGAAAAACCAAATATTAGGCATTTTCAAATATTTCACATTTTTCAATTCCCAACAATAAATATACTACACATACTAAACCATGAAAATCCCAATCCAAACTTGGTATTATATCCGTAAAACTCGTAATAACCATATTTAAATTATAAAATAATATTTATAATTTTTCAAAATGTTACAAAAGTATTATAAGAGTTACGTGCAACCATCACTTTTTCTTGGTGTGGTTGTCACGTGGAGGATCGAGCCATTGGCTCTGATACCATATTAGGGTTTAAAGTTTATTTAAAGTTGAGTGAGTGATGGGCTTTTAATAGGTACACATGGGCCTTTGATATAAGCGGGCTACAATAATAAGACTCAAGCCTTATTGAGCCGTGACCCATTTTATATTGTATACCCATGTGTTTCTTTTGTTGTTTCCAATATGGGACTATTTTTAAAGTCCCATCATTTGATTTTTTTTGCTTTCAATAATAGTCAATTTCTTACTTTTGCACATATCCCTTGAATACCAAGCGAGCCTTGTACCGCTTCACATCATCGGCCTCATCTTTAATCCTATACACACATCTATTTAGCAACGTCTTTCGACCTTTGGGTTGCTTCACTAGGTCTCACGTACGGTTCTTCTTCAAAGAATCCATCTCCTCGTTCATACCTTACTCTCACTGCTTTCTAGTACCGTCGCTTGTTGCTTCTGCAAAGGATTCGGACTCTCCCGAATCTGTATAAAAATTGAAGTCAGTAACAAGTTTTTCAGGTAGCCTCCTCTCTCGTGTAGATCTCCTCAGAACTGGTACATCTGATTGCTGAATATGGTCACCAACCTGTTCTTGAACCTGATCTTACACTGCAGTCTTCTCCAAATTCTGATCTCCACCTGTGGGTACCGATCGCTCCCTTGAGTTCCGTCCAACTCGACGAACTCCGATGCCCCACCATCCTTAGCTTGCTTTTCTTCTTTGTATAAGTGCTTCTCATCAAAGTCAACATTACGGCTTTGTATTACCTTCTTGCTTGTATAATCTCACAGCCTATATTCGAACCCGTCCTCATCATACTCGAAGAAAGCACACTTTCTAGACTTGAAGTAAAGCTTACTCTTTCGTGTCTTATCTACCAAAGAATATGCAATACAACCAAATACTTTTAGGTGTGTGTAATTAACCGGTTTACCTGACCAAATTTCTTCCCGAATGCATCTATCAACCACACTTGCCGGGTTTCTGTTGATCAAGTACACAGCAGTATCGATCGCCGCTGCCCATTGGAACTGTAACGACCCCAATATTACTATACCTTCGTATTTTCTTTCTTTAGTAAAATATTGTATTTATTATTCTTAGTATTTTCCGTATATTTTGTTTTCTATTAAATATATTATTTTATTATTCCATCTATTTTTCCCAAACACATTTCTTTAAAACTAAATTTTAACCTTTTTTTTCAAATTAAACACAAGACCTAACCCAGCCCATAACTCAAATCCAATTTCATTTTCATTTTCTTTTATAAAACTATGAGTCCAAAAACCCCACTTTCTTGTCAAGCAACGGCATATATTTAATGCTTGTTAAATTTGTGCATGAACAACTTTGTAGCACATTGGTTAAGTCCTCCCATTGTTATTCCATAAGTCAAATGTTCAAATCCTCATTCTTGCAATTATTTTTTTTTATCAATTTTTACCCTTCTAATCATGGTGGTCATAAACCTTTTTTATATGTCACTCCTCTTTCTTTTCTTCATCGCATATTTCACATCTTCCTCTTTATCTAGATTCCTCGAAGAAGAACATGAAGAAGTTCTTAAGAAGATCTCACAAGAAATGCGAGACTATCGGCGAATAGACAAGTCCGGTGACAATACCGGCCTGTGAATGTAAGTCATTTCTCTCTTCCTCCCTCCATCTCTTTATTCTTCTCATGTCATACCTCGTGAACCCGCTATTCTTTTCATATCGTAATCCGTAAGAGAAGATAAATATAAACATATACATATATATAAGTCTAGATATATATGGTTATATATGGTTTAATAATAGCTTATTGTCTCTTGTTCAAATTAAAGTGTTTTCAATTCTTTGTTCATGACTATAAATGTTTATTACGAGTTGTGAGAACATAAATTTCATGCCACAATATATCTATAATGTCTCATAAAATCTATTTGCTTATTAAAAGAAAAATAGAAGCTTGCATAAAAATACTAGTTAATCTTTTTGCCAATTTTAGTATACATATCAATACCTTTACCTTTAAAATATTTTTTAGAAATTAATTTTTACTTCTGAAAATTTCAAGAAATTTATCCTTGATAGAATATATTTTTGTGTACACGCTGTAAAAATTTTAGATCGAATCACTTAACGGTTTAGGAATTATATCGTTTTTATTCACTGTTCGTAAAAACAGAAAACTGCATTTATCGGTCAACTTCTTAGACATATAACTTGGTCTACCGATATCCAAATTGAGAAAAATAAGGTGTTTTGGATATATACATTGAATGATATAGATTTTCATAGTTTTATGTTTTTATTGAAAACCGACGTAAAATATAGAAAACCGCGTTACAATATTAAGTGACGGATCTGGATAGAATCTGTCCTGATTCGCACACTGTTTTTAAATAGGGCATAACTCGAACTCCCGATATCTGTTCGTGATAAAATTTAGATGTGTAGATGCATATTGATAGAGCTATAATTTCCTGTATATTAGATTACTTATAAACGCATGAAACAACCCGATATAGACTTTGCAATATAACATATAGTTGTGGTCCAGAAATCTGAATTTCTGTTTTAAACGCTGATCTTAAAATGATCATAACTAGAACTTCAAAAATCCAAATCGCGCGAATCTTACTGATTTGGATAAGTATATCGAAAGACCTATAATTTTCTAATAATTTTCGCAACCTGAAACCTGATGGAAATTGACCGAAACTATATTTTAAAAACATATGACGGTGCTGATCTGTTTTGCGCGACGATACGAAAACAGATATATCTCCAAAACCGGTAGTCGTATTTAGGTGAAACTGGAACTCACGCATGCAAAAAAACTTAGATCCATAATTCTGTTTATATTCAGCATTCATTCGACTTGATTAATTAGTCGTGCATAATATTTCTTTACAGCATTGTTTATGGTAGTTACTCGAATAATGTACTTGCCTCATTTCATACTATTCGAACATGTATACCGTGTTTTTCCTGATCTCTTAATCATCGCATGTATATGAATACATAATTAGATATTATATGTTTGACATAAGCCTATTGCATACTTGACTCGATTTGACCCGAACCATGAATACGTAATGACTTGACATGAATATTTGACATAAATACATGAACCATTGACTTGAATAGTTGAACTCAACTCGATACTTGAATTGCATTCTTTTATGTATTTATGGATTTGGACAAGACTTGTGCTTTAATTACAGACTAATATACACGGGATGTTAGGATAGTTTGAGTATGAATCTAACGGAATCTTAGGAGTCCTATTACTAAAATAACGTTGTTGTGGTACCGGGCTGAAACGGTACAAATAATGTTGCTGTGGTACCGGGCTGAAACGGTACATCACGAATTCATGAATGAGGGCCCGTGTTTCCAAGCTCCTGGATGATAGCCTGTCGGGTTTGGAATACTTCAATAACAATTGAAGTCCCGCTATTTTGGACCCGTGATTCCTTGCTCCTGGACGATAGCCTTGGGTTCGAAAATACTTTTGTGATTGGTTGACATTCACACTTGAACTCACGTTAGTTATTTTTATCCTTTTAGAGACCTTTTAGAATACTTATATTCACTTCATATTCACTATACCTACAATCCACGGCCATGTTATACTTGTTTGATATGCTGATATAGTTGACATATGCATTGCTATGCACGATACTATACTTGTTTACATATTCATGATTTATATCCATACTATACCATATACCATATTACACCTTGCATTTTATTTATATACATCACACCATTCTTTTGGGAACTTACCGAGCGTTAGTTCGCTGACAGGCATTTCATCCATTTTTCTTTCTTTCTTGAAATGTTCGTCAGGTGGTATTGAGACAGAAGAGATAGAAGCGGTCGAAGAGGAGTACAACCAGTTCGTATCATAACCAGACGTCTAGTTTCATTCATCTTTTCATTTTATTTCAGCTTATTTATGTATGCCTCCTTGTTAAGCCTTATCATGTTATTGTATCTTGTATTCAGATATTTTGTCAATTGTGAATTTTAAATGTAATAAATCAAATTTGGATTTCATTTTTTTGTTTATTCTTATTGGTTTATATTGTTTATAAACGCTTAACGTATTCTTATAGTAAATACGTTGCGGGCTTACCACGTCACCATTTCCGTCTACTGGGAAGCGGGGCGTGACAAGAACTTTGGCGCATTCACTTCTAAGGCCATGCTTTGCACTCACTCTAAGATCGTCATGTTCATTCTTTCAGTGATGCCAATCTGCAGTGGCGTCCCCGGTACCGTCTTCAACCAATGAATAACCTTTTGCGAGCAAAACGCCGCGAGTTCTTGTATGCGATATTCTCCGCCATTATCGGAGTTAAGACACTTAACCTTCAGCCTTGTTTGGTTCTCTAACTGCGCAATCCAGTGTTTAAAGCGACCAAATATATCGGACTTCTTCATCGCATACACCCATTTCTTCCGATTTGCATCATTGATGAACGTCACGAAATACCGATTACCTCCATAAGACTCCACTAAGATCGGACCCTATACGTCTGTATGCACCATCTTCAGCTTCTTAATCTTCTCAGCTATGCTCCCAATCTGAAATCTAAGCGCACTTTGCTTCCCGCAAACACAACTTTTGCAAAGCCCCAACTTCATATTTTTCAGTCCTGAAAGAAGCCCCCTACCCTGAAGAATTTTCATGTTATTCTTGCTGAGGTGCCTAATCGTTTGTGCCACAACAAAGTCTCCGAATCTATCTCCAAACCCGTCGCTAATTCAACCGAACCTCCGTTGCTCTCACTGAAGAAATACAATGAACTACTGAGCTTGCTCCTTACGACCATCAACGATCCTTTAAAAATCTTCCACTGAGGGTTTCCAAACACCGTCATATAACTCTCGTTGTCTAGCTGACTAGTAGAAATTAGGCTTTTTTCAGATCTGAAATGTGTCTCGCGTTCTTCAGCTTGATCTGAATCAACGCCTTCAAAACAATAATCTAAGAAAGTGGGAAAGAGGACATAGACGTCGTTACCCACCGTTAAGCTAGATCGTGGAATTGATGAACCCTAGATTCCTTAGCCATGCTCTGATACCAGTTGTTGGTATCAAGCGTCAAGTATCATACCAGTTGTTGGGTAGGGGAAAGTCGATCCACGAAACTACGCCCGCGACAATGATCACGAACACATGACACAGTTACAACGAAAGAACAACCGATAAATAAAGTGCGAGAATTAAAAAAGAATCAAACAAACGCAAACAAGAGAAATTTGTTAACGAGATTCACCCACCGTATGACTAGTCTCGGCAGAACGAAATCTGCAAACGTCTGCTAGAAACTTTGAGTCAAATTACACTGAGAGCAAACCCTAGAAGATGTCTCTCAAATCTCTCTAGATCTCTCCAAGCCCTAACCGTCACCCTCTCTAAATAATTATCACAATTGCAGCCTTAATTATCATATGAGAGATACCCTTATATAGCCCAACCCTAATTCTTATACAAATCTTATTTAAAACAACATATGGTAAATAATAGATTCGCAGAAATCTCGACGACATACGTCAAATCAAGTCAGACGTATGCCAATTCTCTGTTAGCCTATCAGCTCCTTAGGCAGACGTCTGCCATTTCTTGGTCAGACTTATGTCTATGCTATGTGATTTTGTCTCCGTCTCAGACATTTGTCTGAACCTTTTGGCCTCAGACATTTGTCTCTTCTCTACTCTTTTTGGCCCCTACATTGTGAATGCCCAGATGTCTGCCACATCCTTGTACAGACGTCTGAGAAGAATCATCCACAATAGTTAACAGGAGGAGCTCTATGCTCAGCCAAAACGATCGAAAGCTCACAATAAAAAATATCCAGTGAAGTTTGATCAATAATCCATGTCCTGTTACTTGCTAAGATTTTAATCTACTGGCTTAATGATTTGGATAAATTACGATGTATATGATCCAGGAAGTTAAGTCATCCAATGGAGGCAAGAGTAAAGAGCCTATACGAAAAGACTGTATAAGAAATAGTTAACAGGAGGAGCCATCTCACACACCTCTTTCTTCCAAGGTAAAGTCTTTGCCTAATCCTGAGAAATTTAAGTAAACAGCCAAATAAATTACCATGCCATCCTGCTCAAATGTTTGAAATTTCCCCTATTTGATTTGGCTGTCCACAAGGCTCCTATAGAATCAGCATTTTTATAGATGTAATTTCGGGCAATTGATTAATTTTGTCGAAAAAAGTGTACCCTCATTTTTATGTTCGCTAGCAATACAGCCAAAAGACTGTATAAGAAATGAGTGTATTCATAAGATAATATAGGCAGACCCTAAAAGGAATACAAAAAATGAGGTATAACAGATTGACATGGTTTGGACATAGGCAGTAAAGGCCGATAAATGAAGTAGTCATGAGGAGTCACAAAATTATAGTTAACGAAACAAAACTATGGCTCGTGTAACAAAGATGGATGACGTCAATTATAGAAGATTACTAATATATTAGAGGAGTTGATCCTTAACCTTGAAATTTTGAGTAAAGCCATATTCTTGTTCCTCGGTTTGGCGTTCCCCGAACTTAATTTAAATAATGGTCTAAAAGCATTGCAAACCATCATTGTTTTACTCTCAGAATGTTGGGCAATTAATAAATAATTCTAGAAAAGTGTAGATTAATTAAATAATTCCAGAAAAGTGTAGATTAATTTAAATGTTGGCTAACAGTAGTCCAAGAGTCCAAGGGAGTGGATAAAAAACAAGCGCATTCATAAGTCGTAAGAAATTGAAATAAATCCTATAAACAAATAGAAGAAATGAGGGCTAACAGATTGACATGGTTTGAGAAAAGAAATACCGATTTGTGTTTTTGGGATTCATTTTCATTATACATACTTTAATCATACAACCATAATTTCATAACAATACAACCTTGATTTCCGGTGCTCCGGGATAACGTCTTTAAGGAGGAGCTCTATGCTCGACCAAAAGGATTGAAAGATCATAGGAAAACATTACAGGTGAACTTTGATCTACAATGCATGCCCCAATATTACTTGCTGAAATTTTATTGTGTGAATTGGCTTAATCATTTAGATAAATGATGTATATGATCTTAGGGAGTCAAGTCATTCAGCGAAGGCAAGAGTAAAGCGTCTTTGCCAAGTGGTGATTACAAGTTGAATGGAAATGCGTATTGCAGAGGTGAAAGCTCTCCTAAATCCCCTGACGAAGAGCCATCCCACACAACTCTTTCATCCCAGGTGAACTCTTGCTGACATGTTTGTAACCATTCTAATCACGAGAAATTTAAGCAAACAGCCAAAGAAATCACCATGTCATTCTGCTCAAAATGTCTCAAATTTTCTCTATTTGAGTCTCCTATAAAACCAGCATTGTTTTATGGTACACAATGTTGAGCGATTGTTAAATAACTCCGTCTTTCCAAAAAGTGTATGTAGCTTAATTTATATGTTGGCTAGCAATATGCCAAAAGACTGCAATAGCAAATGAGTGCATCCGTAAGAAATTAGAGGTAAATCCCGTAAAGGAATAGAAAGAATGAGGAGTAACTAATTGACATGGTTTGGACATTGGCGGTGAAGGCCGATAAATGAGGTATCATGAGTGACAAAATTATAGTTAACAGAGCTAAACAAGGCTTGAGGAACAAAGATGGATGAAGGCAATTATAAAAGATACCTAATATATTAGAGCAGGAAGAGGTCATGGTTAATGTTATTTCCTCATGAGCTTAATAGCCTATACCATTTGCATCCTTTTAGTATTAGCTCGGAATAGATGGTTCATGACCAATTTGATTCAATGTAACAGGTCCCGCATCAATTTGCCGATGCTGACGGCATCTACTGGCCTTTCTAAATTATCTCAGAGAGGAGGAAGGAGAAAATAGCACACGTATCTAGTCATCGTGATTTATATACTGTATTACCTTGGGCATATGAGATCATTTTGTTGGGTGTTTTGTGTGTAGGAGTCGTATTGCCTCATTTCATTTCTCTTTTAGTTTGAGATAAATAATTTACAGCTTTTTATTATTATGTTTTTTGGTAAAAGATTCTATGGTTCCTTGTTCATGAAGTTTCTTGCATTCTAATTACCTTAAATAAGAATTATAATGAGTGTTTATGTCAGTTATTTGAATTTTGTTTCTTTCAAGTCAGTATAAGAGACAGGTGGCCCACAATTGAGACCCACATTTCATTTATTGTTTATATTTTTATTTAAGGTAAGTTTTATAAAACTCCATCAACTAATTTTCATGCCATAACTCCAATAATCTTTAGGATTGCCACGAACCCCCCTTGAACTAGCAATGCCGTCTGAATATGTTTAATTTGGATTTGATTTAAGAAGAAGAATTAGTATTTAATTGGAGTTTAATTACAAAACCAATCGTTCTCAGTGTGTGTTGTACATTTGTAGCCCATTAGTCTTTTAAAACTAAACCTGCTTCTGTGGGCAAATATTAATACGCTAACTCGCTCGCATGAAAACTGAGCACATGTCGTAGCCATGAAGAGATCACCATGTGTTATGATGTCGCTTATTGTAGCTCGATCGAGAGATCTCAAGCAATAGGCGAGCCATATCACGCAACTTGAACTTTCTTCCATAGTTAAGAAATCTTCAAAGATGTGAAGCATCGTTCAAAGATGCGGTAAAACTTTTCTCTCCAAAGCGAGAGATTGCCATTTCCCTCATATACTACCACTATACTGTTTTGTTATATATACATGTCGATAATATTAGTAATTAATTAACTTTAATCTGTTCTTCATTAGCTAATAACTATTTCTATATTAATATAGACCACTATTGATTTTTATATAATCTGGAAAAGAGAGTCAGTACCTGCCGATACAATGTGATGGCTCAGTTTGAACTGCCAAGTCTGCAATGACCGAGAGATACAGCATCACACAAGCTGTCCTGTTGTATAAAATTGAATTACTTTAGTAATCATCAAATATTTGAGATATGTTGAAAAACTAATTTCTAGTTAAAAACGGGAACTCTACCAGAACAAACCCTGCTGCCAGACTTGGAGCTACATGCAAAACAGTGCAATTTCAAAGAATAACACTAATTCACAATATGAGGACATCCATGAACTAAAAGTTTGCTCAGAAACAAGACAATTGGCATCTAGGCAAGTGATAACATTCTTCTCAAAAGTATTTTAATACTCCACAATTCACACTACTTGCTTCTTATCTTTTTATTAGCAACATAGTTAGCAGCTGATGCAAGCTTTAAATAAAAGAAAATTAAAAAAAAACCGTCCCATTATTGATCAAGTCCCTTTCATGGACAACACATGTACCTTTTTGTTTTGTTTAAGCTTCGAGGTCCTTCTTTTTTGCAGGCCGGCGAAGCCCTTTGATTACGACGGCTTGATGTTTTTGTTAGTCTACAAAGATTCGTACACTTGGCTCACAATTCATCACCATCGTCTTCTTTTTCCTAGTTCGATGAAGTCTCCAGATGAAAACAATTCAGATGTCCGAGAAAACTCGAGAGACGAGTATGAGGAAGTGGAGCTCAAATTCACTTCGTCCGAATCAGAGGAAGAAATCAAGCCTGTACAACATAACTTTGAACACACTTCATCTTCATCATCATCGAGCCATGGTTGTTTTTTCAATCATCGAGGATTGAGTGATGTGTATCAGCCAAAGGTATTCGATGACATCATTGGGCATGGCATCATCATCAAAGCCTTGGCCAATGCCATTAAGTTGAAGAGGATCTCGCCTCTATATCTCTTTCACGGGCCTTGTGGGACTGGGAAAACATCTACTGCCAAGATATTTGCAATGGCGCTGAACTGTGAGTCCTCTGCTGTTTTTCCGTGCTGGGCATGCACGGGCTGTTTGCACAGTTTGCATGCCTCAGACTTGTGCTTCGGAAAAATTCGTGCATATCTCCAAGAAAACATGCGCACAGAGAAATCTTCAAGTGTTGCGGTTTTTATCATAGAACATTGCGCATGGGGAGAGCTGCTGAGTTTAGTGCAAGAGATTGAAGACAAAAAGTGTGATTTTCTGGTTTTTATACTAATAACTGAGGATGCAAGCAAAATCCCAAGAGCTGTCTCATCTCGATGCCAGAAATTTAGTTTCTCCAAACTTAAAGATGCCGAGGTCCTGCTTAAACTGTCGAGGATTGTAGCTAAAGAGGGGATAAAAATCAAGAAGGATGCGCTTGAATTGGTAGCTAGAAAAGCAGAGGGAAATTTGAGGGAAGCTGAGAATTTACTGGATCAGCTGGTGCTGCTCGATTCGAAAATCAACACTTCGATGATTCAACAGCTTGTGAGTGTTGCTTTCAAAAATTTCTATGAATTCCTTCTCTCTTTTTTTTGGCCTTACAACTTCTCTGTTGGCAGGTGGGTCTAGTTCCTCGAAATAGACTTGCTTGCTTGCTCGAGGCAGCATTATCTGGAAACTCCATAGAAGCTGTGAAATATATAAAAGATTTGATTGATTCGGGAATTGAACCGCGAGCTTTGGTGTCACAATTGGCATCTACTGTTACAGAAATTCTAGATGATAGTTGTTCCTCGACATCCCAATCAATTAAAGGCCATTCTCTGCTCAGTATGTTTCGATGAAATGTCCCAGAAAAAAATAGTACTTTTTTTCTTTTTGGGTTCCTAATATTCAATGCACTGCAGGTAATAAAGAGCCTGAGATATTATGCCAAACTCTGAAGATATTAATTGAAACTGAAAAACAACTAACGATGCTTCAATGCAACCACACTACCTGGGTCTCTGCTGCTATACTTCAGATTGCATCAGCCCAAGACTCATGTCGCGTTCTATCAGGTATTAAGCTGCCAGATGAAACAAACCCATTAGTAACTCATGAAGAATAGAGCAATATACTGCCACCAGTACTTTTTTCTTCATATTTTGGTGGTACATGATGCATAAACCGAATAGTTTTCGGGCACCTGCAACTAAAAATGCTTAAAATTAGTTATTTTGGATGGTTGTAATTATAATTATAATTGTAAATCTATTATTTGTTAGGGCTTATATCCAGAATAGAGTTAGCTAAAAGTGTCAGTTTCCTATGGAAATCTTCTTACTTCCTTGTATATATATAGAGAGAGAGAATAATGGAGGAAAGAGGCCATAGGAGGAAAATTTGAAGAATACAACCTCCACCATTTTTTCCGACGATCGGCACCCATCATCATCATTGTTATCATCTAAGATGTATATACACCAAATTTCATGTGATTTCACCTCTTTTTCGCCGTTGCATTAACAATGTAAAAAGTTCTATTGTCGGTAAACCATTAATTTTGCATCAACTAAATCAACGGTGAAAAAATGGTATAATCACATAAAATTTGGTGTATCCACATATTAGATGATAAAAATGGAAGTGATGTATGCCGATCGTCGTGCATGTATTTTTCCAACACCATAAAAGTAAATTCCCTCCTATGGCACCTTTCCTTCATTAACCTCGTGTGTGTATATACGAGAATAATGAAGGAAAGAGGCCATAGGAGGGGATTTTCTTCTATGGCGTCGAAAAAATACAATCTCCACCATTTTTTCCGACGATCGGCATCCATCATCATCATCGTTATCATCTAAGATTTGCCACCAAATTTCATGTGATTCCACCACTTTTCCACCGTTGAATTAGCAATGTAAAAAGTTTTATTGTCGGTAAACCATTAATTTTGCACCAACTAAATCAACGGTGAAAATGATCTAATCACATAAAATTTGGTGTAACCACATCTTAGATGATAAAGATGGAGGTGATGTATGCCGATCGTCGAAAAATTCATGAAAGGATGCATTTTTCAGATGCCATAGGAGGAAATTCCCTCCTATGGCACCTTTCCTCCGTTAACCCCTCTCTCTCTCTCTCTCTCTCTCTCTCTATATATATATATATATATATATATATATATATATATATTGTGGGGGACCAAAACGGGCTCTTGCTTTTCTATGCTTTCTTTTAATGCCATCTAAAGAAAGAACTGCATGTGTAAAAGACAATATATTATTTCAAAGTAAGCAAACACGGATAGTTTTACATTTTTATATCACACATTAATGATCTTTTCTGAATAAGTCCATGCTGCAGATCAAAATTCTGATACAACAGGTAAAATAGAGACAGAAAATTTGAACAATAACAGCCCCCCTGACAAGAATCAGCCCCCTGAGTCGATTGCACAGCATATCAGCAAAGGAATTATTAACTCTAATTCTGAGCACAAAAGTATCGATATGGATGACTTATGGCACAACATACTGCAAAGTATCCAGAATAAAAGCCTGAAAATTTTCCTGCAGCATCAAGCAAAGCTTCTATCGTTAACTGCTTCACGAGGTAAAATTCTCAGTAGATAGCAATCAAGGTATAAAATCTCGGTATCGGAATCCGTATCGGGCGGTCACTTTTGGGATCGGGATCGGCCATATCGGCCATATCGGCCGTCTCGGGTCGGAAATATAGCATTTCAAATCATATGTGAAAAAATTTATGAAATTATTTAACTAAATAGTAATAACAACTATAGACAATTTGATAAATTCTGTAGCAATCGATGATCTGTATAATGGTTGTATTAATGCTTGGTAAAAATATCTGTAATTCTTTATATGTTTTTTAATAATTAATGATGTCAAATAAACTATAAACCAATAACCTATTAACCCTTAAATACATTTAATACTATCAAATGGTTAACCTAATATAACTTTGTATTGGACGGTATTAGTATCACATCTCAAAGAGTCAATTTATTGGATCCCGTCTCGGATAGGGATCGGCCAAGATTTCATATCATGATAGCAATATTATAAAGCCCTAACCTTAGTTTCTAATTCTAAAGTTGTTTGTCATTGTCCTTACAGCAAATGCTATTGTGCATCTAATGCTCACACATTCAGAAGAAGTTTCTGAAAAATCCATAGAAAATTCTTTGAAAGAAGTACTTGGATGCCCAGTTATCCTCAACATAAGCCATGGATCTGTAAACTCTTCTGCTGAAGTCTCATCACAAAGAACGGAAATCAGAGAAATCCTAAAGAAACCGAGTTTGAGTCGAGATTCTCTATCGAGTTTAGAGAGTAATCCAAGGTATAAAAAAATTCAAAACAGTTTGTTTGTCGAAGAGAAAGGAAATGAAGCAAGCATTACTCAGAGTGATCAGAACCGTTATCTCTCTGACCACTTGACGTATGGAGGCAGGTATAGTACTTCCAGAGATTCCTTAAGGGATCAGAAATCTGATACCGCGTCTATTGCAAGAGCTGCCGAGCTTAAGCTTAGGCTGCTCTCGATATCATCAATTCCACATGCAGATGCAAGTATCGAGAGATACAGCCAGGACTTGATGTTTGAGAAAGAGAATAGCGATAGGCGGCAAGGAGAAAGACCCTCCAAACCCTATCTAAGGCCAAAACAACACGGGAATAGCGAAAATCACATGTGAGTAACAGTACAACTATTAGACCAAGGCATTTTAGTTGGTATGGTATGAAAAATATTGACAACCACCACAGAATTAATTAATTTTATCTCTTTCTTACTATTTTTAAAATAGGAGGCATAAACGCTCTCGGAGTTGCAGTGAGGATTTTGGAAGGGGTGAAAATACAGTAAGAATCAAAATTTATTTAAATATAAACAAAAGTGTTGTATGAATTCGGTCCTACTGGATTTACTTGTTTTTGTGTGAAAATTGAAGGGAACTGAAGACATGAAGGGGTTGGCAGCGATGAGCCATTTCCAGAAATGGGCACATTCATGCAGATATTCCACCGTAATAAACAGTATAACCAATACAGGACAATCTGACTTGAGGTAATATGTTCCATCTTTACTATCTATGACATGATGATTATAGCCAATTACTTTGGACATGTTAAAATAAGCTAAAGAATAAGCAACCATTTCTGAAGGGGAAAAAATTATGCAACTTACACACATTAGTTCTATGTTATTCATGTATCAAAGCTCCATGGTCAACATTTAAAGAAGGTTCAAACTAATTTTCAGGATTTGAGGCCCAAGACTATTTGCCCGTTGTGATGAAACCATGCTGAAAACACAGCCTAAGAAAAACATTCCTTTGACTTTGGTTGCCGTTCCTTCACAGTTTAAACGGCTCCTTGACTACCTAAACGTTCTAATAACATATGATTTTACGGCAAGAAAGAACTTCCAGAATTCCGTTTTATAAGAGCATAAAGTCACTTAATCAATAGGAGTAACAAAATTAACGACAAAAAACCCAAAGGATACAAAATTAAGTGTACTAAATCTTGATGCCATGTGCTTAATTGACAAAAAATAACTTTGGCAATTGCAGAGGAAACGTTACCAACCGACGAGGAAAAAAGATCCAGGATCCCTAGCACTCATCTGTAGGGAGATAATACCAAATTCTATTACACTTAATGAAGTACGCGTGTGGTTTACCAGAACAACTGAGGAAGCACAATATTCATTCCTTCTCCGGCAAGCCAAAGACGAGGATGCATGCATATCTGTATTGTTTTCTTATTTGTATTATAGCAGCTAATTAAACTGCCATAAAACTTCATCTTGGCACATGCATGCTATGTGACATGCATACGTTGTTCCTACGGTATAATATTCAATCATCGTATTTATTGAAGACACAAGTCCTTTTTTTCCTAAACGGTCTACAATGATTCTAAAATACCAAGTATAATTTGATTAATTTCTCTAAAGCTAGCTAGTGAATATAAATTGTATGTCGCTTAGATCAAATAAAGTAAACCTCAAGGAAATAATTTCTGAACCCGACAACGGAAACAATGCATTCTAATTATTTGTTCTCAATCTACAAGGAAACTACACTTTCTAGTTTAATTTAAGTCGATGCAGAGGGAATGCAAACTATGGTTTGCAAGCCCCAGAGTCCATTTTAAAACCATGGTTATGGTTTTAGAGATGTGTTTGGGAAAATGGAGTTTACCGAACTTAGATCACCAAACAAGATAAAGTTTGCATTTTGGAGTTGAGTTTTGCTAACATTATGAAACTCCAGTTTAGAAAACTTAACTCCATCCCCGAACAGGGCCTAAATAGAAAAGGGAAAATAAAAATCTTGCAACCACCTCAAATGAAGACCTTAAAAATGAATAAATCATCTAAATAATAAAGAACCAAAGCAAACAGGCCCGGAATCAAAGCAACCAGGCCCGGAATCAGACGGCAGACGTCTGAGCACTTCAGGTCAGACATCTGACCATGGCAAACAAAGCGCGGCCAGACGTCTGTCTTCAATCCAGACGTTTAGGTTGGAGTCTCGGGTTAAGATAAATATTGTCGACAGACATCTGCCCATATATAGGTCAGACGTCTGTCCCTGTCGAATGCAGAATTGTTTGGAAAGATTTCATTGGAAGATTTTAAGAGATCCAGTTGTAACAATATATTTGAGAGATTGTGTATGATTGATCTGGTTGTAACCAAAGGATATATATGAAATAATTTATAAAGAAAAGCTACAATAGAGAGAAAATCTCTTAAGGCTTCTTCTTCCTCTATTTCTTGCTATTTTTTTATGGTATCAGAGCCAAAAAGGCTAACGCCATTAAAAAAATTCTTCTCTCTATATTTCTACAAAAATGACAACCAACTCAAATCAATTCTCCGTCTCATCAACTCCGCTCCTCACCCCAACACCAATTCTTAACCCTAATGCATCGTCGTTCTCTTCAACACATGGACCGAATGTTATGTCACTTCTCCACTTCAAACTCACTCGCAACAACTACATCTTCTAGAAGATACAGTTTGAAGCCGTTCTCAAGTCGTAAGGGTACATGGGTATCATCGACGACACCGAAAAGTGCTAGCCCATGATTGTTCCTGATGAACAAAATCCACTTGTTCCAGCATACAATCCGACATATGTTGTATGGATCCAAAAGGATCAATTGATCGTGAGTTGGATGTTAGCGTCTATGACTAAATCACTAGTTCCCTTGGTGGTTGGTCAAACTACAGCACATGCGGTATGGGAGACACTTGCCAAAGCCTTCGCAACGCACCCTCATGCTCGCATCCTTCAACTGAAGACACTACTTCAAAATATCAAATGAGGATCCACTTCCATCGCAGAGTACATTCAGAACATCAAGACTGTCTCCGACAATCTTGCGGTCATTAGACATAGAATTTCCGATGTCAATCTTATCATGCATGTTTTGACCGGCCTGGCATCGGCCTATGACTCCTTTTTTCCTGCTATCACAACCCGCATAGATAATATCTCGCTTGAAGATTCGCATGGCATGCTAATTGCACATGAGAGCCTTTGCCAGCAATAAGATAAGTCTCTTGATATAACTCTCTTTCCAACTGTCAACATCGCAATCATAGACCGTGGAGGTTCCTCTTCGGATTCTTATCAACGTGTGTAACATTTCAAAAATTATAATGTTATTTTGGAATTTAATTAATTATTTTAGAATTTAATCAATTTTATATATAATGAGTCGAATTTGGTTTCCATAAAATACCCTATGAATATATCCGTATAATTTAAAAATAAATTAATATTTTAATTTGGCGTGGCAAGAAAAATTTATATGTTAACATTTTTACAAAGTGTTGGGATTTACCATAGCTGGGTTTGTGCTTGGGTTAAGTATATTATTAGAGAGAGAGAGCCTATACCCTACACCATACCCCCACACCCTCTCTCCTCATTACTCTCATTCCCACCTACATCTTCTCTCTCATTCCTCCATCTAAAAAAATCACTCCCCAAAATCTCTTTAAATCCACTAAAAATCTTAGCTTCCTCCACCAAAATTCCATGGATTTTGCCAAGTTATCCCACTAAATCCTTGAAGCCTTCAAAAGAAGCCTTCACAACCTATAAAGAGCTTCAAGTGGATATCCCTAGAGCTTGAATCCTCTCTAATCATCACCCAAGTACGTAAAAATCCTATTTTGTTTAAGTTTTTACTAGTCTTGCTATGTTAACTAGGTTTTTCAAGCAAAAAGTCATATTTTTATTGGATTTGATATTCCAAATTTGAGTTTTGAAATGATCCACTTGTAGTGGTGGAAATTATGATGGTTTACTTGGTGAATACTGTAAGGCTACGCCAGCGCCCCGGCCATCAATCCGTGACCAAACGCGGAACAAAAACTTTTTAAAATCCGAAGCTAACGGAACCTGATTCCCGGATCGAACCATTAACCCTATACTAGTTAACTGTAAAAGGAATTTAGAGAGGTTATACCGATCGATCCGTATCTTTCGGTCTTCAACCTTTGTCCCAAGCTCCTCGCGGCTTCCTCGATCAAGTTCGGTCTCCGGTCTTCCTCGTCGAAGATGATCCATATCGAGAATTAGTAATACGGGCTCCCGCTTCAAAACCGAAGCAACTCGGGCATCCAGTTTGCTAGCCTAAATACCCAAGATGAAGTAGAGATAGTGTGTGAATACTTTGTCTCAAAACACCCAATAATTCTTAGCACATGAAACATGTTAGGATGGAGGTGAAAGAGTTGCCATTGGAGTGAAGAAAATGTGAAGCAAAAGAATTTTGCAAGTGAAGAAAGAAGAAGAAGTGGCTGTGTGGAATTGATGAAGTGGTGATAGCTGTTGAAATTGAGGAATGAAGTGGCTGTTCAAATTTGTTTGAGTGGAGTTGTATTGTTTTTTAATTGCAACAAAAGAAAAAATTTCCAGCACTAAAAACTACCAGCCACCAAAAACCCCTCACCAAAATAATCAGCCACAAAAATCCCTCCTGCACCCCAAAAAGAATAGCAGCCCATCCCCATCCAAAACTCTCACACCTTGCCACAATAAATGCTCACAAACAATAAATGAAATAGGCATGGTCCATGCCTTATCAATGCCCAAGCCAAAACCCATGCTCACACTTTCCACCTCAACACAATATTAAACATTTAAAAACTAAATATTTAAATCAAAGAAAAGAAAATGGCAACCCTAAAGTTATCTTGTAACGAATTACAAGAATACCCCTCATCCGTATATACATGCATGCATCCGTATTCCGACTGAATACGAATACAACGAGACGAAAATAATCCAACAATATAATAATAGGATCCGGCTTAAACCAAAACCCACTAGTATTATCCGTCCGATCATGATCCGTGCACAAGTGCACGTATATGATCGAACCATGTCATAAAACCATACGGCCTCTACAACGTTTCGCCCGAACCAGAGAAACCCTCAGTGTGGGACTCTAAAGACTCGTCAATACGTTGGCAGCGGTTTTAACCACAAGCACGTCAGTGGCACTAGCTGTACGTAACGGCTGCCCAGGCATTGAGCGAAAGGGAGGCCGACGAGCGAACTCGTCCTGAAACCCTACTGAGCCTGACAGTGACAATATCCGTACAGTCCGGTCTGTTCGTCTATGAGTATCGCATATCGAGTCTAGAGGGTGGATAAAGTCATACCCCTAATAACTTGATATTTAGTGTCGGTATGAAACCTATCACCAACTGAGAAACTATCGATCCTAGATTGATAATTCTCGACTGCCCCGGCCGAGGATTTCTGATGATAGCCATCCGTGCACACCGCGACATCAACCCCAATATACCAGGAGAGACGAATCCCGTGACGATCCGCTCACTGCCTCCATGTGGCTCGGGACTGTACCCAACTAAAACCTGTTTGCACGACTCCTTTGAGCCGTGATAGGGTAGTAATCAAAGTACGGTGGAAACTCATACGAGACAAATGACGATCTCAGGTCGATAAACTAACATGTACACATATCACCAGGAAACTGCTATCTGACAATAGGTATAATACCAACTAGTATGTTCCCGGCGAGTCCGTCCGGTACTCATAATCCAATGGGCACCTGTATACATCTTAGGTGAACCAACTGACACCAATGGCTTGTAAGACCGGCCACCGCCTCTCATCGGGGTCTCGATCCGTATACACTAATCTACTCATGGAGTATCGATGCCCAGTCTCGAAACTCCCACGACTAGGGACACTTTAAGGATATGCTTATAGACCACCCAACTCTCACGTATATGATCGTTATCATACTGCTGGAAGTCAAGCAAGAATCCTATGGGCTCTATCAACATATAATAGTGATCTGTAGTGTCACATGAAGTATGTACACGATGATAAAGACAAACCATATAGCATACTATCATCTCGAGTAAGACTGTTCTAACGGTATAGGTCCTCCCTCAATCATTTCAATCGCGTTCCTGTGATCCAATAATTAACTTGAGGGCACTATAGCCAACAATCTCCCGCTCGAACATAAGGCTAATTATTACGGTGTCGCATACTCACAGACCGTGTGATACCGAACACCCAACTTCTCTACTAATCAGTTCTACAAACCTCGTTTGTAAAAACTATTGCATTCGAGAAATAGCCTCAATAAGTGGATCCGCTCCAATGTTTCTTTCTATGTCTCTCATTATCTCAAGTTCGCGGAGAAAGTCATCTCCTGAAATGAGCAATACATGTCTTAGAATATGCCTGGATATCTGATGGGACCCAGTTCATAAATGAACTCCAAATCCAGTAAACTTCTTAGACTGTATCGTCAACTGAATTTAATCAGTATCATGTGCCATGCCTCCCTCGGTATCCGTTTGGACCACCTGTCCAAACATCTGCCCCTCAAAAGAGGGAAAACTATAACTCTGACAGTCGCTCTGTCATCCAGATCACCATGGAAGCCTGGAATGATAACCGTCTCCCGAAGGAGGCTGCCGTTACCATATCCCTAGAATATCCACTTATGTTCATAAACTGCTTCCGAACGTTTCTCAATGATTGGATTAATATATCAACTTATTACATCTAATGCAAAAATAACATCTGGTATGGTACTTGACATCTTATGATTGACTCAATTGCCTAAGCAAGTGATATACCAATCATGCACATCCCTCTCCCCTTTAGTTTGTAAGACATCTTTAGAGAGGGTGACTCCATCACCTGCAGGTACACCACCATATCAGGAGTCGTCCATTCTAAAATACCTTTAGAATACTGTTTAAGTATCCGGATTGGGAAACTATCCAAATCTAGATCTAAAACTATATATCTAGTAACCAGAATACCTGATATTATATCCATATCCTATGTGGAGAAACCACTGTGTGACAACCACGGTATAACTGATCATAGTATATGAATTTCACTTCATACAATGTGCATGTCAACTATATACCAGGACATCACACCCTACTACCTTCTTAACAGATTCATCTCTTATTCTGAAGCAAATACGCTAAGCGTAGCTAAGCAATATAAAAGAAAATATACACAAGAGACAAGGTATAATAAAAACAGCAACTTTATTTATTAACATTATTTTGTACAATGCATGAAAAGGAAATACAACTGAAATAAAAGCAATGCCTAAACAATAGCATGACAGGAAATTAAAGGTGCTGAAAAGAAAATGTAAAATGTCTAGAGCTCAGGGTCTTCGCTGTACTGATCCAAGTCTTCTGCAGTTGGCTCGATCTCTGACGGTTCTAAATCAGCAGACGACATTCAAAGAAGAAAGAAATAGAATGTTGTCAGCGAACAGATCGCTCGGTAAGTCCCAAAGATAAGCGGAGAAATAGAATGGACAGAGAGTAAGAGAGAGAGAGAGTAGCTTTTATAGTTGTATTATATTGTTATATTGTTGTATTTAGTGTTAACGCTGTTGTTTGTAGCTTGGTACAGAAGGATGCCAGTGATACAAGAGGAGTCTCACTTGCCCCGGAGACTAAGCTATCAGGAACTCAAGGAACCGTTGGGCCACGGTACAACAGCAACGGAATACAGGTTAGGTGTCTTAATCTTACCGTCTCGTGCCACTTTTAACACCATCCGTACCAATCTACCCCTTAAACGTGTTTTGATTGTATTGTTTGTCTTGTAAATTGTATTGATTGTATAATTGGTTGACTGACCGAAACCATGATATCAGTAAACGGATGTAACCGTAGAATCATGTAAATGGAATAACTGGAGAACCATGTAAATGGAATGTATATCCATGGTTCGGTTCGGTCAAGTTGTATAGATTGATAATTGGATTCATGGATTCAGGTTGAATTGTAATATTGAAGATTGTAGATTGTACTTGAATCATATTCAAGTCAGATTATACTGAGACTCAAACTGAGTCAGACAATCAGCAAAGTAACTTGAAGTCCTGATTGTTTTTATTAATTTGTCTACCTTAGATAGGCAAGCACCCACTTCTCCGGCTCCCTGAGGCTCAAAAGATTGGTTCCGCTTAAACCTGTTTACTAGGGTCCTTAGGGTAATTTATAGAACTTGAGGGGGTTTTATGTAAAAATACTTTTATATACTTTTTCAAAATATACCCCAAGCATTTATTATTCATATTTAGGGTTGTAATGAATGTGGATTTTATATTGTGATATTTCTAATGAAAATATCCTAAATTCAGAAATAAAGGTATTTATTTGTAATATTGATTTATATGGAATTCGTGGTATTTTAGTGTAAAATTGATTCTTGTGATTTTTAGAAAAAGGTGGAATATTTATATCATAACAAAATAGGTATTTTAATGATAAATATACATATATTTATACAAAAATAATTTTAATATATTTTTTATATTCTAAAAATCTCATTTTCTTAAGATGTCGTATTTTAAATCTTTCGAGACCGAATACTCCTTGCGGAGGTCTGAATCTCGCATTACTAAGCCCGAGAATGTGCGATAATCCGCACCATCCCGAACGGGTTCCCCAAAATGGATTGTAGCGGCGCCTTGCAAAGATTGTATAAATACTATCCTTTAGAAAACAGTTTTATGAAGTAAATGGTATTTATTTGTAAAGATGTCAATTTTCTGTATTCTATGTTCTAGGGTCTCCTAGGTCAACTAGACTATTCCTAACTGGTCCAAAATGACAAGTTGTGAGATGCCTCAAATCGCCTCTTCACCGCCAATTGTGGCCAGGTGAGTATAAGTGAAGAAAGGAGGGATCTGCTCACGAATCACCGTGAGACGGGCCTTTTAAAGTTACTTTTCTCACTTGCCTAGCCTAGACACCACAAAGTCAGGTTTAGATAAACGACTGATGTACACAATCTTATCCTATTTTCCTAATAAGTGGTATTTATTTGTAAAGATATATCAATACTAAATCCTTTAGAAATGACTTTATTTAGTAAAGAGTATTTAAATGAAAATGTTTGTTTTTCCCGTATTCTAAATTTTCGATGGTATCGTGTTAGGTTGTATATGAGTGTGTGATGAGGTAGGTCGTTACCTCGTGCTCTACTTTAAAGGTATAGCAAGTTTAATGGAGTTAAATGTAGAATTGAAACAATGTGGTATTTAAGTGAAAAATACGATAAATTGAAATAGCCATCATTTTATGTAATGAAACTTGATCAATTTGGTTGATTAGTGTTTAATAGTCAACATGAGAGAGTTTAAACTTAATTGTATTACGAGAAGTGAAGTTTTATAAGAAACCGAATCGGAAATCGGATTTGTTCTGATTCCGTCGGTTTGTAAATCCGTATTTTTAGGATAGAAAGGAGAGATAGAAAATGGGACTTACGAATTTTGGACAACTAGAAGAAGGAGATGGAATGGGAGGAGTCGCCGGTGCGTCGCTTCGTCACCGGGAGCTCCTAGAATGATCGTCGGAAAAATCGTCGTTGCTTCGCCTCGTGCTTGATTTCAAAGTACACAAGGTTTGTTGGAAATTTTAGAGAGTTGGCTCAGAGTTTGGGGGTGAGAGGGTAGTGTGTAGGGTTGGTATTTATAGGGTTAGGCAAGGGTTAGGGTTGATGAAAAGTTTAAAATAAAAATGTGATAAAATGTAATAAAAATGTATTAAAAGTGGAGTAATTGGGGTTTTAAAAGAGCTCTGGAAATGGTCTGAGGCTGAAATTTTGCAGGTGCATAGGAAATATGAAAAGACACAACTTTCATGTTGGGGTCATCGCCGGAATCGGCCGACTCGGCCGTGACTCGGTCGGAGGACTGAGTCGGTCGAGTCGGGGCCGATTTGGCTGATTCCCGGTCGAGTCAGGCCGCCGGGATCCCCCCCGATGGTTTATCTACCCTCTGGAAATGTTACATATTTGGGTGTAGTGGGGTTTTTGTGAGATATGCACGTGTAAACTCTTGGTATTCTAAAGGTTCAAAATAAAAACAATATTAAAAATAATGTAGGGTATGAGATTTGAACTGTGGTGCCTTGGTTCAGCAGTGCAAGGTATCACCAATGAGCTACAAGCTCCTTCTTGTAATTATGGAGCTAATTAATTCCTTAAAGTAATAACAGTAAATGTAAATACCCCAAATATACATTAATTTTAAAGCAAATTTTTGTACACTAAAAATGGAGTTGTTACATTCTTTTAACTTGTAATTAAAAAGCAAAACAATTACTTATAACTTGTGCTCAGGCTAAAATACCCCTTTATGAATTTTTGAAATTTTTTTGTAAAAACTTGTATTGGAAATTTAGGGTTGTTATAACCCCACTCATGATTTAGAGATGGCTGCAGTGGTGTTTGCACTCAAGATCTGGAGACATTACCTATACGGCGAGTCGTGCCAGATATTCACGGACCACAAGAGCTTGAAGTACATATTTCAGCAGCGAGACCTAAATCTGAGACAGCACCGCTGGATGGAACTAGTGAAGGACTACGATTGCGAGATTTTGTATCATCCGGGCAAGGCGAACGTAGTGGCGGATGCTTTGAGTCGGAGGCCCGGGGATAGTTTATCCTGTTTGAGCGCAGTTCTGAGGCAGTCGTCGGCAGATTGGCAGATTCTATGCGACAGCCGAATGCAGTTCGAGTTCACTCCGACCGGGGGACAACTTGCGTATATCCGTGCACGTCCACAGTTGCTAGACCGTATCCGTGAGGCAAAGCCCAGTGATGACCGTCTTTCATAGATCAGGGAGCAGGTTAGAAAAAGTAGAGACTCCGAGTTCATGATCTGCGATTTGGGACTCGACTGTGCGTTCCAGATTCTGAGGGGCTGAGGCGTGAGATTCTCGAGGAGGCGCATCGATCGGTATACAGTGTTCATCCAGGTTCCACTAAGATGTACCATGATCTGAGAGATGTTTACTGGTGGGAAGGGATGAAGAGGGACGTCACAGACTTTGTTTCGAGATACCTGACTTGTCAGCAAGTCAAGGCCGAGCACCAGAGGCCCGCGGGAGAGCTACAGCCGTTGCCCATTCCGGAATGGAAATGGGAGCAGATTTCTATGGACTTCATCGTGGGTTTACCCAGGACCAGTCAAGGGTATGACTCCATTTGGGTGATCGTGGATCGATTGACGAAGGCAGCTCACTTTCTGCCAGTGAAGACCACTTTTGGATTTGCTCGGTATGCCCAATTATATATCGACGAGATTGTACGACTGCATGGTGTCCCGACTTGTATCGTGTCCGACCGAGGCACCCAGTTCATCAGTCGACTATGGCAGAGACTTCAGGAGGCTTTAGGCACCCGCTGGTCTCATTCCTATCTCTTTCCGTCAGAAGTGACTATTCAGACTCTTGAGGACATGCTTCGAGCTTGTATTCTAGATTTCGGTGGCAGCTGGGATCGTCATTTGCCCTTGGTAGAATTCTCCTACAATAATAGCTTCCAGGATATGATTCAGATGGCATCTTTCGAGGCTTTATATGGGAGGAGATGTCGATCGCCCGTCTGTTGGACAGAGCTCAGCGAGAGCAGTATTTTGGGGCCGCAGATCGTACAGGAGACGACCGAGAAGATACAGTGTCGGGACCCGGTTCTTGCTCACGGAACAAAGTGCCACACGAAACAAAGTGCCACGCCAATTGTCATGCCAAGATGGCGGGGGCCACCTCTTGAATCCGTGGGGGCCACCTCTTGAGTCCCTGGGACCCACTGTAGAACAATGGGGAATTTTCGGAACACATTCCGAAAGAGGACCGAACGGCATTATAAATGTAATGATACCACCCTCAATTACAGAGGCGCCTTTTAAGTGAACCGGAACTACAAGAGCTTGAGAACTCCGTAGTTAAGCGTGCTTGGACCAGGGAAGTCTTGGGATGGGTGACCTCCTAGAAAGTGGCCCCTGGTCGGGTTCGGTTCGCTCTAAAGGGAAAAACCGTGCGGTTTCAGCCAGAGCGGACAATACCATCTGTACTGGGGCGTGGGGCGTTACATTTATGGTGGCCCATGCAGGTCCCTCAGTAGTAGGTTTGTGGTTCGAGGACGAACCATTGTTCAAAGGTGGGGAGAATGTCGGGACCCGGTTCTTGCTCACGGAACAAAGTGCCACGCCAATTTTCATGCCAAGATGGCGGGGCCACCTCTTGAATCCGTGGGGGACACCTCTTGAGTCCCTGGGACCCACTATACAACAATGGGGAATTTTCGGAACACATTCCGAAAGAGGACCGAACGGCATTATAAATGTAATGATACCACCCTCAATTACAGAGGCGCCTTTTAAGTGAACCGAAACTACAAGAGCTTGAGAACTCCGTAGTTAAGCGTGCTCGGACCAGGGAAGTCTTGGGATGGGTGACCTCCTGGGAAGTGGCCCCTGGTCGGGTCCGGTTCGCTCTAAAGGGAAAAACCGTGCGGTTTCAGCCAGAGCGGACAATACCATCTGTACTGAGGCGTGGGGCGTTACATACAGTTGATTCGAGATAGTATGAGGACAGCTCAGGGTAGGCAGAAATCGTATGCTGACAGACGTCGTCGCAGACTCGAATTCACCGTTGGCGATCATGTTTTTCTGAGGGTCTCTCCGATGAAGGGCGTGATGAGATTTGGGCGGAAGGGAAGCTTAGTCCCAGATTTGTAGGTCCCTTCGAGATCCGCGAACGTGTAGGCGCGGTTGCATATCGTTTGTCTTTTCCACCCGACTTTCCGGATGTTCACCCCGTATTCCATGTGTCGATACTTTGCAGATACCTTCATGACCCTTCTCACATAATTCAGCACCAGACCATTCAGCTCGAGCGTGATCTTTTGTTCACCAACCAGCCAGTAGTGATATTGGATCGGCAGGTGAAGAAACTTCGATCAAAGGTCTTGCCATCTGTGAAGGTTCTTTGGCGTAGCCCGAATGATGAAGAGATCACTTGGGAGGCCGAAAGCGAGATGCGGAAGAAATTCCCTCATCTCCTTGAAGGTACGCCTAGTAAAAATTTTTAATTCGAGGACGAATTTCTATAAGGGGGAAGATTGTAACACCTTAGAATGCGATTAGTGGTTAAATAAGCGATAATGCGGTTTTTAGTAAAAAAAAGTTTACCAAAATGGTTTTCAAATATTTTATAAAAATTAATGAATATTTTATTAGCATTTAATTTGGGCTTGCACACACATGTGCATGCTAACCTAGGGCTAATTTGGGGTTAACCATACTTAAGTAGCCATGGTATATTAACCCATTATATTTGGGTGATATGTAGTTAGTCAAGTATTTTAGTTTTCAAATTCAAAAAAATAAAATGATTTTTTTCTTTTGGGTTGACTTGAGAGAGGAAGGAGAGAGAGAGAGGGAATGATGATGTTTAGGCATGGCTAGCATTTATGGAGGAGAGAGAGAGGGGCATGGTTGACTCCCACCACACTCATCTCACTCTCTCTCAATTATTTCTCACACCCTCGTTTCTCACCTCACACTCTTTCTCGCTCTCTTTTATTTTTCCTACAGCATTCCAGCAGCAGCAGCAGCCCCCCTCTCTCCCTCACTGCTTCTTCTTCTCCTTCTCTTCATTTTAGCCCCACTATCCATTAAAAATCCGTCCTCTCTTCACAAAACCTCTTGTTTAACACTTACTTGTTGGTTCTTGAGGCATGTCCTTCCCTTTGAAGACAAGATTAGCAAGTTGAGCCATCACTAAATCAACTTGAGGTATAAAACTTACCCTAATCACTTTCTTGCTAAACTTTTGGTTATTTAGCCTAATTTAGTGCTTAAGTTGTGTATTAGTGCTAATTAAGTGGGTTAAGTGGAGATTTGGTCAAGTTATGGTTTTTATGGCTTGATTAGCTAAACTAAGTGTTATTAGTGTCGTTTAATCCAAGTCCTTGCACCAGGTTACACCAAAACCCCATATTGTATTGGTTTAGTGTTAATTAGTGTTTTAGTTATGAATTATATTCGTTTTGGGATCTGCTTTCACACCGGTTGCTTCACGCAAAAGTTGCGTTTACTGGAGCATGTTTACTAGATTTAGACCACACACATAAAGTAAGAGACCCCCATTCACATTCCAGGCCGCCAATAAATGTGTTCTGGCCGCAAATTGCAGCCAGATGGTTGAGTTGGGTGTCGGGGCTTCTTCTGTAGGTGTCTGCTATATAATTTAGGTCTTTGGTATATGCAACTTTTCCTATTTCAACTCGTATCAAATCTGGAACCAATTACCTTGTTTTTAACACTTTTAAACTTGCGCGACACGTACATTATGAGAGTGGGTTTGGTGTTTGCTGTGTGTCACAGCATGTCGGGGTGGTTTCAGACGATGCACACACGTTTTGATGTTTCGAACACATACGCGTTTAGCTTGCGACGCTAGTTTCTTGTATGGTCTTGATATCACGTTTTTGCAGGATCTTAGCCTTATGTGTGTTGCTTTGTGTAAATTTTAGGATCGCAGGCGGGGACTTCGGACACTGCGAAGAAGGGGAAGCAGATGGTCGGATACGCTTAGCCCGAAATCACCGGTGAGTAGATTTAACATCTACGGGGAAATCGCCCGTATGGCGTTATGCGTCAGGGCTTGATAGGATATTGTAACCGCATATTCATATTCGTTTATGTTGATTTTGCATAAACATCATTACATGCCACTATATTATTGTGCTCAACTTAGTAAGCAGTGAACACTGCACTATTACTGACGGTTCATGTGCACGAGCACTAGTTTGCATGCTACACCCACGCCGTCGGTAATTGCCATGACACGCCTATATACACATTGTACATTCATACTTGAGTATCTCATATAGTATATACATGCTTACGTACATACATATTGTACCCTCATACTTGCGTACATACATATTGTACCCTCATACTTGTGTACATACATATTGTACATCCATACCTGCGTACATGCATATTTTGTACATACATATATAATGCTGGCTTTGGTCTTGAGGATTGGGGACCGCATGATACATTTTGAAACTGGATTCTTTTAAAAGAGCGGTTTTCCCTTTTATGCTCATAGCACGATTTTATGATTTCATACATCATATTGCATGGATTTATGCATTGAGTCATGGATTTCATGTGATTTCTGGATTTGAGAACCGTGGTATTATTTCAAGAAAGTATGCATTGTTTTAAAAACCCAGTTTCTCTTGATATGATATTTCAGTGCGTCCACCATGCGTTTTCTCGGTTCTGAGACGTGTGCTAGAAAACCCGATTCGAGGAGTTGGATGATCTGTTTGCGGGTTCATGGTGGATCCAGTATGGTACCCCGGGACGAGAGAGAGATTTCGTGGGGATGGCGATGAGCCCGGCAGAGAGACTACTACCTACCGGTGATTGGTTAGACCTGGCGGTTATCCAGAGGATATCGACCGAAGTCGAGAGATGGATATGGGTCGACCCGTACAGCCGGAGCCCGAGGGCCGATCCCGTAGACGGATCCCGTGGGCCGATTCGGACGGACGAAGCCAGATATATATATATATATAAGCAGACGGATCCCGTGGGCCGATCCGGACGGACGGAGCCCGATATATATATATATATATATATATATATATATATATATATGGATTTACGTGTCGATGCTGGACACGAGTATTTCATGATGCTTTCGAGTGCCGATGTTGGGCATTCCGGTTCCATGAGATTTACAGGATATGATGGCCGATTAGAGTGACGGCGCCTGAGTTATTAGGGATTTGAGGTGTATTGATGGACACCGGTTTTTCCACGATGATGAGTTATGTTGATGTTAGGTTTTCCCATGCTCAACACTCATTTATATGCATTGCATCATGTAGTTGTAATACCTGATAGAGTACCTCGCATGATTATTGCATACCCAGATTGTCATATTGATGTATTCAGATTGCACATGATAGAGTATCGCAGCACGTGCTTACTTGCGATTACCTGAATATGTTATTTACTATTCACGAGTTGGCAACTCACCCCTGTTATGCCACAGTGTTTTGCAGGTTGACCCTCAGAGTAGTCGCGGCAGGACTATACCATTGTATCTTTTGCTGCGGATCCCACTACAGTTGGCGAGTGGACCATTTTGCTTATAGGTGGGTTGCGGGTATCCGTTTATATTTCATTGTACACTCTATTGTATCTAGTACTCTCCATCTACCATTCCATGTATTGACTTATAGACCAGTTGTGAGGACGATGTTGTATATTATTTTGTACTCTGGATGTCGAGCTCGTGTGAGCCGACTTTATTTATGCAGTTTTATCTTTTATGTTGTTTTCCACTTATATTGTTCATTTCTTTGCTACGGCGTCGTATATTATTCTCGTGGTGATTGTTTCCGCCGTTGGGCGTGTTTGCTCCCGTTTGGGGATGCTTATTTGTATTTTATGTCATTTTACTTATATCAGGTGTTGTACTCGTTTTCGGGGCTAGTTTTACGAAGGAGGTGCTGCCGAAATTTTTAAGAAAATAACTTAAACTTTAAAGATTTTTACTCGAGATTTTCTAAATGTTTTTAACAAATTTTTTCATCATTTAGTACTTTTGATGGTTTTGATTTCTGGGTTTCGGCTTACTTAATTGCGTTACGCCTGTAGATGTTTCATAGTTAAGTGCCGGTCACGGGCCGAATTTTGGGTCGTGACAATCAAGAAGGCACCAGGAAGAGACAAATCCAAGGTTGAGAAGTCAGGAAAAGGAGAATATTTTCACTGCAAGAAGACGGGGCACTGGAAGCGGAACTGTACTGAGAACCTTGATCTCAAGAAAAGTAAGTATGGTGATGCTTCAGCTTCAGGTGTGTACGTAACTGAAAACTGTTTTTCTATAAACTATGCTTCCTAAGTATTGGATACCGGTTCGGGTTCTCATATCTCCAATTCTGTGCGGACGTTGAGAAATAGCAGAGTTTTGAAGATCGGTGATCATATTCTCCGAGTTGGAAATGGTTCCAATGTACATGCAGTTTTAGTGGGAGAGTATCACCTAGGGTTGTCGTCGGCTTGTATATTGGTTTTGAACCCATGTTATTTTATACCAAGCATGCTTTGTAATATAATATCCGTTTCTTTGTTAGACAATGAAAGATATCATTTTGTATTGCAGCACAATATTATGAACATTAAACTGAATCAAGAGTTGATTGGTTGTGGTACACTTAATAACGAGATATACGTCCTTAATAACACACAGTTTTCAACATACAACACACAAACAAAAGAAAATTTTCAGATATAAATGAAGCTTTTCTTTGGCATTGTAGACTTGGTCATATTGATGAAACAAAACTAAACAAGCTTCATAAAGATGGATATTTAAATCCTTTTGAGCATAAATCTTATGCGACTTGTCAGTCTTGTATCAAAGGGAAAATGACCAAAACTCCGTTTACTGGATACGGTGAAAGAGCTACAGAGCTCTTGGGCCTCATACATAGTGATGTATGTGGGCCAATGTCTACACATGCGAGAGGCAGTTTTTTTTACTTCATAATTTTTACTGATGATTTCTCATGATTCGGTCATGTGTTTTTATTAAAACATAAGTTTGAAGCTTTCGAGAAATTAAAGGAGTACAAACTTGAAGTAGAAAAACAAACAAGAATAAGCATCAAAACACTTCGATCAGATTATGGTGGAGAGTATCTTAGTACAGTGTTTTCAAACTTCCTAAAAGAGAATGGGATTCTCTCTCAACTCACTCCCCCTTACACGCCACAGCACAACGGTGTGTCAGAGCGGCGGAACCATACCCTATTAGATATGGTACGATCCATGATGAGTGATACTGAGTTACCTCTCTCCTTTTCGGGGCATGCATTGGAGACTGCAGCTTTTCTGTTGAACAAAGTTCTAACCAAGATCGTGTCTACCACTCCATATGAAATATGGTATGGGAAGAGACCATCTCTTAAACGAGTTAAGATTTGGGGTTGTCATGCTTTTGTGAAAAAGCAGAATCCAGACAAACTCGAGACACGATCGGTCAAATGTATATTTGTGGGATATCCAAAACATTCGTTTGGATATCTATTCTACCACAAGGAGGAACAAAAAGTGTTTGTTTCTCTACATGCTACATTTTTAGAAAATGAGATTTTTCCAAATGATACTGATAGCAATGTGGTAGATCTAGAAGAGATTCTAGAGACACAAGTTACAAATGACGACTTGGTTGAACCTGATGTTGCAACAGAATCTTATGAATCTCAGCCACTCCATAGATCTGATAGGACTTCTCTCCCACCGGAGAGATACTATGGTTTTCTTATTGATGGTGATAGAGAAGATTGCATCATGGATGATGATGACACTGCCAGTTTTCAGCAAGCTATCACGAGTGGTGGCTCTGTGAAGTGGCTGGATGCCAAGAGATCCGAAATGGAGTCTATGTACACCAACAAGGTATGGACTTTGGATGTTGTACCCTCTGGGGTAAAACCCGTAGGGTGCAAATGGATTTTTAAGAAAAAGATCGGTGTAGATGGACAGGTGGAGACCTATAAGGCAAGGCTTGTGGTGAAAGGATTTCGTCAAAGACCAGGTCTGGACTATGACGAAACTTTTTCTCCTGTAGCCATGCTTAAATCCATTTGGATCCTACTTGCTATTGCTGCTCACTACGACTATGAAATCTGGCAGATGGACGTTAAAACGGCTTTTCTAAATGGTGATTTAGAAGAATGCGTTTATATGGATCAGCCAGAGGGCTTCATTGACAATGGGAGCAGCGGGAAATCATGTAGGTTGCATAAATCCATTTATGGATTAAAGCAGGCATCACGGAGTTGGAACATCTGTTTTGATGATGTTATCAAAGAGTTTGATTTCGTCAAAAATTCAGATGAACCTTGTGTTTATAAGAAGATTGTAGGAAGTACTGTCTCATTCCTCGTATTGTACGTGGATGAAATTTTTCTGATAGAAAACGATGTTCCTATGCTACAATCGGTCAAACTGTTTTTATCACAAAGGTTCTCCATGAAGGACCTAGGTGATACCTCGTACATACTCGGCATGAAGATCTATAGGGATAGATCTAAAAGGTTATTGGGATTGTCCCAAACCAGGTACATTAACACCATCCTAAAGAGGTTTAGTATGGAAGACTTCCAGCGGGGTGCCTTACCCGCTAGTCATGGAGTCACCCTCTCCAAGGACTTTTGCCCAATGACTGATGAAAAGAGAGCTTGCATGAGCATTATACCCTACGCTTCAGCCGTAGGATCTATAATGTATGCGATATTATGTACACGCCCTGATGTAGCTTATGCACTGAGTGTAGTAAGCAGGTATCAATCCAACCCAGGGGAAAATCACTGGACAGCTGTGAAGAACATTCTTAAGTACTTACGAAGGACTAAAGAAATGTTCTTGGTGTATGGTAACGAGGATCTACAAATGGAGGCCTTTACCGATTCGAGCTTCCAGAATGATAAGGATGACAGCAAATCTATCTCAGGGTTTGTATTTACCCTCAATGGAGGGGCGGTATGTTGGAAGAGTTCCAAACAGGATACCGTTGCAGACTCAATGATGGAAGCTGAGTATATTGCTGCAAATGATGCTGCCAAGGAAGCCGTCTGAATGAGGAAGTTCGTCTCAGAGCTAGGAGTAGTTCCAACCATTATTGATCCAATACCTTTGTATTGTGATAATAATGGGGCTATGGCGTTGGCCAAAGAGCCGAGATCCCATCAGCGATCCAGACACATCCTCAGGCGATATCATTTGATCCGGAAGATAGTTGATCGCCACGAGATCGAGATTCGGAGAGTAGATACAAAGTATAACACTGCGGATCCACTCACCAAGGCCCTCCCTCTGCCGCAGCATGAGCAACTTTTTGAGATGTTAGGTATGAGATACGCCAATAATTGGCCTTAGTGCAAATGGGAGATTGTTGGATATATGTATGCCCTAGAGGCCATTATATGATAGTGGATATATCAGTATGTGTATATATATATCCAGGAGGCATTCTTGCTCGATATGATAGTATGCTATCGGTTGTACTTTATCTTGACATGTTCATTTGATCTTGCATCTTACTCATTTGGTACATGTTGATAAAGCTCTTAGAATATTTGCTTGACTACTAGGACTATGATGCAGATCATACTAGTGGGACATTAGTAGTTTATAAGCATATTTTTGAAATGTTCCTAGTCGAAGGTGTATCAAAACGGGGTATCGATATTCCAGAGTAGACTTGCGTATACCATTCTTGTCCCATATGATGG
Organism: Agapanthus africanus; assembly: GCA_030015575.1. Taxonomy (NCBI): domain Eukaryota; kingdom Viridiplantae; phylum Streptophyta; class Magnoliopsida; order Asparagales; family Amaryllidaceae; genus Agapanthus; species Agapanthus africanus. The sequence continues at coordinate 17,939,230 of JASDDO010000026.1, read as the reverse complement.
GTGATGGATGATCCCATATCCATCTGGTGTGGTGACACCAAAGATTGTATACGTGTGCTCAGTGGAGACTGGGTATACTGAACGGGCTCGCCGAGAACCCCAATGCGGTATTATATCTATCATCGGATAGTAGTTCTCAGGTGACACCGGTACATGTTAGTTTGTAGACCCGAGATCGTTGTTTCCCCCAATCAGAGCAAAGCTCTGCTGGAAATTCAAAATTCAAATTTTGAAGCAACGCTTCAAATCCCGGACGCAACGCGCCACGTGTCAGGCGCAGATACATCAGCGCAGCGCCCAAAGCAGCGCACCCAATCAGAGCAAAGCTCTATTTAAAGCAAAATTAAAGGAAGCAACGCTTCAGTTGCGCAAGCACTGCGCTGCACGACACGTGTCGGCGCAGATGCGCTAGCGCAGTTGCGTTGCGCTCTAATGAGAATCAAATAAAAGATGCACAATAATTGTTTTCTTTGATTCTCATTAGATCGAAGAAAACAAATAGTACTTTGCACTTCTTTTATGAACCATTGGTTCTTGAATCTAAAATATTCTCAAATTAATAGTGCTTTGCACTTATAAATCTGCACTGTTGCGCTCTTGGGCTGGCGCAAGCCACCAGAGAGCGCCACGTGTCAGCATCTGAACCATTTACGCTATGCGCTTTTGAAATAGAGCTTTGCTCTCTGAAATTGGCGCAACTCACCAGAGCGTGCCACGTGTCAGCAGCGCAAGCGTAGCGCACTAGCGCAGCGCACTGGGCTGCATGACACCTGTCATCATCACAAGCGCTTGCGCTCTTTGATTGGCGCAAAGCGCCCAAAAAATGCAATGCATTTCTTTTGTTAAAGGGCCAGGCCCAAGTCAAAAAGACCTAGCAGGCCAAAATAAATTGCAAAGCAATAAAAAGGGCAGAGCCCAAGTAAAATTGATGCTCTGCATCATTTATAAATGGGCAGAGCCCAAAACAAATTGATGCTCTGCATCCTTTATGGGTAGAGCCCAAATAAAAATAAAAATAAATGCAATGCAAAAGCAAATAAAATGTTAACCATTTTCAACTGGACTTAGCCCAATTTTGGCCGTAAGTCCTCAAATTAAATTGACTGAGCAAGATTGCTCTCTTAAATCAATTTACCTCCGGTTCGAGGGTACATCTCCGAACTCCTATGGCACCTATCGTTGTAATCCTTCAACGACGTCAGAGAGGTGACGGGTCCTGACGACCACATACAAATACGGACGGCGGGGTCCTTAAACTCGTGGACCGAAACGTCCTTAAACTAATATTGGACCGAAACGTCCTTAAACTGATTTTGGACCGAAATGTCCTTAAACTAATAATGGACCGAGACGTCTTTAAACTAATGGTGGACCACCACGTCCCTAAACTGGAACATGGACCACTACGTCCCTAAACTGGAACAATAGAGCCTCCAAATGCTCTTTTGCCGGATCTAAACGGTCCTGATTAAGTTGATCTTAGCCCCAAATACGGCTAAGGTATCCTTAAACATTTAAATGGACTATAAAACTCCCAATCGACTTTGGTTCAAGGGTACATCTCTGAACTCCTCTGACACCTATCGTTGTAATCCTTCAACGATGTCAGAGAGGTGATGAGTCCTGACGGCCATATATATTAAATGGATCACCACGTTAAGTTGATCTTAGTCTCAAACAGGACTAACGTATCCTTAATGAATGTTTAAGTTGATCTTAGCCTCAATACGGCTAATGTATCCTTAAACTAAAAACACCAAACCCAAATCTAAGTAAATACGGATTTGGACTAATCCACGTCCTACGGGCGACGGCATTACTCAGTCTCCGTATACAATCCACGGGCAACACAAACAAAAAAAACACACACGACACGAAGTGAAATTCTGGAGAAGGAGAAAGTGGTTACCGCGATGCGGTAGCGTAATTAACTGCAGGGGCTTGCACCTGCAGGGAAGAGCGTCCCCACAATCAAAAACCCCTCAAGCGAGGGGGAATCTGACGAAGTCTGCTACATCGGCCGCATCCGTCTAAACTTCCGATACACGGTGCCATAAATCAACTTGGCATCTTCGAAGAGGTGGACGGATAGCACCAATTAACATCTGCCCCGAATCTCAGGCAAGACGAACCTACGCGGCATTCGTCTCTGTATTCGGAGGGGAACAGATTCTGGCACGCCCGGTGGGACATTTTCCTCTTTCCACTCCACACTTTGTGTGTCGTCTTCGCGAACCAATCGCGGTTTGTTAAATGGTTGCCTTTGGATTTTAAGTTACTAAGATTTTGTCTTTTGCCTGGCGCAGAACTCAAGCATCAATGGCCTCTAACTGCACCAACTGCTCGAAGTGCCACTGCAACGGACGCTCCACCTCCCCTGGAGGTGTAGCATATGGGCCCCAAGCGGCCTCCTTCCTCGCTCTGCCGGTAGAACAGGTGACCCGGGCCACCACCGGCCTGTTTTTCAGGACCATGATCCCTCCTACAAGCTTCTCTATGCCAATAACTGCATCGGAAGGGAACAAGAAGTCGGTCTTCGACCGGCTCACTGCTACGACGGCCCCTGTCAACAGGTCGCCCACTACCAAACCAACAGCCTCTGTTTTCGCCAGGCTGAATCAGAACTCTAAATTGGCTGTCCAAAGGAAGGCAATAACTGCTGCTCCAGAAGTCGTCAAGGCGGCTTCCCCTGTCAAAGAGTCAGTCTTTTCAAGACTGACGATTCCTGCTTCTGCCCCTGCTCGAGGATCGGTTTTCGACAGGTTGAATATCACCCCTCAAAGGACAACCTCAGTCTTTAAGAGGTTAACACCGGCGGCGCCTCATTCAGATAGGGGGCAAGAAGAAGCTGTTTCTGTTTTTGAACCAATACCGACGACTCGTCGCGCCCGACGTCGCCATTGGCGACGAATAAAGAAGGCAGGGGGCAAATCCCCCTCGGGGCTAACTCCACCGGCTCCAGTGGCGGAAGTCAACGCTGCTGTTCCAACTGGGAACAGCTTTGAACTGCTGAGGAAGGTACGTAAGAACTCTCTAACCGCTACACTGAAAAGATCTCCTCCACCTGCGGAGAGAGTTCCGGAAACAAAGCAGGAACAGCCCCCTCAACGGCTGTCCTCAAAAAATTATAAAGTTTGGCGGAGAGTTCAAGACTCCGTAATTGACCCAGATCGCTCTCGTCAACAGAAAAAGGAGAAAGTGGAAAAAGAAAAAGACCGTCCGATCAAACAGGAAAGGATGACAGTCACCAGGGTGCCCAAAGCAACGGCCCCCTCAACTTCTATGGCCCATAAAAGAAGAAGGCCGGAGAAAGTGCCAATGCCGATGACGAATATCAAAGGTGGTGAACCCAAACGCCCTAAGTCAGGGGGCATTGTAGTTCATACCGTCTACGCGGCGTCTGGTAAAGAGGACAGTCGCATATCTACGGGTCATCGACCGCTTACGCGATCAGTGACCAAAGCGCAGGAGCAACAGCAGAAGCTCCAAGAGATGATGAACGCTATGGCCGCACTTACCGGGCCAAAAGAAAACCCTGAAACGTCCTCGGATGAATGCCAAGAGGAAGAAACCGACGCCGAATTCCTTCGTCGAATATTGGAGAAGAAGGATAAAGAGGCTGCTAAACAAGCAACCAACATAAAGCGTATGGGCCTCCTATTCCAAGACATGGTGGGGATGATGATCCAACAAGATCCTCCGGCCGAAGATCCCCCGATCGTCCTTGAAGACGATAGGGCAGAGACGTCAAATCCTCCGCCAGCTCTGTCGACGGCTAAGGAGGATACAATCTCCAAAACCGATTTGGACGAGTACATAACCCAACAAATATGGGTTCATCATGCGGCTGAAGCAGCTGGTCAGGTCGTAAAAACGGGACGTCCATATCCAAGTTGGTACGACCAAATCAAGTACCCGCCGGGTTACACAATTCCCAAGTTCCATGTCTACAAGGGGACGGGCAATCCTCATCAGCATGTTGCCCAGTTCAGGGCACTCCGCGGCAACACCGGCGGTGATGACAAGCTTTTGCTTCGCCAAATTGTTGGAAGTTTATCAGATGCGGCGTTCGAGTGGTACTCTGAGATCCCGAATGACTCTATCAAGACCTTCGCGGAGATAGAGCTGTTGTTTACTCAGCGTTTTGCAAGCGCCAGTGAACGCACCCCGATGACGACACTGATTAACGCTAGGGTAAAGCCAGGCGAGACATGGGTTCAATATGCTATACGGTGGCGGAACTTATGGTTGAAGTGCGAGCAGCGCATTGAAGAAGCTCCTGCGGTGGGTATGTTTGTGGGAACCCTTGATCCGCAAGCAACCATCTCGCAATTTATGATGTTTTTCAAGCCGACTACCTTCCAGGCCTTGATTGACAAGCTAGCGCAAATGGATCAGATGGGCCATAAACCCCCTCTTCCAAAGCCGGACTCCCGAAATGACAAAGGGAAGGGAAAAGCGATCGTTGTCGCTAATGTTCAACAACAACCGAGCGACTCGAAGCCGGTTGTTCGTCAAAATAATATGCGTCCGTACGTAGCCCTTGAGGAGAGGCTAGGACGTTCTTACTCTTTTCCCCGTGATAAAACGAGAAGGTTATTCAAGCTAGCGTTGCGCAACCGACTCATAAATCTGCCGGATCCAAAACGTCCGTTGCAACCAAGTGATGTCAATGAGCCCAACTACTGTCCTTATCATCGAGTACTGGGCCATCCGATCGAAGATTGCTATGTTTTCAAAAATTGGCTTGAAAACCAGTACCGACAGGGCAAATTCGCGTTATCTGACAAATGGAAGGTGAATCCCCCGCAGCCCCACACCTCTAAGGGGACGAATACGCCGGGGGCAATATGCTCCGTCGTTGAAGAAGCTCCTTGGGAGGTTGTATTATCAGCCAAGACAAAGAGGATGCTAAACGATCTTCAGACATGTCCAGCGATTAGGTGGAAGAACCCGTTGGAACCGCAGATCATTGAGGGGATGTTGAAGCCACGTACAACTCCAAAGACCGATGGTGGTGGCCCAAGCACTCGCAACCAGCCATCAAAATCTTTGAAAAAGAAGAAGAAGAAATCTAAGAAGCCCGTGAAGCCTGGCGACAAGCACACGGACTTGCAAAAACAAATTGACGCGCTGGAGGAATACAACCAGAAGGCACGGACTCCCATTACATTCCAAGAGTTCCTCAATCATGTCTTTCAAAAGGAAGATGAGGGAGAAAGTTCATCTGATGAATCTGAAGAATATGTGGCGAGCTGTCATGTGATTTCCCATTCGTTCATGGACGATGAGGAGAGGGCAGACCCTGAATCAAAATTTCTGGGGCCATCAGATGAGATAATTGACGCATTCCTTAATGAAGCTCGGTTGAAAAGTAAAGCTGATCGAGAACGCGGGGCGGTCATATTTGAAAGGGCCAAGCGCCAGCGACTTGATGAAAGAGCTGAGACGATCCCGCTGGAGCAAAATACCTCCACTACCGACAAAAGCCAATTCAAGATGAGGAAAAGGTTTGCTAAGGCCATATCAATGGGCATGAGGCTACCATCCTCCGAAGGAAAAATTACTGGTGAAATAGAAATGCACCCCTCCTATTGCTTATATCATCAGAAGGTTTCGCACCCCACTCAGGAGTGCAAAGCTTTCGATAAATGGTGGCAAGGATACGTTGCTTATCGACAACGCTTTAAGCGGGAAAAGCGCAAAACTCGTCTGGAACAAAGAAATACGACCGAAGGGCTTAAAAGAACTACCGGCGATTGTCGCATGGTTAACACCGGGGGATCACAGGTGCCTACATTCGGGAGTGATTCTGATGAGGAGCTGGAGCTTGGCCCCCTCTTTAAAGAGTCCACCTCGGGAAAAGAAGAAGAGCCGAAGGTCTGCGAAAATATCCGGCTACGTAATTGCATGCTCCTCGAAAAGAATCTCGAGCCCTCAAACAGAAAAGATAAAGGGAAAGAAAAGGTCTCTGAAGATATCGTCTTAGATGACCAAGTGGTGGAGGAGCTAAGTGCCAAAGACCCGCCGAAGAGAAATAAGGTGGATTACAACATCTTAGCGCATCTGAGGAAGCTACCCTCACAGCTCAGCATTCTTGACGCCCTTTTGCTATCAAAGGAGGCGAGAGATGAATTAATCAAGGCATTACAAGATCCGGAACAATTCCAAGCTTTCCTGGCTGAAGAAAAGATGAAGAATGAATTGGAGGAAGTGCACACGGCCGATGTCGCTTTTGGTGATGAAGACATTCTCCTTGGGACGTGCGAACACAATCGCCCCCTCTATGTCTCAGGATACTGCCACGATATATAGATAGGCAAAATCCTGATCGACAATGGATCCTCCGTTAACCTCCTCAATGTGCGGGTGTTAAAAGAAATCTGCATGAGCGTCCAGCACCTTGCTCAGGACAAGATCACCATCTCCGGGTTCGACTCCCAGTCATCAAGAACTCTTGGGTCTGTGATACTGACGCTACGATTTAGGCTACTCGTCACGGACATTAAGTTCCACGTCATAGACGCCAAGACGTGCTACAATGATCTGCTCGGCCGACCGTGGTTACACGAGTACAACGTCATCCCTTCTACACAACATCAGTGTATGAAATACGCTAAGGATGATCTCGAGTATACCGTGGCGTGAATCCATTTTCCGTGAACGAAGTCCGCAAATATGAAGATGCCAAATACTTCTTACCGGATTTCGAAGACACGGAGAGGTGTCACAAACCGGAGAACAAAGCTAACTCCACCATCCCTGTCTTCGAGAGTGATACCAAGGAGGAAGAGGAGATAGTGTATTCGAGTCCGCCCCAACACAACAAGCCAGGACCATCCACTCCTACGTTGATCTTTGGTAGCGACTCGAAAGATGAGATCCATGCTGTATTCTCTGCTCGACCTTCAATACGAACGTCCGCTGACGAAGAACAAAGTCTACAAGTCGCCATGGTGCCGCTTAAACACCGTAAGGAACTGGATGCGCTTGATATCTACAGTGTAGAAGAGCTGCGAACGTTCTATATCCCTCCCAGGCGAGAAAGCGAAAAAGCAATTCTGTTCTACCGCTCTGATGAAACCAAAGTGGAGAAAGAAATCTGGCATGGCGCGGATCCTACGCTCGACAGGCTTCAGCCTATCCGTCTTCCCAGATATTATACGGAAGGTTTGAAAAAGCTGCTGAAACGCCAGGGGATATCCTTCAAGCAGACCGTTCGAAAAGCCAAGTTCTATGATAAAGTCTGCAACGTTTCCGGGACTCAACGCAAATTGCTTAATGGGAGAATGGAGACAAAAGGACTTGGATACATCTGGTCAAAGAAACGAGAGCTACTAAACAGCTGCTATGTCATGTATGACTTCGATGAAGAAGCGGATGCTCAATGGGAGGACGCTAATCCTAAGCCAGTGAAAGTTTCAGATGCAAAAGTGCCCAGTCCGTCGTTCGAAGAACAAATAGACAAGCTTATAAAGGAAGCGGGTCAAAAAGTCCGGGACGATCATAACCGCGAAATGGTCATCTACGAGAAAGCCAAAAGCAACGCCTTCTCCAACATGCTGTGAAAGATGAAAATGCCGCTCCTTGTCAATCTGTTATAAAGAAGGCCCGACGCAGAGGCAAAAACAAGTCGAAACGCGAAAAAGGCGCTCAACAGCAACGAAGTGGGGCTAAAAGGCCGCGCAAGCGGGAATCGAGCGGTTCTGATCTATCCCTCATAAGAAAAATGGGTCGAGCGTACTCTTTTCCTCGAGACAAGACGAAGAAAATACTCGACCTCGCTTTAAAACATCAGATGCTTACACTGCCGGAGTCTAAACACCCCGAACAAGCAGGCGAAGTCTCTCACCCGGACTATAGCCCTTATCACCGAGTGATAGGACACCCTCTCGAAGACTGCTTCACCTTCAAGAATTGGGTCGAAGATCAGTATCAGCTTGGCAAGTTCACTCTGTCCGACAACTAGAGGGTAGCGCCGCCACAGAAGCACGAGCCCAAGACCACGGAAGAAGAACCAGTTCCATATTGGGATTGGAAGCGAATTCGTACTTGTCACGTGATAACGATATCAAAAGAAGAGCCTGAGAACATGGATAACCTTCCCTGGTGCTTCGAAAACAGCAACGACGAGGTAATCTCCGAATTCCCACCAGCGCCAAAAGAGCTGGAAGATGGAATCCATACCACTGCAAATAACCTTAAGAAAATTGAATTGGGAACGGCAAATGACCCGCGACCGACATTCATCAGCGAGCTGCTATCTGAAGAAAGGGTGGCTGCATTAAAGGACGTGCTTCTACAGCATAGGGATTGCTTCGCGTGGAACTACTCCGAAATGCCGAGATTAGATCCAGAAATTGTTGTGCACAGATTGGCGATATCTCCGGACGTCAAACCAGTCAAACAGGCATCAAGAAGAATGCGGTTCGAGCTTGAAATGAGTATCAATGTTGAAGTCAAAAAGCTGATCGACTCTGGCTTCATCCAGGAAGTTCAATACCCTGAATAGATCGCCAACATCGTCCCGGTGATGAAGAAAAATGGGACAGTGCGCATATGCGTGGACTTCAGGGATCTCAATAAAGCTTGCCCGAAAGACGATTTCCCAGTGCCAGTCACCGAACTGATGATAGACAATACGTCCACTCATGAAGTTTTCTCCTTCATGGACGGCTCGTCAGGGTATAATCAGATCAAGATGCATCCCGAAGACCAGAAGCACACCGCTTTTCGGACCCCTTTGGGAATATTTTGTTATAAGGTGATGCCCTTCGGTTTAAAGAATGCCGGCGCCACCTACCAGAGGGCCATGACGAAGATCTTCGTTGACCTTATACATGAAATCGTCGAATGTTATATCGACGATCTCGTGGTTAAAAGCAAATCATATGAGGAACATCTCGAGCATCTGAAAACCGTATTTCAACGTCTTCGACAATACAACTTGAAGATGAACCCCCTCAAATGTGCATTCGGAGTTTCCTCGGGCAAATTCTTGGGATTCATCATCCGACATCGAGGCATTGAGATAGATCCTTCAAAGATCAAGGCGATCATGGAAATGCCACCGCCAAGGACTCTCAAACAATTGCGGTCTCTCCAAGGGAAGCTCGCGTATATACGGCGATTTATAGCCAACCTTTCAGGAAAGTGTCGTCCTTACAGCTACCTGATGAAGAAGGGAACCCCGTTCATCTGGGACCAAAAATGCCAAAACGCGCTGGACGAGATCAAACAATACCTGCAGAACCCGCCAGTGCTGGCTGCTCCGGTCAAGGGAAAGCCCTTCATTCTTTATACAATCGCCCTCGAAGGTTCCTTAGGCGCATTATGGGCACAAGAGAACGATCAAGGGAAGGAAAGAGCACTCTACTACTTAAGTCGAGTTCTACTGGGGGCAGAAAGCAACTACTCCCCCATTGAAAAACACTGCCTGGCGTTGATCTTCGCGATAACAAAGCTCAGGCACTATGCGTTGGCGCATGAGGTCCGTCTCATTTCAAAGGTGGACCCCCTTAAATATTTGATGTCGAAGGCCATATTGACGGGACGACTCGCTAAATGGGCCCTGCTCTTGATGGAGTTTTCGATAACATATCAACCTCTCAGGGCAGTGAAAGGCCAGGCCATCGCTGACTTCCTCGCTGAGCATCCGATACCCGCCGATTCTCCTCTGAATTGCGATCTTTTAGACGAACATGTGTTTGATGCGATTGACGGTAATGATACCCGATGGGAGCTTTATTTCGATGGAGCATCTTCCGTGAAGAAGCGCAAACAAAGTACCCCTATAATCAAATCGGGGGTAGGACTCATCTTTGTAACTCCACAAGGAGGGATTATGCGCTTTGCTTTCTCCCTGACAGAGCCGAGGACAAACAATGAAGCCAAATACGAAGCTCTGATAGCAGGCCTCGAGATCGCCATCGACATGGAAATTGAAAACCTCCTCATATATGGAGATTCCCAACTGGTCGTTAGTCAAGTAAACGGCGACTACCAAACATGCAAACCAGAATTGGTGAAGTACGACAAAAAGGTGCAGCAACTGTTGACCCAAATCCCTTCCTACACTTTGGAAAACATTCCGCGCGCAGAAAACAGCAAAGCGGACGCATTGGCCAAACTCGCTAAAGAACTGGCTGATGAGAACCTCGATGACGTGAGAATCGTGGTACAAAGCCGTCGGGTGCTCACCCCAGCGGAAATATCTCCGGAATCACCCGAAGAGAAGGGAGCGACTGAGCAGACGACCCTGCAAATAAAAGATCGGGAAAATACCGAGGATTGGAGAGAAGTCTTTATAGACTACTTCAAATATCGCCGAATGCCCGAAGATGCGTCCTCAAGACATCAGCTTATGAAACGAGCTCTGTCTTTCGCCTTCGTCAATGATACCCTGTACAAGAGGTCGTTTGATTCTTTGTGGTTGAGATGCCTGGGACCAGACGAAGCAAAAAGAGTCGTCAGGAAGTTCATGACGGACTCTGCGGTTCTCACCAAGCGGGCCCAAAAATGAAGTTGAAGATCAAACGGATGGGCTACTACTGGCCCACGATGATCCAAGACTGCCTTGAGTATGCGAAGCAGTGCCACTCGTGCCAAATCTATGGAGACTTCATCCACCAACATCCAAATCCACTCCATCCAACAGTAGCTAGCTGGCCATTCGAAATGTGGGGGACTGACATAGTCGGCCCCATCGAACCAGCATCGTCCAGAGGACATCGTTTCATCCTGGCGACGACTGATTACTTCTCCAAATGGGCAGAGGCAGTACCGCTGAGGAAAGTGAAGACGGAGAATATCCTCCACTTCTTCAAGACGCACGTCATATATCGGTTTGGAACGCCAAGACGGATCATCTCCGATAACGGGCCAGCCTACAGAAGCCACAAGATCAGTCGCTTCGCACAGCAGCATGATATAGACTGGAGATATTCTTCAGTTTACAATCCGCGAGCTAATGGTCTAGCTGAAGCCTTCAACAAGACCCTGACGAAAATCATGTAAAAGACGGTGTCCCAAAATAAGAGAGACTGGCACGAGAGACTGCAAGAGGCTCTTTGGGCGTATCGAACTACGTTCAAGACGGCCACGAACACAATGCCGTACGCGTTGGTATTTGGGACGGAAGCAGTACTCCCCTTGAGATAGAGTTACCCTCTCTACGAGTGGCAGTTCACTATGAGCTGACGGACGAAGAAAATGCTCACCTTCGGCTTGAGGAGCTTGACGCCCTTGATGAAACCCGGCTCATAGCGCAACAAAATCTAGAAGCTTATAAAGCAAAGATGACGCGCTCATACGAAAGATTGACCCGACCGAGGACATTCAGCCAAGGCGAACTCGTGCTGGTGGTCAAAAGGCCTATGATCCCCAATCGCGCCAAGCGGGGAAAATTCGAACCAAACTATGAAGGCCCGTACATCATAGACAAGGTTTACCAAGGTGGAGCCTATCTACTTATGGATATGCACGGTGAAAGGCCTTTCAGGCCAATAAACGGTCGCTTCCTAAAGAAATACTACGCTTAATGAGCCACAGCCTAGGTCAATGATAGATGACGACGACTGTGTCCGCTCGCTATCTTCCTCAACTCAAGCTTTATAAGCAGTAGCCAGCTTTCTCAATGCCGGACCGAAACGTCCTTAAACTAATAGTGGACCGAAATGTCCTTAAACTAGTACCGCAGCATCCGTAGGCTGACAAAATAAAAAAAATATGTAAAAAAAAGAAGATATAAATAAATAAAAACGGTATGTCCATAAGCAGAAAAGGGCACGGATAAAAACCCGAAAGGGCTCCGTGAGTAAAAACAGCAGGGCTACCGGCGAGTGTTCGTGAAAACTCGAAAGGGCGCGACCTCGTAAAATATATATATATATAAAAATAAAAAGAATAAAAAAAAGGGGTATGTCCATAAGCAAAAAGGGCACAGATGAAAACCCGAAAGGGCTCCGTGAGTAAAAATAGCAGGACTACCGGCGAGTGTTTGTGAAAACCCGAAAGGACGCAACCTCGTTAAAGGACACTTACGAGGTCCTCTCGACCTTGTAAGGAGAAACTACCAGCGTGAGATCCTTACGACTCACAAAGGAGAAACACACTTAGGGATCCCCTCGATTCCTAGGGAGAAAATACACTTACGAGATTCTCACGACTCGTAAGGAGAACTCCCTTATGGGACCCTCACGGCTCATAAGATTCGAAAGTCTTAAGTTACAGAGACCTAAACCTGTGCTTAAGCAACCCCCACAACTCCCGATAATGCCCTACAAGTGGCTCAATACTGACCCTTGTATACAATCCACGGGCGCGAATAAACATTTCCCTAACCAAGTTTCATCCGTGATTGGGGATATGTTTGCATAGTGAACAACCCTTGTAGGTCCTCTGGATTTACAAGGAGAAAACCCTCTTGTAGGATCCTTGCGACTTACAGAGGAACATACACTTAGGAATCCTCACGATTCCTAAGAAGAAAATACACCTACACGATCCTCACGACTTGTAGGGAGAAATACCTTTGTGAGACCCTTACGGCTCATGAAGTTAAAAGCCTTAGTTGACAGGACCTTAACCCTGTTCGCTAAGCCACCTTTGTTCGACATCGACAGAGGCAAATGATGATTCGCTCCTGGCAATATCCCAGTTGTAGCGGTGCTGATGCCGAAATCGGTGTCTAATTTCATGTTTACGGCGGAAAGCTAGTAAGCCGCACATGCATACGAAATAGCCGAAATGATAGGGCAACTTGCAATAAAAAGCAGCAAGCAAAATGTATGCATGCAAAATAGCCGAAATGATTGGGCAACTCGTAATAAAAAGCAGCGAGTGAAAATAAAATAAATAGCCAAAATGATTGGGCACCGCGAAAAATAGCCGAAATGATTGGGCAATCGCGACCTTCGCGATATAAAAGCTGAAATGATAGAGCATCGCGGAAATAAAACAAAAAAAATAATGATAAAACTTTGGCCCTACAGCTGAGATCGCATCGATCCCTGTATACAATCCAAGAGCGCAAACGAAGAGGAAACCATACTCTCCCAACAGGCTCCGCCAGAAAACGAAGCCAAATCTCGACAATTCATTCCAACCCCGAAGAAACCAGTGTCTTCGGCAAATCCTTTGACTCAAGGAAACAAACAATCCTTGACGAGAGCCTTCTGATTCGCATCGACTCACAGAGCAACCAGTGCCTCCGTGGGAAATTCTCGATTCGTTTCAACACCAGGGAAACAAATAATCCTTGGCAAATAACTCAACTCAGGGAAACAAACAATCCTTGATGAGTGCCTCCTGATACGCGTCGACTCGCAGAGCAACCAGTGCCCCCGTGGGAAATTCTCGATTCGTTTCAACACCAGGGAAACAAATAATCCTTGGCAAATACCTCAACTCAGGGAAACAAACAATCCTTGATGAGAGCCTCCTGATTCGCGTCGACTCGCAGAGCAACCAGTGCCTCCGTGGGAAATTCTCGACTCGTTTCAACACCAGGGAAACAAATAATCCTTGGCAAATACCTCAACTCAGGGAAACAAACAATCCTTGACTAGAGCCTCCTGATTCGCAACGACTCGCAGAGCAACCAGTGCCTCCGTGGGAAATTCTCGATTCGTTTCAACACCAGGGAAACAAATAATCCTTGGCAAATACCTCAACTCAGGGAAACAAACAATCCTTGATGAGAGCCTCCTGATTCGCGTCGACTCGCAGAGCAACCAGTGCCTCCGTGGGAAACTCTCGACTCGTTTCAACACCAGGGAAACAAATAATCCATGGCAAATACCTCAACTCAGGGAAACAAACAATCCTTGACGAGAGCCTCCTGATTCGCATCGACTCGCAGAGAAATCAATGTCTCCGTGGGAAATTCTCGATTTGTTTCAACACCAGGGAAACAAATAATCCTTGGCAAATACCTCAACTCAGGGAAACAAACAATCCTTGACGAGAGCCTCCTGATTCGTGTCGGCTCGCAGAGAAACCAGTGTCTCCACGGGAAAATTCCCGATTCGTCTCAACTTGCAAGATGAAGCCTCAGGCAGCAGGGACTAAAAAACTTGCTTCCTGAACAATGGGACCCTGCAAGTCGATCTAAAACGGTCTCTTGCATACTATTCACGGGTCTCACTCTCCGAAGTCGAGTTTCGACAAGGAGGGAAACAACCGCTTACGAGTCCTCTCGACTCATAAAAGGGAAAAATTCTCTTACAGGATCCTTACGACCTATAAGAGAAAACACACTTAGGAATCCTCACGACTCCTAAGGAGAAAAATCCACCTACGAGATCCTCTCGATCCGTAGGGAGAAAAATCTCTATGAGACCCTCACGGCTCATAGAGTTGAAAAGTCTTAGGCGGCAGATCTGAACCTGCGGCCTAAGCCATCACTATCTCGTGAAAGAAATCAAGGTGCTTACTCTATTATCTGCTAATTGTGACAACATGCTGATAATAAGAAAAGAAAAGGCAAAGAAATAGTACAAGACATTGCAGAGAAAAATGTGTATCTTTATTGAATGTAATCAGGTACAAGATGAAGCGTACAAAATATTGAAGAATGACTACATATTATTTAAAAAAAATGCTACAAGTATCTAGATACAAGGAGAATTACTGGAGAGGAAGTGTCTTTAACAAATCCGCGAGCTGCTCTCGCACTTTCTTTAGCGTCTCCTCCTAGGTGGCTGCCGCGGCTACTTCCGCTTCCACCTGGGCTCGCTGCTGCAAGAAGGATGAAAGTTGCTCCTCCGCCGCCTTCTGGGCTGCTTCCTGGCTAGGTGCATCCCGCTCAACAACGTAAAGCTGATGCCTCAGTGAAAACCCTTCGGAGAGGCATTGCAAAAGGCCCTCAAAAATAACCTTCAGCCGCGCAGCGTTGGCCCCCACCCGAGCATGTAGTTGGGCAGATTTGCTCGAAGTCTCACCACGCTCCTTACGCCTCGAAGTAACTTCTTGTTCGAGATGGCGGAAGTAAGAAGCGCTCTGCTCAATCCACGCTGCTCTTTGATTGCTGGCGGCTAAAGTCTCGGGAGCGGGACGCATCGACTCCAGCTAATGCAGCAGAGCCTCGATCTCACTGCAATGGTTAACCCAAGATGCGATGATGCCCTCGTCATGAAAGTTCACGAGTATCACCAGCATCGGGTTAACCGCCGTAGCAAAGTCTGCAGTAGATGTAGGAGTTTCAACATCGAGTTCCTCGACGTAATCACTCAACATGCGCAGACTATTCGCGGCCCCTTTCAAAGAAAGACGTCTCAGATAAGGACCCGTCGGCATTATGATGCGAGGCTCGAAGGGCGCTGAGACCGGAACGACAGCTGAAAAGAAACAAGATGTGATCAGATAACAGTTCAGGAAATAAAAATGGGGGAGTCATCAATGTGATAGTCGCCGTACCAGCTGAGACAGGTGGCAAGGCCGGAAGGGCCGGTGGCGCAGCCGATCTTTTATCCCCTCCTTCAATCTGTAGCACTGCAGTCGGGATAAAAAAAAGGGGTTAGAAGTAATTCCATCAATGAAAAAGAAAGATATCAATGGAAATCATACTCACCAGCGCCACCAGACGAAGAAGCGAGTTCGGATGGGAAGGAGAAGTGTGGGAGCAACACCTGATAAAGATGGTCAAAAAGCACTCCTGAAAGGCACAACAATATGACTTTAGTACACAAATTATACGTCTGAAAGATAAGATTAATAAGTTGCAAACCCATACCTTCCAACATCTTTCGATGGTATGAGGGAGGGCTGAGAGGTGACCACCGCCAAGGCAGTAGTTGAAAGCACTCCCTCGAGCAATGGCGCATCGACACTGGCTGCACCTGCGTTACGAACAAATGTAAACTCGTCAGAAATGATTGTAAGATAAAGAGGACAGTAACTTGGGATTTACCTGATGAGCTGCCGGCCGAAACGGAGGCGACTCCCTCCTCCATCGACATGAGGCCACCGCCCGTGGCCTCATCACCCGACTCAATGGGAACCATTGTCGTGCTCGCGAGACCTGGAGACGGCGGAGGACCATAGGCGGGGAGGGCTATGACTGGAGCATTGCCAGATTCCTGAGAAGGAGCGGTTGGCTCGTCCTCGGGAATCATTGCCACCTCACCCGCTACTCCCTTGGGTTCAGCAGTCGCGGTTGTCTCGTCCACCGTCACCACAAGGTCATCGGCCTCAGGCACTCCGCCCGCTGCTACCTCGGGCTCAGCAACAACCGCCTGCTCAGGCACAGTGGACATGACCAGTTCGTCAGCCACTATCTCGGGCCCAGCAATCCCAGCTGTGTCATCCGCCACTGACTCAGGCTCGACCAATGTCTCTCCCATCAGCCCCTCAGGTTCGACAGTCTCCGCCTCCCCCTCGGTTGGGCTTGGCCCTGCAGGGTAGAACATATAAGAACCGAAAGCTTTATGAGTCTTATAACAAAATTCTGAAAGAAGTATTACCTGAGGTAGACTTGTCGTTAGCCTCTATATTGGCGCGGATCGCCTGTCTATGAGCTGTAGATAGGGCGACCGGGGGTTCTTCAGATGGGGTGTCGGCACGAGGGACGGTGCTTGGGCCCGCTCCAATGGCCAAGGCAGCCCTGCGTGCCTTTGCTTCGCGCCTCGACCGCTTCCTTTCCTCCCGGGCTGTCACGATGGACCTCTTTGACGCTTCCTTCATCGAAGCGTCGTCGTCCTCATTTAAAGATGCCTCCAGAGCCTTTAAGGCATCTCTCATCGGCTCTTCAAGATGAGCCTCCTACAGTATCCCAGAGGAAGCAGGAACATCGACAGCTGGCAGAACATTTGCGTCACTTGGCGGGAACGGCATTAAGGTTTCTGCAATAAAAAAGGGAGAGATTAGATTGACCATAACACAAGGAGAATAAAAACTTGATGAATCGAAACTTACTGAGGCCTAAAGACGCTCTAAGACGTTCCTCCTCTTGGAAGGTCTTGAGTGAAGCGGCAATGGCTTCTTCAGTGGTGATGTCTGTTGGAAGAAAAGAAGGAAAAATATTAGTCAAAGGCAATAATAAAGATATGATGCAATAGAAAATGCGACTATTGATTACCTGAATCCGCAAGCTTAGCCAGCCATGCGTCACGCCTTGCCAACCACGCTGAAGTTTCGAGAGCGGCCTCCAAGTCTGTATCATCCGGCGGCGGCATGACCAATCCCTCGTTAGTCACATATTCACTCAGGCCCTCGGTATAGGGAGCGTGGGGTTCCTGACCGAACGCGACGTCTGCAGCAAAGAGCGACTTCTTTTTCTTCTGCCCTCCGACCCTAGGTGCACGTGGGATCGACTTATGCTTAGCAGCCACCTTGGGACGGCGGGTCCCGATGTCTGCACCCACGCCAGACTCCGGCGAGGCTACAACCACTGTCTCCACTGGAGCACAGGGCGCTGGGACTGCATCTGTAATATCGGGGAGCGGCAATCCGTGCGGAGGACTTTGCGCACGCGATGGCCCGGTTCTAACCTCTTTTAGAGGGGCAGCTACTGGAGTCCTAGGAACCAAAAGAGCGTTGCGGTCACTGCCTGGAGGCGCACCCTTACGGTCGACCAGCAGTCACCTTTCCTCCTTTATAACGGCTCCTGTTGCATGATTGTACCAGTCTTTGTATACGTTGAGGAGTCGTGGAGCGCAAGCCGGCGCACTGATAAAAAAATGAGAACCCGTATTCAGGCGCATGAAATGATGCAGCGCGTTCTCCATCCCTTCTTCAGTGGTAGCGGGTTCCAGCAGGAAAGCTTCCAAAGGGACCCCTTGATCGTAGCCCAGTTGTTGGGCGAAACGATGCGGGTTATATCTCATGAAAATCGCCGCACCATTCTGCCTGAAGACTAGGAAGCCCGGTCTAATAGAATATAAGTGAAGGGTCTCCCGGGCCGTCAAAACTGAGGCTCCATCCTTAAAGGAGTCTTGTAATGGTCGCACCGCGGTGGTGGACGCCTTTCCAATAGTCAGCACCTTGTCAATAAAGGACATCCCGGCTCCAACGGTGTGAGAGCGAAGGAGTAAACCCCTGGCGTTCCGTGGTGATGGGGTCACAATTGATGTGCCGATCAGCTGTATAATGCGAGGGAAACCGCACTTGTCGAAGAACGAGGGCCTTTTATGCAAGCCGAAGACACCCGCCGTGTGTAGCTCGAGCCACGATACAAAGTAGTGCATCGGGAAGACCACGTGCAGTACCCCGGGCTCGTTAGCATCCGCTGCTCAACTGAGGCCATGATATAGGTGTGCCAAGCCAGCGATCCCAACGGCCACCTTTACCCTGATGGCCATCCGGTGGGCTGGATAAAAGATAGAAGGCTGCATACGGTGAGAGTGCATTGGGATCGCAAACTAACTCAGCCACAACCCGAGAAATCCTAAGAAAAAGGCCTCCTCATCCATCCCGGGGGCCGCAATTTCTGCAAAAGACATAGTCGGGAAGTCCGGAAGGAAAAAACCCTTTTGGTCTATCTCCTTCTCCGGCAGGTTGTCCACACCTAGACCGAAAGGGTCATCCAGGGTAGCGAACTTGGCAGCTTCCGATGAGAGGACGCTTGGGCGAAGGAACCGAGCGATGAAATCCTCAAAGTTAACTCCCCGGCTCCCATGTTAGATAAAAAGGGACTCATAGATGTTCAACACTTTAATCAAGCTTGGGAATTGGTGTTGAACAGCATTCTCCGGCGTGAGCCCCCTTACCACCGGCTTAGCACCGAAGACGTACTCGTCTGTCGAGAACAACTCCTCATAGTGTTCCTCTATAACCGGTAAACCAGATACCTCCGTAAACTCTTCCAGAGAGATTGACACTTCCCGATCCATGGCGAGGAAAGTGTGGGTATGAATGTTCCACTGCTCCAGGAAGGCCTTGAACCACCAGGTGGGGAGCGTGGGATATTGGAATAGAGAGACGTACACCGCGGTATACAATCCTAACCTTATCAACTGCGACTTCTTCGTCGACAGGATGTACCGGGCCCACGGCAGATAACCGATCGGGTGGTGGGGGATCAGACTAATGTTATATGATTGCCCCCAAGGTCGCGCCTCGCCCTGATAAATACGGCGTCCTAGGATATCCAAAACCATAGGACGCTAGACCGGAATCGCATCCATAGTAGGATGAAGAAAGCCCTTTGAGGTCCAATCAACCATCTCCACGGCATACTGCGCCGAGGGTGGGGTAGCATAGTGAATCGCCGTGATGGGTTCTGACGGTACGGCGCAGGTGAAGCTCCGTCGATCCATGATAATCTGGTTATACCACGACCCCCAAAGGTGGAGACTCTTATATTCCGGGTCGTAGTCCCTAATCATAGCCAAGACGTCACGGTCCAAGGGCGCTTCGGGAAATCCCTCCTCCGAACGAGCAAACGGGAATGAGGTATCGAGAGACATGGTCACTGCAAAGGAACAAAAAAAAATAGTCGTTAGTGCTACGATTCCAACGCTTGGCGTTTAAAATTTTCAATTAACTGAATTTAAAAATTAATTAAATTAAAATTAATCACATCACACTGCAGTGCAGTGGGTAGGGGACCAAATGGGGACCCACAAAATCTGGATGAAAGTGCCTCATTTAATAAGACAACCCCATCATTGGGTAAGACTGTCAGTTAAAGAAAAGATCCCCATGAGAATATTCTCAT
This sequence comes from Agapanthus africanus, assembly GCA_030015575.1. Classification (NCBI taxonomy): domain Eukaryota; kingdom Viridiplantae; phylum Streptophyta; class Magnoliopsida; order Asparagales; family Amaryllidaceae; genus Agapanthus; species Agapanthus africanus. Next base: position 17,919,573 of record JASDDO010000026.1, on the reverse strand, counting down.
CAGTGAGGAATCCCTAGAGACAAGGAGAAAATCTGCTCTTTCAGAGCAAAGCTCTGTCACAGAATGACACTTGTCAAATTCTGGTCTCAAAGGAATAAAATTCCTTAAAAAGAGCTTAGCTCTGTAATATTCCATCAAAAAGAAAATTTTGAAAAAAAATTTAAAATCAAATTATTTATCTTGGAATCTTGAAAAATCCATGAAAACTTATGAAAAATTCTTCATTTTTCAGATCTAAAAGATCTACAGTTGATTCAAGAGCAAAGCTCTGTTCATGGGTTAGAACCCATGAATAAGATCTCTGTAGATTTATAAGTTTTTGAGTGCAAAGCTCTATTTATGAAACCTCATGTTTCCTGATTTAAAATCAGGAAAGCCTACGGAAAAGGCTTCAGAAAAGGGTCACGTGCTTACACGTGACCAGCAGTCACGTGTTGGCACGTGACACCTAAATGCACCATCAAGGCAAGTTCAGTTTTCTGACTACACTGAAGAAAAGGGACTTCAGAAAGAGTCACGTGCTCCCACGTGACCAGGGTCACGTGTAGACATGTGACATTTAAATGCAAGCGTCAAAGGCACACCGGTTCCCTGATTAAACCAAGGAAAAGGCTCCAGACGAGGGTCACGTGCTCACACGTGACCAGGGGTCACGTGGTGGCACGTGACGGCTAAGCAGCAGAAGAAGGCAGAGTGCAAAAGAAGAAAAGGGCTCGTTACAAGGGGGTCACGTGCCCACACGTGACCATGGGTCACGTGGTCACACGTGACCGGCTTTCAAAGCCCATTTTGTCAACAGAATTAAATGCTGAAGGAGATTCAAATCTTTCCAAAGGAAAGTGACTATCTGGAACCGATCGAATTAAAGATTTAAAGATGATTAAATATCATCTATCTATGGGAAAATCTCGAGTTTGGAAAGATTTCCCCTTTAAATCTAACAGAAATAACAAAGGAGAATCCCTGGATTTGAAATCCAATGGTGAATAAAATTCACCTAATAATCCAAAGGTCAAAAACGAATGATGGATGCAAATCAAATCTCTTAATGAAGATTCATCAAAAACTAATTGATTCGGCTGCTTCTCCTATAAATAGGAGCCAAGAGACAAAAAAAAAGGAGATATATACGCAGAGGGAGAAAAAAGGAGAGAGCCTTGATACTTTGAGGAATTTGGAGCTTCTGCAAAAGAAAACCCTAGGTAAGAAAGGGAAGGCTTCTTGAAAGAAGGAGAATTTAATTCTCAACAGAGTTTAACTCTGATAATGTAAAAACAGAAGAACATATTTCTTCTCTCTTTGATAGAGGATCTGCAAAGTGCACATCTCCCCTTTAGGTTGAGAATTTAATTCTCAATGGGTTGAGATCCTGCCATGCAGATCCAAAATATAGAGAGGGAATGGAAACATGAGAATTTAATTCTCACAGAACTATAGGAATTTAATTCCTTTAAGATAAAAGTAGGGCTTGACCCTGTGTTATGGGAATTTAATTCCTTCAGAACAGAGAGAAACAGGGTTTAACTCTAATTAAGAACTTAGTTCTGTTGAAACAATGGGAATTTAATTCCCTTAATCATAATTTAACAGGGAATGGAAGTTTAATTCCTTAAAAAGCTTTTATTAGGGTTTAACCCTATTCAGTTCTTCACATATACGAGGAATTTAATTCCTACAGAAGATTCAGAGTTCAACTCTACTCCAGAATATAAGTCTTCAAAAGGAAGTAGGAATTTAATTCCTCTGAAATTTAAAGCTCGAGGAATTTAATTCCTGAAAAAAGATTAACAGAGCCTCTAAACAACATACATGAAGGCAGGGTCACATGCCACCACGTGACCCCCTCAAAAAATCTACAGAAAGCCCTTTGAGGCAGTCCCCCACGTGACCCACGTGACCCTTGACAGAAGCTCTAACACATAAGTATATGAATGCCCGTCTCGTGATGGCACGTGATGCTCTGAAAGATGCACTAATCTCAGCAGAATGAGTGGAGAAAGGGCGCTCTCACGTGTTGCCACGTGACCCCTTTTGCCTTAGTGTTTAACACTAAATTGGAACTCTCGAATCCAGTATTGAAACACTGTTGGGCCTTAGTGTTCAACACCAATCAAAGAACTTTATTTGCAGTGTTCAACACTGACTACCTTAGTGTTTAACACTAATTTGAGGGCTCTGTTGCCGATGCTTGATACTGATCTGTTTTAGTGTTTAACACTAATTTGAAAGCCTTGTTGCTGGTGTTTGACACCAATTATCTTTTAGTGTTAAACACTAACTTGTCAACCTCATTCCCAGTGTTCAACACTGATTGCTCTGTAGTGTTTAACACTAGGCTTTGGCCCAATTGGCTAAAGGGATAGAGGCAAAGCCTCTCCTTCAATGGACCAACAAGAAGTCAATATTCCAGACATGATAGGACTTAGCCCAAGCTGGCCATAAGTCCTCAATTTGTGATTAACTGGGCCAATGGGCTCATAATACAATTAATGGGTCTTGGTCCCAAATTGGGCTAAGGACTACTTAATCCATTCCGGTTCTAGGGTACATCTCTTCACTCCTTTGATACTTGGCATTGTAATCCCTCAGTGTCTTCAAAGAGGTGACGTGTCCCGACGACCACACATCGATATGGACTGTGGGGTCCTTAAACCCATGTCTAATGCAAAATTCCTGGTTACGTGGAACGTGGATAATGTCACTCTTTGACCCCGCGGAAAACGCCCAGAGCGGAGCCTAGTCCTCGCCGAGCACGGCAGTGAACCCGTGTGAAGCATCTAGTGCAAAATTCCTGGTTACGTGGAACGCGGATAATGTCACTCTTTGACCCCGTGGAAAACGTCCAGAGCGGAGCCTGGTCCTCGCCTAGCACGGCAGTGAACCCGTGTGAAGCATCCAGAGCACATACCGGACTGTGGAGTCCTTAAACCCATGGACTACGACGTCCTTAACTTCGACCGAGATGTCTTAAAACTAACAATGGACCGCAATGTCCTTAAACTACCCATGGACCGCAATGTCCTTAAACTAGAACAATAGAGCCCCGCATGCTTTTTTGTCAGATCTAAACGGTCCCGTTTAAGTTGATCTTAGCCTCAAAGATGGCTAACGTATCCTTAAACCTTCAAACAGACTGGACTATGAATCCCCCAAATTAACTCTGGCTCGAGGGTACATCTCTGAACTCCTCTGACATCCGTCGTTGTAATCCTTCAACGTCGTCAGAGAGGTGACGGGTCCCGACGGCCACATATATGATGGACCACTATGTCACTAAACTGGATCAATGGAGCCTAAAATACTCCCTTGTCGGATCTAAATGATCCCGTTAAGTTGATCTTAGTCTCAACATTAGACTGACGTATCCTTAACAAACGTTTGAGTTGATCTTAGCCACAAATATGGCTGACGTATCCTCAAACCAAACCCCCAAACCCAAATCTAAGATAAACACGGATTTGGACTAGTCCACGCCCTACGGGCGATGACATAACTCAGTCTCCGTAAACAATCCACGGGCAACAAAATATAAAATAAACACACATGGCATGAAGTGACCATCTGGAGAAGGAGAAAGTTGTTACCGCGATGCGGTAGCGTAATTAACTGCAGGGGCTTGCGCCTGCAGGGAAGAGCGTCCCCACAATCAAAAACCCCTCAAACGAGGGGGAATCTGACGAAGTCTGCTACATCGGCCGCATCCGTCTAAACCTCCGATGCACGGTGCCATAAACAACTTGGCATCTTCGGAGAGGTGGACGGATAGCACCAATTAGCATCTGCCCCAAATCTCAGGCACGGACGCCCATGTCGCGCCGCCATTCGGAGGGGAACAGATTCTGGCACGCCCGGCAGGACCTTTTCCTCTTTCCACTCCACACTTCGTGTGTCGTGACTCGCGAACCAATCGTGGTTCGCTAATGGTTGCCCTTGGGTTTCAAGATACTAAGAATTGGCGTCTTGCTTATTGCAGAAAGCAAAGGATCGATGGCTTCTACTTCTGCGAAATCCTCCAACTGCTCAGACTGCAATTGCGGCCAACGCTTTACCTCGCCAGGAGGTATAGCCTATGGACCCCAAGCTGCTTCGTTGTTCACAATGCCGGTGGACCAAGTGACTCAAGCCACTACCGGATTGTTCTTCGGGACTATACTCCCATCATCAAGCTTCGCGGCGCCGGTACTGACAAAGGAAGCTCTCAAGAAGTCCGTCTTTGATCGTCTTACCCTTGCCGCGGCTCCTCTCAACGAGTCGCCCAACGTCAACGCCTCGGTCTTCTCTAGATTGGGCCAGAAATCCTGTGAACTCATCATAGGGCCTACAATCTCAGAGGAGGCTGCTTCTAAGAAAGTGGCCGCTCCTGCCCCCGAAATCGCCAAGGCGGCTTCTCCGGCCAAAAAGTCGGTCTTTACAAGATTGACGGCTTCAGCTCCCGCTCCTGCTATCCAAAGGACATCGGTCTTTGATAGGCTAACACCAACAGCAACCCCCCACCCACACAGGGGGCAAGACGAAACCATTCTTACCGCTGACCCAACGCCGTCCGCTCGACACGCTCGACGTCGCCATTGGCGCCGAGTAAGGAAGGCAGGGGGCAACTCCCCCTCTGGGTTGACTCCATCAGCCCCGGTGGCAGAAGTTAATGCTGCTGTTCCAACTGGGAACAGCTTCGAAATGCTAAATAAGGTACGAAGGAATTCTCCTACTGCAGTGCGGAAGAGGTCTCCTCCCCCATTAAAAAAGGTTGCGGAAATAAAACCAGAACAGCCCCAATCTCCTCAACGGCTGTCTTCCAAAATCTATAAGGTTTGGCGGCAGGCCCGAGACTCGATCATCAATCCAAACTCCTCGCGCCAGCACAAGAAGCTGAAAATCCAACCGGAAGCTGGTCACCAGGCTAAACCTCGAAAGGCTGTCTGGGCACCCACCTCAACGGCCCCCTCAACCTCCACTGCTCACAAAAGGAGGAAGCCAGAGAAGACCCTCCAGCCCGCAACGACAGCTAAAAGCACTGAGCCCAGACGCCTTAAGTCTGGGGGCATAATGGCCCACACCGTATACATGGCCTCTGGAAAGGAGGAGAGCCGCACTTCTACAGGCCACCGACCACTTACCCGATCCGTGACGAAAGCCCAGGAGCAGCAACAAAAGCTTCAGGAAATGATGAATGCTATGGCCGCACTTACCGGGCCAAAAGAAAGCCCAGAAACATCCTCAGACGCGCGCCAAGAAGAAGAAACTGACGCTGAATTCCTTCGCCGGATACTGGAGAAAAAGGACAAAGAGGCTGCTGAACAAGCAGCCAACATACAACGTATGGGCCTTCTCTTCCAAAATATGATAGGAATGATGATCCAGCAGGACTTACCCGCCGAGGATCCCCCAATAGTTCTTGAAGACGACCGAGGAGAAGCGTCAAATCCACTACCAGCCCTCTCAACGGCCAAGGAGGAGGCAATCTCTAAGGCTGACTTAGCTGACTACATAGCCCAGCAAATCCGGGTCCATCATGCGACTGAGGCAGCTGGTCAAGTCGTGAAAACGGGGCGGCCGTATCCAAGCTGGTACGACCAAATCAAATACCCGCAAGGCTATACGATACCAAAATTCCACGTGTACAAGGGGACCGGCAATCCCCATCAACATGTCGCCCAGTTCCGGGCCCTCTGCGGTAACACCGGCGGTGATGATAAACTGTTGCTCCGACAGTTCGTGGGCAGCTTATCAGAAACAGCGTTCGAATGGTATTCGGAACTCCCGAACGATTCTATCAAAACGTTCGCTGAAATGGAGTTGTTATTCACTCAGGGATTCGCAAGTGCCAGCGAACGCACTCCAATAACTGCTTTGATTAACGCCAGGGTAAAACCAGGCGAAACCTGGGTCCAGTATGCTATACGCTGGCGGAATTTGTGGTCGAGATGCGAGCAACGCATTGAAGAGGCACCCGCAGTGGGCATGTTCGTGGGAACCCTAGACCCCCACGCAACTATCTCCCAGTTCATGATGTTCTTTAAGCCAACCACATTCCAGGCTTTAATCGACAAGTTGGCTCAGATGGACCAGATAGGTCATAGACCACCTCCCCCGAAGTCGGAACCGCGGAATGACAAGGGTAAAGGAAGGGCAACCTTCGTCGCGAATGCCCAACAGCAACCTAACGCCCCGAAACCGGCAGATCAACTGGAAGAAAGACGCCGGTATTATAATGAGAAGATGAAACGTCCCTACTCGTTCCCACGAGACAAGACGAAACGGTTATTCGAGCTGGCAATACGCAACAGACTTATAAACCTACCAAATCCAAGGCGACCACCGCAACCCACCGAGGTGAATAACCCTAGCTATTGCCCTTACCATCAAACGGTAAGTCATCCGATTGAAGATTGCTTCGTCTTCAAAGGATGGATTGAGGATCAATACCTCCAGGGGAAGTTTGTACTATCCGAAAAGTGGAAGGTGAACCCACCACAACCGCATACTCCTAAGAAAGCAGAGGTACCGGGGGCAACCTGTTCCTTTATTGAAGAAGCTCCATGGGAGGTCGTGCTATCAACAAAAACCAAAAGAATGCTGAGAGACCTTCACGCGTGCCCCGCGGTCGAATGGAAGGACCCTCTTGAACCTCAAATTATCGAAGGGATGTTGAAGCCCCGCCCAACTATGAAGACTCGCGATAATGGCCCAAATACTCATGCCCAACCGTCAAAATCTTCAAAGAAAAAGAAGAAGAAATCCAAGAAGCCCGTGAAGCCTGGAGACGAGCACACGAACTTGCAGAAGCAAATCGACGCGCTGGAAGAGTACAATCAAAAGGCGCGAACTCCAGTCACACTGCAAGAGTTCCTCAACCACATCTTTCAAGAGGGAGATGATGGAGAGAGCTCATCGGATGAATCCGAAGGGTATGTGGCGAGTTGTAACGTAATCTCCCACTCGTTTACTGATGATAAAAAACTCCTGGCACTAAGAAACTGGAGACAGAGCCTGAACCAGAACGTGCGTGGCTGACAAATGAAGTGATCAATGCTTTTCTAGATGAAATTCGTCTAAAAAGTAAAGCGGATCAGGAGCGTGAGATGGCGACGTCAGAAGGAACCAAATGCAGGCGACTGAACGGAAGAGTTGAACTACCCATACTAGAGCGAAAGGCATCCGAAGTAGACCAGAAGATATTCAAGACGAGGAAAAGGTTTGCCAAAGCCATGTCAATGGGAATGAAGCTACCACCCTCGGAAGGAAATACACACGATGGGGCGGAGAGGCACCCTAATTATTGCGCATATCATCGGAGAATCTCACACCCCACGGAGGAGTGCGACGCCTTTAAAATATGGTGGCAAGGATATGTTACTCGTCGGCAACATTTTAAGCGCATGAAACGCAAGAGCCGTCGGGAGCGAAGAAGTACTGTCGAAGGGCACAACAGAACTACTGGCAACTGTTACATAGTTAACGCCGGGGGGTCATAAGTTCTCACCTTTGGGAGCGACTCTGATGAAGAAATGGCTCTGGGCCCTCTCTTTAAAGAATCCGTTTTAGAGAAAGAGGAAGAACTAGAAGCCTGCGAAAACATTCAGCTGCGCAATCGCACACTCCCAGAAAAGAATCTCGGGCCCGTGAGTAGAAAAGATAAGGGAAAGGAGAAGGTCACTGAAGATATCACTTTAGATGACCAAGTCACGAAAGAACTGGCTGCCAAAGACCCTCCTAGGAGGAGTAAAGTGGACTATAACATCCTCGCGCACCTAAGGAAGCTACCTTCTCAGCTTAGTATTCTCAACGCCCTCCTATTATCAAAAGAAGCGCGAGACTCACTAATTAAGGCGTTACAAGAACCTGAGCAATTCCAAGCCTTCCTCGCCACTGAAGAGATGAAGGATGAACTGGAGGAAGTGCATACAGCCGATATCACTTTCGGTGATGAAGACCTCCTTCTCGGGACATGCGACCATAACCGTCCCCTATATGTCTCCGGATACTGCCATGATATCAAGATAGGCAAGATCCTGGTGGATAATGGATCCTCCGTCAATCTCCTTAATGTTCGGGTGTTGAAGGAAATCTGCATGAGTGTGCAACATCTCGCTCGTGACAAAATTACTATCTCCGGTTTCGATTCACAATCGTCACGGACTCTCGGATCTGTGATACTAACATTACGCTTTGGACTTCTCGTCACAGACATCAAATTCCATGTCATCGACGCCAAGACCTGCTACAACGCCTTGCTCGGTCGTCCTTGGCTACACGAGTACAACATCATCCCTTCTACGCAACACCAGTGTATGAAGTACTTTAAAGATGGTTTCGAGTACACCGTAACAGGAGAGTTAAACCCATTTTCCATGAATGAAGTCCGCAAATACGAAGACGCGAAGTACTTTTTGCCAGATTTCGAGGATACAGAAAGGTGTCGCAACCCGGAGAACAAAGCCGCCGCCACCATCCCTGTTTTCGGGAGAGATACCGAAGAAGAGGAAGGGATAGTTTATGCGGGGCCATCTCAACGCAACAACCTGGGGACGCCTGCCCCCATGTTGGTCTTCGGAAGTGATTCAGAAGATGAAGTTAATGCCGTATTCTCCAATCGGCTGTCAATACAAGCACCCCTCGGCGATGACCATAGTTTGCAAGTCACCATGGTACCGCGAGAACACTACAAGGATCTCGACACGCTTCAAGCTCACAATGTGCAGAACCTGCAAACATTTTACGTCCCTCCCAGGCAAAGGGGTGAGAAGGTGATCCTATTCTACCGATCCTCAGAGTCGAAAATAGAGAAAGAGATCCGGCATGGCGCGGATGCTACATTCGACAGGCTCCAACCCATCCGTCTGCCCAGATACTATACAAATGGATTAAAGAAGCTATTGAAGCACCAAGGAGTACCCTTAAAACAGACTGTTCGGCAGGCTCGGTTCTACAACAAGATTTGGGATATCCCTGGGACTCAACGCAAATTGCCCAACGGGAAAATGGAAACACTTGGGCTTGGATACGCGAGAGCCGAAAAACGGGAACGGGCTCACAGTAGCTACACTATATATACCTTTGATGAAGAAGAGGACGCCCTGTCAGGAGATGCCAACCCCTCATCAAAACTAGACCCCGCGATTGAAGCACCGAGTCCGTCGTTTGAAGAACGAACGGACAAGCCTATCAGGAAAATGGGTCAGAAAGCTCAGGAAGACCACAACCGCGAAATGGCCATCTACGAGAAGGCCAGGACGCAACGTCTATTTCAACAGGCTCCAAAAGACAAAGATGTTCATCTTTGTCAACCCGTTGTGCGAAAGGCCCGATGCGGAGACGGAAATAAATTAAGAAGTGGGAAGAGGAGCCGACAACAACGACGCAGGATTAGAGGGTTACGGGTACTGCGCGGCTCGGATTCGTCCCTCATGGAGAAGATGAGTCGAGCGTACTCCTTCCCCCGAAACAAGACGGAGAAGTTACTCAAGCTCGCTTTAAAACATCGAATGATCGTGCTTCCAGAGTCTAGACACCTTGAGCAAGCTAACAAGGCTTCTCGTTCGAGCTATTGCTCTTATCACCAAGCCATAGGACATCCTACCGAAGACTGCTTCACCTTCAAGAACTGGATCGAGGATCAGTACCAACGGGGCAGATTCGCTTTATCCAACAGCTGGAGGGTAACGCCGCCACAAAAGCATGAACCCAAGGCCGCAAGAGCAGAACCGGATCCACCTCAGTCCTGGGAGCGGATTCGCACCTGTTATACGATTACGATATTAAAAGAAGAGCGCGACAACATGGATGACTTTCCCCAGTGCTTTGAGAACAGCGATGATGAGGTGATCTCAGAATTTCCGCCAGCTCCGAAAGAACTGGAAGATGGTATACATACTACGGCGGATAACCTCAGGAAGATTGAGTTGGGATTGGCAGATGACCCGCGACCGACATTTGTCAGCGAGCTACTCTCTGAAGAAAGGGTGGCCGCGTTAAAGAACGTGCTTCTACGACATAAAGACTGCTTCGCGTGGAACTACTCTGAGATGCCAGGATTAGATCCGGAGGTTGCTGTGCATAAATTAGCAATATCCCCAGATATCAAGCCAGTCAAGCAAGCGCCAAGATGGATGCGACTCGAGCTTGAGATGAGCATCAACGCCGAAGTCAAGAAGCTGATCGATTCTGGATTTATCCAAGAAGTCCAATATCCCGATTGGATCGCCAATATCGTCCCGGTAATGAAAAAGAATGGGACGGTACGCATATGCGTGGATTTCAGGGATCTCAATAAAGCCTGTCCAAAGGATGATTTCCCAGTACCGGTAACCGAGCTGATGATAGATAACACGTCCACTCACGAGGTTTTCTCCTTTATGGACTGTTCGTCGGGATACAATCAGATAAAGATGCATCCCGAAGACCAGAAGCACGCCGCTTTCCGGACCCCTTTGGGTATATTCTGCTACAGGGTTATGCCCTTTGGTCTAAAGAACGCTGGCGCTACCTATCAAAGGGCCATGACAAAGATCTTTGACGACCTCATACATGACATCGTCGAGTGCTATATCGATGACCTCGTAGTAAAGAGCACATCATACGAAGAGCATTTAAACCATCTGGAGACTGTATTTCAACGCCTTCGGCAATATAATTTGAAAATGAATCCCCTCAAATGCGCGTTTGGAGTTTCCTCGGGCAAATTCCTGGGATTCATCGTTCGACACCGAGGTATCGAAATAGATCCGTCAAAGATTAAAGCGATCATGGAAATGCCTCCGCCAAGAACCCTCAAACAGTTGCGGTCTCTCCAAGGGAAGCTCGCATACATCCGGCGATTTATCGCCAATCTTTCCGGCAAATGCCGTCCTTACAGCCATCTGATGAAAAAGGGAACTCCGTTCGTTTGGGATCACAAATGCCAAGGTGCACTAGACGAGATCAAGCAATACCTGCAGAACCCTCCGGTGTTGGCCGCGCCGGTCAAAGGAAAACCCCTCATTCTTTATACAACCGCCCTCGAAGGTTCCTTGGGCGCATTATGGGCGCAAGAGAACGATCAGGGAAAAGAGAGAGCACTCTACTACTTAAGTCGAGTTCTGCTGGGGGCAGAAAGCAACTACTCTCCCATTGAAAAACATTGCTTGGCATTAATCTTCGCGATAACAAAGCTCAGACACTATGCGTTGGCGCATGAAGTCCGTCTTATTTCAAAAGTGGACCCCCTTAAATACTTGATGTCAAAAGCCATATTGACGGGACGACTCGCTAAATGGGCCCTACTCTTGATGGAGTTCTCGGTAACGTATCAACCTCTCAAGGCAGTGAAAGGCCAGGCCATTGCCGATTTCCTCGATGAGCACCCGATACCGGCCGATTCTCCTCTGAACTGTGATTTGCCGGACGAGCATGCATTTGATGCAATTGGCGGCGGTAGCACCCGATGGGAACTCTATTTCGATGGAGCGTCCTCTGTAAAGAAACAGAAACAAGGTATCCCAATGATCAAATCGGGGATAGGTCTCGTTTTTGCAACTCCACAAGGAGGGATAATGCGCTTCGCCTTCTCCTTAACAGAGCCAAGGACAAACAATGAAGCTGAATACGAAGTTCTGATAGCAGGCCTCGAAATCGCCATCGACATGGGAATTGAAGACCTCCTTATATACGGGGATTCTCAGCTGGTCGTTAGTCAAGTAAATGGTGACTACCAAACGTGCAAGCCGGAGTTGGTGAAGTATGGCGAAAAGGTGCAACAACTATTAACCCAAATTCCCTTCTATACTTTGGAGAATATACCGCGCGCGGAAAACAGCAAAGCAGACGCGTTAGCCAAACTTGCTAAAGAACTGGCGGACGAAAACCTTGATGATGTAAGAATCGTGGTACAAAGCCGTCGAGTGCTTGCCCCGGCAGAAATACCTCCGGAATTATATAAAGAGAAGGGAGCGACTGAGCAGACGACCCTACAAATAAAAGACCATGAGAAGGCCGAGGACTGGAGGGAAGTCTTCATAGACTACTTTAAGTCCCACCTAATGCCCAAAGATACATCCTCAAGGCATCAACTCATGAAACGAGCTCTATCTTTCGCCTTCGTCAACGATACTCTATACAAGAGATCGTTTAATTCTCTATGGCTGAGATGCTTAGGACCTGACGAAGCGGAAAGAGTCATTCAGGAAGTTCACGACGAACTTTGCGGTTCTCACCAAGCAGGCCCAAAGATGAAGTTAAAAATTAAACGGATGGGTTACTACTGGCCCACGATGATCCAGGACTGCCTCGAGTTTGCGAAGCAATGCCACTCGTGCCAGATCCATGGAGACTTTATCCACCAACATCCGAATCCACTACATCCAACGGTAGCTAGTTGGCCATTCGAAATGTGGGGGACTGACATAGTCGGCCCCATCGAGCCAGCATCATCCCGGGGACATCGTTTTATCCTGGCGACGACTGATTACTTCTCCAAATGGGCAGAAGCAGTACCACTGAGGGAAGTGAAGACGGAGAATATCCTCCATTTCTTTAAGACGCACGTCATCTATCGGTTCGGAACCCCACGGCGGATCATCTCTGATAACGGGCCAGCCTACAGAAGCCATAAGATTAGCCGCTTCGCGCAGCAGCACAATATAGACTGGAGATATTCTTCAGTTTACAACCCACGGGCTAACGGTCTGGCCGAGGCCTTCAATAAGACCTTGACGAAGATCATAAAAAAGACCGTTTCCCGGAATAAGAGAGACTGGCACGAGAGGCTGCAAAAAGCCCTTTGGGCTTATCGAACAACATTCAAGACGGCCACGAACACAACGCCGTACGCGTTGGTGTTTGGGACGGAAGCAGTACTCCCCCTCGAGATAGAGTTACCCTCTCTGCGAGTGGCGGTCCACCACGAGCTGACGGACGAAGAAAATGCTCACCTTCGGCTTGAGGAGCTTGATGCCCTCGACGAAACCCGGCTCATAGCGCAACAACATCTAGAAGCCTACAAAGCAAAGATGACGCGCTCATACGAAAGATTGACCAGGCCGAGGACGTTCCACCAAGGCGAACTCGTACTAGTAGTCAAAAGACCTATGATCCCCAATCGTGCCAAGCGGGGGAAATTTGAGCCAAACTACGAAGGCCCTTACATCATAGACAAGGTCTACCAGGGTGGAGCCTATCTACTCATGGACATGCACGGTGAAAGGCCTTTCAGGCCAATAAACGGCCGCTTCTTAAAGAAATACTATGCTTAATGAGCCACAGCCTGGGTCAATGATAGATGACGACGACTATGTCCACTCGCTATCTTCCTAGGCTCAGACTTTACAAGCAGCAGCTGGCCTTCCCATAACGACGGACCGAAACGTCCTTAAACTAACGACGGACCGAAACGTCCTTAAACTAACAGCGGACCGAAACGTCCTTAAAACTATCGACGGACCGAAACGTCCTTCAACTAACGACGGACCGAAACGTCCCTAAAACTACTACCGCAGCATCCTTAGGCTGACGAGATTAAAAAAAAAGAGAAAAAGAATAAAAAAAAACGGTGTGTCCACAAGCAAAATGGGCACGGATGAAAACCCGAAAGGGCTCCGTGAGTAAAAACAGCAGGACTACCGGCGAGTGTTTGTGAAAACCCGAAAGGGCGCAACCTCGTTAAAAGACACTTATAGGGCCCTCTCGACCTTATAAGGAGAAACCACCTGCGTGAGATCCTTACGACTCACAAAGGAGCAACACACTTAGGGACCCTCACGATTCCTAAGGAGAAAATACACTTACGAGATCCTCACGACTCGTAAGGAGAATTCTCTTATGGGACCCTCACGGCTCATAAGATTTGAAAGTCTTAAGTTACAGAAACCTAAACCTGTGCTTAAGCAATCTTCCACAACCTTCGATATTGCCCTACAAAGGACTCAATACTGACCCTTGTATACAATCCACGGGCGCGAATAAACATTTCCCCAGCAAAATCCAACCCTTGTAGGTCCTCTCGACCCATAAGGAGAAAGCCCTCTTGTAGGATCCTTACGACTTACAGAGGAGCGCACACTTAGGAATCCTCACGATCCCTAAGGAGAAAGTACACCTGCAAGATCCTCACGACTTGTAGGGAGAAATACCTTTGTGAGACCCCTACGGCACATAAAGTCAAAAGCCTCGGTCGACAGGACCATTAACCCTGTTTGCTGAGCCACCTTTGCTCATCATCGACAAAGGCAAATGATAATTCGCTCCTGGCAATATTCCAGTTGTAGCGGTGCTGATGCCGAAATCGGTGCCTAAAATCCAGGCTTGCAGCGAAAAAGCTAGTAAGCCACACATGCCTACAAAATAGCCGAAATGATGGGGCAACTTGCAATAAAAAACAGCAAGTAAAAATGAAGGCATGAAAAATAGCCGAAATGATGGGGCAACTCGCAATAAAAAGCAGCGAGCAGAAAATAAATAAATAGCCGAAATGATTGGGCACCGCGAAAAATAGCCGAAATGATGGGGCAATCGCGACCTTTGTGATATAAAAGCTGAAATGATAAAGCATCGTGGAAAAAGAAATAAAATAAAAGTGAAATCCTCGCCCTACAGGTGATGTTATATCTACCTCTGTATACAATCCAGGGGCGCAAACAAAGAAGGGATCATACTCCTTCCCCAGGTTTCATCATAAGGAGAAGCCAAATCTCGACGGTTCACAGATAACCTAGAGATCATCTCGTCGTTCGTCTCATGGCAGCAGACACAACGTCAAGCGAAACGGAACAACGGCAATTCCCAGTTCCATGACTCGACGATGTATTCCCACAGAGAGTCAAACCCCAATCCCGTGAAATGCGGATACAATCAGCAAAATTCCTGGTTACGTGGAACACAGATAATGTCACTCTTTGACCCCGTGGAAAACGTCCAGAGCGGATCCTGGTCCTCGCGGAGCACGGCAATGAACCCGTGTGAAGCATCCAGAGCGGAGCCTAGTCCTCGCCTAACGCGGCAGTGAACCCGTGTGAAGCATCTAGTGCAAAATTCCTGGTTACGTGGAACGCGGATAATGTCTCTCTCTGACCCCGTGGAAAACGTCCAGAGCGAATCCTGGTCCTCGCAGAGCACGGCAGTGAACCCGTGTGAAGCATCCAGAGCGGAGCCTAGTCCTCGCCTAACGCGGCAGTGAACCCGTGTGAAGCATCTAGTGCAAAATTCCTGGTTACGTGGAACGCGGATAACGTCACTCTTTGACCCCGTGGAAAACGTCCAGAGCGGATCCTGGTCCTCGCAGAGCACGGCAGTGAACCCGTGTGAAGCATCCAGAGCGGAGCCTAGTCCTCGCCGAACGCGGCAGTGAACCCGTGTGAAGCATCTAGCGCAAAATTCCTGGTTACGTGGAACGCGGATAATGTCACTCTTTGACCCCGTGGAAAACGTCCAGAGCGGATCCTGGTCCTCGCCAAGCACGGCAGTGAACCCGTGTGAAGCATCCAGAGCGGAGCCTGGTCCTCGCCAAGCACGGCAGTGAACCCGTGTGAAGCATCCAGAGCAAATACCGGACTGTGGAGTCCTTAAAATCCATGGACTATGATGTCCTTAACCTCGACCGTGATGTCTTAAAACTAACGATCAACCACCCCGATTCCCTACGGATTCTGCCTTGGTTTAAGGGTACATATCTTCACTCCTTTGATACCTGGCGTTGTAATTCCTCAACGTCTTCAAAGAGGTGACGGGTCCCTGCAACCAAACACCGGACTGTGGAGTCCCTAAATCCACGGACTATGAGGTCCTTAACCTTGACCGCGATGTCTTAAAACTAACATCGGACTGTGGAGTCCCTAAATCCACGGACTATGAGGTCCTTAACCTTGACCGTGATGTCTTAAAACTAACAGCGGACGGTGGAGTCCCTAAATCCACGGACTATGAGGTCCTTAACCTTGACCGTGATGTCTTAAAACTAACAGCGGACGGTGGAGTCCCTAAATCCACGGACTATGAGGTCCTTAACCTTGACCGTGATGTCTTAAAACTAACAGCGGACGGTGGATTCCCTAAATCCACGGACTATGAGGTCCTTAACCTAGACCGCGACATCTTTAAACTACAATACCTGGAGAAACCCCTGATTCCGTAAAACACGGACAAGGGTGACCACATCCAGCACTTACAAGTCCTCACGGCCTGTAAGGAAAAAAAAACTCTCTTATGAGATCCTTACGACTCTCAAGGGAAAACCCGCTTGAGAATCCTCACGATTCTTAAGAAGAACTTACACCTATGGGATCCTCTCGACCTGTAGGGAGAAAAACTCTTTATGAGACCCTCGTGACTCATAAGATGCAAAAGCCTTGGAAAGCAGATCTTAACCCTGAATCCCGAGCCATCACTGTCCTGCAAGGAAATCAAGATAGAATATCCGCAGAATACGTTCAATAGAAAGGGAACACACCATTGAAGAGAAAAGCGTGCATTTGCAACCGTACGAATGTTTAAAAGGAAATGTTACCTGAGGCACTGACGCGCATGCAACGTAACGATGGTGCTCGCAATTAAAGAAAATTCCTATGAGAGAAACATGCAGCTCGTTTACGCAAGCAAGACACACGTACAACTATCTGACAAACATGAAAATTCAACAGAAAGCATGCAAACCACCAATGATTAAAGGAGTACATTGATTCAAACATACTACATTGGTGGGAAAAGATCACCAAACATGGGATCAGAAATACAAGGGTTAACAAAGCAAAACACAAAATTCTCCAACTCCCTCTCCGCCTTCTCCAGCACGTCAAAACGGCGGTTTCCGCGAGGAGTCGCTCTCCACCGGTTGGAGCCGTGCTCATCAGCGAAAGCAAACATGACGGCCCGACGAGCTCTTATCTAACTCAGTAAATGAACTGAGTGATCCTTCAGAGCTTGAGTGATTAAACAAGCCTAATGAAAACACTCAAGCTCGTCCTCCGCCGCGTCAAGGATCGCCGAAGTCATCTCCGCCGGATGAGGGGGTATATCGGCAAGCACAGACAGGAGGATCATCCGGAGCCAAATGGAGCCCATGGGAAGAGGAGAGCCCCGACGGGTCAGTAGCTCATACATCACCGTGTCGCATTGAGCGTCGGTGAGAAGGGGATCCGCCAGCCGCGCAGCGAAGCGAGGAATTATCTCCTCAAGGGGCACCTCCCATGGTTGCCGACGAGCATGGGGACGATTGCAAGCCATGTCGATTGATCGGGTTCTCAAAGATGACCACCTTAAGGTATGAATGGGTTTCTCTGTGAAGGAAAGAAGTAAGGCATAGGGTTCAGGTTATAAAGGAGAGCATTTAATGCTATGCACAAAAAATGCTGTGCATGGTGGGACTATTCTCAAAGCCCGGAAAGAAGGGGAGAGCGTTGGAAATGAAATCCAACGACGCATTGGAATTAGGTTAGGGAAATGAAACGTCCCCATCAAGCAGATCCCTGCATACGCAACATGTGAGCACTAGCCTTTGACTGAAAAATGAGGCGGCACTGCACAGACACAACAGAGAACTAAGCTCTGAGAACGAGAAGCAAATTCTTAAAAGAAAGGTTTGAAAGGAAGGACATGAAAAAGTGAAAGCGCTTCTGAAAGGACGTTTCGTCTACCCTACTCCCCAAAGCAGATCCAGCGGTCACAAAAGTGACAGCGTTGCACTCACGTGCAGACACGTGAGAACAACGCTGTGGGGGCATTTTTTTCCTGATTTAAAATCAGGAAAGCCTAGGGAAAAGGCTTCAGAAAAGGGTCACGTGCTTACACGTGACCAGCAGTCACGTGTTGGCACGTGACACCTAAACGCACCATCAAGGCAAGTTCAGTTTTCTGACTACACTGAAGAAAAGGGACTTCAGAAAGAGTCACGTGCTCCCACGTGACCAGGGTCACGTGTAGACATGTGACATTTAAATGCAAGCGTCAAAGGCACACCGGTTCCCTGATTAAACCAAGGAAAAGGCTCCAGACGAGGGTCACGTGCTCACACGTGACCAGGGGTCACGTGGTGGCACATGACGGCTAAGCAGCAGAAGAAGGCAGAGTGCAAAAGAAGAAAATGGCTCGTTACAAGGGGGTCACGTGCCCACACGTGACCATGGGTCACGTGGTCACACGTGACCGGCTTTCAAAGCCCATTTTGTCAACAGAATTAAATGCTGAAGGAGATTCAAATCTTTCCAAAGGAAAGTGACTATCTGGAACCGATCGAATTAAAGATTTAAAGATGATTAAATATCATCTATCTATGGGAAAATCTCGAGTTTGGAAAGATTTCCCCTTTAAATCTAACAGAAATAACAAAGGAGAATCCCTGGATTTGAAATCCAATGGTGAATAAAATTCACCTAATAATCCAAAGGTTAAAAACGAATGATGGATGCAAATCAAATCTCTTAATGAAGATTCATCAAAAACTAATTGATTCGGCTGCTTCTCCTATAAATAGGAGCCAAGAGACAAAAAAAAGGAGATATATACGCAGAGGGAGAAAAAAGGAGAGAGCCTTGATACTTTGAGGAATTTGGAGCTTCTGCAAAAGAAAACCCTAGGTAAGAAAGGGAAGGCTTCTTGAAAGAAGGAGAATTTAATTCTCAACAGAGTTTAACTCTGATAATGTAAAAACAGAAGAACATATTTCTTCTCTCTTTGATAGAGGATCTGCAAAGTGCACATCTCCCCTTTAGGTTGAGAATTTAATTCTTAATGGGTTGAGATCCTGCCATGCAGATCCAAAACATAGAGAGGGAATGGAAACATGAGAATTTAATTCTCACAGAACTATAGGAATTTAATTCCTTTAAGATAAAAGTAGGGCTTGACCCTGTGTTATGGGAATTTAATTCCTTCAGAACAGAGAGAAACAGGGTTTAACCCTAATTAAGAACTTAGTTCTGTTGAAACAATGGGAATTTAATTCCCTTAATCATAATTTAACAGGGAATGGAAGTTTAATTCCTTAAAAAGCTTTTATTAGGGTTTAACCCTATTCAGTTCTTCACATATACGAGGAATTTAATTCCTACAGAAGATTCAGAGTTCAACTCTACTCCAGAATATAAGTCTTCAAAAGGAAGTAGGAATTTAATTCCTCCGAAATTTAAAGCTCGAGGAATTTAATTCCTGAAAAAAGATTAACAGAGCCTCTAAACAACATACATGAAGGCAGGGTCACGTGCCACCACGTGACCCCCTCAAAAAATCTACAGAAAGCCCTTTGAGGCAGTCCCCCACGTGACCTACGTGACCCTTGACAGAAGCTCTAACACATAAGTATATGAATGCCCGTCACGTGATGGCACGTGATGCTCTGAAAGATGCACTAATCTCAGCAGAATGAGTGGAGAAAGGGCGCTCTCACGTGTTGCCACGTGACCCCTTTTGCCTTAGTGTTTAACACTAAATTGGAACTCTCGAATCCAGTATTGAAACACTGTTGGGCCTTAGTGTTCAACACCAATCAAAGAACTTTATTTGCAGTGTTCAACACTGACTACCTTAGTGTTTAACACTAATTTGAGGGCTCTGTTGCCGATGCTTGATACTGATCTGTTTTAGTGTTTAACACTAATTTGAAAGCCTTGTTGCTGGTGTTTGACACCAATTATCTTTTAGTGTTAAACACTAACTTGTCAACCTCATTCCCAGTGTTCAACACTGATTGCTCTGTAGTGTTTAACACTAGGCTTTGGCCCAATTGGCTAAAGGGATAGAGGCAAAGCCTCTCCTTCAATGGACCAACAAGAAGTCAATATTCCAGACATGATAGGACTTAGCCCAAGCTGGCCATAAGTCCTCAATTTGTGATTAACTGGGCCAATGGGCTCATAATACAATTAATGGGTCTTGGTCCCAAATTGGGCTAAGGACTACTTAATCCATTCCGGTTCTAGGGTACATCTCTTCACTCCTTTGATACTTGGCATTGTAATCCCTCAGTGTCTTCAAAGAGGTGACGGGTCCCGACGACCACACATCGATATGGACTGTGGGGTCCTTAAACCCATGTCCAATGCAAAATTCCTGGTTACGTGGAACGTGGATAATGTCACTCTTTGACCCCGCGGAAAACGCCCAGAGCGGAGCCTAGTCCTCGCCGAGCACGGCAGTGAACCCGTGTGAAGCATCTAGTACAAAATTCCTGGTTACGTGGAACGCGGATAATGTCACTCTTTGACCCCGTGGAAAACGTCCAGAGCGGAGCCTGGTCCTCGCCTAGCACGGCAGTGAACCCGTGTGAAGCATCCAGAGCACATACCGGACTGTGGAGTCCTTAAACCCATGGACTACGACGTCCTTAACCTCGACCGAGATGTCTTAAAACTAACAATGGACCGCAATGTCCTTAAACTACCCATGGACCGCAATGTCCTTAAACTACCCATGGACCGCATTGTCCTTAAACTAGAACAATAGAGCCCCGCATGCTCTTTTGTCAGATCTAAACGGTCCCGTTTAAGTTGATCTTAGCCTCAAAGATGGCTAACGTATCCTTAAAGCTTCAAACAGACTGGACTATGAATCCCCCAAATTAACTCTGGCTCGAGGGTACATCTCTGAACTCCTCTGACATCCGTCGTTGTAATCCTTCAACGTCGTCAGAGAGGTGACGGGTCCCGACGGCCACATATACGATGGACCACTATGTCACTAAACTGGAACAATGGAGCCTAAAATACTCCCTTGTCGGATCTAAATGATCCCGTTAAGTTGATCTTAGTCTCAACATTAGACTGACGTATCCTTAACAAACGTTTGAGTTGATCTTAGCCTCAAATATGGCTGACGTATCCTCAAACCAAACCCCCAAACCCAAATCTAAGATAAACACGGATTTGGACTAGTCCACGCCCTACGGGCGACGACATAACTCGGTCTCCGTAAACAATCCACGGGCAACAAAATATAAAATAAACACACACGGCACGAAGTGACCATCTAGAGAAGGAGAAAGTTGTTACCGCGATGCGGTAGTGTAATTAACTGCAGGGGCTTGCGCCTGCAGGGAAGAGCGTCCCCACAATCAAAAACCCCTCAAACGAGGGGGAATCTGACGAAGTCTGCTACATCGGCCGCATCCGTCTAAACCTCCGATGCACGGTGCCATAAACAACTTGGCATCTTCGGAGAGGTGGACGGATAGCACCAATTAGCATCTGCCCCGAATCTCAAGCACGGACGCCCATGTCGCGCCGCCATTCGGAGGGGAACAGATTCTGGCACGCCAGGCGGGACCTTTTCCTCTTTCCACTCCACACTTCGTGTGTCGTGACTCGCGAACCAATCGCGGTTCGCTAATGGTTGCCCTTGGGTTTCAAGATACTAAGAATTGGCGTCTTGCTTATTGCAGAAAGCAAAGTATCGATGGCTTCTACTTCTGCGAAATCCTCCAACTGCTCAGACTGCAATTGCGGCCAACGCTTTACCTCGCCAGGAGGTATAGCCTATGGACCCCAAGCTGCTTCGTTGTTCACAATGCCGGTGGACCAAGTGACTCAAGCCACTACCGGATTGTTCTTCGGGACTATACTCCCATCATCAAGCTTCGCGGCGCCGGTACTGACAAAGGAAGCTCTCAAGAAGTCGGTCTTTGATCGTCTTACCCTTGCCGCGGCTCCTCTCAACGAGTCGCCCAACGTCAACGCCTCGGTCTTCTCTAGATTGGGCCAGAAATCCTGTGAACTCATCATAGGGCCTACAATCTCAGAGGAGGCTGCTTCTAAGAAAGTGGCCGCTCCTGCCCCCGAAATCGCCAAGGCGGCTTCTCCGGCCAAAAAGTCGGTCTTTAGAAGATTGACGGCTTCAGCTCCCGCTCCTGCTACCCAAAGGACATCGGTCTTTGATAGGCTAACACCAACAGCAACCCCCCACCCACACAGGGGGCAAGACGAAACCATTCTTACCGCTGACCCAACGCCGTCCGCTCGACACGCTCGACGTCGCCATTGGCGCCGAGTAAGGAAGGCAGGGGGCAACTCCCCCTCTGGGTTGACTCCATCAGCCCCGGTGGCAGAAGTTAATGCTGCTGTTCCAACTGGGAACAGCTTCGAAATGCTAAATAAGGTACGAAGGAATTCTCCTACTGCAGTGCGGAAGAGGTCTCCTCCCCCATTAAAAAAGGTTGCGGAAATAAAACCAGAACAGCCCCAATCTCCTCAACGGCTGTCTTCCAAAATCTATAAGGTTTGGCGGCAGGCCCGAGACTCGATCATCAATCCAAACTCCTCGCGCCAGCACAAGAAGCTGAAAATCCAACCGGAAGCTGGTCACCAGGCTAAACCTCGAAAGGCTGTCTGGGCACCCACCTCAACGGCCCCCTCAACCTCCACTGCTCACAAAAGGAGGAAGCCAGAGAAGACCCTCCAGCCCGCAACGACAGCTAAAAGCACTGAGCCCAGACGCCTTAAGTCTGGGGGCATAATGGCCCACACCGTATACATGGCCTCTGGAAAGGAGGAGAGCCGCACTTCTACAGGCCACCGACCACTTACCCGATCCGTGACGAAAGCCCAGGAGCAGCAACAAAAGCTTCAGGAAATGATGAATGCTATGGCCGCACTTACCGGGCCAAAAGAAAGCCCAGAAACATCCTCAGACGCGCGCCAAGAAGAAGAAACTGACGCTGAATTCCTTCGCCGGATACTGGAGAAAAAGGACAAAGAGGCTGCTGAACAAGCAGCCAACATACAACGTATGGGCCTTCTCTTCCAAAATATGATAGGAATGATGATCCAGCAGGACTTACCCGCCGAGGATCCCCCAATAGTTCTTGAAGACGACCGAGGAGAAGCGTCAAATCCACTACCAGCCCTCTCAACGGCCAAGGAGGAGGCAATCTCTATGGCTGACTTAGCTGACTACATAGCCCAGTAAATCCGGGTCCATCATGCGACTGAGGCAGCTGGTCAAGTCGTGAAAACGGGGCGGCCGTATCCAAGCTGGTACGACCAAATCAAATACCCGCAAGGCTATACAATACCAAAATTCCACGTGTACAAGGGGACCGGCAATCCCCATCAACATGTCGCCCAGTTCCGGGCCCTCTGCGGTAACACCGGCGGTGATGATAAACTGTTGCTCCGACAGTTCGTGGGCAGCTTATCAGAACAGCGTTCGAATGGTATTCGGAACTCCCGAACGATTCTATCAAAACGTTCGCTGAAATGGAGTTGTTATTCACTCAGCGATTCGCAAGTGCCAGCGAACGCACTCCAATAACTGCTTTGATTAATGCCAGGGTAAAACCAGGCGAAACCTGGGTCCAGTATGCTATACGCTGGCGGAATTTGTGGTCGAGATGCGAGCAACGCATTAAAGAAGCACCCGCAGTGGGCATGTTCGTGGGAACCCTAGACCCCCACGCAACTATCTCCCAGTTCATGATGTTCTTTAAGCCAACCACATTCCAGGCTTTAATCGACAAGTTGGCTCAGATGGACCAGATGGGTCATAGACCACCTCCCCCGAAGTCGGAACCGCGGAATGACAAGGGTAAAGGAAGGGCAACCTTCGTCGCGAATGCCCAACAGCAACCTAACGCCCCGAAACCGGCAGATCAACTGGAAGAAAGACGCCGGTATTATAATGAGAAGATGAAACGTCCCTACTCGTTCCCACGAGACAAGACGAAACGGTTATTCGAGCTGGCAATACGCAACAGACTTATAAACCTACCAAATCCAAGGCGACCGCCGCAACCCACCGAGGTGAATAACCCTAGCTATTGCCCTTACCATCAAACGGTAAGTCATCCGATTGAAGATTGCTTCGTCTTCAAAGGATGGATTGAGGATCAATACCTCCAGGGGAAGTTTGTACTATCCGAAAAGTGGAAGGTGAACCCACCACAACCGCATACTCCTAAGAAAGCAGAGGTACCGGGGGCAACCTGTTCCTTTATTGAAGAAGCTCCATGGGAGGTCGTGCTATCAACAAAAACCAAAAGAATGCTGAGAGACCTTCACGCGTGCCCCGCGGTCGAATGGAAGGACCCTCTTGAACCTCAAATTATCGAAGGGATGTTGAAGCCCCGCCCAACTATGAAGACTCGCGATAATGGCCCAAATACTCACGCCCAACCGTCAAAATCTTCAAAGAAAAAGAAGAAGAAATCCAAGAAGCCCGTGAAGCCTGGAGACGAGCACACGAACTTGCAGAAGCAAATCGACGCGCTGGAAGAGTACAATCAAAAGGCGCGAACTCCAATCACACAGCAAGAGTTCCTCAACCACATCTTTCAAGAGGGAGATGATGGAGAGAGCTCATCGGATGAATCCGAAGGGTATGTGGCGAGTTGTAACGTAATCTCCCACTCGTTTACTGATGATAAAAAAACTCCTGGCACTAAGAAACTGGAGACTGAGCCTGAACCAGAACGTGCGTGGCTGACAAATGAAGTGATCAATGCTTTTCTAGATGAAATTCGTCTAAAAAGTAAAGCGGATCAGGAGCGTGAGATGGCGACGTCAGAAGGAACCAAATGCAGGCGACTGAACGGAAGAGTTGAACTACCCCTACCAGAGCGAAAGGCATCCGAAGTAGACCAGAAGATATTCAAGACGAGGAAAAGGTTTGCCAAAGCCATGTCAATGGGAATGAAGCTACCACCCTCGGAAAGAAATACACACGATGGGGCGGAGAGGCACCCTAATTATTGCGCATATCATCGGAGAATCTCACACCCCACGGAGGAGTGCGACGCCTTTAAAATATGGTGGCAAGGATATGTTACTCGTCGGCAACATTTTAAGCGCATGAAACGCAAGAGCCGTCGGGAGCGAAGAAGTACTGTCGAATGGCACAACAGAACTACTGGCAACTGTTACATGGTTAACGCCGGGGGGTCATAAGTTCTCACCTTTGGGAGCGACTCTGATGAAGAAATGGCTCTGGGCCCTCTCTTTAAAGAATCCGTTTTAGAGAAAGAGGAAGAACTAGAAGCCTGCGAAAACATTCAGCTGTGCAATCTCACACTCCCAGAAAAGAATCTCGGGCCCGTGAGTAGAAAAGATAAGGGAAAGGAGAAGGTCACTGAAGATATCACTTTAGATGACCAAGTCACGAAAGAACTGGCTGCCAAAGACCCTCCTAGGAGGAGTAAAGTGGACTATAACATCCTCGCTCACCTAAGGAAGCTACCTTCTCAGCTTAGTATTCTCGACGCCCTCCTATTATTAAAAGAAGCGCGAGACTCACTAATTAAGGCGTTACAAGAACCTGAGCAATTCCAAGCCTTCCTCGCCACTGAAGAGATGAAGGATGAACTGGAGGAAGTGCATACAGCCGATATCACTTTCGGTGATGAAGACCTCCTTCTCGGGACGTGCGACCATAACCGTCCCCTATATGTCTCCGGATACTGCCATGATATCAAGATAGGCAAGATCCTGGTGGATAATGGATCCTCCGTCAATCTCCTTAATGTTCGGGTGTTGAAGGAAATCTGCATGAGTGTGCAACATCTCGCTCGTGACAAAATTACTATCTCCGGTTTCGATTCACAATCGTCACGGACTCTCGGATCTGTGATACTAACATTACGCTTTGGACTTCTCGTCACAGACATCAAATTCCATGTCATCGACGCCAAGACCTGCTACAACGCCTTGCTCGGTCGTCCTTGGCTACACGAGTACAACATCATCCCTTCTACGCAACACCAGTGTATGAAGTACTTTAAAGATGGTTTCGAGTACACCGTAACAGGAGAGTTAAACCCATTTTCCGTGAACGAAGTCCGCAAATACGAAGACGCGAAGTACTTTTTGCCAGATTTCGAGGATACAGAAAGGTGTCGCAACCCGGAGAACAAAGCCGCCGCCACCATCCCTGTTTTCGGGAGCGATACCGAAGAAGAGGAAGAGATAGTTTATGCGGGGCCATCTCAACGCAACAACCTGGGGACGCCTGCCCCCATGTTGGTCTTCGGAAGTGATTCAGAAGATGAAGTTAATGCCGTATTCTCCAATCGGCTGTCAATACAAGCACCCCTCGGCGATGACCATAGTTTGCAAGTCACCATGGTACCGCGAGAACACTACAAGGATCTCGACACGCTTCAAGCTCACAATGTGCAGAACCTGCAAACATTTTACGTCCCTCCCAGGCAAAGGGGTGAGAAGGTGATCCTATTCTACCGATCCTCAGAGTCGAAAATAGAGAAAGAGATCCGGCATGGCGCGGATGCTACATTCGACAGGCTCCAACCCATCCGTCTGCCCAGATACTATACAAATGGATTAAAGAAGCTATTGAAGCACCAAGGAGTACCCTTAAAACAGACTGTTCGGCAGGCTCGGTTCTACAACAAGATTTGGGATATCCCTGGGACTCAACGCAAATTGCCCAACGGGAAAATGGAAACACTTGGGCTTGGATACGCGAGAGCCGAAAAACGGGAACGGGCTCACAGTAGCTACACTATATATACCTTTGATGAAGAAGAGGACGCCCTGTCAGGAGATGCCAACCCCTCATCAAAACTAGACCCCGCGATTGAAGCACCGAGTCCGTCGTTTGAAGAACGAACGGACAAGCCTATCAGGAAAATGGGTCAGAAAGCTCAGGAAGACCACAACCGCGAAATGGCCATCTACGAGAAGGCCAGGACGCAACGTCTATTTCAACAGGCTCCAAAAGACAAAGATGTTCATCTTTGTCAACCCGTTGTGCGAAAGGCCCGATGCGGAGACGGAAATAAATTAAGAAGTGGGAAGAGGAGCCGACAACAACGACGCAGGATTAGAGGGTTACGGGTACTGCGCGGCTCGGATTCGTCCCTCATGGAGAAGATGAGTCGAGCGTACTCCTTCCCCCGAAACAAGACGGAGAAGTTACTCAAGCTCGCTTTAAAACATCGAATGATCGTGCTTCCAGAGTCTAGACACCTTGAGCAAGCTAACAAGGCTTCTCGTTCGAGCTATTGCTCTTATCACCAAGCCATAGGACATCCTACCGAAGACTGCTTCACCTTCAAGAACTGGGTCGAGGATCAGTACCAACGGGGCAGATTCGCTTTATCCAACAGCTGGAGGGTAACGCCGCCACAAAAGCATGAACCCAAGGCCGCAAGAGCAGAACCGGATCCACCTCAGTCCTGGGAGCGGATTCGCACCTGTTATACGATTACGATATTAAAAGAAGAGCGCGACAACATGGATGACTTTCCCCAGTGCTTTGAGAACAGCGATGATGAGGTGATCTCAGAATTTCCGCCAGCTCCGAAAGAACTGGAAGATGGTATACATACTACGGCGGATAACCTCAGGAAGATTGAGTTGGGATTGGCAGATGACCCGCGACCGACATTTGTCAGCGAGCTACTCTCTGAAGAAAGGGTGGCCGCGTTAAAGAACGTGCTTCTACGACATAAAGACTGCTTCGCGTGGAACTACTCTGAGATGCCAGGATTAGATCCGGAGGTTGCTGTGCATAAATTAGCAATATCCCCAGATATCAAGCCAGTCAAGCAAGCGCCAAGATGGATGCGACTCGAGCTTGAGATGAGCATCAACGCCGAAGTCAAGAAGCTGATCGATTCTGGATTTATCCAAGAAGTCCAATATCCCGATTGGATCGCCAATATCGTCCCGGTAATGAAAAAGAATGGGACGGTACGCATATGCGTGGATTTCAGGGATCTCAATAAAGCCTGTCCAAAGGATGATTTCCCAGTACCGGTAACCGAGCTGATGATAGATAACACGTCCACTCACGAGGTTTTCTCCTTTATGGACTGTTCGTCGGGATACAATCAGATAAAGATGCATCCCGAAGACCAGAAGCACGCCGCTTTCCGGACCCCTTTGGGTATATTCTGCTACAGGGTTATGCCCTTTGGTCTAAAGAACGCTGGCGCTACCTATCAAAGGGCCATGACAAAGATCTTTGACGACCTCATACATGACATCGTCGAGTGCTATATCGATGACCTCGTAGTAAAGAGCACATCATACGAAGAGCATTTAAACCATCTGGAGACTGTATTTCAACGCCTTCGGCAATATAATTTGAAAATGAATCCCCTCAAATGCGCGTTAGGAGTTTCCTCGGGCAAATTCCTGGGATTCATCGTTCGACACCGAGGTATCGAAATAGATCCGTCAAAGATTAAAGCGATCATGGAAATGCCTCCGCCAAGAACCCTCAAATAGTTGCGGTCTCTCCAAGGGAAGCTCGCATACATCCGGCGATTTATCGCCAATCTTTCCGGCAAATGCCGTCCTTACAGCCATCTGATGAAAAAGGGAACTCCGTTCGTTTGGGATCACAAATGCCAAGGTGCACTAGACGAGATCAAGCAATACCTGCAGAACCCTCCGGTGTTGGCCGCGCCGGTCAAAGGAAAACCCCTCATTCTTTATACAACCGCCCTCGAAGGTTCCTTGGGCGCATTATGGGCGCAAGAGAACGATCAGGGAAAAGTGAGAGCACTCTACTACTTAAGTCGAGTTCTGCTGGGGGCAGAAAGCAACTACTCTCCCATTGAAAAACATTGCTTGGCATTAATCTTCGCGATAACAAAGCTCAGACACTATGCGTTGGCGCATGAAGTCCGTCTTATTTCAAAAGTGGACCCCCTTAAATACTTGATGTCAAAAGCCATATTGACGGGACGACTCGCTAAATGGGCCCTACTCTTGATGGAGTTCTCGGTAACGTATCAACCTCTCAAGGCAGTGAAAGGCCAGGCCATTGCCGATTTCCTCGATGAGCACCCGATACCGGCCGATTCTCCTCTGAACTGTGATTTGCCGAACGAGCATGCATTTGATGCAATTGGCGGCGGTAGCACCCGATGGGAACTCTATTTCGATGGAGCGTCCTCTGTAAAGAAACAGAAACAAGGTATCCCAATGATCAAATCGGGGATAGGTCTCGTTTTTGCAACTCCACAAGGAGGGATAATGCGCTTCGCCTTCTCCTTAACAGAGCCAAGGACAAACAATGAAGCTGAATACGAAGTTCTGATAGCAGGCCTCGAAATCGCCATCGACATGGGAATTGAAGACCTCCTTATATACGGGGATTCTCAGCTGGTCGTTAGTCAAGTAAATGGTGACTACCAAACGTGCAAGCCGGAGTTGGTGAAGTATGGCGAAAAGGTGCAACAACTATTAACCCAAATTCCCTTCTATACTTTGGAGAATATACCGCGCGCGGAAAACAGCAAAGCAGACGCGTTAGCCAAACTTGCTAAAGAACTGGCGGACGAAAACCTTGATGATGTAAGAATCGTGGTACAAAGCCGTCGAGTGCTTGCCCCGGCAGAAATACCTCCGGAATTATATAAAGAGAAGGGAGCGACTGAGCAGACGACCCTACAAATAAAAGACCATGAGAAGGCCGAGGACTGGAGGGAAGTCTTCATAGACTACTTTAAGTCCCACCTAATACCCAAAGATACATCCTCAAGGCATCAACTCATGAAACGAGCTCTATCTTTCGCCTTCGTCAACGATACTCTATACAAGAGATCGTTTAATTCTCTATGGCTGAGATGCTTAGGACCTGACGAAGCGGAAAGAGTCATTCAGGAAGTTCACGACGAACTTTGCGGTTCTCACCAAGCAGGCCCAAAGATGAAGTTAAAAATTAAACGGATGGGTTACTACTGGCCCACGATGATCCAGGACTGTCTCGAGTTTGCGAAGCAATGCCACTCGTGCCAGATCCATGGAGACTTTATCCACCAACATCCGAATCCACTACATCCAACGGTAGCTAGTTGGCCATTCGAAATGTGGGGGACTGACATAGTCGGCCCCATCGAACCAGCATCATCCCCGGGACATCGTTTTATCCTGGCGACGACTGATTACTTCTCCAAATGGGCAGAAGCAGTACCACTGAGGGAAGTGAAGACGGAGAATATCCTCCATTTCTTCAAGACGCACGTCATCTATCGGTTCGGAACCCCACGGCGGATCATCTCTGATAACGGGCCAGCCTACAGAAGCCATAAGATTAGCCGCTTCGCGCAGCAGCACAATATAGACTGGAGATATTCTTCAGTTTACAACCCACGGGCTAACGGTCTGGCCGAGGCCTTCAATAAGACCTTGACGAAGATCATAAAAAAGACCGTTTCCCGAAATAAGAGAGACTGGCACGAGAGGCTGCAAGAAGCCCTTTGGGCTTATCGAACAACATTCAAGACGGCCACGAACACAACGCCGTACGCGTTGGTGTTTGGGACGGAAGCAGTACTCCCCCTCGAGATAGAGTTACCCTCTCTGCGAGTGGCGGTCCACCACGAGCTGACGGACGAAGAAAATGCTCACCTTCGGCTTGAGGAGCTTGATGCCCTCGACGAAACCCGGCTCATAGCGCAACAACATCTAGAAGCCTACAAAGCAAAGATGACGCGCTCATACGAAAGATTGACCAGGCCGAGGACGTTCCACCAAGGCGAACTCGTACTAGTAGTCAAAAGACCTATGATCCCCAATCGTGCCAAGCGGGGGAAATTTGAGCCAAACTACGAAGGCCCTTACATCATAGACAAGGTCTACCAGGGTGGAGCCTATCTACTCATGGACATGCACGGTGAAAGGCCTTTCAGGCCAATAAACGGCCGCTTCTTAAAGAAATACTATGCTTAATGAGCCACAGCCTGGGTCAATGATAGATGACGACGACTATGTCCACTCGCTATCTTCCTAGGCTCAGACTTTACAAGCAGCAGCTGGCCTTCCCATAACGACGGACCGAAACGTCCTTAAACTAACGACGGACCGAAACGTCCTTAAACTAACGACGGACCGAAATGTCCTTCAACTAACGACGGACCGAAACGTCCAGAGCGGATCCTGGTCCTCGCGAAGCACGGCAATGAACCCGTGTGAAGCATCCAGAGCGGAGCCTAGTCCTCGCCTAACGCGGCAGTGAACCCGTGTGAAGCATCTAGTGCAAAATTCCTGGTTACGTGGAACGCGGATAATATCACTCTCTGACCCCGTGGAAAACGTCCAGAGCGGATCCTGGTCCTCGCAGAGCACGGCAGTGAACCCGTGTGAAGCATCCAGAGCGGAGCCTAGTCCTCGCCTAACACGGCAGTGAACCCGTGTGAAGCATCTAGTGCAAAATTCCTAGTTACGTGGAACGCGGATAACGTCACTCTTTGACCCCGTGGAAAATGTCCAGAGCGGATCCTGGTCCTCGCAGAGCACGGCAGTGAACCCGTGTGAAGCATCCAGAGCGGAGCCTAGTCCTCGCCGAACGCGGCAGTGAACCCGTGTGAAGCATCTAGCGCAAAATTCCTGGTTACGTGGAACGCGGATAATGTCACTCTTTGACCCCGTGGAAAACGTCCAGAGCGGATCCTGGTCCTCGCCAAGCACGGCAGTGAACCCGTGTGAAGCATCGAGAGCGGAGCCTGGTCCTCGCCAAGCACGGCAGTGAACCCGTGTGAAGCATCCAGAGCAAATACCGGACTGTGGAGTCCTTAAAATCCACGGACTATGATGTCCTTAACCTCGACCGTGATGTCTTAAAACTAACGATCAACCACCCCGATTCCCTACAGATTCTGCCTTGGTTTAAGGGTACATCTCTTCACTCCTTTGATACCTGGCGTTGTAATTCCTCAACGTCTTCAAAGAGGTGACGGGTCCCTGCAACCAAACACCGGACTGTGGAGTCCCTAAATCCACGGACTATGAGGTCCTTAACCTTGACCGCGATGTCTTAAAACTAACATCGGACTGTGGAGTCCTTAAATCCACGGACTATGAGGTCCTTAACCTTGACCGTGATGTCTTAAAACTAACAGCGGACGGTGGAGTCCCTAAATCCATGGACTATGAGGTCCTTAATCTTGACCGTGATGTCTTAAAACTAACAGCGGACGGTGGAGTCCCTAAATCCACGGACTATGAGGTCCTTAACCTTGACCGTGATGTCTTAAAACTAACAGCGGACGGTGGAGTCCCTAAATCCACGGACTATGAGGTCCTTAACCTAGACCGCGACGTCTTTAAACTACAATACCTGGAGAAACCCCTGATTCCGTAAAACACGGATAAGGGTGACCACATCCAGCACTTACAAGTCCTCACGGCCTGTAAGGAAAAAAAACTCTCTTATGAGATCCTTACGACTCTCAAGGGAAAACCCGCTTGAGAATCCTCACAATTCTTAAGAAGAACTTACACCTATGGGATCCTCTCGACCTGTAGGGAGAAAAACTCTTTATGAGACCCTCGTGACTCATAAGATGCAAAAGCCTTAGAAAGCAGATCTTAACCCTAAATCCCGAGCCATCACTGTCCTGCAAGGAAATCAAGATAGAATATCCGCAGAATACGTTCAATAGAAAGGGAACACACCATTGAAGAGAAAAGCATGCATTTGCAACCGTACGAATGTTTAAAAGGAAATGTTACCTGAGGCACTGACGCGCATGCAACGTAACGATGGTGCTCGCAATTAAAGAAAATTCCTATGAGAGAAACATGCAGCTCGTTTACGCAAGCAAGACACACGTACAACTATCTGACAAACATGAAAATTCAACAGAAAGCATGCAAACCACCAATGATTAAAGGAGTACATTGATTCAAACATACTACATTGGTGGGAAAAGATCACCAAACATGGGATCAGAAATACAAGGGTTAACAAAGCAAAACACAAAATTCTCCAACTCCCTCTCCGCCTTCTCCAGCACGTCAAAACGGTGGTTTCCGCGAGGAGTCGCTCCCCACCGGTTGGAGCCGTGCTCATCAGCGAAAGCAGACATGACGGCCCGACGAGCTCTTATCTGACTCAGTAAATGAACTGAGTGATCCTTCAGAGCTTGAGTGATTAAACAAGCCTCATGAAAACACTCAAGCTCGTCCTCCGCCGCGTCAAGGATCGCCGAAGTCATCTCCGCCGGATGAGGGGGTATATCGGCAAGCACAGACAGGAGGATCATCCGGAGCCAAATGGAGCCCATGGGAAGAGGAGAGCCCCGACGGGTCAGTAGCTCATACATCACCGTGTCACATTGAGCGTCGGTGAGAAGGGGATCCGCCAGCCGCGCAGCGAAGCGAGGAATTATCTCCTCAAGGGGCACCTCCCATGGTTGCCGACGAGCATGGGGACGATTGCAAGCCATGTCGATTGATCGGGTTCTCAAAGATGACCACCTTAAGGTATGAATGGGTTCTCTGTGAAGGAAAGAAGTAAGGCATATGGTTCAGGTTATAAAGGAGAGCATTTAATGCTATGCACAAAAAATGCTGTGCATGGTGGGACTATTCTCAAAGCCGGAAAGAAGGGGAGAGCGTTGGAAATGAAATCCAACGACGCATTGGAATTAGGTTAGGGAAATGAAACGTCCCATCAAGCAGATCCCTGCATACGCAACATGTGAGCACTAGCCTTTGACTGAAAAATGAGGCGGCACTGCACAGACACAACAGAGAACTAAGCTCTGAGAACGAGAAGCAAATTCTTAAAAGAAAGGTTTGAAAGGAAGGACATGAAAAAGTGAAAGCGCTTCTGAAAGGACGTTTCGTCTACCCTACTCCCCAAAGCAGATCCAGCGGTCACAAAAGTGACAGCGTTGCACTCACGTGCAGACACGTGAGAACAACGCTGTGGGGGCATTTGTTTCCTGATTTAAAATCAGGAAAGCCTAGGGAAAAGGCTTCAGAAAAGGGTCACGTGCTTACACGTGACCAGCAGTCACGTGTTGGCACGTGACACCTAAACGCACCATCAAGGAAAGTTCAGTTTTCTGACTACACTGAAGAAAAGGGACTTCAGAAAGAGTCACGTGCTCCCACGTGACCAGGGTCACGTGTAGACATGTGACATTTAAATGCAAGCGTTAAAGGCACACCGGTTCCCTGATTAAACCAAGGAAAAGGCTCCAGACGAGGGTCACGTGCTCACACGTGACCAGGGGTCACGTGGTGGCACGTGACGGCTAAGCAGCAGAAGAAGGCAGAGTGCAAAAGAAGAAAAGGGCTCGTTACAAGGGGGTCACGTGCCCACATGTGACCATGGGTCACGTGGTCACACGTGACCGGCTTTCAAAGCCCATTTTGTCAACAGAATTAAATGCTGAAGGAGATTCAAATCTTTCCAAAGGAAAGTGACTATCTGGAACCGATCGAATTAAAGATTTAAAGATGATTAAATATCATCTATCTATGGGAAAATCTCGAGTTTGGAAAGATTTCGCCTTTAAATCTAACAGAAATAACAAAGGAGAATCCCTGGATTTGAAATCCAATGGTGAATAAAATTCACCTAATAATCCAAAGGTCAAAAACGAATGATGGATGCAAATCAAATCTCTTAATGAAGATTCATCAAAAACTAATTGATTCGGCTGCTTCTCCTATAAATAGGAGCCAAGAGACAAAAAAAAAGGAGATATATACGCAGAGGGAGAAAAAAGGAGAGAGCCTTGATACTTTGAGGAATTTGGAGCTTCTGCAAAAGAAAACCCTAGGTAAGAAAGGGAAGGCTTCTTGAAAGAAGGAGAATTTAATTCTCAACAGAGTTTAACTCTGATAATGTAAAAACAGAAGAACATATTTCTTCTCTCTTTGATAGAGGATCTGCAAAGTGCACATCTCCCCTTTAGGTTGAGAATTTAATTCTCAATGGGTTGAGATCCTGCCATGCAGATCCAAAACATAGAGAGGGAATGGAAACATGAGAATTTAATTCTCACAGAACTATAGGAATTTAATTCCTTTAAGATAAAAGTAGGGCTTGACCCTGTGTTATGGGAATTTAATTCCTTCAGAACAGAGAGAAACAGGGTTTAACCCTAATTAAGAACTTAGTTCTGTTGAAACAATAGGAATTTAATTCCCTTAATCATAATTTAACAGGGAATGGAAGTTTAATTCCTTAAAAAGCTTTTATTAGGGTTTAACCCTATTCAGTTCTTCACATATACGAGGAATTTAATTCCTACAGAAGATTCAGAGTTCAACTCTACTCCAGAATATAAGTCTTCAAAAGGAAGTAGGAATTTAATTCCTCCGAAATTTAAAGCTCAAGGAATTTAATTCCTGAAAAAAGATTAACAGAGCCTCTAAACAACATACATGAAGGCAGGGTCACGTGCCACCACGTGACCCCCTCAAAAAATCTACAGAAAGCCCTTTGAGGCAGTCCCCCACGTGACCCACGTGACCCTTGACAGAAGCTCTAACACATAAGTATATGAATGCCCGTCACGTGATGGCACGTGATGCTCTGAAAGATGCACTAATCTCAGCAGAATGAGTGGAGAAAGGGCGCTCTCACGTGTTGCCACGTGACCCCTTTTGCCTTAGTGTTTAACACTAAATTGGAACTCTCGAATCCAGTATTGAAACACTGTTGGGCCTTAGTGTTCAACACCAATCAAAGAACTTTATTTGCAGTGTTCAACACTGACTACCTTAGTGTTTAACACTAATTTGAGGGCTCTGTTGCCGATGCTTGATACTGATCTGTTTTAGTGTTTAACACTAATTTGAAAGCCTTGTTGCTGGTGTTTGACACCAATTATCTTTTAGTGTTAAACACTAACTTGTCAACCTCATTCCCAGTGTTCAACACTGATTGCTCTGTAGTGTTTAACACTAGGCTTTGGCCCAATTGGCTAAAGGGATAGAGGCAAAGCCTCTCCTTCAATGGACCAACAAGAAGTCAATATTCCAGACATGATAGGACTTAGCCCAAGCTGGCCATAAGTCCTCAATTTGTGATTAACTGGGCCAATGGGCTCATAATACAATTAATGGGTCTTGGTCCCAAATTGGGCTAAGGACTACTTAATCCATTCCGGTTCTAGGGTACATCTCTTCACTCCTTTGATACTTGGCATTGTAATCCCTCAGTGTCTTCAAAGAGGTGACGGGTCCCGACGACCACACATCGATATGGACTGTGGGGTCCTTAAACCCATGTCTAATGCAAAATTCCTGGTTACGTGGAACGTGGATAATGTCACTCTTTGACCCCGCGGAAAACGCCCAGAGCGGAGCCTAGTCCTCGCCGAGCACGGCAGTGAACCCGTGTGAAGCATCTAGTGCAAAATTCCTGGTTACGTGGAACGCGGATAATGTCACTCTTTGACCCCGTGGAAAACGTCCAGAGCGGAGCCTGGTCCTCGCCTAGCACGGCAGTGAACCCGTGTGAAGCATCCAGAGCACATACCGGACTGTGGAGTCCTTAAACCCATGGACTACGACGTCCTTAACTTCGACCGAGATGTCTTAAAACTAACAATGGACCGCAATGTCCTTAAACTACCCATGGACCGCAATGTCCTTAAACTACCCACGGACCGCAATGTCCTTAAACTAGAACAATAGAGCCCCGCATGCTCTTTTGTCAGATCTAAACGGTCCCGTTTAAGTTGATCTTAGCCTCAAAGATGGCTAACGTATCCTTAAAGCTTCAAACAGACTGGACTATGAATCCCCCAAATTAACTCTGGCTCGAGGGTACATCTCTGAACTCCTCTGACATCCGTCGTTGTAATCCTTCAACGTCGTCAGAGAGGTGACGGGTCCCGACGGCCAGATATACGATGGACCACTATGTCACTAAACTGGAACAATGGAGCCTAAAATACTCCCTTGTCGGATCTAAATGATCCCGTTAAGTTGATCTTAGTCTCAACATTAGACTGACGTATCCTTAACAAACGTTTGAGTTGATCTTAGCCTCAAATATGGCTGACGTATCCTCAAACCAAACCCCCAAACCCAAATCTAAGATAAACACGGATTTGGACTAGTCCACGCCCTACGGGCGACGACATAACTCAGTCTCCGTAAACAATCCACGGGCAACAAAACATAAAATAAACACACACGGCACGAAGTGACCATCTGGAGAAGGAGAAAGTTTTTACTGCGATGCGGTAGCGTAATTAACTGCAGGGGCTTGCGCCTGCAGGGAAGAGCGTCCCCACAATCAAAAACCCCTCAAACGAGGGGGAATCTAACGAAGTCTGCTACATCGGCCGCATCCGTCTAAACCTCCGAAGCACGGTGCCATAAACAACTTGGCATCTTCGGAGAGGTGGACGGATAGCACCAATTAGCATCTGCCCCGAATCTCTTGCACGGACGCCCATGTCGCGCCGCCATTCGGAGGGGAACACCCCAATGGGGGATCTCTTTAGATCAAAAGATCTGTGAGAGCAAAGCTCTTTGGTTTAAGATTGGTTTGAATTAATTTAATTTCATTTAGATTAATTTTTACCTAGAGTTTCTAACTTTGGAAATGAGCAAAGCTCTGAAGTTCTTAAGCAAGAGCAAAGCTCTGTTGAAATCAAGAATCTTGAAAAAGGGTGAAGATTTTTTTTAAGGGCCAAAGGTCCTATTTATAAGGCGCTTGCGCCCCTTCAGCTCACCCCTTGATCCAACGGTCAGGAGCTTGCCACCGCTGCACTCACGTACGCGCCACGTGAGCGCAACGGTGGGGGGGCATTTGTTTCCCCCAATCAGAGCAAAGCTCTGCTGGAAATTCAAAATTCAAATTTTGAAGTAACGCTTCAAATCCCGGGCGCAACGCGCCACGTTTCAGGCGCAGATACATCAGCGCAGCGCCCAAAGCAGCGCACCCAATCAGAGCAAAGCTCTATTTAAAGCAAAATTAAAGGAAGCAATGCTTCAGTTGCGCAAGCACTGCGCTGCGCGACACGTGTCAGCGCAGATGCGCTGGCGCAGTTGCGCTGCGCTCTGCGCTGCGCGACACGTGTCAGCGTAGATGCGCTGCCGCAGGTGCGCTACGCGGTGCGCTGCTTGACACGTGTCACGCGCTGGGGAATTTGCGCCAAACAGAATCAAGATTCTAGAGAAATCTTTTTCTTCTTGTTAAAACAAGAAGATTTTCTTCTGTAAAACAGAAGCCCTTGGATCAAAGATCCAACGGTGGGAAAAATTCCCCAAATCACTCAGAGAAAGATCTCTTTAACTAATTTATGGGCACTATAGAAAGGACCCTAGACCTCAATTTAAAGGCATCAACATTTTTGAGAAATCAAGAGCTTCAAACAGAGAGAATTCTGAAAAAGTTTCAAGAAAAAGGTAAAAAAAAACCTTCATAAATTAGAAGAAATTTCTTCTAATAGATCATTGATCTAAGAACAAGATCAATGATCTTCACATAATAAACAGTGCTTTGCACTTCTTATGAACCACTGATTCTTTAAACAAGAAAAACAAGAAATACTTGTTTTCTTTGATTCTCATTAGATCGAAGAAAACAAATAGTGCTTTGCACTTCTTTTATGAACCATTGGTTCTTGAATCTAAAAGATTCTCAAATTAATAGTGCTTTGCACTTATAAATCTGCACTGTTGCGCTCTTGGGCTGGCGCAAGCCACCAGAGAGCGCCACGTGTTAGCATCTGAACCATTTGCGCTATGCGCTTTTGAAATAGAGCTTTGCTCTCTGAAATTGGCGCAACTCACCAGAGCGCGCCACGTGTCAGCAGCGCAAGCGTAGCGCACTAGCGCAGCGCACTGCGCTGCATGACACGTGTCATCATTACAAGTGCTTGCGCTCTTTGATTGGCGCAAAGCTCCCGAAAAATGCAATGCATTTCTTTTGTTAAAGGGCCAGGCCCAAGTCAAAAAGACCTAGCAGGCCAAAATAAATTTCAAAGCAATAAAAAGGGCAGAACCCAAGTAAAATTGATGCTCTGCATCATTTATAAATGGGCAGAGCCCAAAACAAATTGATGCTCTGCATCCTTTATGGGTAGAGCCCAAATAAAAATAAAAAGAAATGCAATGCAAAAGCAAATAAAATGTTGACCATTTTCAACTGGACTTAGCCCAATTTTGGCCGTAAGTCCTCAAATTAAATTGACTGAGCAAGATTGCTCTCTTAAATCAATTTACCTCCGGTTCGAGGATACATCTCCGAACTCCTCTGGCACCTGTCGTTGTAATCCTTCAACGACGTCAGAGAGGTGACGGGTCCTGACGACCACATACAAATACGGACTGCGGGGTCCTTAAACTCGTGGACCGAAACGTCCTTAAACTAATATTGGACCTAAACGTCCTTAAACTAATATTGGACCGAAACGTCCTTAAACTAATTTTGGACCGAAATGTCCTTAAACTAATAATGGACTGAGACGTCTTTAAACTAATGGTGGACCACCACGTCCCTAAACAGGAACATGGACCACTACGTCCCTAAACTGGAACAATAGAGCCTCCAAATGCTCTTTTGCCGGATCTAAACGGTCCTGATTAAGTTGATCTTAGCCCCAAATACGGCTAAGGTATCCTTAAACATTTAAATGGACTATAAAACTCCCAATCGATTTTTGTTCAAGGGTACATCTCTGAACTCCTCTGACACCTATCGTTGTAATCCTTCAACGACGTCAGAGAGGTGATGAGTCCTGACGGCCATATATATTAAATGGATCACCACGTTAAGTTGATCTTAGTCTCAAACAGGACTAACGTATCCTTAACGAATGTTTAAGTTGATCTTCGCTTCAATACGGCTAATGTATCCTTAAACTAAAAACACCAAACCTAAATCTAAGTAAATACGGATTTGGACTAATCCACGTCCTACGGGCGACGACATTACTCAGTCTCCGTATACAATCCACGGGCAACCACAAACAAAACAAACACACACGACACGAAGTGAAATTCTAGAGAAGGAGAAAGTGGTTACCGTGATGCGGTAGCGTAATTAACTGCAGGGGCTTGCGCCTGCAGGGAAGAGCATCCCCACAATCAAAAACCCCTTCAAGTGAGGGGGAATCTAACGAAGTCTGCTACATCGGCCGCATCCGTCTAAACCTCCGATACACGGTGCCATAAATCAACTTGGCATCTTCGGAGAGGTGGACGGATAGCACCAATTAGCATCTGCCCCGAATCTCAGGCAAGATGAACCTACGCGGCATTCTTCTCTGTATTCGGAGGGGAACAATCGTCATAGAGTCTTGTGTGTCCTCCCACTGTACTTTGATCTCCACCCTACCACGGCTCTACTGTGTCGTGCAAACAGGTGCATTTTGGGTAAAGTCCCGAGGCACATGGAGGCAATGAGAGATAGGAGGGGTTTCGTCTTTCTCGGTATTGGGAGTTGATATCGCACCATACTTGATTGGCTATAACAGGAAGTCCCTGGCCAGGGTTGCTGAGATTTACTGATAAGTGTTATCAATAGTTTCTCGATCTGTTATGAGCCATACAACGGCATGACTTATTGAGTTATTGGGGTAGACGATACCATCCCCAGACTCGATATGCAGCATATCTGACGAAGAGACCGGACTGTACGGTAAGTGTTGCCAGTTGGCTCGACGGGAGTTTTGACAGGATCGCTTGTTTTTCTTCTGATCGCTCAATACCTGGGAGCCGTTATGTACAGCTAGTGCCGCTGACAGTTTTTGGGTATGTGATATGATCACTGCCTACTGCCAGTATATTAACAAGTCTTAGAGTCCCACAGAGGGGTTTCCTAGCTCTAGCGAAATGATGTGGGGTGCATATGGGATATGCGCGAGAGCTCAATTAAATGCGTGTATATGATACCTTATTTTAAATCAGGCATTTACTATTGGTCGGGTCGTATGTGATATGACCGGGTTATTAAATCAAGTGTTGATTTAATATTGAATTTTAGCTCATTTATTTAAACCTTTTCTATTTGGATGTATCCATGAATGTATGCATGTATATACATGTTGATATCAATGCACACATGCATGCATACTTGTATCATTGTTGTTGATACATTGGAGATGGCAATGCAAGACTCACATGGTAGATATATATGTATATATATTCATTATTGAGAAAAAGAAAATTATTAAATCATGATTGATTATTCTTCTTCACTATTCTTTACTTGACATAGGTTTTGACCATGGTTTAATTACCTTTGTTCTTTAACTCACAAATGAAAATATCTAAATATTTATTAACCATGGTTCTATGTGAGTGTGACTCATATACATATATTTTCTTTTCTCATTTATCTTGAGAATTATCATTATCACAAAAGAGCTCAAGCTAGCCATCTCCTTCATCTTCCTCCTTCATGCTCTCTACCCTTTTCATGTGAGCAAAGGAAATAAAAAGGAAATGTTTTTAAGTGAGAAAACAAACCACATCACCAATCTATACTACTCTAGCCCATTAGTGTAGGTTGTTTGCTCCACTTCTTCATAAATCAAGTGAAGCTCGGAGCTTGAGCCAAGGGACTCCGGGTGGATCGTCGTGGACTTGGAAGGATTCAAGCAAGCCGGTTCAAACCGTAGTTGATCCAATGAGTCAAGGAGGGAGGTCTACAAAGGTTGTATTTCTCTCCACTTAATGTTAGACACTACTTTGTATGTGATACTATATGTTGTTACCCTAGATTTCTAGTTCGATTCATGGTTGGAATTACTTAGCACCCCTTAAATTTTTAATATAGTATGTGATGCAACCCAAACCCTAGGTATGGTACTAAAGAATCCTTACACCTGGATAGCTGGCCGCTGCGGGTAAGTGTTTTGGGTTGAAACTGGGTTGCGTCTATAAGGACATGTTCCAATTCCATGATTGGATGCGCCACAAACTAAGCACATGCCTTTTGCGTGCCTACAATCCTTCCACAAGTGTCCATCCCTTTTGCAGTAGAAGAAAAAATCTGGACTTAGCTGGTTATTGGTTTCTTCTGGTCTCCTGAGTTCAACAATTGGCCTTGAAGAGGCTCCTCCTGCCATCTGAGTGGCAGGACGCTTCACTCCGGCCGATTGAGTTCTGCCCTTCTTCTTCACTACTGCCTCGTATCTTCGGACAACCTTCAAAACCAAATCATGGGTTGGGAAATCCCCTATAGCTAAGGCAGCTTGGATTTCCTGGTCCAACCCTTGCTGAAATCTTCTAGCCCCGATCTCAGCAGTCGGTATGAGATGGGCCGCAAACCTGTTATGGTCTTGTGTTAGCTGTGTAGTATGTGATATTAGAAAATCGAATATTGAGACATGTCTTACCTACTGAGTATGGTAAACTCAGTATCATATTCATCCACGGATTTGGTCTATATAGAACCCAATTGTAGGTGAATGAACTGCTGCTCCATGTCAAATCGGGCAGTCTCAGGGAAGTATTTCGCGTCGAACATGTCGCGAAAAGTTCTCCATTCGATCGGTTGTTCAAGGCGGCTTTATTCCGCCTTCCACCAGACTCGTGCATTGTCAGTGAGCTGCAGCTTCGCAACTCGAACCCAAGCGATCTCTGGAACTTGTGCTGCTGCCAGATCATCCTCAATACTTTGAGCCCATTCCTCGGCTTCCAGAGGGCTCTTTTTTCCCGAAAACTGCTTGGGGTGTAAAGCCCGAAATTGCTTTTCCCTAGGTGCTTCCGCTTCTGGACGGTTCATCAAAATAGCAGTCTGCTGCTGCTGTCCCTCCAGAAGGCTGCGGATCGCCTCAAGCAATACTGTCTGCTCATTGATCGGAGCAGCGACGGTAAGTGTAAGCGGTAGAGGTGGTGGAGTGTTGTTGAATTTAGTACTGGTGTTGTTTGGAGAATCCATAACCTTGAAATAAAAATTTGGGTTAGGACAGATTCAATGTATATGAAATTATAAGATTCAAGGAATATGTAAAGAATGTTTTTAGCTGCTGATTCTTGTATTATATTTCTTAGGACTTCATGCAAAATTGACCCGCATGTCCATACAGAACTGACATGCATGTCCATATAGAGCTGACATGCATGGGCCGCCAACAAAACCTGTCACGCCCCACTTCCCGGTGTACAGGGAGGAGACGCGGCAATGCCCGCTATGTATTTACTTAGAAATGAACACGCTAAGCGTATCTAAGCAATATAAAGTAAATGTACACAAGAGACAGGAATATAAAAGAACGACAACTTTATTTATTAAATATTCTTTTACAGGTACAACTGAAAAAGTAAATACAGGAATATAAAGCAATACCTAAACAATGGCATAACTGAAATGAAAAGTATATACAGGTGAAGTCAATGCTCATGATCTTCTGTGAACTGCTCAGGGGTCTGCTCTAAGTGCTCCTGACTGGTCTCGAACTCTAGTGTGCCCGATCCACCTGACAACATTCCAAAGAAAGAAGAAAAGGAATGTCTTCAACGAACAATCACTCGGTAAGTCCCAAAGAAGGAAAGAAGTAGAATAGACAGAAAGAGAGTTTAACTAGTAATGTTTGATTATAATGTTAATGCAGTTGTTTGTAGCTTGGTACAGAATATGCCAGTGTATACGAGAGGAGTCCAACTTACACCGTGGAATTTGGTAACCCGTAGTACAAGACTCCATCGAAAATACCACGGAACAACGGCATGGGTGTAATTATGTCTTAAGTGACCACCTCGTACCACCTTTAACATATTCCGTATCAGTCTACCCCTTTATAAACCCCTAGTGTCTTATAGTATTGATTGTACTGATTGTAGCGTATTGTCTTGTAGTAAATGGAAGACTTGCCGAAACCATGATATCAGTAAATGGAATGGATATAAATGGATAGTCATGTAAACGGAATATATCCATGGTTCGGTTCAGTCATGTTCATGTTCTTATAGATTGTATTCTGGCATTCATGAATTCATGTTGTATTTTAGTTTATACTTGAATCATATTCAAGTCATATTGATTTCAGATTAGACTGTGACTCGAACTGAGTCAGACTTTTAAACAGAATTGAAGTCCTGATTGTTTTGGAGTTATCGGTAACTGCTGCACATGGACGGCGGTATTTGTATCTTTTTCCAAGATAATTACCATATTGATAACACCATTGTTAGATTGTCTACCTTAGATAGGCAAGCACCCACATTCTCCGGCTCCCCAAGACTCAAGATAATTGGTCCCGCTTAAACCTATATTTACTAGGGTCCTTATTGTAATTTAGTAGAACTTGAGGGGGTTTTATGTATAAAATAATTTTGATATAATTTCAAAATACACCTCAAGTATTTAATTATCGTCTTTAGGGTTTTCATAGATGTATATTTTATAAAAGTGAAATTTCTAGTGAGTAGAACCTAGTTTTCATAGTATATGGTATTTTATTGAAATATCGGTATTTTGCATTGAATTGTAATGGTGTTTTCCTGTAATGGTGATTCCTTTGATTTAGAAAACTTGGAATATTTAAATAATATAATTAAAATAGATATTTTGATAATAGTTATATATATATATTTAATAAAAATAACTTTTATTTATTTTTGTAGAAATCTCATTTTCTAAAGAAAAATGTATTAAAATTCCATCGAGATCGAATGCTCCTTTTGGAGGTCTGCATCTCGCTCTACTAGGCCTGAGGATGTGCGATAATCCGCACCATCCCGAACAGGGTCCCCAAAAATGGGTTGTAGAGGCGCAATTGCAAGGAATTGATTAACACACTTTTTAAAGAAATGGTTTTGCAAATTGATGGTATTTATTTGTAATGTCGTATTATCCCATAACTATATTCCCAAAATTTCATCGTGCTATATCAAAGATGTGTGTTGTGATGAGGTAAGTCATTACCTCGTGAGTTATCTAAAGTTAATATAGGTATTATATTGATTTGTGTCGAAAATAAAGTATGAGGTATTTTACCGCAAAAATACGATAAAGGTTGCATAAAATATTTTTTTGAGATGAAAATTATTTTAATGTGTTTTTTAATGTTTGTTAAACATTATATGAGAGTATGGTATTTTATTTTTTAAGAAAAGTAGAATTTTTAAAGAAAAACCGAATCGGAAGTCGGATTAACTCCGCTTCCGTCGGGTTTTAGAGATGAAAGTTTTTAGAATAGAAGATGAGAGGGGGAGAAGGGATTTACTGGCTATCGAGAAAGAAGAGAGGTAGGGTAAGACTAGGGAAGCGTCGGGGCGTCGTTTCGTCGCCGGAATCTCCTCGGAACTTCGCCGGAACTTCACCCTTCGCTAACTCCACTTGCACACTATAAGGACTTGAGAATTTTTGAGAGTTTTT
This sequence comes from Agapanthus africanus, assembly GCA_030015575.1. Taxonomy (NCBI): domain Eukaryota; kingdom Viridiplantae; phylum Streptophyta; class Magnoliopsida; order Asparagales; family Amaryllidaceae; genus Agapanthus; species Agapanthus africanus. The sequence goes on along the minus strand of JASDDO010000026.1, from coordinate 17,874,630 downwards.
GTAATGAAATTCTGAGTGAGGAAAGGTGAAATGGAGTGTGGTATTTATAGGGAAAATTAGGGTTTAGAGGTGATGAAGAATGAATTAAAAATGCATTAAAATTTTGGTTTAATGCCACTTTTTAATTCACTGTTTATTTTTAATAAAAACAAACAGTACAGGGGTTAAGGGGGGAGGCCAAGGGACTATAGTTAGAAAAATGGAGCATTACCTACGAAGGGGAGCCGGCATCGCCGGAGAAAGGGAGAAACTAGCCGGTCCATTACCGACGAGGGGAGTTTGGATTCACACCACGTGTCCCTGTCTGTGTGTGCAACATTTTCCAAATGTTAGTTTATTCTGTGTCTCTTCATTTTACGTGTAGTGCACGTGTAAACTCTTGGGCTTCTAAAAGATTAAAGGAAAATTTAATAAAAAGATAATGTGGCTGGGGGTGTTCCCCTCCGAACGACGGCGACGACGTGGCGTCTCGCCTGAAATTCGGGGCAGATGCTAATTGGTGCTGTCCGTCCACCTCTCCGAAGATGCCAATTTGATCCATGGCACCATGTATCGGAGGTTTAGACGGATGCGTCCGATGTAGCAGACTTCGTCAGATCCCCCCTCGTTCGAGGGGTTTTTGATTGTGGGGATGCTCTTCCCTGCAGGCGCAAGCCCCTGCAGTTAATTACGCTACCGCTTTGCGGTAACAACTTTCTCCTTCTCCAGATGGTCACTTCGTGTCGTGTGTTCTTGTTTTATGTTTCATTGCCCGTGGATCGTTTACGGAGACTGAGTTATGTCGTCGCCCGTAGGGCATGGACTAGTCCAAATCCGCATTATCTTAAATTTAGGTTTGGGGGTTTGGTTTGAGGATACGTTAGCCACGCTTGAGGCTAAGATCAACTCAAACGTTTGTTAAGGATACGTTAGTCTAGCTTTGTGACTAAGATCAACTTAACGGGATCGTTTGGATCCTACAAAAGAGTGTTTGGACTCTAATGTTCCAGTTTAGGGACGTGGCTGTCCATCATATGTGTGTGGCCATCGGGACCCGTCACCTCTCTGACGACGTTGAAGGATTACAACGACGGATGTCAGAGGGGTTCAGAGATGTACCCTCGAGCCAGAGTTAACTTGGGGGATTCGTAGTCCAGTTTGCTTGAAGGTTTTAAGGATTCATTAGCCATCTTTGAGGCTAAGATCAACTTAAACGGGACCGTTTAGATCCGACAAAAGAGCATACGGGGCTCTATTGTTCTAGTTTAAGGACATTGCGGTCCATTGGTAGTTTAAGGACATCTCGGTCGATGGGTAGTTTAAAGACATCTCGGTCGATGGGTAGTTTAAATACATCTCGGTCGATGGGTAGTTTAAAGACATCTCGGTCGATGGGTAGTTTAAAGACATCTCGGTCGAGGTTAAGGACGTCATAGTCCATGGGTTTAAGGACTCCACAGTCCGTTATGTGCTCTGGATGCTTCACACGGGTTCACTGCCGTGCTAGGCGAGGACCAGGCTCCGCTCTGGATGCTTCACACGGGTTCACTGCCGTGCTCTGCGAGGACCAGGATCCGCTCTGGACGTTTTCCACGGGGTCAAAGAGTGACGTTATCCGCGTTCCACGTAACCAGGAATTTTGCATTATGCGTGGGTTAAAGGACCCCACAGTCCATATCATGAGTGGTCTTCGAGACCCGTCACCTCTTTGAAGACATTGAGGGATTACAATGCCAAATATCAAAGGAGTGAAGAGATGTACCCTAGAACCGGGGTGGATTAAATAGTCCCTGGCCCAATTTGGGTCAAGACTGATCAATTATGTTATGATCCCATTGGCCCAGTTAATCATGAATTGAGGACTTATGGCCAGCTTGGGCTAAGTCCAATCAGGAGAGGCTTTGCCTCTATCCCTTTAGCCAATTGGGCCTAAGCCTAGTGTTAAACACTTCAGAGCAATCAGCGTTGAACACTGGGAATGACATCTCGGTTGACAGGTTAGTGTTCAACATTGAGAGATAATTGGTGTTAAACACCAGCAATAAGGCTTTTTCAAATTAGTGTTAAACACTAAAACAGATCAGTGTTGAACACTGCAAATAAGGCTTTTTAATCAGCATTGAATGCTAAGGCCCGACAGTGTTTTAACACTGGGCTTGAGAGTTTTAATTTTAGTGTTAAACACTAAGGCAAGAAGGGTCACGTGGCGGCACGTGAGAGCGCCCTCCCTTCAGTTGTTCTGCTGAGATTATCACTTCTTTCAAAGCATCACGTGCCATCACGTGATGGGCATTCAAATGCCTGTGTATTAGAGTTTCTGCCAAGGTCACGTGGATCACGTGGGGTGCTGCCTCAAAGGGACTTCTGTAGCTCTTTTGAGAGGGTCACGTGGTGACACGTGACCCTACCTCCATGTATGTCGTTTAGAGAATCTGTTGATCTTTCTTTTCAGGAATTAAATTCCTCGAGCTTTAATTTTCAAAGGAATTAAATTCCTACTTCCTTTCGATCCCTGAATCTTCTGTAGGAATTAAATTCCTTGTTTATGTGAAGAACTGAATAGGGTTAAACCCTAATGAAAGCTTTTAAGGAGCTAAACTTCCCGTTTTAAAGAATTATGATTAAGGGAATTAAATTCCTGCTGTTTCAACAGAACTATGTTCTTAATTAGGGTTAAACCCTGCTTCTTTTATTTTGAAGGAATTAAATTCCCATGATATAGGGTCGAGCCCTAATTTTATTTTAAAGGAATTGAATTCCTACAGTTCTGCGAGAATTAAATTCTCATGCTTGCATTCCTTCTCTATGTTTTGGATCTGCATGGCAGGATCTCGACCCATTGAGAATTAAATTCTCAACCTTAAGGGGAGATGTGCACTTTGCAGATCCTCTATCAAAGAGAGAAGAGATGTGTTCTTCTGTTTTATATATTAGAGTTAAACTCTGCTGAGAATTAAATTCTCTTTCTTTCCGAAAGCCTTCCCTTTCTTACCTAGAGTTTTTTGCAGAAGATCCAAGTCTTTTCCAAGTATCAAAGCTTTTCTCCTTTTTTCTTTCTCTGCGCATATCTCTTTTTTGTGTCTCTTAGCTCCTATTTATAGGAGAAGCAGCCGAATGAATTAGTTTTTGATGAATCTTCATTGAGAGATCTGATGTGCATCCTTCATTCGTTCTGGACCTTTGGATTATTAGGTGAATTTTATTCACCGTTGGATTTCAAATCCAGAGATTCTCCCTTGTTATTTTGGTTAGATTTAAGGGAGAAATCTTTCCAAACCCGAGATTTTCCATAGATAGATGATGTTTAATCATCTCTGAATCTTTAATTTGATTGGTCCCAGATACTTACTTTCCTTTTGGAAGGATTCAAATTTCCTTCAGAATTTAATTCTGCCGTCAACATGGGCTTTGAAAGCCGGTCACGTGTGACCACGTGACCCATGGTCACGTGCGGACACGTGACCCCCCTTTTGGAATGAAGGATTCTCTTTCTTTCTGCGTTCTGCCTTCTTCTGCTGCTTAGCCGTCACGTGTTACCACGTGACCCCTGGTCACGTGGGAGCACGTGACCTCTTCTGAAGTTCTTTTCTTGGTTCAATTGGAGAGCGAGTTTGCTGCTTTGAACGTCACGTGTCAACACGTGACCCTGGTCACGTGGGAGCACGTGACCTCTTCTGAAGCTCTTTTCCTTGACTTTGCTCAGCGAATCGATGTGCGCTTTTTCTGCACTTCATAGGTCACGTGTCAACACGTGACTGCTGGTCACGTGTAAGCGCGTGGCCCCTTTTTTGAAGCTTTTCTCAGAAGCTTTCCTGATTTTAAATCAGGAAACAAATGCCCCCACAGCGTTGGTCTCACGTGTCAGCACGTGAGTGCAACGCTGTCTCCTCTCGCAACCGTTGGATTCCTTTAGGGATCTGGGGAGATGGAACGTTTCCATTGTTTTCTATAAATGCCGCTGTCTCTTCATAGGAGCCTTCACTCTGCTCATCTTCTTCCTCTGAGAACTTTTCTTTGAGAATTTAATTCTCTTCTTCCAGAGCTTAGTTCTCTGTTTTCAAAATTTTCCAGAGTTTAACTCTGTCAGCGGATCCCTTTCCCTCAGGTAATAATGTTGAACGGCCAAAGCGCCTTCGTCCTTAAAAGAACTCTTTGAATTTTAAATCCGCGTTAAGGGTTTCACAAAGAACCCATTTTTCTTCAAGTTTTTCCATAAGAACAGGAAACCACCTAACTTTCGAACTGTAGGTCTCTTAGGGTTTAGGTGACCTTTGGGAGGACAACGATGGCGTTTTGACTCCATGGAATTTTAATTCCGTCCAAAAATATTTCTGGGAATTTAATTCCCTTTTCTTAATAAGGAATTTAATTCCTATGAAGGACTTGCTTCCTTCACACAGAGGCTTCCTGAGGTCTCTTGGCCCTAGGTTGTCCTTCCGGCAATTAATGCGATAGGGATTTTGTAATGATTCTCGTGACTTTTATTTCAGGTATCATGGATGCCCATCTGTATCGTCTTGACGAAATCATTTCGTACGGGAATATTCGTGCGCTGGGCCGCAGTCAGAACCAGGAGTTCACTGATGCTCAGTGTGCCGAGATCATGGGCCGCTTCGACGAGTACAATCACAGGCTACTCCCCCGTCGCTCTTCTCTTCTGAGGCTGATCGTGCTGGCGATCCGGGAGGCGCTTCCTCTCTTTTGCGCTGGCATACCGCTCGGGGACTTAGACACTGCCGAGGATAAGGTGCATTCAGTGTACCTTATGGGCTTGATCTCAAAGAGGAGGCGGGATGATCTCATTGATCTCCTTCATCAGCTTTTTCAACAAGCAGCCATATTGGGCGCCTACCGGAGGGTAGAGGACATCCGCGGGGACCCCGATGCTTGTGACCGTGAGAGAAAGCATACTCGGGAGGTTCGAAACGCTTGGAAGATCTTAGATAAAGTTAATTTCAATTTTCTCAATCCATGCCCCGCGTCTGAAGCCTTACCATTGTAAAAGTTTTTTCTTTTATTTTGTATCGCCTTCTTGAAGTCTGGATGATAAGCTTTGTTATGTCTCTGTGTGTTTGCATGCTTTTTCTCCGAAATCTTATTATTCTGTTACTATTGTCGTTTGCGCTTTAATATGCAGGATACCACCCCATATTCTTTCTTTTAAATGCACATTAGGTTTGGGCCTCACGTGTTCTACACGTGAGATCATCTGATGGGACTGTTCACAAAACTTTCCATGCCGCATTTTTAGCGCGCATTATTAGATGCATAAAAGGAGCCTTGGAAATAGTTATTTCTCCTTGATTTTCGATGCTTTTCCTTTTTTGGGCCTTGGAAACATCTTTCGCATGCAAGATTTTCCGCGCATAGCACTTAACGCGCTTCTTTATATTCTTGAGGCCATAGCCTATTTTTTCTTCACAGAGAAATTCATTCCCATATCGACGTGATTTAATTTGAGGAGTATCTGAGCGCTATGGCCTGCAACCGCCCACACGCTCGTCGACAGCCATGGGAAGTGCCTATCGAAGAGATGATCCCCCGCTTTGCCGCTCGGTTGGTGGATCCCCTCCTCACCGACAACGAATGCGACTCAGCCATGCATGAACTCTCGATCCGTAGGGGGTCTCCTCTCCCGATGGGTTCTCTCTGGCTCCGGATGATTCTCGCGGCCGTGCTTGCCGACATCCCTCCTCACCCAGCAGAGATGACCCTGGCAATGCTTGATGCGGCGGAAGAGAAGCTCGAGGGCTTTCATGAAGCTTGCCTGATTACTCAGGCTTTGAAGGATTGCTCAATTCATCTGCTGGGCCAGATCAAGGCCCGGCGAGCTATTATGTCTGCTTTCGCGGACGAACACGGCGCCAATCGATGGGGAGCGACTCCTCGTGAGAACCGTGGCTTCGATGTGCTGGAGAAAGCAGAGAGAGAGATGGAGAATTTTGTCCTTTGCTTCGTTAACCCCTGTGCCGTTGATCCCACGTTTGGTGACCTTTTTCGTTAGCGTAGAACATTTTTAAATTAGTCTCTCCTTTTTTGCGCTTTATGCAGAACTTCGATGTAGGCTTGGTACTAGTATGTATGTTTCCGCTTGCATAAATAAACTTTGGATTCTTCTCATGAGGACTTTCTTTAATTGCAAATGCTATCATCACTTTCCTGCACATCAGACCTTTTTTGGGCATTATGAATGTTCATGCAATTGCAAACGCTATTACTATTTTTTGAATACTCATATGATTGCGAACGCATAAAGAGTTTTTCTCCCTGCAGGTCGAGAGGATCCCATAGGTGTAAGTTCTTCTTAAGAATCGTGAGGATTCTTAAACGGGTTTTCCCTTGAGAGTCGTGAGGATCTTACAAGAGAGTTTTTCCTTCCTTACAGGTCGTGAGGACCTGCAAGTACTGGATGTGGTCGCCCTTATCCGTGTTTCACGGGGTCAGAGGCTGCTCCGGGCATTGTAGTTTAAAGACGTCGCGGTCAAGGTTAAGGACCTCATAGTCCGTGGATTTAGGGACTCCACAGTCCGATGTTAGTTTTAAGACATCACGGTCAAGGTTAAGGACCTCATAGTCCGTGGATTTAGGGACTCCACAGTCCGATGTTAGTTTTAAGACATCACGGTCAAGGTTAAGGACCTCATAGTCCGTGGATTTAGGGACTCCACAGTCCGATGTTAGTTTTAAGACATCACGGTCAAGGTTAAGGACCTCATAGTCCGTGGATTTAGGGACTCCACAGTCCGGTGTTTGGTTGCAGGGACCCGTCACCTCTTTGAAGACATTGAGGGATTACAATGTCTAGTATCAAAGGAGTTCAGGGATGTACCCTTAAACCAAGGCAGGCTCCGTAGGGAATCGGGGGTTGATCGTTAGTTTTAAGATATCGCGGTCGAGGTTAAGGACGTCATAGTCCGTGGATTTTAAAGACTCCACAGTCCGGTATTTTGCTCTGGATGCTTCACACGGGTTCACTGCCGTGCTTGGCGAGGACCAGGCTCCGCTCTGGACGTTTTCCGCGGGGTCAAAGAATGACGTTATCCACGTTCCACGTAACCAGGAAGTTTGCACTAGATGCTTCACACGGGTTCACTGCCGCGTTAGGCGAGGACTAGGCTCCGCTCTGGATGCTTCGCACGGGTTCACTGCCGTGTTCTGCGAGGACCAGGATCCGCTCTGGACGTTTTCCACGGGGTCAAAGAGTGACATTATCCGCTTTCCACGTAACCAGGAAGTTTGCACTAGATGCTTCACACGGGTTCACTGCCGCGTTAGGCGAGGACTAGGCTCCGCTCTGGATGCTTCGCACGGGTTCACTGCCGTGTTCTGCGAGGACCAGGATCCGCTCTGGACGTTTTCCACGGGGTCAAAGAGTGACATTATCCGTGTTCCACGTAACCAGGAAGTTTGCACTAGATGCTTCACACGGGTTCACTGCCGCGTTAGGCGAGGACTAGGCTCCGCTCTGGATGCTTCGCACGGGTTCACTGCCGTGTTCTGCGAGGACCAGGATCCGCTCTGGACGTTTTCCACGGGGTCAAAGAGTGACATTATCCGCGTTCCACGTAACCAGGAAGTTTTCACTAGATGCTTCACACGGGTTCACTGCCGCGTTAGGCGAGGACTAGGATCCGCTCTGGATGCTTCGCACGGGTTCACTGCCGTGTTCTGCGAGGACCAGGATCCGCTCTGGACGTTTTCCACGGGGTCAAAGAGTGACATTATCCGCTTTCCACGTAACCAAGAAGTTTGCACTAGATGCTTCACACGGGTTCACTGCCGCGTTAGGCGAGGACTAGGCTCCGCTCTGGATGCTTCGCACGAGTTCACTGCCGTGTTCTGCGAGGACCAGGATCCGCTCTGGACGTTTTCCACGGGGTCAAAGAGTGACATTATCCGCTTTCCACGTTACCAGGAAGTTTGTTGATTGTATCCGCATTTCACGGGATGGAGGTTTGACTCTTGGTGATATGTATCGCCGAGCCATGGAACTTGGGGTTGCCGCTGTTCCGTTTCGCTTGATGTTGTGTCTGCTGTTTCGAGACGAACGTCGAGGTGGTGGCTCGCTAGCTTTTTCGCGGCAAGCTGGGATATATTTTTTTTGGATACCGGTTTCGGCATCAGCACCGCTACAACTGGAATGTTACCAGGAGCGAATCATCATTTGCCTCCGTCGACGTTTGAACAAAGGTGGCTTAGTAAACAGGGTTAAGGGTCCTGCCGACCAAGGCTTTTGACTTCATGAGCCGTAAGGGTCTCACAAAGGTGTTTCTCCCTACAAGTCGTGAGGATCTTGCAGGTGTGTTTTCTCCTTAAGGATCGTGAGGATTCTTAAGTGCATGTTCTCTTGTAAGTCGTAAGGATCTTACAAAGAGGATTTTCTCCTTATAAGTCGAGAGGACTTACAAAGGTTGTTCACCATATGGATATATCTCCAGTCATGGGTGGGACTTTGTTAGGGAACTGTTTATTCGCGCCCGTGGATTGTATACAAGGGTCAGTACGAGCCGCTTGTAGGGCAATATCGAAGGTTGTGGAGGATTTGCTTAAGAACAGGTTCAGGTTTCTGTAACTCAAGACTTTCAAGTCTTATGAGCCGTGAGGGTCCCATAAGAGAGTTCTCCTTACGAGTCGTGAGGATCTCGTAAGTGTATTTTCTCCTTAGGAATCGTGAGGGTCCCTAAGTGTGCTGCTCCTTTGTGAGTCGTAAGGATCTCACGCAGGTGGTTTCTCCTTACAAGGTCGAGGGGACCCTATAAGTGTCTTTTAACGAGGTTGCGCCCTTTTCGGGTTTTCACAAACATTCGCCGGTAGTCCGGCTGTTCTTACTCACGGAGCCCTTTCGGGTTTTCATCCTTGCCCATTTTGCTTATGGACATACCGTTTTTTTTTTTGTCGTCGTCAGCCTAAGGATGCTGTGGTAGTAGTTTTAGGGACGTTTCGGTCCGTCGTTAGTTTAAGGACGTTTCGGTCCGTCGATAGTTTAAGGACGTTTCGGTCCGTCGATAGTTTAAGGATGTTTCGGTCCGTCGTTAGGGGAAGGCCAGCTACTGCTTGTAAAGTCTGAGCCTAGGAAGATAGCGAGCGGACATAGTCGTCGTCATCTACCGTTGACCCAGGCTGTGGCTCACTAAGCATAGTATTTCTTCAAGAAGCGGCCATTTATTGGCCTGAAAGGCCTTTCACCGTGCATGTCCACGAGTAAATAGGCTCCACCCTGGTAGACCTGGTCTATGATGTACGGGCCTTCATAATTTGGCTCGAATTTTTCCCGTTTGGCACGATTGGGGATCATAGGTCTTTTGACTACCAGCACGAGTTCGCCTTGGCAGAATGCCCTTGGCCTGGTCAATCTTTCGTACGAGCGCGTCATCTTTGCTTTGTAGGCTTCTAGATGTTGTTGCGCTATGAGTCGGGTTTCGTCGAGGGCATCAAGCTCCTCAAGTCGAAGGTGAGCATTTTCTTCGTCGGTCAGTTCGTGGTGGATTGCCACTCGTAGAGAAGGTAACTATCTCGAGGGGGAGTACTGCTTCCGTCCCAAATACCAACGCGTATGGCGTTGTGTTCGTGGCCGTCTTGAATGTAGTTCGATAAGCCCAAAGGGCTTCTTACAGCCTCTCGTTCCAGTCTCTCTTATTCCGGGAAACGTTCTTTTTTATGATCTTTGTCAAGGTCTTATTGAAGGCCTCGGCCAGACCGTTAGCCCGTGGGTTGTAAACTGAAGAATATCTCCAGTCTATATTGTGTTGCTGCGCGAAGCGGCTAATCTTATGGCTTCTGTAGGATGGCCCGTTATCGGAGATAATCCGCCGTGGGGTTCCGAACCGATAGATGACGTGCGTTTTGAAGAAATGGAGAATATTCTCCGTCTTCACTTCCCTCAGTGGTACCGCTTCTGCCCATTTGGAGAAGTAATCAGTTGTCGCCAGGATAAAACGATGTCCCCGGGATGATGCTGGCTCGATGGGGCCAACTATGTCAGTCCCCCACATTTCGAATGGCCAGCTGGCCACCGTTGGGTGCAGTGGGTTCGGATGTTGGTGGATGAAGTCTCCGTGAATCTGGCACGAGTGGCATTGCTTCGCATATTCGAGGCAGTCCTGGATCATCGTGGGCCAGTAATAACCCATCCGTTTAATTTTTAACTTCATCTTTGGGCCTGCTTGGTGAGAACCACAGATTCCGTTGTGAACTTCCTGAATGACTCTTTCTGCTTCTTCAGGTCCCAAGCATCTTAGCCATAGAGAATCAAACGATCTCTTGTACAGAGTATCGTTGACGAAAGCGAAGGATAGAGCTCGTTTCATGAGCTGATGTCTTGAGGACGCTTCTTCTGGCATTCGGTGGGACTTAAAGTAGTCTACGAAAATTTCCCTCCAGTCCTCGGCCTTCTCATGGTCCTTTATTTGTAGGATCATCTGCTCAGTCGCTCCCTTTTCTTTGCATGATTCCGGAGATATTTTTGCCGGGGCGAGCACTCGACGGCTTTGTACCACGATTCTGACGTCATCGAGGTTCTCATCAGCCAGTTCTTTAGCGAGTTTGGCCAACGCGTCTGCTTTGCTGTTTTCCGCGCGTGGTATGTTCTCCAAAGTATAGGAGGAAATTTGGGCCAACAGTTGTTGCACCTTTTCGCCGTATCTCACCAACTCCGGTTTGCACGTTTGGTAGTCACCATTTACTTGACTAACGACCAGCTGAGAATCCCCGTATATGAGGAGGTCTTCAATTCCCATGTCAATGGCGATTTCGAGGCCTGCTATCAGGGCTTCGTATTCGGCTTCATTGTTTGTTCTCGGCTCTGTTAAGGAGAAGGCGAAGCGCATTATTCCTCCTTGTGGAGTCGCAAAGATGAGGCCTATCCCCGATTTGATCATTGGGATACCTTGTTTCTGTTTCTTTATGGAGGACGCTCCATCGAAATAGAGCTCCCATCGAGTGCTACCGGTGCCAATCGCATCAAATGCATGTTCGTCTGGCAAATCACAGCTCAGCGGAGAATCGGCCGGTATCGGGTGCTCAGCGAGGAAATCGGCAATGGCCTGACCTTTCACTGCCTTGAGAGGTTGATACGTTATCGAGAACTCCATCAGGAGCAGGGCCCACTTAGCGAGTCGTCCCGTCAATATGGCTTTCGACATCAAGTATTTAAGGGGGTCCACCTTTGAAATGAGACGGACTTCATGCGCCAACGCATAGTGCCTGAGCTTTGTTATCGCGAAGATTAATGCCAAGCAATGTTTTTCAATGGGGGAGTAATTGCCTTCTGCCCCCAGTAGAACTCGACTTAAGTAGTAGAGTGCTCTCTCTTTCCCCTGATCGTTCTCTTGCGCCCATAGTGCGCCCAAGGAACCTTCGAGGGCGGTTGTATAAAGAATGAGGGGTTTTCCCTTGACCGGCGCAGCCAATACCGGCGGGTTCTGCAGGTACTGCTTGATCTCGTCTAGCGCACCTTGGCATTTTTGATCCCAGACGAATGGGGTTCCCTTCTTCATCAGGTGACTGTAGGGGCGGCATTTGCCAGAAAGGTTGGCGATAAACCGCCGGATGTATGCGAGCTTTCCTTGGAGAGACCGCAACTGTTTGAGAGTTCTTGGCGGAGGCATTTCCATGATCGCTTTGATCTTTGACGGATCGATTTCAATACCTCAGTGTCGAATAATGAATCCTAGGAATTTGCCCGAGGAGACTCCAAACGCGCATTTGAGGGGATTCATTTTCAAATTATATTGCCGGAGGCGCTGAAACACAGTCTCCAGATGCTTTAAATGCTCTTCGTATGACATGCTCTTTACTACGAGGTCATCGATATAGCACTCGACGATGTCATGTATGAGGTCGTCGAAGATCTTTGTCATGGCCCTTTGATAGGTAGCGCCGGCGTTCTTTAGACCAAAGGGCATAACCCTGTAGCAAAATACACCCAAAGGGGTTCGGAAAGCGGTGTGCTTCTGGTCTTCGGGATGCATCTTTATCTGATTGTATCCTGAGGAACCGTCCATAAAGGAGAAGATCTTGTGAGTGGACGTGTTATCTATCATTAGCTCAGTTACCGGCACCGGGAAATCATCCTTTGGACAGGCTTTGTTGAGATCCTTGAAATCCACGCATATACGTACCGTCCCATTCTTCTTCATTACTGGGACGATATTGGCGATCCAATCGGGGTACTGGATTTCTTGGATAAACCCAGAATCGATCAGCTTCTTGACTTCGGCGTTGATGCTCATCTCAAGCTCGAGTCGCATCCTTCTTGGCGCCTGCTTGACTGGCTTGATATCTGGGGATATTGCTAATTTATGCACAGCAACTTCCGGATCTAACCCTGGCATCTCGGAGTAGTTCCACGCGAAGCAGTCTTTATGCCGTAGAAGCACGTCCTTTAACGCGGCCACTCTTTCTTCAGAGAGCAGCTCGCTGACGAATGTCGGTCGCGGGTCCTCTGCCGATCCCAACTCAATCTTCCTGAGGTTATCTGCCGTAGTATGTATGCCATCCTCCAGTTCTTTCGGAGCAGGCGGAAATTCTGGGATCACCTCACCATCGCCGTTCTCAAAGCATTAGGGAAGGTCATCCATGTTCTTGGGCTCTTCTTTTAATGTCGTAATCGTATAACAGGTACGAATCCGCTCCCAGGACTGAGGTGGATCCGGTTTCGTTTTTGCGGCCTTGGGCTCATGCTTTTGCGGTGGCGTTATCTTCCAGCCGTCGGATAAAGCAAACCTACCCCGTCGGTACTGGTCCTCGACCCAGTTCTTGAAGGTGAAGCAGTCTTCGGTAGGATGTCCTATGGCTTGGTGGTAAGAGCAATAACTCGGATGAGAGGCCTTGCTAGTTTGCTCAGGACGCCTAGACTCTGGAAGCGCGATCATTCGATGTTTTAGGGCGAGTTTGAGTAACCTTTCCGTCTTGTCTCGGGGGAAGGAGTACGCTCGACTCATCTTTTCTATGAAGGATAATCCGAGCTGTGCAATACCCGATTACGTAACCCTCTAATCCTGCGGCGTTGTTGTCGGCTCTTCTTTCCGCTTTTCGACTTATTTCCGTCTCCGCATTGGGTTTTTCGCATGATGGGTTGACAAGGATGAACGTCTTTGTCTTTTGCAATCTGTTGAAATAGGCGTTGCGTCCTGGCCTTCTCATAGATGGCCGTTTCGCGGCTGTGGTCTTCCCGAGCTTTCCGACTCACTTCCCTTATAGGCTTGCCCGTTTGTTCTTCAAACGACGGACTTGGCGCTTCAATCGCAGGGTCTGGTTTTGACGAGGGATCGGCATCTCCTGACAGGGCGTCCTCTTCTTCGTCAAAGGTATATATAGCGTAGCTGCTGTGGGCCCGCTCTCGTTTTCCGGTTCTCGCGTATCCAAGCCCGAGTGTCTCCATTTTCCCGTTGGGCAATTTGCGTTAGGTTCCAGGGACATCCCAAATCTTGTTATAGAACCGAGCCTGTCGAACAGTTTGTTTTAAGGGTACTCCTTGGCGCTTCAATAGCTTCTTTAATCCGTTCGTATAGTATCTGGGCAGTCGGATGGGTTGGAGTCTGTCGCATGTAGCATCTGCGCCATGCCAGATCTCTTTCTCTGTTTTCGACTCTGAAGATCGGTAAAATAGGATCACTTTCTCACCCTTACGCCTGGGAGGGACGTAAAACGTTTGCAGGTCTTGCACATTGTGAGCTTGAAGCGTGTCGAGATCTTTGTAGTGTTTTCACGGTACCATGGTGATTTGCAAACTATGGCCATCGCTGAGGGGTGCTTGCATTGAAAGCCGATTGAAGAATACGGCATTGACCTCATCTTCTGAATCACTTCCGAAGACCGGTATGGGGACGGGCATCCTCCGGTTGTTGCGTTGAGATGGCCCTGTATAAACTATCTCTTCCTCTTCTTCGGTATCGCTTCCGAAAACAGGGATGGTGGCGGCGGCTTTGTTCTCCGAGTTGCGACACCTTTCTGTATCTTCGAAGTCTGGCAAAAAGTATTTCGCATCCTCGTATTTGTGGACTTCGTTCACGGAAAATGGGTTCAACTCACCTGTTACAGTATACTTGAAACCATCTTTAAAATACTTCATACACTGATGTTGTGTAGAAGGGATGATGTTGTACTCGTGTAGCCAAGGACGGCCGAGCAAGGCATTGTAGCAGGTCTTGGCGTCAATGACATGGAATTTGATGTCTGTGACGAGAAGCCCGAAGCGTAACGTTAGTATCACGGACCCGAGAGTCCGTGACGATTGTGAGTCGAAACCGGAGATAGTAATTTTGTCCCGAGCGAGATGCTGCACACTCATGCAGATTTCCTTCAACACCCGAACATTAAGGAGATTGACGGAGGATCCATTGTCCACTAGGATCTTGCCTATCTTGATGTCATGGCAGTATCCGGAGACATATAGGGGACGGTTATGGTCGCACGTCCCGAGGAGGAGGTCTTCATCACCGAAAGTGACGTCGGCCGTATGCACTTCCTCCAGTTCGTCCTTCATCTTTTCAGTGGCAAGAAAGGCTTGGAATTGCTCAGGTTCTTGTAATGCCTTAATTAGTGAGTCCCGTGCTTCTTTTGATAATAGGAGGGCGTCGAGAATGCTAAGCTGAGAAGGTAGCTTCCTTAGATGCGCGAGGATGTTATAGTCCACTTTACTCCTCCTAGGAGGGTCTTTAGCAGCCAGTTCTTTCGCGACCTGGTCATCCAAAGTGATATCTTCCGTGACCTTTTCCTTTCCCTTATCTTTTCTGTTCGTAGGCCCGAGATTCTTTTCTGGAAGTGTGCGATTGCGCAGCTGAGTGTTTCCGCAGGCCTCTGATTCCTCATCTTTCCCTAGCGCGGATTCTTCAAAGAGAGGGCCCAGAGTCACTTCTTCATCAGAGTCGCTCCCAAAGGTGAGGACTTGCGACCCCTCGGCACAAGCCATATAACAGTTGCCAGTAATTCTGTTGGGCCCGTCGACAGTGCTTCTTTGCTCCCGACGGCTCTTGCGTTTCATGCGCTTGAAATGTTGCCGGCGAGCAACATATCCTTCCCACCATATCTTAAAGGCGTCGCACTCCTCTGTGGGATGTGAGATTTTCCGATGATATGCGCAGTAATCGGGGTGCTTCTCCGCCCCATTGTGTGTGTTTCCTTCCGAGGGTGGTAGCTTCATTCCCATCGACATGGCTTTGGCGAACCTTTTCCTCGTCTTGAATATTTTCTTGTCCATTTCGGATGCCTTTCGCTCTGGCAGGGGTAGCTCAACTCTTTCGTTCAGTCGCCTGCATTTGGTTCCTCCTGATGCTGCCATCTCACGCTCCTGATCCGCTTTACTTTTTAGACGAATCTCGTCTAGGAAGGCATTGATCATATCAGTTGTCAGCCTCGCACGCTCTGGTTCGGGCTCTGCCTTCGGCTTCTCAGTGCTGGGAGTTTTCTCATCATCGGTAAACAAGTGGGAGATCACGTTGCAACTTGCCGCATATCCCTCGGATTCATCCGACGAGTTCTCTCCATCATCGTCCTCTTGAAAGATGTGGCTGAGGAACTCTTGCAGTGTGACAGGAGTTCGCGCCTTTTGATTGTATTCTTCCAGCGCGTCGATTTGCTTCTGCAAGTTTGTTCGCTCGTCTCCAAGCCTCGCGGGCTTCTTGGATTTCTTCTTCTTTTTCTTTGAAGATTTTGACGGTTGGGCGTGAGTATTTGGGCCCTTATCACGAGTCTTCGCGGTTGTGCAGGGCTTCAACATCCCTTCGATAATTTGAGGTTCAAGAGGGTCCTTCCATTTGATCGCAGGGCATGCATGGAGGTCTCTCAGCATTCTTTTGGTCTTCGCTGACAGCACGACCTCCCATGGAGCTTCTTCGATAAAGGAGCAGGTTGCCCCCGGTGTGTCTGCCTTTTTAGGAGTATGTGGTTGTGGCGGGTTCACCTTCCACTTTTCAGACAGTACAAACCTCCCCTGGAGGTATTGATCTTCGATCCATCCTTTGAAGACGAAGCAATCTTCAATCGGATGACTTACCGTCTGATGGTAAGGGCAGTAGTTGGAGTTATTCACCTCGGTGGGTTGTGGCGGTCGCCTTGGATTTGGGAGGTTAATAAGTCTGTTGCGTATTGCCAGCTCAAATAACCGTTTCGTCTTGTCTCATGTGAACGAGTAGGGACGCTTCATCTTTTCGTTATAATATCGACGTCTTTCTTCCAATTGATCTGCCGATTTCGGGGCGTCGGGTTGCTGTTGGGCGTTCGCGACAAAAGTTGCCCTTCCTTTACCCTTGTCATTCCGCGGTTCTGGCTTCGAGGCAGGTGGTCTATGACCCATCTGGTCCATCTGAGCCAACTTGTCGATTAAAGCCTGGAATGTGGTTGGCTTAAAGAACATCATAAACTGGGAGATAGTTGCGTGGGGGTCTAGGGTTCCCACGAACATGCCCACTGCGGGTGCTTCCTCAATGCGTTGCTCGCATCTTGACCACAAATTCCGCCAGCGTATAGCATACTGGACCCAGGTTTCGCCTGGTTTTACCCTGGCGTTAATCAAAGCAGTCATTGGAGTGCGTTCGCTGGCACTTGCAAATCGCTGAGTGAACAACAGCTCCATTTCAGCGAACGTTTTGATAGAATCGTTCGGGAGTTCCGAATACCATTCGAACGCTGTTTCTGATAAACTACCCACGAACTGGCGGAGCAGCAATTTATCATCACCGCCGGTGTTACCGCAAAGGGCCCGGAACTGGGCGACATGTTGATGGGGATTGCCGGTCCCCTTATACACGTGGAATTTCGGTATCGTATAGCCTTGCGGATACTTGATTTGATCATACCAGCTTGGATACGGTCGCCCCGTTTTCACGACTTGACCAGCTGCCTCAGTCGCATGATGAACTCGGATTTGCTGGGCTATGTAGTCAGCCAAGTCAGCCTTAGAGATCGTCTCCTCCTTGGCCGTTGAGAGGGCTGGTGGTGGATTTGACGTCTCTCCTCGGTCGTCTTCAAGAACAATCGGAGGATCTTCGGCGGGTAAGTCCTGCTGTATCATCATTCCTATCACATCTTGAAAGAGAAGGCCCATCCGTTGTATGTTGGCCGCTTGTTCAGCAGCCTCTTTGTCCCTTTTCTCCAGTGTCCGGCGAAGGAATTCAGCGTCGGTTTCTTCCTCCCGGCGTGCGTCTGAGGACGCTTCTGGGTTTTCCTTTGGCCCGGTGAGCGCTGCCATAGCATTCATCATTTCTTGGAGCTTTTGTTGCTGCTACTGGGATTTCGTTACGGATCGGGTTAGTGGTCGGTGGCCTGTAGAAGTGCGGCTCTCCTCCTTTCCAGAGGCCATGTATACGGTGTGGACCATCATGCCCCCAGACTTAGGGCGTTTAGGCTTAGTGCTTTTAGCCGTCGTTGCATGCTGCGGGGTCTTCTCCGTCTTCCTCTTTTTATGAGCCACGGGGGTTGAGGGGGCCGCTAAGGCGGGCGTCCCGACAGCCTTTCGGGGTTCAGCCTGGTGACCAACTTCCGTTTGGATTTTCAGTTTTTTGTGCTGGCGGGAGGAGTTTGGATCGATGATCGAGTCTCGGGCCTGTCGCCAAACCTTATAGATTTTGGAAGACAGCCGTTGAGGAGATTGGGGTTGTTCTGGTTCTATTTCGACAACCTTTTTTAGTGAGGGAGGAGACCTCTTCAGTACTGCCGTAGGGGAATTCCTTCGCACCTTATTTAGCATTTCAAAGCTGTTTCCAGTTGGAACAGCAGCATTAACTTCGGCCATCGGGGCTGGTGGGGTCAATCCGGAGGGGGAGTTGCCCCCAGTCCTCCTTATTCGGCGCCAATGACGACGTCGAGCGCGTCGAGCGGACGGCGTTGGCTCAGCGGTGAAAATGACTTCATCTTGCCCCCAGTGTAGGTGGGGGGTCACTGCTGGTGTTAGCCTGTTAAAGACCGATGTCTTTCGTGCGGCAGGAGCGGGAGCTGAAGCCGTCAACCTTGTAAAGACCGACCTTTTGGCCGGAGAGGTTGTCCTGACAACTTCTGGGGCAGGAGCGGCCATCTTCTTAGAAGCAGCCTTCTCTGAGATTGTAGGTCCCATGATAGGTTCGCGGGATTTCTGGCCCAATCTAGAGAAGACCGGGGTGTTGACGTCGGGCGAATCGTCGAGAGGAGCCGCGGTAGGGGTAAGACGGTCAAAGACCGACTTCTTGAGAGCTTCCTTCGTTAGCACCGGCGCCGCGAAGCTAGATGGTGGGAGTATGGTCCCAAAGAACAATCCGGTAGTGGCTTGAGTCACTTGGTCCACCGGCATTGTGAACAACGAAGCAGCTCGGGGTCCATAGGCTATACCTCCTGGCGAGGTAGAGCGTTTTGAGCAGTTGAAGGACTCCGCAGAAGTAGCAGCCATTGATCCTTTGTTTTCTGCAATAGGCAAGACGCCAATTCTTAGTATCTTGAAACCCAAGGGCAATCATTAGCGAACCGCGATTGGTTCGCAAATCACGACACACGAAGTGTGGAGTGGAAAGAGGAAAAGGTCCCACCGGGCGTGCCAGAATCTGTTCCCCTCCGAACGACAGCGACGACGTGGCGTCTCGCCTGAAATTCGGGGCAGATGCTAATTGGTGCTGTCCATCCACCTCTCCGAAGATGCCAATTTGATCCATGGCACCATGTATCGGAGGTTTAGACGGATGCGTCCGATGTAGCAGACTTCGTCAGATTCCCCCTCGTTCGAGGGGTTTTTGATTGTGGGGACGCTCTTCCCTGCAGGCGCAAGCCCCTGCAGTTAATTACGCTACCGCTTTGCGGTAAAAAATTTCTCCTTCTCCAGATGGTCACTTCGTGTCGTGTGTTCTTGTTTTATGTTTCATTGCCCGTGGATCGTTTACGGAGACTGAGTTATGTCGTCGCCCGTAGGGCATGGACTAGTCCAAATCCGCATTATCTTAAATTTGGGTTTGGGGGTTTGGTTTGAGGATACGTTAGCCACGCTTGAGGCTAAGATCAACTCAAACGTTTGTTAAGGATACGTTAGTCTAGCTTTGTGACTAAGATCAACTTAACGGGATCGTTTGGATCCTACAAAAGAGTGTTTGGACTCTAATGTTCCAGTTTAGGGACGTGGCGGTCCATCATATGTGTGTGACCATCGGGACCCGTCACCTCTCTGACGACGTTGAAGGATTACAACGACGGATGTCAGAGGGGTTCAGAGATGTACCCTCGAGCCAGAGTTAACTTGGGGGATTCGTAGTCCAGTTTTCTTGAAGGTTTTAAGGATTCGTTAGCCATCTTTGAGGCTAAGATCAACTTAAACGGGACCGTTTAGATCCGACAAAAGAGCATACGGGGCTCTATTGTTCTAGTTTAAGGACATTGCGGTCCATTGGTAGTTTAAGGACATTGCGGTCCATGGGTAGTTTAAAGACATCTCGGTCGATGGGTAGTTTAAAGACATTTCGGTCGATGGGTAGTTTAAAGACATCTCGGTCGATGGGTAGTTTAAAGACATCTCGGTCGATGGGTAGTTTAAAGACATCTCGGTCGAGGTTAAGGACGTCATAGTCCATGGGTTTAAGGACTCCACAGTCCGTTATGTGCTCTGGATGCTTCACACGGGTTCACTGCCGTGCTAGGCGAGGACCAGGCTCCGCTCTGGATGCTTCACACGGGTTCACTGCCGTGCTCTGCGAGGGCCAGGATCCGCTCTGGACGTTTTCCACGGGGTCAAAGAGTGACGTTATCCGCGTTCCACGTAACCAGGAATTTTGCATTATGCGTGGGTTTAAAGACCCCACAGTCCATATCATGAGTGGTCTTCGGGACCCGTCACCTCTTTGAAGACATTGAGGGATTACAATGCCAAATATCAAAGGAGTGAAGAGATGTACCCTAGAACCGGGGTGGATTAAATAGTCCCTGGCCCAATTTGGGTCAAGACTGATCAATTATGTTATGAGCCCATTGGCCCAGTTAATCATAAATTGAGGACTTATGGCCAGCTTGGGCTAAGTCCAATCAGGAGAGGCTTTGCCTCTATCCCTTTAGCCAATTGGGCCTAAGCCTAGTGTTAAACACTTCAGAGCAATCAGCGTTGAACACTGGGAATGACATCTCGGTTGACAGGTTAGTGTTCAACATTGAGAGATAATTGGTGTTAAACACCAGCAATAAGGCTTTTTCAAATTAGTGTTAAACACTAAAACAGATCAGTGTTGAACACTGCAAATAAGGCTTTTTAATCAGCATTGAATGCTAAGGCCCGACAGTGTTTTAACACTGGGCTTGAGAGTTTTAATTTTAGTGTTAAACACTAAGGCAAGAAGGGTCACGTGGCGGCACGTGAGAGCGCCCTCCCTTCAGTTGTTCTGCTGAGATTATCACTTCTTTCAAAGCATCACGTGCCATCACGTGATGGGCATTCAAATGCCTGTGTATTAGAGTTTCTGCCAAGGTCACGTGGATCACGTGGGGTGCTGCCTCAAAGGGACTTCTGTAGCTCTTTTGAGAGGGTCACGTGGTGACACGTGACCCTACCTCCATGTATGTCGTTTAGAAAATCTGTTGATCTTTCTTTTCAGGAATTAAATTCCTCGGGCTTTAATTTTCAAAGGAATTAAATTCCTACTTCCTTTCGATCCCTGAATCTTCTGTAGGAATTAAATTCCTTGTTTATGTGAAGAACTGAATAGGGTTAAACCCTAATGAAAGCTTTTAAGGAGCTAAACTTCCCGTTTTAAAGAATTATGATTAAGGGAATTAAATTCCTGCTGTTTCAACAGAACTATGTTCTTAATTAGGGTTAAACCCTGCTTCTTTTATTTTGAAGGAATTAAATTCCCATGATATAGGGTCGAGCCCTAATTTTATTTTAAAGGAATTGAATTCCTACAGTTCTGCGAGAATTAAATTCTCATGCTTGCATTCCTTCTCTATGTTTTGGATCTGCATGGCAGGATCTCGACCCATTGAGAATTAAATTCTCAACCTTAAGGGGAGATGTGCACTTTGCAGATCCTCTATCAAAGAGAGAAGAGATGTGTTCTTCTGTTTTATATATTAGAGTTAAACTCTGCTGAGAATTAAATTCTCTTTCTTTCCGAAAGCCTTCCCTTTCTTACCTAGGGTTTTTTGCAGAAGATCCAAGTCTTTTCCAAGTATCAAAGCTTTTCTCCTTTTTTCTTTCTCTGCGCATATCTCTTTTTTGTGTCTCTTGGCTCCTATTTATAGGAGAAGCAGCCGAATGAATTAGTTTTTAATGAATCTTCATTGAGAGATCTGATGTGCATCCTTCATTCGTTCTGGACCTTTGGATTATTAGGTGAATTTTATTCACCGTTGGATTTCAAATCCAGAGATTCTCCCTTGTTATTTTGGTTAGATTTAAGGGGGAAATCTTTCCAAACCCGAGATTTTCCATAGATAGATGATGTTTAATCATCTCTGAATCTTTAATTTGATTGGTCCCAGATACTTACTTTCCTTTTGGAAGGATTCAAATTTCCTTCAGAATTTAATTCTGCCGTCAACATGGGCTTTGAAAGCCGGTCACGTGTGACCACGTGACCCATGGTCACGTGCGGACACGTGACCCCCCTTTTGGAATGAAGGATTCTCTTTCTTTCTGCGTTCTGCCTTCTTCTGCTGCTTAGCCGTCATGTGTTACCACGTGACCCCTGGTCACGTGGGAGCACGTGACCTCTTCTGAAGTTCTTTCCTTGGTTCAATTGGAGAGCGAGTTTGCTGCTTTGAACGTCACGTGTCAACACGTGACCCTGGTCACGTGGGAGCACGTGACCTCTTCTGAAGCTCTTTTCCTTGACTTTGCTCAGCGAATCGATGTGCGCTTTTTCTGCACTTCATAGGTCACGTGTCAACACGTGACTGCTGGTCACGTGTAAGCGCGTGGCCCCTTTTTTGAAGCTTTTCTCAGAAGCTTTCCTGATTTTAAATCAGGAAACAGGGGGGATTCGATCACAGGGGCTATGTCACAGCAGTGCAAGGCTTTACCAATGAGCTACAAGTGTTTTCTTGCTGTTCAAAAGCAAATTAAATTTATAAGTTGTGCTCAGGCTAAGATATTCCTTTCTGTATTTCTGAAAAAATCTGTACAAAAAGTTTAATGTTGTTACAACACGTAAAAATGAAAAGTCAGATTTAACAAACATATGGAAAATGCTATATGAAGGGACTAGGACACGTGGCACAAATCACACACCCCAAATCAACCAAACGACCGGCGAAGATCGGCCCAAGACCGGCGCCGCCGGATGAAACCGTGGGTAATGCCTCCAATTTTTGCCTTAGCACCCCTTGGCCTCCCCCACTACTCCTATTATGTTTGATTACTCTATAATTATCCAGAGAGTGTAATTTCACTCTTTAATTCTAAATTTTAATACATTTTTAATTCTCTCTTCACTCACAAAACACTAATTCTATCTTATAAATACCCCCTACACTTTGGCCCTCCTCATTCTGAAATCCATTGCCAAAACTCTCTAAAATTCCTAAGTCCAAAAGTTGTACAAGTGGAGTTAGCCAAGGTCAAATTTCCGACGACGTTTCGGGAAGAATCCGGCGACACCGCGACTCCCGGACACCTTCAAAAGTTCCCTCTACCTCTCCACTTTTCTTTCAATCAGTAAGTCTCTTCTCCCCTCCTCTCATTCTAATCTAAAACTTTCTCATTTCAAAACTCGTCGGAAGCGGAGTTATTCCGACTTTCGATTCTCTTTTCTTTAAAAACCCAAATTTTCTTAAAAACAAACCTACTCATTCTTCATATATTGTTTAGCAATCATAACCAAACAGTTTAGAACAAGTTTCATTTCAAAATAACATGTTATGCAACTTTTATCACATTTTTACGATTAAATATCACAAACTTTACATTCTACATGTTTCATAATATTTCTTTGTATTACCTTTAAAAAACTCACGAGGTAATGACCTATCTCATCACAACACTCATTCTTAACATAGCACGATGGCTTTTGGAACATTAGTTTGTAGGATAATTACATGTTACAATAAAATACCCTAAACTATTACAAAACCGTATTCTTTAAATTGTTTTATTTAAATTCCATACGATTAAGTCCTTACAACCCATTTTGGGGAATCCAACTTGATTGGTGCGGGTTTTCGCACATCCATCGGACTAGTAGGGCGAGATGCAGACCTCCTCACGTAGTATACGGTCTCGTTGAAATTTGTATTACAATTTTAAGAAAAACGTGATTTCTATTAATAAATAAATTATATTTTATATATATATATATATATTATTAAAATGTCTACTTTAAATATATTATATATATTCCATGTTTTTTTTTAAATCAGAAGAGTCACAAAAGATCATGAAAATACCATCACAAGTCAAATTACAAGAAAATGCCATATACTATTCAAAGTTAGGTTTATATCCACTAGAATATTTCATTTTATAAAAATTACAACTATGAAAACCCTAAAGATGATAAATAAATACTTGAGATTTATTTTGAAAATATATCAAAACTATTTTCATAAAAACCCCTCAAGTTATATTAATTTACAATAAGGACCCTAGTAAATATAGGTTTAAGCGGGATCAGTTCTCTTAAGCCTCCGGGAGCCGGAGAATATGGGTGCTTGCCTATCTAAGGTAGACAACCTAAAAACAGTGTTATCAATAAGGTAATTATCTTGGAAAAAGACACAAATCCTGCCGTTCATGTGCAGCAGTTACCAATAATATCAAAACTAATTCAGGACTTCAATTCTGTTTAAGTGTCTGACTCAAGCAGAGTTTCAGTCTAATCTGAAATCAGTCAATCTATCCTTGAATATGATTCAAGTATAACTCATATTCAACATGAATCCATTTATACCAGAATTCAATCTATATCAACATGAACATGATTTGACCGAACCATGGATATACATTTGACTGGTCTACATGACTATCCGTCTATATCCTTTCCATTTACATGAACTACCGATATCATGGTTTCGGAAAGTCATACATCTATTAAACAAAATAATAAAAATCAATACAAAATACATTACGGGGTTTTAAAGGGGTAGACTGGTACGGAATGTGTTAGAAGTGCCACGGGATTGTCACTTTAATACACCTAACCTGAATATCCATTGCTGTTGTTCCGTGACTTAACGGTTCATTGTGGTCCGCATACCTTAGTCCACAGAATAGTTGGACTCCTCTCGTATACACTGGTATATTCTGTACCAAGTTACAAACAACTGCGTTAACATAACAAACTCACAATACACCAGTTATATTCTCATATCTGTCTATTCATCTTTCTATTCTATTCCTACTTTTCTTTGGGATTTACCGAGCGATTGTTCGCTGACGACATTCCTTCTCTCTTCTTTCTTTGGAATGTTGTCAAGTGGATCCGACTCACTGGATATAGAGCCCAGTTCAGAAGACGTGGATCAGTTCAGCGAGGACCCCGAGCTTTAGACTCTTGTATATAATTTACTTTCATGTTCATGCCATTGTTTAGGCATTGCTTTCATCATTGTATTTACTTTTCAGTCGTATTGTAAAGAAATGTTTAATAAATAAAAGTTGTTGTTCATTTACATTTCATGTCTTCTTGTGTATATTTACATTATATTGCTTAGTTACGCTTAGCGTGTTTACTTCTGAGTAAATACGCAGCGGGCCTCGTCGCGTCTCCTTACCCGTACACTGAGAAGCGGGGTGTGATAGGTTTTGTTGGCGGCCCATGCAGGTCAGTTCTGCATGGACATGCAGGTCAATTCTGTATGAAGTCCTAAGCAATATAACATAAGAATCAGCAATTAAAAACATTCTTTACATTTCATATTTCTTGAATCTTACAATTTCATATTCTTTGAATTTATCCTAACCCTATTTTTTCTTTCAAAGGTTCTGGATTCACCAAACAATACCAGCACAAACGTCAACAACACACCACCACCACCTCTTCCAATTACGCCTACCGTTGTAGCTCCGATCAACGAGCAAACGGTATTACTTGAGGCAATCCGAAGCCTCCTATAAGGACTGCAGCAGCAGACTGCTATGTTATTGAATTGCCCAGAAGCGGAAGCACCCGTAGTGAAGCAATTCCGGGCATTGCACCCGAAGCAATTTTATGGGAAAGAGAGCTCTTTGGAAGCTGAAGAATGGGCTCAGATCATTGAGGACGATCTGGCAGCAGCACAAGTGCCAGCGATCATTTGGGTACAGGTTGCGAAGCTGCAACTCACCGACAACGCCCGAGTATGGTGGAAGGCGGAAGAAAGCCGTCTTGCCCAGCCTATCGAATGGAAAACTTTTCGCGACATGTTTGATGCGAAGTATTTTCCCGAGACTGCCCGATTCGACATGGAGCAGCAATTCATTCACTTACAACAAGGCTCTATATGGAGCAAATCAGTGGATGGGTATGATGCCGAGTTCACTATGTTGAGCAGGTAAAGATATGTCTCAAATATTCGATTTTCTTATATCACATACTACACAGCTAACACAATACCATAACAGGTTCGCGGCACACCTCATTCCGACTGCTGAGATCAGGTCCAGACAATTTCAGCAAGGGTTAGATCCGGAAATCCAAGCTGCTTTAGCTACAGGGGATTTTCCAACCCACGAATTGGCTCTGAAAGCTGCCCGTCAATATGAGGCAGTAGTAAAGATGTAGAGCAGAACCCAATCTGCCGGAGTGAAGCATCCTGCCACTCAGATGGCAGGAAGAGCCTCTTCAAGGCCACCTTTTATACCCAGGAGACCGGGAGTACCAATCAACTGGCCCAGTCCAGCCTTTTGCACCTACTGCAGGAGGAATGGACACCTGGCGAAGGATTGCAGGCGTGCTAATCGCCTCTGCTTATTCTGTGGCTCATCTACACATGATATTGGGTCTTGTCCTCGTAGAATCAATCATAATGCTGCACCCAGACCAGTAATTACCTATCCGCAGTGGCCAGCTATCCAAGCACCTGCTCCATGTCTTGCTCTCCCAGCTCCGCCTCCTCGTGGACCGACTGCACCTCCTCCTTGTCAGTTCCATCAAGCACAAAGGAACTTACCTCAAAGACAGAGGAACGGACAGAGGAATGCTCCTCCAGCAAGGAGGAATGTACCGAGGCGACAGGCTTTCACAATGACTTTGGAAGAAGCTGAAGCCACTGGCCAAGTCATCACTGGTAAATCTTTTCTTTCAAGCTTTCTTTCAATCTTTATACATACCCATATATCTTTTTCTTATACCTAAAACCTATCCCACATAACTTAGGTACGATCTTAGTAGCCTCACTTACATAACTTAGGCACGATCTTAGTAGCCTCACTTCCTGCACTAGCACTCTTCGATACTGGAGTATCTCATTGCTTTATGTCGCAACGGTTCGTCCGAACTCATGTGATTCCAGTCAAACCACTTGTATCCAGCTGGAATGTCAGTTCAGGGAATGGCGTTCTAAAGGCAATAATAGGATACGACCTGTATCCAGTGGTCGTCTGCAGCAAAGAATTCTATGCTGACTTCAAGTTGCTGGACATATCGAATTTCGATGTTGTTTTGGGTATGGATTAGCTAGGAACATTCTATGCTACCATTGATTTTCGTCAAAGGAGGGTAATGTTCGAGATTCCAGAACATCCGGTCTTTTATTTCAAAAGTGGAGACCGTACCCTGGAGCCAAGCATATACAAAGCAAAATCAAAGAAGACGGTGATTGCAACTCTATAGGTGGGAGAAGATAAGCCAGAGGTGGTTCGAGAGTTCGACGATGTATTTCCTGATGACATATCAGGTTTGCCTTCCGATCGAGCTCTTAAATTCAGCATTGATTTAGTAAGTAGAGCACAACCGGTGATCAAAGCTCCGTATCGCTTGAGTCCCAAAGGTTTGAAAGAGATCCGAACTCAGTTGGACGAATAATTGAAGAAAGGATGGATTCGTCCCAACACTTCAAGTTGGGGATCGCCAGTTCTGCTTGTGAAGAAGAAGGAAGGTTCATATCGAATGTGCATTGATTATAGAGCTCTGAATGAAGTAATTATAAAGAACAAGTATCCACTTCCATGCATCGATGATCTGTTCGATCAGCTAAGTGGGTCATGCATTTTCTCCAAGTTAGATCTTCGTTCGGAATATCATCAGGTGAAGGTCAAAGAGTTTGATATTCCAAAGACGGCATTCAGGACTCACTATGGTCATTATGAGTTTCTTGTGATGCCATTTGGAGTGACCAACACACCAGCTATATTCATGAACCTGATGAATCAAGTTCTCCGAGAGTACCTAGACAGATTTGTTTTCATCTTCATCGACGACATCCTGGTGTATTCTAAGAGTCGGAAAGAACATGCCAAGCACTTACAAATTGTCCTGGAGACTTTGCGACAGCATCAACTCTATGCCAAGTAAAGCAAGTGCGAGTTTTGGCTAGATCAAGTCGGTTTTCTCGGACATATTGTATCAGGCGATGGAATCTCTGTAGATCCAACTAAGGTATCAGCAGTAAGCGAATGGCCGACACTAAACTCAGTGACGGACATTCGAAGTTTCTTGGGTATAGCAGAATATTACAGAAGATTCATTGAAGGATTTTCGAAGATTGCAACACCCCTGACCAAGCTTACACGTAAAGAAGAAGAATTCGTGTGGTCAGAAGTATGCGAACAAGCTTTCATAGAGATTAAGTCAAGATTGATATCAGCACCTATTCTCGTCATACCGGATCAATCTGGAGGTTTCGTAGTGCATTACGATGCATTCGGTGAGGGATTAGGATGTGTTCTATATCAGCACGGTAAAATTGTAGCTTATACATCAAGACAGCTGAAGATTCATAAGCGCAACTATCCGACGCATGATCTGGAGTTGGCAGCCGTTATCTTTACTCTTAAAATTTGGCGCCATTATTTTTTTGGAGAACTAGTGGACATATACATGTAGGGTGTTTTTTGTCGCCCTATTGAGATAGGAATACGCGTCGCTTGTCAGGCGTACTACAGATTCCCCCTTCCTAGAGTAGGCTGGGGTTTATTGATTGTGGGGATCTGAATCTCCGGCAACCGCAGACTAAGCTGTCATTAATTACCCCTCGAGTTTGGAGCGAAGAAACCTCCGATTGACGGGTCAAACTGGTCATGCGAACTCAATGTGCAGCGTACGTGTGTTGTGTCTTGAATGGTTTTAGATATATCGGGGGCCTCGCAGAGTTTATGAGGGTCCCGCTACCCGGATAACGGGCTGAGGGTCAAGAGGGCTAGCAGCCCTCTTGCGGGATGCGGGGCAGCGCCCCGTTAGAATTTTTTTCTAACGGGGAAAGTGTATATGTATATAAAAATAAGGGAAATAGCGTCCAAAGGACGCGTGAACGCCAGCGTCTTATATGCCCGGCATGCGGGCGCTGGGCGTCAGCAGGAAAAGGGGCTTAGCCCCTATATTGGGAGTTGTACTCCTGATTGACTTTTGGAGTTGAACTCCTGACAAAGAGGACAAAGGGGCTTAGCCCCTTCACTGGGAACTGTACTCACAAAAAGAAAGATTTATTATTATTATTATTATTATTATTATTATTATATATATATATATATATATTAGGAGTTAAACTCCTAAGATAATTTTGGAGCTGATGAAAGGGGACCCCTTTCTTCTCCCTTGAGCCCTGGATCTTCCCCAAAGTGGGGTTTTTGGAGGTGGGTCTCTTCCTTCCTTCTCTTTATTGGCTAGATCTTGGAGAAAAGAGTGTGAGATTTTAAAAATCTTCCCTTTTGAAGATTTGATGGAAGATCCTCTTTCCCCTTCAAGAGTTTTATGGTGAAAAACTATTTCTTTTTGGAAAAAAAAGAGTGGAACTCTTGATTTAATTCAAAAAAAGAAAGAAAGTTTAGAACCTTGAGCAAAGAGAAAGAGGCACAGAAAACCTAATTTTTGGGGAGAATGAATTCTTCTTTCATTTTATCATCATGTTGCCTTTTAAAGACTTAAAATTTTACATATAGCCCCTTGGGCTTTATAAAATGGCATTTTGCCCATCCCATGCCTCATGTACTCATTTCTTTTGCACATGAGCCATAGGTTTTACAAAAATTTGACTTTATGCCCATTTTTCTTACATTCATGTATGAAAATTACATCAAAATTATTTATTACATAATTTTCATTTTGGCATGGGGGAGGCTGGCCGCGGGGCTCGACTTGGGCATGGGCCCACTTGGCCTGGGCTTGGGCCCACCTGGTTTGGGGTTGACTTTGACTTTGACTTGGTCAACCGGGGTGTAATTTTTTACCCCAACAAAGTGCCCCTATCAATAAATGCACACCACATATGTAAGTCGTGTGCATGAAATTGATGGATCTTCTTTCACGTTGAGGCGACTTGATTTGGTTCCCGGTTTTTGGGAAGCTGGAACTGCCCTTTTTACGACATGGACGGTCGATGCTTGACGTGTCTCTGAGACGGAGTGTCGGTGGTTGATGTGTCCCCAAGGCGAAGTGTTTGTTTGACATGTCCCCGGCACGTAGTATCGCTGGTCGACGTTTCCCCGGCATGGAGTGTCTGGTTGGCTTGATTCCAAGGCAGAGCATAATTCCCACGAGGAGGTCGTTGCTGCCCTTTTTACGACTTGGACGGTCGGTGCTGCCCTTTTTGCGACGTGGATGGTCGGTGCTGCCCTTTTTGCGACTTGGACGGTCGATGATGCCCTTTTAGCGACGTTGACGGTCAATGCTGCCCTTTTAGCGACGTGGGCGGTCGATGCTGCCCTTTTTGCGACTTGGACGGTCGGTGCTGCCCTTTTGCAACTTGGACGATCGATGCTGTCCTTTTAGTGACTTGGATGGTCGGTGCTGCCCTTTTTGTGACTTGGATGGTCGGTGCTGCCCTTTTTGGACGGTCGGTGCTGCCCTTTTTGGACAGTCGGTGCTGCCCTTTTTACGACTTGGACGGTCGATGCTTGATTTGATTTGCTCCGCTTCTTGCAATGTTAGGGATGAACTTGACTTGCTCTGCTTCTTGCGGTGTCGAGATTGGATTTGACTTGCTCCATTTTCTGCGGTGTCGAGATTGGATTTGATTTGCTCCGGTTTTTGCAGTGTCAGGGTTGAAGTTGACTTGCTCCGCTTTCTGCGATGTCGAGATTGGATTTGACTTTCTCCGCTTTCTACAGTGTCAGGGTTGAAGTTGACTTGCTCCGCTTTTTGCGGTGTCGAGATTGGATTTGACTTGTTTTCGAGGTGGAGCTTGATCCCGCCAGGGAATTTATTGGTTGTCTTGCTGATTGTGATTTGGGTTGACATCAGCATTGCTACATTGGAATATTGTACCAGGAGCGAATCATCATTTGCCATGAGAGGATTTAGGGATTTTGGTTTTGGTTTGGAATCAGCACCTCTACACTGGAATATGGTACTAGGAGTGAATCATCATCTGCCGTAAGGGGATTTCTCTCGTTCCCAGTTTAACGACTTAGGAGTCATCTGTTCCCAGTCTAACGACTTAGGGATGATCTGTTCCCAGTTTAAAGACTTAGGGGTCTATTGGATCGATTTGGAATTTCGGGAGGGGTCGGCATCAGCGTTGCTAACACTGAAGCACAGGTGCCAGGAGCAATTCATCATTTGCCTTTACCCGTTGGGGAGCGATGGCTTAGGAGACAGGTTTATGACTCTATCACCTAAGGCTTTTCAATTTTATAAGCCGTAAGGGTCTCATAAAAGCATTTCTCCCTACGAGTCGAAAGGATCTCGTAGGTTCATGTTCTCCTTAGGAGTCGTGAGGACTCCCAAGTGTGTTTTTCCTTTGTGAGTCGTAAGGATCCCATGAAGGTGTTTTCTTACGAGTCGAGAGGATCTCGTAAGTTTGTTCTCCTCATGTATCGTGAGGACACATTAGTGGGTCTTCCCAAATGGAGCATAATTCCAAGGGCGGAGACCGGCCGCGTGACTGGTGATTGTGATGGGGCATGGGTGTGAGAGAATTATTTGAGCCCGTGGATTGTATACGGTAGTCAACTTGGGAACCAACCGTAGGGCTTGGAGAATTTTGGTTGGCGTCTGTATCGCTGCTCTGGAATATGATACAAGGAGCGACTCATCATTCGCTGTCTGGGGATTTGGATTTTGGTCGGCGTCTGCATCGCTGCACTGGAATATGGTACCAGGAGCGACTCATCATTCGCCACTTTTTTTTACCGTGATTGCTCTATCATTTCAGCTTTTCTCATCGCGAAGGTCACGATTGCCCTAACATTTCGGCTATTTATACACGGTTTCCCCATCATTTCGTCTTTTCTTTTTTCTTTTATTTACACACATTTTTCTACATTCCCAGTTTAACGACTTAGGGGTCGTCTGTTCCCAGTTTAATGACATGATGGTCAGCTGTTCCTAGTTTAACGAC
Source organism: Agapanthus africanus (assembly GCA_030015575.1). Taxonomy (NCBI): domain Eukaryota; kingdom Viridiplantae; phylum Streptophyta; class Magnoliopsida; order Asparagales; family Amaryllidaceae; genus Agapanthus; species Agapanthus africanus. The sequence continues at coordinate 17,843,298 of JASDDO010000026.1, read as the reverse complement.
GTGGTGATCATCTGTTGGAGCCTGGGCTCGACTCTGCAGGAACCACGGGCTCCTTTGGCCTAATTGAATAAGCGGGATCTTCCTCATCTAGACCGAATCGGTGTTGGATGGAAACAACCACGTCATCGTCATAGATATAGGGTGTAGGAGGACTTGTTCCTTTGCGCTCCATCACGTAGACCGTATGGGTTGTGTACCCGTCTATCGCTTCTTCGTTGGCAATATTGCTCGTTTGGCTCTTCGCTTGTTGCCTTGGTCTGCTCTCTTCAGAGAAAGGTAGATGTCTGAGAGAATCAGGTTCCCGAAAGGCTTCGGTCTCTGTTTGTATGAAATAGGCGGTCGCAGCTTGACTGTTTGCTAACACGCCTTTACACAGTTCTATTTCTCATGTCTTGTATTGTTTTTCGTCCTAATCTTTGAAGACGAAGCAGTCCTCAATAGCATGACTTATCACTCTGTGATAGGGGCAATATTTGGGGTCGTCGGTCATATTCTCTTCTTGCGGTCTTTTTGATTCTGGCAATTGTAGACTGTTTCTTAAGGTATCCTTGAATATTTTACGGACTTTGTCCCTTCTGAAGGAATATATCTTATCCAGCTTCTCTTTCAGTAAAGATTCTCCTCCCTCTCCGAACACTGGCTTCCGAGGCCGGTTGGCATTAGGCCCGCTCATTCCTTGCTTATTTCGGTTAGCCGAAATGTTAAAAGTTTCAGTATCGTCGAAATTTCCACCCTTGCGATTATCGTCCTTTCGGCTTCTCCAGGACCTGTTGTTATTTTGGGAATCAGAGGAGGAATCCTGCTTTGAGCGCTCCAACATTTAAACATTCCTGGTTAGCTCTTGGAATGTTTTGAGACCCGCCGTGCATAGAAATGGGGCCATCCAATTATTGAGATTTCCGACGAGGAGGCTGACAGATTGGCCCTGCTCTATCGGCGGTTCACATTTGACGGAGAGATTGTGCCATTGAGTTATAAAATCCATGCTGCTTTCGTTGTTCTTTGGCTTAGTCCTTACGAGGTCGGCAATGGTGATCTTATCGCTGACACTCATGAACCTTTGTCGGAACAAAGATTCCATTTGGACGAAAATAGTAACGGAGCCATCCGGTATGCTTGTGTACTAGTCGAAAGAGACATCGGTTAAGATATTAACAAACTGGCGAAGGAGAAGCACATCATTTCCCCTAGTATTCCTGCATGAGGCTTTAAAATGGGTGATGTGCTGACTCGCATTTCCGGTCCTATTAAATCTTTCGAATTTGGGGATGACATAACCGCTAGGAAATTCTACCAGATCATACTGAGCAGAATATAGTCTCCCGCTACTACTAACATCTTTTTGCGCTTCGGCTTCGGCTACCAATGTTTTGATTTTGTTGGCAACCAAATCCATGATTTGATATTGAGTTAGCGGGCTGCTGTCATCAATAGCTAAGACATTTCCCGAGATAGGGTGCGACTGAATTTCATGCGGTCCGCCTACCTTTGGATTTGAGAGAATAGGCGTCAGCTGTCTCGGGACACCGTTTCCCGGTTCATGAGCAGAAACATGCGCTTAATTGGACGGCTGAGAGGCAACTTGGGCCGTGAGCTGCATCACGACATTCGTCAAGTCGTCAATTTTGGAGTAAAGTTTGGCCATCTCTTTGTGTTAGGGTCAAAATTTACATCGTGGTTGACCAAGTTAAAAATCGAAGTCAACCACAAGCCAAGTGGGCCCAAGCCTAGGTCAAGTGGGCTAATGCCCGGGTCGGGCCCGAACATGAAGCGGCCGGCTTCCCCCATGCCAAAATAAAAAATTTGTAATAAATAATTTTGGTGTATTTCTTTTATTATTTTATGAATAAATGTAAGAAAAATAGGCATATAGCTAAATTTTGTAAAACCCATGGCTCATGTGCAAAAGAAATGAGCACATGAGGCATGGGATGAGCAAAATGCCATTTTGTAAAGCCCAAGGGGCTATATGTAAAATGTGTAGCCTATAAAGGCAAAGATGATGAAAATATCTCAATAACTTTTTTCATTCTAAAAAATTCTAGGGTTTGTGCCTCCTTCTCCTTTCTCAAGGTTCTAAAAACCTTCCCATTTTTTTAAATTAAATCAAGAGTTTAACTCTTCCCTTTTCCAATAAGAAATAGATTTTCACCACAAAACTCACAAAGGGGAGCTCAGATCTTCCATCGGATCTTAAAAAGGGGAGATTTTTAAATCCCACCCCCTTTCTCCAAGATCCGGCCATCGAGAGGAAGAAGAAGGGACCCATCTCCAAAAATCTCATCTTGGGAAGATCCAGGACCAAAGGGGAAAGAAACAAAGGGGGCTCTTTGATCATTTCTAAAGATTTCTAGGAGTTTAACTCTATTCAAGATCTGTTGGAGTTCAACTCCATAAACTAATCTCTTTTTAGGAGTTTAACTCCAGAAGTCAAATCGGGAGCACAACTCCCAGTGCAGGGACAAAGTCCATTTTTCTGTTGACGCCCAACACCCGTGTGCCAAGCACGTGGGGCGCCCTATACCCAGCGCCGGCGTGCCAAGCACGTGGGGCGCCCCGCGCCCAGCGCCCGCGTTCCAAGCACATAGGGCACTGGCGCCCAGCGCCTAGCGCCCACATGCCAAGCGCATGAGGCGCCAGTGCCCACGTGCTAGGCACGAGAGGCGCAGACACCCACGCGTCCTTTATGTTAGTGTATATCCCCTAGAGACCATTACTGTATCATACTAGTTTGTATATTACTTAATGGAAGCTTGGGATATTCACAGTTGTATAGACAGTCTTGCTCAGAATGGTAGTATGCTTGGTTTGTTTCTACTTTAATATGTGCACGTGTTTATTTTAGCATATCGCTTATACATATTAGTGGAGCCCTTAGCATCTTTGCTTGATTACTAGCGGTATGATGGCAGTCACACTAGTGGGGGCTGGGTAGTCTACAAGCACATCCTTATACAGGTCCCTAGTCGTAGGATTATCGAGACGGGGCATCGATACTCCGGAGTAGACTAGCGTATACGCTTCTCATCCCAGCAGGGGAGATGGTATGTCCCACAGCCATTAGTACGTCGTACTGGAGATAGTATGCGGGTGCTCGTTAGGTTACGAGTATACTGGACAGGACTCGTCGGGAACTGTTAGTTGGTACTATACCTATCGTCAGATAACAGTTCCCAGGTGACAGGAGTACAGCTTAGTCCGTCGACTTGACACTGCTACTTCGCCTCGAGTGTGTTCCCACTGTACTTTGATTGCTACCCTACCACAGCTCAAAGGAGTCGTGCAAACAGGTAGTAATTGGGTGCAGTCCTGAAGCACTTGGAGGCAGTGGCGGTTAGACGGGATTCGTCTCTCCCGGTATTGGGGGTTGATATCGCGCTGTGTCTAGGAGAGCCATTACACAAAGTCCCTGGCCAGGGCAAGCGAGATTTACTGGTAGTGTTTCCAGTAGTTTCTCAGGGTGTTCTGGGCTACACTCCGACACGACTTGTACCGCTATTAGGGGTCTGACGTTCACCGCTCCATAGGACCGACATGCGATACTCATAGATGAACAGACCAGACTGTACGGAGATTGCCACAGACAGACTCAGTTGGGGTACGGATGAGTTTCCTCGTTGACCTTCTCATCGACAGATACCTGGGTAGCCGTTACGTGCAGCTAGTGCCGCTGACGCGCTTGTGGTTAAACCCACTGCCAGAGTACTGTCGAGTCTTTAGAGTCCCACACAGAGGGTTTCCCGGCTTCAGGCGAAACGTGAAGAGGTCGTATGGTTTTACGACAGGGTTCGAACACATACATGTACTTGTGCGCTTATGATGTTCGGGCAGACATTACCAGTAGGCTTCGGTTTAAGCCGGATCCTGGTATTTGATTATTGGATCAGTTCGTCTCACTGTATTCGTATTTCTCAGAATACGAATATGGCTGTGTACGCATACGGATGAGAGGGGTATTCTTGTCATTTAGACAAGATTAATAGATGGAAGAAATGAGATGGAAGCTTATGGTATTTTGTTGAAAGGGCTTAGGTTTTTTTATGTTGACTACTTTGACTTGTTGACTTTATTGACTTAGATATTTGTATGTTGATATTTGTTGGATATTTTGAGAGCTTTCTAGGGTTGAAAGAGTTAAAACCCTTGACTATTTCAACTCAAATAAAGCCTTCACAAATTGTATCAGATACATTATTGCTTCACAAAAGGAAAGAAAACCTTAAGCTTCCATCATCATCTTCTTCAAGCTTTCTCCTCTCAAATAAAAATCCTAACCATTCCATGTGTTGGAAATCATAGGGTTTAGTGAGACAACTTGTTCCTTATCACTCTCTACACTACCTAGGGTACTTAGTTTAGCAAACCAAGTTACCTAGTTGCTTCAGGTTAGAAGCAAAGCTCGAAATCGGAACTCTCGGGTGGATCGTCTATGATTCGGAGAAGACGACGAGGAGGTGGATTCCGTTCTCACGTCAAGAAGCTCACCACTTGGAGAGGACAGCAAAGAAGTGAAGGACAGCGGGATCTTGAGGTATATCCCGCACACACAGTAGATACAACCACATAGTTATATTGTTAGTTAGGGTTTAGAAATGATTCTAATGTTTAGTCGATATTACGAAGCCAACTAAAATCGTTTTTTGCTTATTCTGCCTCCTCACGAACACGTGGGGTGCGTGGCATCGACTTACAGTGGTATCAGAGCCGACTAAACCATAGCTAACAGATTAAACGATAACTAAAACTACGAAACCGAAATATCCCGCAAACATCGAAACCTAGATTCTAGTTTCTGTTGATTTTTCTGAGCCTCTGAAAAATTATTTAAACAACTGCAGAGTGTTCATTTCACTGCTAAAAGTTCATACACCAAAAACGAGGCAAAACCATGCATGTTTGGCCGGCCACATACCCATATTTTCCGGCCTCCTTGGCCCCCCTTGGTGCTTTTGCCTCGAAGTTTTGGGTATGGGTTTGTTCCTAGGATCTAGGGTTTCAGGAATTGCTTATTTTTGCCACTTTTGCATATGCTGTTTATTATTCTCTGTGGCAATTGGGGATGCTTCGAAGTCGCAGTTTGATATCGTTTAATGTTTCTGTGTTTGATAAATGTGTTCGTAAACTTCCGCTAATTGCTATATGTCGGTTAGTTGGGGTTGCACATTTCTGTAATGTTTGTTTGTGTATATGGACTTGTTAGATTGTCGTGAATGGATTGCCGGGGATGTGAGGTGTTTTATTCTTTCATTCAAATGTAATTTGTAAATGGTTGTAATATTTTTTCGCGGGACACATCCGGGTTGAGGTTGTAGCCACCGTTGTATTATTTCATTTACTGTTTATTGCTCCTAGGATAGACCCAAGGTGGGGTGCACAAACTACCGGGTACATTGAAGTGCTTAGTGGCCTACTCACGTTGTTGAGGGAGACTGCTTCACTTCGGGTACTTGGCGGGTAGTTTGCGTACCCGTAGGGGTCTAGGATGGGGTTGGCTATTCATCACGACCGTGTAATCCGTCTTTCATTGCAGGCTCGAACGAAACGCGGATTCCTAGCATATCCAATGTGTTCATCTGTGATCTGGAATGACTATCATTGCGTCTGACGAATGTATATATCTATATATGATATCTAGTAGGCGTTGCTTATGTTTTGCATCCGCGCTAGTCCAGCCTCCGCTCTATCGTTAGTTAAGTAACCTAACGGATGATGACGGGGCCCAGTGGAGGATGCGGATGGCATAAGCGTACGTTATATTTTTCATTGTTTTATGCAATGATAGGTTAATGATAGGACTGCATTACATTAATGCAAAGCAAACAAACCAAAGCTGAATCGTTGGAACAATTTCAAAACCACTCGGTTTTTTCAAAACAGCAAAACTTTTAAAATGCGGAGCTTAAGCCACTCTTTTTAAAAGCTATCAGGTTCCTTCGATTATATCAAGTTCACTACGTTCACGGTTTCTCCAAAACCATTTGTAGCCCTCCGTCATTTCATATGAATATTCAGTAGTATTCAAGCTATGTTTGTTGACCTTCGTCAAGGCATAGTGATTGGTAGCTGCTGGGTATTCATATATAGCATAGATAGATGCATTGGTTTGGGACAGTCGTATTACCTTGTTGACCTTCGTCAAGGGTATATGCGAGTGGGTTCAAATTAACCAGGACAATGATGGGTAGAACTTGACATGTGACTTATGATTTGTTGACCTTCGTCAAGGTCATAAGAGCATGGGGCAAAAATCCACATCGGAAGTTTCTAAGGAAATTAAAACTTGCTAGTGTTGCATACCATTTGGAGTTTGATAATGTTGGTAGGATTCCTTCAGCATTATCACACAATGATATTTGGATCCCGATCCTACTGTGAGTATCTGTGATTTGTGTGAAGTTGTACGATCAAAAATATTTTTACCGCAATCAAGAACGGCGTCGCTTGGTAGCTAGCCGGTGAGTACGGGTCGGTCCACAGGGATGTTGTGTATTTCCTAATTTGGCCTAACGAGTTAATTCCAAACGGTGTGGATGGATTATCGCTAAAAACTAAACTGATTTATACTAAGACTAGAATCTTGCTAGGGTTAGGTTTAGGTTAAGTTTGGAAATTGAAGATTTCCTCACCGCTTTCAATGCCCTAATTTAGATCTCTTTAGGTGTTATGGTAACAATTAATAAAGGGGATTAGTACCATCGGGAAGAAACGATGTTTCTTCCTATAGGTTCTAGTCCTTCCTTTCTTAATTCTTACCCTAACCTCCATGGAAAACATACGCAACCGGTCGTTTATACTACGGTATCACCGTTACCTCGTGGGGTAGGGTGCCGTAGGGAACGGTGTGTGTATGTATGCATGGAGTCCTATTAATTATATGTGATGGGCAAGAAAGGGGTGAGAGATTTTCATCTCTCAAGCATTCCCCAAATCTAACCCTAACAAGTGAGGAGACTACTCACTCATTAGGGAATTGAAAAACATTTCTAACTATCTAACTAGGGCAGATAATAAAATTATACTAAGGTAGAATGAAAATTAACTACGGCAATTAAATAAAACTACTTACTTTATTGATGGCTCTCTCCAAACATTTACACAGGAATTAAATTCTGAATAGATGAAATAAAAAGAGGCATGGCCTAAAACAGGTTTTAAGGTTTCTATTTATAGAACATAGAAACCCTAGGGTTACAATCGCGTCATATCTGCAATTACAAGTTTACCCCCTAAGAAAAGAACTAGTCAACACACCGCCACAGTCACAGAAATTTCCACCGACCCATGCTTCCCATGGTCGCGGAACCGCGGCCAAGACCCTTGTTTGGCCGCGGATCCGCGGCCGTCTAGTGGCTTCTTGAGCTGGAATTTTTAGGGTTTGGTCTGGTTGCATTTGGGTACTTGTTTCTTCACTTAGTTTCTCAGATTGTCTTCTAGTTTTCTTCCAGATTTCCACAGTGAATAATTTCGTGGACTTTACCGTTTGCTTCGTGTTGAAGTCTTCAACCTTACGCCGCCTTTTTCCATTGATCTTCGTTTAATATTCAAACTGTAGGCTTGATCAAGATTCTTCCATTTGTTGGTCGTAGTCTCACTTTTGTATCGTCTTTTCATCTTTTTCACTGTTTTTGTTCCGAGAACCTGTAACCTGCAACTATGTAGAAGACATGGATCAAAAGCACCTGTTTATTTGTAAAATGAATAAGAATGGGGAATATAATAATGCAAAATTATGATATGAACAAATACCCCCAAACTTATCTTTTACTCGTTCTCGAACAAACCTAGTTTTATTCTCGAAAAAGACCTAGCCTCACTTTCGCAGGGAAACGCAATTGCACTGAGCTCGTGCAACAAGCCGTTAAACCTCTAGGTGTCCCTAGTAGGAGGAGTGTTTTCTCCGGAGGGTTTTCAGCAGATACTACCCACAAAATCCTATCAATTCGGCCCATCGACTTTTATTCTCCAATTAGGTTTTCCAACAAGGAATTCTATTATCTTAGACTCATAAATTATCCACCCGTATTCTTCACGTTTCTTTATCATTTAACTTAAGATTATATATATTTTGTAGACTTACTTAGCTTTTAGCATCTTTTAAGTTTTCCTTCTAGGGTTCTATCTCAACTTAGGAATTTTTATCATCTCTATTAAAGATATAAGTCATATTCTTCATTCCTATCTCTTATCTAAACTCCAATCACATACCCCTACGTATGTGTATATATCACCCTTACACTTGGAAATTCAAATCAAGCTATCATACTCTTGTCCGTCATCCAAAGCACTTCTTAATTGGTGAATTTTTAGATGAAATTTGCTCACACATCCTTCATGCGACCGTTAATACTTCTTGAGGTACCAACAACCGATTACAAAATGTGTTTTCACATTAAAGCGTAATTCCTAGTCTTGTAACATCTAAGGCTTTAGCAGTGACTCCCAAACCAGTTGGTCTAAGGCACTAGGTGATAAAGCACCCTCGCTAAATATTTTTTTCTATTTTACGCAGCCTTAAGTAATTACAAAACCAGTGTTCATTTTTTTATCTCTTTATTCACACTTGTATCTTTTATTTTATTTTCCTTCATACTAAGGACCTTAGACAAGAGCATTTCAAGGTCTCTTCTACTATTCCAAGTTTCAAGGTTCGTGTTTGTGCAATTTATAGGGTATATACTTTCAGAATTTAGACTTAAGCTTAGAAATTATTTTTCAAACTTATACTTTAATAAAAATATCAATACTCTTCCCTTATTTTGACTTAGCCCAAGAAGTGAACTCGAAATTTGCCTATTTCTAAATAAACTACAAAGACATATACTTTCTACCGTTAAATTTTAAAAAAGGTTATTTTTAGGGTTTTTAATTTGCTAAGTCTAAGATCTAGTTGTTCCTAGCTAGTTAACCTATTTGTCAAACTCAAGTCAATTATGGCCAAAATTGAATGTTTTAATTTTTATAATTTTTGAAATTTTTCAATTTTTATGGGTTTTAAAATAAATATGAAAATGCAAAAATATACATATGAATGCGAAGGAAGAAGGCTTACCGAGCATACCCCCAAACTTAAACTTGACAATGTCCTCACTGTCAGGATACACCAAGAGGGTCAAAATTGTCGGCACTTTCCTGTTTATTTTTTTACAAATTTTTTTTTATTGTTAAAAGAAAAACAAAATATATATACAAAAAAGTCCCCCCCAAACTTAAGTGAGACAGTGTTTCCACTATTTTAAGCATTAAAATTCAGAGTTAGGGAGGAGAAAAATCAAACTATACAAGGCCTTACACAGACCAAAGGTTAGCACCAACCATTCAAAAATTCAATCGTGATAATGGTAGGGTTGGTGGAAGAATGGAGTGTAGAGAAAGGAGTTGAGAAACACACGAGACCGTATGGGAATAAGGGTGGAATATGGTCTCGGTGGAAGAGAAGAATGGCGGAAAAGAGAAAGAAGTGTAGTATAAACTTGAGAGTGTAAATCGAGTGAATAAATTAGCGCAATTTGTGATGACCGATGTGTTAAAAGCGATTGTGCTAATCTATCAACCCGTCGAGAAATGGGGTCAAATCCCTCAAGATTCGCAAGAAAACATGGGTACATCGAACTTGGTAAACCATTCATTGAAAATGGAAACGCGACGGATTCTTGCGCGGTCGAAACAATGGAAAGGACGAAGGGAAGTGATTTAGGGATAGTCTTATTCTCACCTAAGGAAACTGTCTCGAACTTGAAGGATTCCATCAATGGTTCGAAATGACTGTAAGCAACCGAGTCTGATGGTTCAACTAACTCATCTGAAAATTGAAAGGACTCAAACTCGGGCGGTGAGTCTTCAAAATCGTCCGAAAAAGTGAAACACTCGTAATCATTATCGTCTGTGAGAACTGTGTTAGGTTCAAAGAGGAACGCACTAGTGGCGTCCAAACTGTTGTGATCGAACAGAAATCTTTCAAGCTCACAGTCCTCCTGCGTGATCTTTTGTGTGGTCGGAACGATTGGAAGGATGAGGGGGGTGATTTCGGAAGTATAGCAGTTAAAGGTTCAGGAGGATGAATTGGAAAATCCGACTCATCAAACAAAACTGGTTCATCCTCAATACTCTCCTCAATACTATCCTCATAATTCTTCTCAAAAGTTATCTCATCCATGCAATTATCATCAAAATCAAGACGCATATGAGGTTCGGGAGAAACATTTAATGACTCGGGATGATGAATTGGAGATAAAATTTCAGTCAAATCTGCGGGTTCATCATCCAAAATATTCCCGGCGTCAATATCCTCAATCAAGTGAAAATCAAATTTTTTAGACACCTCATCAAAAGCATGGATGTTTATCAATTCAGGTTCTAGATTGGATGTGTAGATGTCAAAAGGATTGGTGACGGTTTCACTCAAAAGGGGCTCTTCACAATCTGGCAAATCAAGCACTACAAAGTCACACAACTCATTAAACGTTTTATTTTCAACTGGTGAATCATTTGGGACACTTGTTTGAAAACCGGAGTTGTGAGATTCGATTGAAGATGGGTAGGTTTGATTTGGAAGGGTGCACAGCTCACTTTCTCCACTCAAATTCTCACTCTGTCCAACCGCCTCATCATACATTGGAAGATTTGGAGCTAGTTGGAAACTAACTACCGAGTCACTAGGTTGTATAAGGGCGGCCATGGACGCATCCACATTCCTCATCATTTGGTTTGTCGCTACAATGTACGCTTCCAACGACTGTTCCAGACTAGACATGGGTTGTGAAGGGGTTTTAGTAAAAGATTCAAAGTTGTTTGGATACGTGAAACTCCCAAATGGCTGTGTAGAAGCAATGTCTAGGGAAGGTGTGAAAGTCGGGTAGGACTGGTAGGAATTGAATGGTTGGACAGGAGTAGGATCAACATTTGGATAAAAGGTGAATGAACTTTTTGATCCCAAGAACTGGAAGTGTTGAAAGGAGTGAAAGATCGGTTACGAGATTTTTCAATATGTTCAGCGATAGACATGGGTTTCGGAGTTACAGCAGGACTCGGAAAAGGGGTATCAACGTAAGAAGGTAGTGAAGGTTGAAATGGTTGATACAAAGTGGATTGTGGAGTCGAACTGTTTCTCCTAGACGCTTCTATTCGATCTTTCAAAGAAATTTTGGGCATGGAGGGGTCGTCCGTAATTCGACCAAAACAATTTGCGTAAGAAGCAAAGTTTGGTTGAGGGTACCAAAGTTCGGCAAGAGTTTTGGGAGGTGGGGTACCCATGATGTAAGAAAAGAGAAGAAAAAGAATGTGGGGTGCATGGATTTCTTAGCGACAAGTTGCAAGTTTTTGTAAAAAAAAATTCCTTCTTTTTTCTTTCTTTTTGTTTTTTTTTATGTGGAGCTTTTTGCAAAAAAGATTTTCGATAAAAGGCTTAGACACACGTTCAATCAATCACAAATGCACAATCAAGCCTAGATCTAGGGTCACCTAGGTCAGCTAGACAGCTCCTAACTGTTCCAAAGGGCAAGAAGTAGGACCTCAAACCGCCTCTTCACCGCCAATTGTGGCCAGGTAAGTGCCAGGTAAGTGGGAGGTTCTCCACTACGTAAGTAGTGGGCCTAATTAAGTAACCACTCGCCTTAGACACACTTGCCTAGACACCACAAAGTCAGGTTAGGATCAACGGTCGATGCCTACAACTGTTCCTCTGTCCTATAGAGCGCGAAGTCCTTAGGGCTAAGTCTAATCTTTTTTAATTAATTGATGGTCAATGCAATATGCCTTATGTGATTTCTGGGGTCCTGGGAAGGGTGATGAAATCCCCACCCAATCTGATTGGTGTAAAAGCCCCTTAAAGTCAATTTAAAATATGCAAAGCAGTAAACACAATCAAACACTTGCAAACAATTTTTTTTATTTTAAGCGCGGCGCAAAGAATCCTGCACAAGATCAAGTTATTGGAGAAAGGAGAGAAATTTTTGGCGCAAAAAATCCTGCAGGAAATTTTACAGAGGAGATATCAGGGGGTTCAGAGAAAGAGAAAGGAAGATTACAGCGATTTTTGCAGATGATGACGTCACCAAAGGACCGCGAATGCGTGGTCAAAGAGGTCCAAGCGCGGCGGTTCCGCGGTCAATCGGTTGACTCGGTCCTCCAAATTTCTTCTATTGTCTGTTACGGTCCTCCTCTCTTTGTTCAGATTTGTGTTTGCTGTTTTGATCTCTGGATTTTTCCAGATTTGAATTCGTTCGTCGGTCCTGCACAATTCAAACAAAAATACCCTTCACAAAGTAACAAGATGATAAATTTTTATAATTTTTTTTCCAGTTTTTATGATTTTTTAATTTTATATTAATCCGAAATTACAAAAAGAAAATAACAATGCCATCCCCGGCAACGGCGCCATTTGATTTTTATGAAGTTTTACGATCAAAAATATTTTTACCGCAATTAAGAACGGCGTCGCTTGGTAGCTAGCCGGTGAGTACGGGTCGGTCCACAGGGATGTTGTGTATTTCCTAATTTGGCCTAACGAGTTAATTCCAAACGGTGTGGATGGATTATCGCTAAAAACTAAACTGATTTATACTAAGACTAGAATCTTGCTAGGGTTAGGTTTAGGTTAAGTTTGGAAATTGAAGATTTCCTCGCCGCTTTCAATGCCCTAATTTAGATCTCTTTAGGTGTTATGGTAACAATTAATAAAGGGGATTAGTACCATCGGGAAGAAACGATGTTTCTTCCTCTAGGTTCTAGTCCTTCCTTTCTTAATTCTTACCCTAACCTCCATGGAAAACATACGCAACCGGTCGTTTATACTACGGTATCATCGTTACCTCGTGGGGTAGGGTGCCGTAGGGAACGGTGTGTATATGTATGCATGGAGTCCTATTGATTATATGTGATGGGCAAGAAAGGGGTGAGAGATTTTCATCTCTCAAGCCTTCCCCAAATCTAACCCTAACAAGTGAGGAGACTACTCACTTATTAGGGAATTGAAAAATATTTCTAACTATCTAACTAGGGCAGATAATAAAATTATACTAAGGCAGAATGAAAATTAACTAGGGCAATTAAATAAAACTACTTATTTTATTGATGGCTCTCTCCAAACATTTACACAGGAATTAAATTCTGAATAGATGAAATAAAAAGAGGTATGGCCTAAAACAGGTTTTAGGGTTTCTATTTATAGAACATAGAAACCCTAGGGTTACAATCGCGTCATATCTGCAATTACAAGTTTACCCCCTAAGAAAAGAACTAGTCAACACACCGCCACCGTCACAGAAATTTCCACCGACCCGCGCTTCCCATGGATGCGGAACCGCGGCCAAGACCCCTGTTTGGCCGCGGATCCGCGGCCGTCTAGTGGCTTCTTGAGCTGGAATTTTTAGGGTTTGGTCTGGTTGCATTTAGGTACTTGTTTCTTCACTTGGTTTCTCAGATTCTCTTCTAATTTTCTTCCAGATTTCCACAGTGAATAATTTCATGGACTTTACCTCTTGCTTCGTTTTGAAGTCTTCAACCTTGCGCTGCCTTTTTCCATTGATCTTCGTTTAATCTTCAAACTGTAGGCTTGATCAAGATTCTTCCATTTGTTGGTCGTAGTCTCACTTTTGTATCTTTTTTTCATCTTTTTCACTGTTTTTGTTCCGAGAACCTGTAACCTGCAACTATGTAGCAGACATGGATCAAAAGCACCTGTTTATTTGTAAAATGAATAAGAATGGGGAATATAATAATGCAAAATTATGATATGAACAATCCGCTACTCCTTGGGAGATTTTTTTCACTTAACGATCAATGCTATAAACCAAGTAGGTGTCTAGAACAGTGTTAGCGGGGCTTGCCTCCAGGGAAAATAGGTTATTTAATTAAGGAACTTCGCGAAAGTGTCGTAAAACCTCCCTCGAAGTACCGACACTATCCTGGCTGAACGGTTAAGCAAGAATTGTACGGTAAGATCAATCCTGACTAATTCTTCTTTTATGGTTTGAGGAAGAATTCGAGAAACAGTGGGAGCCATCCTGTTTAGATAAAATAAAAACCAATCTAAACTTGCAAGGAGTATCATGCTAAGTGTTTTCTTCTCTCTCTCTTAATTGCAGCGACCCAGTGACCAGACATAGGTTACATCTAGATAATAAAATGACTGAATCTGACTATATTGATTGGCAAAGGTCTGTCCATATGTCCATTACCCATGACAAACTGGGACACCTCTTCACTACTCAAACCCCCGCCATCTCAGGACCAGTTTCCACCGTCACGGATATTGATATCCGTAAGATATCGGGAAAAGACTGTGTGAATGCCAAGTGCCTCGTGTTGGCCTCAGTTGATGATGCATACCAGAGGCAGCACGAGAAGATAGACTTAGATTCTGTCTTCCTCCATAACAAAGATTTATATGGAGAGCAATCTCGTATCGCAAGATATGAGACCTCGAACGAATTGCTTCAAGCGAGGTTGGCTGTCGGGTCATCTGTAGGGGACAACGTCCTTACAGTGACTAGCTATATTGATGAGCCCACGGACCTGAGGACCACATTGAAGAACGAGTCACATACTGACTTGATTCTATAGTCTCTACCTTCTACTGGCACCCTGAAGGAAACCAGGAAGGTAAAAGGAAAGGGAAGGGAAAAAATTTCGGGACTAGATATAGTGAAGGAGGGATGTTCCTATTGTTATGGGAAAGGTCATTGACAGAAGGATTGCAGGGCTTTGAAAGCCAGTAGCCAGGATTCGAAACATGTTGTGGCTTCGGCTTCAGGTGTGTTTGTAATAGAAAACTGTATGTCAATTAACTCTACTTCCTGAGTACTAGATACCGGATCAGAATCTCATATCTGTAATTCATTACAAGCTTTGAGAAACCGTAGAGTTATCAGGATAGGTGATATGACTCTCAGGGTTGCAAACGGAATGAGCGTGGGCGCTGAATCCGTAGGGAAATATCACCTTGGATTGACAAGTGGACAGATATTGATTCTACGTAACTGTTTGTATGTACCTAGTCTAGCTTGTAATATCATATCTGTATCCTTACTTTCTAAGGAAGGATATGATTTTACTTTTGTAAGCGATATGGTCCACATCCACCTAAATCAAGTTCTGATTGGGTCAGGTACATTAGAAAACGGAATATACGTATTAAATCAAGATCAGGTTTTTAGTGTCCAGAACACACTTAAAAGAAAGTCTCCGGAAACAAATCAAGCTTTCTTATGGCATTGCAGACTGGGTCACATCAATGAGACACGGTTGACGGAGTTGCATAAAGAGGGATATTAGAATCCTTTCGAATATCAGTCTTATGCTACTTGTGAATCTTTTCTCATAGGAAAGATGACAAAGACTCCGTTCACTGGACACGGAATAAGAGCGAGCGAGCTCTTGGGACTCATACACAGTGATGTGTGTGGTCCAATGTCTACACTTGCGCGAAGTGGTTATTCATACTTCATTACTTTTACGGATGATTTCTCTAGGTATGGACATGTCTTCCTAATGATGCATAAATCCGAGGCCTTTGAGAAATTCCGGGAATACAAGAATGAAGTAGAAAAACAAACAGGCAAAAGTATCAAGACACCAAGGTCTGATCAAGGTGGTGAATACTTGAGTGCCGAGTTCCTGGGCTACTTAAAAGAGAATGGAATTCTCTCTCAGCTTACTCCTCTATACACACCACAACACAATGGTGTATCAGAAAGGCGGAATCGAACCCTATTGGATATTGTTCGTTCCATGATGAGTAAGGCTGAGTTACTGCGATCCTTCTAGGGTTATGCACTAGAAACAGCTGCATATCTTTTGAACAAGGTTCCAACCAAGACTGTGCCTACCACACCATATCAGATGTGGAGTGGGAAGAAACCCTGTCTTAAGTATCTTAAGACATGGGGATGTCCAGCTTTTGTAAAGAAGCAGCATACGGACAAGCTCGAGGCACGCTCAGTACTGTGTAAGTTTGTGGGATACCCCAAGAACTCCAGAGGGTATCTTTTCTATTCCGCAGAGGAACAAAAGGTTTTTGTTTCTCAGCATCCCCACTTCATGGAAACTGAGTTTTTGGAAAATCAGATAAGTGGGAGCGCAATAGAACTGGATGAAATTCCAGAACCACAAGCTATTACTGAAAGCATAGTAGAACCAGAGGTTTCAGAAGAACCGGACATCCCAGCGCCACTCCGCAGGAGTAGTAGGCAGTCTCATCCACCCGAGAGATACTACGGTTTTCTCATAGACGGGGATCGAGAGGATTGCATCATTGAAAATGATGAGCCTACTAGCTTCCAGCAAGCCATTCAGAGCGGCGACTCAGTAAAATGGCTGGATGCAATGCGGACCGAAATGGAGTCCATGTACACCAACAAAGTTTAGACTTTGGACATTGCTCCAGAAGGGGTAAAACCCATAGGATGCAAATGGATCTTCAGAAAGAAGATTGGTGTAGATGGGCAGGTTGAAACCTACAAAGCTAGACTTGTTGCAAAGGGTTTTCGTCAAAGACCTGGTTTGTACTATGACGAAACCTTTTCTCCAGTGGCTATACTCAAATTCATTCGGATCCTTCTTGCCATTGCTGCCTTCCACGATTATGAGATATGGCAGATGGACGTAAAGACGGCTTTTCTAAATGGTAATTTGGAAGAGTGTGTCTATATGGATCAGCCAGAGGGTTTCATTCAGAGTGGGAGCAGCGGAAAAGTGTGCAAGTTGGTTAAGTCCATTTATGGACTAAAGCAGGCATCGCGGAGTTGGAACATCTGCTTTGATGATACTATCAAAGAATTCGACTTTATCAAAAATCCAGATGAACCATGCATTTACAGTAAAATTGTAGGGAGAACTATAGTATTCCTCGTCTTGTACGTGGATGACATTCTTTTAATAGGAAATGACATTCCTATACTGCAGTCAGTCAAAAGATTCTTGTCACAGAGGTTCTCCATGAAGGACCTGGGCGATGCCAACTACATTCTGGGAATCCAGATCTATCGTGATAGATCTAAGAGGATGTTGGGACTTTCACAGCCCAGGTACATCGACACCATACTGAAACGATTCAGTATGGAAGATTCAAAGCGCGGTAACCTACCGGCTTGTCACGGAATCACCCTCTCCAAAGAGATGTCTCCAAAGACTGATTTGGAAAGGGCTCGCATGTCATCTATACCCTACGCATCTGCGGAAGGCTCTATAATGTATGTGATGTTATGTACCAGACCAGATATAGCATACGCATTGAGCGTTGTAAGCCGGTATCAGTCGGACCCAGGGGAGAAACACTGGATAGCAGTAAAGAACATTCTCAAGTACCTGAGAAGGACTAAGGAGATGTTCTTAGTGTATAGCGGAAAAGACCTCCAGATCGAGGCCTTTGCTGACTCCAGCTTCCAGACTGACAAGGATGACTCCAAGTCTATGTCGGGTTATGTCTTTACCCTCACTGGAGGGGCGGTCTGTTGGAAGAGCTCCAAACAGGAAACCGTTGCTGACTCAACGATGGAAGCGGAGTACATAGCTACTTGCGATGCCACAAAAGAAGCTGTCTGGATGAAAAAGTTCCTCACAGAGCTTCAGGTGGTTCCTACCATTGTTGATCCAATACCACTGTATTGCGACAACAACGGCGTTATAGCTTTAGCGAAGGAACCCAGGTCCCATCAGAAGTCCAGACACATTTTGAGGCGGTACCACCTGATCAGGGAGATCGTAGATCGCCCGGAGATCGAGGTGAGGAGAGTAGATTCGGATAATAACACTGCAGATCCACTCACGAAGGCCATACCCCAGACTCAGTTCGAGCGGCTGATCGAGATGATAGGTCTTCGATACGCCAGTACATGGCCCTAGTGCAAGTGGGAGATTGTTAGTGTATATGCCCTAGAGGCCATTACTGTATCATACAAGTTTGTATATTACTTAATGGAAGCTTAGGATATTCACAGTTGTATAGACAGTCTTGCTCAGAATGGTAGTATGCTACTTGGTTTGTTTCTACTTCAATATGTGCATGTGTTTATTTTAGCATATCGCTTAAATATATTAGTGGAGCCCTTAGGATCTTTGCTTGATTACCAGCGTTGTGATGGCAGTCACACTAGTAAGGGCTGGGTAGTCTACAACCCATCCTTATATAGGTCCCTAGTCGTAGGATTATCGAGACGGGGCATCGATACTCCGGAGTAGACTAGCGTATACGCTTCTCATCCCAGCAGGGGGATGGTATGTCCCACAGCCATTAGTATGTCGTACTGGAGATAGTATGCGGGTGCTCGTTAGGTTACAAGTACACTGGACAGGACTCGTCGGGAACTGTTGGTTGGTACTATTCCTATCGTCGGATAATAGTTCCCAGGTGACAGGAGTACAGCTTAGTCCGTCGACTTGATACTGCTACTTCGCCTCGAGTGTGTTCCCACTGTACTTTGATAGCTACCCAACCACGGCTCAAAGGAGTCATGCAAAAAGGTAGTAATTGGGTGCAGTCCCGAAGCACTTGGAGGCAGTGGCGGTTAGACAGGATTCGTCTCTCCCGGTATTGGGGGTTGATATCGCGCTGTGTCTAGGAGAGCCATTACACAAAGCCCTGGCCGGGGCAAGCGAGATTTACTGGTAGTGTTTCCAGTAGTTTCTCAGGGTGTTCTGGGCTACACTCTGACACGACTTGTACCGCTATTAGGGGTCTGACGTTCACCGCCCCCTAGGCCCGACATGCGATACTCATAGTCGAACAGACCGGACTGTACGGAGATTGCCACAGACAGACTCAGTTAGGGTACGGATGAGTTTCCTCGTCGACCTTCTCATCGACAGATACCTGGATAGCTGTTACGTACAGCTAGTGCCGCTGACGCGCTTGTGGTTAAACCCACTGCCAGAGTACTGTCGAGTCTTTAGAGTCCTACACAGAGGGTTTCCCGGCTTCAAGCGAAACGTATAGAGGTCGTATGGTTTTACGACAGGGTTCGAACACATACATGTACTTGTGCACTTATGATGTTCGGGCAGACATTACCAGTGGGCTTTGGTTTAAGCCGGATCCTGGTATTTGATTATTGGATCAGTTCGTCTCACTGTATTCGTATTTCTTGGAATACGAATATGGGTATGTACGCATACGGATGAAAGGGGTATTCTTGTCATTTAGACAAGATTAATAGATAGAAGAAATGAGATGGAAGCTTATGGTATTTTGTTGAAATGGGCTCAGGTTTTTTTTTATGTTGACTACTTTGACTTGTTGATTTTATTGACTTAGATATTTGTTGGATATTTTGAGAGCTTTCTAGGCTTGAAAGAGTTAAAACCCTTGACTATTTCAACTCAAATAAAGCCTTCACAAATTGTATCAGATACATTATTGCTTCACAAAAGGAAAGAAAACCTTAAGCTTCCATCATCATCTTCTTCAAGCTTTCTCCTCTCAAATAAAAACCCTAACCATTCCATGTGTTGGAAATCATAGGGTTTAGTGAGACAACTTGATCCTTATCACTCTCTACACTATCTAGGGCACTTAGTTTAGCAAACCAAGTTACCTAGTTGCTTCAAGTTAGAAGCAAAGCTCGAAATAGGAACTCTCGGGTGGATTGTCTACGATTCGGAGAAGACGACGAGGAGGTGGATTCCGTTCTCACGTCAAGGAGCTCACCACTTGGAGAGGACAGCGAAGAAGTGAAGGACAACAGGATCTTGAGGTATATCCCGCACACACAGTAGATACAACCTCATAGTTATATTGTTAGTTAGGGTTTAGAAACGATTCTAATGTTTAGTCGATGTTACGAAGCCAATTAAAATCGTTTTTTGCTTATTCCGCCTCCTCACGAACACGTGGGGTGCGTGGCATCGACTTACACTTTGGACGCTATTCTCCCTTTTTTTCATACGCACACACTCTACGACACTGTCTCTATTAGAAAAAAATTTCTAACGGGGCACTGCCCCGCATCCTGCAAGGGGGCTGCTAGCCTCCTTGACCCCTACCCCCTATCCGGGTAGCAGGATCCCCGTAAAAACTCTGCGGAGCCCCTGATATATCCAAAAACCCCTTCAAAACACAACACTACACATTGAGTTCGCATGATCAGTCTGACCCGTCAATCGAAGGTTCCTTCACTCCAAAGGCGAGGGGTAATTAACGGCAGCTTAGTCCGCGACTGCCGGAGATTCGGATACCCACAATCAATAAACCCCCGCCTATCCTAGGCAGGGAGGATCTGTAGTACGTCTGACAAGCACACGCATATTCCCATCTCAATGGGGTGACGAAAAAAACCCAACAGATTCTGGCACGCCCGGTGGGACATTTCTCTCCTCCCATATCTCGGGTCAAGTGTTTATGCGAACTCATTTAACATATATGCCGATGTTTGTACTGAAATATTGTTTTTTTCCGTGCAGCAATCAACTTTCAACAGCGATGTCTTCTAAGATGAATTCAGCTTCCAACGCGACCCTGATCTCGTACGTGGTCAAGATCAATGCCCGTGTAGTTCTCCCTGCCAATCTCAGCCGGCAATGGGAGGAGCCACCTCGTCAATTTGGTTCGGTCATCATCCACCCTGCTGGAAGCGCTCATCTGGCGGAGGTCCCGACAAACTAACCGGCCAAACTGACCTCAAGGGGAAAGAGGCCAAACGTCGTGGTCTCCAGAGCATCCCACCCCAAATGCAAATCTGTATTCGAACGACTCTCCACTATTCCGACTGGGGGCAAGGTCGTCAACACCAATGGGGCCACAAGCATCTCTAGCAAGATCAGATGGTGTCCTTGACAATCGCGCGAGTAGGCATCTTCTCTGGGCTCTCTGTCAATTGGCCTACGACGTCTTCCCGAGGAGCCGAAGTCTGCCAAGTGATTAAAACAAAAAAGTTAAGGAAGAGGCAGCTCAGGTATCGAGCCAACAAAAGGGCCAGGACTTCGGCCAAGTGGAATCTTGTGAGGTTCCAAGAGCAGGGTTAATCCATGACGACGGCTGAGTCGGCCGTAAAAGTCAGCAATTCTTTCGAACCTCTGAAGTGGGTTCAGAAAAATGCCATGACCGCCAGAATCAAGAAGGCAGCGGTCCGAACAATGCTACAAAGGGACGTGCCCAAGCCCCAAAAGAGAAAGCATGACACCATCTCTTCAATAGTCTATCAGACGCTCTGTGCCATGCGAAAGCAGCGAGGCAAATCCAGAAAAGAAGCGCCAACACCACTCAAGAACCCGGTCAGACCAGCCGCTTTCAGTCGATTGCCTGTTGCCGAAACAGGAGGGCCACAACAGCGATCCGTGAAATCAGCTGCCAATAATGAAATGATGGTCGGATATGTTGTCCACACGGTCTATATGGCAGACACGCGTCCTAGTGACAACCTTCGCAGCAAAAGCAAGGATGGGGCCACCACATCCCAAGCCCAATCTGGCTTGAATATGGTTGCCGCTTCCCAAGAACAGCCGCCTCTGCTGGATGATGAAAACCCTCTCGATGAAGATGATAGGCAGAAAGACCCTTCCGTCCATGTAGAGTCAAGCTCGGACAGCGAGAAAGAGCTGACTTTTCGTCCCAAGACCGCAGAGCAAGAGCTGCTTCAAGAGCTTCGAAAACAGCTCAGGAGCAAAGATAAAGAGATGGCCAAGCTTTACTCCAAAATCGACGACCTGAAAAATGTCATGATGCAGCTCACGGCTCAAATTGCCCGGACACCTCCCAATCAAGCACAAGTCTCTACTCATGAGTCGGGTGATGACGATTCGAAGCAGCCGATGCCTGTTCCTTTAGGTCCAAGATTGGTCGAGCCGCACGAAAGCCAGCCACATTCCGCTTCTGGAGATGCCTTAACCCTAGATAGCACTATCCCGCTAACACAAGATCGGATAATGGATTTGGTCACCAGCAAGGTTAAAACATTGGTGGTCAAAGCAGAAGCTCAGAAAGAAATTGGCAATAGTGGGCGGCCATATCCCGCACAGTACGATCTGATCGAGTTCCCGAGCGGCTACGTCATTCCTAAATTTGGAAGGTTTGACAGGACAGGAAACGCAAATCAGCATGTCGCCCACTTTAAAGCGTCGTACGGAAATACAGGGGGCAATGATGCGCTTCTTCTTCGTCAGTTTGTCAATAGCCTGACCGTTGTTGCTTTCGACTGGTACGCAAGCATACCGATGGGTCCATCATTACTTTTACCCACATGGAGTCACTGTTTCGGCAAAGATTCATGAGCATCAGTGACAAAATCTCCATCGCT
The DNA here is from genome assembly GCA_030015575.1 of Agapanthus africanus. Lineage (NCBI taxonomy): Eukaryota > Viridiplantae > Streptophyta > Magnoliopsida > Asparagales > Amaryllidaceae > Agapanthus > Agapanthus africanus. Next base: position 17,821,075 of record JASDDO010000026.1, on the reverse strand, counting down.
GACCTAGTGAGAACCAAACCGGGGAAAAAAGAAAGCAACACGGACTTTATTGCCCGATGGCGTAATCTCACGGTCCAGTGCGAATCGCCACTAGAGCAAGACCAGTCCGTCAGCCTTCTCATTAGGAACCTCAGCAATTGGATGGTCCCATTCTTGTGTACAACAGGCCTCAAGACGTTTCAGGAGCTAACCAAGAAAGTCCAAATGCTAGAACGCTCGAAGCAAGAGTCTACCCCGGACTCTCAGAAAGACAAGACTTGGAAAAGCAAGCCGGACGACAACCGTAGAAGCGGGAATTCCAGCAGTACCAATGTCTTCAATGAATCCGACAATGAAGACAAGCGAAAGGCAAGCGATTCCAAAACCAACCGGTCTCGAAAGCCATTGCTGGGAGGAGAAGCGCCTTCCCTAAAGGAGAAAAAGAAATAATGTGAGAAAATCAATTCTAAAGTGAGACCACTTCCTACTTCATCATCCTAGAGGAGAAAAAGAACAAGGTTTACTCTTTCAGAAGGGATAAGGTCCGTAAGATATTTAAAGATGCCTTGAAAACGGTCTACAATTGCCGGAGTCGAAAAGACCTCAAGAAGCAAAAATGACCGACAATCCCCTGTATTGCCCCTACCACCGAGTAGTGAGCCATGCGATCGAGGATTGCTATATCTTCAAAGACTGGGTCGAGAAGCAGTACAAGGCTGGAGAGATCGAGCTGTCCAAGAGTGTGTTGGTAAACATTCAAGTTGCAACCACCAACTTTATACAGACAGAAGATGAAGCCTTCTGGGAGTAGACTGCTGAACCCGCTGTCCTGAGAAATGAAACTGACTCACCGCAGCCCCTGGAGTACGCGCAATCTAATAAGACGAAGAAGATGCTAAAGTTACTTCGGAAAGAGCCCAGAACAGAATGGGAAGGGCAGAAGAAGCCCACCATTCCAGCTGCCAATTCGGCTCAATCATGCTCAAAATCCAAAAAGCTCAAGAAGAAGAAAAATGCAGCTCGACGCGAAAAAGAGTCTGCAGGGAAATCGACCATTCAAAAATATATCGATTCCCTCGAAGACTATGAACGAAAATAAAGAACTCTAATTCAATTGAAAGAGTTCTTCCCTGTAGAAGTAGCTAAGATTCCGAAGGAGCTAGAAGAAGACTTCAATGAAGAGATCTATATAGTGACCTGCTACGCCATCCATCTGGGCAGCGACTCTGAGGAAGAGCTTTGTTTTCCTGAAGAGGACGAGGAGCTCGCCATAAAGGCCAACCAAATCCAGCTCAGATGCGACATGGCTCTACCGCCGAATCAGGGCAATGCCTCAAAAGGGAAGGAAAAACAAGTCGCTGATGAACAAGATGGCGGAGAGCCGGCTCATGAAAATTCGAGTCCTTCCTCTGTAGACTATAATGTCTTGGCTCATCTCCGAAAGCTTCTGTCCCTCCTGAGCATCTATGATGCCTTAGTCCTATCTAAAGAGCTTAGAGACGTTCTCATTCACGCTTTACAAAACCTCGAGCAGTATCAGGCTCGCTTTGCAGAAATTAATATGAAAGAAGCCCAGTACGCTCTGCATGCCGCCACAGTCATGTTTAAGGACGAAGACTTGCTACTGGGAACGGCTGAGCATAATCGGCCGCTTTACGTGACTGGGTACAGCGACGGAGATCGGATTAATCGCATATTAATTGATCCGGGATCCTCAGTGAACATCATGAACTTGCGGACTCTGAAGAGTTTGTCAATGGATGTCCGACACCTGTCAAGGGAAATGATTGTCTTTCAAAGCTTCAATCAAAACTGCCAGCAAGTTCGGGGGTCTATAGCTCTGCCAATCAAATTTGGGGATTTGCAAACCGAAGCTAAGATATATGTGATCGATGCTGACACGTATTATAAAATTCTCTTGGGACGGCCGTGGCTCCACGATTACGGTATCGTTCCGTCAACTCTCGATCAATGCATGAAGTATACTAAAAATAGTGAAGAAAGACGCATTGACGGAGACATCCAGCCGTTCGGTGTGCATGAAGTCCGATATGAAGATTCTCGGTACTTTATGAACCACTAAAATGCTAAGCCACAACTGACTGAGGACAGAGCGGCCCCAAGACTCAAGAGCCAATCTGAGCCGGCTGTCACTTTCAAAAGCAAAAACGTCCAAGTGCACCCGCGTTTCGGTAGTGACACTGATGAGTCCGACGCTGGAAGTCTGTCCTTCCATAAAACTCGCCCTCGTTTCGGTAGCGATACGGACGAATCTGATACTGAAGGCCCATCTAGCAGCAAAGTCCGCCCTCATCTTGGCAGCGATACTGAAGAGTTGGAGGAAGAGGACCTGTCTTGCAACAGTTGTGCAAATTAGACCCCCATGCAACAAACGAAACTACGAGAGACCTTCGAAATTACAGAAGGGTCCCTAGTTGTCACAAGGGTGCCAGAGCAGATGTGCAAAGAGCTCGATGCATTGTCAGTCTCTACTGTGGACCAGCTAAAAACTTTCTACGTTCCCGAAAGAAAAAATGGACAGAAGGGCATCCTGTTTTATGGGTCAAATCCTGTTGTGCACCCGGACGATATGTTTGTCGCGTGCCTTCCTTATGAGAGAGGCATAAGAGTCGTTCTCAATCTCAGATACTATGCGCCCGAGATGCGGGAATATTTCAAAAGGTGCGGATGTCGGTTATATCAAACGGAGTCCGAAGCAAAGTTTTATGAAGGGTTATGGCATCCGCCTCAGGTTCGAGCACTCATCGATGGAAGAATTCCAGATAGAAGGGGCAAAGGTTTCATCCAGCCTGATTCCAAGGCATGCTACATGATCCATATTGGTGAAGCCAGCGAAAGGTCAAATGATGATGACGAGCTAGCCGAGCCAGAAGAAGCTCCTCAAAAGCTCGAAGATGGTGGACAAGCAACCTTTGACGAGCTAACCGAGATTGACTTAGGAACGCCCGATAATCCAAGGCCGACCTATATCAGCTCACTCTTATCAGAGGAAATGAAAAAGCAGATAATCGCCCTACTGCATGAGTTCGTCGACTGCTTCGCGTAGACGTACAAAGAAATGCCTGGCATTTCCTCTGAAGTAGCCATGCATAAGCTGGCTATATCTCTTGATGCTAAGCCAGTCAAACAAGCTCCTCGAAGAATGAGAAGGGAACTGGAAGAAAAGGTCATCGAGGAAACCAAGAAACTCATCGATGCTGGCTTCATCAGGGAAGAGAAATATGCGGACTGGATCGCATGCATAGTCCCAGTGAAGAAGAAAAATGGGCAGATCCGAGTTTGTGTCGATTTCAGGGATCTCAACAAGGCATGTCCTAAAGACGACTTCCCGCTACCGGTCATGGAAATGATGGTCGATGACACCTCAAATTACGAGCTGTTCACCTTTATGGATGGCTCGTCTGGATATAATCAGATCAAGATGTCGCCTGAGGATGAGAAACACACAGCATTTCGAACCCCGATCGGAATATACTGCTACAAAGTGATGTTGTTCGGACTAAAGAACGCAGGTGCTACATATCAAAGGGCAATGACCAATATCTTTGATGACCTAATCCATAAAGTCGTCGAATGCTATATTGATGATCTGGTCGTCAAGACAAAAGCCAAGGCCGACCACATCCAAGATCTTAGGACCGTTCTCACCAGACTGAGAGAATACGATCTGAAGATTAATCCTCTAAAGTGCGCTTTTGGCGTGTCATCGGGAAAATTCCTGGGCTTCATAGTCCGACATCGAGAGATCGAAGTTGACCCATCAAAGATAAAGGCCATCATGGAGATGCCCCCTCCTAAGAGTCTGACGCAGCTAAGATCTTTTCAAGGCAAGCTTGCTTATATACGAAGGTTTATCTCAAATTTATCGGGGAGATGTAAGCCCTTCTCAAAGCTCATGAAGAAAGGAGCTCCTTTTATCTGGGATGCCGAATGTCAAGAAACGTTCGAAAGCATCAAACAATACTTGTTGCACCCTCTAGTGCCGGCCGCTCCCATTCCCAATAAACTACCGATTCTCTACACTGCCGCGCTAGATGAATCACTCGGTGCGCTCCTTGCCCAAAACAACGAGGAGGGAAAAGAAAATGCCCTCTACTACCTCAGTCGAACTTTAGTTGGGGAGGAACACAACTATTCCCTGATCGAAAAGCAATGCCTGGCTCTGATATTTGCTGTGAAGAAGCTGAGGCACTATCTGCTTGCTCATCGGGTTATGCTGATCTCCAAGGTCGACCCGCTCAAACACTTAATGACCAAAGCAAGCCTAGCCGGTAGAATGGCGAGATGGGCCACCATGCTGCTTGAATTTGACATAATTTATACTTCTCAGAAAGCAGTAAAAGGGCAAGCCCTTGCAGACTTCCTTGCTGCTCATCCCATACCAGAAGAGTCACCGCTCAATTGGGAGTTACCCGACGAACAAGTGCTGCACCTCGAGGAAGATGAGCCATATTGGGAGCTCTACTTCAATGGAGCCTCATCAATGAAGAGCTCCGGCAAATCAAGCACCCCGCAGATAAAAGCAAGGATAGGATTGGCATTCATCACGCCATCGATAGGAACCCTACGACGTTCTTTTGCTCTTACCGAGCCTCGCACAAACAATGAGGCTGAGTATGAAGCTCTGATAGCTGGTTTGGAGCTCGCCATAGAAATGGAATAGCTACGAGTCTACGATGATTCTAGGCTTGTCGTCAACCAAGTAAGCGGCGAGTATAAGATATACAAACCGAGTTAGCTCGATATTGAAGCCAAGTGGTGGAACTCATGAAACGGTTCACTCACATTGAACTAATGAGAGTCTCTAGAGCGTTGAACGGAAAAGCCGACATACTCGCTCGCCTGCCTAGCTAAGGAGCTAGCTGAGCCTGACATTGACGAAATTCTAATCACAGTCAGAAACCGGCAAATTCTGCCTCCAGTCTCTTTGCGTGAAGAAGAAAGCATAGAAAATGAGAACAATCCTGCCGAAGAAGCTTCGACCATTCAAGACGAGCTTGATTAGAGGGAACCCTTCATAGAGTATCTCCGATACGACAAGCTGCCCGAAGAAAAATCTGCAAGGATTCAGCTGAAGAAGAGAGCTCTCCAATACGTGTTTGTAAATAATACGCTATAACGCAGATCATATGACCAACTCTGGCTCAGGTGCCTATCATCGGCCGAAGCCCAAAAAGTCATGAAAAAAGATCACTCAGGCGTCTGCTGGGCTCACCAGTCCGGCCCTAAAATGCGGCTTCAGATCAAACGGCTTGGATATTACTGGCCCACCATGATAAGGGATTGCGAAGAGCATGCAAAGAAATGTCATCTCTGCCAAATTCACGGTGATTTCATTCACAAGTATCTCAATCCGTTGCATCCTACGGTGGCGTTGTGGCCTTTTGAGGCTTGGGGCACCGACATAGTTGGCCCAATTGATCCTCCGTCATCCAGAGGACACCGGTTCATACTGGCTGCAACAGACTACTTCTCCGGATGGGCTGAAGCTGTCCCACTAAAAGAAGTCAAGACAGAAGATATTCTGACATTCTTCCGGCATAATATTCTATACCACTTCGGTACACCAAGAAGAATCATTTCTGACAACAGGCCTTCTTTCAAGAGTTTCAAAGTCTCAAGGTTCGCTACCCAACACAAGATAGACTGGAGATATTTCTCAATCTATAATCCAAGGGCCAATGGGCTAGCCGAAGCCTTCAATAAAACTCTATGCAAGCTCCTGAGGAAAAATGCTTCAGCCAACAAGAGAGACTGGAATCTCAAACTTCACGAGGCATTATGGGCATATCGTACCACACACCGTACTCCAACTCAGTCCACTCCATACTCATTACTCTTCGGAGTGGAGGCGATCCTCCCCATCAAAATCGAAGTTCCAATCTTAAGATTGCCCATCTAGCACGAGTTGACAGAAGAGGAAAACGTGCTTCTTCGGCTCGAAGAGCTTGACGCCCTCAAAGAAAAGAGGCTCGCGGTGCAGCAAAATCTTGAACTATACCAAGCCCAAATATCATGGGCCTATAACAAGATGACCCGTCTCCGCGCTTTCAAGAAAGACGAATTGTTGTTGGTCCTCAAAAGGCTAATCATCCCCAATCGATATGCCAAAGGGAAATTCGAGCCAAACTGGGAAGGACCATAAGTCATCGAGAAAGTGTTCGACGGAGGATCCTACCAACTAATAAGTGCCGAGGGAGAAAGGCCCATGCCACCCATCAATGGTCGATATCTCAAGAAATATTACGCGTGAATGCTCCAAGTCGCAGGAGAATTGAGCATACCGGCCCTACGGTTTGGATCATGCATCCAGTAAAACCGTATACAATCCACGGGCGTAAACAACCCCTATCTCTCCCAAGTCCTGCCGTCTAGACTACTTTTAAAGTCCCACCGGTGCAAAAAAAAGGAAGGAAAAAAAAAAGAAAAAAACGGTATGTTCACAAGCAAAACGGGCACGGATGAAAACCCGAAAGGGCTCCATGAGTAAAAACAGAAGGACTGCCGGCGAGTTTGTGAAAACCCGAAAGGACGCAAACTCGTGAAAAGAGATAAAATACACACGCAAAGTCCTCTCGACCTTATGAAGAGAAAATCCCTGCGTGAGATCCTTACGACTCACAAAAGAGCAACATACTTAGAAATCCCTACGATTCCTAGGGAGAAAATAAACCTGCGAGATCCTCTCGACTCGTAAGGAGAAAGTGCTTTTATGAGATCCTTACTGCTCATAAAATTGACAAGCCTTAGGTGATAAAGATCTAAACCTGTCTCCTAAGCCATCGCTCCCCAACGGGCAACAACAAATGATGATTCGCTCCTGGCATTGCTTCAGTGTTAGCGGTGTTGATGCCAACCGAAAACCTGAATCCCAAGTTTTTCCAACGGCAAATGATGAGTCGCTCCCGGCATTGCTTCAGTGTTAGCGGTGCTGATGCCGACCCAAAAACCAAATCCCAAGTCCTTCTGGGGCAAATGATGAATTGCTCCTGGCACATGTGCTTCAGTGTTAGCAACGCTGATGCCTACCCTAACCCCAAAAATCCCAAACTACAATCCAATAGACCCCTAAGTCTTAAACTGGGAATAGAAGACCCTTAGGTCTTTAAACTGGGAATAGATGACCTCTAAGTCGTTAAACTGGGAACAGATGACCCCTAAGTCGTTAAACTGGGAACGAGGGAAATCTCTTCATGGCAAATGATGATTCTCTCCTGGTACCATATTCCAGTGCAGCGATGCTGATGCCAAACCAAAACCAAAATCCCCAAAACCTCTCATGGCAAATGATGATTCGCTCCTGTACCATATTACAGCGTAGTGATGCTGATGTCAACCCAATTCACATCAAATCAGCAAGACAACCAACGACCTCCCTGGCGGAATCAAGCTCCACCTCGGAAACAAGTCGAATCCTGACACCGCAGGAAGCGGAGCAAGTCAAATTCAACCCTGACACCGCAGAAAGCGAAGCAAGTCAAATCCAATCCCTGACACCGCAAGAAGCGGAGCAAGTCAAATCAAGCACCGACCGTCCACATCGCTAAAAGGGCAGCACTGACCCTCCAAGATGCAAAAAGGGCAGCAACGACCGTCCAAGTCGCAAAAAGGGCAGCAACGACCGTCCAAGTCGCAAAAAGGGCAGCACCGACCGTCTAAGTCGCAAAAGGGCAGCAAAGACCGTCTAAGTCGCAAAAAGGGCAGCAACGACCGTCCAAGTCGCAAAAAGGGTATCACCAACCGTCCAAGTCGCAAAAAAGGCAGCAACGACCGTCCAAGTCGCTAAAAGGGCAGCACCGACAGTCCAAGTCGCAAAAAGGGGAGCACCGACCGTCCAAGTCCAAAAAGGGCAGCACCGACCGTCCAAGTCGCAAAAAGGGCAGCACCGACTGTCCACGTCGCTAAAAGGGCAAAAACGACCTCCACGTTGTCAAAACGGGAACCAAATTAAATCAACCTCCACGCGAAAGAAGATCCATCAATTTCATGCACACAATCCACATATGTGGTGTGCATTTATTGATGGGGGTAATTTGTCAGGGTCAAAATTTACACCTCGGTTGACCAAGTTAAAAATTGAAGTCAACCCCAAGCCAAGTGGATCCAAGCCCAGGTCAAGTGGGCAATGCCCGGGTTAAGCCCGAACATGAAGCGGCCGGCCTCCCCCATGCCAAAATAAAAATTTTGTAATAAATAATTTTGGTGTATTTCTTTTATTATTTTATGAATAAATGTAAGAAAAATGGGCATAAAGCCAAATTTTGTAAAACCCATGGCTCATGTATAAAAGAAATGAGCACATGAGGCATGAGATGGGCAAAATGCCATTTTGTAAAGCCCAAGGGGCTATATGTAAAGTGTGTAGCCTATAAAGGCAAAGATGATGAAAATGTCTCAATAACTTTTTCCATTCTAAAAAATTCTAGGGTTTGTGCCTCCTTCTCCTTTCTCAAGATTCTAAAAACCTTCCCCTTTTTTTTAATTAAATCAAGAGTTTAACTCTTCCTTTTTCCAAAAAGAAATAGATTTTCACCACAAAACCCACAAAGAGGAGCTCAGATCTTCCATCGGATCTCAAAAAGGGGATATTTTTAAATCTCACCCCCTTTCTCCAAGATCCGTTCACCGAGAGGAAGAAGAAGGAGACCCATCTCCAAAAATCCCATCTTAGGAAGATCCAGGGCCAAAGGGGAGAGAAACAAAAGGGGCCATTTGATCATTTCTAAAGATTTCTAGGAATTTAACTCCATTCAAGATCTGTTGGAGTTCAACTCCATAAATTAATCTCTTTTTAGGAGTTTAACTCCAGAAGTCAAATCGGGAGCACAGCTCCCAGTGCAGGGACAAAGTCCTTTTTCCTGCTGACGCCCAGCGCCCGCGGGCCAAGCACGTGGGGCGTCCGCGCGCAGCGCCCGCGGGCCAAGCACGTGGGGCATTCACGCCCAGCGCGCGCATGCCAAGCACGTGGGGCGCTGGCGCCCAGCGCCCGCGTGCCAAGCACGTGGGGCACTAGCGCCCAGCGCCTAGCGTCCACGTGCCAAGCGCGTGAGGTGTCAGCGCCCAGCGCCCGCGTGCTAGGCACGTGAGGCGCTGGACACCCACGCGTCCTTTGGACGCTATTCTCCCTTTTTTTCATACACACACATACTCTACGACACTGTCTCAGTTAGAAAAAATTTTCTAACGGGGCGCTGCCCCGTACCCCGCAAGAGGGCTGCTAGCCCCCTTAACTCCCAACCCGCTATTCGGGTAGCGGGACCCTCGTAAAAACTCTGTGAGGCCCCCGATATATCAAAAACCCCTTCAAAACAAAACACTACTCGTTGAGTTCGCATGATCAGTCTGACCCGTCAATCGGAGGTTCCTTCGCTCCAAAGGCGAGGGGTAATTAACGGCAGCTTAGTCCGCGGCCGCCGGAGATTCTGTAACAACTCCAATTTTTGTATACCAAAATTTGATTTAAAATTGAAGTATACTTGGAGTATTAATGTTGCTGATAACACTTTAAGTATCTATCTCTTTACAATAATTACAAGAAAGAGCTTGTAGCTCATTGGTAATACCTTGCACTGCTGAACTAAGCCACCAGAGATCGAATCCCATACCCCACATTATTTTTATTATTGATTTTTTAAAAAACCTTTAGAATACCAAGAGTTTACACGTGCATATCTCACAAAAACTCCACTACACCCAAAAATGTAACACTTGCAGAGGGTAGATGGACCGTCGGGGGAGATCCAGGTCACCGGACTCGGTCGGGAATCGGCCAACTCGGCCTTGACTCGGCCGACTCAGTGATCCGACCGAGTCACGGCCGAGTCACCCCCTTTTAGGCCGATTCCGGCAAGGGTCACAACATGAAAGTTGTGTCTTTTGGTATTCCCTACTCACCTGCAAAGTTTCAGCCCAATCCTACTTCCAGAGATCTTTAAAACCCCCAATTACTCCACTTTTAATACATTTTTATTACATTTTATCACATTTTTATTTTTTAACTTTTCATCTACCCTAACCCTAACCCTAGCCTAGCCCTATATAAAGGCCCCTACCCTCTACCTTTTCCCCTCACAACTCTAAGCATACTCTCTAAAACTCTTGAGAACTTGGTGCAAAGAGCGAGAAGCGAAGCGCTGCCGAAACCGACGACGGATTCCGGCGACCGGATCAAGACCGACGTGACGTTTCCAACGAATCGGCAACCACCACACCTTTTAGAACGCTTAGCTTGTCCAAACCCGTAAGTCCCAACCTTCTACCTCTCTTTTCTATATTTGCAAAAATACGACTTTTTGAAACCCGACGGAAATCGGACAAACCGATTTCCGATTCGGTTTTTCTTAAAAATTCCACTTGTCACCTAATACATATTATCAACCCTCTTGCATGTTGACTATTAATCACCCTTAAATCAAATTTAATTGTACTTTTCCACATGAAATGATAAGTTCTTTAGAAAACCGTATTTCTTGCATAAAAATACCATCAAGTTAAATTTTAATGTTCTATTTAGATACCCCACTCCTAATCATGTTTATTTTGATAACAAAACTTGTTTCATTTAATTTGGATGAAATTTCACACATGAAATGATAACGTTTATGGAAACCGTATTCTTGCACTTTAATACCCTTAACTTTAACATAACTCATTTCACCTTGAAACTTCACCAAAACTTAATATAAGTCACGGGGTAATGACCTACCCTTACACACACTCATTAAAACCCTAATTGCTGAATAACAAAATACAGAATACGATATTATAGGACTTTTTCACTAAAATACCATAACCTTTATAACTTTTAGTTTAACCCTTAAATTGTAAACTTTTCTAAATAAAACTTATATAAAATGAAAGCACGATTGGTCATGGACATCGATCGTTTATCTAAACTGTCTTGTGGGTCTAGGCAAGTGTGTCTAAGGCTAGTGGTTTTTAATTAGGCCCACGACTGTGGTTCCTTCCCACTTACCTGGCACTTACCTGGCTGCATTCGACGGTGAAGAGGCGATTTGAGGCTTCTAATGACTCATCGTTTAGACCATAGAATATAGGTTAGATGGTCTAGGAAACCCTAACAACTAAAATATGGAGAACTATATACTTTTACAAATAAATACCCTATATTTAGAAAATCTTTTCCCTAAATTAAAAGTATTTATAAAACCTGAGCAAAGTGCCATTACAACCCATTCGTGGGGAACCTGTTAGGGATAGCACGGTTCATCGTGCACCCGCAGGCTAGTAGTGCGAGATTCAGACCTCCGCAAGGAGCATTCGGTCTCGAAAGGTTTAAATACAATATTTAAGGAAAGTCATATTTTTTTGTAAATAAAATATTCATTTAAAAATCATTTAAGTGTTTTATTATATATAATTATCATTTAAACACTTATTTTGTTATAATATCAAGTTTCCACTTTTTCCTAAAAATCATAGATTAAAAGTTACATTAAAATACCACGAATTTCAAATAAACAATTAATACTTTTATTAGGATATATTCACTAGAATAACACAAATAAAATTCACATCCATTACAATAATAAAGACGATTATTAAATACTTGAGGTATATTTTGAAAACTATACAAAAGTACTTTTTACATAAAACCCCCTCAAGTTTCACAAATTACAATAAGGCCCCTAGCTAATATTGAACTTCAAATTATCTTTCTTTTAGTCTGACTCGGGTTAGAGTCTGACTAATTCTGACTTGAATATAATTCAAGTCAATCTATATTTCAATCATATTCCAACACAGCTTGAAATCATGAATCCCTGAATACAGTTAACAATATAGTCATTTTTTGACTGAATCAAACCATGGATATTCATTCCATTATCCTGATATTCCATTTACCTGATTATACAGTTGCAACATGTTTACTGATATCATGGTTTTGGTCAGTCACTCAATTTACATATTCCATTACTACAACATTGTTAAAACATTACGGGGTTTAAAGGGGTAGATTGGTACGGAAGATGTTAAAAGTGGAATGAGGTGGTCAGATTAAGACACCTAACATGAATACTGTTGCTGTTGTACCGTGGCATAACGGTTCCTTATACTCTCCGCTTGCACTGATCTCTAGCATATAGAGATCCCCCTCGTATACACTGGCATTCTTCTGTACCAAGCTACAAACAACTGCGTTAAACAATATTCCATAATATTCTACAACATAATACTCTAGAAAATACTGTTACTTTGCCATTCTCACTCCACTTTTCTTTGGGACTTACCGAGCGACCTGTTCGCTGACGACATTCTATTTCTTTCTTCTTTGAATGTCGTCAGGTGCGTTGGACCAAGTTGAGACCGAGCCAACAACTGAAGATTTGGAGCAGTTCCAAGAAGATCCAGAGCTCTAGACTTTGTACTTGTTCTTTCCAGTATTTCCTTTTATTATTATGCCACTGTTTAGGCATTGCTTTCTTTTTTTCATTCCAGTTTTATTTTCATTTTATGCATTGTATAAAGAATGTTATTAATAAAAGTTGCTGTTATCTCAATCTTATTTGTCTCTTGTGATTATTTTATATTGCTTAGTTACGCTTAACGTATGTACTTCTGAGTACATACGTAGCGGGCCTCGTCACGACCACTTCGCCGTACATTGGGAAGCGGGGCGTGACAGGTTTTGTTGGTGGCCCATGCAGGTCAGAGCTGTATGAATCCCTATCATGCAGTTCTGGTCTGCGTGAACAACCTAAGCAATGTAACACAAGAAACAGCAACTAAAACATTCTTTACAATTCATGTTATTTGAATCTTACAAGTCTTTATTCCTTGAATCTTATCATTTCATGTATTTGAATCTGTCATAATCCAAATTTTTCTTCAGGATTATGGATTCCCCAAACAATTCCCCGAACAACACCAGCACCAATGCCAACAACACCCCTTCAGCACTACCTCTCACTCCAGTTGTTCCCGCACCATCCACTGAGCAAACCATGCTTTTCGATGCGATCCGCAGTCTGCTAGAGGGACAGCAACAACTTCTGAGTCGTCCTGAGACAGATGCACCGGGAATCAAACAGTTCAGAGCGTTGCACCCGAAGCAATTCTCGGGAAAAGAGAGCCCTCTCGAAGCAGAAGAATGGGCGCAAAGTATTGAAGATGATCTGGCAGCAGCTCAAGTGCCAGATAATGCTTGGGTCCGTGTAGCGAAGCTACAGCTCACGGACAATGCTCGAAATTGGTGGAAGGCGGAAGAAACCCGCCTGGCCCAGCCGATTGAATGGAAAACATTTCGCGAGAAGTTCGACGCGAAATATTTCCCTGTGACCGCCAGGTTCGCTATGGAACAGCAATTTATTCACCTACAACAAGGATCAATGTGGGAGAAATCTGTAGATGAATATGATGCTGAGTTTACTATGTTGAGCCGGTAAGATCTGTCACAGTAGTTCAATTTTTAATATCACCTACTACACAGCTAACACAACCTTTAAACAGATTCGCGGCACACCTGATACCGACGGACGAGATCAGAGCCCGTCGTTTTCAGCAAGGTTTGGACACCGAAATCAAGGCTGCTCTAACCACCGGGAAGTTTTTGACTCACGAGGAAGCCCTGGAAGCTGCCCGCAGTTACGAGGCAGTGATAAAAGAGAGGGGAAGACCTCACTCTGTAGGAGTCAAGCGTCCTGCCAACCAGATGGCAGGTGGAGCCACGTCCAGACCATCCTTCATGCCGAGGCGTCCCGGAGTACCAACTCATCACCCTAGCCCAGCCTTTTGCACCTACTGTAAGAGAAAGGGACATATGATGAAGGATTGCCGTCGAGCCAACCGCCTTTGCTTGATCTGCGGTTCAACCACTCATGACATTGGATCCTGTCCTCAAAGGCAGAACTCAGTTGCTGCAACCCGGCCAGCTAACAACTATCAGCAGCGACCAGCTCTTCCAGCACCTGCTACCAGACTTGCACTACCTGCACCACCTAGAGGACCACAAGCTGCACCACCTCCTCGACAGTTCCATCAAGCCCAAAGGAACGTTCAGAGGAATGCTCCTCAGGCCAGGAGGAATGTGCCGAAGCGCCAGGCTTTCATGATGTCTGTTGAAGAAGCTGAGGCCACTGGCCAAGTCATTACTGGTAAATTTCCTTCCTAAATTTATCTCCTAGTTTTGGTTACCTACACACTTTCCCTATACCTAAAACCTATCCCATATACCTTAGGTACAATTCTAGTAGCTTCACTACCTGCACTTGCACTGTTTGATACTGGAGCATCCCACTGCTTTATGTCGCAACGGTTTGTCCGAACCCATGCGATTCCAGTCTCACCGCTCGTATCCTGCTGGAACGTCAGTTCCGGAAATGGTGTTCTAAAGGCAACTATGGGATACAGCATGTGTCCGGTCATCGTCTGCAGTCGAGAATTTTACGCTGACTTCAAAGTACTGGACATACCGAACTTTGATGTGGTTCTAGGAATGGACTGGCTTGGAACCTTTTATGCTACCATCGACTGTCGCCAAAGGAGGGTAGTATTTGAGATTCCAGATCATCCGATCTTTTACTTTAAGAGTGGAGACCGTACATTGGAGCCAAGCACTTACAAAGCAAAGCCAAGGGAAGCAATAGTTGCGGCAGCTCATGCAGAAGAAGAAGCAAGACCGGAGGTAGTTCGAGAGTTCGATGACGTATTCCCTGACGATATATCAGGTTTGCCTCCTGATCGAGCTCTTGAATTTAGCATTGACTTAGTACCAGGAGCACAACCAGTAATCAAAGCACCATATAGACTAAGTCCAGAAGGTTTGAAGGAAGTACGAACACAGTTGGACGAATTACTGGCGAAAGGATGGATTCGTCCCAGCACTTCGAGTTGGGGAGCACCTGTACTACTGGTGAAGAAGAAGGAAGGTTTATATAGAATGTGCATCGACTATAGAGCCTTGAACGAAGTTACTATTAAGAACAAGTATCCACTTCCGCGCATCGACGACTTATTCAATCAGCTAAGTGGATCTTGTGTCTTCTCTAAACTAGATCTTCGTTCAGGTTATCATCAAGTGAAGGTCAAGGAAGCTGATATTCACAAAACAGCTTTCAGAACTCGCTATGGACATTACGAATTTCTAGTAATGCCATTTGGAGTGACCAATGCACCAGCAATTTTCATGAATCTTATGAACCAAGTCTTCCGGGAGTATTTAGACAGGTTCGTTGTCATCTTCATCGACGACATCCTGGTATATTCTAAGAACCGGAAAGAGCATGCGGAGCACTTACGAATTGTCCTGGAAACTCTTCGACAACATAAGCTTTATGCCAAATACAGCAAGTGCGAGTTTTGGTTAAAACAATTTGGTTTCCTTGGACACATCGTATCAGGAGAAGGAATTTCTGTGGATCCAACAAAAGTCTCAGCAGTCAGCGAATGGCCTACACCAAAGTCTGTGAAGGATATTCGGAGTTTCTTGGGTTTAGCTGGATATTACAGAAGATTCATTGAAGGCTTTTCGAAGATAGCAACACCCCTGACCAAGCTCACACGAAAAGATGAAGAATTTGTGTGGTCAGAAGCATGCGAGCAAGCTTTTGTAGAACTCAAGTCGAGGCTGACGTCTGCACCTATTCTTGTATTACCGGATCAATCTGGAGGATTCGAAGTACATTGCGATGCATCCGGTAAAGGATTAGGATGTGTTCTACATCAGCACGGTAAGGTTGTGGCTTATGCTTCAAGACAACTGAAGACTCATGAGCGCAATTACCCGACGCATGATCTAGAGTTGGCAGCCGTTATTTTTGCTCTTAAAATTTGGCGCCACTACTTACTTGGTGAACGAGTGAACATCTACACAGATCATAAAAGTCTGAAGTATGTGTTTACCCAGAAGGAGTTGAATATGCGGCAGAGAAGATGGTTAGAACTTATGGCGGACTTCGACATCAATTTGCAATATCATCCAGGAAAGGTGAACGTAGTACCTGATGCTCTTAGTCGCCAACCTTTAGCAATGAATCTCACCGCCCAGTGGAAGCTTCAGCAAGACCTACATCAGATGGAGATCGAACTAGTCATGCCAGGTGATGTTTCAAATTTGATGAATCTATAAGTTCAATCAACCATTGTCAATCAGATCAAAGCAGCTCAAGCCAGCGATGCTAAGTTGCAAAAGATCAGAGAACAAGTGGAGAATGGACTCAGAACAGATTTCATCATCCACGAAGACGGATCTTTGAGATACGGCAGCAGATTGTGTGTACCAAAGGGTCCTGTTCGGGAAGAGTTAATGAGAGAAGCTCACAGCTCTCCCTATTCAGTACATCCTGGAGGTACCAAAATGTACAAGGATCTACGTCAGAATTATTGGTGGCATGGTATGAAGCGTGAAGTAGCCAGAAGCGTCGCAAAATGCTTGGTGTGTCAGCAAGTAAAGGCTGAACATCACAGGACTGCTGGATTACTTCAACCGTTACCAATTCCAGAATGGAAGTGGCAGCACATTACGATGGACTTTGTAACTGCTCTTCCTCGCAGCACAAAAGGTAACGATGCGATTTGGGTCATTGTGGATCGACTGACAAAGTCGGCTCACTTCATCCCATTTCGAGTTGGCCAATCAACTGAGACATTAGCGAAGAAGTACATGGAGGTAATAATCTAATTTAGATTTAAACTAAATTCTTCATAATGTACTATCTCTGATACCCATGAACTCAAACAGGAAATTGTGAGACTTCATGGAGTACCAGTCTGCATTGTCTCCGATCGTGACACTAGGTTCCGATCGCAATTTTGGCAAAGTCTGCAAGCTAGCTTGGGAACAAGTCTGAACTTCAGCACGGCTTATCATCCACAAACAGATGGTCAGTCGGAACGAACTATTCAGATCTTGGAGGATATGCTCAGAGCATGTATGCTCGACTTCAAAGGATCGTGGGAAGATCACTTGCATCTTGTGGAGTTCGCGTACAACAATAGCTACCAAGCAAGCATAGGAATGGCACCTTTTGCAGCATTATATGGAAGGAAGTGTCGATCGCCATTAAGTTGGGACGACATCGGAAATAGGGAACTCCTTGGACCAGAGATGATAGTAGCGACCGTGGATGTGGTTCGTACTATCAGAGAAAGAATGCGCATAGCCCAAGATAGACAGAAACATTGGGCTGATGCAAAGAGACGACACTTGGAGTTCTAGCCAGGAGACCATGTATTCTTGAAGATATCTCCGAACCGCGGAGTGATCAGATTTGGAAGACGGGGAAAGTTGAGTCCGAGATACATTGGACCGTTCGACATACTCGAACGAGTCGGTGAAGTGGCATACCGATTAGCGCTTCCACCCTCATTGGAAGGAGTGCATAACGTGTTCCATATATCCCAACTCAGAAAGTATGTGAGTGACCCCAGCCATGTACTTGATCATTCCGAGCTTACGATACAGCCCGATTTGTCTTGTGAGCAACAACCTGTGGAGATCCTGGATAGAAAGGTAAAGACACTTCGGAACAAGGAAGTTAATTTGGTCCGGATAATGTGGAGAAAAGACACTCCAGGAGAATCCACGTGGGAAAGGGAAGATGAGATGCGTGCAAGATATCCGCACCTTTTTTTTTGTAAATTAGTCCTTAAATAAAAGTTGTAAATTTCGAGGACGAAATTTTTGTAAGGAGGGTAGATTGTAACAACTCCAATTTTTGTATACCAAAATTTGATTTAAAATTGAAGTAAACTTGGAGTATTAATGTTGCTGATAACACTTTAAGTATCTATCTCTTTACAATAATTACAAGAAAGAGCTTGTAGCTCATTGGTAATACCTTGCACTGCTGAACTAAGCCACCAGAGATCGAATCCCATACCCCACATTATTTTTATTATTGATTTTTTAAAAAACCTTTAGAATACCAAGAGTTTACACGTGCATATCTCACAAAAACCCCACTACACCCAAAGATGTAACACTTGCAGAGGGTAGATGGACCGTCGGGGGAGATCCAGGTCACCGGACTCGGTCGGGAATCGGCCAACTCGGCCTTGACTCGGCCGACTCAGTGATCCGACCGAGTCACGGCCGAGTCACCCCCTTTTAGGCCGCTTCCGGCAAGGGTCACAACATGAAAGTTGTGTCTTTTGGTATTCCCTACTCACCTGCAAAGTTTCAGCCCAATCCCACTTCCAGAGATCTTTAAAACCCCCAATTACTCCACTTTTAATACATTTTTATTACATTTTATCACATTTTTATTTTTTAACTTTTCATCTACCCTAACCCTAACCCTAGCCTAGCCCTATATAAAGGCCCCTACCCTCTACCTTTTCCCCTCACAACTCTAAGCATACTCTCTAAAACTCTTGAGAACTTGGTGCAAAGAGCGAGAAGCGAAGCGCTGCCGAAACCGACGACGGATTCCGGCGACCGGATCAAGACCGACGTGACGTTTCCAACGAATCGGCAACCACCACACCTTTTAGAACGCTTAGCTTGTCCAAACCCGTAAGTCCCAACCTTCTACCTCTCTTTTCTATATTTGCAAAAATACGACTTTTTGAAACCCGACGGAAATCGGACAAACCGATTTCCGATTCGGTTTTTCTTAAAAATTCCACTTGTCACCTAATACATATTATCAACCCTCTTGCATGTTGACTATTAATCACCCTTAAATCAAATTTAATTGTACTTTTCCACATGAAATGATAAGTTCTTTAGAAAACCGTATTTCTTGCATAAAAATACCATCAAGTTAAATTTTAATGTTCTATTTAGATACCCCACTCCTAATCATGTTTATTTTGATAACAAAACTTGTTTCATTTAATTTGGATGAAATTTCACACATGAAATGATAACGTTTATGGAAACCGTATTCTTGCACTTTAATACCCTTAACTTCAACATAACTCATTTCACCTTGAAACTTCACCAAAACTTAATATAAGTCACGGGGTAATGACCTACCCTTACACACACTCATTATAACCCTAATTGCTGAATAACAAAATACAGAATACGATATTATAGGACTTTTTCACTAAAATACCATAACCTTTATAACTTTTAGTTTAACCCTTAAATTGTAAACTTTTCTAAATAAAACTTATATAAAATGTAAGCACGATTGGTCATGGACATCGATCGTTTATCTAAACTGTCTTGTGGGTCTAGGCAAGTGTGTCTAAGGCTAGTGGTTTTTAATTAGGCCCACGACTGTGGTTCCTTCCCACTTACCTGGCACTTACCTGGCTGCATTCGACGGTGAAGAGGCGATTTGAGGCTTCTAATGACTCATTGTTTAGACCATAGAATATAGGTTAGATGGTCTAGGAAACCCTAACAACTAAAATATGGAGAACTATATATTTTTACAAATAAATACCCTATATTTAGAAAATCTTTTCCCTAAATTAAAAGTATTTATAAAACCTGAGCAAAGTGCCATTACAACCCATTCGTGGGGAACCTGTTAGGGATAGCACGGTTCATCGTGCACCCGCAGGCTAGTAGTGCGAGATTCAGACCTCCGCAAGGAGCATTCGGTCTCGAAAGGTTTAAATACAATATTTAAGGAAAGTCATATTTTTTTGTAAATAAAATATTCATTTAAAAATCATTTAAGTGTTTTATTATATATAATTATCATTTAAACACTTATTTTGTTATAATATCAAGTTTCCACTTTTTCCTAAAAATCATAGATTAAAAGTTACATTAAAATACCACGAATTTCAAATAAACAATTAATACTTTTATTAGGATATATTCACTAGAATAACACAAATAAAATTCACATCCATTACAATAATAAAGACGATTATTAAATACTTGAGGTATATTTTGAAAACTATACAAAAGTACTTTTTACATAAAACCCCCTCAAGTTTCACAAATTACAATAAGGCCCCTAGCTAATATTGAACTTCAAATTATCTTTCTTTTAGTCTGACTCGGGTTAGAGTCTGACTAATTCTGACTTGAATATAATTCAAGTCAATCTATATTTCAATCATATTCCAACACAGCTTGAAATCATGAATCCCTGAATACAGTTAACAATATATTCATTTTTTGACTGAATCAAACCATGGATATTCATTCCATTATCCTGATATTCCATTTACCTGATTATACAGTTGCAACATGTTTACTGATATCATGGTTTTGGTCAGTCACTCAATTTACATATTCCATTACTACAACATTGTTAAAACATTACGGGGTTTAAAGGGGTAGATTGGTACGGAAGATGTTAAAAGTGGAATGAGATGGTCAGATTAAGACACCTAACATGAATACTGTTGCTGTTGTACCATGGCATAACGGTTCCTTGTACTCTCCGTTTGCATTGATCTCTAGCATATAGAGATCCCCCTCGTATACACTAGCATTCTTCTGTATCAAGCTACAAACAACTGCGTTAAACAATATTCCATAATATTCTACAACATAATACTCTAGAAAATACTGTTACTCTGCTATTCTCACTCCACTTTTCTTTGGGACTTACCGAGCGACCTGTTCGCTGACGACATTCTATTTCTTTCTTCTTTGAATGTCGTCAGGTGCGTTGGACCAAGTTGAGACCGAGCCAACAACTGAAGATTTGGAGCAGTTCCAAGAAGATCCAGAGCTCTAGACTTTGTACTTGTTCTTTCCAGTATTTCCTTTTATTATTATGCCACTGTTTAGGCATTGCTTTCTTTTTTCATTCCAGTTGTATTTTCATTTCATGCATTGTATAAAGAATGTTATTAATAAAAGTTGTTGTTATCTCAATCTTATTTGTCTCTTGTGATTATTTTATATTGCTTAGTTACGCTTAGCGTATGTACTTCTGAGTACATACGTAGCGGGCCTCGTCACGACCACTTCGCCGTACATTGGGAAGCGGGGCGTGACAGATTCGGATACCCACAATCAATAAACCCCCGCCTACCCTAGGCAAGGAGAATCTGTAGTACGCCTGACAAGCGCGCGCGTATTCCCATCTCAATGTGGTGATGAAAAGCAACCTACACTTTGTCTTTATTTCTGAGCTATTTTCGGAGTTCTTGGAGAAGTTGCTGCTCTGCGTTCTTGGGACGGAAGATTGGTTCCTCTTCGCTTTTCGAGCCCGGCTCCTCAAGAACCGAGGGATCTCTCTACTTATCAGCCTAACTGGAAGGGTTTTTATTACCTTCCAGAGAAGGCTGGTCTTGGGAAGTAGAAGCCACATTCGCCCCAGATTGGATTTGAGATGTGATGGCCCCATCCTTGCTCTTGTTGCGCGTGCCTACCATGTAGACAGTGTAGACCACATATCCAGTCGTCTCTTTATCTTTGGCGGGGTAACCCTATTCTTGGAACCTCATGAAATTCAGCCTAGCAGGAGCCCTAGCCCTTTTGTTGGCTATCTGAGCCTTTTCTGTCTTAGCTTCTCGATTTTGAGGGCTTGGCGGGCATCCGTTATCCAGGAAGCCATTATGAGTTGATTGACGGGGGGCTTAGAGAAGATACCCGATTGAGCAATTGTCAGGGGCACCGCTGGAGCTTGCCCGAGATGCCTTGTTACTTTGTTGGTGTTGATGGCCTTGCCTCCAGCTGGGGCCAAGGAAAGTCGTTCAAATGCCGACTTGCGTTTGGGTAGTGCTGCCCTCGAGATCACTATATTTAGCCTCCTGCCTTTTGAGGTCGGTCTGTCTGTTACCGGAGCTTGAGGAGCAGGAATGACGTTAGCTGGAACGAACAAAATAGAGCCAAATGGTAGCAGCGGCTCCTCCCACTGTCACCCGAGACTGGCTGGGAGGACCGTCCTGGCGTCCATCTTCATTGTGTAGTAGATGGGAGTTGTGCTGAGGGCTGAGATTGTCCTTAGAGACATTTTGTTGCGTCCGAGGATTGCAATTGGAAATTATTAACCTGCACAAAGAAGCATGATTTCAGTACAGGCAATCAATGTATATGTTGATTGAATTCGCATGAATGTTTAACCCGAAATATGGGAGGAGAGATTGGTCCCACCGGGCGTGCCAGAATATGTAGGGTGTTTTTCGTCACCCCATTGAGATGGGAATACGAGTCGCTTGTCTGGTGTACTATAGATTCCCTTGCTTAGGGTAGGCTGGGGTTTATTTATTGTGGGGATACAAATCTCCGGCAGTCGCGGGCTAAGCTGCCGTTAATTACCTTTCGCCTTTGGAGCGAGGGAACCTCCGATTGACGGGTCAAACTGGTCATGCGAACTCAATGTGCAGTATACGTGTGTTGTGTCTTGAGGGGTTTTGGATATATCGAGGACCTCGTAGAGTTTACGGGGGTCCCGCTACCCGGATAGCGGGCTAGGGGTTAAGGGGGCTAGCAGCCCCTTGCGGGGTGTGGGGCAGCGTCCCGTTAGAAATTTTTTATAACGGGGGAAGTGTGTATGTATATAAAAATGGGAAAATAGCGTCTAAAGGACGCGTGAGCCCCACGTGCCTAGCACGTGGGCGCAGGGTGTCAGCAAGAAAAGGGGCTTAGCCCCTACACTGGGAGTAGTACTCCCGATTGACTTTTGGAGTTGAACTCCTGACAAAGAGGACAAAGGGGCTTAGCCCCTTCACTGGGAGTTGTACTCCAAAAAAAAAAGATTTATTATTTTATTTATTTATATATATATATTAAGGAGTTAAACTCTAAGATATTTTTGGAACTGATGAAAGGGGACCCCTTTCTTTTCCCTTGAGCCCTGGATCTTCCACAAAGTAGGGTTTTTGGAGGTGGGTCTCCTTCTTCCTCCTCTCTATTGGCTGAATCTTGGAGAAAAGAGGATGGGATTTTAAAAATCTTCCCTTTTAGAGATTTGATGAAAGATCCGCTTTCCCCTTCAAGGGTTTTGTGATGAAAAACTATTTCTTTTTGGAAAAGGAAGAGTGGAACTCTTGATTTAATTCAAAAAAAGGAAGAAAATTTAGAATCTTGAGCAAAGAGAAAAAGGCACAGAAAACCTAATTTTTGGGGAGAGTGAATTCTTCTTTCATTTCATCATCATGTTGCCTTCTATAGGCTTACAAATTTACATATAGCCCCTTGGGCTTTACAAAATGGCATTTTGCACATCCCATACCTCATGTGCTCATTTCTTTTGCACATGAGTAATGAGCTTTACAAAAATTTGGCTTTATGCACATTTTTATTACATTTATATATGAAAATTACATCAAAATTATTTATTACATAATTTTCATTTTGGCATGGGGGAGGCTAGCCGCGGGGCTCTACTTGGGCATGGGCACATTTGGCCTGGGCTTGGGCCCACCTGGCTTGGGGTTGACTTTGATTTTGACTTGGTCAACCGGGGTGTAATTTTTTACCCCAACAATACACAGACCACAAGAGTCTGAAATATGTGTTTATTCAGAAAGAGTTGAATATGTGGCAGAGAAGATGGTTAAAACTTATGGCAAATTTCGATATCAACCTACAATATCATCAAGGAAAGGTGAATGTGGTACCTGATGCACTTAGTCGCCAACCATTATCAATGAATCTCACCGTACAGTGGAAACTTCAACAAGATTTGCATCAAATGGAGATAGAAGTGATCATGCCAGGTAACGCTTCAAATTTGATGAACTTACAAGTTCAGTCTACAATTGTCAATCAGATCAAAGCAGCTCAAGTAAGTGATGCCAAGTTGCAAAACATCAGAGAACAAATAGAAAGTGGACTTAGAACAAATTTCATCATCCATGAAGACGGATTTTTGAGATACGGCAGTAGATTGTGTGTACCACAAAGTTCTGTTTGGAAAGAATTGATGAAAGAAGCTCATAGCTCTCCCTATTCAGTACACCCTGGTGGTACAAAGATGTAAAAAGATCTGCGGCAACATTACTGGTGGTATGGAATGAAGCGTGAAGTAGCCAGAAGCGTCGCTAAATATTTGGTGTGTTGGCAGGTAAAAGCTGAACATCACAGGACTGCTGGTTTACTTCAACCGTTACCTATTCCAGAATGGAAGTGGCAACACATCACCATAGACTTCATGACTGCTCTTCCTCGTAGCACGAAAGGTAACTATGCGGTATGGGTTATTGTGGATCTACTCACAAAGTCGGCTCACTTTATTCCCTTTCGAGTTAGTCAATCTACCGAGACATTAGCACAAAAGTACATAGAGGTAAGTTTGAATCTAAGTAAGATTTAACTCTTCAATATGTACTATCTCTGATACCCATGAACTCATATAGGAGATCGTGAGATTACATGGAGTACCGGTTTGCATTGTCTCCGATCGTGACACCAGATTCCGATGACAATTTTGGCAGAGTCTCCAAGCTAGCTTGGGAACAAGTCTGAATTTTAGCACAGCTTACCATCCACAAACAGATGAACAGTCTGAGCGAACGATTTAGATCTTAAAAGACATGCTAAGATCTTGTATGCTCGGAGGATCGTGAGAAAATCACCTACATCTTGTGGAGTTTTCATATAACAACAGCTACCAAGAAAGTATTGAAATGGCATCCTTTGCAGCTCTATATAGAAGGAAGTGTCGTTCACCATTAAGTTGGGACGATATCGGAGATAGAGAACTCCTTGGACCTGAGATGATAATAGCAACAGTGGATGTGGTCCGCACTATCAGGGAAAGAATGGGCATAGTCCAAGACCGACATAAGCACTGGGCTGATGCAAAGCGCCGTCACTTGGAGTTCCAACCAGGAGATCATGTCTCTTTAAAGATCTCACCAAACCGTGGAGTGATTCGCTTTGGAAGGCGGGATAAGCTAAGTCTGAGGTACATTGGACCGTTCGACATACTAGAACGAGTCGGGGAAGTGGCTTATCGGTTGGCACTTCCACCCTCATTGAAAAGAGTGCACAATGTGTTCCACATATCCCAACTCAGAAGGTATGTAAGTGACCCCAGTCACATTCTTGATCACTCCGAGCTCACTGTACAGACGGATCTATTTTATAAGCAACAACCCGTTGAAATCCTGGACAGAAAGGTGAAGTCACTTCGGAACAAGGAAGTAAACTTGGTCCGGATGATGTGGATAAAAGACACCAGGAGAATCAATGTGGGAAAGAGAAGACGATATGCGTGCAAGATACCCTCACTTGTTTATAAATTAGTCCTTAAAATAATTGTAAATTTTGAGGACGAAATTTTTGCAAGGAGAGTAGAATGTAACGACTATGTTTTAATGTACAGAAAATTTGTTTAAAAATTAATGTACAAATGAAGTATTTGCAATCATGTGTATGCTATAAGTATTTAATTTGTTTTTGAACAGCAAAAAAGCACTTGTAGCTCATTGGTAAAGACTTGCACTGCTGTGATATAGCCCCTGTGTTCAAATCCCCCCAGCCACATATTATTTTTAATGATTTTTCTTATAAACTTTTAGAAGCCTAAAAGTTTACACGTGCAATACACGTAAAAATGAAAAGTCAGATTAAACAAACATATGGGAAATGCTATATGAAGCAACTAGGACACGTGACACAAATCCCACACCCCAAATCAACAAAATGACCGGCGAAGATCGGCCCAAGACCAGCGCCGCCGGGTGAAACCGTGGGTATTGCCTCCAATTTTTGCTTTAGCACTCCTTAGCCTCCCCTACTACTCTCATTATGTTTGATTACTCTGCAATTATCCAGAGAATGTAATTTCACTCTTTAATTTTAAATTTTAATGCATTTTTAATTCTCTCTTCACTCATTAAACCATAATTCTATCCTATAAATACCCCCTACACTTTGGCCCTCCTCATTCTGAAATCCATTGTCAAAACTCTCTAAATTTTCTAAGTCCAAAAGTTGTATAAGTGAAGTTAGCCAAGGTCAAAGTTCCAGCGACGTTTTGGGAAGAATCCGGCGACACCGCGACTCCCCGGCACCTTCAAAAGTTCCCTCTACCTCTCCCCTTTCCTTTCAATCAGTAAGTCTCTTCTCCCCTCCTCTCATTCTAATTTAGAACTTTCTCATTTCAAAACTTGTCGGAAGCGGAGTTATTCCGACTTCTGATTCTCTTTTCTTTAAAAACCCAAATTTTTTTAATAACAAACCTACCAATTCTTCATATATTGTTTAGAAATCATAACCAAACACTTTAGAACAAGTTTCATCTCAAAATAATATGTTATGCAACTTTTATCACATTTTTACGATTAAATACCACAAACTTTACATTCTACATATTTCATCATATTTCTTTGTATTACCTTTAGAAAACTTATGAGGTAATGACCTACCTCATCACAATACTCATTCTTAACATAGCACGATAGCTTTTGAAACATTAGTTTGTAGGATAATTACAAGTTACAATAAAATACCCTAAACTATTACAAAACCGTATTTTTTAAATTGTCTTATTTATATTCCATACGATTAAATCCTTACAACCCATTTTGGGGAATCCGACTTGGTTGGTGCAGATTATCGCATATCAATCGGACTAGTAGGGCGAGATGCAGACCTCCTCACCGAGCATACGATCTCGATGGAATTTGTATTACAATTTTAAGAAAAATGTGATTTCTATTAATAAATAAATTCTATTTTTTATAAATATATATATATATATATATATATATTATCAAAATATCTACTTTAAATATATTATATATATTCCATGTTTTTTTTAAATCAGAAGAGTCACGAAAGATCATGAAAATACCATCACAAGTCAAATTACAAGAAAATACCATATACTGTTCAAAGTTAGGTTTATATCTACTAGAATATTTCATTTTATAAAAATTACAACTATGAAAACTCTAAAGACGATAAATAAATACTTGAGATTTATTTTGAAAATATATCAAAACTATTTTTCATAAAACCCCCTCAAGTTATATTAATTCACAATAAGGACCCTGGTAAATATAGGTTTAAGCGGGACCAGTTCTCTTGAGCCTCAGGGAGCCGGAGAATATGGGTGCTTACCTATCTAAGGTAGACAACCTAAAAACGGTGTTATCAATACGGTAATTGTCTTGGAAAAAAACACAAATCCCGTCGTCCATATGCAGCAGTTACCGATAACATCAAAACTAACTCAGAACTTCAATCCTGTTTAAGTGTCTGACTCAGGCAGAATCTCAGTCTAATCTGAAATCAATCAATTTATTCTTGAATATGATTCAATTATAACTCTTATTCAATATGAATCCATTTACACCATAATTCAATCTATATCAACATGAACATGATTTGACTGAACCATGGATATATATTTGACTGGTCTACATGACTATCCGTCTATATCCTTTCCATTTACATGAACTACCGATATCATGGTTTCGGCAAGTCGTACATCTATTAAACAAAATAATACAAATCAATACAAAATACATTACGGGGTTTTAAAGGGGTAGACTGGTACGGAATGTGTTAGAAATGGCACAAGATGGTCACTTTAATACACCTAGCTTGAATATCCATTGCTGTTGTTCCGTGGCTTAACGGTTCCTCGTGCTCCGTATACCTTAGTCCACAGAATAGTTGGACTCCTCTCGTATACACTGGTATATTCTGTACTAAGCTACAAACAGCCGCGTTAATATAACAAACTCACAATACACCAGTTATATTCTCATATCTGTTTATTCATCTGTCTATTCTATTCCTACTTTTCTTTGGGACTTACCGAGCGATTATTCGACGACGACATTCCTTCTCTCTTCTTTCTTTGGAATATTTTCAGGTGGATCCGACTCACATGGGATAGAGCGCAGTTCAGAGGACTTGGATCAGTTCAGTGAGTACCCCGAGCTTTAGACTCTTGTATATACTTTACTTTCATGTTCATGCCATTGTTTATGCATTGCTTTCATATTGTATTTACTTTTCAGTTGTATTGTAAAGAAATGTTTAATAAATAAAAGTTGTTATTCATTTAAATTTCATGTATTCTTGTGTATATTTACATTATATTGCTTAGTTACGTTTAGCGTATTTAATTCTGAGTAAATACGTAGCGGGCCTTGTCGCGTCTTCTTATCTGTACACTGAGAAGTATGAATGATTAGGAAAATAATATTGTATACTAACCGTTCCTACTTATTATATTATTTGTACCGCTTTCTTACTGTCTTTTTTTATAATCAAACAGTCCGAATTCACTTTCAATTGCCACATAAACGCTAACTCGGCTTTTTTCCAATTTACTTTTTACCAAAACAAACAACAATTAATACTTTCTTTCTATTTCGTTTTCATGGAATTTTCTTGCTTCCCTATTTTTTTTTTCTTCCACTTTTCCAATTGCCAAATGCCCTCGCTATTAATTCATGCTTCAAAAAGTTTGCTAGGTTTCTCCATTTTTTGGTTGAATCATTTAAACAAACAGGTGGTGGGCCCAGTTGTAAGAGAGAGAGAGAGGAGAGGGAAGATACCCAATTTTGTTGCTAGTGGTCCCGCCATTAAGTGATCTGAGCCATCTGACGCAGTGATGCGGTGGCATTGCTATCTTGGGAAAATCTTTCTCCGATTTGTTAGGAGATTAATGAGATACAAAAGATCTTCAACGGCGTTAAATGGAAAATGATTTGTTTGGTAGGGTGTTAATGAATTTGAACTTTCTTAGGGGTTTGGTTGTAGGATTTAGAGATTTGGATTCCAAAATAATACAGCTGAAAATTTCTGGATTTGATAATTTGTTGTTTGGTTGGTTTTGGATTATCCTTATAATTTTTCTTTGGTTGTTGAAAAGAAAGTGAGATTTGGATTTGAGAATTTTAGAGATAGATAGATAGAGAGAGCGATTATTAAATAAATAAAGTACACGGGTCCCATCTAAAAGTACAATGAATAGTGCCTAATCCTTGCAGATCCTTGGGAATTTTTAGGATGCAAAAATTCATGTTTTGTGGTGGGCCCCACATAAAAGACAAAGAAATCCTAGAAATCCAAATCCACCAACCAAACACAAATTATGGAATCCTCGGATTCCACGATCCAAATCCCAAATAATCCTGCAACCAAACATGTCTCTTACTAAAACTCCTCCTGAACTTGGTAAAGGGGCTGAGGAAACCCGCGGCCCTACAGTTGTTTTTTATCTTATTCGAGATTGCGTCACTGCAATGAGCCATAAAGCTTGTTTGCTTGCTATCCCCTAAACTTGTAGACATATAAGGTTTCTTCCATCAAATTTATTTTCGTTAGTTTTAATCCTTAACAAAAAAACAAATTATATAAGGATTTAATGGGGCTGTGAAAGGGATGGAGCCGCCGAACTTAAAAACAGTGGGACCCTTGCTCTCTTGTTTTACCCCTTTTGATTTACGTTGCCTCGGCTAATTAGTTGGGGATACCGTAAGCCCACCACCCTCGTTATATATTACTTGCTTAGCTAAATCCTGATCCCCAAATACCCCTCTTCTTAATCCCCCTCTCTTTTTTGTTCTATTACCCTAGCCTCTCTTTCTTCACCGACTCTGTTGTTCTATCCTTCTTCTTCTTTCCTGACCAGCCCAATATTAAACCCTAACCCTAATCAAACTATCCACCTTATGCTCCTTCTCCATCCCTAACCCCATCTCCACTCCATCCGAATTGAACCGTGCATCCCTCCCCTTCGCATTATCATTGTCTTCACTCAATTTGCACTTTAAGGAGCTTAAGGTTTGAAGCTGCTAATTTGCCACGGTTGAAATGCAACACAACGTACTTAATAATCAAATTAAGTAAAACACAATAAATAGGATGTACTTATTTTATTAGTAAAACTCAAGTTAATTATATACTTTCCTTTTACTTCCTTGAAACACCTTGTCATTCTTTTTTGTCCATTAAAAACCTTTACATACAAAAGCAAATGTATTTACAAACCTGTAAAAATAATAAAAAACAGCAAGAATCTTAATAACATATTTTCCATTTTCTTATTAACTAGTGTGGAGCTTTAAAAATTATTCATGTCTATTGTCTCGAATAAATTGAGTTTATATTTTTGATACGAAGAAAGGGTTAAGAATTTTTTAATTAAATCTTTCTTAAGATATGCGATCTTTCCATCTTTTAGATGGTAGCTGTCTTAGACGGCTAATAACTCGAATACCCATTTCAATTTGTTATTTTACAGCTTGGTGAAAAGGAAAAAAATATTCAAAAAGAAGCACAATATATTCCATAAGCCTTATGCTTTTTCTTGACTCATTTTTTACTTTCTCTCAATTTACATGCTAAACACTAAAGGAATGCAAACGTAAAATAATTCACTTTCCTTGTTTGCAAAATTTCACGGGAACAGGAAAAGAGCAACGCAGACGTGCAGAAACGGATCTGGAGTCCCTGCTATTAAGATCAACGACTAGGATTTTTTTGATCTTAAAATCAACGGTCACAATCGGCTGCCAAACAGTGTAAAACGGAGGACTTTGGTGTTGGTGTTTTTCATATGGTTTTGTACGTGTGATGTATGGTCAGATGCTCCTAAGGCACTGTAACGTGTGGAGGAAAATAACAGGTTCCAAATACGGAAAAAACTAGTATGCAAGGGCTTGCATGGTGCAAACCATTTGAAAAAACTAGTATGCAAGGGCTTGCATGGTGCAAGTCGCTTGCAAGCCCTTGAAAGGTTTTGGGATTTGTGCAAAGAAAGCTATCCAAAGGCTTGCAAATGGCTTGCATAAAGCAATCCTTACATAGAAGTTTTTTCGTAAATACCGCAGAAGGAAAAAAAGGCGCGGGCCCACGAGAAACACGAGAGAAAGAGAGAGAGAGTTGAAACAAGCTCAACGAGGTCAGCGAAAACGAGTCCATAAACATCAAAACGCGTCTCTCTTTATCTCCGCAGCCCCTCAAATTTTTCTTCTTTGTTGCAAAAAACAGAAAAATCGAAAACCCAGTTTCTCTTTTTCGAAGAGCTCATCGGCGATCAAGATCGGAGCATTCAGTCGTCGGCGATCAGATCCATCGAGATGGTGAAGGAGACGGAGTACTACGATGTGCTGGGGATCAGCCCCTCCGCCACCGAGGCCGAGATCAAGAAGGCCTACTACATCAAGGTGATTTACACTCCAAAACTTTGATCTTTGCTGTTAATTTTGAGCTTTTTTGGTCCATCTTTGGACTGGAGCTAGGTTATGGAGTGAATCTTTCCATATTTTATTCGGTTAGTGTAGGACCTAGGAGTTTGTTTTTGAGATTGAATGGTTGGTTGATCAGGTTTTTATCCGATTTTAGGGCTAAAGTTCGATTCTTGGGCTTGAAATCGAAGTTAGGTCCCAAGGAATATGTGCCTGTTAAAATGTAGATTTGACTTATAGGGGAAGTAAAAAGTAAAAGATGAAGATGGATTATCAGGCCTAGTTCGGCAATAAAATTATCGAAACCATGGATTTGTTTAAGTTAAAACGAAACAGTGGTTTGCATGTATGCAAATCGCGGTTTTGTAAAAACGAGGTTTTGCAAAGTTTATGATCATTTGGCAACGTAAGGCTTCAAGAAGGTGGCTTGAAACTTCAAGGAACTCTGGTATTTTGGAGTTAAAAATGGGGTTCCAAGCCCTTGCTACCTTTTGAAACCGCTGTTGGGAATCTCTATCTTGATTGCCAATGGTCCTCAATTACCATTTTTAGAGCTTAGCCCTGAAACCATGGTTTCGGAAACCGTATACAATATGCCAAACGAGGCTTTATTCTCACAGTTAAAAATGGAAGGATACATGTGCGGTATGTATAGTAATGGTTACAGGGATATTAATTTAGATTCCAGACAACAAATTGATATAGTCCAATCTTATCCGGACTAATGAAATCAAATCATAACCCCGCTAATGAAACTAATGTATCAAATATCTCAACTGCTCACAACTCGTCTTATCATGATTTGTTATTGCCAACGGTGCCATTGCATCTTACAAACTCATACGTAAATGATGGATGCTTTGTTTTGGGTTATTGAAACAAGGGATGACAAGGGTATGTATTCTTTAATCATCCTCAAACTTTGTTAATGCCAACGAACATATGTTATTGGTAAATTCCTGATAGAGTGTTGGATATCTACCATATTTAAGTTATGTGATAATGACTTATTTGTCTACAATATCTTAAGTATATCAATGCAAATGTATCTTGAGAAAGTTGGTCTCGGCTACTATTGTAAGTTTATTTTTGTGGGTTGAGGAATCTGCACGTGCTTCTTAATTTTATCCTAATATATCGAAGACACTCAGTTGCTATATGAATATCACTCTCGTTTTCTATTACCCGAGTTTAAGTTGCTTTAATTCTTGTTGGACAATTTAAATTAGCTGATCTTGTTTTTTAACTTAACGTTTCTTTGTCATTTGTAGGCAAGGCAGGTCCATCCAGATAAAAACCCAAACGATCCCCTTGCAGCACAAAATTTTCAGGTAAATCCTTTATAGGTAAAAATTATGGCTTTGAAATATATTTCTTTGTTAAATATGATTAAAATCTTGGCCTACCATTGTGCGCTCAGTTTTGCATATCTTAGAAATTAAAATTGGATGTACATCACCATTTGTGCTGACTGCTGAGGATGAATGGAAATCTACTCCTGCTCATTCTTGCCATGGCTTAATCTGTCTTATTACAAGGCAGCATCTATCTGCTTTCTTGTCAATTTTCTTTATTTTTAAATGGAGTCACAGACTTGTAGTTACCATTTAAGAGATTGACGCAATCTATCCTCGGAAGAAAATCCAAAATAAGGGGGAACTAACCGCTGTTTAGACTCAGGATACACTTGGTTAAACTCTTGCAGCAGATCTAATAATGCAATTCTGATATAAAGTTGGTCTAAACAGTTTAGTTCTCCCTACTTGCTTCAAATGATGGTTTGTGTGAATTCTAGAGTTACTTTAATCTGAGAACTGCTCCTTTCAAATCAACTTATGGGTATAAAGGTTATCATTACATGATGATGCTTTTTTCTCTCCAGGTTCTGGGTGAGGCTTACCAAGTTTTAAGTGATCCAACACAGCGCCAAGCCTATGATGCTTATGGGAAGTCAGGCATATCAACGTAAGTTCTTTGCTTTGACATGTCACTGAAACAAAAGATGGCTCTGGTTCTCCTGAAAAATTAGGGCAATATTTTAGCCTACTTTATGTGCAATTACAACCAAAAGCACCGTCAGTATATTGGTTATCCTTTACTAGATTTGAAGCATGTATAATTAATTTCAGAGGAATAAACGTAACTTCTTATAAAGATTTATCAATGTGATAAGTTGTAACACTGCTATAACATTTTTCCAACCATATGTTTTTTTCATTAAAACTTATGATTAATGTCGAGCGATTAATATTTTTTTTTGCATCAATGCGAAGTTATCTACATTTATGGATATCGGAATCGCATTTAGAACAAGCATGCCAAATTTTTTGAATGAGTTTCCAAGTTAACATGTTCAATTGAAAACTGAATCTTTAATAGCGTTTATCATGCAAAATAGGATTTATAGGATTATAAATTTAGTTCTTTTTTAAAATATTTTTTTCTGGGTTGCAGCTAGGGTTAAGGTGTGCTGCAATTGTAACCATGCCGCGGGGCCCAATTTTGTTTTTTTTTATTAAAGTTGCTCTAAGGTAAGAGATTCAGGATTAGCCCACCTAGTGTAGATGACTGAAGGCCTCACAGATGGAATTATCTAGGTGTTTTTAGGTTGGTGTTGGATGGCTTGTATGCTTTTTAGAGAGTACATCAATTCAAATCAAATAGGAATTCCAACCCATCCAAGAGGTTTTCATTATATATGAGAGATTTGTCATTGTGCGAAGAAGCACTCATAACTTGATGTTGTTTCCTCATATTGCAGAGAAGCTATTATTGACCCTGCAGCAATCTTTGCAATGCTGTTTGGTAGCGAGCTTTTTGAGGAGTACATTGGTCAACTTGCAATGGCATCAATGGCCTCACTTGATGTGTTTACTGAAGGGGAACAAATTGATGCCAAAAAACTGCAAGAGAAAATGAGGGTAATATTTTGAACTAGCTTTATTCTGCTTAATAAAATTTATTAAACTATTTTCTAGCTTTATGATGTATAAAATTTGGGTCTTTCACAAAGCAAGATACTTGGCGTATATTCCTTATTACGTAATACCCTCCAGAAGCCCTGGAGGTTTATTTATGCCAACAAATATTTTTTAGGGCCATAAGTTATGAACTCCATGCATAGTGGCATAGACAGGAACATGTTTTATACCTCTTGTGGCCTAATGAAATAGAAAGATCAATATAGGTCTTATGGATGTGAAATCCATTATGAAACTAGACACCATATCTAATTAGTTTTTATATTACATCGAAATGAAATAATTAAAAATTCTTCTATAAAAATTAGACTTTTTTTAATAGTAAAATGAACATGCTGAACTCGAAATACGAGATACCTTAAACTTGATACTGGACAACTTTACTTTTCTTAGTCGGGAAAAATAACGAGTGAGAGAGAAAAACCTGCTTTTCTATTTCTTTTTTACATGTCTTCTTTTGCCAAGATGGCTGCTTTCTTTTTGTTATCTACTTAATAGATATACAATTTTTATTACGTTTTGCCCCCTTTAATACAAGTTTTCTGTTTAACCCAACAGATTGTTCAGAGGGAAAGAGAGGAGAAACTTGCGGAAACATTGAAAAATCGGCTCCACGTGTATGTTCAAGGGAACAAGGAAGCCTTCATTGATCATGCTGAGGCTGAGTTATCAAGGCTTTCAAATGCTGGTAAACTTTATTTTTCTTCATGCTGCTTCCGTGTTTCATCTCTCTTTTAATTATGTTCCAAGTTGCGTTGGCTATGAAATTGATGCGTCACATCAAGGATTGTAGTAATTCACAGCTGGTAGTGAAAACTTTTTTCTTATTTATGTGGATTGTCTAGGAGTAGTGCTCTAAGGCTTGACCATGAATGGGAAAAGGCTGAAGAATCTGCCGACGTTTCTTAGTCCAGGAAACATCTAAAAGCGCAGACATTGTTTTAATTGTTGAAGTGTGATCATGTTCAAGTAGTACAGAAATCAGGCATTGCTCACTTCACTTATTGTATCAAAAGTAAATTGGCTTTGCTTGCAGAATCTTTTTGGTTACCTAATCCTTTTGATTTGTGAACAGGTTGAATTTTAGAAGCAAACTAAATTAAAATGATAGCAAGCTATTTTAGTTGAAATATTGAGCTATATGACCATAAGCATGTTGTTCATTACATAATTCAGTTGCTTTGACCTTGTTTCCATCGAACTTGAGGCATGAGGCTAGATCCAATAACCTTCCAGAAAAGAGGGGAGAACTGCTACAATAATAGAAATTCTGATCACCTCCTCTTAAATTGGAATATTCCTTTCTGCTGCGACTTTGGTGACTGCATGCCCTGTCAGTATCTTTATCTTTGTAGTCAAAGTACTTTTAAGGAGTCAGCACAGTTACTATTAATCAGAAACGTTGTTTGCAATATTTATATTCTTGGAGATCTTCTGACATTAGTATGCTTGTATTTTTTTGCCTTGTGCCCTCTCCATTATGCCATGTTTAAGAGAATTCATTTACTTCTAGGTGCCAAAATTAGCATTCTTCCCATCCCTTCATAAAGTTTTCTGATCCTTGTACGTATCATAGGTCTTTGTCATGGGTCATGTCTCTCTTCTATATATCCATTGAATGGTCTCTGAACTGTCTACTTTTGTTGATTAATGCCATTTGATGCTTTCTACAGCTTATGGAGTTGATATGTTGAACACCATTGGCTATATATATGCAAGGCAAGCAGCCAAGGAGCTCGGCAAGAAAGCTATATATTTGGGTGTGCCTTTCATTGCCGAATGGTTCAGAAACAAAGGACACTTCATCAAATCACAAGTAACTGCTGCAACAGGTAAACACTTGTGAATCTTGTTTACTGGATAGTCATGCATGCTTGTCTGATCATTTTGTTGTCTGATCATCTTGTTTACATTTTTTGGTAAAATGCTCCTGCAAGGCATCAGACTTCAGGAAATAATAGGTCCTAGGATCAAATCCCACCACCTTGTCGTCGTAAATTTTCTCAATGAAAAGTTTTTTTAGGCTGGGGTCTTATTGACCCTGTCCACTTTCTTTAATAAAAAATAATCCCACCACCTACATGAGATGGAAGAAATATTTCCTTATGCATGCAACATTTAGTGTAAAACGTGTACTGAAATGCCTTCCATGTGAGGAAAGACATTGTACGGTATAAAATAATTGTTGGCTCACCACTCATTAGCTGAAACTTTTAGGTGATGTAATTACCTCCACATCTTATGTACATCCACTGATGCATCCTCCTTTTTTTCTTTCGCTACTTGCTGTACTGGATGCCATGCGTGAAAACTATGGACCGTTAATGAATATTATTTCTGATGCTTCTAAAGTTGATCATAATTTATTGTTTTATGTGGTTGTTGCAGGTGCAATTGCTTTGATGCAGCTTCAAGAAGACATGAAAAAACAACTAAGCACCGAGGGAAATTATACAGATGAAGAACTTGAAGAATATATGCAGTCTCACAAGAAATTGATGACTGATTCTTTATGGAAGCTTAATGTAACTGATATTGAAGCTACCCTCTCCCGTGTTTGTCAGCTTGTATGTCTTTGTATTTCTTGATAAAAACGGGTATCATATATGTTTTTGGGATTTATATATATCAGTGCATACTTTAATCATTTAATCATAATTATATCGCGTTGATTTCAGGTGCTTCAGGACAATACAGTGAAGAAGGAGGAGCTCCGTGCTCGAGCAAAAGGTTTAAAAACCCTGGGAAAAATATTTCAGGTGGTTTACAAATTCTAATGTGTATCATGACTTGGTTGTTACAAATTTTAATGTGCTTGCTTAATCATTTCTTTTTTATTTTCAATCCAGAGAGTTAAGTCATCCAATGGAAGTGAGAGTGATGCAGCTTTTAACACATTGAATGGACATGAACAGTTCAATGATTCTGATGCATCACCTAAATCCCCTTTTGTGGAACCGTCTGACACAACTCATCCTCCCCAGGTAAACCACTTGCTTATCTTTGTAGCCATGTTTATCACCAAAATATATTCTATAACAAGCCAAAGAATTTGTCTTTCCCTCCTGCTCAAGATTATCAAATTTTCACGACCTCCCTCTCAAGCTTACCATTTTTTCACACATTTGAGTTTACGATTGCAATAGGTTACAAGACCAAGATTGTTTTATGAGTCAGAATATCGGGCAATCAAGAACAACATGTCTAAAAAATGAGCGTAGGTTAAATGAGTTACTGGGCACTATTGGAGGGCAGATGAGAAATTAGTACCGACAGTTCTTGTAGAATGAGGGATGATTGATATGGGCAAGACTTGCGCAATGGAGGCCGATACGTTTGGCAGCTATGAAGATGAGCATGACTGTGGTTGAAGGAGAACCTAGGGCAAGAAGTAGTAGGCCTAAACCAACACTAGTAATGACAATTAAGAAGGATATATTAGTTAATCTATAAGGAGATGAATGACCATAGATGGTTTTTTAAGAGGAAAAAAGCAGGGCAAGACGCCCTACACAATAAAATAAAATATTTACAAGATTGTTCCTCGAGGTAAAATAGTAAGCATTTTTGTGTAGGGTTTTTGTAGGGACTCCAAAAGTTTGATATAAAGACTTAATGTTGAGTATAGGGTTTCCCGACGATGAGCCTTTTCTGTATTGCTGGTTATGACCCACTATTGAGCAGCGAGAAGCAATGTGTAAATTGTATTTCCTCGTGCTGTTATACCTTTGTAAATCCTTTACGAGAACCAGCTCGAGATGGATGATTGGCCAATAATTTATTTATTTTCTTTTCCTTTTTCCTGTGTTATAGAGCCCGTATGTGGAGTCGTTTCCAGGTGCCCAATACTACAACAACTTCCCAATGCCAGCTGCACCTCCTGGCATTCAAAGGCAACCCTAATGAAAACAGCAAAAGAGGAAAAAAGGACATTATCATTTTGTTTTGGGTGCTTTGGTTTTTGTAGGAGAAAAATCAATGGGAAATTGATGTTTTCCTCAATGTCTTCTAACGCATCATTTTCATGCATTAAGTTTGCTGTACAAATGCTGGGGTTCGGTGATTATTTTGTATGTCGGTCGGTTAGAGCTATATTTTTCCATGTGTCCTTTTGATTTTTCTTTTTATTTATCATTATTAGTGATTGGTTTAGTAGGAGAGGGCATTGTAAATATGTTTGGATAACAGCCCAATGCATGATATTGTTTATTGCTTTTGTCATTCCTGTATAAGGTAATCATATATTTTCTCCTGGTGTAACTTCTGAACATAAAATTTTGGAGTCTGTTTTTGTAGTTTTTTGCATTCACATTAGCTTCCATAACTAATCACTACCATAGTTTGTTTCGGTGTTTTGGATTTGTAAATTGCTCCAAGTTGATTGTGGTTTTATGTGTCTGATTTTTACTTGTTTATTAAAGCAAGTCAACTCTCGAGAATTCCTTAGAAAATAATGTGTGATATCTGATTTTAAATTGGAGATATCTGTTGATTCTAATGTCGATTCTCTCCCCTTCTAAAACTGGGTTCATGACATCATGTTGAGTTGTGGAGTGAGAGTTACAACTTCCAAATCATCATTACCATGTGAAGAAGCTGGGGTAAATTGCTTAATAATCCTTTATAATTTTTTCGCAATATTTTAATGTTTTAACATGTTTTATGTTAAAGCGTTTTACCACCTTCTGTTTTTACCAACGTGTCTATTTTATATCGGTTTATTCATTGCGAACCGTTCTTATAATTTCTCGTCTACATGATACTAGGAATATACCGATGCAAAATAAATAAGACGGTAAAAACATAAGGTAGCAATGTGTTAAACGTTGAAATACATTAGAGTATTAAAGCGTTAAGAAAAAACTATACGGTTTTAAAATACAGAAATGGTGGAGCATTGAAGGATTATAAAGCTATTACCCGAGAAACTAAGACATTGTCATCAACAAAAATATCTCGAGGGCTCCAAAAGTTTTATATAAAAAAAACAAGAAATAAAAACAGTGGGTCACAGGTTGCCGTCTCCAGCCTGTCCCAGGGCATCTCATGCATCACCCTCCCCAGCCATCATCCACCGTCCATTCTGTCGGTCAATCAATCTCAGCCGTCCATTTCAACCCCAATAGTTGAGCTCTCCCTCTCTTGATTCTCCCTCTGCATCTAACAAGAAGCAGCAGCAGCAACAACAACAACACAATACCTTCATCATCCCCTTACATAACCAACCCAAACCGGCTGTGACAACAACAAAAAAAATTGGAAGCCAAAAAAAAATTGGAAGATATATAAAAATGAAGAGATTTTGTTCTTCATTTGCTTTGGTAGTTTTGTTGGTGATTGTTGTGGTTGTTAGTGTAGCAGATGCCAAGTCGAAGACATGTGATAAGGGATGGGAATGCAAAGACAGTGTGTATTGTTGCAACGAGACGATCACAGATTTGTTTCAGGTGTATCAGTTTGAGAATCTGTTTTCAAAGAGGAATTCTCCCATTGCGCATGCTGTTGGGTTTTGGGACTACCATTCTTTCATAACTGCAGCTGCATTGTTTGAGCCTCTAGGGTTTGGGACTACTGGTGGCAAAGTTATGCAGATGAGGGAGATTGCTGCGTTCCTCGGCCATGTCGGCAGCGAGACCTCTTGTAAGATCCTCTCTATTATTGTTTTTTTATTTATTCAATGTTTTATATTTTGGTTGAGATTTGAAGTTTGTAGCACAATAGTTAGCAATGTGAGTAGTAGAACTAGATCTAGAATATAAGAGGAAAAAGGGTTGGAGAGAGAGGAAATTATTCCGTATATGCACACACCCGAGCAGGAGAGAGAAAGATACGGGATTTCGTGCACCTCTCAAACAATTTAGTGGGATCTATGTGTTTATTTCTTTCTCTCTCATTGACAATTCACATGCAAACGGGGGCATGGAAGAATTTTTCTTGAGAGAGATAGCTAAGATTTTTTTAGTCTCTGTGTTTAGATGAAAATTTCTTGCTAAAATAGGATTGGGTGATGACATTGTCGATGCCGCTTCTAAGACTTATTCGATGATTTAGGAGAGTTTTTGAAGTTTGGAGGAAGTCAACGGGTCATTTAGAATTATGAATAGCATGCGCGTTGTCCGTAGATTTCTCATGATAGATTTGACACTGCTTACGATAGGATCGACATAAGTTTGGCAACCCATAAAAAAAGTGGCAAATCTTGCATGAAGGCTTGTGTCAATTGTAGCCGCTTATACTTGTAAGATCTATTGTTCAAATGCAAGGATGGATTTTAAAAGATAAAAAAAGAAATGTCGTTTTAAGAGCACATAGAAATTCTATTTGATAACATGCAAGCAAATGTTTTAAAGGTTGTTGGATCAAATGGCTCTCTAAGAATTGATTCTTGGGTATGCTCATATAAAGCAGTCATGCAGTTGCACATTTCATTCATTTCTTCTTATTTTTTTTTGGTATCTAATTGGCTGTAACCTACTACAAGCGGGGTTTGAGCCCCAGCAAAGAGGTTCTACCCCTGGGCTATAGTGGCACTCACTGGTTGCACAATTCTATGTCTATATGTTGTATGAATTCACAAGTTTTATTCAAAACTAGAAATGATTATAGAGTCGAAGAACATCTTTCTGATGAAATCCACATTATGGATGTGGAACATGCTAATTGAATTTTAAGAATAAGTAATTGCTTTGTAAATGAGATGTCTTTGGCATGATGACACTATGTAAAGTGCCTGTAGAAATTTACGAGCAGCCATGAGAGTGATCATGATGCAACTACGTATGAAGTCAAAAACACTTAGAAGGCAACAGAACTTGCGGTATGAACGAGATCTTCACCCATTACGGTATTATATTTCATGATATAGGTCGATTTTTTATTCTACGTGGTGGATTATTTTTATAAAAAATTAAGTGTAGGTCATGCACATTGGATGTTTTTCTCAAAATTTTAGCCAACCCCCTTCTATGCAATATCAGTAATTGGCCTTAATATATGTGCTCTATCGGTTGTGTCTCATCCTAATAATAATTGTTGGTTTGCTTCATTTTTATTTTATGTTATGTATTTCACTTTACGGTTTGTAAATCTGGCACTTGTAGGTGGCTACGGTGTTGCAACTGGCGGTCCGCTAGCATGGGGTCTATGCTACAACCACGAGATGAGTCCAAGCCAATCCTATTGCGATGACAACTCTCTATACCGTTGCATCCCTGGAGTCGATTATTATGGCCGTGGGGCCTTACCCGTTTATTGGTATGTCACAAACTCTTGGTTTTCAAAATCAGACACAAAGGATGAATAGGCTCATGAATTCCTTTCATATTATGAGGGCAATAATAACCCATGTTTATCAGTACAAATCTGGCCTTAATATGGTAAATCTAATTTCGTAGCCACGTCATATCAGATTTAGAAGTCTCGGTGTCACTATAAAATGACATCAACACGTATTTGGAGTGGATTTTAAGGCACACGGACGCAACGCATGCACACACACACACAAAAAGAAAAGAATAACACACGCACGCGTGCACACACACCAAAAGAAAAGAATAACACACACACGCACACAAAACACAAGCACACACATGAAAGGGGAAAAAACAGACAGAAGACAAATAGTTAATATGCAAATAAAGAGCTCTCAACCTGTAATATAAAATTTCCATCAATCTTCACCTTAATTTTGAAGTTTGAGTTCAATGAGAAGGATTTTCGGATGCTATCAGTCATCTAGATTCAAATTCGGTTGGGAACATATTTTAGCTGGTACTTTTGTAGTAAAAAAATATACCAATACACAAAATTGCAGATTTTCAAACCGAAAAAACGGTTGCTTAGTTATCGTGCGGAGAATTAGCAGAAAAAAAATTATTAGTCTCGACCCTCACTTAACCGTGAAGTTTTGGTTTGGTGTTGTGCCAGGGACCTTAATACCAATCACACATAATTTATATTAACACCCTCTTTCAAACTTATGTTGGATTATTACTGAGAGCTTTCGGGTGAAGGAAAATAAGTGTCAATGTTGCGTCTTAATATCCAGGAACTACAACTACGGGATCATCGGTGACGGGATCAAGGTGGACCTATTGGACCACCCTGAATACCTCGAGCAAAACGCAACCATAGCTTTCCAAGCCGCAATGTGGAGGTGGATGAACCCCATGAAGAAGAAGCAGCCTTCTGCCCATGATGCGTTCGTCGGCAACTGGAAGCCCACGAAGAACGACACTGATTCCAAGAGGTTCCCTGGTTTCGGAGCCACAATGAACATTCTCTATGGTGATTCGGTCTGCGGCCAAGGCTTTGCTGACGGCATGAACAACAAAATATCGCATTATCAGTATTATCTTGACTTAATGGGTGTTGGCCGAGAGACGTCGGGGGATAATCTTGATTGTGCCGAGCAGGCGGCTTTCAATCCGTCCGCTAAGACCGAGACTTCGTAAGGTGTTGTAGCCTATATCTGCAGAATAAGTTGATCTGATATCTGCCCGTCGCGTTTATAAGATTTATTTTCAGTGTGATTTGGTAATACTATTGTAGATGTTGCATATTTGAGGGTGTATAATTGTTGTTATTGTGAGCCTTGGGATAAAAGGCTCAGTTGTTGTTGTTGTTGTTGTGAGCCTATTATATATGGCCAAAAAAGAACGTGTAATATATGCATACCTTCATTTACTTTTGCTTGAGAATATAGCGCTTTCAGATGCAAACTATATACTATTTTTGGATAATATACTAGCGGTTTGAACACTTGTTGCATGAGGTTTATATCTATGCAGGAACCCAAAGGTTAAATGTTGTATGAGCATGTTTCTTTGTTGTTTATGTTAAAAGAGAAATGTTTGTATCAAAGACATAAAGGGTTAGCACTTCTTATATGTATTGACCAAAATATAAACTTTTTATTAACTTTTTTCGGTTTCATTCTGATTTTTATTACCTTAAGCATGTATACCCCAATTTTCATTGTATTTTGCTTGTCTTTAATCGTTTTTAATCGTTGATTTGGTTATCCGAAAATGGAAACACAGGATAATTTCAAGGAGTTAAAGAAGAGAGACATCTTAGAATCTAAAGAATGTGGAATTAATAAAACAAAAAGAACATTGAATACAACTTTGGCAAAACAAGATGAAGGAATGGATGTAAGGTGCATATTGATGGTCAAGATTTATCTATCTAGAAGTAACTATCTTAGACTAGTCAGGATCTATACAAGGAAAATTCTCTAAGATGACCAAGTCTAGAATATTTTATGCATTGATATGTTTAGCAATTAAGAAACATCATATTCAAAAGATGAATGTGGCCTAAACAACAATGCTGAAATAAACCATTGATAAACTGAAACCGATGACGCATAGAAATAAGTGAATCCGTAATAAATTGGAGGTCGGTGTCATAGAAAATATAATAAGGGAAAACCAATTGAGATGGTATGGACACGTGCAACCGAGACCAAGAGATGCCGAAATTATAAGAAGCGATAAAATATAGTTATGGTGCATTGAGGGATGGAGATACATCTAAACAAACATATATAGAATTAGAAGCTATTAGAGGACCGTCCTTAACAGAGCAAAGAAGAAGCAAATGATTGATATAGCCAACCCTAAATATTGAGATAAAACTTTGTTGCTATTGTTGCATTAAATCATGGAAAATGTTCAATTATTAGCGGCCAATATTTTTGCTTCGCTTTATTTGACCTCGAATCCGATCCAAATCGGGTTATCGGGTTATCGGGTTCTATTTGCTTCGCGGACTTCTCCGGAAGTGTGGACTCTTTGAGGACAAGCCAAGTCAGCAGCAATGGAGAGCAGCGGCAGTCAACTCCCTCCCCATCTTCAAGCGCCTCCTCATCTCTCCCTTCCTCCCTCCCTCCCTCCTCTCACACTCCCCATTCTCCCTCTACTCCCTAAAATCAAAAAGCATAAAGTTAAAAATCGAATCTTTTTCTCATATTCCTCTATAGAAATTCAAACCTCATCTCTCTTCAAATTCATCAAATCGAGCTTCAAAGCTTAAGCTCCCAAATGCTCTGCTTCAATCCCAACGGTGACTCAACGACGCCAAGCTCAAATTCGATCGCAGCTCAGCATCAAGATCGCATCTTTTCGAGATCGAGCAGCGCGCAGACCTCGACGTCGGCGGAAAACCACACCTTCAACCTCTGGCAAGAGTACAATATCTACAAACAAACCCCGTCCTTCATCGAGATTTGGTCCAAGATCCACCACGACGGCGACGAGCAAACCCTAACCCTAACAACCCCTGACCTCATCGATTCCATCCTCAACCCCAACCGCTCCTCGATCCAAGAAACCCTAACCTCCGTCCGATTCACTCCCCTCACTCGCCTCGTCTCCGATTACTTGGACTCCAGCGAGCACACCTCGCACCACTTCCTCTCCCTTCGCCGCGCCGTCGATCTCGCCCAATCGATCTACGCGCCCATCGGCGATCTCTTGGAGGTCCTCGCTGACGAACAGCTCTCCCAATCGCAATGCGATTACGCCTTCAACACCTTTCAAGAATTCGACAAGACCAGCAATCCATTCGTAGCTGCCGACTTCAACAGCATCCGGTCATGCTTTGTCGAATTAAAGCCGCAGCTCGATTCTCGGCTCCACGTTGCGCGTAAAAAGCAGAAATTTCTCCGAATCGTGACCTGGAGCTCCGCTTGCTGCTTGATCGCTTCGGGGGCGGCTGCGGCAGTGACCGGGGTGGTCATCGCCGCCCACGCGTTGGTGACGTTGGCCGTGGC
This sequence comes from Agapanthus africanus, assembly GCA_030015575.1. Lineage (NCBI taxonomy): Eukaryota > Viridiplantae > Streptophyta > Magnoliopsida > Asparagales > Amaryllidaceae > Agapanthus > Agapanthus africanus. The sequence continues at coordinate 17,776,330 of JASDDO010000026.1, read as the reverse complement.
AGTGCCCACGATGTGCTGCGGCGGCGGCGGCGACTTGCTGAGCAAGCGGAGAAGGAAACTGAGGGAGCACATGGCGAAGGTAGATGCGGCGGCGAGGGAGACTTACGGGTTGAATAACAGCTTGGACACCATCGAGAGGTCGGTGGCAAGGCTGCACGCGAATGTGGAGAGCCATAAGGTGCTTGTGAGGCTGGTGCTCGAGAGAGGGAGAGGGAAAGGGCAGAGGCATTCCATTGAGGAGGTGGTGAGGCATTTGAGGAAGAATTACTCAAGTTTTATTAAGCAGGTTCGGGACTTGGACGAGCATATCGTGCTTTGCTTGGCCGCGGTGAATCGAGCGAGGGCTCTGCTCGTACAACAGATCCATTGCTGAGCTATAGGTAATTAAATAAATGATTCTTTGTTTGTTGTATTGCAACATGCATCGATTGATGACATATATATTAATCGAAACGTTTTTAACATGTTTAGTTGTGAACTTGTTGGTTACATTGAGAAAACTCAAAATTGATAACTTTGCACTTTGTGCTCTAGTGTTATTTCTTTTTGAGTAAAATGATTAGGGTTCGTACGATCCTAGCCAAATATCACATTTCATTGAAGTTATACAAGTAATATGTCACATATACCATATGAAATTGGTATATGATCAATTCAATCGAATAATAGGGGATACATCACCACTATATATCCATTCAATTAGCATATCTCACTGTGAATTCGTTGCTAAAAGAGAGAAAGCGATATAAATAGCTTTGGACTTTGCGCTTCCGAATACTAGATAGATACACATAGATAGATGTAGCAGTAGTGTATTTAGTAATCAGACGGTACTAATTTTTTTTTGCATATATAAGACTAAATGTATGCAAAATAAACACTGATAACGGATGGATGGAATACTAAAACTTGATTTTTTAAAACAAAAAGAAGTTAGGGCGGGGGGAGGGGGGATACTCAAATCATTTGAATGCATCACAAGCGATCCGGAAAAAGGGCAAAAAAAAATGGAAGTGCAGAGTGATTTCCACTTGCAAAGGGGCATCAAGGTTTTCGAGTGAAAAATTGCTACTCTTGTGGCTTCTTAGGTGCCGCTAATGCTGCAAGTATCCAAGAGGGTTACCTGATAGAACAAATGAATCCATGAGTTAATTGTGATAACAATTATCTAGGGACAACTTGAGAAAGATATATTTTGGACGGGAAAAGAGATCATACCTCGCTACACATGGGGCAAGTAAGGCTTCTATCCATCCACCCGAGAATACAAGCGTAGTGATACCCATGCTTACACTCGGTAACTAGTTTAGGGTTCTCTGCGCTATACTCTGCCATCACATAATCATCAATACTTAAGTGACGAATTTTTTTGACCAAAAACACAGAAAGAAATAAAGAACATAATATATTGATAATTCTGATGGTGAGGTGACGGTGCGATCAAAAGATTGGTGTATTGTATGTTCTGTTACATATGTACGTTTACTTCGAATTTCCTTCTACTAGTGACAGTGATTTAACGCGGTGTTCTTTTCTGATGATTATTGTTTAATTCATCGTCCTTCCATGTTGTTTCAATCAGTTTTTAGTAACCTTCTTATCCGCGAATAGAAAACTAGTGTGTTTTTACTTGATGGTACTGTGCAGACCAGGTATACTAAGTTTCCCATATATTCAATCTTTAGATATCCGACCAAAGCTTATGCTGCATATACTCGTGCACACAATGAAAAACAATGTACAAATAGCTTACCTTCAAGGCAAATTGGGCAGTCGTCCTCGACATCGATACTAAGAGGAATAACGACGCTTTTCTTGGCTTCTTCATCCGGTATCTGAGAAGCTTCACTTGGGATTTTCTCTTCAGTTCTCTTGTCTTTATTCCCATCGTTTCTTACCTCATTGAGACTTGGGCCTTCTAGTTCAGTGGTAAGCGGATTAACTCTGCTAAGCCTTTCCGAATTACTCTTATCTGTGCATCAACGATTTGGATTAGATTTGGATTGTACTAGACAATCGTAAATCTGTAATCTAACATCAACCCGAAAAGCGCAAACCTTGGTTTGAGGATGAAATCCCTTTTGCAGTCGTTCGTGCAGCCTGCTGTCAATCAAAATAAAACAAAAAATCTTAAAAGGTTTCTGCTTAGATGGATATAGGTATCATTCTATCATTTGATGAATTTACAATGTTTCGCATTCATTAAACCAAATTATATGCCAATAGTTAGAAGCAGGACCTCCAACAACTAATAGTATTCTTAGAGAATCAAAAGCCTACTTATGCGCTAAAATAACCCAGGTTGCATACATGGTTAATTATATTGACCTTTCTCAGCAAAGGAATAATACTGTTTCTCAGAAGATGATTTTTTTTTACAATCATCTCATCTTTTCCACGAGGCAAGGTTGGTTTTTGAGGAGGAAGAAGAAGGCATACGCATATGAAGGAATACGACATCGAAAATTTTCAAAATAATATTGAAGAAGAATTAGAAATTCGCCTAATTATATTGATTGCATGCCTTGATGCTTCGGAAAAGAAAATTACAAGAGAGCATGAGATCTCACCGAAGTTTTGTGACGCGGACGGAGATGAGAACACGAAGAACCCATGGAATACAATACTGCAACAGGAGCTCTAGATGAGAGAGGGAAATACAATTTGTTTCTCTCTCTAAATGCATGCGAGTTATTAAATAAATTGTGATCTACTTATTTACGAAGTAGGAGTTGGTCTTAGGAAATTCATGGTTGATATAGGTTGCAGCCTTATCAAATTGGCAATATTGGTATGCTACCTAATATACGGGTATAATCATATCTGCTATTTATTACCTTTTTAGATCTTTATATATCTTTAAAAATCTTTACTCAAAATCTCTGATATTTTAACTGAAAATCTTTTCAAATATGTTTTTCATATTTATCTTCATCGCACGTGCAGTCTTTGCTTAAGTATATTTTTAAAATTGATGGGTTTTAACTAGAGCTTGATTCTATTTTATTTAAATCCTGAAGTTTTGGAATTGAAACTATAATTTTTATTCAGGGGTATTTGCTAAAAACCATAATCTGACCATTTTACTGAGAATTGCCTTGTGTTATTTCCGTCAGCGAAAAACAATCATGTAGTATGCACTGTTAACAGAAAAACAACATGCCGTCAAGTATATTATTAAACGATATTTATACCATTCCAGGTAAAAATAAAACCTATAGTTTGATAGTTTTAAACGTCTTGGATTAACACTATTAGCAAAAAACCACAGTACATCTTGAAGTATGCAATGTTAAGGAAAATCTATTTTGTAAGGTGATTTTTTGCTAACGGTATACTTTAAGATGGTTTTTCACTACCGGAAAACCCATATAATAGTTTTTCGTAAAAAAGTCAAACCTCATGGTTTCTATTAAATATTCCCTTTAATTATATAAACTATGAGAATAATGTATTGTGATGAAAGGGCAAAAGGCAGAACATAGGAATTCTTGAAAAAATCTCCAAGTTCAGGAGAGAGAATCTATATATTTACAAAAAGGAAAAGCTCAAATTGACCCTATAGAATAAAGGGGTATCAAACGTTTTGATCTGACTATTGGTAAGGAAACAAATATAACCTTGCATGAGGAAACAAATCTCATATGATTTCTGGTCATTCTCATAGCAAAATTAACCTGCAGCTGTTGATGGTTTTGATATTTGAATTCAATGACAAGGGGTAGATTATTTCCTTGATTTCTTCTTTCGAACATACAGTTTCAAAAGTATCTCTTTATCCTTTTTTCAAGTTAATGCCAGCATGCAAATTCTTATAACTTCATCATCCTACATAGTTCTAGGAAAATAATATCAAGGACCTCTTGTTGCACATTGTGTATTTGCACAAAACATGCACATATATACACAAAGACAATACGACGAAGAACAACCAACAACCGAGCCTTTATCCCAAGCAATATAAACAAAGACAATAATACATGGAAATCAATAATTCTGAGACTGGTGAGCATTGTATTTGTGAACCCTTGTGTAAAATCTTATTTTAATCATTCCTCGTTCGTGAATCCACGGACGGAAAAAAGCTCACCAGGAAACACAGCAAATTCTTGCAACATCAACACGAGAATCATGAGAATCATATCAAACGATCTCACATTCAAGCAGCTAAAACTACATTCCGACACCGTTTAAAGGAACAGCTTTAAAGGAACAGCTATTTAAATTACATAGGCTCGCAAAGAATTTTTCCTGTCACCCCCGGAATAAATATACAATTGTAAATTAAATTACAGATATTAATTATCACCCTAAGACATACGAATCTGCCTCAGAAACTCTTGAAGACTCTTATTATAGCACCAAGGCTTAGAACCCAAAAGATAGCTCCAACCCCAACAAGAAATGAGACGAAAATAAAACCGCCATGCCGGCCACCATGCCTCCTAGGATTAGCTTGATTCCGGGTAGCCCTAAAGCTCAAAACCCGTTCGAGTGCTCGGCTGATCAAGACATTTTCTGATGCAAGAGAGGGATTGTTTGGTATCGAATCCAAGAAAACCGAGAGTGCTGGACTGAACAAAGATTCTGCAGGACTCGCGGTATAGTTGATCTCGCCTTGTGCAATCTCACCGAAATCTGACTAGTGTTTGCATACACCAGACCTGCATAATTCAATAGAACATATGTTACGAAGAGTGTTATAGCTAGAAAGGATTGAAATCGAAGATGATTAAGCACCTGAAGAGGTCGATGAGCCCATAACCTCCTGCTTTTGCTCCACAGGAACGATTTCATTCATAACCTGCTCGTGTGCCCAGAGCTCGGTAGTCAAACGAGATGCCTCGCTTTGTGCATCATCGTCACAAAAACCATCCCAGTAAAAATTTTGGGTTATTCCATGACCAGGTCCAATGGCTTCAGCTAAGAACATTTGCGCATCGAAGTAATCATCTAGGTCAATCAAACCATCAGTAAAAGGAACATGGCCATTGCAGCTCATATCATCTGTATTCAAAACTACGGAATCTAGTTCATGTAAGTCTTTAATTTCCAGAAATTCTTCATCCTCTGCAATTTCACCCTGCGATTCTACCGGTCGCACATAAGCCGCAACAGATAAGGGTTTCTGTGTAACCACATCTACTTCATTAGGCATTTGCAGCAACGTTTCCTCGAAATCGTGATTTGGAAGTGTGCTCGATCTTATCCTGTTAACAAATTCTCTGCTGATTGAATCCGTAGTAAGATGCATCTGTTTTACGTCTCTCATGTTATTTTGGTTCTTGAAACTATCGTCATCGACATCTTCATCCCAGTCTTCTTCTCTAAACGGTGCCCCATACTGCTCCCCGTTCTTGGGACCAGGCCTGCTCATCCTGAAAAGCTTATAGAGCGCGAACGAATCCTATAAAGATATTTACATATAAAAAAAACATACAAGCGAACATTAGTAAGGCTCGATTTTGTTTTGGAATTGAAATTTATTTTACTTGTGTACCTGCACATTGCTGAAGCTCATAAGAACCTGCTCATCTAAAGTGTACTCGTGCATCACCCAATCCGGTGCGTTGCCCTTTTGGAGCCCAGCCGTGATAGTAAACGAGGGTTTTCTTGTTGCCTACGGCCTTGAAATTTTGCGTAATGGTACGGTCCTTGCCAGTGGCTTTCCAATAGCCGTTCTTGGTAGCTCGATTCGATCTTGAACCGTTCGGGTACTTCCTGTCCCTAGGGCTGAAGTAGTACCACTGCTTGTCGCCGCTTCTCAATAATGATTTTTCTTGGTTTTTAAGCAATAACAATAGTCATGACCAAGTATAAGAATCGGATTAAGCTCCAATCGTGCATGAATTTTTTCAAGCTACACGTTTCTACATGCTCACGTCCTATCTTTTCTTGACATACTCTATAACGTCTCGATATTTATAATATTTGCAATAATAGTAGGCTAGATTATTCTAATGAAATTTTGTTTAAAGAGCAAGAAAGAAAAACCTGGCAATTCCCAGGGTTCCCACTTGTAAACATCGATGTCGCCGATCATTTGAAGCTTGAATTGATGACGGGAGATCTTGCGCTTGAGGTAGTAGAGCACCAGCTCTTTGTCGGTTGGGTGAAACCTGAACCCTGGTGATGAAGGCTGTTGTTGTGTGCAGCTCCTGTGTGCATATTGTGCAGGTTTTGGCTTTAAAATTCGATTTCCAGATGTGTTATTTGCAAATGAAATGCCGCTGGGGTTGTTTGTGGAAATAGGTAGAACCAGAGACAATTAACTGAAGCCACCTGGAGGAACGTTATAACGATTTTTGGCGGGTTCAATGGAACGGGTCGAAGGTTGTTAGTCATTATTCGATTCGGTTCGATTGTAATCTTTCATGTATAAATCATTGGAAGGAGAAGATAAAAAATAGCTTCCATGAAATAAAGTTTTCCCTATTAAAAGTTCTTTCCGTTAATTTTCCGTTCTTGTTCTTTAATTGTATCTCAAATTTTCTCCAAATCAAACCCTAGATTGGAAAAGTGCCTAAGAAAAATAGGAAGGTGAACGATCAAGCCCATCATTTGGTGTCAAAGGTTCAAAGAGGGGATCATGATGTTGAAGTTTGATGCAGATTCATCAACAAGGGTTCAAGATTGGGGTCCTCAAATTCAACAAATTGGTACAAGATTGGATCAATTTGATGAGTTTAAGACTCAAATGGTTCATCAGTATGCCGATTGCAAGCAACAATTTTTCCAGTTGCAGAATTCAGTTAATGCGATCTTGATTGAATTCAAGAATTTAAGAAATGCTGAGATTAGGGTTTCACCATCTCAGGGCCACGTTTTGGGAGCAAGGATGACATCTCCTGCAGTGCAAGGATTGGGATCTAGAGCAGCTGTAGAGCCTAATCTGGAAGGAGGCAGGTAACTCTTCTATTCCTCTAAACCCTCAGAGTCGAGCTCAAGAAGAAATTGTGAGGTTATCAAATGATGGGGTTAATGCTGCAAATTATAGTTCTTTTTTAAACAATCAAAAGATATTGCAACCCAAATAGCTAAAATTGGATTTTCCTAGTTTTAATGGTAGCGATGATGCCTTGGCTTGGTTACAACAAGCATCTCAATTTTTTCATACTACGAAGTAAATCCTAGAGAATGGGTGCAAGTGCGTTCTTTTTATTTGAAAGGGGAAGCCTTACAATGGTATGAAAAAATTCAGTGAGAGAAGATTAAGCTAAATTGGCTATCAGGTAATGTCGATCATTATTTTAAATGGGAGTTGTTCAAGAATGAGTTGTTGTTGAGGTTTAGCTCCACTGAGTTGGCTAGGCCTTTTGATCCCTTTGCTAAACTAAAACAAAACAATTCAGTGAGAGAAGATCAAGCTAAATTTGAACAGTTGTTAGGTCTCCTTGATAAGTTGCATGCTCCTTATGTGATTGATAAATGGATTGAGGGTCTTAAAGATGAAATCAAATACGAAGTCATGGCTGCTAGGGCTACAAATTTCAAGGAAACTGTCATGCTATCTAAGGTGTTTGAAGAAAAGATGCAAAGCAAAAAAAGACTATTAAGTGGGGCGACAGATTTGAAAAAAATATAGATTCAGGCAATGGTGACAGTAATCCAAGTTCTTCACATAGCCAAATATCTTCCAATAATAGTATTAGGTTGGCACAAAAAAGGAAATTCGGACTGTGTTATTACTGTGATGAAGCATGGAATGGTTCATATAGGTGCAAGAACAGACCAAAACAAAGTTTTGTAATGGAAGGATTCCTGCCAGATGAAGAATCATATGACTTGGTTGGAAAAAAAATTCAGAATGAAGAAGAATCTCATCCTGTTAATTCTCCATCCATTTCTATGCAAGCCATGTGTAGTACTCCAGCTACACATACCATCAGGGTACTAAGAAACATCAGGGGTAGACCTGTTAATATTTTGGTGGATTCAAGATCAACACACAATTTCATAAATAACATGCTAGCCAAGCAATTGGGGCTGCCTGTGTGCAATTCTCAGAACTTTGAAGTCCTGGTAGGCAATGATAGGACAATAGTCGTTACTGATACAACTATCATGACTACCATCTAGGGGGGCAACCCATTGAGGTGGCTGCTTCCAATCCTGGAATGTTTTTGAAAGACTTTCTTTCGCACAGGAGCCTCAGCAAGTTCCCCAAGAAGAGAGCGACGTCATCTTCAATGCGGGCTACTTTGCTGCTCCTTCATACATAAAGAAGAATGGGGCATCTCACAATGCAAGAAGAAAGACGGCTAAATAGACCCATGATGAGAACACCAACCCTATAACTCAACATCAACAGGTCTGCATTGCCTGTCAGGAACTCCCTCACCCCGCTTCAAAAGTAAGAAAACCGACCTCAATAGAATGATTATATTGTTAGGTCATCTCGTGGTCGGGGAACTACAAATCAAAGAACATACAGCATACACGGAGGCAAGGGCCCTCCAAAGGTACGTTCCTCGTAGGGTCTTCTACTGCAAGAAAAGGCAGATCCTAAACCATCTGGGCGGCGGGACGTATATATCCGCTCGTGAGGAGCAAACATCAACGCCGGACTGGCTTGATCATGACATAGATAGAGTTTACTTTAATCGAAGAAATCAAATCCTTTCATTAACTCTCTCATCTAGTCCGGTAAGAAATTTCGCGGCTAGTCCGGTAAGAAATTTCATGGATAGTCTGATGTCGACATCTTCTATCTGCTCAATGATGCAGACTTGCCGATTGGTTGAATCAAATAATCCGCAAACCAATCAACACGATGGGCCGTCAAGTGGCACGAGAAGTCAAGATGACAGTCCTCAGCCAGAGGGCGTAGCAAATGTTGATCCCCTAAATCTTCCTAACCAAGAGGGGATTGCTCAACTCAACGAAGCGGATAATCCTCCTCCACATGTTCATAATATTCCATCGTATGAGGCAAATCAACCGTCCAAGTCGCAAAAATGGCAGTATCAACCGTCCACGTCGCTAAAATGGCAGTATACCCTCCACGTTGTCAAAAGAGAACATAACCAAATCAATCTTTATATAAAACAAGATCCATCGTATGAGGATTATCTCAAGTCAGATCCGATATCCGAAAGCCAGATTGGTTAACCTCAATCAACGTCTCACCCGGCAGCACTTCCAAGCTCAAAAGTCCCGCTGGATGGGTAAAGAACTCCCAAAACAAATCAAATCAATAAGTCAACCAATGACCTCCCTAGCGAAATCAAGCTCCACCTCGGAAGCAAGTCAACCTCAATCCCGACATCGTAAGAAGTGGAGCAAGTCAACTTCAACTCGGACACCGCAAGAAGCGGAGTAAATTAACTTCAACCCCGTCACCGCAAGAAGCGGAGCGAGTCAATTTTAACTCTGACACCGCAAGAAGCGGAGCCGGTCAAATCAAATCCCCGACACCGCAAGAAGCGGAGCAAATTAAATCAAATATCGACCGTCCAAGTCGCAAAAATGGCAGCGCCGACCATCAAAGTCACAAAAATGGCAACACCGACCATCCAAACCGCAAAAAATGTCAGCACCAACCGTCCAAGTCGCAAAAATGGCAGTATCAACCGTCCACGTCGCTAAAATGGCAGTATACCCTCCACGTTGTCAAAAGAGAACATAACCAAATCAATCTTTATATAAAACAAGATCCATCGTATGAGGATTATCTCAAGTCAGATCCGATATCCGAAAGCTTGGGCAAAAAGAAAAACATTATTTGTTTGGGTTTTGACCTATTTATATGTATGAGGATATCCGATATCGAGAAGATATGCTCACCCTACTCGATGAATACAAAATAGAATATTAAACCATCCGTTGAATTGGTTAACAAGTCTGAATTGGTTAATAAGGATACATTGCTCGTCTGGGATCAAGCTTGGTAAGAGACTATCAACAAAACTAAAGCATCTCTTTTGCACCCATAGTATGACCTAAACAATTCAACAAAAAACCTTTTAACCCTCGATACAACTGCAGTGAAATGTTCCTGAGGGCAACACTTTATGAAATTCCTTCTCAGAACAATAGAAAATTTCTTTCCTATCCATTTGTGAAACCTCTCTTCACAATAGAAAGTATTTCAAAAAAAAAAAAAATCGTTATGAAAACCCTTTTCGTAACGAATAATTCATTTGTGAAAGTGCCTCCACGGTAAAAATATAGCAATTTCGCTATGAAAGTTCTCTTCATAGCGGAAACCCATTTGTGAAAGTCCTTTTTACAATAGAAATATATCAAAACAAATTTCGTTATGAAAGTCCTTATCGTAACGAATAATCCATTTATGGAAATTCTCTCCACGGTAAAAATATATCAATTTCGCTATGAAAGTCCTTTTCATAGCGGAAACCCATTTGTGAAAGTTCTCTTCACAATAGAAAATATATCAAAACAAATTTCGTTATGAAGACTTTCTTTGTAACGATAATCCCTTCGTGAAAGTTCTCTCCACGATAAAAATACATCCAATCCAATCATGTTGTGCAAGTCCTCTACACAACAACAAACATATTTCTTTCATCCGTGTTAGTCCTCTTCACGATGGAAAATACAAAGTTCAAATTTCGCTATGAAAGTCCTCTTTATAGCGGAAATCCATTTGTGAAAGTTCTCTTCATAATAGAAAATATATCAAAACAAATTTGATTATGAAACCTCTATTCGTAACGAATAATCCCTTTATGTAATTCCTCTTCATGGTAAAAATATATTAATTTATCTATGAAAGTCCTCTTCATAGAGGAAATCTATTTGTGAAAGTTCTATTCACAATAGAAAATATATCAAAATAAATTTCGTAATGAAAGCTCTATTTGTAACGATAATCTCTTCATGAAAGTTCTCTCCATGATAAAAAATACATCCAATTCAATCGCGTTGTGCAAGTCCTTTATACAACAGCAAACATGTTTCTTTCATCCATGTTAGTCATCTTCACTATGGAAAACACAAAATTCAAATTTCGCTATAAAAGTCCTCTTCATAGCGGAAATCTATTTGTGAAAACCTTCTCTGCGATGAAAATATATCAAATCCTATTTCGTAAAATCTTATGAAATGTAAATTCATCTTGAAAACCTTCTTGGTCGTAGGTGTTGATTGTGTGGATTTCTGGTGGTATTTTGAATGCTTGTTAGGAATAAGTAACGGATGATGACTAGGTCCACTCCCTGTTCTTCACCTACTACCTTGTATTCCGAGGCCAATGAAAACCACTTTTACACACTTATTCCCCACACTTATGATTAAGGCAAAATCCAAACAAATAATGGTTTTTACCCAAATTTACGAATTTTGACTCGAGATAAATCGGGCACGCTCTAACGAGATGACTCATAATGATTTATCTCCAGCCGCCGTGGATATGCATACAAAGTAAGAAAGACCTAGCATAAGACTGGGATTGATCCCAAAAGGAAACTCACAAACAAATCTTATCAAACAGGTCCTACGGTAACATATGCACATTGCGTAAACACCGAGATGAGACTGAGATTGATCCCAAAAGAAAACTCACTAAAGTCTTACATCAATGGTCCCACAATACTATCCACACCACATATAAGCCTAAACGACGGTACCTGATGTTATTTGACAGTTGTCCTAAAGACACTCATCAAAGGATTCTCATACAGGTCCCGGAGCAATATAACATATTGCGGATAAGCTAAAGCAGTACCAAAGATAAATCTGAATTTAAAAGACTTATTTTGTGCGTCCCGCGGTAATATAAAATAGACGGTTGGCCAGAAACATGAATATTATATATTCGGTCCTGTCCTCATACATATAAATAGGTCAAAACCCAAACAAATAATGTTTTTCTTTTTGCCCAAGCTTTCGGATATCGGATCTGACTTGAGATAAATTGGGTACGCTCTAAAAAGGTGGCTCATTATGATTTATCACCGGTCGCTGTGGATATGCATACAAAGTAAGCAAGACCTAAGATAAGACCGAGATTGATTCCAAAAGAAAACTCACCAAAAAGTTCTTCTCACAGGTCCCACGGTAAAATATCTGCATTGCGTAAACGTCGACGAAAGGCAGTACCGAGATAAGGCTGAGATTGATCCCAAAAGAAAACTCGCTAAAAGTTTTACCTCAAAGGTCCCGCAATATTAACCACCCTATGACGCTTAAAAGGACAACACCTAAGCGTATCTTAGATGGATCCTAAAAGGATGTGTATTCAATAAATTATCATAAAATCCCATAGCTATATAAAATATATGTCCGAAATGAATTTAAACTAATATACATGAAATTACGTCTTATGAGGACTTCAAGTTAAAATGTATGTTCTAAAGGACGTTAAACGAATTTATGTCCGAAATGACTGTAAACTAATATCCATGTTCGAAATGACTCTAAACTAATACATATGTCCGAAATGACTGTAAACTGATATAAATGTCCGAAATGACTATAAACTAATATAAGTGTCCGAAATGACTGTAAACTAATATCCATGTTCGAGATAACTGTAAACTAACATGTTTGAAAATGATAAACTAAGTATGCATCGAAAGGATACTTAAAGTTTATTTAATATCCACGCCCGAAATGATTGTAAACTAATATCCATATCCGAAATGACTCTAAAGTAATGTTCATGTCCGAAACGACCGCAAACTAATACATACATTTGAGATGACTGTAAAACTAACAGTTATGTCCAAAATGACTCAAACTAAAACTTCTCAACTTATGTCCGTAACTCAAATGAAAGAATGCGACAATATCGTGTATACAACACGATAAGTTATATACACTCCTTGTCGGGCGACATTTGTTGACACAAAAATAAATGCATTAATATTATATATCCAATTTAAATATATGTTGTATACATGATATTGATGAGAGAGCATTTGTTAGAGTCATAATATCGACTCTCAATGTTACTCAAATCGAGTACTTGCACATAGGCTGACTTCAAATGCCTATAAATTTCAACATACTTGGTCAATGGAGACAAATGAGAATTCATTTGAAAGTCCATCGAATCTAATTTCCAAAATATCAAATGGTGAATCGTTTAGACTCCTAAAGAAAATTATAGCCAAATTATTGAACCATGCGTGTTTCCTCAATAAAAGAGCAAAACTCTGTTCAAAATTTGAAAGGCAACGCCAAGAGTTAAAAACTTTGAGGCAACGCCTCACGTGCCTTGCACGAGGGCGCCAGCGCCAAGAGTTAAAAACTCTGAGGCAGCGCCTCACGTGTCTCGTATGAGGGTGCCAACACCAGAACTAAAAGCTCTCTGTTAGACAGAGCCGTTGGATCAAAGATCCGACGGAGATGATAAAACATCAAAATGCAGAATTAAATTCTGCTGAGGAAATATTCCTCAAATCTTTCTAAACAAGAAAGATTACTCTCTGTAAAACAGAGCACCGTTGTATTAAAAATCCAATGGTGATTAAAAATCACCTATCTGTAAAATAAATTCTGTATGAGAAAATATTTTCCTAATCTTGTTAAAAACAAGAAAGATATCATCTGTAAAAAAGAAGTCCTTGGATCAAAGATCCAACGGTGGATAAAATCCCCAAATCAATTAAAGATCTCTCAATGAGAGATTTCTTTAACTAAATCAACAAATTTGTCTCTACTATATAAAAGACCCAAGACTTCAAGTCTTGTACAGAGGAACCCTCCATAAGCTTCAAACTAAAAAAAAAAGCAAGCAAGAAGAGAGCTTTAAGAGGGAAGAAAGAAGAATACCTCTCTTCGAGGTAAATAAAAATAATAGAGATCAAAGCATCACATCTGCATATCCAAGGGTTTAACCCTTATAAAAGAACTTAGTTCTTTCTCTGGATCTGAGATCCATAAGAAAAGTCTCCGACAAATGAGAATTTAATTCTCATAGGGATGAACTTGTTCATAGGGATCAATGAGAATTGAACTCTTCAGAACAGAATATACGAAGAAAACCTAGCGTCCAAGTGCCTCACGTGTCCCTCACGTGGCCGCTGCTCAATAAAAAATGCTTAGCACTCAATGGTTGGCGCTCAGCGCCAAGCACCTCACGTGGGCACTGCTCAATAAAGAGTGCTTAGCACTCAATGGTTAGCGCTCAGCGCCAAGCGCCTCACGTGGGCGCTGCTCAATAAAGAGTGCTTAGCACTCAATGGTTGGCGCTCAGCGTCAAGCGCCTCACGTGGGCGTTGCTCAATAAAGAGTGCTTAGCACTCAATGGTTGGCGCTCAGCGCCAAGCGCCTCACGTGTCCCTCATGTGGGCGCTGCTTAATAAAGAGTTCTTAGCACTCAATGTTTGGTGCTCAGCGCCAAGCGCCTCACGTGTCTCTCACGTGGGCGCTGCTCAATAAAGAGTTCTTAGCACTCAATGTTTGGCGCTCAGCGCCAAGCGCCTCACATGCTCCGCACGTGGGCGCCATAAAAAGTGTTTAACACTCCATAAAAACAAAAAAAAAGGAGAAAAGTAAAGTAAAGTGTGAGCGCCAGAATCCATATAAATGCCCAGCATTGTTCGCACAGAAAGGGGACTGAACCCAAGCAAGTATTTAAAACTTTATTTAAATGACAAAGACTGAGTGGGATGAGCCCAAGTTGACTAAATCCCTAATTCAGATTAACCGAGCCTATGTGCTCATTACTTTCCAAGTTGGTCTTAGTCCCAAACGCGACTACTGATCTTCCGACAGGATATTCATCTCACACCTCCCCTCGATATGGAATTTAGTTCAAGGGTACATCTTTCCACACCTCTGATACATGTCGTTGTAATTCTTCAATGTCTTCAGAGAGGTGGTGGGTCCCGATAACCAACAACTCTTTGGTGCACTCCCAAATCGATGAGTACATCCCACTACGGACTGCAACGTCCTTAAATTACAACGGACCGCAACGTCCTTAAACTAGCAACGGACATGAACGTCCTTAAACTAACACAATAGAGCTCAAATGCTCTTTTGTTGGATCTGAATAGCCCTAAAAAAATCATGTTGAGTAGATCTTAGTCTAAAATTAGACTAACGTATCCTCAAAAAATATTTAAGTTGATCTTAATCTCAAACGAGATTAACGATCCTTAAATCAACCCAAACCCAAATCTAAGATATACGGATTTGGACTAATCCACGCCCTACGGGCGACAACATAAATTATTCTCCATATAGAATCTACGGGAAACCAAAAATAAAACAAGCACACACGACACGAAGTGACCTTTTGGAGCAGAAGATGTGGTTATCGCTACGCGGTAATGTAATTAACTGTAGGGGCTTGTGCCTACAGGGAAGAGCATCCCCACAATCAAAAATCTCTCGCAAATGAGGGGGAATCTGACGAAGTCTGCTATGACGGCCGCATCCGTCCAAACCTCCGATACACGGTGCCATAAATCAACTTGGCATTTTCGGAGAGGTGGACGGATATATCCAAATAGCATCTGCCCCCAAATTCAGGCAAGACGATCCATCCCGGATCCGTCTCCCGTTTTCGGCGGTGAACAGATTCTGGCACGCCCGGTGGGATCTTTTCCTCTTTCCACTCCACACTTCGTGGGTCGTGTTCTCAAACAAATCGCAGTTTAATATGGTTACCCCTGAATTCGAGGTACTAAGATTTGGTGTCTTGCTCCTGTGCAGAGAAAAGAGAAATCGATGGCTTCTAACTGCACCTGCAACAGCAACTCTCGCTCCGCCCCGACTAGAGGAGTGACATACGGGCCGAATGCGGCCTCCATCTTTGCAATGCCAGTGGAGCAGATGACTCAAGCCACCACTGGACTGTTCTTCGGGACCATGATCCCGCCAGCAAGCTTCAGTGCCCCAATGCCATCACAAGAAGCTCCCAAGAAGTCGGTCTTCGATCGACTTGCAATCTCCATGGCCCCTCTCAACGGGTCGTCCAAGTATGCCACCTCAGTCTTTGACAGACTGAGCTAAAGCTCCAGTAGGCCTGCAAAGAGGCTCGCAATACCTGAAGGGGTTATCCCGAAGCAGATAGCCATTCCAGTTCCGGTAGACGAAGTCGTCAAAGGGGCATCTCCTACTAAAGGATCGGTCTTCGCAAGACTGGCCGTTCCGACTCCTGCTATGGGTGAAGTCGTAAAAAATGCTCCCTCTACCAGAAAGTCGGCCTTCGAAAGATTGGCCATTCCATCTTAACGGATGTCAGTCTTCAACAGGCTGGCACCAGCAGTAGCCCCTAACCAAAGCGGGGGGCACGACGGAGCCGCTTCCACAACTGAGGTGGTCACATCGACAAGACATGCTCGACGTCGCCACTGGCGTCGAGTGAGGAAAGCTGGGGGTAACTCCCCCTCTGGACTTATCCCACCAGCTCCAATGATGGAAATTGACGCTGTTGTTCCAACTGGGAATAGCTTCGATCTGTTCAGGAGGGTGCGAAAGAACTCTCCAACCGCTGTATTGAAGAAGTATCCTTCGCCTGTTGAAAACATGACATGGGTGAAGCTGGGTAGCCCCCTCAGCGACTATTCTCCAAAATCCACAGAGTCTGGCGGAAGGTCCAAGATTCTGCGATCGATAAAGATTACTCTCGCCGACTAGAGAAATAGAAGACTCGGCAGGGGGAGGACCATCCCTCCGTCATACAACGGAAGGCCTCATCCATATGGGTTCCTGTTACAATAGTTCCTTCGACTTCGACTTCTCACAACAAAAGAAGGCCGGAGAATCTCCCACTGCCTGCGGCGAATTCCAAAGGAACTGGACCCAAACGCCCCAAGTCTGGGGGCATGATCGTGCACACGGTGTACATGGCTTCCGGGAAAGAGGAAAGCTGTGCTTCCATAGGTCATCGACCACTCACTCGATCGTTGACAAAAGCTCAGGAGCAGCAACAAAAGCTCCAAGAAATGCTGATGAAAATGTCAGCACTCACCGGGCAGAAAGAAAACCGGGAATCAACGTCTGAGCAGCGCCAGGAAAAAGAGACTGACACCGAGTTCTTGCGAAGGGTGCTGGAAAGAAAGGATAAGAAGGCTACAAAACAAGCCGCTAATATAAAACAGATGACGCTTCTGTTCCAAGACATGGTTGGGATGATGATCCAGCCGGAACCTCTAGCCGAAGACTCTCCGATAATCATCGAAGACGACAGAAAGGAACGTCAAACCCTCCTACGGCTGTTTCAGCCATACATCGCAGCCATACATCGCCGCTGTAGGGTGTTTTTCGTCACCCCATTGAGATGGGAATACGCACGCGCTTGTCAGACGTATACTACAGATTCCCCCTGCCTAGGGTAGGACGGGGTTTATTGATTGTGGGGATCCAAATCTCCGGCAGCCGCGGACTAAGCTGCCATTAATTACCCCTGGCCTTTGGGGCGAGGGAACCTCCGATTAACGGGTTAAAATGGTCATGCGAACTCAATGTGCAGTGTACGTGTGTTGGGTTTTGAAAGGGGGGTTTGGATATATCGGGAGCCACGCAGAGTTTTTACGGGGGTCCCGCTACCCGGATAGCGGGCTGGGGGTCAAGGGGCTAGCAGCCCCTTTGCGGGGTGCGGGGCAGCGCCCCGTTAGAATTTTTTTTCTAACAGGGACAGTGTCGCGGAGTATGTGTGTGTGTAAATATGTATACATATGTGTATATATATATATGTATATACATATATAAAAGAAAGAGGGGGAAAGGCATCCAAAGGATGCGTGGGGCCAGCGCCTTGAGCGCTGTGCGCTTAGGTGCTGTGCGCTCAGGCGCAAGCGCGCCACGTGTCGGCACGTGGGCGTTTTGCGCTCGAGCGCAGTGCGCTTGAGCGCAAGCGCGCCACGTGTCGGCACGTGGGCGCTTTGCGCTCGAGCGCAGTGCGCCTGAGCGCAGCACGCCGCGTGTCGGCATGTGGGCGCTTTGCGCTCGAGCGCAGTGCGCCTGAGCGCAAGTGCGCCCCGTGTCGGTACGTGGGCGCTTTGCGCTCGAGCGCAGTGCGCCTGAGCGCAAGCGCGCCACGTGTCGGCATATGGGCGCTTTGCGCTCGAGCGCAGTGCGCCTGAGCGCAAGCGCGCCACGTGTCCGCACGTGGGCGCTTTGCGCTCGAGCGTAGTGCGCCTGAGCGCAAGGGCGCCACGTGTCGGCACGTGGGCGTTTTGCGCTCGAGCGCTGGGCGCTGGCGAGACAAAGGGATTTTTAGTCCCAGAACCAGAAGCTATGCTTCAGAAAGGAAATATTTATTATATATATATATATGTAAATATATGGAGTTAAACTCCTAAAATGTTTTGGTTGATGACAGGGGTTCTTCCTCTTCCTCCTCTGTTGGCTGGATCTTGATGATCAAGAGATGTGAGATCTAAAAATCTCTCCTTTCTGAGATCTAATGGTAGATCCAAGTTCCCCTTTGTGGGTTTTGTGGTGGAAAACTTCTTAGTTTTTGAAAAGAAAGAGTAAAACTCTTGATTTAATTCAAAAGAAATGAGAAGGTTTAGAACCTTGGAGAAGGAGTAGGAGGCACAAAAGATCTCAGATCTAAAATTTTTGTGGAAAGAATGAAAAAGTCTTGCTTTATTCATCATCATGTTGCCTTTTATAGGCTTACATATTTGCATATAGCCCCTTGGGCTTTACAAAATGGCATTTTGCCTATCCCATGGCTCATGTGCCATTTCATTTTTGCACATAAGCCATGGGCTTACAAAATATTGGCTTTATGCCTATTTTACATACATTCATGTATAAAAAATTACATAATAATTATTTATCACATTATTTTTCGTTGCCATGGGGAGGCTGGCCGTGGGCTTCACTTGGGCATGGGCCCGCTTGACCTGGGCTTCGGCCCACCTAGCTTGGGGGTTGACCTTGACTTTGACTCGGTCAACCGGGATGTAAATTTTTACCCCAACAAAGTGCCCCCATCAATAAATGCACACCGCACATTTGAGTTGTGTGCATGAAATTGATGAATCTTGAAGCTGAACTTCGAGGTGGAACATCATTCCGGAGGCGAAGCATCAACCCGGGGAGCATGATTCCCGAGGATCGGAGCATCATTCCGATTCGCGGAGCATAATTCCAACGTCAGAGCATCATTCCGAAGCGCGGAGCATAATTCCAGGGTCGGTGCATCGTTCCGATGGGCGGAGCATAATTCCAGGGTCGGTGCATCGTTCCGATGGGCGGAGTATAATTCCAGAGATCGGAGCATCATTCCGATGATCGGAGCATAATTCCAGGGTTCGGAGCATCTTTCCGAAGAGCGGAGCATAATTCCAGGGTCGGAGCATCATTCCGATTTGCGGAGCATAATTCCAGGGGATCGGAGCATAATTCCAGAGATCGGAGCATCGTTCCAATGGGCGGAGCATAATTCCAGAGATCGGAGCATCATTCCGATGATCGGAGCATAATTCCAGGGTTCGGAGCATCTTTCCGAAGAGCGGAGCATAATTCCAGGATTCGGAGCATCATTCCGAAGGGCGGAGCATGATTCCAGAGTTCGGAACATCTTTCCGAAGAGCGGAGCATGATTCCAGGATTCGGAGCATCGTTCCGAAGGGCGGAGCATAATTCCAAAGATCGGAGCATCGTTCCGAAGAGCGGAGCATAATTCCAGGATTCGGAGCATCATTCCGAAGGGCGGAACATGATTCCAGAGTTCGGAACATCTTTCCGAAGAGCGGAGCATGATTCCAGGATTCGGAGCATCGTTCCGAAGGGCGGAGCATAATTCCAGAGATCGGAGCATCGTTCCGACGGGCGGAGCATAATTCCAGAGATCGGAGCATCTTTCCAAAGAGCGGAGCATGATTCCAGGATTCGGAGCATCATTCCGAAGGGCGGAGCATGATTCCAGGGATCGGAGCATCATTCCGAAGAACAGCAGACATTCTGACCGAAGCATGATTTCGATGCAGAGGTAGATTCCTAGGAGAAGTATAATTCCGACAAGGAAGGCAGGTACACCGAGGCGAAGCATCATTTCGACACGGGGTGCATTCTGAGATGAAGCATAATTCCGACGCAGAGCTTGCTGGTTGACTTGATTTCGAGGCGGAGCATAATTCCGACGAGGAGGTCGTTGGTTGATTCCGAGCCGACGCATAATTCCGACAGGGAAGGCAGATACACCGAGGCGAAGCATCATTTCGACACGGGGTAAATTCTGGGACAGAGCATGATTCCGCCGTAGAGGTTGTTGATTTGATTTGATTTGGGTTGACATCAGCATCGCTACACTGGAATATGGTACCGAGAGCGAATCATCATTTGTCATGAGAGGATTTGGGAATTGGTTTTTTTGGTTTGGCATCAGCATCGCTACACTGGAATATGGTACCAGGAGAGAACCATCATTCGCGTTTGCTTATTAGGAAATGATGGCTTAGGAGACGGGTTTTAGGTCCCTATCACCTAAGACTTTTCAATTTTGTGAGCCGTAAAGGTCTCACAAAGCATTTTCTCCATACGGGTCGTAAGGATCCCGTAAGTGTATTTTCTCCTTAGGAGTCGTGGGGACTCCCAAGTGTGTTGCTCCTTTGTGAGTCGAAAGGATCTCACGCGGGAATTTTCTCCTCACAAAGTCGAGAGGACCTTGTGAGTGCATTTCATCTCTTTCTCACGAGTTTGCGCCCTTTCGGGTTTTCACAAACTCGCCGGCGGTCCTGCTGTTTTTACTCACGGAGCCCTTTCGGGTTTTCATCCGTGCCCATTTTGCTTGTGGACATACCTTTTTTTTATTTTATTATTTTTGGAGAGATTGGGATTGTTTTACGCCCGTGGATTGTATACGGTTTTTGCAGGATGTATGATCCAGACCGTAGGGCCATAAAAATTTTGGGACTTTGTTGGCGTCTGCATCGCTGCACTGGAATATGGTACCAGGAGCGACTCATCATTCGCCATTGGGGCATGGGATTGGAATTTGGTTGGCGTCTGCATCGCTGCACTGGAATATGGTACCAGGAGCGACTCATCATTCGCCGTTGGGGTATGGGATTTGGAATTTGGTTGGCGTCTGCATCGCTGCACTGGAATATGGTACCAGGAGCGACTCATCATTCGCCACTTGGGGTATGGTATTGGAATTTGGTTGGCCTCTGCATCGCTATACTAGAATATGGTACCAGGAGTGACTCATCATTCGCCACTTGGGTGTTGGGGAGTGATGGCTTAGGAGACATGTTTAGATCCCTATCGCCTAAGGCTTTTCAATTTTATGGGCCGTGAGGGTCCCATAAAAGCATTTTCTCCCTACGGGTCGTAAGGATCCCGTAGGTGTATTTTCTCCTTAGGAGTCGTGAGGACTCCTAAGTGTGTTTTTCCTTCGTGAGTCGTAAGGATCCCACAAAGGTTTGTTCTCCTCATGTATCGTGAGGACACATGAGTGGGTCTTTTCAATGGAGCATATTTCCACAGGCGGAGACCAGCCGCGTAACTGGTGATTGCGGTGGGGCATGGGTATGCTGAGAATTATTTAAGCCCGTGGATTGTATACGGCAGTCAATTTGGGGACTGGCCGTAGGGCTGGAAGAATTTTGGGAAATTGGATTTTGGTTGGCGTCCGCATCGCTGCACTGGAATATGGTACCAGGAGCGACTCATCATTCGCCGTTTTTTTTTGTTTTTGCATTTTTTTGTTTTACCGCGATTGCTCTATCATTTCAGCTTTTCTTATCGCGAAGGTCGCGATTGCCCCATCATTTCGGCTTTTATTCACGGTTGCCCCATCATTTCGGCTTTATTTTCATCTTTATTTTACTCGCTGATTTTTATTGCGAGTTGCCCCATCATTTCGGCTTTTCTTTATTTTCTCCTTAGGAGTCGTGGGGACTCCCAAGTGTGTTGCTCCTTTATGAGTCGAAAGGATCTCACGCGGGAATTTTCTCCTCACAAAGTCGAGAGGACCTTGTGAGTGCATTTCATCTCTTTCTCACGAGTTTGCGCCCTTTCGGGTTTTCACAAACTCGCCGGCAGTCCTGCTGTTTTTACTCACGGAGCCCTTTCGGGTTTTCATCCGTGCCCATTTTGCTTGTGGACATACCTTTTTTTTATTTTATTATTTTTGGAGAGATTGGGATTGTTTTACGCCCGTGGATTGTATACGGTTTTTGCAGGATGTATGATCCAGACCGTAGGGCCATAAAAATTTTGGGACTTTGTTGGCGTCTGCATCGCTGCACTGGAATATGGTACCAGGAGCGACTCATCATTCGCCATTGGGGCATGGGATTGGAATTTGGTTGGCGTCTGCATCGCTGCACTGGAATATGGTACCAGGAGCGACTCATCATTCGCCGTTGGGGTATGGGATTTGGAATTTGGTTGGCGTCTGCATCGCTGCACTGGAATATGGTACCAGGAGCAACTCATCATTCGCTACTTGGGGTATGGTATTGGAATTTGGTTGGCCTCTGCATCGCTATACTAGAATATGGTACCAGGAGTGACTCATCATTCGCCACTTGGGTGTTGGGGAGTGATGGCTTAGGAGACAGGTTTAGATCCCTATCGCCTAAGGCTTTTCAATTTTATGGGCCGTGAGGGTCCCATAAAAGCATTTTCTCCCTACGGGTCGTAAGGATCCCGTAGGTGTATTTTCTCCTTAGGAGTCGTGAGGACTCCTAAGTGTGTTTTTCCTTCGTGAGTCGTAAGGATCCCACAAAGGTTTGTTCTCCTCATGTATCGTGAGGACACATGAGTGGGTCTTTTCAATGGAGCATATTTCCACAGGCGGAGACCAGCCGCGTAACTGGTGATTGCGGTGGGGCATGGGTATGCTGAGAATTATTTAAGCCCGTGGATTGTATACGGCAGTCAATTTGGGGACTGGCCGTAGGGCTGGAAGAATTTTGGGAAATTGGATTTTGGTTGGCGTCCGCATCGCTGCACTGGAATATGGTACCAGGAGCGACTCATCATTCGCCGTTTTTTTTTGTTTTTGCATTTTTTTGTTTTACCGCGATTGCTCTATCATTTCAGCTTTTCTTATCGCGAAGGTCGCGATTGCCCCATCATTTCGGCTTTTATTCGCGGTTGCCCCATCATTTCGGCTTTATTTTCATCTTTATTTTACTCGCTGATTTTTATTGCGAGTTGCCCCATCATTTCGGCTTTTCTTTATTTTCATCTTTATTTTACTCGCTGATTTTTATTGCGAGTTGCCCCATCATTTCGGCTTTTCTTGATTTTCCTTTTATTTACAAATTTTTTTTATTTACATTTTTTTTTACATTCCCAGTTTAACGACTTAGAGGTCGACTGTTCCCAGTTTAATGACGTGGTGGTCGATTGTTTTCAGTGAAAGGCAGAGGTCTGAGAGAATCGGTTTCACGAAGATCTTCGGTCTCCGTTTGTATAAAATTGGCGGTTGCGACTTGACTGTTTATTAACACGCCTTTGGACAGTTCTATCTTTCCTGCCTTGTATTGCTTTTCGACCCAATCTTTGAAGACGAAGCAGTCCTCAATGGCATGACCTATCACTCTGTGATAGGGGCAGTATTTGGGGTCGTCGGTCATATTCACTTCCTGCGGTCTTTTTGACTCTGGCAGTTGTAGACCGTTCTTCAGGGCGTCTTTGAATATTTTACGGATTTTGTCCCTTCTGAAGGAATAGACCTTATCCAGATTCTCTTTCAGTGGAGATTCTCCTCCCTCTCCGAACACTGGCTTCCGAGGCTGGTTGGCATTAGGCCCGCTCAACCCTTGCTTATTTCGGTTAGCCGAGGTATTGAAAGATTCAGTATCGTCAGAACCTCCGTCTTTGCGATTTTCGTCCTTTCGGTTTCTCCAGGACCTATTGTTATTTTGGGAGTCAGAAGAGGACTCCTGTTTTGAGCGTTCCAACATCTGGACTTTTCTGGTCAGCTCTTGGAATGTTTTGAGACCTGCGGTACATAGAAACGGGGCCATCCAGTTGTTGAGATTTCCGACAAGGAGACTGACAGATTGGTCCTGCTCTATCGGCGGTTCGCATTTGACGGAGAGATTGCGCCATCGAGTTATAAAATCCGTGCTGCTTTCGTTGTTCTTGGGCTTGGTCCTTACGAGCTCGGCAATGGTGATCTTATCGCTGACGCTCATGAACCTTTGTCAAAACAAAGATTCCATTTGGACGAAAGTATTAATGGAGCCATCCGGTATGCTCGCGTACCAGTCGAAAGCAACATCGGTCAAGCTATTAACGAACTGGCGGAGGAGAAGCGCATCGTTGCCCCCAGTATTCCCGCATGAGGCTTTGAAGTGGGTGATGTGTTGATTCGCGTTTCCCGTGCCATCGAATCTTCCGAATTTGGGGATGACATAGCCGCTAGGAAATTCTACCAGATCATACTGAGCGGGATATGGTCTCCCACTATTGCTGATATCTTTTTGCGCTTCGGCTTCGGCCACCAATGTTTTGACTTTGCTGGCGACCAAATCCATGATTTGATCTTGAGTTAGCGGGCTACTGTCATCAGTAGCCAAGACATTTCCTGAGATAGGATGCGATTGACTTTCATGCGGTCCGACCACTTTTGGATTTGAGGGAATAGGCATCGGCTGCTTTGGGACACCATTTCCCGGTTCATGAGAGCCCTGCGCCTGATTGGGCGGCTGAGAGGCAAGTTGGGCCGTAAGCCGTAAGACGACATTTGTCAAGTCGTCGATCTTTGAGTAGAGCTTGGCCATCTCCTTGTCTTTGCTTCTGAGCTGCTTTCGGAGCTCTTGGAGAAGTTGTTGCTCTACGGTCTTAGGACGGAAAGTTGGCTCATCTTCGCTTTCCGAGCCTGACTCCTCATGAATTGAGGGCTCTCTTTGCCTATCAGCCTCATCGAGAGGGTTTTCATCATCCAGCGGAGGCGGCTGTTCTTGGGAAGCGACCACCACATTCAAGCCAGATTGGGTTTGAGATGTGGTGGCCCCGTCCTTGCTCTTGCTGCGCGTGCCCACCACGTAGACAGTGTGGATAACACATTCAGCCATCCCCTCATCTTTAGCGGGGTAACCCTGTTCTTCGAACCTCATGAGGTTTAGCCTGGCAGGAGCCCTAGCCCTTTTATTGGCTCTATATCTGAGCCTTTTCTCCCTCAGCTTCTCGATTTTGAAGGCTTGGCGGGCATCCGCTACCCGGGGAGCCATTGTGAGTTGATCAGAGGGGAGCTTAGAGAAGACACCCGATCGAGCAGTGGTCAAGGGCACCGCTGGAGCTTGCTCGGGACGCGTTGTAGCTTTGTTGGTGTTGATGGCCTTGCCCCCAGCTAGAGCCAAGGAAATTCGTTCAGACACCGACTTGCGTTTGGATTGGGGCGCCCTTGAGATCACCACATTTGGTCTCCTGCCTTTCGAGACCGGTTTGTCTGCCACCGGGGCTTGAGGAGCTGGGATGGCGCCAACTGGCATGAACATAATAGAGCCGAATGGTAGCAGCGGCTCCTCCCATTGTCGCCCGAGACTGGCCGGAAGGACCGTCCTAGAGTCTATCCTCATCGTGTAGGAGACGAGAGCTGAGTTCATCATCGAAGACATCGTCGGAAGGTGATTGCTTGAAAATCTGCATGAAAAAGCATTATTTTTAGTATAAATACAGGTATGTATATTAATTGAGTTCGCATGAACGCTTAACCCGAAATATGGGAGGAGAGATTGGTCCCACCGGGCGTGCCAAAATCTGTAGGGTGTTTTTCGTCACCCCATTGAGATGGGAATACGCACGCGCTTGTCAGGCGTATACTACAGATTCGCCCTGCCTAGGGTAGGCCGGGGTTTATTGATTGTGGGGATCCAAATTTCCGGCAGCCGCGGACTAAGCTGCCGTTAATTACCCCTGGCCTTTGGGGCGAGGGAACCTCCGATTAACGGGTTAAAATGGTCATGCGAACTCAATGTGCAGTGTACGTGTGTTGGGTTTTGAAAGGGGGGTTTGGATATATCGGGAGCCACGCAGAGTTTTTACGGGGGTCCCGCTACCCGGATAGCGGGCTGGGGGTCAAGGGGGCTAGCAGCCCCCTTGCAGGGTGCGGGGCAGCGCCCCGTTAGAATTTTTTTCTAACAGGGACAGTGTCGCAGAGTATGTGTGTGTGTAAATATGTATACATATGTGTATATATATATATGTATATACATATATAAAAGAAAGAGGGGGAAAGGCATCCAAAGGATGCGTGGGGCCAGCGCCTTGAGCGCTGTGCGCTTAGGTGCTGTGCGCTCAGGCGCAAGCGCGCCACGTGTCGGCACGTGGGCGCTTTGCGCTCGAGCGCAGTGCGCCTGAGCGCAGCGCGCCGCGTGTCGGCACGTGGGCGCTTTGCGCTCGAGCGCAGTGCGCCTGAGCGCAGCACGCCGCGTGTCGGCACGTGGGCGCTTTGCGCTCGAGCGCAGTGCGCCTGAGCGCAAGCGCGCCACGTGTCGGCATATGGCGCTTGCGCTCAGGCGCACTGCACCTGAGCGCAAGCGCGCCACGTGTCGGCATATGGGTGCTTTGCGCTCGAGCGCAGTGCGCCTGAGCGCGCACGTGGGCGCTTTGCGCTCGAGCGTAGTGCGCCTGAGCGCAAGCGCGCCACGTGTCGGCACGTGGGCGTTTTGCGCTCGAGCGCTGGGCGCTGGCGAGACAAAGGGACTTTTAGTCCCAGAACCAGAAGCTATGCTTCAGAAAGGAAATATTTATTATATATATATATATATATATATATATATATATATATATATGTAAATATATGGAGTTAAACTCCTAAAATGTTTTGGTTGATGAAAGGGGTTCTTCCTCTTCCTCCTCTGTTGGCTGGATCTTGATGATCAAGAGATGTGAGATCTAACAATCTCTCCTTTCTGAGATCTAATGGTAGATCCAAGTTCCCCTTTGTGGGTTTTGTGGTGGAAGACTTCTTAGTTTTTGAAAAGAAAGAGTAAAACTCTTGATTTAATTCAAAAGAAATGAGAAGGTTTAGAACCTTGGAGAAGGAGTAGGAGGCACAAAAGATCTCAGATCTAAAATTTTTGTGGAGAGAATGAAAAAGTCTTGCTTTATTCATCATCATGTTGTCTTTTATAGGCTTACATATTTGCATATAGCCCCTTGGGCTTTACAAAATGGCATTTTGCCTATCCCATGGCTCATGTGCCATTTCATTTTTGCACATAAGCCATGGGCTTACAAAATATTGGCTTTATGCCTATTTTACATACATTGATGTATAAAAAATTACATAATAATTATTTATCACATTATTTTTCGTTGCCATGGGGAGGCTGGCCGTGGGCTTCACTTGGGCATGGGCCCGCTTGACCTGGGCTTCGGCCCACCTAGCTTGGGGGTTGACCTTGACTTTGACTCGGTCAACCGGGGTGTAAATTTTTACCCCAACAGCAGCCATCCGCAGATCAACAGGAAGCAACATCTGAAGGAGATTCCACCCTCCATCGGTGGATAACAGAGAAACATCTCTTACACATTGATTCTTTTAATCACAACCCATGAGCATGTGCCAATTGCCATAATTATAGTTCTTTTTTTTTTGCTTGCTTTGCTCAATTTTTACTCCGCTAAACTCTCAAAGTTATGATGAAATTTAAACGAATATAGTATATATCTTAACGAGTATCAGCAGATAGAAAGCTAGGTTGTTATGCAATCTTTATTTAGTATATGTCCCGTAATAATTGAATCCCGATTGTTTTGCAACAGTCATAAAGTCATTTCATCACAACTTGGAAGTTGTGATAATAACCGGATGACTGTGTTTATATTCCGAGATCTCCGAACAAAATTACATCTTTTCTGACTATTCTATTCATTTATATGAGGATGATAGGATAAATGTGATCTTAAGGGTCATGTTACCACATCTATGCCTTGCTTGTTATTGATACTAGTAATTTGCATCTGCGATGGAAGTTTATTTTCATTTTGGTCCGGTTTTTTCCCCCTCTTTTCCATTCTCATAACTATTTTAGTTGAACACCATATCTTTTTTTAAAAATCAAATATTGGCTTGATAATGTTTTTATTGGTGTTATAAAAAGCTCTATCCCGCCACCGATTCATATTGGTCGCAACTGACTACTTTTCCAGGTGGGCTGAAGCTATCCCGCTAAAAGAAATCAAGACAGAAGATGTTCTGACATTCTTCCGATATAATATTCTATATTGCTTCGGTACACCAAGAAGAATCATTTCTGACAACGGGCCTTCTTTCAAGAGCTTCAAAGTCTCAAAATCCGCTACTCAGTACAAGATAGACTGGAGATATTCTTCCATCTATAATCTAAGAGCCAATGGGGTAGCCGAAACTTTCAATAAAACTTTATGTAAGCTCTTGAGGAAAACTACTTCAGCCAACGAAAGAGAGTGGAATCTCAAGCTCCACGAGACGTTGTGGGCACATCTTACCATGCACTGCACTCCAACTCAGTCCACTCCATACTCATTACTCTTCGGAGTGGAGGCGATCTTCCCCCTTGAAGTCGAAGTTCCAAGCCTCGGGATGGCCGTCCAGCATGGTTTGACAGAGGAGGAAAACACCCTCCTTCGGCTCGAAAAGCTCGTCGCCCTCGAAGAAAAGAGACATACGGTACAACAAAATCTGGAGCTGTACCGAGCCCAAATATCATGGGCCTATGACAAGATGACCCGTCTCCGTGCTTTCAAGAAAGGTGAATTGGTGTTAATCCTCAAAAGGCCGATCATCCCCAATCGACATGCCAAGGAAAAATTCGAGCCAAATTGAGAAGGGTCGTATGTCATCAAGAAAGTGTTTGACGGAGGATCCCACCAACTAATAAGCGTCGAGAGAGAAAGGCCCATGCCACTCATAAATGGACGATACCTTAATAAATAATACGCGTGAATACTCTAAGTCGCAGGCGAATCGAGCATACCAGCCCTACGGTTTGGATCATATATCCTGTAAAACCACATACAATCCATGGGTATAAACGGCCCCTATCTCTCCCAAATCCCACCGGTAATGAAGCTCCACCAACAAAATAGTCGTAAGAAAATGGTATTTCCACAAGCATAACGGGCACGGATGAAAACCCGAAAGGTCTCCATGAGTAAAAACAGCAAGCAAGACTGCCGACGAGTTTGTGAAAACCCAAAAGGACGCAAACTCATGAAAAATAGACGAAAATACACTCACAAAGTCTTCTCGACTTTGTGAGGAGACTATCCCCGCGTGAGATCTTTACGACTCACAAAAGAGCAACACACTTAGGAATCCCCACGATTCCTAAGGAGAATATACACTTGCGAGATTTTCTCGACTCGTAGGGAGAAAATGTTTTTATGAGACTCTTACGGCTTATAAAACTAAAAAGCCTTAGGTGACAGGGACCTAAACCTGTCTCTTAAGTCATTGCTCCCTAACGGGAAATGGTAAATGATGAGTCACTCCTGGCACTATGCTTCAGTGTTAGCGGTGCTGATGCCGACCCAAAACCCAAATCCTAAGTTTTTCCAAGACAAATGATGAGTCGTTCCTGGCGCTACGCTCCAGTAATAGCGATACTGATGCCGAACCAAAATCAAGATTCCAAATCCCCCGGGGCATATGATGAGTCGCTCCCGGCGCTATTCCGTGATAGCGACACTGATGCCAAACAAAATCCAAATTCCAAGTCCCACTCAAATTCAAAAGTCCCGCCAAATAAGACAGAAATCAAACAAATCAAATCAACGTCTCACCCGGCAGCACTTCCAAGCTCAAAAGTCCCGCCGGATGGGTAAAGAACTCCCAAAACAAATCAAATCAATAAGTCAACCAATGACCTCCCTAGCGAAATCAAGCTCCACCTCGGAAGCAAGTCAACCTCAATCCCGACATCATAAGAAGTGGAGCAAGTCAACTTCAACTCGGACACCGCAAAAAGCGGAGTAAATTAACTTCAACCCCGTCACCGCAAGAAGCGGAGCGAGTCAATTTTAACTCTGACACTGCAAGAAGCGGAGCCGGTCAAATCAAATCCCCGACACCGCAAGAAGCGGAGCAAATTAAATCAAATATCGACCGTCCAAGTCGCAAAAATGGCAGCGCCGACCATCAAAGTCACAAAAATGGCAGCACCGACCATCCAAACCGCAAAAAATGTCAGCACCAACCGTCCAAGTCGCAAAAATGGCAGTATCAACCGTCCACGTCGCTAAAATGGCAGTATACCCTCCACGTTGTCAAAAGAGAACATAACCAAATCAATCTTTATATAAAACAAGATCCATCAATTTCATGCATGCAACCCATACACGCGATGTGCATTTATTGATGGGAGGTACTTTGTTTGGGTCAAAAATTACACCTCGGTTGACCAAGTTAAAGTCAAAGTCAACCTCAAGTCAAGTGGGCCCGAGCCTAAGCAAGCGGCCCGAGCCCAAGCAAGCGAGCTAAGCCCAAGCCAAGTGGGCCCAAGTCAAGACCTCCATGCCAAAAAGGAAGCAATAAAATAGTTTAAATGCATATTTTAGAAATAAATGTATGAAAAATGGGCAAAAAACCAAAATTTTGTAAACCTCATGATTTATGTGTAAAAAGAAATAAGCACATGAGATATGGGGAGGCATAAGTGCCATTTGGAAAAAGCCCAAAGGACTATATGTAAAGTGTGTAGCCTATAAAAAGTAAATATGATGAGAAGATCAATAACAACTTTCATTCTCTCCATCTTTCTAGGGTTTTGTGCCTTCTTCTCATTTCTCAAGGTTTTAAACCTTTTTCTCTTTTTTGAATTAAATTAAGAGTTTAACTCTTCTTTTCCCCAAAAGAAATAGTTTTTCAGCATAAACCCCTTGAAAGGAAGTTCAAATCTCCCATCAAATCTCTAAAATGGGAGATTTTTAAATCTCACCGCCCTTTTTCTCCAAGATCCAACAAAAAGAGAGAAGAAGGAAGAAAGAGGCCCATCTCCAAAAATCACACTTTGGGAAGATCCAAGGCTCAAGAGAGGATCCATGATTCAAGAGAGAAGAAAGGGGTCCATTTTCATCATCTCCGAAAATCTTTTGGTAGTTTAACTCTAAATAAAAATCTTTTCTTTAGAAGTTTAACTCTTCCGAATTCCGAAAAATAAAAATAAAAATCCTTCTTTTTCTAGGAGTTTAACTCCAAAGTCTCTCGGGAGTTCCCATTCCAGGGGCTAAGCCCTTTTTTCCGATGGTGTTTCCAGCGGGCATGCGTTGCCCACGTGGTCCGTTGCGCTCAGCGGCCGTGTGCCACGCACGTGACCCGCTGGCACCCTAGCGGTCACATGCCGCTCATGTTGCTCGATGCTGTTAGTGTATATGCCCTAGAGGCCATTACTGTATCATACTAGTATGTATATTACTTGATGGAAGCTTGGGATATTCACAATTGTACAGACAATCTTGCTCAATATAGTAGTATGCTACTTGGTTTGTCTCTGCTTTAATGTGTACATGTGTGTTTATTTATTATATCACCTATACGCATTAGTAGAGCCCTTAGGATCTTTGCTTGATTACCGGCGTTGTGATGGCGATCACACTCGTGGGGGCTGGGTAATCCACAAGCACATCCTTATACACGTCCCTAGTCGTGGGAGTATCGAGATAGGGCATCGATACTCCGGAGTAGACTAGCGTATGCGCTTCTCATCCCAGCACGGGAGACGGTCTGTCCCACAGCCGTCAGTACGTCATACTTGAGATAGTATGCGGGTGCTCGTTAGGTTACGAGTACACTGGACAGGACTCGTCGGGAACTGATGGTTGGTATTATACCTATCGTCAGTTATCAGTTCCCAGGTGACATGAGTACAGCTTAGTCTGCTGACTTGACACTGTCACTTCGCCTCAAGTGTGTTCCCACTGTTCTTTGATTACTACCCTACCACGGCTCTACTGAGTCGTGCAAACAGGTAGTAGTTGGGAGCAGTCCCGAAGCACTTGGAGGCAGTGACGGTTAGACAGGATTCGTCTCTCCCGGTATTGGGGGTTGACATCGCGCTGTGTCTAGGAGAGCCATTACACGAGTAGTCCCTGGCCAGGGCAAGCGAGATATACTGGTAGGTTTCCAGTGTTATCTCAGGGTGTTCTGGGCTTCACTCCGACACGACTTGTACCGCTATTAGGGGACTGACGTTTACCGCCCCTCTAGGCCCGTCATGCGATGTATCAGACGAACAGACCGGACTGTACGGAGATTGTCACATACAGGCTCAGTAGGAGTTCGGATGGGTTTACCTCATCGGCCTTCTTATCGACATCTACCTGGGGACCGTTACGTACAGCTAGTGCCGCTTGCGGTCTGTGGTTAAACCCATTGCCAGCGTAGTGTCGAGTCTTTAGAGTCCCACACAGAGAGTTTCCCTGCACTGAGCGAAACGTGTAGAGGCCGTATGGTTTTACGGCAGGGCTGCGATCACTTACGTACACTTCTGTGCGTGTGGTGTTCGGGCAGGCAGTACTAGTGGGCTTTGGTTTAAGCCGGATCCTAGTATTGCACGGATGGATTTGTCTTCTGTGCATCCGCATTCTACGGGATGCGGATGCAGGTGTGTATGCACAGTTTTCCGGAGCGATGAAGGAGGAGGTGCCTCATCAGGGTTTTGGCAGTTGGTTCGGCCAAAACCGTTATGTGGCAGGTTCATTAGGGTTTTGACAGTTGATTCGGTCAAAACCATTTTGAGACGGACTCATTAGGGTTTTGACAGTTCGTTTGGTCAAAACCATTATGAACCGCGGACATCATTTACTAATCCTTTTAGTGATAATTTTATGATGGCTAATTGCATTGATCATTTGACCCCGTTGACCCCTCTTGACTTTGTTGACCGGTTGACCGTGTTGACCATTGACTTTCAAGAGGGATCTACACTCTTCTTTTCTTTTTCTTTTTCTTTTGGATTATGATAATGGTCATTTCAATGTAGCCATCAACTTTATCTTGATAGGATTTGTAATGATGGTTTTAGTGTATTATTGGAACCATGGTTAATTTCTTTAGTTCACAATTTTCTTTCTCATTCTCTCGCTTGCCTTTCAAGTGAGAAGAAAAAGATATGAACCATGGTTGCTAGCTCCTCCTTCTTCTTCCTCCTCTTGATTCTTCTTTTGATCTCATGTGTTGAGAGATAAAGATCCCACAAAGACAAAACCATCCCTTCATCACTTCTACACAACCTAGGGCTTCTAGATTAGCAATCTCTTTGCCCTAGTTATCTCGGCTCGAGGTGGAGCTCGGTGTACATCTCTCGGGTGGATCGTCTTCGACTCGAGGAGGCCGCGGAGGTGACCAAAGTCCGGATCAAGCCTCGAAGCAAGCAAGGAGAAGAACAACAAGAAGAAAAGGAGTTCAAGTTGAGGTATAACCCCTAGCCGAGTAGATAAATCTCTAGTTAGGATGCTAGTGTATTGTTTAGCAAAGATCCGGCTTTTCGGTCCATGTTACCAAGTCCAGAAAAAATTTTCTTTTACCGATTCCGCAACCCCGAAAGTACCGGGAGAGGCAACGTGGACCTAACAGATGCGTCCAACGGCTATGTGGCGGGCACGTGACCCGCTGGCGCCTAGTGGCCACGTGCCGTCTTACCCGTCCTTAGGACGCTTCTCACTCCTCTTTTTCCCACATATTCCACATTTAAACACTTCTCTTTTTGAAAAAAAATTTGACGGGGCGTTGCCCCGCATCCTGCAAGGGGTCTGCTAACCCCCTTGACCCCCAACCCACTATCCGGATGGCGGGACCCCTGTAAACTCTATGAGGCCCCTGATACGTTCAAAACACTTTCAAAACACAATACGCGACCGGTTTGACCCGTCAATTGGAGGTTCTCTCGCTTCAAAGGCGAAGGATAATTAATGGCAGCTTAGTCTGCGGCTGTCAGAGATTCGGATCTCTACAATCAATAAACCCCAGCCTACCCTAAACAAGGGAAATCTGTACGTATTTGACCAGCACGCATATTTCTATCTTAATAGGGTAACGAAAAACACTCTACACCGAAGCTTTTGCTTCCTCATAAATTTCGACTCCCTTGAAAGTTCTAATTTTCATTAAAAAAAACCGGTGCGCACCCTGTAAACGCACCCAAAATCAGAGAACATAGACTTCGGTCTTTTTAGAAAGCCAAAATGCTTTCTTGGAAGAACTAGGGTGCA
This sequence comes from Agapanthus africanus, assembly GCA_030015575.1. Classification (NCBI taxonomy): domain Eukaryota; kingdom Viridiplantae; phylum Streptophyta; class Magnoliopsida; order Asparagales; family Amaryllidaceae; genus Agapanthus; species Agapanthus africanus. The sequence continues at coordinate 17,742,295 of JASDDO010000026.1, read as the reverse complement.
CCTTCCCCGAAACCTGTACCATGCACACCATGGGCTTCACCTGTGTGCATAAGACAATCGCACCTAGCCCGGTGTGCATCCCCTAAAACATGCGATGCGTGCTATGCATGTGCGCATAAGATGACCGCGCCCTACCCTAGGGCGCACTTTATGAAATTTATATCAAGTGCGTATCACGTGCCATACATATGAGCGCAAGGTGAAAAATATCGTGCATCACATGCAATATACATGAGCGCAAGATGGAAAATATCGTCTATGAAGACGTTCATATCACGTGCCATACACGTGAGCGCAAGATAGAAGTATTGTCTATGAAGACGTCTGCATCACGTGCCATATATGTGAGCGCAAGCTGAAGACATATGATGGATGGCATTTGCACCCCGTGCTATACACATGCGCACTGCTATATACGTGTGTACTCCTTCAGAGGAGATGCATGTGCACCACATATAAAGCAAGTGTGTACCTCAAGTGCGCAAGCGCACCTAAAGAGCAAACTATTGCCTGAAGACTTAGTCAAATAAACTAAGTATTAAAGCTTATGCTTCCTATATCTGATCTAATGATCAAAAAGACCTTATTATCTAAGTTTATCTTAGTCTAATATAAGACTAATGATCCTTAGCTATAGTCGTAAGATGATCTTAGTCTCAAATATGACTAATGAACCTTAGTTGAAACTCTAAGTTGATCTTAATCTAAAATAAGATTAATGATCCTTAAAACAAATGTCCCCAGAACTGACGGACCTCACTTGTGTGAGAAATGCCACCTAAGTTCAATCCTAAATCTAATGTGTACGGATTTGGACTAATCCGCGTCCTACGGACGACAACATAAATTAGTCTCCATATACAATTCAAGGACAACCTAAAATAAACAAAATATGACACATGAAGGAATAGAATTGAAGTGTAGAAAGTTTTTATCGTACGCGGCAATGTAATTAACTGCAGGAGTTTACGCCTGCAGGAAAAAGCGTCCCCACAAATCAATAAACCCCCCATCCGTGAGGGGGAATTTAAAAATTCAGCAATATTGGACGCATCCATCTAAACCTCCGATATACGGTGCCATAAATCAACTTGGTATTTTCAAAGAGGAAGACAGATATGTTCCAAATAGAATCTGCCCCCAGATTCAGGCTGGACGCGCTGCCCGCGTCTCAGTCTGGTTTCTGACGGTAAACACCAACTAAGAAACGGCTAGTGCCGACCTTGAGAAACTGGCTGAAGCAAGAAAGGTATCAACTTGAGGACATGGGTGGCTGGATTTGGCTGTAAGGGGTCCTAATCTGAGATGTAGATCCAATGGTGATGGTCGGATCTAGGTGTGAGATGGGCGATAAAGATCGGATCTAGGTGTATTGTGCTTTCGGCAATGTGGATGCTTAGCTTGGCTACAAGAGACACCGATCCAATGTTGTGGTGGCCGGATCTGGCGAGCGGAGGCTAACTCGGCCATGAGATGCCGATTTTTGCAAAAGGGAGGCTCATTCTAGTTGTTAGGGTAGGTTAGGCAAGCAACGCAGTCGGTGGCGGTCAATGTGCTAACGGCACGCATTCGAGTTTCCTGCGGCACGCAAGGGATGGGCGTTCAAGCTGTGAGGGGCATGTGTTCGAGCTTCGAGCGATGCATAAGGGGCGTGGGTTTGAGTTGCGAGCAGCGTGCGTTCGAGCTGTGAGCAGCGCGCGATGGGCGTGTGTTCGAGCTGCAAGCGGAGCACCTATGCCAAGGGGCATGCGTTTGAGTTGCGAGTGGTGTGCATTCGAGCTGTGAGCGGCGTGCGATGGGCGTGCGTTCGAGCCGCGAGCAGAGCGCATTCGAGCTTCATGCTACGCCAAGGGGCGTGCGTTTGAGTTGCGAGCGGTGCACATTTGAGCTTCGAGCGGTGCACAAGGGGTACGCATTTGAGCTGTGAGCAGTACGCATTTGAGCTATGAGCGATGCACAAGGGCCGAACGTTCGAGCCACGAGCGGTGTACATTGGAGCTATTTTTTTTATATTTTGTATGCTCTTTGGGCTTGTGTGTCAAAGGGGACACGAACTTTATATTTTGGTTATTTTTGCTAGACTTTTCCTGCATTGCAACTTTGTAAGCTATGCAATTGTAGGGATCTTGTTTCATTAAGTGCTTTTTAATGAATTCGGTGTGCTTAATTATCCCGCTTTTATCTCCAAAATAAAATAAGGGGCTATAATTTAATATTATTCAAATGTGTGTGTGGGTGGGGTGGGGTGGGGTGGGGTGGGGGGGGGGGCACGGGGAGACAGCTGCATGTTTTGACTGCAACACGGCTTGGGTTTTATTATTGATATCAACTGATATATATGTAATACATAAATACTATATTCTTGGATTTGGATTCCTGATCGGTTCTTTCCATGCTTTGTTATTTCCCAACTTAAAAATCGGACTCTCATATTAGTGTAGAAAGGGTTCTAAATATGGTTGTGTGGAGTGGTGTGAAAAATCCAAAAACTCGGATTCATCGGATAGAGAAAAAAAATCTGGGATCCTAATCCTTCCAATTCGTACAAAATGATGGCAAAGTAATATAAATTAGGCTCACTCAACATTCTTCTTTGCTGTTTGTTCCCATGTCTAAGCTTATGATCTTGCCATTCATCTACATGTCATTTCTGTAGAACTTTTATTTATTTATTTATTTTGAGAAAAATGGATAGAGTCAACATGAGGCTCTAGCCTAATAAAACATTTCATTAAAAACATAAAATGATAGAAATTACATGATAAAAACATATAGATATTTATGAATTTTTTTTTGGTCAAAACAGGGTGTAAATGTTAACTCTTAGTTTTGTTTTTTTAGGTCGATATGGTATACGTGTTAATTATTCCATTTTCTTATCTTAAAATATTATAGTATCTATTGTTGTTAATCAGAAACCAAAAATAATAAAAAGATTCCAACATTTTATTTTTCGGATTTTTCGCGAGATTGTTCCTAGCTAGGGGGCTTTTTCTTTGGGTCGAATTAATATATGATCTTCTCCCATGCATAAGGGGCCATACCCATTTAATTAATCCCGTATGTTTTGAGTCATTTGACCATGCATGCGTATCACCGCCATCTCCGACAACACTCACAGTATTTACGTAAATGTGTTGATTTTATGAGCCCTAAGTGTGCAACTTGATCAAAGTCACCATGCATATTCAAGTTTACATGCATGCAAGAGAAAAAGAGTGAAATTTAAGGGATATATATCGATGGGCCTCCCTGCAATTTTCCACACTTCACTCCGGATATGGTACAGAATACTCATTTGAAGCAAAATCATAAGAACAACTTATCCATCGTCCATGGAGTGATACTCGGACGGTTGAGATCGAAGAAAAACCAACTCCTATTTCTATTTTTAGTTAAGATAGATATTGGGGTCTTCAATTTAATATTGCCATGTACCAATAATTGATCTATGAACAATTCGGAGGCTAAAATGAAACCATTCAAGGCTGTTTTATATCTCTACTGGGAAAAAAAAAGTGCCACTCTAATGTCTAAATGAAATTAAACACTCATAGAAAGAGAAAAAATATTGAATGACATATCATCTACTTTTTGCATATTAGATACACGTTTTAGGAAAAAAACCAGGCCGTGTCGGATGAGTTTTAGACAATATTTATAACCGGCCCGAAAATTAAAATCTATATCCAAAATTCATCCAAACCCGACGGGTTTACATGTAAACCCGAACCCACAAATTTAGGTTCGGACGAGTTTTAGGTTTAGGTCGGGTTTTTCGGGTTTTATTTTTAGGTTTTAAACCCACCGTTGTCGGTCCCAAGTCCGGATGAGAAAGGGTGAGGGTTGTGGTAGGCTTGTGACAGCCAACGTAAAACTTTGTCACATTCTATGACATGAACCATAATAAGAATATCGTTGGGGCGTCCCCTACTCAGCGACGCGCTATATCGGATCCTGGGTGTAGTGTTAAATATGCAAGGGCTTCTAGGTCGTCGTCCAGATGCGGCGCGCTACATCGGACCCCGGGTGTAGTGACAAATAAGCAAGAGTCGTCGTCCAGAGACGGCACACTACATCGGACCCCGGGTGTAGTGACAAATAAGCAAGGGCCGTCGTCCAGAGACGGCGCGCTACATCGGACCCCGGGTGTAGTGACAAATAAACAAGGGTTTCATAGGATCCGTCTAGCTTCCTGGAACATAGGTTCCCTTACGGGTAGACTAATAGAATTAGTGGAGGTGATGATTAGGAGGAGAGTTGGTATTATGTGTTTGCAAGAAACTAAGTGGGTAGGTGAAAAGAGTAGAGTCATAGAGCCTTGGGGTTATAAACTTTGGTATACGGGTAGAGATAAAAATCGTAATGAGGTAGGCATAATCATAGATAGACGGTTGCTTGAGAATGTAGTTGAGATTAGGAGAAAAGATGATAGAATTTTACTGGTTAAGCTTATTCTAGGTGGAGAGATCCTTAATGTTATTAGTGCTTATGTACCACAGATAGGTTTTGATGACGCTAGTAAGCGTCTATTCTGGGAGGATTTAGACGAGGTGGTGCAAAGTATACATGGTGGAGAGAAGTTATTTATTGGTGGTGATCTTAATGGACATGTAGGTACTAGTCGTAGTGGGTTTGATATTATCCATGGAGGTTTTGGTTTCGGACAAAGGAATGAAGTAGGTGACTCGATTCTAGATTTTGCTTTATCTTATGACTTGATCTTAGCAAACACCTGGTTTAGGAAAAGAGAGTCCCACCTTATCACTTTTAGGAGCGGATCAAGTGCTAGTCAAATAGACTTTTTTCTGACGAGAAGAATAGATAGAAGTTGTTGTATCAACTGTAAGGTAGTGCTAGGTGAGAGTGTAACCACTCAACATAAACTTTTAGTTCTCGGTTTTCGATTTAGAAGAGAACCTAGGAAGATTAGACGTAAGGTAGAGCCTAAAATTAAATGGTAGCGATTGAAAGAAGGTAACCAAAAGGCTTTTATAGATCGTGTAGTACAAGAAGCGGATTGGCAGCCGGAAGATGATCCAGACAAAACATGGAACAAAATGGCTAGTTGTATCAAGAAGGTAGCTAGAGATCTGTAAGTCCACGTTGCGACCCCCGGTTCTTACGGGGAGGCGGAAACGGTATAAAATCAAAATTTTAACGCAAGAGGCAACATGGACTATGCTAGGTCGGGATCTTTACCTAAACTAAAACTAGCATACTAAGCTAAAGAGATTTAGCTACTCGGTTGAAGATGGTTATACCTAGCTTTTCTTGAACTCCTTCTCTTCAAGCTCCGGTGGTGGTCCGATGGCTCCTTCTCGTCGTCTCCGTACGCCGAAGATAGATCCACTTGAAAGCTCCAACCTTTAGCTCCTTCTTCGTTCTTTGAAGAAACTAGTTCACTTGGTTTGCTAAACCTAGTGAACTAGAATGAGTAGAGATGATTTAGAATGGGATTTTATCTATGGTTCTTGATTCTCAACTCATGAGACAAGAGAACCATAGATCAAGAGAGGGAGCAAGAGGTTGAGGGTGAGAGCAAGAGGAGAGCTCTAGAACAAGAGAGAGAATGAGCAAGGAAGAATGAGGCTCTCTTTTGTCTTTCACCCTCTCATAATCCAAAGTGATCATAACTCATCATATCAAAAAAGTCTTATGTGATGGTAAGAAGCAACCATAACCTTATCATGTCATGCACTCATTTTACTCAAATGAATAAGCAAGAAAAAGTCTTTGGCATGAAATGATAACCATGGTTATCATGATGGTCAACTAGTCAAGCCTAGTCAACCGGTCAACAAGTCAACTAAAGTCAACAAGTCAACAAAAGTCAACAAGTCAACAACCATATCACCATAATACTTAATTAATATAATAGTTAATCACATATCATATTCTCATTAGGGTTGAGCAAAAAGTCAAAAGTCAACGGTCAACTGTCAACAACCCTAATGAGAATCCGCTGTCTGTGCCTCCCTGTCAACTGTGCATACACACCCGCATCCGCGTTCCGAGGAACACGAATGCAAACTGGATAAATCCAATCCCATAAGGTACACTAGGATCTAGCTTAAACCAAAGCCCGCTAGTGTAAACTGTCCGGACACTGTACGTGCACAAGTGCACGGATGTGACCGAACCCTGTCGCAAAACCATGCGACCTGTCGCAATACCATGCGACCTCTACTCTTTTGCCTAAAGGCGAAAAGCTTTCTGTGTGGGACTCTAAAGACTCGACACTACGCTGGCAGTGGGTTTAACCACAGACCGCAAGCGGCACTAGCTGTGCGTAACGGTCCCCAGGTAATGCCGACAAGAAGACTGACGAGGCAAAACCCATCTGAACTCCTACTGAGCCTGAATGTGACATTCTCCGTACAGTCCGGTCTGTTCGTCTGATACATCGCATGGCGGGCCTAGGGGGCGGTAAACGTCAGTCCCCCAATAGCGGTACAAGTCGTGCCGGAGCGAAGCCCAAAACACCCTGAGATAACACTGGAAACCTACCAGTATATCTCGTTTGCCCTGGCCAGGGACTACTCGTGTAATGGCTCTCCTAGACACAGCGCGATGTCAACCCCCAATACCGGGAGAGACGAATCCTGTCTAACCGTCACTGCCTCCAAGTGCTTCGGGACTGCACCCAACCACCACCTGTTTGCACGACTCTTTTGAGCCGTGGTAGGGTAGTGATCAAAGTACAGTGGGAACACACCCGAGGCGAAGTGACAGTGTCAAGTCAGCGGACTAAGCTGTACTCATGTCACTTGGGAACTGATAACTGACGATAGGTATAATACCAACTGGTCAGTTCCCGACGAGTCCTGTCCAGTGTACCCGTAACCTAACGGGCACCCGCATACTATCTCAAGTACGACGTACTGACGGCTGTGGGACAGACCGTCTCCCACACTGGGATGAGAAGCGCATGCGCTGGTCTACTCCGGAGTATCGATGCCCTGTCTCGATAGTCCTGCGACCAGGGACCTGCATAAGGATGTGCTTCTAGATTACCCAGCCCCACTAGTGTGACGGCCATCACATCGCTGGTAATCAAGCAAAGATCCTAAGGGCTCCACTAATGTGTATAAGCAATATGCAAAGATAAACACATGTACACATTGAAGTAGAAATAAACCAAGTAGCATACTACCATTTTGAGCAAGATTGTATATACAAGGTGAATATCCCAAGCTTCCATTAAGTAATATACATACTAGTATGATACAGTAATGGCCTCTAGGGCATATACACTAACAATCTCCCACTTGCACTAAGGCCATGTACTGGCGTATCGAAGACCTATCATCTCGATCAGCCGCTCGAACTGAGTCTGGGGTAGGGCCTTGGTGAATGGATCTGCAGTGTTGTCTTCCGAAGCGACTCTCCGAACCTCGATCTCCTGGCGATCCACGATCTCCCTGATCAGGTGATACCGCCTCAAGATGTGCCTGGATCTCTGATGGGACCTGGGTTCCTTCGCTAAAGCTATAGCCCCGTTGTTGTCGCAATACAGAGGTATTGGATCAACAATGGACGGAACCACCTGAAGTTCTTTCAAGAACTTCCTCATCCAGACAGCTTCTTTTGCGGCATCTGATGCAGCGATGTATTCCGCTTCCATCGTCGAGTCTGCAACGGTTTCCTGTTTGGAACTCTTCCAACACACCGCCCCTCCATTGAGGGTGAAGACAAAACCCGACATGGACTTGGAATCATCCTTGTCACTCTGGAAGCTGGAGTCAGCAAAGGCCTCGATCTGGAGGTCCTTTCCGCCATACACCAAGAACATCTCCTTAGTCCTTCTTAGGTACTTGAGAATGTTCTTTACCGCTATCCAATGTTTCTCCCCAGGGTTTGACTGATACCGGCTTACCACACTCAGTGCATAAGCTACATCCGGTCTGGTACACAACATCGCATACATTATGGAGCCTACCGCAGAAGCGTAGGGTATAATAGACATGCGATCCCTCTCCAAATCAGTCTTGGGAGACATCTCTTTAGAGAGGGTGATCCCGTGACAAGCCGGTAGGTTACCGCGCTTGGAATCTTCCATACTGAATCTCTTCAGTATGGTGTCGATGTACCTGGACTGCGAAAGTCCTAATATCCTCTTGGATCTGTCACGGTAGATCCGGATACCCAGAATGTATGAGGCATCACCCAGGTCTTTCATGGAGAACCTGTGTGACAAGAACCCCTTGACAGATTGTAGCATAGGAATGTCATTTCCTATTAAGAGAATGTCATCCACGTATAAGACGAGGAATACTACAGTTCTCGCTACAAATCTACTATAGATGCATGGTTCATCTGGATTTTTGATAAAGCCAAATTCTTTGACCGTCTCATCAAAGCAGATGTTCCAACTCCGCGATGCCTGCTTTAGTCCATAGATGGACTTAAGCAACTTGCACACCTTTCCGCTGCTCCCACTCTGAATGAAGCCCTCTGGCTGGTCCATATAGACACACTCCTCTAAATTTCCATTTAGAAAAGCTGTCTTTACGTCCATTTGCCAGATCTCATAATCGTGGAAGGCAGCGATGGCAAGAAGGATCCGAATGGATTTTAGCATGGCTACTGGAGAAAAGGTTTCGTCATAGTCCAAGCCAGGTCTTTGACGGAAACCCTTTGCTACCAGCCTAGCTTTATAGGTCTCAACCTGTCCATCTACACCAATCTTCCTTTTGAAGATCCACTTGCATCCTACGGGTTTTACCCCGTCTGGAGCAATGTCCAACGTCCATACCTTGTTGGTGTACATGGACTCCATTTCGGTCCGCATTGCATCCAGCCATTTCACTGAGTCAACGCTCTGAACGGCCTGCTGGAAGCTAGTAGGCTCATCATAATCTATGATGCAATCCTCTCTATCCCCGTCTATGAGAAAACCGTAGTATCTCTCGGGCGGATGAGACTGCCTACTACTTCTGCGGAGCGGCGTAGGAATGTCCTGTTCTGTTGAACCCTCTGGTTCCACCAAGCTTTCAGTAACAGTCTGTGGTTCTGGAATCTCTTCCAGTTCTACTGCGCTCCCACTTATTTCTTTTTCTATGAACTGGTGTTCTAGAAAGTGGGCATGACGAGAAACAAGAACTTTTTGTTCCTCTTCACAATAGAAGAAATATCCCTTGGAATTCTTTGGATATCCCACAAACTTGCACAGTACTGAGCGTGCCTCGAGCTTGTCCGTATGCTGCTTTTTCACAAAAGCTGGACTTCCCCATATCTTAATGTGATTAAGATGGGGTTTCTTCCCACACCACATCTCAAATGGCGTAGTAGGCACAGTTTTAGTCGGAACTCGGTTCAAAAGGTATGCGGCTGATTCTAGCGCATATCCCCAGAATGATCGCGGCAACTCAGCGTTACTCATCATGGACCGCACCATATCCAATAGGGTGCGGTTCCGTCTCTCCGATACACCGTTATGTTGCGGGGTGTATGGAGGAGTAAGCTGAGAGAGAATTCCGTTCTCTTTTAAATAGTCCAGGAACTCGGCACTTAAGTATTCTCCACCTCGATCCGATCTTAGAATCTTAATACTTTTGCCGGTCTGTTTCTCTACTTCATTCTTATACTCCTGGAATTTTCCAAAGGCCTCGGACTTATGTTTCATTAAGAAGACATAACCGTACCTTGAGAAGTCATCCGTAAAAGTAATGAAGTAAGAATGTCCGCTTCGGGCATGTGTAGACATTGGACCGCACACGTCACTGTGTACGAGTCCCAAGAGCTCGCTCGCTCTTACTCCATGTCCAGTAAACGGAGTCTTTGTCATCTTTCCTTTGAGACAGGATTGACAAGTGGCATACGACTGATATTCGAACGCATTCAAATACCCTTCTGTATGTAACTTCGTCAACCTTCTCTCATTGATGTGACCCAATCTACAATGCCATAAGAAAGTCTGATTTTTTTCTGGAGACTTTCTTTTGTGTGTATTCTGGACATTAAAAATCTGTGGTTGGTTTAACACGTATATACCATTACTCAAAGTACCTGACCCAATCAAAACTTGATTAAGGTGAATGTTTACAACATTACTTACAAACGCAAATTCATAACCTTCTTTAGAAACTAAAGATACAGAAATGATATTACAAGTTGCGTTGGGTACAAAAAAGCAATTACGCAAAACCAAAACATGTCCATCTGACATTCCCAGGTGATAGTCCCCCACGGCTTTAGCATCCATGCTAGCTCCGTTCGCAACTCTGAGGGTCATGTCACCTGCCTTCAAAACCCTACGGTTTCTCAACGCCTGCAAAGAATTACAGATATGAGATCCTGATCCGGTATCCAATACCCAGGAAGTAGAGTTTATTGAAAGACAGTTTTCAATAACATACACACCTGAAGCTGAAGCTGCAACCTGCTTCAATTCCTGTGTTCTGGCCTTCCAGGCCCTGCAATCATTCTTCCAGTGTCCTTTCTTATGACAATAGAAGCATTCTTCCTTATCCACAAGCTTCCCTGCTATCTTTGTTGCTTTACCCTTTCCCTTCGTATCCACTTTACTTACACCGCCCCTTGGTTTGGCGGGGGCCTTCTTCTTCTTTCCCTTGGCTTTCGCCTTGGACCTAGAAGAAGATGATCCTCCTACAAACAAAGTGGATGTATCCCTACCTTTCTGTAGGGTGCCCTCTGCGCTCCTCAGCATGTTGAGGAGCTCTGATAGTTCAACCTCTTTTTCTTGTAGGTTGAAGTTCAGTATAAACTGGGCGTAAGTGGAAGGAAGGGACTGGAGAACTATATCTGTATATAGCTCACTCTCCAATGTGATCCCTAGGTCAGCGAGCTCCTCAATGTAGCCGATCATCTTTAGCACGTGCTCGGCTACTGATGATCCGACGGCCATTCTTGTCGAAAATAACTTTCTCGACGCTTCGTATCTTGCGATACGAGATTGCTCTCCATACAGTTCTTTTGTATGGAGCAATATGGATTCCATGTCCATATTCTCATGCCTCCTCTGATGTTCGTTGTCCATCGAGGCAAGCAAGAGGCACTTGGCCTTCGCGCTATCAATCTCCCAAGTCTTGCGGATTTCCTTATCCGCGACGCTGGAAGTTGGACCAGGGACAGGGGGAGCTTTGGTGGTAAGAAGATACCCCAGCTTGTCATAAGTGATTGCTATCTTGACATTCCTGAGCCAATCTTTGTAGTTTGGCCCTGTCAGTTTGTTTTTATCTAGGAGTAACTTAAGTCCAGTCATGTTGATTGGTCGCTGCAATTTGGAGAGAAGAAGAAACACTCAGCATGATGCTCTTGCAAGTTTAGAGTGGTTTTTAGTTTGTCTAAACAGGATGGCTCCCACTGTTTCTCGAATCCCTCCTCAAACCATAAAGGAAGAATTAGTCAGGATCAATCCCACCGTACAATACTTGCTTAACCGTTCGGCCAGGCTGGTGTCGGTACTTCGAGGGAGGTTTTCCAACGCTTTCGCGAAGTTCCTTAATTAAAGAACCTCTTTTCCCTGGGGGCGTAGCCCCGCTAACACCTTTCTAGGCACCTACTAGGTTTATAGCATTGATCGTTAAGCGAGAAATTTCCCGAGGAGTAGTATATACTCACAGTAGGATCGGGATCCAAATATCATCGCGTGACGAAACTGAAGTAATCCTACCAGAATCACCACACTCCAAATGGTATGCAAATCTAGCAAGTTTCAGTACTTATGAAACTCCCGATGTGGATTTTTGCCCCATGCTCTTATGACCTTGACTTTGGCCAAAATATCATAAGTCACATGTCAAGTTCTACCCGTCATTATCCAGGTTAATTTGGATCCATCCGTATCTACCCTTGACTTTGGCCAAAATGGCAGTACGACTGTCCCAAACTAACGCATCTATCTATGCTACACATGAACACCCAACAGCTACCAATCACTGTGCCTTGACTTTGGCCAACATACACAGCTTGAATACTATTGACTATTCATGCGAAACGACGGAGGGCTACGGATGGTTTTGGCAAAACCGTGAACGTAGTGAACTTGATTTGGTCGATGGAACGAGATAGCTTTTAAATGGAGTGGCTCAAACTCCGCATTTTAAAAGTTAGTTTTTGAAAAGAACCGAGTGGTTTTTCGAAAGTGTTCCAACGACTTTAACTTGGTTTATTATCTTGCATTAGTTCTTTTAATGCGTGATATTCTTGCATTAGTACTTTTAATGCGTCCCATCATTTAAATCCTACCATTGCAGAAAACAACCAAAATATGACGTACGCTTATGCCATTCGCATTCGCCACTGGGCCCCGTCATTACCCGTTAGGTTACTTAACTAACGACAGAGCGGGGGCTGGGCTAGCGCGTCTGTAAAACATAAGCAACGCCTAAATAGAAAGCAATGATAAACATTTCAGATCACAGATAAATACATTGGATATACTAGTAATCTGTAATTTGTACGAGCCTGTAACAAAAACAGATAACACGGTCGCGGTGAATAGCCAATACCCCACCCAAGACCCCTACGGGTGCGGCAAACTACCCGCCAAGTACCCGAAGCGTAGCAACCTCCCTCATCTCCATGAGTAGGCCACTCGACACTTCGGCATACCCGGTAGTTTGTGCACCCCTCCATGGGTCTATCCTAGGAGCAAAAACAGTAAAAGAATTATACAATGACGGCCACAACCCCGACCCGGTTGTGCGGCCAAACAAATAATAATTATTACATCAATTTACATTTACAATGAATTGCAAGAAAAGAAAACTCTCGTCTCACAACCCCCGGCTATTCACCCGCGACAATCCAACATATTTATATACACATTCCAGCACATTACAGATCATGTATAACCCCGACTAATCGACTTATAGCGATTAGCCGACGTTCAATACATGCAAACAACACAGATATAACCATCATAGTCAAAGTGCAGTGAAGTTCGGAAAAATACGGAATTATAGGACCCCAAAAGGAAATTTCTTTTCTGGAAAATCTGGGCACATATAATATATCTCAAAAATCCCAAAACCAACACAGACACACACTGCACGAAAAATGACGCACAGAAGACGACAAACGGCGGCGGTTCCGCGGCACATGCCTACCTCGTGCCGCGGAACCGCGGCGGTTTGAACGAAACAGTGGACCGTTTTTCATGGGTGTTCTAACAAAACCCTGAGCCTAATTTAGGTGTGTAAAGTTTTTCATTTTGACCAGAAAAAATTTCAACAGAAACTCAGTTTTTGTAAAAGTTTGGTTTTTGGATTTTTCCGGTTCCGAACTTCGTTGCACTTTACTACCAAGCTAGTTTAAGTTTAGTTAGGCTCTGATACCACTGTAAGTCCACGTTGCGACCCCCGGTTCTTACGGGGAGGCGGAAACGGTATAAAATCAAAATTTTAACGCAAGAGGCAACATGGACTATGCTAGGTCGGGATCTTTACCTAAACTAAAACTAGCATACTAAGCTAAAGAGATTTAGCTACTCGGTTGAAGATGGTTATACCTAGCTTTTCTTGAACTCCTTCTCTTCAAGCTCCGGTGGTGGTCCGATGGCTCCTTCTCGTCGTCTCCGTACGCCGAAGATAGATCCACTTGAAAGCTCCAACCTTTAGCTCCTTCTTCGTTCTTTGAAGAAACTAGTTCACTTGGTTTGCTAAACCTAGTGAACTAGAATGAGTAGAGATGATTTAGAATGGGATTTTATCTATGGTTCTTGATTCTCAACTCATGAGACAAGAGAACCATAGATCAAGAGAGGGAGCAAGAGGTTGAGGGTGAGAGCAAGAGGAGAGCTCTAGAACAAGAGAGAGAATGAGCAAGGAAGAATGAGGCTCTCTTTTGTCTTTCACCCTCTCATAATCCAAAGTGATCATAACTCATCATATCAAAAAAGTCTTATGTGATGGTAAGAAGCAACCATAACCTTATCATGTCATGCACTCATTTTACTCAAATGAATAAGCAAGAAAAAGTCTTTGGCATGAAATGATAACCATGGTTATCATGATGGTCAACTAGTCAAGCCTAGTCAACCGGTCAACAAGTCAACTAAAGTCAACAAGTCAACAAAAGTCAACAAGTCAACAACCATATCACCATAATACTTAATTAATATAATAGTTAATCACATATCATATTCTCATTAGGGTTGAGCAAAAAGTCAAAAGTCAACGGTCAACTGTCAACAACCCTAATGAGAATCCGCTGTCTGTGCCTCCCTGTCAACTGTGCATACACACCCGCATCCGCGTTCCGAGGAACACGAATGCAAACTGGATAAATCCAATCCCATAAGGTACACTAGGATCTAGCTTAAACCAAAGCCCGCTAGTGTAAACTGTCCGGACACTGTACGTGCACAAGTGCACGGATGTGACCGAACCCTGTCGCAAAACCATGCGACCTGTCGCAATACCATGCGACCTCTACTCTTTTGCCTAAAGGCGAAAAGCTTTCTGTGTGGGACTCTAAAGACTCGACACTACGCTGGCAGTGGGTTTAACCACAGACCGCAAGCGGCACTAGCTGTGCGTAACGGTCCCCAGGTAATGCCGACAAGAAGACTGACGAGGCAAAACCCATCTGAACTCCTACTGAGCCTGAATGTGACATTCTCCGTACAGTCCGGTCTGTTCGTCTGATACATCGCATGGCGGGCCTAGGGGGCGGTAAACGTCAGTCCCCCAATAGCGGTACAAGTCGTGCCGGAGCGAAGCCCAAAACACCCTGAGATAACACTGGAAACCTACCAGTATATCTCGTTTGCCCTGGCCAGGGACTACTCGTGTAATGGCTCTCCTAGACACAGCGCGATGTCAACCCCCAATACCGGGAGAGACGAATCCTGTCTAACCGTCACTGCCTCCAAGTGCTTCGGGACTGCACCCAACCACCACCTGTTTGCACGACTCTTTTGAGCCGTGGTAGGGTAGTGATCAAAGTACAGTGGGAACACACCCGAGGCGAAGTGACAGTGTCAAGTCAGCGGACTAAGCTGTACTCATGTCACTTGGGAACTGATAACTGACGATAGGTATAATACCAACTGGTCAGTTCCCGACGAGTCCTGTCCAGTGTACCCGTAACCTAACGGGCACCCGCATACTATCTCAAGTACGACGTACTGACGGCTGTGGGACAGACCGTCTCCCACACTGGGATGAGAAGCGCATGCGCTGGTCTACTCCGGAGTATCGATGCCCTGTCTCGATAGTCCTGCGACCAGGGACCTGCATAAGGATGTGCTTCTAGATTACCCAGCCCCACTAGTGTGACGGCCATCACATCGCTGGTAATCAAGCAAAGATCCTAAGGGCTCCACTAATGTGTATAAGCAATATGCAAAGATAAACACATGTACACATTGAAGTAGAAATAAACCAAGTAGCATACTACCATTTTGAGCAAGATTGTATATACAAGGTGAATATCCCAAGCTTCCATTAAGTAATATACATACTAGTATGATACAGTAATGGCCTCTAGGGCATATACACTAACAAGATCTACTTGGTGAGTCGAGAGGTTGTGCTCCACCATCTAAGGACATATCATGGTGGAATGAAGATGTAAAGCCTGCTATTAAAATTAAAAGGGATTCTTATAAAGATTTGAAGAAAAGTAGAGACGTGGAGAGATTTGAGAAGTACAAAATGGCTAAAAAGGAAGTTAAGAAAGCTGTTCGGGAAGCTAAATCTAAGGTCTATAAGGAGGTGTACGAGAAATTAGACACTAAAGAGGCTGCAAATGATATATACCGGATTGCTCGGATGCGGGAAAGGAAGACTAGAGACTTATGTGCGGTGAAGTGTGTCAAAAATGAAAATCAGAAGGTTTTAGTTCGAGATGAGGATATCAAGGAAAGATGGAGAGATTATTTTGACAAATTGTTCAATAAGAGCTTTACTAAGAATTTAGATGGACTTGTCATTCAAGCTCAAGATATAAACCGTGATTTCATGCGTAAAATAAGACTTCCTGAGGTTAAAGAAGCTTTGAACAGAATGGGTTTAAAAAAAACGGTTGGTCCTGACGGGATTCCTATCGAGATTTGGAGATACTTAGGAGAAATAGGCGTTAAGTGGCTGACAGGCCTGTTTAATAAGATTTGGCAGACAAAAAAGATGCCAAATGAATGGAGGAAAAGTATCCTTGTACCTATCTACAAGAACAAGGGTGACATTCAAAGTTGCTCAAACTACCGTGGAATAAAACTGATGTGTCATACCATGAAACTTTGGGAGAGAATGATTGAACACAGGCTAAGGAAGGATATTAAGATAACAGAGAACCAGTTTGGGTTCATGCCTGGACGATCGACGACAGAGGCTATTCATTTGCTTCGTCAACTTTTCGAGCGTTTTCGAGAGAGGAGAAGAGATTTGCATATGATATTTATTGATTTAGAAAAAGCGTACGGCAAGGTACCTAGAGATGTATTATGGGGGACAATGATGAAGAAAGGGGTCCCCGTCAAGTATATTGACATAATCAAGGATATGTATGATAGAGTAGTGGCAAATGTCAGAACTTGCGGCGGCTTAACGAGTGATTTTCCGATTACTATTGGTTTACATCAAGGATTTGCATTAAGTCCATTCCTGTTTACCATCGTGATGGATGAGCTTACCAGAACTATCCAAGATAAGATACCTTGGTGTATGCTATTCGCTGATGATATTGTTCTAGTAAATGAGACGAAAGCAGGGGTTAATGCCAAATTGGAATTATGGAGGCAAACTTTGGAATCTCGGGGATTCAGATTGAGCAGGTCCAAGACATCATATATGCACTGCAAATTTAGTAGCCAGAGAAGTCAAAACCATATTGGTATAATATTGGAAGGGCAAGAGATATCACCAAGCGACCAGTTTAGATATCTAGGTTCCATCATCCAAAAGAATAGGGAGATCGATAGTGATGTTAATCAAAAGATCCAAGATGGTTGGTTGAAATGGAGGAGTGCAACATGGATTTTGTATGATCGTAACTTTCCGTTAAAATTGAAAGAGAAGTTTTATCGGAACGCTATTCGGCCTGCCTTATTATATGGTACAGAATGCTGGGCTCCTAAGAAGCATCATACACAGAAGATGCACGAAGCGGAGATGCGCATGCTTCGTTGGATGTGCGGTAACACTAGAAAAGATAAGGTGCGAAATGAGGATATTCGTGCAAAAGTTGGTGTAGCACCCGTGGAGGAGAAGATGCGGGAAAACCGGCTAAGATGGTTTGGTCATGTGCGACGCAGACCTATGGAAGCACCGGTTCGACGAATAGATACTCTCGATATGGGCAATGGCAAAAGGGCAAAAGGAAGACCGAAGAAAACATGGATGGAGGTGATACGAAACGATATGGTTGCCAAAGGACTCAATGAAAGTATATTGTTCGATAAAAGTGAGTGGAGACAGAGGATCCATGTGCTGGACCCGGCGTGATTCTCATGTTGGTTCATGTAGCCTACCCCATATGTTTGCGATAAAAGGCTCAGTTGTTGTTGTTGTTGTTGTTTTCGGGTTTTATTTTCTGCTTTCCCATAATAAATTACGCTTAAGAATTATATTGACTAGATACCATGCATCCATAAAATTCATACTATTATATAAGTTATACATGATATATTTATATATTACACTAGAGAATTATATTAACTAGACACCATACAATAAATTACAATATATAAATTGTAATATTTGGAATTAAATGACTATATAATAAATCGAGTCGCATGTAGAAGGTGGCCGAGTTTGGTTCGGACCGGATTTAGGGTGCAGATAGGCGGGGTTTAATACTATATATACCAATACCCAACCTGCATTTTTTTAATCTCACTTTCAACCCGCCAGATTAGATTCGGGGCCTTCAAACGGGTATTGAATCTTTAAAACACCTGAAAAAATTCAGGTTGGGTCAGGGTCCGGTTCCAACCCGACCCGACTTTCACCTCTAATGCACGTGGATACATTAGCATGATAGATGAGATTTTAAAATATTCTTAAAACACTTTTAGTTAAGTAATAGTTCATTTGAGAACTTTTAGTCAGCATAATTCAGACGATTACACCATGTGTATCACACGTGCAAATAGAATACGAAGTAATTAGTGAAAGCAATTGTTCAAGATACTGTCCGGACGAGTCAGCGGCCTCGACTTTTAGCTCTCATAATTAGTGTGATCTTTTTTGTTTGTTTTGTTTTTATGCTCTCATCGTGTGATTCTATAAAGTTTGGACTCGTACATATCACAGCTGTTCCACTGAGGTTTTTGAGAAATATCTGATATTTATTCCCTTGAAACGCGCCTAAGTTTAGGTTGATGCCTATAAAGATATTTTGTGACGTATGGCATGCTCTGTACTTGGCAACATATACAAAGGAGTAGCTCCCCCATTGGTTCATTTTACATTTACTAGTATTTCGGCGTACATGTGAATATTTTGAACAACTCATATATGGAAGGCATGTGTAGAAATTTTTATTCTTTGCATTTCATGAAAATTTATAAAAATGTCTGTAGTTTTTCTAAATTTAAATTAAATGAACGTGGTCGGTGATAATATTAGAATTGAGAAATTTATGGGTAATGCAAAATACATAAGAGCTTATGTATAAGTTTGTACGACATGTCTCTCTTTGGGGCTTTTTAGCATGAGAGAATGTGTAATAAATGGGGAAGAAATGGGGGTTGTTGACATTTCACATCCTTATTTTTGTTTTTTGTGGTGTATGAGCTGGATGTCTCCAATGCTCAACTCTGGCTAGTAGAATTTTGTCATTTATTTTAAATTTCTTTTATTAATGGCAAACAGAATTCTAGTTATAACAGTAAGGATCATGGGTGATGGAAGGAAAGGGCCGAAGTTTAATTTTGGACTGACCAAGATGACATCAAACACTTTGTTTACATTACATTGATTGGGCATTTTCTAGAGTGGTATTGAGCACATAGTTATAGTTCTATATAACTGTTAGCATGTGCCTTGTATCTATTTTACTTAGGTTACAGAAAATACGGACTGAACATGGACCGATTCGGTCGGATCTGATGTTGATTTATGAATAGATGATGATCTTAGCCCTAACGTTGGCATTATATATCGCTCTCTTATATAATGGAAAATATAAGAGGGCTGAACATGGACCAATTCCATCTCTTCTCTCTCTCAATATGAGAGCATAACCTCTCAATCCCTTAGCTTGTTTTGGTGCAGTGGGGCAGGAACATTTAAGAGGGTATCGGAGTATCACATGTTAAATCACACCGGACGTGTATTTAAATGATTTAATTTTAAGAAAATCGTCGCTATGCAAAAACTCAAGTTTCGGTCCATAAAAAGGATGCTCTATATGGTTTGGTATCTTGTAGATATTAGTTTGGATGCATGTGAAAGAGATAAATAGGATGGAAAGAAAGATGCCCTAGAGTATATATTAATCCCCATACTATAAGTTATAACTTGAACTAGGTGAGCCATAAACAAAATGGTCAAAGCATGCTCCGATGATTTTCGCTTTCGCCAAAGCTAGTTATCCATCATCCATGATGTAATACAAAGACGACTGAGATTGAAATAAAATACAAATCTTATTTTTAAAGATGCATTTTTTCTTCTTACTAAACCTTAACCTCTTGTGTATTACACCAAGAAAAAGCTTCAAAACTTATTTTGATCAGATGGTGCGCACATATAGCCCTTGGATCTGATTGGGCACTTGGGACATCTTAGACGGCTATGACTAAAATTCAGAGCTTTTGAATTTCGAATTTCAGATTGTTTGAACAATTTTTTTCTCAACAATCACAACATCCAAAGTTAGTTTGAAACCAATAATTTTGGCGGTTTTTCCTCAACGACCACAACATCTGTCTACTGCTATAATCCACATAGTGGAGACGGTATCGTCTTTTGGAAAATGTATGATATACATCTCGAAGTCTTTAATTCTGTCATATCCTATTAATTTATGTAACATGGGGTACAACAACAACCAGCCTAAACGCTCTCATGGGATGTGTGTTTGAATATTACAAAGTATTAGGAATATTTTGGAGGGGTTTTATACATATATGCATACAACATATTAAGGCGGCCCTGTAAGGTTTCTATATTCTACAATCTATACCATATGAGATTTTGTCAAATATGTGTGTCTCTACACACACACATACATACATTAGACACATAAAATTCATACACACACATAAATTTCATATATATATGAAAATAATGGAGAAAAGATGCGAATTTCATCTCTCTCTCTCTCAATATATATATATATATATATATATATATATATATATATAAATAAAGGAAGTGATCTATTGCAAACCGGTCCGCGTTTTCTAAAAGCAGAAACTCTAGATTTACGACATATTTTAACGATTCGATCCGTTCAAATTGATCGCCATACCCTCAAATGTATGCGTATGAAAAATCAAAAGATTTAAAGACCATTAGCCTATCCATCCCTGCCCTGTATATATATGTAAAACTTACTATTACAAGTGTCCCATACCAAATTGCTTTCAGTTCATCGCATATTGGAAAATATTTGGCTAAAATCGTACCCACTCTCTATCCAGTTTTCCGGCAAAAAAAAAACATGGAGCATGTTTATACACCAATTCACGCGTGAATTTGGAGGACAGTCATCTTCTCATCATCGATCACCATCGCCGTTGATAATTTTCAGGAAACTTGACCCCAAAACTTAGGGATTAATATGGAGGGAATTAAAACCACAAAACAATATATAGGTTATAAATAAATTTCATGATGAGCAAGTTGGGTTGCAATCTCAATCAAAGCATATACATATATATGCACCTTTCTTCTCATTAAATTAAGGTACATATGCACTTTCCTGCCTCTCTCTCTCATGACAGCCTCATCATGCATGATCACTTATTTTATCCTCAGAATAAATCCATGCATTGATCAAGGCAGCAGCAAGCAACACATGCTGATCTCATATATATATATATAAACACTCATATATACTTCCCTTTGTCAAGCACAATTCATTCAAAACAAAGAAAAAAACAAACTTGATTCACTTGATATATATATTTATGATGGCAATGACTCGCGGCCTGGTGAAGAAACTACTCTTCTGCGGAGCAAAGAGCTTCCCAAAATACAACCTCAAACAAGGCCACATTTGGGTCTACGTAGGGGTCCAAGAGCCGAAGAGATTCGAACTGGATGCCAATTTCTTGAACCATCCTTTGTTCGAGGATCTTCTTCGGTTTTCCGTGGATGAGTTTGGGTATTCGTACGACGGAGCTCTAAGGATCGCCTGCGAGATCGATCTTTTCTTGTATCTCTTGCGGTTCCTGAAGAGCAGAAATCCTTCGGTGCATTACATGGAGCTTCCGTTTGTTATGGAGAGTTTCTACGCAAGTAAAACACAAGGTTTAATTTGTTAGGAAATTTTCATCTTAGTTTGTGTATGATTCTTTAAATATTTGTCGAAAATCATACTAGGGTCTTCTGTATTCTTTTGTGTAGATCATAAAGTTATAGGCCCATGGTATTTTTCATTCAATTATTCTTCGATTCGAGAGGCTGTAATTTTAGACAGTAATATATACTCTATATTTGGAAGAAAGATAGATGAAATTATGAAAATGGTAGATATGATGTATTTTGATGTATTTTGGATTGATAATTTTGACAAACTTTTAGAACACACTATATATATTGATCAAATTAATGTCAACTGTTTTGGTTTGTTTATTTATTTGTACTTGAATTGGTATGATCGTTCTAATTTTATAAGTAAATGTAACATGCATAGCTTTCATAATTAAGGGAAAAAACAAAATTAATAGTCATAGGTTTTAGATTCTAATTATTGTTAAATATTTTCGACGAAATTGGCAACTACGTCTATGTGGATGAGAATTCGGTAAAACACTCAACTTACATGGAAATGCGAAACTTTTATATCAGCCCTCATCACAATTTTCGAGTTTTGGCTCGGTTTAAATTTTTTTAAAGACTTGAATTTTATATCAGATCCACTATTTGTAATCTAGCTCTTGTATCAGTGATGTGACACTCAGACTCATCCTGAGTTTACTGAGTAGACAGATATACCGTTCCTCTGGGTTCACAAAAGTTATTAGAGCAAGTTTGTGAGTAGATGACCAATATTCTCTAGTTGTAATTAAATTATATTATTAGAAGCTTTATCCTGACGTTAATTGCTCATTTCGTTTTCTCCAATCTTAATCATTCATTAGAAATGACAATTTTTAAAGGGGAGTTTATGTAAATGTGAAGCTATAATAGACATGAGAACAGAAAGTCAAATGATTAGAAGTTTGGAAAATAAGGCATTAGATGCCTTCAATAACACGATGTGGGCTCAATAATAAAGTCTAAAATCAAGCCTAAAATTCCCTTTAAAAAATGCTGGTCACATGCCTGATGCCATCTACAATTAATTTTCCTTGCAAAAGAATTACTATTATTTTATTATGGATACCAATGCTATAGTAAATTTTTCTTACTGGATTAGAATTATGCTTAATTAGTTTGTAGAAAGATGTATATGTAACAATAATATGAAATTCTACTGGAATAGAAACAACTTCTTTTTTTAAAAATAGAACTCTACTATCAAAATCTACTCTCTTAATACTTTACTCCAAAAAGGGAACCTGAAAAATGTCACAAAAAAAGAAAGAAAGACTGAAATGAAATTTCTCAGCATCCCACAGGAAACCATCTCTTGTAAATTCGAGTTCTCTCCATTCTCCCCTTCTCGTTGCGACGCGTCGCGCTCTTTCTCTTATCCATCGCATGATCTATCGTCTCCTTTGAATCTTTAACCTTTACAAGAA
Organism: Agapanthus africanus; assembly: GCA_030015575.1. Taxonomy (NCBI): domain Eukaryota; kingdom Viridiplantae; phylum Streptophyta; class Magnoliopsida; order Asparagales; family Amaryllidaceae; genus Agapanthus; species Agapanthus africanus. The sequence goes on along the minus strand of JASDDO010000026.1, from coordinate 17,719,467 downwards.
CATGAAACAAACAATATCCATAATACAATGGAAAAACCAATAACTTTGAAAAAAAACAATAATTTAATTGAGATATATGGAATCAATACTCACATTTGTTTTGGGTTTGTGAACTTGAAGCTCATGAGCGCCGCTCCGAAACATGTCGCCGGCTCTCCATGGTGCTCCAGCTACTCTGCTTGAGCTCAGAGGATTAGCCGCCTGTTTCTTATTCTTCTGAGGCTGCATCGACTCATTAATCTCATTTGTTTGCCTTGTCGTCGTCGTCCTCGTAGTAGTAACAGAGGGGCCTGCATTGTTGCTACCCTTGTCCAATTCAGAGCTTAGCTGTAATTAACCAAAACATGCACATGTTAGAAAATACAGGGTCGATAATACAAGGTGACCAGGGTTTAATTAAACTCGTGCACGGGTCTACAAGCAAAAACAGCCCAGTTACCGACCTGTCGGATCCGTGTCTCGAGAATGTGAAGCCGGTCCATAAGCGTTCCTTTGAGACGAACATCGTGAAGTGCGGACGAAAGAGACTTGCATTGATGATGATGATGATGCTCACCATTTCTCGCAGCCGACCTTTCGAGGTCCGCAGAGAAGTAACTCACAGGGAGCGATGATTGCTTATCTTCAAGCTGCCTCAGCTGCACATTATAACCATTCAACATAATCATAACAGCAATGGGGAAAAAAAAAAGAGTAATTAAAGAGGGTGCATGTGCACTAACTCGGATATCGAGTTCGTCCAATCGCCCGATCAATGACTCTGCCGAAGGGTGGGAGCAAGCTCCTGTGTCGGAGTACCGCCTCTGGTGGCCTCGGAATCTATAATCTGCAGACATGGCTAGCTACAAGTTAAGGTATAATGTACATGTTTGATGAGCTAGCAAAATGTAAATAAATATATAAGGAGGGTTAACTATGCAACTGAAATGGCGAGGATTAAGGGGGGAGTGGGGCTTAATTGGTCTCTTGTTCTAATCTCTACCTACCTAGTGAGCTAAGTTTCTGTTAGAGACAAGAGCTGCTGATGTTAAGGTTTTGTTTACACGTTTAATTAATTAATAATTAGCATGATGAATTACTTTTATTTGGAGTCGAGTCATTTAATTTCTTTTTATTCATAAACAGAACTATATATAATCATTAAAGGTGGTGCAGTGCTGGTTTTTTTATAATGATATTAATACCTCTAATTAACCCAACTTTATCTATCTTGTCCTTCAAAAAGGAAAATGGTCTGGCTCTCATGACATTTTAATGATGATTGGCCTTGGGGTAATAATTCAAAGTTAAAACCTATGTTTTTTTATGACTTTATATATAAATATATAATCCCCACTTAACAAAATTGTAGTTCTTGGCGTAACTAGACGTAGGGATAGACCTAAACAAACATGGACAGAGGCTATTAAGAACGATATGTTAATTGTTAATTTAACAGAGGAATTGGCCCCTCACAGAGCAAAATAGGAAAGAAGGGTTCATATAGCCAACCCAAAAATTTGAGACGAAGGCTTGTTGTTGTATATATTATCCCCACTTAAATAAAAATATTATACAGTCACAACCTTCTACCTGGCTGTTAACAAAGCTTGAAGCTCATAAGATCGGCTCAGATCGGCATCTTATTGTTAGTATAACAATAAGATTGATTATGGACAGTTTCTTTATCCACATGTCATTTTTAGTATAACATGATTTGTGCATGCACAAGATATCATCTTGCTAGTAAATGAAACTTGAGAAATCCATCTTCAAAGAATTCTATTTACAATGTTTTGCCCATTGAGGAAGTTTGGCAAAGAGTAATACTAGTACCTGTTTGCGGAGGTCCGTCTACCGCCTGTCATTATTGCAATTACGCGTTGCGGTTTCTTGTACATATATATAACCCTTACATGATCGGAAGAATGAAGAGTAATTAGTAGTAGGTTTGGGAATTATATGTTGCACTGGCTAGAAGAGGATAGCATTTAGTGCATTTATTCTCCCTGCAATTATTGCAAGAAACGATATATGGTATAAATTTAACGAGAATTTAACTGATGCTTACCGTTATAGAAGTTTCTTTCAAGGCAGAGGGAAGACAGCACAAGCAGAGGTTAATTAATTTGTACACGGTGTCGCCAACCATGGTCATAATTTACTTTAACCAAGTATGTATATATATGGTGCATGTCCCCTCCCATTTTCATCTCCTCTAAACCCTATAAATACCCTCACCCTCTCCTCTTCTATTCCCACCACAAATCAGAAACCATACATCTTTACACAACTAACAATGGTGATGAAGAGAAAGCCAAGCATGGGGCGTCAAAAGATCGAGATCAAGCGCATCCAAAACGAAGAGGCGCGCCAAGTCTGCTTCTCCAAGCGCCGCACGGGCCTCTTTAAGAAGGCCAGCGAGCTCTCCATCCTTTGTGGCGCGGATATCGGCGTGGTCGTCTTCTCTCCGGCCGGAAAAGCCTTCTCTTTCGGCCACCCATCCGTCGACGCCGTAATCAACCGCTTCCTCACTGGAAACAATAACAACAAATTTAACTCTCCGTCATCGAGCAGCAGTGCTGCCGCATTAGAGTCTCGGCGTAACGCGACGGTGCGAGATCTGAACCGTCAATACACAGAGCTGCTCGGTCTCGTGGAGACAGAGAAAAAGCGGCGTGATGCGGTGGAGGAGGCGCTCAAGGGGGAGAAAGGGTGGAATGGGAATATGGATGAGTGGGGGCTGGAACAGCTCAAGGCATATGAGAGGGCACTCCTCGAACTCAGGACGGCCGTTGCCAGGAGAGCGGATCAGCTGCTGATGATGGCGGCCTGGAACCACAAGCCTTCGTATCTTCATGCTGCTGCAGCCATGACAGGGAATAGTAACATTGGACTGTTTGGTGCTGCGGCTGCTGCTGCTGCTGCTGTGCCTGCTAATGATCACGTTAGCAATAATAATAATAATAATATTGCACGATCTAATTTTGTTACTGTGAAGAACGAAGCAGTCGGTGGTCATGCCCCTTCCCGTGCTGGATTTGGTTATGGACACGCTTTCTTTGGGTCCTTTTGATTAGCAGAAATAGATAATGGGAATAATATTTCAAATCGATGTTCGTTATATATGGTATTAAGTTAACGCGTTTCTTAACATCACTGTTTAGATCATTGCTGGTGTTTGAGTTTCCTTCTATAACCAATAATTGTATTAGATATTGATCTGAACCTCATGCATATATAATGCATCAGCTTTGGAGCGTTACATGATTGTGATATTATGTTTCAAAACATGCACACCAGGTTAGAAAGTAACTGTTAATTCAGAAAATCGCTAATTGATTACAGCTGGATACTTGATAGGACCGTTACATACTTACATGTGTTATATACCTTCCATAATTAGTATTAATTGCCTTTCATATAAGTCTGATCCTGCTTTTACATGGACAGACTTTTGTTAACCTCGTTTTATAGCCTAAGACCTATCATATGATGGTTCAATAATTAAATGGCTTTTGCATTGTTCTAGATTTTCAAATTTAAAGTTTGGCTTATGATATTCTTGTTTCAGATTGCTTTCATCCTTTTGTTGGTAATCTCCAAAAATTATGATAGAAGATTACAGTTCCATACTAACTTTTCAAGAAGAGATTATATCAGTTCAAGTTACTATCATACTATTTAAGACGCTTTTCTTATGTGCTACGGAACTTGACAAAATCTGAAACACATTTCAGAACTTCCATTGTATCCTTTGCGGCATGGTATCATTGACCCTATCTCGGTGCACCTCATATGCGCTGAAGCTTGTGGAAATTTTTCACGAGGCCACAGGAATAACAAAGGCTATATTTCCTGCACTTGCTGCCTAACTGTTGGTTTGATGGCCTTAGCATATCCTGAGGTTCTATACTGCTTATACATTAGCAGAGCTCCAACAAACTATTACTTTTTTGAGTCTCCGTAGGGACACGCTCAAGGTCCTGATTTTGAAATTATCTTATATAATTGTATATAATTTAAAGTGCTTGTCTGATACAGATGACAGAAGTATTACCAGAAACCAAGAAAGAGAAGTCGAAACCATTGTCGCATGAAGAGCATCGGTCAAACATGTGTTAGGTCTGGAGCTTCTAAAAATCAGCTTAGAATAAGCTGCGGAAACGGCAGGCGGTCCATCATTAATCAACATCCAACATCAACAGCTGTTGTGTGTTTTAACATATTATCTACCTTGAATGTATACTCTTCTTTTGTGTCTGCAAATTCACCAAGTATTAAATTCCTTTGAGCAGGTGGGAATGGCTGCTACTCTCGCAGGTGTATGTCAGGTACCTTTGACATCAGTTCTGCTCCTGTTCGAATTAACGCAGGACTATCGCATAGTTCTCCTGCTTCTTGGAGCTGTAGGGTTATCTTCATGGATCGCATCTAGTCAGAACAAAAAAAAGAAATTCTGAAGATAAATTACAAGTTAGTCCTGGCAATGTTCTAAATATCATAAGTCGGTTCATGTCGGATGGTGGTCGGCATGATATATCAGAGACATTTAGTAAATATCAGGTCTCACACTTGATGAAAATTGTGTCCCGGTTTTAACCTTATTAAATACTATATTCACTAAAATTCTTAATGCCATTCACTTGCCACACTATTTACATAAATTAATGGACAATTACACTCGCATTAAATGTAAATAAATTATACCACATTATGATCAGTGACATAAACATTAACAATCTATTTGATTAAAATGTTAAAACGTAAATTCATGTATACTTATCTAACTTATCTTACATTGTCAATGAGCATCAAGTAACATTATATAACCTAAACAATAAACAAATTAGTGAATGGTAAGAAAGCATTTCATTCCATGTTCAAAATCCAAGTTAGAAGATATGCTGGGCTGTATGACGGGCGACATGTTGGGCGATTGAACTGAAGAAGCTATAATCTCTTTTTGCCCGTATGTCCTGTTATTTGGTGCTCAAAAAGAACATTGCTGGTGACATACTGAACTTATGAAGGACATTTGAGACTGCATAGATAAGGATCCTCAAGTACATGTATGAAGAAACAAGAAACATGAAATAACATGATTTTAATTTGATTTGAATACTTGAATCACAATATGAGAACTATGTACAGTTTATAACCACCATCAATCATTTAGCTCTCCTCTTTGTTGGGCCCAAATCTTTACGTATTACATAAAATAAGAAGTTTCCGCTACATAAATATATTTGAGAGCTTTCAAACTGTCCTAAGCTAATAATAACTATCTACAGAGAAAACATTGCCTTTCATTTTACAACATTTGAATGCCACTGTGCACGCTCTACTTTGATTTTCATGTGTATTTTTTTAAGCCCGAACTTTCTGATGGGGTCCTGGGACAGACCCTTGAATTTTATTAATCAGAAAAAGATAGTTACATAACATGAGGGGGACATGTTGCCTTACCCCATGACTAGCTCATCTTAAGGAGTGCTAATCCTAATTCAATATGCTGAGCAAAAGAAATAGAATGCACTGTAAACTTACATTTTCATTGTAATTCTAGACCTATCAGATAAATGGGCAATAGAAAACTTCAATATGCCTGATGGCATAGCGAATTTCGGATATGTGAAATATCACATTGCCCCAACCATTTTAGATGCTAATAGTTCGGGTATAGAATTGTTCTCCCTGTAAATTGTGTATCACCGTGGCATTACATTTTGTTATAAATGTAGAAATTGGTTGACAAATGTAATGACTCCTCAGAATATGAATCACACCCTTAAGCACACCCATTAGCAGCTTGGCATTAGTTTCTATTATCAGGTTCTTAATGCCTAATAGTCGCATTGAATGCGTTCATTCATGGCCTTAGCTTCTACAATGAAAATATCATCCCCGCCACAATAAAAACTAGAAGCAAACATAATTGTCATTTCTCAATATTGCTCCTCTGTATGACCTGTATACTGATTCTTGAAGCAAGGTACATTAGGTTTAGATGATCCCATATTTGGTACATCCCACTTTGTGAGAATACAATGGCTATTAACAGTCTTTACTCTTTAGTTTGATTGCTAAATCTTCAAGGATAAGTGTATCCATATAGGAGAAATCCTTTTGGAACAATGCACCAAGTGTTGCCAAACTTCTGATATCATGCAAGACTTGATAAATTATCGTCAAATCTGATATCTTTGTGCTTTGATATCTGAATGAGCATCTTTGTTTCCAAATTTGCCAGCAAACAAGTTAAGGAACCCGTGATTGGATGGTTGCAATTGCCATAGACTTGGCACATGAATTCCAAAATGCAAAGAGTTGATACATGGATGTAAAAACTATATTATGATGATTCAGACCAAAAGGTGTAAGGGAATCAGTCCATACCTTTGAAGCCAATTGCCCATGAGAAAAAGATGCATAGGAGATTCAATTTTGGTGTATTGAACATCAATCTTGTCATGCCCGCTTCCCAAAATACAGAACTACGGAGAGCAACGAAGGCCAGCCATCATAGTTAGTGAGGAAAGATCCTTCCATAGTCACATAAAAGCTGTCTAGCTAAACCAATCAATTATAATATCCAAAACAGAATAGACAACACTGATAATCATGTTGCAACGAAACCACAAAGAATACGAACAATTGTTGGGATCAAAAATTCCATCCTAATTGACCAAGTCAAAATCAAAGTCAACCCCAAGTCAGGCGGGCCTAAGTCCAAGCCAAGTGGGCCCAAGCCTAAATTAAGACCAGGCATGGAAGGGACCAGCTCCATGTCAAAAAGGAGACAATAAATTAGTTTAAATGCAATTTTTAGAAATAAATATATGAAAAATAGACAAAAAGTCAAATTTTGTAAAAAATCATGGCTTATGTGCAAAAAGAAATAAGCACATGAGAGATGGGGAGGCACAAGTGTCATTTGCAAAAGCCCAATGGGCTATATGTAAAGTGTGTAGCCTATAAAAGGCAATCATGATGAGAAAATCAAGAACAACTTTCATTTTCTCCATCTTTCTAGGGTTATGTGCTTCATTCTCAAATCTTCTTCTCTTTTTTGAATTAAATCAAGAGTTTAGCTCTTCTTTTCCTAAAACTAAATAGTTTTCACCGTAAAAACCTTGAACGGGAGTTCAAATCTCCCATCAAATCTCTAAAATGAGAGTTTTTTAAATCTCACCATTCTTTTTCTCCAAGATCCAACAAAAAGAGAGGAGGAGGAGACCAATCTTCAAAAATTCCATTTTGGAAGGATCCAAGACTCAAGAGAGAAGAAAGGGGTCCCTTTTCATCATCTTCGAAAATCTTTTGGGAGTTTAACTCCAAATAAAAATCTTTTTTAGAGGTTTAACTCCTCTAAATTCCGAGAAATAAAAATAAAAATAAAAATCCTTTTTTTCTAGGAGTTTAACTACAAAGTCCCTCAGGAGTTCAACTCCCAGTTCAGGGGATAAGCCTTTTTCCGCTGGTGTTTCCAGCGGGCACGCGCTGCCCATTTGGCCTGCTGGCGTCCAACGGCCGCGTGCCGGGCATATGATCCGCATGTGATCCGCTGGCACCAACGGTCACGTGTTGTCTCACGCGTCCTTAGGACGCTCGTCATTGTTCACCACAGAATACAGCATTTTAATACCACTCGTTCATTATCTGTTTTATTATATATCGGTACTGTTAATCAGTGTCTGCTCAGTAATTACAGTTTACAGGTATTCGTGATACAACACTGAAAACACACTCAATATCACGGATATAGCATTTAGGAGCCGACAATGCAAGCAGAACAGGAAACTGTCCGATATCCCAAGAGCTTTTGCAAATAAAATGTGCGCACACGATATTGGTCCAACACAATACAAGTGTACACATGCTCTTTGGTATTAGGACCATGATGGGGCTGCCCTTGGTACAAAATGAGCATATATGGTGTGATGTGCATTTATGAGCATTGAATGCATAAAGTTTTGATATGATGCATTGCTTCATGTTTCCCTCCATATCCCTGAGTGCATCCAAGGTCTCTATAGATAAAACTAGCAACACCGGAATGATATTGGGATGCACACAAGACTACAAACAAGCACGAGCCCCTCTCCTCGGTTTTGGACCGAGCACATGCTCTCTTTGGCCGAGCAGGCCGGCCCCCCTTGCCCCAATTTGCACCAAACTTCTGTGGTCCCTCCCTTACTGCCACGTCATCTTAATTTTATTGTTTGTTTATTTTTCTTTTGTGCCTATAAAAGCAGAACCAGCGAGCAAGAGAAGGGGCTCTCATATGCACATACTTGTAAACATTTTGTTAGTTTCTTTTTTTTTGATTTAGCTTGAGAGTTGAGTGGGCTTCAATTGATTTCTTCTTCTTCCCTCTTGAAGCTTTCTTTGGAGAGCTTCATTAAGGAGCCTGAACATGTAACCAAAATCTTGTATCTCTTTTCTCAAGTGTTAATAATATTGTTGTTTCTTTTCTTTACTTGCTTTGTTTTTCTTTTATTCATCATGCTTAATTAATCTCTCTTTGGTTGTGGTTATGGTGAGGAAGTAAGATGAAAGCCTTTGCCTCCTCCTCCTTTTGTAATTGTTTAATGTGCTTAACATGATTATAACTTAAGGATTGTTTTATATATTGATGTGATATGGTATTTTGAAACCATGATTACTTTGTAACCTCTTCATATACCATATTCACTCCCATTTCCTATTTAACAATGTTTAAGTTAGAATCAATTTTGTGTTAAATTTTCTAAGTTTGGATACGGTATTTTGTGATCAAGTGCTTAACAAACCCTCGGTTTTCATATACCTTATACCAAATCAATTGAAAAGGAAGTTTTATCGGAGCGCTATTCGGCCTGCCTTATTATATGGTACAGAATGCTGGGCTCCTATGAAGCATCATACACAGAAGATGCACGTAGCGGAGATGCACATGTTTTGTTGGATGTGCGGTAACACTAGAAAAGATAAGCTGCGAAATGAGGATATTCGTGCAAAAGTTGGTGTAGCACCTGTGGAGGAGAAGATGCGGGAAAACCGGCTGAGATGATTTGGTCATGTGCGACGCAGACCTATGGAAGCACCGGTTCGACGAATAGATACTCTCGATATGGGCAATGGCAAAAGAGAGACCGAAGAAAACATGGATGAAGGTGATACGAAACGATATGGTTGCCAAAGGACTCAATGAAAGTATATTGTTCGATAGGAGTGAGTGGAGACGGAGGACTCATGTGCTGGACCCGGCGTGATTCTCATGTTGGTTTATGTAGCCTACCTTATATGCTTGGGATAAAAGGCTCAGTTGTTGTTGTTATACCATCACAAACCCTTAGCAAAGTTAACACTAAAATCATTTGCTCTCACTCACTACTTTGTGTTTTTGTTGTTGTGGTATGCTTGCTAACTCTTGTGTTTAGTGTTGATACCCAAGCTCGGACATACAAACGGTAAGTGATCAAAACGGACTCGTTTCGTGCTTTGCGGTGAACATCGGAATTTGACGACTTGTGCCTCGCAACCATTTTGACAAGTCATGCTTCATACCGGAATCAACGCAAGGAATGGACAACTCATGATCAAGGGAGCATAGAAGGAATCGTCGCGATTCGACCTTCCAAGCCAAACCCACAACCATTCTTTCTTAACTCGTTTTCTTTGTTTTCCGTATTTTCGTATTCTTTATATTTTTTTGTGACAAAACTATCAATTCATTAATTTGTTGAACTTTAAATCACAATACCTAATACACAATTCCCTGCGGATCGACCCATACTTGCCGGCTTGCTATAATACGTCGTGCACTTGCGGTTTATAAATATTTAAAACGAGAACAATCTCGCGTGCGCAATATTTCTTAAAAACAATCTCTATTTCAAAATATACGCGTTTGCGCGTGCGGGTGAATTCCCAACAAGTTTTTGGCGCCGTTGCCGGGGAGTTGGTAGTATTAGGAATTGTTATTTCTGGTTCTTACTAACAAAACTAACTTCTAACTAAATTTTTTCAAAACTAACACTAACTAAATTATTTTCATTTTGTTCTCTGTTCTTCTGACCTGCAATCACCCAGAATTTAAATTTAAAAATCAAGTTATACTATTAGAATACTAATATAGCCTAGAGAACCCACACAAAATTTCATCCCCTCTCCTCGGATTTAGGCCGGCGACATCAAGGGTAAATCCGGCGAGCCCGGCCAAAGTGTGGGGTTTTTGATTTTTTTTCTTTTTGTGTGATCTCCAGTATGTTGCCAGTGCTCTAGTGGTATTGCTTGATTTTTGTAATTTTGTGTGTGCAGGAATTGGGGCCTATATATCGCTTTTTGACACTAAATATCGTATTTTCCGACATTTCAGGTTTTTCATGGATTTACGACCAGCGATCGTGCGGAGCGAGGCTCAAATGCAATTTCAAGACGTTAGAGAAGTATAATGCCAATGATCCGGATAGTTTGACCCGCACAAGTGAACAATTAAGGACTCGGATTACTTCAAAGGGGTTTTCTTAAACCAAATCACTTCGGTACGTATTTTCTAACACATTCGCTCAAATCCGACGCATTCCACTATTTCTATCTTCTACAGGATTCTTCGCACAATTTTGCCGCCAATTGAACAAAGAACTAACCGTATTTTTTGCAACGCTTAAACTTAAATGAAAAAGAATTGCTTAAATTGCTTGATTTCCTAAATTCTTTTTATTGATTGCGCATTGCATCTTAATATGGAATTAAGGGCAAAAAGACCAAACAAGATATGGTAAAGGATTTCATTACCTTTTCTCCGTAGCCCATAAATCACAAAACTGCATTCTTACATGCCCCCAATAATTTTAAAAATCAACTAGAACTTTGACTTTAAGGACTTCGCGCTCATTATGAGAAGTTAACTGTATTTAGAACACCGCTTAACGGTATATTGTTCATAGGGTGTCTAGGCAAGTGTTCAAGAGAAAGAGTTATCTAATTAAGGAACTTCGCGAAAGCGTTGGAAAACCTTCCCTTCTTTCTTGCACTTACCTGGCTTTGTGATCCGTATATCTTGAGCTCATTTCTCAACACAGTTTTATTTCGACAATCAGGTTCTTGAGCAAGTCTAGTTGACTAGTATACCATAGACTACTATGGGTGTGATATTCTTTATTTTTGTGATATTTTTGAATTCTTGTTAATATGGGTGATACACGATTTAATTCAATTTTTCACGATTCTTATTCTTTTGTTTATACTAAATCCCAATTCACTTGTTCAAATTGCCTAAATTCTTCCTATATTCATGAAAATTGTCCTTTTCTAGGGGTGACCAACCGTCCCAGAGTTTTGATAATGGTCACCCACCTAACATTCTTGAACCCAGTCCCACTTCAATTAGTGACCTAATGATTAAAGATTTAGAGAAAGATGTCGACAGATTGACAGCTCTAGCATCACCACCATCACAACCTCTCCTGAAACAATTAAACTATCATTAGGGAATGATAGTGAGATGGATGCTAGGTTGACCATTTTAGAGAAGGGTATTGAAATAATGACTGAGGTCGACAATCAAACAGCTACTACACTAGCCCTATGTATACAGCAGTCTGAGCAATTATTTCACTCTCAAGCTCAATTTTTGGCTAGAATAGAAGAACAAGCAAAACATTTAGCTGTAAGGATTCTAAGGAGTGGACACAGTCAATTAGAACCACATAGTGTTGATATCTGTCATCTAGGAAGTTACCCAAGTAAGATAAACGATCAATTGAATTTTGATGATTTCATAGACGACGATGCAATTGAATTGACTAAGTGTTATCAGGACACACAAGAAAAACCTCTGACTGATTTGTGCATTCCAATTTTAGAGGAGGAATCTTATGATTTTTACGGGTATGGTTTGGATATATTGTCAGAAGAGATCAATGATCAGGAACCCATAATTTTTGTATCACCTAGTGATATTGTTTCGGAAGAAATGTTAGTTGGGAACCTACTTTTTTGGATGATATATACCTATCCATTTATGAATGTGATAAAGAAGAAATTGTATTGGGAGAGTTAGTGAATGATGATAGTAAGATTGTGGAAAATCATAGGGAGGAAGACGGCCTTGAAAACCATTCTTTCATAGCGAGTTTTGAGGAAATTTTTGCGGATGAACTTGATATTCTTGGTGAGTTTGAGTCAGGATCAATTTGGAAACATCCTAAAAACCTTTCTTTTGCTGAACTTTTTGCGGATGAACTCCAGATTTTACACGAACTTGACTTTGGAACTCAACACGTGCCTTTTGAACATTCAATTCATTCAGGAAACAATTTTTTAACCTCATCAAAATTTCAGCTTCATCTTCAGCGTCCTCTAATCCTTACTTTTACACGTTCATGCCCTTCACTAACATCTAACATATACCTTTTCTTTTTCTTTTTCTTTTGTATATACATATTCTTTTGCCAGCATTGCACTATATAGAAAAAAAATTAAATGGTTGGTATTAATTTCTGGACTAACCCAATCTTTTAACCTATATATATTGTAATTAATCTTAGACTTTTTCTTTTTCTTTTTCTTTAAATTAAATTCTCATCCTGATGTCTAAGTCTAGCTATCAGAGATGGGGGCAACGATGAGAATATCGTAAAACTCAGGGTTGGGGGCGTTTATTTTTACTGTATCATGTGTATATTCTGCATTGCATACATATTAAAAAACCCATAAAAATTGAATTTTTTTTACAAAAACATAAAAACTTTGTTGTCAAGTTAGCTAGTAGGATAACTTAGATTGTTATTCCGAAAATCTAGTTGAAATATTAGAAGTAACTAAATCCTAGGTTTAGGAATTGAAAATCCTAAAAATAACCCTCATTTTGTTTAACCTTGGTAATTATACGTCTTTACAGATTTCTTTTTAAGAAATAGGTAATCTTGAGTTCAGTTCTTTAGTTAAGTCGAGATGAAGGGAGGGTATTGAAGTTTTACTGAAAGATAAGTCTAAAAAATAGTTTCTATTCTTAAGTCCAAATTTAGAAAATATATATGTTCCAGCCAAAAAAAAAATTGGCGCAAAAGAGCCCAAGGTATCAAATGGCAGCGATACGTTTAAAATAAATGCGAACCAGTATTTTTCGGGCTGTATTTTGACAAACTCCCGAATAAGAAACAGCTAAATTCTGATGGTATCGAAAGTTTCTCGAAAAATCCTTCGATTTGATATATTATGGGCCTCATAATTCATCCGGAATCAAAAGTTATGAGGCATCACGTGCCCACACATGACCGGGCATCACATGCAGACACGTGACCATTTACAGGCAAAGCCTGTAGGCACTGAATAAAACAAATAATTGGAAATAATTAATCAGTGGGGTCACGTGCCAACACGTGATAGACTCTTAAACCCTCTGAAACAATAGAATTAAATTCTAATTAAATAATTAATCAGTGGGGTCGCGTGCCAACACGTGATGGGTTCCTGAGCCCTCTGAACCAATAGAATTAAATTTTAATTAATTGGTCAATCAATGGGGTCACGTGATAGGCTCTTAAACCTTCTGAACTAATAGAATTAAATTCTAATTAAGGGAAATCAAAAACCCTAGTTGGAAAAATATTTCCCTAGATCTTTCCAAACAAAAAGATTGTGCTCTGTAAAGTGGAGCATCGTTGTATTAAAAATCCAATGGTGATTAAAAAATCACCAATTTATAGAAAGATTCTATACAAGGAAAGATTTCCCTGAAATTTGCCAGGAATAACAGATAAAGGATCTTTTGGATTAAAAATTCAATGGTGAATAAAATTCACTGAGTGATCTTAAAGATCATGTTAGTTACAAAATCATTTAAAATCTTTCAATGAAAGATTTACTAAACAAACTGATTCTTTTCTTTCTCCTATAAATAAAAGCCAAGAGAGAAGAAAAAAGATACACAACAACAGAGAGAAAAAAGATAGGAGAATTTAATTCTCAAGAAAGAAAAGAAGATCTCTTCAGAGAAAAAACTCTAGGTGAGAAGAAAAAGAAGAAGTTCATTCTACAAGCCCCACAAAATAAAAAGAGAATTTAATTCTCAATCTAAGAGTTTAACTCTTCTGAATAAGAACTTAGTTCTTCCTTTGGTTGAAGGTCTGCAGAAGCAGATCTCCCCATAAGTTGAGAATTTAATTCTCATCGGGAAGATTCTGCCATGCAGATCTAAAACCTAAGGGAAGATCTAAGTTTATATAATTCAATTCTCGCATCAAAGCAATCAGGAATTTAATTCCTTCAAACAAAATAGGGTTTAACCCTTAATACAAGAACTTAGTTCTTCTTCATGGTTGAATATCTGCAGAAGCGGATCTCCCCATAAGTTGAGAATTTAATTCTCATCGGGGAGATTCTTCCATGCAAATCCAAAACTTAGAGGGAGAATCGAATTTAAAGAATTTAATTCTTCCATATACATAGGAATTTAATTCCTCAAAACAGAATTAGGGTTTAACCCTACCAAAGAATTTAATTCTCAAACAAAGGACTTAAATTATCCATGCACGTAAACCTGGTCACGTAGCAACACGTGACCCTTCCTCAATGATCAGAAAAGAACGAATGAGACATGGTCGCGTGCCCCCACGTGACCCTCAAACAGACTCCTCAAAATGAGAAAGAAAAAGCTTGGAGGCAATGCCTCACGTGCTCACACGTGACCCTCAAAACTAAAGGGAATAAAGCCAAAGGCAATACTGATTTAGGGCGCCTCACGTGTCCCCACGTGACCCCTGACCAACACCTTTTTTAAAAGGGTAAATGAGGGAAAACAGAAGAATTAATACCCAATACATGTGCAATATCACGTGCCCACACGTGATGATTACAAAGATTAAGTGTTTAACACTTATTGGCAGCTTTTGAGAGTAAAATAAAGGAAGTCTAGCCCAATTCTCTGGCGTCTCACGTGACTCCACGTGACCACCTCATTTCTAGTGTTTAACACTATTTTGAGTGTTCTGTCCCTAGTGTTTAATACTATTTTAAGTGCATCACGTGGGAACACGTGATCGCCAAATATGTGTTAGTGTTTAACACTATTTTCAAACCAGTCTTAGCACAAAATCAGCTAAGTTTTCCAGAGACAAGATCTCCTCTTTGATTGAACCCCAACTACATTCTTCCAAACTTGATCATTTCATGTGACATTCAAAGTAAAGTCCAGAGTTATAATGAATGGCTGGTGCTCAGCCAAAGACAAAGTGTTGTCAGAACCCCAAGCCCCTGTTTAGCATTGCTAAATAATGGGGGGGTTGAGCCCAGACAAATGTTCAACGGTCCAAACAAAGGTCCAACATCTTAAACCCAATTGGACTTAGCCCAAGTTGGCCATAAGTTCTCAATTCAGATTTAATTGAGTCAGTGTGCTCATAATCTAATTAATTGATCTTAGTTCCAAATTAAACTATAGATTTCCCAATCAACCTTGGTTCAATGGTACATCTCTTCACTCCTCTGATATTTGTCGTTGTAATCTTTCAACGTCTTCAGAGAGGTGACGGGTCCCGATAGCCAATCATTCTACGGATTGTGGGGTCCTTAAGCCCATGGACTGTGATGTCCTTAACCTCGGACTGTGGAGTCCCTTTAAACCCATGGACTATGATGTCCTTAACCTCGGACTGTGGGGTCCCTTTAAACCCACGGACTATGATGTCATTAACCTTGGACCACCATGTCCTTAAACTGGTAATTGACCGCAATATCCCTAAACTAAACAATAGAGTCGAAATGCTCTTTTGTTGGATCTAAACGATCCCGTTAAGTTGATCTTAGTCTGAAATTAGACTAATGTATCCTTAACAAACGTTTAAATTGATCTTAGTCTCAAATGAGACTAACGTATTCTTAAACCCAACCCCAAACCCAAATCTAAGAAAATACGGATTTGGACTAATCCACGCCCTACGGGCGACAACATAAATTAGTCTCCGTATACAATCCACGGGCAACCAAAAACAAAAAAAACACAAACGACACGAAGTGACCATCTGGAGAACGAGAAAGTGGTTACCGCGATGCGGTAGCGTAATTAACTGCAGGGGCTTGCGCCTGCAGGGAAGAGCGTCCCCACAATCAAAAACCCCTCAACGAGGGGGAATCTGACGAAGTCTGCTACATCGGCCGCATTCGTTTAAACCTTCGATATACGGTGTCATTAATCAACTTGGCATCTTCGGAGAGATGGACGTATAGCACCAATTAGCATATGCCCCCAAATTCAGGCAAGACGAACCTCCGCGGTCTCTTCTCTGTGTTTCGGCGGAGAACAGATTCTGGCACGCTGTTGAGGTAAAAATTTGCACACCGGTTGACCGAGTCAAAGTCAAGGTCAACCCCCAAACCAAGCGGGCCCAAGCCCAGGTCAAGCGGGCCCATGCCCAAGTCGAGCCCACGGCCAGCCTCCTTCATGTCAAAATATAGATCATGTAATAAATAATTTTTTATGTAATTTTTTATGCATGAATGTATGCGAAATGGGCATAAAGCCAAATTTTTGTAAGCCTATGACTTATGTGCAAAAAGAAATGGCACATGAGCCATGGGATGGCTAAAATACCATTTTTGTAAAGCCCAAGGGACTATATGTAAAGTGTATATGCTATAAAGGCAAGAATAATGAAAATATCCTAACAACTTTTTCTCTCTCCAAAGAAAAATCTAGATCTGTGATCTTCTCCTTCTTCAAGGTTCTAAACCTTCCTCTTTTTTAAATTAAATCAAGAGTTTTACTCTTTCTTTTCCAAAACTAAATAGTTTTTCACCACAAAACCCACAAAGGGGAACTCAGATCTGCCATCAGATCTCAGAAAGGAGAGATTTTTAGAATCTCATATTTCTTGATCTTCAAGATCCGGCCAACAAAGGAAGAAGAAGGAGACCCATCTCCAGAAACCCCACTTTGGGGAAGAACTAGGGCTCAAGGGGAGAAGCCCTACATCAGCTTCAAAACATCTTAGAAGTTTAACTCCTCACACACACACACACACACACACACACACAGAGAGAGAGAATAATAAGTGCTCCTTTCTAGGAGTACAACTCCCATTGCAGGGACCAAGTCCCTTTTGCTGCTCGAGCACCCACATGCTGACACGTGGTGCGCTAGCACTCTTGCGCCCAGAGTGCTAGCGCCCACGTGCTGACACGTGGCGCGCTAGCGCTCGAGCGCCCACGTGCTGACACGTGGCGCGCTAGCGCTCAGAGCGCTCGCGCCCAGAGCGCTCGCGCTCGAGCGCCTACGTATTGACACGTGGCGCTCTTGCGCTCAGAGTGCTAGCGCCCAAAGCGCTAGCGCCCAAAGCGCTAGCGCCCGAGCGCCCATGTGCTGACACGTGGCGCGCCAGCGCTCTTGCGCTCAGTGCGCTAGCGAACGACCGCCCACGCGGTGCGCTAGCGCTCTTGCGTTCAAAGCGCTGGCGCTGGCCCCACGCATGTTTCCTGATTTAAAATCAGGAAAGCCTGCGGAAGAGGCATCACGTGCTAGCACGTGACCAGCAGTCACGTGTTGGCACGTGACATTTAAAAGCAGCGGCAAAGGCACATCAGTTCCCTGATCAAATCAAGAAAAAGACTTCAGAAAAGGTCACGTGCTCACACGTGACCAGGGGTCACGTGTTGGCACGTGACGGTTGAACAGCGGCTAGGAGACAAAGCGCAGAAAACAGAGGAAAGCTCGTTCCAAGCTACACGTGACCAGGGGTCACGTGCCTACACGTGACCGGCTTTCACGTAGCTACACGTGACCGGCTTTCACGTAGCTACACGTGACCGGCTTTCAAAGCCTATTTATTTAACAGAATCAAATTCTGAAGAGATCATTCAAATCTTTCCAAAGGAAAATGATTATTTGGAACCGATTGAACTAAAGATTTAAAGGTGATTAAATATCACCTATCTATGGAAAAATCTGGAACTTGGAGCCTACACGTGACCGGCTTTCACGTAGCTACACGTGACCGGCTTTCAAAGCCTATTTATTTAACAGAATCAAATTCTGAAGAGATCATTCAAATCTTTCCAAAGAAAAATGATTATTTGGAACCGATTGAACTAAAGATTTAAAGGTGATTAAATATCACCTATCTATGGAAAAATCTGGAACTTGGAAAGATTTCCCCTTAAAATCTAATCGAAATAACAAAGGAAAATCTTTGGATTTAAAATCCAATGGTGAATAAAATTCACCTAATAATCCAAAGATCCAAACGAATGGTGAATACAAATTAAATCTCTCAATGAAAGATTGATCAAAACTAATTGATTCTGCTTCTTCTCCTATAAATAGGAGCCAAGAGACACACACAGAGAGATATAGAGAGATAGAGACATAGAGAGAAAAAGAAATAGAGACTTTGGAAGAATTTGATCTGCTGCAGAAGAAAACCTTAGGTAAGAAAGGGAAGACTTCTAAAAAGAGAATTTAATTCTCAACATAGTTTAACTCTCATATTAAAAAGAAGAACTTAGTTCTCTTTTTAGTAGAGGATCTGCAAAGTGCACATCCCCCCATGAATTGAGAATTTAATTCTCATTGGGTTGAGATCCTGCCATGCAGATCCAAAACATAGAGAGGGAATGAAAGTTGGAGAATTTAATTCTCACAAAATTATAGGAATTTAATTCCTCTGAGATGAATTAGGGTTTAACCCTATGTTATAGGAATATAATTCCTTCAGAATGAACAGAATCAGGGTTTAACCCTAGTTAAGAACTTAGTTCTGTTAAAATAACATGAATTTAATTCCCTCAAGAAAGAAGAAATTAGGGTTTCACCCTATGACGGAATCTAATCCCTCAGAATATAAATTAGGGTTTAACCCTATCTAAGAGTAATTCTCTAAAGAAAGAAGGAATTTAGTTCTTTTAAAGTTATTATTAGGGTTTAACCCTATGACAGAACACAATTCTTCACATATATGAGGAATTTAATTCCCACAGGAAAATCAGAGTTCAACTCTATCAGAGAATATAATTCTGCAGAAGACAATGGGGATTTAATGAAGAATTTAATCAGAAATTGCAAAGGGGCAGGGTCACGTGCTACCACGTGACCCCTGGAAATATCCACAGAGAAGGGCTTTCGAGGCAATGCCTCACGTGACCCACGTGACCCTTGGCAGAAGCTTTAACACACAAACAATTAAATGCCCATCACGTGACAGCACGTGATGCTCCAAAGTATTCACCACTCTCGGCAGAACAAATAAAGGGGAGAGCGCCCTCACGTGCTACCACGTGACCCCTCTTACCTTAGTGCTTAACGCTAAATTGGACCCTCTGAATCCAGTGTTTAACACTGTTTTGCCTTAGTGTTCAACACTAACCAAAGAGCCTTTCTTGCAGTGTTTAACACTGAATTTCTTAGTGTTTAACACTAAATTAAATCTCTGTTAACAGAGTTTAACATTAATTTTCTTAGTGTTCGACACTAAATTAAAATCTCTGTCACCAGTGTTTAACACTGATTATCTTAGTGTTTGACACTAATTTGAGATCTCTGTTGCTAGTGTTTAACACCTGATTTGTTCTAGTGTTTAACACTAATTTGAACCCCCTGTTGCTGGTGTTTAACACTAACTTTAACCCAATTGGCTAAGTGTCTAGAGGCAAAGCCTCTCCTCTAATGGACCGACAGAGGGCCAATATCCTAAACATGATTGGACTTAGCCCAAGCTGGCCATAAGTCCTCAATTCAAATTCAACTGAGCCAATGGGCTCATAATATAATTAATTGGTCTTGATTCCAAATTGGGTCAAAGATTATTTAATCTATCTCGGTTTAAGGATACATCTCTTCACTCCTTTTGTCACGCCCCGCTTCCCAAAATACGGAATACGAGGGGTAGACAAGGCCAGCCATGCTCCTACGGTCAAGGAAAAGTCCTGCCGTAGTCACACTTCGGCTTCTAGCTTTTCATGGTAAACAGTAAATAATGCGCAGGTAATGAGAAATGCAGTAACTGAAGTAAATAATGTAAAGACTGACCTGAGGTGGAACAAATGAATGTAACTCGGGAAGGCAAGTCAAGAAGTCTGTGAAGCACTGGTCCAGGCTAAATCTTCTCCTCACGCTGAGCATGCATACTCAGGTCGTCAGAGCGACACAATAGCAATATAATATGTATAAAATCAAGTGACAGTTCTAACAGTGATAAAAGGTATGTGAAGCAGTAAATAAATAACATCATGAATATGCATGTGCAATAATCAACGCAGCGGAACAGTAAAGCAGTATAACGATATGTCATGTATGTCAACACAGTATATAAGGAATGTAAACGACAGTAACCCTATCAGTCTCTAAGTCTCACTGCACAGGTCAATAAGCCTATCGTCAATCCAAGTGTGAGAGTCAACCACTCGCGAGTGTCCTCCACCCAAGGGTAGAACCCAAGGGCAAGGGACCACGGGCCCAACATGTAACGAATGTATCACGGTGTATATAGCACATACCCTGTAAATCTCCATATAACTCCCTAAATATATAAGCCGGCATGGGACTCCCGAGATTCTGTTGAATTCACACTTGAACTACCCCACACCCCGTGGTCTACATCAAACGCTAACCATAACCCTAAATACTAATCGATCCGTGACAAGTCTGCGCGAGAACTGGAGGCAGGACCTCCATCAAGCACGTCCTGACTAATACCTAAGATAAATGACAGTGTCGGATGCCTTATCTGTGACATCTGTGCAAGCGCTTCCATAAGTGTCCCATACCACTTATAGTCACACGTACACGCATCCCACAGACGTCGACAATGCAATAGAATAAAAGGGACACTGATTGTGCACAAGTACGTATCACTTTCACTTAATCACGAATACACGAACACTGACGTACTTGCCACAATCAACACTAAAATCTAACACTAGGTAATTGCACGACATCACTGGATAATCACTATAATGATATAAATATGATATGATGCATGAACAGTATAAGAAGCACAACTAAGGTATCATAAAAACAACAGTCTATCACTTGCACGATTTATCATGAAACATATGTATATAATTTAGCGAAATGATAAACAGGTAGTAATTAATATGTTCAGTTAATTATCCATCTAATTTGGTTTCGAGCCAAACGGGTTTCAGGATCATTAGTTATAACTGTTTCATTTTAAGCGCTCGCGGCTAAAAATCCAATTTCAGAATCAGAAGTCCATTTCGCAACGCATTTTAACCCCAGCTGGGATCAGATTTTAGTGACGCTACAGTTGGATGAAATCTAGGGTTTTCAGTAAGGTTTTCAACGCAACAAACGGATCTTCAATCGCGTCTGTACGTTAGGAGTTATAATCTGTTTAATATTAACATGTCAATTCTGATTCTGCTGGGACTGTTATGTGTCCCGATCTTCTAAATTACAGATTAAATATCAAACAGTAACGAAACAGGATGAATTCAATTGTGTTGTCTAGCTAATAGATTTATCTACAATAAACAGCGGAGTTCCGCAACCTACGAGTTAAGGAAAACCTATGGTATCCATTACGGAACAGCAACTGATAACTGGAGTCGCTCTGGACTGCAGTCCAGAGTCGCATTCCGATCCAATTTTCATCGTGGTTTAAGTACAGGAATGTCTGGAAACTAGCATAGGGTTAAAGTTTGTCGAGTTAGCTTCGATTTGAGCCCTCGAACGCACCATTCTAATATGTACATGATTTATGGTAAAATTAACGATTTTCAGGTACAGTAGAAATTCAGTTTTACGGTTAAACTTAGGGTAGTTGTTTTAGTCGTTAACGATCAAATTATCCAACGAAAATCACACACTATGTTCAAAGTTATACGGGCCAACCAATACTGTTTAGTTCCGCCAAATTGGGGAAAGATTTCCTTAGAGAACAAGTATCGAACAGTTGTGTTGAATAATCTTACGGAAAAGAAAAGCATAATTCATATACGGTATTGATTTGTAACATATATAGAATAGCATGGAAGCAAGTAAAAACTTGCCTGGAGGTGGCAAGGCGATGCACGGCAGCGTAAAACAGCACGGTCGCGCGACGAATCGGCACTATGGCAGCAACAGCTCCGGGTGAGCACGGGTTGTCCGCGGTGGTCGCAACTCTTGATGATGGGCTGCTTGTGTGGTGGTGGCCGGAAGGTGGACTGTTGGCCACAGAGAGAGAGAGGGAATTGCTGAGGAAGAGAGAGAGAGATTTAGAGAGAGAATTACAGAGAGAGAGAGTGAAATGCAGAGTGAGCAATGGTGGGAGAGTGAGGGAGTGAGAGAGGGATCCAGAGAGTGAGAAATGAGAGGAAGATTGTGAGATCAGAGAGAGAGAGCTAGCTGAGGGTGAGAAAGAGGGTGAAAGAGAGGGAGAGTATGAGAAATGAGAGAGATGAAAGAGAGAAAAACAGGGGAAGGAGAGAGAGAGCAGCAGCAGAGAGGGAGTGCACAGATGGAGGGGGAGAAAGAGGGGCAGAGGAAGAGAGAGAGAGGGAGATCAAGAAGGAGGTGGTGAAGCTACGACGTGGAGGAGGTGATGGAAGAGTTGGGGATGCGCGTCGTGGGGTAACGGCAGCGTGAGCGAGGGGCGACGTGGGCGCGGGAGGCGGCGCGAGGAGCGCGCACGCGAGCGGGAAATTCGGCAGGGAGCCGTTGGAAATTTAAGGAAGAGGAACAGTGAAGGGGGGTTTGGGTCTGATGTGGGGAGAGTGGGCCGGGCCTGCAGACAAAAATGAATTTAAAAGAAAAAGAGACACGGGCCGGGCTCAGAGAAAATAGAGAAGGAAATTGGAGAAAAAGGGAGATGGGCTGCAGCTATAGAAAGGCTAAAGTTTGGGTTTTAAAATTTAAAGAATTAAAAGTAAGAAATGAGAACGTGCCAGTGAAATATTTTAAAGGGAATTTGGTGAAAATTTTGGGCTGGACAATAACTGAATAAAAGGGAAATTTGGAAAAACGGGCCAGGCTGGGAAAGATTTAAAAGGGAAAAATAAGAAATAGGTCGGGCCAAAATAAAAGGGAAAGAAATAATTTGGGGAAAGAGAAGCGGCCAAGGATTGAAAATGGAGTTGAATTAGAGGGAAAATGTAAAAGGGCCGGGAAGAACTGCTAGGCTGGTATTTTAAGATAAGAAAAATTTAAGTTTAAATACAACGTGAAAAGAGACGGGTGTCTAGAACTGAGGTTTATACTAATGAGACAGGAACACGAGAAATTGACATCAGGGTCTGAGAGGGGGAGGTACTATAATAGATTGGGTGTTTAAAACAATAACTTATTATAAATGAAATTTATAGGCAAAAAGAAGTACAGATATAGGTGTAAAAGAAAAAAATACGGTTATAGACGTACAAAAGGTTTCTGGGTATTACATCATACCACCCTTACAAAAATTTCGTCCTCGAAATTTAAAGAAACAATAGGTTATAGAAACATAAGCGAAAGTTATCATAGTTGCAAACTAACATATAAAGATTTACAAAAAAATCTGTGTACGAAGAAACTTAAAAAATGTATATATGAGTAAGAACAATATACGGAAAGATAGGTCTAATAAATATAAGGCAGGAACAACTATAAGGGTAAATACATGTACACGAGAATTTAGGCAACAATAGCGAATAATAATACCCAAGACTTGTTCAATAGAATCGAACCCAAATATGGGTACATACAAGCATATCAAAAGTAGCAAGGTAGAAATAATAAGTATAAGACACAATCATTTATAATAGTAAATATAGGCACAACTCCCGAAAATATAGTAACAACAATGAGATAATGATAGGTTAAAACATTTTAAGGTAATTTATCGATCGAATAGTTTTAAATCAGCTTAGAAAACTCACATAACGAAAACGGGGAACATGGAACAATATATGCGCAGTGTTAGTTTGCGCTACTGAAAAATATGTGAAATAGAGTAATCAATAACACACTCTCTTAATAAGTTCAAAGTACTGAAAACTAAATTTTTGAATAACCGTGTCCCTAAATATGATTAGGGAAAAAGGAAGATCCCTAAATATGATTAGGGAAAAAGGAAGAACACAAATAGATATAGGGCTAGATAGGTTATGATTATAAGGGAGTGTGGCTCAAACAGAAGGTTGAAGTGTGTCGACTTTAGGCTGAAGATCAAGGAGACTGGGATCGGGTCAGCATAGAAATTAAGGTGAGCAACAAAAAGACTACAAGACAAAAATATGGGGGAGACTAACGATCGGTAAGTCCTATGAATCAAGAATTTGAAAAGTTAATGAGCTCGGTAATTCATAAGGGAGGTCCTCCTCCCAGAAAGATCTCCAACAGGGTACAGACGAAAGATGAATGGTGGCTCATTCCCAGAATCAGGGTGCGGTATCTTCTAGTCGAATCGAGGATGAAAGCTATACAACGAGTAGGAGTGGACAGTCAGGAAGCTCGGCAGAAAATAAATGGGTAAGGGCAATAAACAAGTATCAAGTAAACCAATAATCAAAAGGTTTACGAATTCAGAAGATTTATTTCATTCAATAAAATTTGAAACAAGACATTCTCAAAGGCGGAAAGTGGCCCTAAAATATACACATTTTATTTGGCCAGAAAGACAACATCAAAAGATATCCCGTCGGTCGCGGTTGTGGAGATTCAGTAGGTTGCGGTAGACTCGCGCACTCAGGCAGGGGCGTCCATTCCCATATCGCCTCACAGGCATCGCCACTGGAAGTTCTTCAACAGCAGGGTCTTGCTCTTCTGGTTCTTCTTCCTCGGATAGAGCTTCTTCATCGAGATCCGATTCCATGTGATTTTCCTCTTCTGGGTTTTCTTCCGCTGGATTTTCTTCTATTGGTTCTTCCTCGGGGTCTTCCTCTATCGGGTCTTCCTCTATAGGGTTCTCTTCAGGATCTCTTTCGTCTTCGTCAGAATCGGCTATCATGTCAAATTCTGGGGCGGCTGCTCCTTCGTCCTCTGAATCATTTTTTTCGAAGTTGACCTGTGGACCATTGACCTCATCATCGGAACCCGTCAGTGTGTGATCTAAGGAAACGCATGACTGTGCATCCTCGTCTAGATGCGGCGCTGCTCCAGGGTGGGCCATGGCCTGAAAAGAAAAGTCATGATTAAACAATGGAATGAATAAGGAAATGGCCAAGTGTACAAGGTATGGAAGGATATGCGATGAAAGGAATTGAAAGCTCAGAATTTAAAATACTGTGATAATGAATAGAATTTGATATAGAGAAAGCATGAGAATGATACATATATCATGATTCAAATTTTATTTCATCCAACTAAAGTTCGACGGATACAAAGGTTCAAATGGAAGGA
The DNA here is from genome assembly GCA_030015575.1 of Agapanthus africanus. Lineage (NCBI taxonomy): Eukaryota > Viridiplantae > Streptophyta > Magnoliopsida > Asparagales > Amaryllidaceae > Agapanthus > Agapanthus africanus. Next base: position 17,694,188 of record JASDDO010000026.1, on the reverse strand, counting down.
AATATTCATAAAAGATGACAACATTATTATTGAAATTGGAAATCATAGAATTCTTCTTCGATTGCCAGAACGCTGCATCATCGTTACGCGAGTTGAATCCTGCGTTAGATCCGCCTTATGGTCGAAGTCCGAACTACGCGACAGTCCTCACTTGGCAGAAGTGGGGAGTGTGGATGAATCTCCTCCTTGTAGCTCCTTCCTTTCTGGGCAACTGTTGATGAAATGTTCGTCGGAACCGCATATCATACATTTCCCTTGGGCACGGCGACAATCCTTCTGAAGATGTCCTGGTCTCTTACAATATCCACAGCAAGGGTTCTTCTGATGCTTCTGTTGACGCTTCATCTTCTTCTCCTTTCCTCGTCCAATAGGGATCCCTTTATGATAGGAGACTCCCGCTGGGGTCTGACTCACCTGTCTTCTCAGTCCTTCAGCCAACAAGTCGTTCGTTCGCTCTTGGGCTTCCCTTAGACCTCTCAGTGCACTCAGAATCTCAACTGTCTGATTCTGGGGAGCGGAAACAGATGAAGAGTTGTTGGAAGACATGATCCTGAAACAACAATTTCGAGAATGATACGAGTCACCTGCTAAATGAATTAAAATATGATATGGATAGAACAAGGATTCAAGAATATCAGAGATGATGAATATCATTACAAGTGGGGAATCAACAGTATCACTTTAAGTCACTTGAATAGAGTACGGTAGTGCAATTGCCACCACGTACCCTTGTCAAGTCATCCGAAACCATAGTGAATGGATAGCTGAACACACGATGTGAATATGGATCAAGAATGACAAGTTTACAATCTAGACCGAGTGATGTCTTAGATTGCCAAACTCTACACGGAAAACTGCAATCTCAAACTATGCAAAACCTGGGCTCTGATACCAACTAAACCATGTCACGCCCCGCTTCCCAAAATACGGAATACGAGGGGTAGACAAGGCCAGCCATGCTCCTACGGTCAAGGAAAAGTCCTGCCGTAGTCACACTTCGGCTTCTAGCTTTTCATGGTAAACAGTAAATAATGCGCAGGTAATGAGAAATGCAGTAACTGAAGTAAATAATGTAAAGACTGACCTGAGGTGGAACAAATGAATGTAACTCGGGAAGGCAAGTCAAGAAGTCTGTGAAGCACTGGTCCAGGCTAAATCTTCTCCTCACGCTGAGCATGCATACTCAGGTCGTCAGAGCGACACAATAGCAATATAATATGTATAAAATCAAGTGACAGTTCTAACAGTGATAAAAGGTATGTGAAGCAGTAAATAAATAACATCATGAATATGCATGTGCAGTAATCAACGCAGCGGAACAGTAAAGCAGTATAACGATATGTCATGTATGTCAACACAGTATATAAGGAATGTAAACGACAGTAACCCTATCAGTCTCTAAGTCTCACTGCACAGGTCAATAAGCCTATCGTCAATCCAAGTGTGAGAGTCAACCACTCGCGAGTGTCCTCCACCCAAGGGTAGAACCCAAGGGCAAGGGACCACGGGCCCAACATGTAACGAATGTATCACGGTGTATATAGCACATACCCTGTAAATCTCCATATAACTCCCTAAATATATAAGCCGGCATGGGACTCCCGAGATTCTGTTGAATTCACACTTGAACTACCCCACACCCCGTGGTCTACATCAAACGCTAACCATAACCCTAAATACTAATCGATCCGTGACAAGTCTGCGCGAGAACTGGAGGCAGGACCTCCATCAAGCACGTCCTGACTAATACCTAAGATAAATGACAGTGTCGGATGCCTTATCTGTGACATCCGTGCAAGCGCTTCCATAAGTGTCCCATACCACTTATAGTCACACGTACACGCATCCCACAGACGTCGACAATGCAATAGAATAAAAGGGACACTGATTGTGCACAAGTACGTATCACTTTCACTTAATCACGAATACACGAACACTGACGTACTTGCCACAATCAACACTAAAATCTAACACTGGGTAATTGCACGACATCACTGGATAATCACTATAATGATATAAATATGATATGATGCATGAACAGTATAAGAAGCACAACTAAGGTATCATAAAAACAACAGTCTATCACTTGCACGATTTATCATGAAACATATGTATATAATTTAGCGAAATGATAAACAGGTAGTAATTAATATGTTCAGTTAACTATCCATCTAATTTGGTTTCGAGCCAAACGGGTTTCAGGATCATTAGTTATAACTGTTTCATTTTAAGCGCTCGCGGCTGAAAATCCAATTTCAGAATCAGAAGTCCATTTCGCAACGCATTTTAACCCCAGCTGGGATCATATTTTAGTGACGTTACAGTTGGATGAAATCTAGGGTTTTCAGTAAGGTTTTCAACGCAACAAACGGATCTTCAATCGCGTCTGTACGTTAGGAGTTATAATCTGTTTAATATTAACATGTCAATTCTGATTCTGCTGGGACTGTTATGTGTCCCGATCTTCTAAATTACAGATTAAATATCAAACAGTAACGAAACAGGATGAATTCAATTGTGTTGTCTAGCTAATAGATTTATCTACAATAAATAGTGGAGTTCCGCAACCTACGAGTTAAGGAAAACCTATGGTATCCATTACGGAACAGCAACCGATAACTGGAGTCGCTCTGGACTGCAGTCCAGAGTCGCATTCCGATCCAATTTTCATCGTGGTTTAAGTACAGGAATGTCTGGAAACTAGCATAGGGTTAAAGTTCGTCGAGTTAGCTTCGATTTGAGCCCTCGAACGCACCATTCTAATATGTACATGATTTATGGTAAAATTAACGATTTTCAGGTACAGTAGAAATTCAGTTTTACGGTTAAACTTAGGGTAGTTGTTTTAGTCGTTAACGATCAAATTATCCAACGAAAATCACACACTATGTTCACAGTTATACGGGCCAACCAATACTGTTTAGTTCCGCCAAATTGGGGAAAGATTTCCTTAGAGAACAAGTATCGAACAGTTGTGTTGAATAATCTTACGGAAAAGAAAAGCATAATTCATATACGGTATTGATTTGTAACATATATAGAATAGCATGGAAGCAAGTAAAAACTTGCCTGGAGGTGGCAAGGCGATGCACGGCAGCGTAAAACAGCACGGTCGCGCGACGAATCGGCACTATGGCAGCAACAGCTCCGGGTGAGCACGGGTTGTCCGCGGTGGTCGCAACTCTTGATGATGGGCTGCTTGTGTGGTGGTGGCCGGAAGGTGGACTGTTGGCCACAGAGAGAGAGAGGGAATTGCTGAGGAAGAGAGAGAGAGATTTAGAGAGAGAATTACAGAGAGAGAGAGTGAAATGCAGAGTGAGCAATGGTGGGAGAGTGAGGGAGTGAGAGAGGGATCCAGAGAGTGAGAAATGAGAGGAAGATTGTGAGATCAGAGAGAGAGAGCTAGCTGAGGGTGAGAAAGAGGGTGAAAGAGAGGGAGAGTATGAGAAATGAGAGAGATGAAAGAGAGAAAAACAGGGGAAGGAGAGAGAGAGCAGCAGCAGAGAGGGAGTGCACAGATGGAGGGGGAGAAAGAGGGGCAGAGGAAGAGAGAGAGAGGGAGATCAAGAAGGAGGTGGTGAAGCTACGACGTGGAGGAGGTGATGGAAGAGTTGGGGATGCGCGTCGTGGGGTAACGGCAGCGTGAGCGAGGGGCGACGTGGGCGCGGGAGGCGGCGCGAGGAGCGCGCATGCGAGCGGGAAATTCGGCAGGGAGCCGTTGGAAATTTAAGGAAGAGGAACAGTGAAGGGGGGTTTGGGTCTGATGTGGGGAGAGTGGGCCGGGCCTGCAGACAAAAATGAATTTAAAAGAAAAAGAGACACGGGCCGGGCTCAGAGAAAATAGAGAAGGAAATTGGAGAAAAAGGGAGATGGGCTGCAGCTATAGAAAGGCTAAAGTTTGGGTTTTAAAATTTAAAGAATTAAAAGTAAGAAATGAGAACGGGCCAGTGAAATATTTTAAAGGGAATTTGGTGAAAATTTTGGGCTGGACAATAACTGAATAAAAGGGAAATTTGGAAAAACGGGCCAGGCTGGGAAAGATTTAAAAGGGAAAAATAAGAAATAGGTCGGGCCAAAATAAAAGGGAAAGAAATAATTTGGGGAAAGAGAAGCGGCCAAGGATTGAAAATGGAGTTGAATTAGAGGGAAAATGTAAAAGGGCCGGGAAGAACTGCTAGGCTGGTATTTTAAGATAAGAAAATTTTAAGTTTAAATACAACGTGAAAAGAGACGGGTGTCTAGAACTGAGGTTTATACTAATGAGACAGGAACACGAGAAATTGACATCAGGGTCTGAGAGGGGGAGGTACTATAATAGATTGGGTGTTTAAAACAATAACTTATTATAAATGAAATTTATAGGCAAAAAGAAGTACAGATATAGGTGTAAAAGAAAAAAATACGGTTATAGACGTACAAAAGGTTTCTGGGTATTACACCTTTGATACTCGGCGTTGTAATTCCTCAACGTCTTCAAAGAGGTGACGGGTCCCGATGACCACATATTGATACGGACTGTGGGGTCCTTAAACTCATGGACTATGAGGTCCTTAACCTTGACTGAGATGTCTTAAAACTAACTTTGGACTGTGGAGTCCTTAAATCCATGGACTATGAGGTCCTTAACCTTGACCGAGATGTCTTAAAACTAACTTTGGACTGTGGAGTCCTTAAATCCATGGACTATGACGTCCTTAACCTTGACCGAGATGTCTTAAAACTAACTTTGGACTGTGGAGTCCTTAAATCCACGGACTATGAGGTTCTTAACCTTGACCGCAACGTCTTAAAACTAACATTGGACCGCAATGTCCTTAAACTACATATGGACCGCAACGTCCTTAAACTACCTGCTGACCGTGATGTCACTAAACTAAACAACAGGGCTCCCTTAATTGCTCTATTGTTGGATCTAAACGATCCCGTTAAGTTGATCTTAGTCCGAAAATTAGACCAACGTATCCTTAACAAATGTTTAAGTCGATCTTAGTCTCGAATGAGACTAATGTGTCCTTAAACCTAAACCCCCAAACCCAAATCTAAGATAATACGGATTTGGACTAGTCCACGCCCTACGGGCGACGACATAACTCAGTCTCCGTATACAATCCACGGGCAACCAAACATAAAATAAACGCACACGACACGAAGTGGCCATCTGGAGAAGGAGAAAGTGGTTACCGCGACGCGGTAGCGTAATTAACTGCAGGGGCTTGCGCCTGCAGGGAAGAGCGTCCCCACAATCAAAAACCCCTCAAGCGAGGGGGAATCTGACGAAGTCTGCTACATCGGACGCATCCGTTTAAACCTTCGATATACGGTGCCATAAATCAACTTGGCATCTTCGGAGAGGTAGACGGATAGCACCAATTAGCATCTACCCCGAACCTCAGGCGAGACGACCCCACGTGTCTTGGCCGTCGTTCGGAGGGGAACATAGCACATATGTGAAATGTGCGGAACCGAGACTAATACGATATGAGATACCGTATTCTATTCTCGCGATATATGATATCGGCCGGGTATATGTGATATAGCCGGGTCATCGGATCAAGTGTTGATTCGATGAATCGGTACATGTTATATTAGTCGGTTATATGCGATATAGCCGGATTGTCGGATCAAGTGATGATTCGATGATTAAATGTATAATTATATATGTGATATATTACATTACGTTAACTAATATAAGCTCGCTTTATTGATTCATTTTCTCACCGGATAATACATTGATATATATGCGATATATGTTAATTGTATTATTTTCTTTTGTTGCAAAATATATTATATATGTGATATATAATATTGTAACAAGTTATGATTACAAATACAATATGATTTATAGAGATTAAACAAGTTAGGGTTTGATTTGGGTTAGCATTTGGGTTAGCTTTTTCAAGAAGCTTTCTTTTGTTTTATGCTAAGATATTTTGTAGATATTTCTTAACCCAACCCAAACCCTTTACCTTAGGTTTATTCTCTACATGAGTTAAGCCCTTTATTTCTTAACTCAAGGTTGTTTTGTAAACACAACAATAATTCATTATTCATCACAAAAGGTTTCATCTTCTTCTTCCTCCTTGAAAAGCTTACTAGCTTTTGTGTTTGTGATGATTTAGTGTGAGAAATTGAAAATAAAATAGAGCTAAATTCCTACTTCATCATCCTCATCTATTCTAGCAACTTAGATTAGGGTGTTCACTTCACTGATAAGTTGTTTAGTAAAGTGTAAGCTTGGGTTTAAGATTCTTCAAGGTAGATCATCTTCGAAAAGGAAGACTTCTAGCAAGCATGGATCATTCGGCTTGTGGAGCCTCTCTAGAGTCCGGAAGTTCATGGATCGCGGCGAAGGGACTACTACTCGGGGCTTATGAAGCGAAGGAACGGACTACAAAGGTTGTAATCCCTTTCTCTTAGATGTAAAGATGTTTACATGCTTTGTTAACCCTAATTATCTAGCAAAGATTCTCGCTTTAGATTGTTCGGCACTTGAAAATTTTTAATTCGGCATGGTTGATGCCTTATAGACCCTTGTGACAGTGTCTAGTAACCCTACACTGGTATCAGAGCCTAGATAGAGCATTAGGCGACGTGTATACGAAGTTAAAAGTCCGATCGAACCTCGAAACGTCAAATTTGACCCCCTCTCTGGAAATTTTTTTACAAGGGGTTTTTTTCTCTATTAAAAATACTCAGAAAATTAAGCAGGTGGTTCTATGGATAACTGTGAAATACGAACTCCTAATTCCCTCAAGTCGCCACGGAACCGCGGCAATACCATGCTTTGCGCGGCGATTCCGCGGCCGTACTTGGGTATTAGGGATAGATGTTTCTTAGTAACATCCGTAGGTATTACTAAATGCTTCTGGGAATTTTTAATATTAATCAAGTGTTGAGTTTTCTGGAGATCTTAAGAATTCGTTGATTTGATCGGAAAGTTTAACATTGTTTAGTTTTTCGGATAATTTAGAACGTGTTAAAAGGTTCGAACGGATATCAATAACTCAATTTTTCCCCTGTCGGAAAACTTTCAAGTGTTGGATTTTTCCTGAGTTTAAAACTTTCAGAAAATCATGCAAGCGAATCTGTGGACTTGCTAGAAGAACGTAACCTTAACTCGATTATGTGACCGTCAAAACTGCCACTGAACCCTAGAGTTTGTGGTAGTTTAGCGTTGCCACATGTGAGGCGTTGGTTTGACCCTTCTACGGCTGGTTCATTGGCGGAGTGACATGTTCTGAGATTTTTGAACTCCGTTCAAGTGTTGAGCTATTTGGAAAATCTTGGGTATTTGATTATTCGATCGGAAAGTTTAACATTGTCTATTTATCTGGAATGTGATACAATATGTGGAATTCATATAGTTAGGCATGAAATGCGAAGTATGTGATATTTCGGATTTATGATGTCTAAAGTGATTGTGGATTCCAAATGTTGTAGTTTTATAGTTTCTTTTCTGTGACCGTAAGCGTAGTATGTGGTGTATCGCCGGCTTCGTTGCTATACATCAACAACAATCGGGATACGCATACTTGCTTACGTTGATGATATGAGATATTATGTGTTGGTGTGATATGTTATATTAGATCGTCGTGTTATGAATAGCCGGGGTTTTATGTGAGATGAGGGTGTTCTTTTTCATTCATGTAAAATTCATTGTATGTAATATTCTTTTATTGGGGCACTTCCGGGTTGAGGTTGATGTCACCATTGTATATTATTTACTTTTCCGCATTAGGTAGACCCGAGGAGGGGAGCATAAGTAACCGGGTTTTAGGGTCCAGTGGGAGGCCATCTCGAGGAGTCGAGACTGGGTCTCTTAACCCTAGAATTGGCAGTGTTGCTTGCCGCTCTCGTAGGGGTCTAGGGATGTGGGTTTGGCTATTCATTGCGACTGTGGAATCCGTGTTTTATACAGGCTTGAAATAAAACACGGACGTCCTAATATATCCAATATTTCATATGTTATTTTCTGCTGCTATGTTCTGTGATGAGATCATATTACTGCCTGAGATGAATGCTTATACTATATATATATGTGATGATATATAAATATTACTGCTTCCGTTTTTTCTATGATGCTTAGGAAGCATAATTGATGGGATTTATTAATGAGATTAATAAAAGAAAAGAAACCTAAAAGATGTTGTAGAATCAAAACTTTATAAAAGGGTAGCTACAGTCTTGCTTTGCACAGCGGTATATATGATATACCCTGCACCTTATTCGATGAGGAAAGAGCCGAAATCCCTTCACCGGGAGTGACCTCTTTAGCAAAACTGGCATATGCTACAAACTCACAGTTAGTTTTTGATTGCTTCTATAGTTCTTGCTTTGCACAGTGGTATTTGTGAAATATCCTGCACCTTATTCGATAAGGAAAGAGTCGAGATCTCTTCACCGGGAGTGATCTCTTTAGAGAAACTAGAAAGAGCCTAAAAAAATACTCCTTTTCAAAATCACTTGTTTCTACAACGATATCAAGTTCATTACGCTCATGGTTTTTCTGAAAAACCTACGTAGCCCTCCGACATTTCAGATAGATATTACTTAGTATTCGTACTACGTTTGTTGGCCTGCGTCAAGGCGTAGTGTGCGGTAGCTAACTAGTACTTATCTGTAACATGAGATGTGATTGGATTAGAGTAGTCGTACGACTTTGTTGGCCTGCGTCAAGGGTCGTATGGGTGGGTTTAATTCAATCAAGAAATGTACGTGTTGAACTTGACTAGCGGACTATGGTTTGTTGGCCTGCGTCAAGGTCATAGGACGCTAGGGGTAAAAGCATTATCGGGAATTTCAAGTGTTGAAATTTGCAATGAGATTGCATACCTTGTATGAGATAGATGGTTCCCGATACCCACTGCGAGTAAGAGTTACTCCTGGGAGAATTTTACACATGACAATTAGCCGATCAAGTAGGTGTCTGGAAAGGTGTTAACGGGGTTATGCCTCTGGGAAAATGAGGTTTATTTTAATTAGGTTCGTGCGAAAGCACGGGGAACCTCCCTCAAAGTACCAACACTGATCTGGCTGAAAGATTGGCGAACTTTTAAGGTGTAATTAATCCCGGCTAATCTTACCTTTTAGGGTTTTAAGGAAGATTTGATAAAAAGCAGTGGGAAACATCCTGACTAGATAAGATAATAACCAATCTAATCTTGCAAGAGCATACGCTAAAATGTTTTCTTCTCTCTCTCCAGGTAGCGACCAAGTCAGGCCTTAATCAAGATAATAACATGGATGTATTGACTGAACCCGTTTATTATACTGAGCAGGGGAACGTTGATCCCGTTCTTTCTTATAAGTGTTATAAGACTGGGCAGGAAATAGCAGAATATCCGGATTCTCACGCCGCCCAAACGAAGAATAAGCATGCTGATGCATCTTCTTCAGGTGTGTTAGTTATCGAGAACTGTTTCACAGTTCACTCTACGTCCTGGGTATTAGATACCGGATCAGGATCCCACATATGTAATATGTTACATGGGCTACGAAAAGATAGGGAACTGGGAGAAGGTGATCTTTCCCTAAGAGTAGGGAATGGTGCAAATGTTGCAGCCAAGACAGTTGGCGAATATCACCTTGTATTACCAAATGGTAATACATTGGTTTTGAACGGGTGCTATTACATTCCGACCCTGATATGCAGCATTATATCCGTTTCTTTATTGAATAAAGAAGGATATAATTTTGTAATACAGGATAATGTTATGAACATATTCCTGAATCAAAAGTTGATTGGATCAGGATCGTTAAATAATGGCATATACGTTCTCAACCAAACTACAGTACTTAATGTACAAAATATACACAAGAGGAAGAGTTCAGAAATGAACGAATCCTTCTTGTGGCATTGTAGACTCGGTTATATCAATGTGACACGGCTAGCTAAATTGTATAAGGATGGATATTTGAATCCGTTCGAATTTTCATCTTATGATACTTGCCAGTCATGTCTCAAAGGCAAAATGACCAAAACTCCGTTTAGTAGACACAGAGAAAGAGTTACAGAACTCTTGGGGCTGATACATAGTGATGTATGTGGACCCATGTCTACACATGCCAGGAATGGTTCTTCCTACTTCATTACATTCACTGACGATCTCTCAAGATACGGACATGTGTTCCTGATGAAACACAAGTCTGAAGCTTTTGAGAAATTGAGGGAATATAAGCACGAAGTAGAGAACCAAACGGGCAAAAGTATTAAAATCCTACGATCTGATCGAGAAGGAGAATACTTGAGCAATGAGTTTTTGGACTATCTAAAAGAGAATGGAATTCTCTCTCAGCTTACTCCTCCCTATACACCACAGCACAACGGTGTATCGGAGCGGAGGAATCGCACCCTGTTAGATATGGTGCGCTCTATGATGAGCACAGCTGAGTTGCCTATTTCCTTCTGGGGATATGCACTGGAGACAGATGTTGACCTATTGAATATGGTTCCCACCAAATCTGTGCCAACCACTCCATATGAGATATGGAAAGGAAAGAGACCATATCTTAATTATGTTAGGATATGGGGTTGTCCGGCATATGTGAAAACACAAAATCCGGAAAAGCTCGCGGCAAGGTCTATTCTGTGTAAGTTTATTGGATATCCCAAACATTCGCGCGGGTATATCTTCTACCACACCGAGGAACAAAATGTGTTTGTTTCTCGGCATGCTACCTTTTTAGAAAAGGAATTTCTTGCAAAGGAAATTAGTGGCAATGAAGTAGAACTGGAAGAAGTTCCAGCGACACAAACTGCAACTGAAGATTTAGTGGAACCAGAGGATTCAGTAGTTCCCAACGAACCCCAGCCTCTCCGTCGATCTAGTAGGGTTTCTCATCCATCTGAGAGATACTACGGTTTTCTCGTTGATGGTGGGAGCGAGAATTGCATCATGGAAGATGATGACCCAACTAGCTTCGAGCAGGCCATCACGAGTGGGGACTCTGTGAAGTGACTGGATGCAATGCGCTCTGAGATGGAATCCATGTACACCAACAAAGTATGGACTTTGGAAGTTGCTCCTGAAGGGGTAAAACCCATTGGGAGCAAATGGATCTTTAAGAAGAAACTTGGTGTAGATGGAAAAGTAGAGACTTTCAAAGCTAGACTTGTTGCAAAGGGTTTTGGTCAACGACCAGGTGTGGATTATGACGAAACTTTTTCTCCAGTGGCTATGCTTAAGTCCATCCGGATCCTACTTGCCATTGCTGCATACCATGACTACGAAATCTGGCAGATGGATGTTAAGACCGCCTTTCTAAATGGTGATTTAGAAGAGTGTGTGTACATGACTCAGCCAGAGGGCTTCGTAGACAGTGGGAGCAGCGGAAAGGTGTGCAAGCTGCTTAAATCCATCTACGGGTTAAAGCAGGTATCGCGGAGTTGGAACATCTGCTTTGATGTTGTAGTCAAAGAGTTTGACTTTATCAAAAACGTAGATGAACCTTGTATATACAAGAAGGTTGCAGAGAGTAAGGTTGTCTTCCTCGTATTGTACGTGGATGACATACTCTTGATAGGAAATGATGTTCCTATGCTGCACTCGGTCAAGCTCTTCTTATCAAAAAGATTCTCAATGAAAGATCTAGGTGATGCCTCGTGCATACTGGGAATAAAGATCTATAGAGATAGATCTAAACGAATACTGGGATTGTCCCAATCCAGGTACATTGACATCATACTAAAGAGGTTTAGTGTGGAAGAATCCAAGCGTGGGAACCAACCCATGATCTCTGGACTCACTCTCTCCAAAGAGATGTCTCCCAAGACTGATTTGGAGAGAGCTCGCATGCAAGGGATACCCTATGCTTCGGCAGTAGGCTCTATCATGTACGCGATGCAATGTACCAAACCCGATGTAGCATACTCACTAAGTGTAGTGAGTAGGTATCAAGCAGATCCTGGAGAGAATCACTGGATAGCTGGGAAGAACATTCTCAAGTACTTAAGAAGGACTAAGGAGATGTTCTTGGTGTATGGTAACGGTGAACTCCAGGTGGGGTCCTTTACCGATTCAAGCTTCCAAAGTGATAAGGACGACTCTAAGTCGCACTCGGGATTTATCTTTACCCTCAATGGAGGGGCGGTGTGTTGGAAGAGTTCCAAACAGGAAACCGTTGCAGACTCGACGATGGAGGCTGAATACATCGCTGCCAACGATGCTGCCAAAGAGGCTGTCTGGATGAAGAAGTTCATCACTGAACTTGGTGTGGTTCCATCCATTGAGCATCCAATACCTTTGTATTGTGATAACAATGGAGCTGTGGCTTTGGCCAAGGAACCCAGATCCCATCAGAAGTCCAGACATATTCTGAGGCGGTATCACCTGATCCGGGAGATAGTTGATCGCCGGGTGTTTACCCCAATCAGAGCAAAGCACTGTTCAAATTCCAAGGCGGGAAACGAAGCAACGCTTCTGTTTCCCCCAATTAGAGCAAGAAACGAAGCAACGCTTCTGTTTCCCCCAATTAGAGCAAATCTCTGCTCTGAAAAATTAAAGTGAAAATTAAAAATTAAAAATTAAAAATTAAAATAAATGAAGCAACGCTTCAGATTCCCTGCACTGCGCACAGAGCGCCACGTGTCAAAATCAGACACGCCAGCGCAGGGAGTGCAGCACCCAAGACAGCGCACCCAATCAGAGCAAGGCTCTATTTAAAACAAAATTAAAAGAAGCAACGTTTCAGATGATCTACACTCTGCGCTGCGCGACACGTGGCAGCGCAGTTGCGCTGCGCTCTACGCTGCGCGACACGTGGCAGCGCAGTAGCGCTAGCGCAGTTGCGCTGCACGACACGTGTCAGCGCAGTTGCGCTGCACGACACGTGGCAGCGCAGTAGCGCTAGCGCAGTTGCGCTGCGCGACACGTGTCAAGCGCAAGTGCGTTTGCGCAAAACAGAATTAAAATTCCAGTAAGATCTTTCTGATCTTGTTAAAACAAGAAGATTGTCTTCTGTAAAACAGAAGCCCTTGGATCAAAGATCCAACGGTGGGGAAAAATCCCCAAATCACTCGGAGAAAGATCTCTCTAACCAATTTAACAAATTAATGGGCACTATATAAAGGCCCATAGACCCCAATTCCAAAAGGATACAGAGATAGAAAAACAGAGACAGAAACAAAGAAAACAGAGAGAGAACTCCTCTAAAGAATTTTGAGAAGAACTCAAAAAAAGAAAAAGGTAAACCCTTTGAATAAAGAAGAATTTCTTCTGAAAAGATCATTGATCTAAGAACAAGATCAAGGATCTTCAATAAAAAAATAATAATAATAACAAAGGCATTGCCTTTTTTATGAACCATTGGTTCTGGAATCTTAAAGATTCTTTTCTTCCAAAATTGGATCAAGATATTAAAACAGTGCCTTGCACTTGCAAAATCTGCACTGTTGCGCTCTCGGCTTGGCGCAAGCCACCAGAGAGCGCCACTTGTCAGCTCCAGAACGACTTGCGCTATGTGCTTTTAAAATAGAGCACTGCTCTCTGAAATTGGCGCAACTCACCAAAGCACGCCACGTGTCAGCAGCGCAACAGCGCAGCGCACTGCGCTTGCGCTCACCAGAGCGTGACACGTGTCACCTCCACAAGCGCTTGCGCTCATTAATTGGCGCAAAGCGCCTGACAGGCCACGTGGCCACTGTTGGATAATTAACGCACTGCATTATTGAAAAGAAGGGCCGAGCCCAATTAAAAAAGGCCTAGCAGGCCTAATAAAATGCCATGCATTATTTTGAAAGAAGGGCAGAGCCCAAACAAAGGTCTGTCAGACCAAAAAAGATGTTGTGCATCATTTAAAAAGGGGCAGAGCCCTAATTAAGGCCTAATAGGCCCAATGCAAATAAAATGTTGCACATTTTTTAATTGGACTTAGCCCAATTCTGGCCGCAAGTCCTCAAATTAAATTGACTGAGCACGGCTGCTTTCTTAAATCAATTTACACCTGGTTCAAGGGTACATCTCTGAACTCCTCTGACATCTGTCGTTGTAATCCTTCAACGTCGTCAGAGAGTTGATGGGTCCCAACGGCCATACATTCAATGGACCACCACTGTTCCCCTCCGAAAGGCGGCGCACAGGACCGCGTTGTCCTGTCGCTGGGATTCGGGGCAGATGCTATTTGGTTTTATCCGTCCACCTCTCCGAAGATACCAAGTTGATTTATGGCACCGTGTATCGGAGGTTTAGACGGATGCGGCCGATGTAGCAGACTTCGTCAGATTCCCCCTCGCTTGAGGGGTTTTTGATTGTGGGGACGCTCTTCCCTGCAGGCGCAAGCCCCTGCAGTTAATTACGCTACCGCATCGCGGTAACAACTTTCTCCTTCTCCAAAATTTCACTTCGTGTCGTGTGTGTTTGTTTTGTTTGTGGTTGCCCGTGGATTGTATACGGAGACTGAGTAATGCCGTCGCCCGTAGGACGTAGATTAGTCCAAATCCGTATTTACTTAGATTTGGGTTTGGTGTTTTTAGTTTAAGGATGCATTAGTCGCGTTGCGACTAAGATCAACTTAAACGTTCGTCAAGGATACGTTAGTCCTGTTTCGGACTAAGATCAACTTGACGTGATGATCGATTTAATATCTGGCCGTTGGGACTCATCACCTCTCTGACGTCGTTGAAGAATTACAACGACAGGTGTCAGAGGAGTTCAGAGATGTACCCTTGAACCAAAGTTGATTTGGGGTTTTATCATTCATTTAAATGTCTAAGAATACGTTAGCCGTATCTGGGGCTAAGATCAACTTAAACGGGACCGTTTAGATCCGGCAAAAGAGCATTTGGAGGCTCTATTGTTCCAGTTTAGGGACGTAGTGGTCCATTTTCCAGTTTAGGGACGTGGTGGTCCATCGCCAGTTTAGGGACGTGGTGGTCCATCGCCAGTTTAGGAACGTGGTGGTCCATCATTAGTTTAGGGACGTTTCGATCCGTCGTTCCCATTTAGGGACGAATATTAGTTTAAGGACGTCTCGGTCCGATATTAGTTTAAGGACGTCTCGGTCCGATATTAGTTTAAGGACGTCTCGGTCCCATATTAGTTTAAGGACGTTCCGGTCCAATATTAGTTTAAGGACATTCTGGTCCAACGCCAGTTTAGGGACGTAGTGGTCCATCATTAGTTTAAGGACGTCTCGGTCCGATATTAGTTTAGGGACGTCTCGGTCCGATATTAGTTTAGGGACGTTTCGGTCCGATATTAGTTTAAGGACGTTTCGGTCCATTTAGATGTGTGGTCGTTGGGACCCGTCACCTCTTTGACGTCGTTGAGGAATTACAACGAGGGATGTCAAAGGAGTTCGGAGATGTACCCTCGAACCGGTCGTGAATTGGTTTAGGAGAGCCATTTTGCTCAATCAATTTAATTTAAGGACTTACAGCCAGGATTGGGTTAAGTCCAATTTTTTTTATTTATTTATTTTGGGCTTTGCCCGACTAGAAAATCAATCCAAACAGGGCTCTGCCCCTTTATTATTTTGCAATTTGATTTGGGCCAGGCCCTTTTAAATAATGGATTGCATTTGTGCAGAACATCAAGAATTTTTCAGATTTAAGAACAAAAGTGCATAGCACTTTTGATCTAAATTTGGATCAAAGGAAAACAAGTTTTTCTTCTTGTTTTTCCTGATTTCACAGAACCAAGGGTTCATAACAAGTGCAAGGCACTATTTATTTATTTTCATTTATTTCCCCTTTTCTCTTTTTTTTTTATAAATCCTTTGTTCTTCAGAGATTTTTCTCTTAAAAGGGTTTTTACCTTTCTTCTTTTTTTTGTTCTTGAATAATCTCCAAGAGTTCTCTTTTCTTCTCTTTTTTTTTTTCTAGAAGTCGATTATCCAAGTTGATGCCGATCGAATGAGGTCTGGAGTCCTATTTATAGTGCTCACAAATTTGTTGAATTTGTTAACAAGATCTTTTCTGAGTGATTTTGGGAATTTTCCCACCGCTGGATCTTTGATCCAAAGGCAGAAGAAAATCTTCTGGTTTTGGAAAGAACAGAAAAGATTTCATAAATTTTAATTCTGTTTCTGCGCAACTCCCCAATGAATGACACGTGTCGCGCAGTGGAAGGCTTGCGCAACAGTGCTTGCGCAACTGCGCAGACACGTGTCGCGCAGCGGTGCACTTGCGCAACAGTGCTTGCGCAACTGCGCAGACACGTGTCGCGCAGCGGTGCGCTTGCGCAACTGCGCAGACACGTGTCGCACTGTGGACCGCTTGCGCATTGCGCAACGCACGGAATTTGAAGCGTTGCTTCAGAAAATTTGAATTTTCAATTTTCAAAATTCAAATGATCCTTGCTCAGATTGGGGGAACAAATGCCCCCCCACCGTTGTGCTTACGTGGCGCGACGTAAGTGCAACGGTGGCGAGATCTTAGCCGTTGGATCAAGGGGGGTCAGTTGAAGGGGCGCAGGCGCCTATAAATAGGACCCTTGGTCCTTGGTAATTTTTCTTACCATCTTCAAGAATTTTAACTCTCAGAGCCTTGCTCTTGCTTAAAAAATTTTCAGAGCCTTGCTCTTGATTTCTCTCAAGAACTTTCAAGTTCAGAACTTAGAATTTCTAGGTAAAAAAAAAATCAGATTAATTCAAATTAAATTTAATTGACAGAGCCTTGCTCTTGTAGATCTTGGATCTAAAGAAAACCCCTTTGGGGTTTCTTCAACAGAGCCTTGCTCTTGGGATCTTTGATCTAAAGAAAACCCTATTGGGGCTTCTTCACCAGAGCCTTGCTCTCAAGATTTACAGAGGTCCTGTTCATGGGTTTTGACCCATGAACAGAGCTTTGCTCTTGGATGAACTGAAATTTTTTTTATGAGTTTTCATGGATTTTTCAGGATTTAAAAAAAAACTTCAATTCTTCTAAGTGTTGATGGATTTTCGATTATCACCACAGAGCCATGCTCTTTTAAGGAATCTTGTTCCCCTGAGACCAGAGTTTGACAAATGTCACTCTGTGACAGAGCTTTGCTCTAAAAGAGGAGATTTTCTCTTTGTCTCTGGGGACTTCCCCACCAATGGGTGTATCCTATTGGGAACTTTTTATGAATTGACAGTCCCATCTAATGATGGGATTGTCTTATTAAATGATGCACATCATCCAGATTTTGTGGGTCCCCCTTTGGTCCCCTACCCACTGCATCACAGTGTGGAGCAAGATTTTTATTTTTTTTTAAAATGCCAAGCGTTAGGCCACTAATGATGTATATTTTTTTATCTTTCCACAGAAAACATGTCTGACGACTTGTCTTTTCCCTTCGTTCGCTCGGAAGGAGGGTTCCCCCATGCGCCAATGGATCGGGTGGTGTTCGCTCTTATTAAAGATCACGATCCTGAGTGCAAAAAGCTCCATCTGTGGGGAAGGTGGTATAGCCAGATCATCCAAGGCCGTCGCAGTTTTAGTTCCGCCGCGCCTTCTGAGCCCATTGTTACGATTCCTTATGCGGACGAACCCCCGGTGAAGTATGCCGTGGAGGTTAAGAATTGGAATTCTGATGACCTTCTTCAGCCTGCAATCGGCGCCATCCCCGTGCAGCCGCCGCCGGCGATAGATATTCTGGGGAGGCGAATCTGTCAGGGCGAAGCACGCCCTTGGGGACAGGCTTATAACATTGGAATGATCCCGCGACCCCCCGCCGGATATTTGCAGTGGGCCCGGTACATTCTATCGGCGAAGAGGACCCACCTAACGAAGATTGGTCTATACTCGGCCGTCTTCGTCTCGCTCTTCGAGTACCCCTCTCCTCCAACGTGGTGGATAAAGGCCTTTGTTGAACAATGGAATATCCCTACCCATACCTTCCTGATGGCGGATAAGGAAGTCTCTATCTCTTTGGAGGAATTTGCCGAAATTTCAGGTCTGCCAATGAGGGGAGAGCACTACGAGGAGTTGCTTCCTCCTGACGAGTATGTCTTTGCCACCAAGCAGCTGGTATTTGACTTAACCCCGGAGAATGCCATTCAGCATCAGCATCCGGGTTTGGTGAAGGTGTTGGAGATCTATGAGGAACTCCATTTGGAATCGGGAGACAAGGGCGTCAGTTTCGCAGCTTTCATTGCTCGCTTTATCCGCCCGGAGTTCTTATCAGAGCAGAGCGAGAAGTTCGCTCAGCTTGACGACCCCTTCGGTTTCGGTTTGGATCGCCGACCCGTATCGGAGAATAACCAGAGGGATTTCTATCTCCCCAATGCTTCCATCGTCGCTTTCTCGGAAATCGCCGTCCCCGGCATGGATGAGGAAACCTTCTTTATTGGGTTCTTGGGCTTGTGGTTATGCAACTTCGCGCTCCCTATGCACCCGCGCTTCATGCGGCCCTCTGTCTTTTACCCGGCGCATCGGATGGTGGCCGGTCTGCAGTTGTCGGTAGGAATTGCTAGGTTAGCTTACCTTTATCATGGACTCAGCGTAGCGGCGGACGCCAATGATCCTGGGGCACAGCCTGCTAACTTCCCGATGCATTACTTCGTTTCTTGGATGGAGATGCACGTGCGAGGGGTGTTTGGCGCCCACAAGAATCCTCCATTCTTCGAGAAGTACAGACTCCCGAGAGTCATACGGTTAGTCGGGGCTTCAATTGTGTTTGCATCCCCGCGGGATTCTAGGGGACTCCTCCTGCGCCCACATTTGGTCGGAGCGACGATTTCTTTCGTGGATAAAGTTATCACCATATGCTCGGAGACTACTAAGTCGGTGGTGCCCCTACGTGACGAGTTTAAGGGCGGGGCTTCTGTACTGAAGGCTCGGGAAATCCTCCATCTCTACTCCATTCGGCCGGGCTACCTAGTGTTTCGGCAGAATGAGACGGCTTTGTTTATGAGGTATAATCCGCATCGATTTGCCCAGCAATCAAGCTACAACCAGGGGATCCCGATGGAAGCCTTCTTGGAAACGCCCGTGGTTGGCCCAGCGGGGATAAAGAATGCGATGCATCACTTTATACGGCTTAACACAGGTTCCTATTTCTTCATTAGTGAACCCAGCTGTGTCCCTAAGATGCTTAATTCATATGTGGCCTGGTATGCACACGCTATGGGCCCAATCATTTTAATGGAGAAACGCCTGCTGGTTGACCGTAGGGGTGCGCCTCCTGGCGGTGATCGTAAGGCTCCCTTGCAGCCAAGGACCCAGGTCACCCTCCCGATAAAAGATGCCGGAGCTGACCGACCACGCGTGTTGGCTCCTCCGCGTGGATTGCCACTGTCTACTACGGTGGATGCACCAACGGCGCCCCGTGCTCCGACAAAGACGGTTAAAGTGGTATCGCCAGAGTCGGGCGCAGGAGCGGATATCGGGACTCGCCGCCCGAAAGTGACTGCCAAGCGCAAAGCTGCTCCAAGTGGATCTAAAGCTGGCGGACAGAAGAAGAAGAAGTCCACCCTATCCCTCGATGCGATCCTCAGCTTAAAGCCTGCGGCTTCTCTTGCCGAGGCCATATGCGAGTACGGCAGCAATGAGGGCTTTATGGTGGACCCTGAGGACACCAATTTAGCTGCCGCCATCGCAGCTTCGGAGCGATCGGCGAGGCTTGAAGCGATGTTAAGCAAACTCGCTGAGTCGGGTAATCATCAGCCGCTTTATTTGTCATTTCATTGCATTTTTTATCATTACCTTTAACTGATATTTGCTCCCTTTTCAACAGGTGTTTCTACCGAAGAGGCTATTGCTGCCTCCCTGAAAACCTTCCAGGAAGAGGAGGAGAGGCGTGCCCTGGCAGGTGTTGGTATGCTCCACCCCTTTTCTTTTTTTTTTATAGGGAAAGTTTGTTATTTCTTCTGGTGGTCAATTTAACCTTCTTTTGTTTCTTTACAGGGGCTATATCAATTGATGCGGGGATCCTTCCCGAGCTTGCCACCGAAGCCCCGGCTCCGTCGAAGCTGCCGCAAGAGCCTCAGCTTGACGCAACGACGAGGGATGCTCTGAAAAATCTGGAGGCATCCCTCTATACGGATGAGGATGCTTCAATTAAGGCCGCCCTAGTGTCATCCGTCTCAACGGCTCGGGAGGAGCGGAAGCGGTTGAGACGTGAAGCAAAGGCGCGGAAAGCTGCTTTGGCCACGGGAGCGGGCCCTAGCACCATTCCTCGCGCTAGTACTCCTTCCGAAGAGCCTCCTGTTGCCCTGTCTACTGCTCGTCGGCAAGTGGCGCGCGCGGTTCGGAGCGCCAATGATAAATCTGCTTCAGGTAGTACTCCTTTCAGAACCTTGTTGTACGAATTGTAAAGCTATTGGCTCATACGTATCCCATCTTGCAGGGTCAAGTCCAACTGAGGGGGAGGCGGAGACGACCGTCGAACCCAGGGGAGCGGAGGAAGCGGTACCTGCTGAACCCGAACCGACAGTGAGCAACGTTGTCGGGGTCATGGGGCCTGGAGCCGAGATTGAGGGACCTGCCGCGGAGAGGGTCATTGATGTCGCACCTGAAGTGGCGGCAGATGAGATGATTGTCTCAACCGAGCCGAAGGCGGTAGAGGGCGAGGTGCTTGAGGCTGGGGACCTCGTGGTGCCGATGGACGAGGCAGCTGCGACCGCCGATCCTGAGGGAGCAGCGGGTGAGGCGGCCATGATTCCTGAAGACGGGCTAGGCGCTCCTTCTCAGGAATCTGGCAATGTTCCTATCATAGCCCTCGCTGCCTATGGTCCCCCGCCGCCTGTAGAGCTTGTGAGCATAACAACGGTTCCCCTCGAGTCGGGTGACGAAGCTACAGGCGGTGGCCTTCCGTCAGTAGAGGAAGGGATTGCCTCCGTTTCTGCTGGCAGCTTGTCGGGTAAATTTTGAATGACCAATGTTCTTCGTTTATATATACCTCACAATCTCTTTTAACCAGTTTGTCTTTGTTTTAAACGCAGGTGCGGCTAGTGCCGATGCTCCATTGCCTGAAGGCACACCGTCAACTACTGCTTTGGCGGTGGTCGCTCCTCAGCCTTCCCTTGTGCCATCGCGGATGTCGGAAGGTATGAATTTACGACTTATGCATTAATCTTTTAACGTGTAGCTTATGTACTAACGTTATACCACTATGCTCTTTTCAGGAGTGTTCTTCGATCATCTATACCAAGTGTTGCTCCCACACTTCTCCTTCCCATCCGAGCTCGCTTCTCCCTCTAGTGGTACCGGTAAGTGCTGTCTTGATCTCTTTCGAGGGAATATAGGATCGTATCTGACTTTTCCTCTTCCTGGTTGCAGTGCCTCGAATCGAAGGAGGGGACACCAGGCCTGCGCTGCCACCGGCGCCTTCGGCTTTGCCATCCGTTGCGACTGGTACAGCATATTCCTTTCCCCTTTTTATATGATCTTTCACCGACTTTTCGAATCATTGTTTGACCATGTTTCGTTTTGCAGCTATTGTTCCAGCTCTGATCCCTTTTGAGTCTCGCGTTCTCTTACCGGCGGGTCCTTTCTTGAGACGCCCGTCTTCAAAGGGTGCTGTGATGAGCCTGGGTATGCTGAGCGGGTACATCGAAGAGCTCAACATGGATGCCCTCCCTTCTGCCGTAGATTTCGCTGTGGATGTTAACCCAATGTTGGCGGCGCTCGTAACTTTTCATAACGAAGGCGTCGTCGAATCGTGGGTTAACCACTGCAGAGAGATCGAGGCTCGCCTGCATCGGTTGGAGTCGACGCGCCCTTCTCCCGAGGTTTTGGCCGCGAGTGCCCAACGGACAGCTTGGCTTGAGCAAAGCGTTTCTTATCTCCGCCATTTGGAGCAGGAGGCAGCTTTACGGCTAAAGGCGCATCGGGAATCTTCAAACGCGACCGCTCGCCTTCGTGCTGAAGTTAGGACGAATGCTGCTGAAGTGAAAGTCGTCTTTGAAGGTCTTCTCAAGCGTATATCTAGTGGGCTAGCGCTAAAGCGGAAGCTTGATGCCGCTGAGCGCGATGCCCGAGGCCAAGAAGCAGCTCAGCAGGTTGTTGGGGAAGAGCTCGCATCCTTCACGCAGCAGCGGGCTCAAGTAGAGGCTGAACTGGCAGTGGTAGTTGATCAGGAAAAGGCGTGGAAGGAAGTACGCGAGCAATTGATAGAGTTGTTCAAGAAGCTTCCCTCTCCCTGAATATTTTTGTATCGTTTACACACCTGTAATTTGTATATAGCATATACGCATTTTTTACTCTTTATACGATCCGCCTTGTATTTTGATTGAATTTATGAATAAAGACACATTCTTTCTTGCAATGTCTGGTACTATTTCTTCGCTTTTTCCCTTTTTGTTATGGTGTTTTCGATGAACCTGATCGGCGGGCAACTTAACTTCTCCGAGAGGTAGCGATGGCTTAGGTTGCAGGTTCAGGTCTGCCGCCTAAGGTTTTTCAACTCTATGAGCCGTGAGGGTCTCATAGAGACTTTTCTCCTTACGGATCGAGAGGATCTCGTAAGTGGATTTTCTCCTTAGGAATCGTGAGGATTCCCAAGTATGGTTTTCTCTCATAAGTCGAAAGGATCCTATAAGAGAATTTCTCCCTCTTACGAGTCGAGAGGGCTCGTAAGCGGTTGTTTCCCTCTTTGTCGAGAATCAACTTCAGAGAGTGAGACCCGTGAATAGTATGCAAGAGACCATTCAGGATTGACTTGCAGGGTCCCATTGTTCAGGAAGCAAGTTTTTAAATCCTTACTGCCCGAGATATGAGTCAAAGAGGCTCTCGTCACGGAGTGTTTGTATCCGTGAGTTGAGAAGTTTTGCGAGGGATTATTTGTTTCCCAAGCGCCAAGGATTATTTGTGTCCTTGGGGTTTGAAACGAGTCGAGGGTTCCCACGGAGGCGCTGGTGGCTCTGCGAGTCGACGCGGATCAGAAGGCTCTCGTAAAGGAGTGTTTGTATCCGTGAGTCGAGGATTTTGCTAGGGATTATTTGTTTCCCGAGCGCCAAGGATTATTTGTGTCCTTGGGGTTTGAAACGAGTCGAGAGTTCCCACGGAGGCACTGGTGGCCCCGCGAGTCGACGCGGATCAGAAGGCTCTCATCAAGGAGTGTTTGTATCCGTGAGTCGAGGAATTTGCTGGGATTATTTGTTTCCCAAGCGCCAAGGATTATTTGTTTCCTTGGGGTTTGAAACGAGTCGAGGATTCCTACGGAGGCACTGGTGGCTCTGCGGGTCGACGCGGATCGGAAGGCTCTCGTCAAGGAGTGTTTGTATCCGTGAGTCGAGGAATTTTGCCAGGGATTATTTGTGTCCCAAGCGCCAAGGATTATTTGTTTCCTTGGGGTTTGAAACGAGTCGAGGATTCCTACGGAGGCACTGGTGGCTCTGCGGGTCGACGCGGATCAGGAAGCTCTCGTCAAGGAGTGTTTGTATCCGTGAGTTGAGGAGTTTTTTGTTGAAGTCACTGGCTTCTTCGGTTGAAATGAACCGTTGAGGTTTGGCTTCGTCGTTTGACGGAATCTGCTGGGGAAGTATGGTTCCATTTTTTTGTTTACGCCCTTGGATTGTATACAGGGATCAATGTGATCTTAACTGTAGGGCCAATGTTTTATCATTTCTTCTTTTTATTTTATTTTATTTCCGCGATGCTCTATCATTTCAGCTTTTATATCGCGAAGGTCGCGATTGCCCGATCATTTCGGCTGTTTTTCGCGGTGCCCAATCATTTCGGCTTTTTATTTTATTTTTACCCGCTGCTTTTTATTGCGAGTTGCCCAATCATTTCGGCTATTTTGCATGCATACATTTTACTTGCTGCTTTTTATTGCAAGTTGCCCTATCATTTCGGCTATTTCGTATGCATGAGCGGCCTACTGGCTTTCGCCGTAAACCTGAAATTGGACACCGATTTCGGCATCAGCACCGCTGCAACTGGGATATTACCAGGAGCGAATCATCATTTGCCTCTGTCGTTGTCGAACAAAGGAGGCTTAGCGACCAGGGTTAGGGTCCTGTCGACTAAGGCTTTTGATTTCATGAGCCGTAAGGGTCTCGTGAAGGTATTCCTCCCTACAAGTCGTGGGGATCTTGTAGGTCTATTTTCTCCTTAGGAATAGTGAGGGTTCCTAAGTGTTTTGTTCCTCTGTAAGTCGTAAGGATCCTACAGGAGGGTTTTCTCCTTGTAAGTCGAGAGGATTTACAAGGGTTGTTTACCATGCAAACGTATCCCTAGTCTCAGATGGGACTTAGTTAGGGAAATGTTTATTCGCGCCCGTGGATTGTATACAAGGGCCAATATTGGACCACTTGTAGGGCAATGTCGAAAGTTGTGGGGGTTGCTTAAGCACAGGTTTAGGTCTCTGTGACTTAAGACTTTCAAATCCTATGAGCCGTGAGGGTCCCATAAGAGAGTTCTCCTTACGAGTCGTGAGGATCTCGCAAGTGTATTTTCTCCTTAGGAATCGTGGGGATTCCTAAGTGTGTTGTTCCCTTGTAAGTCGTAAGGATCTCACGCGGGTGGTTTCTCCTTACAGGGTCGAGAGGACCCTATAAGTGTTTCTTAACGAGGTTGCGCCCTTTCAGGTTTTCACAAACACTCGCCGGTAGCCCTGCTGTTTTTACTCACGGAGCCCTTTCGGGTTTTCATCCGTGCCTATTTCGCTCATGAGCATACCGTTTTTTTTTATTTTCTTTTTCTCTTCTTCTTTTTTTTTACGAGGTCGCGCCCTTTCGGGTTTTCACGAACACTCGCCGGTAGCCCTGCTGTTTTTACTCACGGAGCCCTTTCGGGTTTTCATCCGTGCCCTCTTTGCTTATGGACATACCGTTTTTTTTTATATATCTTTTTTATTTATTTATTATATATATATATTTTTTATTTATTTTTATTCATCTCGTCAGCCCAAGGATGCTGCGGTATTAGTTTCAAGACGTTTCGGTCTGCTATTAGTTTAAGGACATTTCGGTCCATCGTTAGTTTAAGGACGTTTCAGTCCGTCGCTAGTTTAAGGACGTTTCGGTCCGTCACGGAGAAGGCCGGCTACTTTTATAAAGCTTGAGCTTAGGAAGATAGCGAGCGGACATAGTCGTCGTCATCTATCATTGACCTAAACTATGGCTCATTAAGCGTAGTATTTCTTTAAGAAGCGACCGTTTATTGGCCTGAAAGGCCTTTCACCGTGCATATCCATAAGCAGATAGGCCCCACCATGGTAGACTTTATCTATGATATACGGACCTTCATAGTTTGGCTCGAATTTTCCCCGCTTGGCGCGATTGGGGATCATAGGCTTTTTGACCACTAGCACAAGTTCGCCTTGACAAAATGTCCTCGGTCGGGTCAATCTTTCGTATGAGCGCGTCATCTTTGCTTTATAAGCTTCCAGATTTTGCTGTGCTAGAAGCCGGGTTTCATCAAGGGCGTCAAGCTCCTCAAACCGGAGGTGAGCATTTTCTTCGTCTGTCAGCTCGTAGTGGACTGCCACTCGTAGAGAAGGTAATTCTATCTCGAGAGGGAGTACTGCATCCGTCCCAAATACCAACGCATATGGCGTTGTGTTTGTGGCCGTTTTAAATGTAGTTCGATACGCCCAAAGAGCCTCTTGCAATCTTTCGTGCCAATCTCTCTTATTTCGTGACACTGTTTTCTTCATGATCTTCGTCAAGGTCTTGTTGAAGGCCTCAGCTAGACCGTTAGCTCGCGGATTATAAACTGAGGAATATCTCCAGTCTATATTGCGCTGCTGTGCGAAGCGGCTAATTTTATGACTTCGGTAGGCTGGCCCATTATCAGAGATGATCCTTCTTGGGGTTCCAAACCGGTATATGACATGCGTTTTGAAGAAATGGAGGATGTTCTCCGTCTTTACTTCCCTCAACGGTTCCGCCTCTGCCCATTTGGAGAAGTAATCAGTCGTCGCCAAGATGAAACGATGTCCCTTTGACGATGCTGGTTCGATGGGGCCGACTATGTCAGTTCCCCACATTTCGAATGGCCAACTAGCCACTGTTGGATGCAGTGGATTGGGATGCTGATGGATGAAGTCCCCATGAATTTGGCATGAATGACATTGCCTCGCGTATTCCAGGCAATCCTGCATCATCGTGGGCCAGTAGTAGCCCATCCGTTTTATCTTCAACTTCATCTTAG
Source organism: Agapanthus africanus (assembly GCA_030015575.1). Taxonomy (NCBI): domain Eukaryota; kingdom Viridiplantae; phylum Streptophyta; class Magnoliopsida; order Asparagales; family Amaryllidaceae; genus Agapanthus; species Agapanthus africanus. The sequence continues at coordinate 17,668,186 of JASDDO010000026.1, read as the reverse complement.
GGCCTGCTTGGTGGGAACCGCAGAGTCCGTCGTGAACTTCTTGGACGACCCTTCTCGCTTCGTCAGGTCCTAGGCATCTCAGCCACAGAGAATCGAATGCCTCTTGTATAGAGTATCGTTGACGAAGGCGAAAGACAGAGCTCGTTTCACAAGCTGATGTCTTATGGACGCTTCTTCAGGTATTCGGTGGAATTTGAAGTAATCTATGAAGACTTCTCTCCAGTCTTCGGTCTTCTCATGATCTTTTAGTTGTAGGGTCGCCTGCTCAGTTGCACCCTTTTCTTTATATGATTCTGGAGGTATTTCTGCTGGGGAGAGCACTCGACGGCTTTGTATCACGATTCTAACGTCATCGAGGTTCTCGTCAGCCAATTCTTTAGCAAGTTCAGCCAGTGCATCCGCTTTGCTGTTTTCCGCGCGCGGTATACTTTCCAACGTGTAGGAGGGAATTTGGGTTAGCAGCTGCTGCACTTTTTCACCGTATTTTACCAATTCCGGTTTGCATGTTTGGTAATCGCTGTTCACTTGACTGACGACCAGTTGGGAGTCCCCATATATGAGGAGGCTTTCAATCCCCATATCAATGGCGATCTCGAGGCCTGCTATCAAAGCTTCATATTCAGCTTCATTATTCGTTCTCGGCTCTGTTAAGGAGAAGGCGAAGCGCATTATTCCTCCTTGTGGAGTCACAAAGATGAGTCCTACCCCCGATTTGATCATTGGCGTACTTTGTTTGTGCTTCTTCATGGAAGATGCTCCATCGAAATAAAGCTCCCAACGGGTATCACCACTGTCGATTGCGTCAAACGCATGTCTATCTGGCAAATCGCAATTTAAAGGAGAATCGGCAGGTATGGGATGCTCGGCAAGGAAGTCGGCGATGGCCTGGCTTTTTACTGCCCTGAGAGGTTGATATATTATCGAAAATTCCATCAAGAGCAGGGCCCATTTAGCAAGTCGCCCTGTCAATATGGCTTTTGACATTAGATATTTGAGAGGGTCCACTTTTGAAATAAGACGGACTTCGTGCGCCAACGCATAGTGCCTAAGCTTTGTTATTGCGAAGATCAACGCCAGGCAGTGTTTTTCAATGGGAGAGTAGTTGCTTTCTGCCCCCAGCAGAACTCGACTTAAATAGTAGAGTGCTCTTTCTTTCCCCTGGTCATTCTCTTGTGCCCATAATGCTCCTAAAGAACCCTCAAGGGCGGTTGTATAAAGAATGAGAGGCTTCCCCTTAACCGGAGCAGCCAACACCGGCGGGTTCTGCAGGTATTGCTTGATCTCGTCCAGTGCGCCTTGGAATTTTTGATCCCAAACGAATGGGGTTCCCTTCTTCATCAGGTGACTATAAGGACGACACTTTCCTGAAAGGTTGGCTATAAATCGCCGTATGTATGCGAGTTTCCCTTGGAGAGACCGCAGCTGTTTGAGAGTCCTCGGTGGAGGCATTTCCATGATCGCTTTAATCTTTGACGGATCTATTTCAATACCTCGGTGTCGAACAACGAATCCCAGGAATTTGCCCGAGGAAACTCCGAACGCACATTTAAGAGGATTCATCTTCAAGTTGTATAGCCGAAGGCGTTGAAATACAGTCTTCAGATGCTCGAGATGTTCCTCATATGATTTGCTTTTAACCACGAGATCGTCGATATAGCATTCAACGATTTCGTGTATAAGGTCGTCGAAGATCTTTGTCATGGCCCTCTGATAAGTAGCACCGGCGTTCTTCAAACCGAAGGGCATCACTTTATAACAAAATATACCAAGAGGGGTCCTGAAGGCTGTGTGCTTCTGGTCTTCTGGATGCATCTTTATCTGGTTATACCCCGACGATCCGTCCATGAAGGAGAAAACTTCATGAGTGGATGTGTTGTCTATCATTAGTTCGGTGACTGGCACTGGGAAATCATCCTTCGGGCAAGCTTTGTTGAGATCCCGAAAGTCCACGCATACGCGCACCGTCCTATTTTTGTTCATTACTGGAACGATGTTGGCGATCCATTCAGGGTACTGAACTTCCTGGATGAAGCCGGAGTCGATTAAATTTTTGACTTCGGTATTTATGCTCATCTCAAGCTCGAGTCGCATTCTTCTCGGCGCCTGTTTGACTGGTTTGACGTTTGGGGATATTGCTAGTCTATGTACAGCAACTTCTGGATCTAGTTCCGGCATCTCGGAATAGTTCCATGCGAAGCAATCTTTATGCTGCACAAGGACGTCTTTTAACGCAGCCACTCTCTCTTCAGACAGTAGCTCGCTGACGAATGTCGGTCGCGGATCATTTACCGTCCCCAACTCGATTTTCCTGAGGTTGTCTGCGGTGGTATGTATTCCATCCTCCAGTTCTTTCGGAGCTGGGGGAAATTCTGAGATTACCTCATCGCTGCCGTTTTCAAAGCACCAAGGAAGGCTGTTCGTGTCCTCGGACTCTTCTTTTAATATTGTTACCACATGGCAAGTGCAAATTTTCTGCCAATCCCAATGCGGAGTTGGTTCTTCTTTCGCGGCTTCGGGCTCGTGCTTCTGTGGTGGTGCTACCCTCCAGTTATCAGAAAACGCGAATTTGCCTAGCTGATACTGATCTTCAACCCAATTCTTGAAGGTGAAGCAATCTTCAAGAGGGTGTCCCATTACTCGATGGTAAAAGCAATAATTTGGGTTGAACACCTCGCCTGCGTGCTCAGGATGTTTAGACTCTGGCAGTGTAAGCATTTGATGTTTTAGAGCAAGATCGAATATCTTCCTCGTTTTGTTCCGAGGAAATGAGTATGCTCGACCCATTTTCTTTCTGAGGGCTAGGTCAATAACGCTCGACTCTCGGATGCGTGGCTTCTTAGCTCTGCTTTGTGGTTGTCGAGCGCCTTTTCCGCCCTTTGACTCGTTTCTGCCTCCGCGTCGAGCCCTTTTTGTATCAGGTTGACATGGGGCAGCATCTTCGTTCTTTACTGTCTGTTGAAGGAGGCGCTGTGTCTTGGCTTTCTCATAGATTGCCATTTCACGATCGTGATCATCTCGGGCTTTTTGACTCGCATCCCTTATAAGTTTGCTCATCTGGTCTTCAAACGATGGACTGGGCGGTTTTGTATCAGGAACTTTTGTTGGTTCAGGATTAGCGTCCTCCCATTGAGCGTCCGCCTCTTCATCGAAGTCATACATGACATAACAGCTGTTTACTAACTCCCGTTTCTTTGACCGGATGTACCCAAGCCCTTTTGTTTCTATTCTCCCGTTAGGCAGTTTGCATTGAGTCCCGGGAATGTTCCAGACCTTGTCATAGAATTTGGCTTTTCTAACGGTCTGTGTGAAGGACATCCCCTGGCGTTTCAGCAGTTTTTTCAAACCTTCGGTATAATATCTGGGAAGACGGATAGGCTGAAGCCTGTCGAGCGTGGGATCCGCGCCATGCCAAATTTCTTTTTCCACCTTATTTTCTTCAGAACGGTAGAATAGGATTGCCTTCTCGCCTTTTTGTCCGGGAGGGATATAGAATGTCTGCAATTCTCCTACGCTGTTGGTGTCGAGTGCATCCAGTTCTTTGTAATGTTCAAGCGGCACCATGGTTATCTGCAGACTTCGCTCTTCATCAGCGGAAACCCGTATCGAAGGCCGAGCAGGGAATACAGCATGAACTTCATCCTCTGAATCACTACCGAAGATCAATGAAGGAACGGATGGTCCTGGCTTGGTGGATTGGGATGGACCTGAATAAATGATATCCTCCTCCTCCTCGGTGTCACTGCCGAAGACAGGGATGGTGGCGTTAGCTTTGTTCTCCGGTTTGTGACACCTTTCCGTGTCTTCGAAACTCGGTAAGAAGTATTTGGCATCTTCATACTTGCGAACTTCGTTTACGGAAAACGGATTCAACTCTCCCGCCACTGTGTACTCGAGGCCATCCCTAGAATACTTCATGCACTGATGCTGTGTAGAAGGGATGATATTGTACTCGTGTAGCCATGGTCGGCCGAGCAGAGCATTGTAGCACGTCTTGGCGTCTATAACATGGAATTTGATGTCTGTGACGAGCAACCCGAAGCGTAGCGTCAATATCACAGATCCAAGAGTCTTTGAGGATTGAGAGTCGAAACCGGAGATAGTGATCTTGTCTCGGGCGAGGTGTTGGACACTCATGCAAATCTCCTTTAACACTCGCACATTGAGCAAATTAACAGACGATCCGTTATCGACCAAGATTTTACCTATCTTTATGTCATGGCAGTATCCTGAGACATAAAGGGGGCGATTGTGTTCACACGTCCCGAGAAGAAGGTCTTCATCACCAAAAGCAACGTCGGCTGTGTGCACCTCTTCCAATTCATCATTCATCTTTTGTTCGGCCAGGAAAGCTTGGAATTGGTCCGGCTCTTGTAGGGCCTTAATCAAAGAATCCCTCGCCTCTTTTGATAGTAATAGGGCATCGAGAATGCTGAGTTGTGAGGGTAGCTTTCTCAGATGCGCCAAGACATTGTAATCCACTTTATTCCTTTTTGGCGGGTTCTCGGCGTTTAGCTCTTCCAGAACTTGGTCATCTAAGACGATGTCTTCAGAGACCTTTTCTTTCCCTTTATCTTTTCTATTCGATGGTCCGAGGTTCTTTTCAGGCAGTGTCCGATTCCGCAGCCGGATATTTTCGCAAACCACTGGCTCCTCTTCTTTTCCTGAAGTTGACTCTTTAAAGAGAGGGGCGAGCTCTAGCTCCTCATCAGAGTCGCTCTCAAATGTAGGCACTTGTGACCCGGCAGCGTTAACCATGTGACAATTGCCTGCAGTTCTTTCAAGTTCTTCGGTCGTATTTCTTTGCTCCCGGCGAATTTTACGTTTTTCCCGTTTAAAGCATTGTTGATTAGCGACGTATCCTTGCCACCATCTATCGAAATCCTTGCACTCTTGAGTAGGATGCGAGACCTTCTGATGTATAAGCAATAACAGGGGTGCATTTCTACCACACCAGTCATTTTTCCTTCAGAGGATGGTAGCTTCATGCCCATTGATATGGCCTTAGCAAACTTCTTTTTTATCTTGAATTGGCTTTTGTCAGCGGTGGAGGCATTTTGTTCCAGCGGGATCATCTCAGCTCTTTCCTCAAGTCGCTGACGCTTGGCCCTTTCGAATATAGCCGTCTCGCGTTCTCGATCAGCTTTACTTTTCACTCGAGCTTCACTAAGAAACGCGTCAATCATTTCGATTGATAACTCCAGAACCCTTGACTCAGTATTTGCCCCCGGCGTTTTGGTGCCAGAAGTCCCTTCATCGTTCGTGGTCAAATGGGAGATCATATGACAGCTCGCCACATATTCTTCGAATTCATCCGATGAACTTTCCCCCTCATCTTCTTTTTGAAAGACGTGATCAGGGAAATCTTGGAGCGTAATGGGAGTCCGCGCCTTTTGGTTGTACTCATCCAGTGCGTCGATTTGCTTCTGTAAGTCCATGCGCTTGTCGCCAGGCTTCACGGGCTTCTTAGATTTCTTCTTCTTCTTTTTCGAAGATTTTGACGGCCGGCTATGAACGCTTGAACTACCACCATCGGTCTTCGGAGTCGGTCGTGGCTTCAACATCCCCTCAATAATCTGCGGTTCCAAGGGGTTCTTCCACTTGACCGCTGGACAGGTCTGAAGATCATTTAGCATTCTCCTCGTTTTGGCTGATAATACAACCTCCCAGACAGCTTCTTCAATGACGGAGCATGTTGCCCCCGGCGTATTCGTCCCCTTAGAGGTGTGGGGCTGCGGGGGATTCACCTTCCATTTGTCGGATAGCGCAAATTTGCCCTGGCGGTACTGGTTTTCAAGCCAATTTTTGAAAACGTAACAGTCTTCGATCGGATGTCCTAGCACTCGATGGTAAGGGCAGTAATTGGGCTCGTTGACGTCGCTTGGTTGCAACGGGCGTTTTGGATCTGGCAGATTTATGAGTCTGTTGCGCAACGCCAGCTCGAATAGCCTCCTTGTTTTATCGTGGGGGAAGGAGTAAGGACGTCCCATCCTGTCCTCAAGGGGTACGTATGGGCGTGTATTGTTTGGACGAGCAACCGGCTTCGAGTTGCTCGGTTGTTGTTAGGCATTAGCGACAATGATCGCTTTTCCCTTCCCTTTATCGTTTCGGGAGTCCGGCTTCGGGAGAGGGGGTTTATGGCCCATCTGGTCCATCTACGCTAATTTGTTGATCAAAGCCTGGAAGGAAGTCGGCTTGAAGAACATCATAAACTGTGAGATGGTTGCTTTTGGATCAAGGGTTCCAACAAACATTCCCACCGCAGGGGCTTCTTCTATGCGCTGTTCACACTTAGACCATAGATTACGCCACCGTATAGCATACTGAACCCATGTCTCGCCGGGTTTTACCCTGGCATTAATCAGTGCCGTCATCGGGGTACGCTCGCTGGCACTTGCAAAACGTTGGGTGAAGAGCAGCTCCATCTCCGCGAAGGTTTTAATAGAGTCATTGGGGAGCTCAGAATACCATTCGAAGGCCATATCTGATAAGCTTCCAACAAACTGGCGAAGCAAAAGCTTGTCGTCGCCGCCGGTGTTACCGCAAAGCGCCCTGAACTGGGCAACATGTTGATGGGGATTGCCGGTCCCTTTGTAGACATGAAACTTGGGAATTGTATAACCTGGAGGGTACTTGATTTGGTCATACCAGCCTGGATACGGTCGCCCAGTTTTTACGACGTGGCCGGCTGCTTCGGCCGCGTGATGAACCTTTATTTGCTGGGCTATATATTCGTCCAGATCAGTTTTAGAGATTGTATCCTCTCTAGCCATTGATAAAACGGGCTGAGGGTTTGATGTCTCTCCCCTATCATCCCCAAGGACAATCGGGGGTTCTTCAGTTGGGGGATCTGGTTGTATCATCATCCCTATCATGTCCTGGAAGAGGAGGCCCATACGCTGTATATTGGCTGCTTGTTCAGTAGCCTCTTTGTCTCTCTTTTCCAGTACTCGGCGGAGGAACTCGGCGTCGGTCTCTTCCTCTTGGCGTTTATCTAAGGACGACTCAGGATTCTCTTTTGGCCCCGTGAGTGCAGCCATTGTAGTCATCATCTCCTGGAGCTTTTGTTGCTGCTCCTGAGCCTTGGTCACTGATCGGGTAAGCGGTCGGTGGCCCGTAGAAGTACAACTTTCTTCCTTTCCAGAAACCATATAAACCGTATGAACTGTTATGCCCCCTGACTTGGGGCGTTTAGGTTCACCGCTTTTAAACTTTGTCAGTGTCACGGGGGCTTTCTCCGGCCTTTTTCTTTTGTGGACCATTGAGGTTGAAGGAGCCGTTGAAGTGGGCATCCTAGCATTTGTTGCCCCCTGCTGTTTAATGGGGCGGTTCTCGTCTTTTTCCACCTTTGCCTTTTTCTGGCGACGAAAGTGGTCTGAGTCAATCACGGAGTCTTGAACCCTCCGCCAAACTTTATAAATTTTTGACGACAGTCGTTGAGAGGGTTGTTCCTGCTTTGTCTCCGGAGCTTTTTCCATAGGCGGAGGAGATCTTTTCAATGCAGCAATTGGGGAGTTCTTTCTCACCTTCCTCAGCAATTCAAAGCTGTTCCCAGTTGGAACAGCATCGTTGACCTCCACCATTGGAGCAGGTGGGGTTAGCCCTGAGGGGGAGTTGCCCCCTGCTTTCCTTACTCGTTGCCAATGGCGACGTCGTGCACGACGAGCCGTTGGGACTGGCTCGGAAATCGAGATGGTTTCTTGTTGCCCCCTGTTTGAGTGTGGGGTAACTGCCGATGCCAGCCTGTCGAAGACTGATGCCTTTTGACCAGCTGGGGGAGGAGTGGGAACCGTCAATCTTGTGAAGACCGACTCTCTGATGGGAGAAGCCGCTTTAACGACTTCCAAAGCAGCGGCCATTGCCCTCTTTGCGACGGCCGCTTTATAGTTCTGACCTAGCCTGGTGAAAACGGAGGCTGTCGGTTTAGTAGCGGGCGACCCGTTGACAGGGGTCGTGGTAGTAGTGAGTCGGTCGAACACCGACTTCTTGTTCACTTCCGGTGCAGGAGTTGGCGCAGAGAAGCTTGCAGGTGGAATCATGGTCCCGAAGAACAGGCCAGTGGTGGCCTGGGTCACCTGTTCAACCGGCAGAGCGAGGAAAGAGGCCGCTTGGGGCCCATATGTTACACCTGTCGGTGAGGTGGAGCGTCCGTTGTAGTGGTGCTTCGCGCCTTTGGTGCAGTTGGTGGCCATTGGATCTTGAATTCTGCGCCAGGCAAAAGACCAAATCTTAGTACCTTGAAATCCGAAGACAACCATTTAACAAACCGCGATTGGTTCGCGACGACGACACACGAAGTGTGGAGTGGAAAGAGGAAAAGGTCCCACCGGGCGTGCCAGAATCTGTTCCCCTCCGAAAGGCGGCGCACAGGACCGCGTTGTCATGTCGCTGGGATTCGGGGCAGATGCTATTTGGTTTTATCCGTCCACCTCTCCGAAGATACCAAGTTGATTTATGGCACCGTGTATCGGAGGTTTAGACGGATGCGGCCGATGTAGCAGACTTCGTCAGATTCCCCCTCGCTTGAGGGGTTTTTGATTGTGGGGACGCTCTTCCCTGCAGGCGCAAGCCCCTGCAGTTAATTACGCTACCGCATCGCGGTAACAACTTTCTCCTTCTCTAGAATTTCACTTCGTGTCGTGTGTGTTTGTTTTGTTTGTGGTTGCCCGTGGATTGTATACGGAGACTGAGTAATGCCGTCGCCCGTAGGACGTGGATTAGTCCAAATCCGTATTTACTTAGATTTGGGTTTGGTGTTTTTAGTTTAAGGATGCATTAGTCGCGTTGCGACTAAGATCAACTTAAACGTTCGTCAAGGATACGTTAGTCCTGTTTCGGACTAAGATCAACTTGACGTGATGATCGATTTAATATCTGGCCGTTGGGACTCATCACCTCTCTGACGTCGTTGAAGGATTACAACGACATGTGTCAGAGGAGTTCAGAGATGTACCCTTGAACCAAAGTTGATTTGGGGTTTTATCATTCATTTAAATGTCTAAGGATACGTTAGCCGTATCTGGGGCTAAGATCAACTTAAACGGGACCGTTTAGATCCGGCAAAAGAGCATTTGGAGGCTCTATTGTTCCAGTTTAGGGACGTAGTGGTCCATTTTCCAGTTTAGGGACGTGGTGGTCCATCGCCAGTTTAGGGACGTGGTGGTCCATCGCCAGTTTAGGAACGTGGTGGTCCATCATTAGTTTAGGGACGTTTCAGTCCGTCGTTCCCATTTAGGGACGAATATTAGTTTAAGGACGTCTCGGTCCGATATTAGTTTAAGGACGTCTCGGTCCGATATTATTTTAAGGACGTTCCGGTCCCATATTAGTTTAAAGACGTTCCGGTCCAATATTAGTTTAAGGACGTTCCGGTCCAATATTAGTTTAAGGACGTTCCGGTCCAACGCCGGTTTAAGGACGTAGTGGTCCATCATTAGTTTAGGGACGTTTCGGTCCGATATTAGTTTAGGGACGTTTCGGTCCGATATTAGTTTAGGGACGTTTCGGTCCATTTGGATGTGTGGTCGTTGGGACCCGTCACCTCTTTGACGTCGTTGAGGAATTACAACGAGGGATGTCAAAGGAGTTCGGAGATGTACCCTCGAACCGGTCGTGAATTGGTTTAGGAGAGCCATTTTGCTCAATCAATTTAATTTAAGGACTTACAGCCAGGATTGGGTTAAGTCCAATTTTTTTTATTTATTTATTTTGGGCTTTGCCCGACTAGAAAATCAATCCAAACAGGGCTCTGCCCCTTTATTATTTTGCAATTTGATTTGGGCCAGGCCCTTTTAAATAATGGATTGCATTTGTGCAGAACATCAAGAATTTTTCAGATTTAAGAACAAAAGTGCATAGCACTTTTGATCTAAATTTGGATCAAAGGAAAACAAGTTTTTCTTCTTGTTTTCCCTGATTTCACAGAACCAAGGGTTCATAACAAGTGCAAGGCACTATTTATTTATTTTCATTTATTTCCCCTTTTCTCTTTTTTTTTTAAATCCTTTGTTCTTCAGAGATTTTTCTCTTAAAAGGGTTTTTACCTTTCTTCTTTTTTTTTGTTCTTGAATAATCTCCAAGAGTTCTCTTTTCTTCTCTTTTTTTTTGCTAGAAGTCGATTATCCAAGTTGATGCCGATCGAATGAGGTCTGGGGTCCTATTTATAGTGCTCACAAATTTGTTGAATTTGTTAACAAGATCTTTTCTGAGTGATTTTGGGAATTTTCCCACCGCTGGATCTTTGATCCAAAGGCAGAAGAAAATCTTCTGGTTTTGGAAAGAACAGAAAAGATTTCATAAATTTTAATTCTGTTTCTGCGCAACTCCCCAATGAATGACACGTGTCGCGCAGTGGAAGGCTTGCGCAACAGTGCTTGCGCAACTGCGCAGACACGTGTCGCGCAGTTGTGCACTTGCGCAACAGTGCTTGCGCAACTGCGCAGACACGTGTCGCGCAGCGGTGCGCTTGCGCAACTGCGCAGACACGTGTCGCACTGTGGACCGCTTGCGCATTGCGCAACGCACGGAATTTGAAGCGTTGCTTCAGAAAATTTGAATTTTCAATTTTCAAAATTCAAATGAGCCTTGCTCAGATTGGGGGAACAACCACGTCCTTAAACTGGCAATGGACCACTATGTCCCTAAATTGGAACAGTAGAGCCAATTGCTCTCTTGTCGGATCCAAATGATCCCGTTAAGTTGATCTTAGTCTGGAGATTAGGCTAACGTATCCTTAACAAACGTTTAAGTTGATCTTAGCCTCAAATATAGCTAACGTGTCTTTAAACTAATATCCGTCCCCAAAATGGGAATATTGGACCACTATGTCCCTAAACTAGAATAATAGAGCCTCCAAATTCTCTTTTATCGGATCTAAACGATCATGTTAAGTTGATCTTAGTCTCAAATTGGACTAACGTATCCTTAACGAACGTTTAAGTTGATCTTAGCCTCAAACACGGCTAACGTATCCTTAAACCAAAACCCCGAACCCAAATCTAAGAAAATACGGATTTGGACTAATCCACGTCCTACGGGTGACGACATAAATTAGTCTCCGTATACAATCCACGGGCAACCACAAACAAAACAAACACCCACAACGCGAAGTGAAATTCCGGAGAAGGAGAAAGTTGTTACCGCGATGCGGTAGCGTAATTAACTGCAGGGGCTTGCGCCTGCAGAGAAGAGGCAATCAAAAACCCCTCAAGCGAGGGGGAATCTGACGAAGTCTGCTACATCGGCCGCATCCGTCTAAACCTCTGATACACGGTACCATAAATCAACTTGGCATCTTCGGAGAGGTGGACGGATAAAACCATATAGCATCTGTCCCGAATCTCAGGCAAGACGAACCTACGCGGTCGCGTCTCCGTGATTCGAAGGGGAACAGATTCTGGCACGCCCGGTGGGACCTTTTTCTCTTTCCACTCCACACTTCGTGTGTCGTATTCGCGAACGAATCGCGGTTTGCTGTGGTTGCCTGTGGATTCGAGGTACTAAGATTTGGTGTCTTGCTCCATGCAGAAAACAGAAGATCAATAGCTTCAAACTGCACTGCCTGCAACTGCAACTCTCGCTCCGTCGTTGTTGGAGGAGTGACTTTTGGGCCCCAAGCGGCCTCCCTTTTCAAGATGCCAGTGGAGCAGGTAACTCAAGCTACCACTGGACTATTCTTCGAGACCATGCTCCCACCAATGAGCTTCAATGCCCCAATAACGTTGCAAGAAGCCCCAAAGAAGTCGGTCTTTGATCGACTTACCACTGCCGCGGCCCCTCTCAACGGGTCGCCCAACTTCAATACCTCAGTTTTCAACAGACTGGGCCAGAACGTCTACAAGCCAGCGATACCCGAAGCTGCCATCCCAGAGTGGATAGCCATTCCGGCTCAGGCGGACGAAATCATTGGAAAAGCTCCTCCTTCTAAGAAGTCAGTTTTTACAAGGCTGGCCATTCCGGTTTCTGCTCCAGGCGAGGTCCTCAAAGCTGCTTTCCCTGCCCAGAGGTCTATCTTCGACAGATCAGACGTTTCTTCTCGACGGGTGTCAGTCTTCGACAGGATAGCACCAATAACAGTCTCTCCTCAAAGCAGGGGGCATGACGAAGTCACCCTTATAGCTGAAACAACTCCATCCGCAAGACATGCTCGACGCCGCCATTGGCGCCGAGTGAGGAAGGCTGGGGGCAACTCCCCCTCTGGGATAACTCCGCCAGCTCCGACGGTAGGGATCGATGCTGCTGTTCCAATCGGGAACAGCTTAGAATTGCTGAACACGGTGCGCAGAAACTCTCCTACTGCGGTGCTGAAGCGAACTCCTTCACCTGTGGAGAATACTCCAGAGAAGAAGCTGGGGCAGCCCCCTCAATGACTGTCCTCTAAAATTTACAAGGTCTAGCGACAGGTCCAAGAGTCGGTGATTGATCAAGACTATCCCCGCCGACAGAAAAAGATGAAGGTTCGGCAAGAGAAGGATTACTCCGTCAAGCCACAAAAAGCAACAGCTATTTGGGTGCCCACTACAACGGCCCCCTCAACTCCAACCACTCAAAAGAAAAGGAGGCCGCAAAAGGCCCCCGTGAACATGGCAAACCGTAAACGCGCTGAGCACAAACACCCCAAGTCTGGGGGCATGGTGGTGCACACTGTTTATATGGCTTCCGGAAAGGAGGAAAGCCGTGCTTCGACGGGTCATCGACCGCTCACCCGATCCGTGACGAGAGCCCAGGAGCAGCAACAGAAGCTTCAGGAGATGATGACTGCAATGGCCGCACTTACCGGGCCAAAAGAAAGCTCGGAGGCATCATCAGAGCAGCGTCATGAACAAGAAACTGACGCTGACCACCTACACAGAGTCCTCGAAAAGAAGGACAAAGAAGCCGCAGAGCAAGCGGCTAACATAAAACAAATGGCGCTTCTCTTCCAAGATATGGTAGGAACGATATTACAGCAGGATCCTCCTGCTGAAGATCCTCCGATTGTCCTTGAAGATGACAAAGGAGAGACATCGAATCCTCCTCTGGCTCTTTCAGCAGCCAAGGAAGAAACCATTTCCAAGGCCGCACTGGATGACTATATAGCTCAGCAAATACGAGCTCATCAGGCGAGTGAGGCGGCTGGGCAAATTGTTAGAACCGGACGGCCCTATCCGGGCTGGTACGACCAAATCAGTTACATGCCGGGATATACGATCCCTAAGTTCCATGTATATAGAGGAGCGGGGAATCCACATCAGCATGTCGCTCAATTCAGGGCCTTATGCGGCAACACTGGAGGCGACGACAAACTGCTGCTTCGCCAGTTCGTCGGTAGCTTAGCGGAGACGGCCTTTGAATGGTATTCGGAGCTACCTAACGACTCTGTCAAAACATTTGCGGAGATGGAGTTGTTGTTTACCCAGCGTTTCGCGAGCGCTAGCGAACGTACTCCAATAATGGCGTTGATCAATTCCAGGGTGAAACCAGGCGAAACGTGGGTCCAATACGCAACACGATGGCGGAACCTATGGTCAAAATGCGAACAACGCATAGAAGAGGCTTCTGCAGTAGGCATGTTCGTGGGCACTCTTGATCCGCAAGAGACCATCTCACAATTCATGATGTTCTTCAGGCCGACCACCTTCCAGGACTTGATCGACAAATTAGCCCAAATGGACCAGGTGGGCCATGGACCGTCTCCTCCAAAACCGGATTATTGAAATGAGAAGGGGAAAGGGAAGGCGATCGTCGTCGCCAATGCTCAGCAACAGCCGAGCAACTTGAAGCCGGTTGTCCGTAAAAATAATATGCGTCCACGCGTATCCCTCCAGGAGAAGCTAGGACGTCTTTACTCGTTTCCTCAAAATAAAAGGAGAAGACTGTTTGAGCTGGCACTGCGCAACAGGCTCATCAATCTGCCAGATCCAAGACGCCCGTTGCAGCCAAACGACGTCATCGATCCCAATTACTGTCCCTACCACCGAGTGTTGGGTCATCCGATTGAGGATTGCTACGTCTTCAAAAACTGGATTGAAGACCAATACCTAAAAGGCAAGTTTGCGCTGTCTGAAAAGTGGAAGGTAAACCCACCACAGCCGCACACTCCAAAGAAGACGGACGCACCGGGGGAAACTTGTCATGTGATCTCTCACTCATTGATAGATGATGAAGAGGCTCCTTGCACCGAGAAACCGAGGGCGGGTCTTGAACCAGAACTTCTGTGGCCGTCAGACGAGATAATCGATACCTTCCTGAATGAGATTCGTCTGAAAGTTAAAGCCAATCAAGAGCGTGAGATGGCCATATTGGAAGGAGCCAAACGCCGACGACCATACGAAAGAGTCGAAGCACTCCCGTCAAATCAAAAGACATCCGCTGCAGATAAAAACAAATTCAAGACGAGGAAAAGGTTTGCTAAGGCCATATCAATGGGAATGAAGCTACCACCCTCTGAAGAAAACATTCTCGGTGGAGTAGAGATGCATCCTAATTACTGCTTATATCATCAGAAGATCGCACATCCTACTGAAGACTGCGACTCCTTTAAGTGTTGGTGGCAAGGGTATGTCGCTTACAGGCAACACGTCAACAGAACAAAGCGGGAAGCTCGTAGACAGCGAAAAAATACGACAGATGAGCATAAAAGAGTTACCGACAATTGTCATAGGGATGATCCCGGGGGATCACGAGTTCTCACCTTCGAGAGCGATTCCGACGAAAAAGTAGCCCTCGGCCCTCTCTTCAAGGAGTCCATCTTTGAAGGATTGAGGAGTTGCGAGAACATTCAGCCGTGCAATTGCACGATACCCGGAGAGAATCTCGGACCCACAAACAACGGAGCGAACAAAAAGAATAAAGGAAAGGGAAAAACGGCCTTCGTCGCCAACACTCAACAACAATCGAGTGGCCCTAAACCGGTTGTTCGCCAAAACAACAAGCGGCAACCCCTCTATGAGAGATTGAAACGTCCTTACTCATTTCCCAAGGATGAAACAAGGAGGTTGTTCGAAGCGGCAGTGCACAACAGGCTTATCACCCTGCCGGAGCCGAAACACCAGCTGCAACTGAATGATGTCGACAACCCTAGTTATTGCCCTTACCACCAAGTATTGGGCCATCCGTTCGAAAACTGCTACGTTTTCAAAAACTGGGTTGAAGATCAATACCAACAGGGCAAGTTCGCGTTGTCCGAAAACTGGAAGGTGAGCCCGCCACAACCACATGCTCCGAGAAAGATGGATATGCCGGGGGCATCATGCTCATTCATAGGGAAAGCCCCATAGACCGAAAAATCAGTAAACTAGAGATTCGCCTCAAATACGGCGACGGCGGACCGAAACGTCCTTAAACTAATGACGAACCACTACGTCCTAAAACTAGCTGTTGACCGAGATGTCGATAAACTACGGTGGATTACAATATCCCAAAGCCGATAAAAAAAATAAATAAAAACGGTATGCCCATAAGCAAAAAGGGCGCGGATGAAAACCCGAAAGGGCTCCGTGAGTAAAAACAGTAGGGCTACCGGCGAGTCTTGTGAAAACCTGAAAGGGTGCGACCTCATTAGAAAAAAAAAAGAGAGAATAAAAAGAAAAAAAGAAAAAAAGAAAAAAAAAAAGAAGAGACGGTATGTCCATAAGCAAAATGGGCACGGATGAAAACCTGAAAGGGCTCCGTGAGTAAAAACAGCAGGATTACCGGCGAGTATTTGTGAAAACCCGAAAGGGCGCAACCTCGTTAAAAGACACTTACATGGTCCTCTCGACCTTGTAAGGAGAAACCACCCGCGTGGGATCCTTACGACTCACAAGGGAGCAACACACTTAGGGATCCTCACGATTCCTAAGGATAAATTACACTTGCGAGATCCTCACGACTCATAAGTAGAACTCTCTTATGGGACCCTCACGGCTCATAAGATTTGAAAGCCTTAAGTTACAGAGACCTGAACCTGTTCTTAAGCAAACCCCACAACCTTCGATATTGCCCTACAAGTGGCTCAATATTGACCCTTGTATACAATCCACGGGCACGAATAAACATTTCCCTAACCAAGTCCCACCCGTGACTCGGGATATGTCCATACGGTAAACAACCCTTGTAAGCCCTCTCGACTTATAAGGGGAAAACCCTTTTGTAAGATCCTTACGACTTACAGGAGAACATATACTTAGGAATCTTCACGATTCCTAAGAAGAAAACACACCTACGAGATCCTCACGACTTGTAGGGAGAAATACCTTTGTGGGACCCTTACGGCTCATGAAGTCAAAAGCCTTACTCGACGGGATCCTAACCCTGTTCGCTAAGCCACCTTTGTTCGACATCGACAGAGGCAAATGATGATTCGCTCCTGGAAATATCCCAGTTGTAGTGATGCTGATGCCTAAACCGGTATCAAATTCCAAGCCCTTTCATGGCAAATGATGATTCGCTCATGGCAATATTTCAGTTGTAGCGATGTTGATGCTGAGATTGGCATCAGATTCCAAGTTCCACACTCGCGATAAAAAAAAACAGCGAGCCATACATGCTACGAAATAGCCGAAATGATGGAGCAACTTGCAATAAAAATCAGTAAGTAAAAATACATGCATGCGAAACAGCCGAAATGATTGGGCAACTCGCAATAAAAAGCAGCGAATGAAAATAAAATAAGTAGCCGAAATGATTAGGCAACTCGCAATAAAAAGCAACGAGTGAAAATAAAATAAATAGCCGAAATAATTGGGCACCGCGAAAAATAGCCGAAATGATTGGGTAATCGCGACCTTCGCGATATAAAAGCTGAAATGATAGAGCATCGCGGAAGGAAATAAAATGAAAAATATATATAACGAAATTCATGCCCTACAGGCGATATCACAGCAATCCCTGTATACAATCCAGGGGCACAAACGAAGAGGGAACCATGTCATCCCACCAGGTTCCATCAGAAAGAGAGCCAAGTCTCGACGGTCACATCTGCATCCCAAAAGACCAACAACAGCGTTCCTCCTTATGCCAGCAGGGCACGGACGCAACACCAACAACGGAGCCATGGCAAAGTCCCTAGTTCCAAACCTCGACGGTTCACCAACAACCTAGAGACAACCGCGACATTCGTCTCGATACAGCAGATGCGATGCCAGCAAATGAAGCGAAGGCCAAATTCCTAGCTTCAAGGTCTTAACGACAAGTCATATAAAGCCTGAAAGACAATCGGAGATCATCTTGCATCAGTGCGGAATGGTTACCACCTTGACGTTCGTCTCGATACGGCAGATGAGATATCACCCCAGCGTTCTTCCTCCAACAAGACTCGGACGTGACAAAGCAAACGAAGCGAAGGCCAAATTCCTAGCTTCAAGGTCTTAACGGCAAGTCATATAAAGCCTGAAAGACAACCGGAGATCATCTCACACCAGTGCGGAATGGTCACCACCTCGACGTTCGTCTCGACACAGCAGACGCAACATCATCAAACAGCGGAGCCACGGCAAAGTCTCTAGTTCCAAACCTCTACGGTTCACCAACAACCTAGAGACAACCGCGACATTCGTCTCGATATAGAGGACGCAGTGCCAGCAAACGAAACGAAGATCAAATTTCTAGCTTCACGGTTTTGACGGTAACTCATATAAAACCTGAAAGACCATCGGAGATCATCTCACATCAGTGCGTAGTGGTCACCACCTCGACATTCGTCTCGATACAGCAGACGAGATGTCACCCCAGCGTTCTTCCTCCAGCAGGGTTTAGTCGCGACAATCAAACAAACGGAGCCACGGCAAAGTCCCTAGTTCCAAACCTCGACGGTTCACCAACAACCTAGAGACAACCGCGACATTCGTCTCGATACAGCAGACGCAATGCCAGCAAACGAAGCTGTAACACCCGAGCCCAATGCTACTAATTTCAGTTACCGTTTGAACGTAGTGCGTCACTTATTTCATTTATCTTGCTTGATTGTTACTTATTGTAATTTTATCCCGACAATTCATTTCTGTATATAACAATTTAAGGCATCTAAAATAAAATTAAAAATATTCATCATGGCCTGCTTGACACCCCTAACCCTGTTGTAGCGTCTGTGCATCGTGTTCTCGTCCCGTTCAGTGAAACGGGCAAGTTTGGACGGCTACGCGCACGTACGTGTGTCCGTTTTGGGGGTATGCTTTTTGATCATAAAATACTTCATTTTAAATTTTGGATCCCGCCTAAAATTCTATTATTTCAATTTCAAATTTTTGGACCCGACCCGGGCGCGATTTGGAAATGTTTTATTTTGCGCCAAAATCCCAATTCTATTATATTTTTATAACTGCCGTATATATATTTTAAACCTAATAATATTTTTTATATTATATTTTCATATCTAATAATCTTTAAATAAAATTCCCTTATCAAATCTCAGCCAATCACAACTTCCTTTTAAACCGTGGGCCACACCTCTTATCTCTCTCTCGCCTTATCTCTCTCTCTCCTCTCTCTCTCCCGGTCTCTCTCTCTCTCTATCTTTCTCTCTCTCTCCCATCTATATATCCTTCTTCTTCCACTTCTTTTCTTTCACGCGAACCCTTCTCACGTAAACCCTAGCCGAGCACCCCTCGCCGCCGTAGCCCAACGCCGACACCACCAGCACCGGCCTCGTCGCCTCCTCGCCCTCGACCAATCCACCGCGCCTCCTTCCTCCTTTCCCTTCTCCCCGTGCACCCTGCACCAACACCGTGGCCACTTGCACCCCCTGCATGCATCGACGCCGCCGTGAGTCGCCGCCGGTGACCTCGTCCCCGTATCCCCGACCCTCGCGCACACCCCTCGGTGAGTTAGCATCCCCTCCTCTTTTCCTTTCCTTTTCTTTCTCTATTAAAGATTTCCTCGATCTGCAGTTGGGTCGCTGTCGTCGTAGGCCACTGCCGGAGCTCCGTCGACGAGGTCGACCGTCACCACCCGTCGCACAGATCCTCGTGAGCATTTCCCTTCTCCATCCTCCCTCCTTTCTTCTTTATTTTTCTTTTCTTTTCTTGTTGCAATCTTGATCATTCACTGTTCTGTTCTTGGCCGGAATCCGGCCATGCCGGCGACGCGTTCCGACGTTCCAGCGAGGTACCCCGCCCCGTGTGGTTTCACTGTTCGTCGTTTGGGTTCATTCCGTGAACCGTGCGCCCGTCGCGAGTTTCCCCGCCGACATTTTACGTTCCGTATTCCCGGTTCGCGACCCGTCGAGGCAAGTACCTCTTACTACATGCTAAACAATATTTACATACATATTAACGACACCTTAAACCTATGAATTTAACTTTGGTACGTTCATTTCCCATTTTTCGTGTTTAAGATTGATATATATCATTTTATCTTTCAAACTTGTAACCTACCTGTTACAATTACTGTTTTGGAACATAATAATCACATTTACATGTTTTAATTACACTTTCACTGATGATGTAGCCTATGGCACCTTTTCTACCGTTTTACTTCATTCAGACACTCGTATACATTTAACCGGCGTAAACTGTGAATTCATTCGTAGAACCTTTATACACATAAGACATTGCATCCTTGAAGTCTTAAACTTGTTACATGATTAAATGGCTATAATTGTCTTATTGCATTCTTATAATGTTGAAATCATCTCTGTGACACAACTGATAACTGTACTGCAAATTGAGTGAATCTGCCTATTGCTTAATTCATTGCTCATATCATGTGTTGATAACCATGCTTGATTATATAACTGATTGTGAGCACACCTATGTTATCGTTTACATCTTGACCTGACTTGCTACATACATAGTGCTTGACCCGACATGGTACCGTATACTGCTTGACTTGACATGATGTACCATGACCTGACCCGTTACCTGATCTTGTGTCTAATGCCAACAAACCTGACATGTAGTCCTCATGGACCGTTCCTGTTGTCTATCCGGACAAACCTGTTTACCTGATCCTGTGTTGGCATTAGTTTTTTGATTTCGGGATACCTGACTTGACTTACACATATAACTTGGGGGTATGGAGAAATCAAAGGTGAAACCTGACTTGTAGCTCAACAGTTCACTATTGAGTGTACACATTCCTGTTTGGTGTCTAGCGGCATGTCTCGGTTTCAGCCCGAGAATATTGAGGCCGTGGTCCCGGGTATGTACGGGATACTATTGAGTTACATCGATGATTCACCAATTTGGTTTCAAAGACTTTAGAACAGAGAACCTGATAGAACAGTTTAGTTTACCCACTGCACACTACCCTGCACTGCTCTGATTTATATTATTGTTACCCTTGTTTTATTCATGTTTATATTCGCATTGCCTGTTTATTATGTTATTACTTGATGACTTGACGCGCTGACGTCTGAGTTTTGCATGGCCCAGATTCTGTACCGCTGTCGCAGTCCGAGCAGGAGTACTTCAGCCGACAGGCTGAGCTGTGAGTGACAGCAGTAGTTAGTTTTCTTTCCTGCATTTATTTCCTGATGTGAGCCCGCATTATGGGACATACATTCCAGTTATTTTTGTATTGGATCTTTCGCTTCCGCATTTATTTATTCTTGACTCATGTTATCTTGGATTATGGACATGTTTTAGATAGTTTTATTTTGTTCTTGATATCTCTACAGCCGTAATGTGACTGTGGATGGATACTTCCTACCCACAGGTAGCATGGTTGGCTATGTCACGTGCCCATTTTAGCGTACTCTGGAAAGCGGGACGTGACAGAAGCGAAGACCAAATTCCTAGCTTTAGGGTCTTGACGGCAACTCACATAAACCCTGAAAGACTATCGGAGATCATCCCACACCAGCGCGGAGTGGTTATGACTCATCGAGGCTCTCCAAAATGAGCCTAACCTCAAGTAAAAAGTGACATGGAATATCCCTACACTTGCCCTTTCGACGGTAATACTACCTGGAAGATTACTTGAAGACGTCTTGTCCAGCCCACGAAGGGATCAGAGACACGGCAGTCGCAGGGCTACTCG
The DNA here is from genome assembly GCA_030015575.1 of Agapanthus africanus. NCBI lineage: Eukaryota > Viridiplantae > Streptophyta > Magnoliopsida > Asparagales > Amaryllidaceae > Agapanthus > Agapanthus africanus. The sequence continues at coordinate 17,647,252 of JASDDO010000026.1, read as the reverse complement.
AACAACACGATTGCCTATCGAGGAATATATCAGTTGATGCGACAGTACGACGGATAAACCCTAAGTACCACAGACCCTAACGGACCTTTGTCGTAAAGAGCAGAGGTTAACTGTGACGTTAGGATATTCTTGCGAGAAATGCTCGATTCGTCTCGACTCGTGAGGAAATTGATGTCTTTGCGAGAACTGCTCGATTCGTCTCGACTCGTGAGATAAAGCCTTAGGCAGTAAGGATTAAAAAACTTGTTTCCTAAGCACTGGGATCCTGCAAGTCGGCCCAAAACGATCTCTTGCATACTATCCACGGGTCTCACTCTCCAAAGTCGAATCTCGATAAGGAGGGAAACAACCGCTTATGGGTCCTCTCGACTCGTAAGAGGGAAAAATCTCTTATAGGATCCTTACGACTTATAAGAGAAAATACACTTAGGAATCCTCACGATTCCTAAGGAGAAAATACACCTACGAGATCCTCTCGATCCGTAGAGAGAAAAGTCTTTATGAGACCCCCACGGCTCATAAAGTTGAAAAGCCTTAGGCAGCAGATCTGAACCTGCCGCCTAAGCCATCACCACCTCCTGAAGGAGCTAAGACAGGATGCTCGCTCTGTTATCTATCGACCATGTTTACTAAGACAACATGCTGATAATCAAAGAAAGAAGAAGGAACATCCGATTTGCATTTGATCAAGCGTTCGAGACACACTCATTCATGCATGTGCAAGTGACTCAGAACGAGAAATAAGACAAGCTGGAATATAAAAAAAATCCATTCATATTGCCAAGGGTTCTTACAATCATAAAGAAATAAACAAAGACATTATTCAAATGATTACAACGGTATAACCTCAGATCCAGGGCACGGATTAAGGAATTCGAAAGTAAGGCCATATAGAGTTCTTCTGGCCTTCCTGATTATTCTCGTGTGCAGCCTCTCGCGCTCACGCGTGTCAAGATCTTCGGCAAGGCCCCCCATCCTTCGATAAGCAGCGATTATCGTCTTCTGCTGAAAAATTTGATGCAGAATGTCGATGAGGCTATCTCGTCGTTTCTTCGAGATCAGCCCCGACAGATACACTGAATGCACCTTGTCTTCGGCATCATCCAGTGCATTAAGCGGCATGGCCTCGTGAAACCCCGGGAGTGCTCTCCAAATTGATCCCAGCACGACTTTCAAGAGAGCAGAACGGTGAGGAAGCAACCAGCCAACGCGCGCGTTCAGACGACCCATAATCTCCGCACATTGGGCATCTGTAAACTCTTGGTCTTGGTGACGGCCCTGTACGCGGATATCCTCATAAGTGATAAATTCGTGCAGACTGTATAAATGAACAGCCATAATGCCTGAAGGAAACATCATTGGAAGATTAGCAATGAGGAAAAAGGCATGGGGAGTTAAACTCCTCGAGAGCAGAGATCTATTGATGGAATCCTAACATGGTTCTCTTTAGTTCTCTTTAGATCCTTTTAGAGCAAAGCTCTGCTAAGTGAAACCCTAAATGGGTTTTCTTTAGATCAGGGATCTATTGAGAGCAAGGCTCTGTCAATGAAAATTAATTTAATTTAATTAAAAAATTTACCTAAAAAGTGTTTTCTAAAGAAATTCTAACTCTTGGAGTTCTTGAAGGCAAGAGCAAGGCTCTGAAGTTTTGAAAGTAAAAATCTTAATAGATGATGATCATCTGTGGAGGACCAAAGGTCCTATTTATAGGCATCAAATGCCCTTTCAACTTCCAAGAGTTGCCGCGACGGTTGGAATTCTGCCACCGCTGCGCTCACGTTTGGAGGGCCACGTAAGCGCAACGGTGGGGGGGGCATTTGTTTACCCCAATCAGAGCAAAGCTCTGTTCAAATTCCAAGGCGGGAAACGAAGCAACGCTTCTGTTTCCCCCAATTAGAGCAAAGCTCTGCTCTGAAAAATTAAAGTGAAAATTAAAAATTAAAATAAATGAAGCAACGCTTCAGATTCCCTACGCTGCGCGTAGAGCGCCACGTGTCAAAATCAGACACGCCAGCGCAGGGAGTGCAGCGTCCAAGACAGCGCACTCAATCAGAGCAAGACTCTATTTAAAACAAAATTAAAAGAAGTAACGCTTCAGATGATCTGCGCTCTGCGCTGCGAGACACGTGGCAGCGCAGTTGCACTGCGCGACACGTGGCAGCACAGTTGCCCTGCGCGACACGTGGCAGCGCAGATGCGCTGCGCTCTGCGCTGCGCTCTGCGCTGCGCTCTGCGCTGCGCTCTGCGCTGCGCTCTGCGCTGCGCGACACGTGTCAGTGCAGTTGCGCTGCGCTCTGCGCTGCACGACACATGTCAAGTGCAGGTGCGTTTGTGCCAAACAGAATTAAAATTCCAGTAAGATCTTTCTGATCTTGTTAAAATAAGAAGATTGTCTTCTGTAAAACAAAAGCCCTTGGATCAAAGATCCAGCGGTGGGGAAAAATCCCCAAATCACTCAGAGAAATATCTCTCTAACCAATTTAACAAATTAATGGGTACTATATAAAGGCCCCTAGACCCCAATTCCAAAAGGATACAGAGATAGAAAAACAGAGACAGAAACACAGAAAACAGAGAGAGAACTCCTCTAAAGAATTTTGAGAAGAACTCAAAAAGAGAAAAAGGTAAACCCTTTGAATAAAGAAGAATTTCTTCTGAAAAGATCATTGATCTAAGAACAAGATCAAGGATCTTCAATAAAAATAATAATAATAATAACAAAGGCATTGCCTTTTTTATGAACCATTGGTTCTGGAATCTTAAAGATTCTTTTCTTCCAAAATTGGATCAAGATATTAAAACAGTGCCTTGAACTTGCAAAATCTGCACTGTTGCGCTCTCGGCTTGGCGCAAGCCACCAGAGAGCGCCACGTGTCAGCTCCAGAACGACTTGCGCTATGCGCTTTTAAAATAGAGCACTGCTCTCTGAAATTGGCGCAACTCACCAGAGCGCGCCACGTGTCAGCAGCGCACTGCGCTTGCGCTCACCAGAGCATGACACGTGTCACCTCCACAAGCGCTTGCACTCATTAATTGGCGCAAAACGCCTGACAGGCCACGTGGCCACTTTGGATAATTAACGCACTGCATTATTGAAAAGAAGAGCCGAGCCCAATTAAAAAAAACCTAGCAGGCCTAATAAAATGCCATGCATTATTTTGAAAGAAGGGCAGAGCCCAAACAAAGGTCTGTCAGACCAAAACAGATGTTGTGCATCATTTAAAAAGGGGTAGAGCCTTAATTAAGGCATAATAGGCCCAATGCAAATAAAATGTTGCACATTTTTCAATTGGACTTAGCCCAATTCTGGCCGCAAGTCCTCAAATTAAATTGACTGAGCACGGCTGCTCTCTTAAATCAATTTACACCTGGTTCAAGGGTACATCTCTGAACTCCTCGGACATCTGTCATTGTAATCCTTCAATGTCGTCAGAGAGGTGATTATGGACCACCGCGTCCTTAAACTGGCAATGGACCACTATGTCCCTAAACTGGAACAGTAGAGCCAATTGCTCTCTTGTCGGATCCAAACGATCCCGTTAAGTTGATCTTAGTCTGGAGATTAGGCTAACGTATCCTTAACAAATGTTTAAGTTGATCTTAGCCTCAAATATGGCTAACGTGTCTTTAAACTAATATCTGTCCCCAAAATGGGAATATTGGACCACTATGTCCCTAAACTGGAATAATAGAGCCTCCAAATGCTCTTTTGTCGGATCTAAACGATCATGTTAAGTTGATCTTAGTCTCAAATTGGACTAACGTATCCTTAACGAACGTTTAAGTTGATCTTAGCCTCAAACACGGCTAACGTATCCTTAAACCAAAACCCCAAACCCAAATCTAAGAAAATACGGATTTGGACTAATCCACGTCCTACGGGCGACGACATAAATTAGTCTCCGTATACAATCCATGGGCAACCACAAACAAAACAAACACCCACGACGCGAAGTGAAATTCTGGAGAAGGAGAAAGTTGTTACCGCGATGCGGTAGCATAATTAACTGCAGGGGCTTGCGCCTGCAGAGAAGAGCGTCCCCACAATCAAAAACCCCTCAAGCGAGGGGGAATCTGACGAAGTCTGCTACATCGGCCGCATCCGTCTAAACCTCCGATACACGGTGCCATAAATCAACTTGGCATCTTCGGAGAGGTGGACGGATAAAACCATATAGCATCTGCCCCGAATCTCAGGCAAGACGAACCTACGCGGTCGCGTCTCCGTGATTCGGAGGGGAACACCGGGAGATCGAGGTCAGGAGAGTTGATACAAAGGACAACACTGCGGATCCATTCACGAAGGCCATTCCCCAGACACAATTTGAAAGACTCTTCGAGATGTTGGGTATGAGATACTACAACAGCTGGCCTTAGTGTAAGTGGGAGATTGTTAGTTATACATATGCCCTAGAGACCATTGTTGTACATATGATGTATATTATAATGGATGCTTGGATATATATAGAGAGGAATTTCTTGCTCGACATGATAATATGCTATTTGGTTTCACTTTGTCTTAACATGTTGACTTGTATTGGTTTACTGTCTTGCTCTCACATGTTGATAAAGCCCTTAGGCTATGTACTCGACTACTGGGACTATAATGAGATCATACTAATGGGGCCAGGGTAGTCAACGAGTACATCCTATAACTGTTTCTAGTCGAGGGTGTATCAAGACAGGGCATCGATACACCAGAGTAGACTAGCGTATACGCATCTTGACCCATATGATGGGTGATGGATGATCCCATATCCATCGGTGTTTTGACATCAAAGATGGTGTACGGGTGCTCAGTGGAGACTGGGTACACTGAACGGACTCGCCGAGAACTCCCAGATGGTATTATACCTCACGTCAGATGGCAGTTCTCCGGTGACACTGGTACATGTTAGTCTGTAGACCCGAGATCGTCGTAGAGTCTTGTGTGATTTCCACCTTACCACGTCCAAGAGGGCGTGCAAAATGGTGGCTTTTGGGTACAGTCCCGAATCACATGGAGGCAATGAGCGATGGGAGGGGATTCGTCTTTCCCGGTATAGAGAGTTGATGTTGTGCTGTGTTCGATTGGCTATAACTGGAAGTCCCTGGCCAGGGATGATATAGAGTGCTACTGGTAAGTGTTATATGTAGTTTCTCGACCTGTTATGAGCCTTACATTGACACGACTTATCGGTTACTGGGGTCTGACGTTTACCACCCCTAGACTAGATATGCAACATATCAGACGAAGAGATCGGACTGTACGGTAGTGTTACTGATTGGATTCACAGGAGAATGTACAGGCTTGCTTGTTGATCTTCTGATCACTCAATACCTGAGTGGCTGTTACGTTTATCTGACCGCTTGCAGCTTGTGGGTGTTTGATATGATCATAACCTACTGCCGGTCCCAAGTCCGGATGAGAAAGGGTGAGGGTTGTGGTAGGCTTGTGACAGCCAACATAAAACTTTGTCACATTCTATGACATGAACCATAATAAGAATATCGTTGGGGCGTCCCCTACTCAGCGACGCGCTACATCGGATCCCGGGTGTAGTGTTAAATATGCAAGGGCTTCTAGGTCGTCGTCCAGATGCGGCGCGCTACATCGGACCCCGGGTGTAGTGACAAATAAGCAAGGGTCGTCGTCCAGAGACGGCGCGCTACATCGGACCCCGGGTGTAGTGACAAATAAGCAAGGGTCGTCGTCTACAGACGACGCGCTACATCGGACCCCGGGTGTAGTGACAAATAAGCAAGGGTCGTCGTCCAGAGACGGCGCGCTACATCGGACCCCGGGTGTAGTGACAAATAAGCAAGGGTTTCATAGGATCCGTCTAGCTTCCTGGAACATAGGTTCCCTTACGGGTAGACTATTAGAATTAGTGGAGGTGATGATTAGGAGGAGAGTTGGTATTATGTGTTTGCAAGAAACTAAGTGGGTAGGTGAAAAGAGTAGAGTTATAGAGCCTTGGGGTTATAAGCTTTAGTATACGGGTAGAGATAAAAATCGTAATGGGGTAGGCATAATCATAGATAGACGGTTGCTTGAGGATGTAGTTGAGATTGGGAGAAAAGGTGATAGAATTTTACTGGTTAAGCTTATTCTAGGTGGAGAGATCCTTAATGTTATTAGTGCTTATGCACCACAGATAGGTCTTGATGACGCTAGTAAGCGTCTATTCTGGGAGGATTTAGACGAGGTGGTGCAAAGTATACCTAGTGGAGAGAAGTTATTTATTGGTGGTGATCTTAATGGACATGTAGGTACTAGTCGTAGTGGGTTTGATACTATCCATGGAGGTTTTGGGTTCGGACAAAGGAATGAAGTAGGTGACTCGATTCTAGATTTTGCTTTATCTTATGACTTGATCTTAGCAAACACCTGGTTTAGGAAAAGAGAGTCCCACCTTATCACTTTTAGGAGCGGATCAAGTGCTAGTCAAATAGACTTTTTTCTGACGAGAAGAATAGATAGAGGTTGTTGTATCGACTGTAAGGTAGTGCCAGGTGAGAGTGTAACCACTCAACATAGACTTTTAGTTCTAGATTTTCGATTTAGAAGAGAACCTAGGAAGATTAGACATAAGGTAGAGCCTAAAATTAAATGGTGGCGATTGAAAGAAGGTAACCAAAAGGCTTTTATAGATCGTGTAGTACAAGAAGCGGATTGGCAGTTGGAAGATGATCCAGACAAAATATGGAACAAAATGGCTAGTTGTATCAAGAAGGTAGCTAGAGATCTACTTGGTGAGTCGAGAGGTGGTGCTCCACCATCTAAGGACATATCATGGTGGAATGAAGATGTAAAGGCTGCTATTAAAGTTAAAAGGGATTCTTATAAAGATTTGAAGAAAAGTAGAGATGTGGAGAGATTTGAGAAGTACAAAATGGCTAAAAAGGAGGTTAAGAAAGCTGTTCGGGAAGCTAAATCTAAGGTCTACAAGGAGGTGTACGAGAAATTAGACACTAAAGAGGCTGCAAATGATATATACCGGATTGCTCGAATGCGGGAAAGGAAGACTAGAGACTTATGTGCGGTGAAGTGTGTCAAAAATGAAAATCAGAAGGTTTTAGTTCGAGATGAGGATATCAAGGACAGATGGAGAGATTATTTTGACAAATTGTTCAATGAGAGCTCTACTAAGAATTTGGATGGACTTGTCATTCAATCTCAAGATATAAACCGTGATTTCATGCGTAAAATAAGATTTCCTGAGGTTAAAGAAGCTTTGAACAGAATGGGTTTAAGAAAAGCGGTTGGTCCTGACGGGATTCCTATCGAGATTTGGAGATGCTTAGGAGAAATAGGCGTTAAATGGCTGACAGATCTGTTTAATAAGATTTGGCAGACAAAAAAGATGCCAAATGAATGGAGGAAAAGTATCCTTGTACCTATCTACAAGAACAAGGGTGACATTCAAAGTTGCTCAAACTACCGTGGAATAAAACTGATGTGTCACACCATGAAACTTTGGGAGAGAGTGATTGAACACAGGCTAAGGAAGGATATTAAGATAACAGAGAATCAATTTGGGTTCATGCCTGGACGATCGACGACAGAGGCGATTCATTTGCTTCGTCAACTTATCGAGCGCTTTCGAGAGAGGAGAAGAGATTTGCATATGATATTTATTGATTTAGAAAAAGCGTACGACAAGGTACCTAGAGAGGTATTATGGGGGACAATGATGAAGAAGGGGGTCCCCGTCAAGTATATTGACATAATCAAGGATATGTACGACGGAGTAGTAGCAAATGTCAGAACTTGCGGCGGCTTATCGAGTGACTTTCCGATTACTATTGGTTTACATCAAGGATCTGCATTAAGTCCATTCCTGTTTACCATCGTGATGGATGAGCTTACTAGAACTATCCAAGATGAGGTACCTTGGTGTATGCTATTCGCTGATGATATTGTTCTAGTAAATGAGACGAAAGCAGGGGTTAATGCCAAATTGGAATTATGGAGGCAAGCATTGGAATCTCGGGGATTCAGATTGAGCAGGTCCAAGACAGCATATATGCACTGCAAATTTAGTATCCAGAGAAGTCAAAACCATGTTGGTATAACATTGGAAGGGCAAGAGATATCACCGAGCGACCAGTTTAGATATCTAGGTTCCATCATCCAAAAGAATGGGGAGATCGATAGTGATGTTAATCAAAGGATCCAAGTTGGTTGGTTGAAATGGAGGAGTGCAACAGGGATTTTGTGTGATCGTAACTTTCCGTTAAAATTGAAAGGGAAGTTTTATCGGAGCGCTATTCGGCCTGCCTTATTATATGGTACAGAATGCTGGGCTCCTAAGAAGCATCATACACAGAAGATGCACGTAGCGGAGATGCGCATGCTTCGTTGGATGTGCGGTAACACTTGAAAAGATAAGGTGCGGAATGAGGATATTCGTGCAAAAGTTGGTGTAGCACCTGTGGAGGAGAAGATGCGAGAAAATCGGCTAAGATGGTTTGGTCATGTGCGACGCAGACCTATGGAAGCACCGGTCCGACGAATAGATACTCTCGATATGGGCAATAGCAAAAGGGAAAAAGGGAGACCGAAGAAAACATGGATGGAGGTGATACGAAACGATATAGTTGCCAAAGGACTCAATGAAAGTATATTGTTCGATAGAAGTGAGTGGAGACAGAGGATTCATGTGCTGGACCCGGCGTGATTCTCATGTTGGTTCATGTAGCCTACCCCATATGCTTGGGATAAAAGGCTCAGTTGTTGTTGTTGTATAACCTACTGCCGGCGTATTGACGATTCTTTAGAGTCCTATACAGAGGTTTCCTAGCTCAGGAAAAACGGAGTATGAGCACATATGTGATATGTGCGGAACCGAGACTAATACGATATGAGATACCGTATTCTATTCTCGCAATATATGATATCGGCCGGGTATATGTGATATAGCCGGGTCATCGGATCAAGTGTTGATTCGATGAATCGGTACATATTATATTAGTCGGTTATATACGATATAGCCGGATTGTCGGATCAAGTGATGATTCGATGATTAAATGTATAATTATATATGTGATATATTACATTACGTTAACTAATATAAGCTCGCTTTATTGATTCATTTTCTCACCGGATAATACATTGATATATATGCGATATATGTTAATTGTATTATTTTCTTTTGTTGCAAAATATATTATATGTGTGATATATAATATTGTAATAAGTTATGATTACAAATACAACATGGTTTGTGGAGATTAAACAAGTTAGGGTTTGATTTGGGTTGGCTTTTTCAAGAAGTTTCAAGAAGCTTTCTTTTGTTTTATGCTAAGATATTTTGTGTTGATATTTTGTAGATATTTCTTAACCCAACCCAAACCCTTTACCTTAGGTTTATTCTCTACATGAGTTAAGCCCTTTATTTCTTAACTCAAGGTTGTTTTGTAAACATAACAATAATTCATTATTCATCACAAAAGGTTTCATCTTCTTCTTCCTCCTTGAAAAGCTTACTAGCTTTTGTGTTTGTGATGATTTAGTGTGAGAAATTGAAAATAAAAGAGAGCTAAATTCCTACTTCATTATCCTCATCTATTATAGCTACTTAGATTAGGGTGTTCACTTCACTAATAAGTTGTTTAGTAAAGTGTAAGCTTGGGTTTAAGATTCTTCAAGGTAGATCATCTTCAAAAAGGAAGACTGTTTACCTCAATCAGAGCAAAGCTCTGTTTAAATTCCAAGGTGGGAAAACAAGCAATACTTCTGTTTTTCTCCAATCAGAGCAAAGCTCTGTCTTGAAAATTAAAAAGAAAATTAAAGTTAAAATAAATGAAGTAGCGTACTCCATAAGAGCTTTAGAGCAAAGCTCTTGAAAAGAAAAGAAAAAAAGAAAGAAGAAGGAAAAGAAAAGGAAAGGAAAAGAAGAAGAAAGGAAAAAAAAAAAGATTGCACAAAGCGCAACTGCGCGCGCTGCGCAGCGCGCGCTGCGCAGTTTTTTTAAAAATAATTAAAAAAAAATTAATTAAAAAAAATTTTAACTGCGCGACACGTGTCTCGCAGTTGCGCGACACGTGTTAGGCGCTGGGGAGTTGCGTAAAAACAGAATGAAGATTTAAGGAAATCTTTTCTGTTTTTTGTTAAAACAAGAAGATTTCTTCTGTAAAACAGAGACCTTTGGATTAAAAATCCGACGGTGGGGAAAATTCTCCAAATCACTCAGAGAATGATCTCTTTAACAAACTTTAACTAATTCATGGGCACTATAAAAAGGACCCCAGACCCCATTTCAAAGATATAGACAATTGGATAAAAAAAAAAGAGGAGAGAACTCTTGAGAATTTCTGAAGAACACAAAAAGAAAGGTAAAAACCTTTGAGAAAATTCTCTTAAAGGAAATCTTTTCTGTCAGAATGAAGATTTAAGGAAATCTTTTCTGTTTTTTGTTAAAACAAGAAGATTTCTTCTGTAAAACAGAGACCTTTGGATTAAAAATCCGACGGTGGGGAAAATTCTCCAAATCACTCAGAGAATGATCTCTTTAACAAACTTTAACTAATTCATGGGCACTATAAAAAGGACCCCAGACCCCATTTCAAAGATATAGACAATTGGATAAAAAAAAAAAGAGGAGAGAACTCTTGAGAATTTCTGAAGAACACAAAAAGAAAGGTAAAAACCTTTGAGAAAATTCTCTTAAAGAATAGATCATTGATCTAGAAAACAAGATCAGTGATCTTCAATAGATAAATAAATAAATAAAAATAATAAAAATAGTGCCTTGCACTTGCTATGAACCTCTAGTTCTCAGATAAATAAAAATAGTAAAAATAGTGCCTTGCACTTGCTATGAACCTCTGGTTCTCTGAAACAGAAAGAAAGAAAAGATTTCTTTCTTTTCTTTTCTTTGATCTAAATTTAGATCAAAGAAATTAAAAAGTGCCCTGCATTTCTTTTCCTGAATCTAAAAGATTCTTGGTGCTTTGCACAAATGCAATGCATTATTTGAAGGGCTGGGCCCAAGTTAAAAAGACCTAGCAGGCCAAAGTAAATTGCAAAACAATAAAAAGGGCAGAGCCCGAATGAAATTGATGCTCTGCATCATTTATAAAGGGCAGAGCCCAAGACAAATTGATGCCCTGCATCTTTTCTGGGCAAAGCCCAAATAAAAATAAAAACAAACGCAAATAAATTATTGGACATTTTTAACTGGACTTAGCCCAATCGCGGCCATAAGTCCTTAAATTAAATTGACTGAGCAAAATGGCTCTCCTAAATCAATTTACGTCCGGTTCGAGGGTATATCTCCGAACTCCTTTGACATCTATCGTTGTAATTCCTCAACGACGTCAAAGAGGTGACGGGTCCCAACGACCACACACCCATATGGACTGCGGGGTCCTTAAACTCGTGGACCGAAACGTCCCTAAACTAATATCGGACCGAGACATCCCTAAACTAATATCGGACCGAGACGTCCCTAAACTAACATCGGACCGAGACGTCCCTAAACTGGCACAATAGGGCCCAAACGCTCTTTTGTCGGATCTAAACGGTCCCGTCTAAGTTGATCTTAACCCCAAATACGGTTAACGTGTCCTTAGATATTTAAATAAACGATAAAACTCCAAATCAACTTTGGTTCAAGGGTACATCTCTGAACTCCTCTGACGCCTGTCGTTGTAATCCCTCAACGACGTCAGAGAGGTGACGAGCCCCGACGGCCAGATATTAAATCGATCACTACGTCAAGTCGATCTTAGTCCAAAACAGGATTAATGTATTCTTGACGAACGTTTAAGTTGATCTTAGCCGCAACGCGACTAATGTATCCTTAAACTAAAAACACCAAACCAAATCTAAGCAAACACGGATTTGGACTAATCCACGTCCTACGGGCGACGGTATTATTCAGTCTCCGTATACAATCCACGGGCAAGCACAAACAAAACAAACACACACGACACGAAGTGAAATTCTGGAGAAGGAGAAAGTTGTTACCGCGATGCGGTAGCGTAATTAACTGCAGGGGCTTGCGCCTGCAGGGAAGAGCGTCCCCACAATCAAAAACCCCTCATCCTGAGGGGGAATCTAACGAAGTCTGCTACATCGGCCGCATCCGTCTAAACCTCCGATACACGGTGCCATAAATCAACTTGGCATCTTCGAAGAGGTAGACGGATAAAACCAAATAGCATCTGCCCCGAACCTCGGGCACGGAAGTCCTAACGTCTCGGCCGCCGTTCGGAGGGGAACAGATTCTGGCACGCCCGATGGGACCTCTTCCTCTTTCCACTCCACACTTCGTGTGTCGTGTTCGCGAACAAATCGCGGTTTGCTGTGATTGCCTGTGGATTCAAGGTACTAAGATTTGGTATCTTGCTCCGTGCAGAAAACAGAAGATCAATGGCTTCGAACTGCATCGCCTGCAGCAACAACTCTCGATCCGTCATTACTGGAGGAGTGACTTATGGGCCCCAAGCGGCCTCCCTTTTCAAAATGCCGGTAGAGCAGGTGGCTCAAGCCACCACTAGACTATTTTTTGGGACCATGCTCCCACCAATGAGCTTCAACGCCCCAATGACATTGCAAGAAGCTCCAAAGAAGTCGGTCTTCGATCGACTTACCACTGCCGCGACCCCTCTCAGCGGGTCGTCCAACTCCACTGCTTCGGTTTTTAACGGACTAGGCCAGAGCTCTAACAGGCTCATGAAGAAGCCTGCCATACCAGAAAGCGTTATCCCGAAGCGGATAGCCATTCCAACTCCCGTTCCTGGCAAAATCACCAAGGTTGCTTCCCATGTTCAGAAGTCCGCTTCTGACAAGTTGGCTGTCCCCGTTCAACGGACGTCGATCTTTAAAAAGCTGGTACCGGTATATTCTGACCAACACAGGGGGCATGAGGAGGTCACCCCTATAGCTGAAACAACTCCATCAGCACGACAAGCCCGACGTCGCTACTGGCGCCGAGTGAGGAAGGCTGGGGGCAACTCCCCCTCTGGACTTACTCCTCCAACTCCGATGGTTGGGATCGATACTGCTGTTCCAACCAAGAACAACTTTGAACTGCTCAACAAGGTGCGCAAAAACTCTCCTACTGCGATGTTGAAACGAACTCCTTCACCTGTGGAGAATACTCCAGAGAAGAAGTTAGAGCAGCCCCCTCAACGGTTGTCCTCTAAAATTTACAAAGTCTGGCGACGGGTCCAAGAGTCGGTGATCGATCAAGAATGCCTCCGACGACAGAAAAAGATGAAGGTTCGGCAGGGGAAGGATTACTCTGTCAAACCACAAAAAGCAAAAGCTACTTGGGTGCCCACTACAACGGCTCCCTTAACTCCAATCACTCAAAAAAGGAGGCCGCAAAAAGCCCCTGTGTCTTCGGCAAATCGCAAAGACACCGAACACAAACGCCCCAAGTCTGGGGGTATGGTGGTGCATACTGTTTATATGGCTTCTGGAAAGGAGAAAAGCCGCACTTCTACGGGCCACCGACCGCTCACCCGATCCGTGACGAAAGCCCAGGAGCAACAGCAAAAGCTTCAGGAAATGATGACTACAATGGCTGCACTCACTGAGCCAAAAGAAAGCTCTGAAACGTCTTCGGATGAGCGTCAAGAACAAGAAACCGACGCTGACTTTTTACGCAGAGTCCTCGAAAAGAGGGACAAAGAAGCTGCAGAGCAAGCGGCTAACATAAAGCAGATGGCGCTCCTCTTCCAAGATATGGTAGGGATGATGTTACAGCCGGACCCTCCTGCTGAAGATCCTCCGATCGTCCTTGAAGACGACAGGGGAGAAACGTTAAATCCTCCGCCGGCTCTATCAACAGCCAAGGAGGAGGCAATCTCCAAAGTCGACCTAGATGAATATATAGCTCAGCAGATCCGGGTTCATCAGGCGAATGAAGCGGCTGGGCAAATTGTTAGAACCGGACGACCGTATCCGAGCTGGTATGACCAAATCAATTACCCGCCAGGATATACGATCCCTAAATTCCACGTATATAAAGGGACAGGGAATCCGCATCAGCATGTCGCTCAATTCAGGGCCTTATGCGGCAATACTGGAGGCGATGACAAATTATTGCTACGTCAATTTGTCGGCAGCTTAGCAGAAACAGCCTTTGAATGGTATTCGGAGTTACCTAACGACTCTGTCAAAACATTTGCAGAGATGGAACTGCTGTTTACACAGAGATTCGCGAGTGCTAGTGGACGCACCCCGATAACAGCACTGATTAATGCCAGGATAAGGTCAGGCGAAACATGGGTCCAATACGCAACACGATGGCGGAACCTATGGTCGAAATGCGAACAACGCATAGAAGAGGCTCCTGCGGTAGGCATGTTTGTGGGCACTCTCGATCCGCAGGCGACCATCTCGCAATTCATGATGTTCTTCAGGCCGACTACCTTCCAGGCCTTGATCGACAAATTAGCCCAAATGGACCAGATGGGCCATAGACCGTCTCCTCCAAGACCTGATCCCCGAAATGAGAAAGGAAAAGCGATCATCGTCGCCAACGCTCAGCAACAGTCGAGCAACTCAAAGCCGGTCGCTCGCCAAAACAACGTGCGTCCACGCCCATCCCTCGAAGAGAGGCTGGGACGTCCTTACTCGTTTCCGCAGAATAAAATGAGAAGACTGTTTGAGCTGGCAGTGCGCAACAGACTTATTAATCTGCCGAGTCCAAAGCGTCTGTCGCAGCCAGGCGATCTTAATAATCCCAATTATTGCCCTTACCACCAAACGGTAAGTCATCCGATTGAGGATTGTTTCGTCTTTAAGGGATGGATTGAGGATCAATACCTGCAAGGAAAGTTCACGCTGTCTGAAAGCTAGAAGGTAAACCCCCCACAGCCGCACTCTCCAAAGAAGACGGACACGCCGGGGGCAACTTGTTCTTTCGTCGAGGATGAAAACGATGGAGAAAACTTATCGGATGAATCCGAAGACTACGTAGCGACTTGTCATGTGATTTCTCATTCACTGACGGATGATGAGGAGGATCCTTGCGTTGAGAAATCAATGGCGGACCCTGAAACAGAAATTCCGCGGCCGTCAGACAAGTTGATCGATGCCTTCCTAAATGAAATTCGTCTGAAAGCAAAAGCCAATCAAGAGCATGAAATGGCCATACTGGAAAGAACCAAGGTATTCCCGTCAAATCAAAAGCCACACACTGCGGGTAAAAACAAATTCAAGACGAGGAAACGGTTCGCCAAAGCTCTATCAGTAGGAATGAAGCTACCGCCCTCTGAAGAAAATTCTTTCTCTGAGGTAGAGATGCACCCTAACTTCTGTTTATATCATCAGAAGATCATACATCCTATCGAAGACTGCGAATCCTTTAACTGTTGGTGGCAAGGGTATGTCGCTCAAAAGCGACACTTCGACAGGACAAAGTGTGAAGCTTGTGGACATCGGAAAAATGCGATAGATGAGCGCAAAAGAGCCGCCGCCGACTGTCATATAGCCGACTTCAAGGGATCACAAATTATCACCTTTGGAAGCGACTCTGACGAAGAAGCTACCCCCAACTCTTCCCTCGGGGAATCTATTTCAAAAATAAAGGAATTGAGAAGCTGCGAGAACGTTCAGCCGTGCAATCGCATGCTACTCGGAAAAAATCTCGGCCTCGTAAACACAGGATCGAACAAAAAGGATAAAGGAAAAAGAAAAACGGCCCTCGTCGCCAGCACTCAACAACAATCAAGTGACCCTAGGCCGGTTGCTTGCCAAAGCAACAAGCGGCAATCCCTCCAGGAAAAGTTGAAACGCCCTTACTCGATTCCGCAAGATAAAACAAGGGGACTGTTCGAGCTGGCAGTGCGCAACAGACTCATTAATCTGCCGAATCCAAAACGTCCGTTGCAGCCAGGCGACGTTAATAATCCTAATTATTGCCCTTACCACCAAACAGTAGGTCACCTGATCGAGGACTGCTACGTCTTCAAAAACTGGGTTGAAGACCAATACCAACAGGGCAAGTTCGCGTTGTCCGAAATTTGGAAGGTGAACCCGCCACAACCGCATGCTCCGAAAAATATGGACACGCCGGGGGCATCATGCTCATTCATAGAGAAAGCCTAACGGACCACTACGTCCTAAAACTGGATAACGGACCGAAACGTCCTTAAACTAACGACGGACCGAAACGTCCTTAAACTAACGGCGGACCGCAATGTCCTAAAACTTGCAAATGACCGAAACGTCGTTAAACTACTCCCAACCCGCAGCATCTTCAGGCTGACGTTTTAAAAAAAATAATAATAATAATAATAACGGTATGTCCACAAGCAAAATGGGCACGGATGAAAACCTGAAGGGGCTCCGTGAGTAAAAACAGCAGGGCTACCGGCGAGTGTTCGTGAAAACCCAAAAGGGCGCGACCTCGTAAAAAAAAAAGAAAAAAAAGAAAAATAAAAAGAATAAAAAAAACGGTATGTCCATAAGCAAAATGGGCACGGATGAAAACCCGAAAGGGCTCCGTGAGTAAAAACAGCAGGACTACCGGCGAGTGTTTGTGAAAACCCGAAAGGGCGCAACCTCGTTGAGAAACACTTATAAGGTCCTCTCGACCCTGTAAGGAGAAACCACCTGCGTGAGATCCTTACGACTCACAAAGGAACAACACACTTAGGGATCCCCACGATTCCTAAGGAGAAAATACACTTGTGAGATCCTCACGACTCGTAAGGAGAACTCTCTTGTGGGACCCTTACGGCTCATAAGATTTGAAAGTCTTAAGTTACAGAGGCCTAAATCTGTGCTTAAGCAACCCCCACAACTTTCGACATTGCCCTACAAGTGGTCCGATATTAGCCCTTGTATACAATCCACGGGCGCGAATAAACATTTCCCTAACCAAGTCCCATCCGTGACTGGGGATATGTCCACACGGTGAACAACCCTTGTGAGTCCTCTCGACTCATAAGGAGATAACACTCTTGTAAGATCCTTACGACTTATAAGAGAACATACACTTAGGAATCCTCACGATTCCCAAAGAGTAAACACACCTACAAGATCCTCACGACTTGTAGGGAGAAATACCTTTGTGAGACCCTTACGGCCCATGAAGTCAAAAGCCTTAGCCGACAGGACCCTTAACCCTGTTTACTAAGCCACCTTTGTTCGACATCGACGGAGGCAAATGATGATTCGCTCCTGGCAATATTCCAGTTGTAGCGATGTTGATGCCTAAATCGGTATCAAATTCCAAGTCCTTTCATGGCAGATGATGATTCGCTCCTGGCAATATCCCAGTTGTAGCGATACTGATGCCTAAATCGGTATCGAAGTCCAGGTCCTTTCATGGCAGATGATGATTCGCTCCTCGCAATGTTCCGGTTGTAGCGATGCTGATGCTGAGATTGGCACCAGATTCCAAGTTCTACGCTCGCGATAAAAATCAGCGAGCTGAAAATGCATATTAAATAGCCGAAATGATTGGGCAACTCGCAATAAAAAACAGCGAGTAAAAATAAAATAAACAGCCGAAATGATTGGGCAACTCGCAATAAAAAACAGCGAGTAAAAAGAAAATAAACAGCCGAAATGATTGGGCAACTCGCAATAAAAAAACAGCGAGTAAAAAGAAAAATAGCCGAAATGATTGGGCACCGCGAAAAATAGCCGAAATGATTGGGCAATCGCGATTTTCGCGATATAAAAAGCTGAAATGATAGAGCATCGCGGAAAGAATAAAAAAAATGAAAGAATGAAACTTTTTGCCCTACAGGTGAGATCACATCGATCCCTGTATACAATCCAGGGGCACAAATAAAGAGGGAACCATACCTTCCCAACAGGCTCCGCCAGAAAGCGAAGCCAAATCTCGACGGTTCATAGACAACCCAGAGACAACCTCGACATCTGTCGCAATATCGCAGACATAATGTCCACAGACGAAGCAAAAGGAAGATCCCGAGCTTTAGGGTCTCGACGTCAACATCGACAACCTAGAGATCACCAACGGTGTTTCTCCTCGCTCCAGCCAGATGCAGACGTGACGTCAACAATCGACCACAGAGTCGCAACGAAACGGAACCATGGCAAAGTCCCTAGTTCCAAATCTCAATGGCCACATCTACAGCCTGGAGACCAACAACGGCGTGCCTCCTCATTCCAGCAGGACACAGATGTTACACCATCAAGCGAAGCGATGGCAAAATCCCAGCTTCACCTCAGCGTTCGTCTCGTTACAGCAAACGCAATGTCAACAACGGCGTTCCTTCGCAGTCCAGCAGGATGTAGATGCAACGTCAACCAAAGACCCCATGATCAGTAAAGCGGAGTGACGGCAAAATCCCAGCTCCACCTCGACATTCGTCTTGATACAGCAGACGAGATGTCACTACAGCGTCCTTCCTCCAACAGGATCCGGACACACCAAAGCAGATGAAGCAAAGGCCAAATTCCTAGCTTCAGGGTCTTAACGGCAACTCATATAAAGCCTGAAAAACAATCGGAGATCATCTCGCACCATATGGAGTGGTCACCACCTCGACGTTCGTCTTGATACAGCAGATGAAATGTCACCCCAGCGTTCTTCCCCCAGCAGGATTCAGACGCGCCAAAGCAAATGAAGGAAAGGCCAAATTCCTAGCTTCAGGGTCTTGACAGCAAGTCATATAAAGCCTGAAAGACAATCGGAGATCATCTTACACCAGCATAGAGTGATCACCACCTCGACGTCGTCTCGATACAGCAAATGAGATGTCCTTCCTCCAACAGGATTCTGACACACTAAAGCAAATGAAGCGAAGGCCAAGTTCCTAGCTTCAACGTCTTGACGGTAACTCATATAAAACCGGAAAGACAATCAGAGATCATCTCACACCAGCATAGAGTGATCACCACTTCGACGTTCGTCTCGATACAGCAGACGAGATGTCACTACAGCGTCCTTCCTCCAGCAAGATTCGGTCCAAACCGAGAGCCTGCGGGGAGTCAAAATATCAATATAGCATGAAATTCCTTACTTTTTTGGTAGTTTTTGCGGGGCAAAAACCAGCGGGATCGGGAGTCATATCTATCTATTTTAAGGTGTTTGGGTGGCTCTAATACCATTGAAAGTTCCTATTGCCCTCGCCGCTAACCCGCGGCCAATACGGAATTCAAAACAAAAAAATTCGTGGCACTAGAAACTAAACTCCAAGAATCGAACCAAACATCTAAACTAGAACAAGAAGAAGATAGAAATCACAACTTTTGTAGCGTCTTCATTTACTCCAATTAGGTTGGACTCTAGCATACTCTTAAGAACTCCGGGGCATGTTTCCAAGCCGATCCTCTTTCGCTAAAGATGATCCACCCGAGCAAACCGATCCAAGCTCGTTAGGAATAGAATGGGGATGTAGGAATTTTTCATTATCCTTTTCTCTTAAATCTAAGCTCAAGAAAGTATCTAAAGAAGGAGGAGGAGGTGAGGAAAAAACATCCATGAGCAAGTTAAGAAAATGAGAGAATGAATGAAGAGAAAAGCATGGAATGACTTCGTTATTTTTACAACCATACAAAATAAAAATCTCATCACATTTGTTAATAAACAAATGAAGCACATTCCTCTCTACATGCCTTCAACCATGCTCAATGCCACCTCACCCTCCACCTCATTTGCAAATGATTTTCTAAAATGAAAATTATATAATGAGACGTCTATCTTCTAGAAGATATTCTGTATAAATACGGAATACAATCTGATATACGTATCGAAATATATATACGCGTATTCGTATAAAAATACGAATAGCCAAGAAAGAAAATGAATAGTGAACAATAATACTAGAATACATATATCAAATATATATATATATATATAAATTATTAAATCAAAACTTGATTTAATAATCCGGCTTAATCCTAAGCTGCCAGTATTATCAACCGTCTGATTAAAGTCCGTGTGCATGTACACATATTTATCGGACGCCTGTATGTACCAACATATGTCATCTATATCATATCGTCTGAATCGAGAAAACTCTCTATGTGGGACTCTAAAGACTCGTCAAAACCATGGTAGTGGGTTTAACCACAAGCACGTCAGCGGAATTCGCTGTACGTAACGGCTACTCGGGTATTGAGCGAAAAAAATGCCAACGAGCAAACTCATCCGTACCTCTACTGAGCCTGTCTGTGACAATCTCCGTACAGTCCGGTCTGTTCGTCTAAGAGTATTGCATATCGGATCTAGGGTGGATAAAGTCAGACCCCTAATAACGCAATATTTCGTGTCGGTCTGAAGCCCATCACCAACTGAGAAACTACTTATCCAAATCAGTAAATCCCGTCCATCTTGACCAAGAATTTCCGGTGATGGCCACCCATGCACAGCGCAGTATCTACCCCCAATACTGAGAGAGACGAATCCCCGACGATCCACTCCCTACCTTCATGTGGCTCGAGACTGTACTCAACTAAAATCTGTTTGCATGAATCCTTTAAGCCGTGGTAGAATAGTAATCAAAGCACAGTGGGAACTCACATGAGACAAATGACGATCTCATATCGACAGACTAACCTGTACTCATGTCTCCTGAGAACCGCTATCTAACAATGGGTATAATACCATCTAGTATGTTCCCGACGAGTCCGTCCAGTGTAACTCATAACCCAATAAGCACCTGTATACTATCTTAGGTGACCAACTGACACCAATGGCTTATGAGACCGGCCACTGCCTCTCGTCGGGATCTTGAAAAGTATGCACTAGTCTACTCCGAAATATCGATGCCCAGTCTCGATACTTGTCACGCCCCACTTCCCAGTGTACGGAAAAGGGGGCGCAACTGGCCGCTACGTATTTACTTTGAAGTAAATACGCTAAGTGTATGTAAGCAATATAAATAAAAATACACAAGTGACAAAAGATATAATTGAACATCAACTTTATTTATTAACATTCTTTCTGTACAATGCATGAAAAAGTAAATACATCTGAATGAGAGCAATGCCGAAACAATGGCATAACAGAAAAGTAAAGTACTGAAATGAAATGTGTACAATGAAGCTAGAGTTCTGGGTCGTAAGCAAGTTGATCCAAGTCCTCGCTGGTAGGCTCGATCTCCTGAGTGTTCAGATCACCTGACAATATTCCAAAGAAGAAAGAGAAGGAATGTCGTCAGCGACCAATCGCTCGGTAAGTCCCAAATATAAGGAAGAAGTAGAATAGACAGAGAGTGAGAGAGTGAGAGTAGCCTTTACAGTTGTATTATATTGTTATATTGTTGTATTTAGTGTTAACGTTGTTGTTTGTAGCTTGGTACAGAAAGATGCCGGTGTATACGAGAGGAGTCTCACTTGCCCTGGAGACTAAGGTATCAGGAACTCAAGGAACCGTTATACCATGGTACAACAGCAACAGAATATAGGTTAGGTGTCTTATGGTTGCAGTCTCGTGCCATTTCTAACACCTTCCGTACCAATCTAACCCTTAAACCCCATGATGTCTTGATTGTATTATTTGTATTGTATTTTAACTTGTATTGTCTTGTAATATAGATTGTATAATTGGATGACTTGCCGAAACCATGATATCAGTAAAATGGATGTACTGGAGAATCATGGATGTAACTGGAGAATCATGTAAATGGAAGTATATCTATGGTTCGGTTCAGTCAATACAGGTTGAATAGATTGAATATATGGATTCATGGATTAATGTTGGAATGTAAATTGTAGATTGTACTTGAACCATATTCAAGTCAGATTATTAATGAGACTCGGTCTGAGTCAGAACAATTAGAGAAGAAAATTGAAGTCCTGAATTAGGTCTTGATGTTATCGGTAACCACTGCACATGGGCGGCAAGATTTATGTTTTTTTTCAAAAACGATTACCGTGTTGATAACACCGTTGTTAAGTTGTCTATCTTAAATAGGCAAGCATCCACTTCTTCGGCTCCCTGAGGCTCAAGAGATTGGTCCTGCTTAAACCTATATTTACTAGGGTCCTTAGGGTAATTTATAGAACTTGAGGGGGTTTTATGTAAAAATAATTTTGTATAAATTTCAAAATACACCCCAAGTATTTAATTATCGTCTTTAGAGTCGTCATAGATGTAGATTTTATATTTGTGATATTTCTAGTGAAAAAAACCTATTTTTCATAATACATGGTATTTAATTGTAACATTGAACTTGTATGGAATTCATGGTATTTTAATGCAAAGTGATTCTTGTGATTTTAGAAAAAGTTGGAATATTCATATTATCACAAAATAGATATTTTAATGATACATATATACATATTTATATAAAAATAATTTTAATATATATTATATTTCTAGAAATCTCATTTTCTTAAGATATTTGTATTTTAAATCTTTCGAAACCGAATGCTCTTTGCGGAGGTCTGCATCTCGCACTACTAAGTCCAGGGATGTGCGATAATCCGCACCATCCCAGTCGGGTTCCCCAAAATGGGTTGTAGCGGCGCTTTGCAAAGATTTATAAAAAAATACGAATTCTTATAGAAAACGGTTTTAATAGTTAGTAGTATTTATATGTAAAGTTTCGTTTTCTCGTATTCTATGTTTCCGAAATTTATTGTGCTATAATGCATATGAGTGTGTGAGGAGGTAGGTCATTACCTCGTGATCTACTTAAAGCTATAGCAAGATTGTCATGTTTTAATGTCGAATTTAAACTACATGGTATTTTAGTGAAAAAGTACGATAACAATTGAAATAGAAATCTTTTTGATATGGAACTTGTTCAATATGACTTGTTAATGTTTAATAGTCAACATGTAATGGTTTAGTATGATTGTATTTAAGAAAAGGTGAGACTTTTAGGAAGAACCGAATCGGACATCGGATTAACTCTGATTCCGTCGGTATTTAGAAATACGTGTTTTTAGAAAAGAATAGAGAAGAGGGAGATGGGACTTACTGGCTTAGAGGTTAGAGAAAAGGGAGAGGAAGACGTAGGATTTGCCGGTGCGTCGTTTCGTCACTGGAAGCCCCTAGGGTCATCGTCGGAAGATCGTCCTTCGCTAACTCCACTTGTACACAAAATTCTAGAGAGTTTTCTTGAGAGTTTGGACAGAATTGTGAGTGAGGGGGTGTGTTTATGGGTGGTATTTATAGGGTAAGTCTAGGTTTTAGGGTAGGTGAAAGGGTGTAAAGAAAAAAATGTATTAAATTGTAATAAAATGTATTAAAATGGAGTAATTAGGGTTTTAAAGGGTCTCTGGAACCGATCCAATGTAACAAAGTATGCAGGAGTGATAGGGAAGACCAGAGAAATTGCCAGAAGATACGGATTAAAGCTATGCCGCCGGCTTCTCAAAGCTTCCTTATTGGTGATGCCTGTGAGCTTAGCTGCAGAATTAAGCTAGTGGTTAGAATATTTATGCTGTTCAGGATTTTGTCAGTGGCCAGAGCAGTATTGTTATGTCCCAACAAGATCTTCATATATATTCTGCCAAGAAATATATGACAGGACCCCACAAGAAGAAGTAGATCTAAACTTCTTCAATGTTACAGCAACCAAAGTGTTTGTATGAATGTTAAGTCATTAATCATGATTCCAATGACCATGTTAATATTAATTCAATTCAATATTTAAATTAACATTGTTATGGTGAGTTCATGCTAACAGGAACAAATGAGTAGATTTGGATCTTCATTTGTTATGTGATGAAATAATATATGGAGTTGACCTGTTAGTTTTGCTATATAGTAGCAGGCATAAAATTCTCTATTGTTGTCATTTGTAAAATGAATGTATTCGCATGCATCTTGCTGGCTGTTAATTCATTTAAATCTCTTGCCCCTCATGTTTCTCTCAATTTCGGGGGTTGCATGTGATGGTTTTGGCTGTGGACCACATGGTTTTGGCTGTGGACCACATGGATTTATCAGGATCCAAACCAGAGGGAGAAACAATTGAAGGAAAATGGATGGTGTGTGTACAAACATGTAGTATGCCTTCATGTGTGGCTAAAATATAGGAGAATATTACATGCAAATCTTCATCATAATATAATGAAAGTGTATTCAACTCATGGAAGCACTGACCAAGACCTTGTCATACAAAATGTAACGTGGCTTCTCAGAAATGTTCACTATTTTACTAGGAAGTTGTATTCTATAAGGATCCAGTTAGTTAACGTGCTTAATCTAATCTAATCTAATCTCTAGAAAACCAAAAGGTGGTGGAAAAGAATAAAAGTGGTGCAAGCTTTGTTTGTAGCGCTCCCTCCCTCCCTCCCTCCCTCCCTCCTTTTTTAATTCCTCGGGGTTGTGAATTGGAATCTAGGCTTTTCTTTTATTGGTGGTCTCATTTGTTTTGTTGGACTACTCTTCACTCTCAAGCTCTAATAATTTTATGATTCAGCGTCTCACATGGGATATTAGTGTTGCTAGTAGCCTAGTACCAGTTGTGGGGCCAGCTTTGCACCTACTTGTATGCCTCTCATAGGATGGGATAGCATGTTTGCATTATTTACATCAGAAGCATACAACTGCCAAGTAGTGAGCACTGATTCAGAAGCAAGTAAAGGTTACCTAGAAAAAGGTGAAGGCATCAGCTTAACCATGAAGAGAAGGAGATTAAAGTTGGGTAAATTGTCAAAAACACCTGTGGCTTAAAGAATATCTTCAGAAACCCCCGGAAAAAGTTTTCTGCCGTCAAAAACCCCTGCCACACTACAGTTGCATGTAATATCTAAGTAGTGCATACATATTGTAAGGAACCATGTAGATATTGCGTGAAACTGCATACATATTGAGACTCAAAATTATAGATTGTACACAGAAGATCAAACTCTAGGATGCAAATAAATCCAAAAATAACACATTTTTAGGCAACAAGAGCCCAACCCCTGGAAGATCAAATCTAAAAATGAAGCATATCATCTATGAGTTGGTTCCCATCAAGTGCCATGATGACTGATGAGTGTAGCAGTTATCTCTGTAGCCCTTTTCCACCGGCTCATTTCCTCAAACTTTCACCATCCAATTCCTGCATATTTCTCATCAAAGCAGTTGACACCGATGCAATACAGACTTGAAGCAAGGAAACAACAATTCATGACTAAATAGCAAAGGAGAGAATCCATTGGTACGGTTCACAAGTGAAAAGGACACAAAAGGTCATATCAACAACCTGTGAAATATCTCAACAGACTCTTACAAAAGATTCATTGGACAAACACAGACAAGATTCCAAGAAAGCTCCAGAACTAAAGCTGTTAGGACAAAAACTCATTAACATCAAAAGATTCATTATCAGCAAAAGCAAAAGACAGAAGCAGAGAGAATATAAACACCAAACTCAATACACAATAAGGACGAAGATACCAACATTATTAGAAACAAAACTCACAAGTATATCACTACAAATGCATTTCGTCATTTTTCTTTTTTTCATGTGCCTCCAGTTTATGACATTCTGTATCACAACAAATAGCGATAATGAACAAACCGGCGAATTTAAAGGGCAAGAACATCGACTAACTGAACACATCGACTTTACTCCTCATGTTGAGGTCCCTTATTGTGAAGAATTTCATACAGAGATCAACTTCAATGGTAGTTCATGAACAATGTTGACCCAATTCTCTCCCACAAAACAAACTAATAAAGAATTAAAAGGAAGCACTGCGCACCTAACCTTCCACAAACAAACTAAAAAGAAAAGACGGGGAAAAAGAAAAAGAATGTTTGCGGCACAACTCTTGTTTTCTATCTACAACACTATGACGAAGGGTTCGATATCAAACCAAGGAGGGAAAAGCTAAGGTAGTAAAAACCACCCCCTTTTTGGCGGTGAAGGAATTGATACCGAAATGCCTCATTAGGTACAGTCTAATCCACACTCCTCAAGTAGTGGGCCATCGGATTTTGCTAAGAAAGGATCTATTCGCACCCACAAAAGAGAGAAGATTGAAGCAAGAAGAATAGACCACACAATGATAATGGTGGGTGTTCTGTTTTGCCTTCCCACTAAACCTTTGAGGAAAGGATAGAGATGAACTATCACCCAAAATGCAAAGAAGAGTTTTCCAAAGAGTGGGCCCCATGATTCATATCCATTGTTGATGGCATTCGATATTCCCGCAACAACACCAATTATGTTGAATATGAGCAATGTTGTAGGGGGGATGAGCAATGTGGTCCATTTGAAAGTGTAAAGCTCTGAAAACTCTGCATCGTCGCCGCCTTTTGATGTAACTGTGAAATTGGTATCAATACCTGCGAGGACCTTTAAGAGACCTTGAAATACAGCGAAGAGATGTGAGGAAACACCTCCAATAACCCAAAACTGCTCGTTTCTCCACCAGTCATCAATGCCAATGCCACTCCATCTCATTTCGAGAATGCTCGTGGTAAAGATGCATATGAAGAGAGACATGAACCACAAGCTGGCAACATTGCTAAGCTGCAAGTTAGATAGAAAAGGCAAATAAATCAGTAAAAGTCAAATTGGCATTATCATATATCATCATCATCATCGCCATCTAATCATTTTCCCATTAAAATGGAGTCACACTGTGAAGCAAGGCTCCATAAGAATTTTGAGAAAGATTTATGGCTGTCTATTAACCCTAATCGGCAACCCTCACCGCCTCTCAATTAGGGCCAAATTCCCAAAGGAGGATTCAATAGGCATAGCGGGGACTTGTCATAATCCTAAATTACCAATGGCGTCTTCCAAATTGATTGATTTGATATATGAAATTATGTTCAACTCTAAAGTACATGTAAATTAGTATTTTTGTACATGCGATGCACGTGGACATTTTAAGCAGAAATTTCATGGTTCAAATAAATATTATGCGGTTTAAATATTGGGGTTTGATAAGAACGTTATAGAGCTCCTTTTGAATTGAAAAGGATGCCTAGGATATTGATGCCTAGATGTATGTAGAGAGAGGAGAGCGAGAGGGAGAGATATCGATGTTTGAATTTGGTTAAGTCAATTAAAATATTCAAGTATTTTGATGATGTGGATAGTTTCATATGAAGAATAGATTGGAAGACTCTTCTAATTTCCTAAAAATGTGTATTAAAGAGAGACCATCAATTGATGGTCTTAGCTACATCTTGGGAGTTTGCAAATATAATAGTAGAGATATAAGAGAAAATGGAACATATTCCCAAAAAAGTGGCAATAGCTTTTTTTTTTTTGGGGGGGGGGGGATACATAATGAACATGGTACCTCTGGGGTGATAAATTTCCCAGTGAGCAGGCACACAGCAGGCAAGGTACAATAGGCCACAAGCGGAAGTGATGTCAATGGATATACGACCGAGTTTATGTACGATAATCGCTCTAACCATTTTAAGCCACCTCCATATCCATACCATAGAGGACAATGTCTACTCAATAAAATTTCCACAGACCCAAGAGCCCATCGAAGAACTTGGTGAAGACGATCAGAGAGATTGAGAGGTGCAGAACCCTTGAATGCAGCTCTTGCCGGTATGCAATAGATGGAGCGCCAACCGTGACAGTGCATTTTAAATCCAGTCAATATATCTTCTGTCACTGATCCGTAGATCCACCCAACCTGAATTACAATAACGCACTTATGGTTTAAGATTTGCGCGGGAAAAAAAAGGAAAGAGGGAAGGGGGGAGCAACACTTTGAAGTTATACCTCTTTTCCCCAATCTGTCTTTTCTTCGTAACCGCAACTGATGACATGAATAGCTTCCTTTAGCAGGGAGGCTGGAGTAGCACTTTTCAGTGTTCCGCCATTCTCAAGTAAAGTTGATGCAACAAAAACAGGAGATTGGCCGAACTTCTTCTCCAATTTAGTTTCGGACAATGGTTTTGACATCTCAGTTTCAATCACTGTTTACATTTAGCAGTCGATAAGATGAAAGTAACATACAAAGGGGAACAAACTAACAAAGAGAAATGTTCATTCGCTAAAAACTAACAAGGACTAAGTCATGAGTTTTGGTCAATAAACAAAATAAATTGGAAGAAACTCAAATGCTGATGACTTGGCAAGTTAAGTTTTGTAGTAAACAATTCACCATCAACATGGACAAATAAGTGTTTCGCAACAGCATTTTGTTATATTTCCATGAAACCTAAGAATCGAAAAAGGATAAATAGAACTACACTGGCCTACTAGACTACGTAATGTTTTTCAGTATAATAAGCAGTATTAAGCATACATCGGAACAGCTGTGTTATCGGTCAAATTACCTTCAATGCCCTGTTCTGTGCCCTCTAAAGCAAACACAGGTGCTCCATGTTCACCTCTCCTTGAGCTTTTCTTTTTGTTGTCCTGCTTCAATTTTGTCGTCTTTTTCTTCTTCCTCCCAGAACAAAAGCATCCACAACAGCACCATTTTGGCAAGCAGTTGCAAGTCCTTGTGGGTGGCTTCTTCGTCTTTGGAGCATCATAACCATAGAGCGCATGCCGTCGGAAAACACATCCAGTTCCTACATAAATTGGCCCTTGAATCCCATCCAAGCCTTTCATGTTTATCTGCATCAGAATGTGGAGTGTTTCATGGATTGCAATGCCATGTATATAGGATATAAAATGACTTTTATGTCGTTGTCGCACAGCCAAAACTCCAAAGATGTGGTGAGGGTTGACTAATATATTTTTTATATTCCAACATACCCCTGCATGTAGAGCGCCATTTTTCTAGGTTGACACATGGGAATTTGGGCAGCGATATTTCCTTCTAATTCGTTTTCCTTTTTTGTGCCTTGGTTACTCATATAGCATCTTAAGGTTTCTACCACGGCACCAATTTACATATTGTCGCAACGGTTGAGGGATATTTTTATAAATTCTAAAATGTGACATACGTTTTAAGTTGTGAGATATTTGTGCTTACATCAAAGAACACAACGTTGCGATTAGCATATCGATCGTGTCTATCAATTCCATCAAACCTCTGTGGGAATTGCACGTAGCACACTTTCTTTCCAACCAGTGGATCCATCATGAAGCACATTGCTTCGCGAATGGCCTTGCTGTTGTTTATGTAGTGATCACAATCCAAGTTCAATAGATACGGTGCATTTGTGAGTACTGCAGAGACTCTAACCTGCCAATATTGAAGCCAATGAAAGTCAATATCATCATATCGGTCTCCAAATAGAAAAATATTTTTTTTCTTTTTAAATTTATACCAGAGCATTCATAGCACCGGCCTTCTTGTGATGAGTGAACCCTGGCCTCTTTTCTCTAGAGACATAAACCAAGCGTGGCAGTTCATTTCCTTCGATATCATGCCCTCCACTTTGACCCAGAAAAACCTTAACAGCGAAATTGTTTCAACTTACAAACTCAGGATTGGGAGAGGGAAAAAACAAGTTGTTTATTTATTATGGTTAATTGCATATAACACCATTTGATTAAACCTCATTCAACACCCAGAATAATAGCATCCATTGAATCTAAAATATCAAAATGGACATGATTGCTGACTAATCCAGTGGTGTAGGGTGCTAACAAGCCAACTGAGGGGAGTTTTATGCAATTTACCCAGTTATTTATAGATTAAAATGCTAGAATACTTGAAATGCAGACCTGGATCATCCCGGGATGATCACGGACATTGTTCCCAGGCCACAGGGTTCCGTCTTGCATGGTCCACCCTTCTTCTGGAACCTTCTGGGCCTTTGCGACCAAAGCATTGATTCGTACTTTAAACTCCTCATACTCTCTCTGCAAAGAGCATCACATTGAGTATCAAAATAAACACTTGAATAGAATTGTAAAGAATGACTTTTCAATTAAATACCTTCATTGCTCTCCTTTCCTTAACAAACGAAGGCAAGACCTTATCTTTCAAATAATCTATCTTTTGTTGAAAATAAAACTCTGGCGCTCGTGGCTCAATGCTGAACTTCTTGCAAAATGGGACCCACTTTTTAGCAAATTCCGATGTTTCTGACAATCCTTCGAACGTTAACATAGCAGCACCATCATCAGAAACATAGCAAGAAACTTTGTCAACTGGGTAATCAACTGCAAGAATCGAAAGAACGGTATTCGCCGTGACTAGAGGCGGTTCCTTCAAAGGATCGACCGTACTCACAAATAAGTCGATCGCGGCGAGTTGAGAAGGCTGTCCTTCTTTGTCATACCTAAACAAACAAAAAGGTATAAAATACATCTACTATTTTAGCGGAAAAGGGGAGGTGCTCTCAGATCAAAATTTCAATTTGATTTTCAGCATGACATGTGGCATGAAATCCTCAAAATTTCATAAAATACTAGAATTAATTTATTTTTTAAATTTCTAGGTGTTCAAATACATTTCGTGCGCGTGCGCGCGCACACAAATTTAACTAAAAGTTTGCAGAAAAGATCTTTTTTTTGTCTAACATATGGGTACGTGCATCGCATGAGCAAAAATACTAGTAAATATGTTGATGAAAGAGCAAAGTATACAAACTGTTCCGCTAAATTTGACAAACCTTAAGTTCAATCTGTCAAGATAAGTTTCTCTTTCAACCGGTAGCCATTTTGGGAACTGATCGAGAATCCACGACAAGGCAAACCAAATTTCGCAGATGACAGATACAAGCCATAATGCAAACGCATCAGGCGCTGGATGTGTGAGTCGATAGTGAAAGAAGAACCCGACAACTACAAGTCGGATCATGATGATCATTCGATACGGATTGATTTGACTTGATGGAAGCGGCAGCTTTCTTGATAATGGTTGTCTAGCTTCATCCATTCTGGTTCAAGCAAGTTGAATTAGGATTCAGTAAGAAAGTTTATTTATCATATAACAATATAACATTATTCCAGCTTAAAAGCGAACTGCATAGCATATATAAATTCACCAACTATTTGACAATCCCATACTTCTTATCTCATACTTCTCAAAAACATTTCTAAAGTGTATCGCATGTTTAGGAGCTTACAGAGGCAGATCAGGCCCATCTCCATCATTGTCCCAATCTTTGCCGCCACTATCATTCCTCATCGCCTGCATTTTATCCTGCTTCTGCTTCCAAATCTCCATTCTTTCCTTCCATGCCACGCTTCCATATCCATAAGCAGCAAGATCCTTTGATGGATCCATGGATCGGGGATGCACTGCAAGCCTCAGACATTTTCCACAATAAGTATATTAGCTACGAAATAAGGCTCAACTGAAAATTTAGACAGATTTTAGTTTCAATTCATGATCGAGAAAATTATAGGCAGGTGAGGTGCCTGCCATACTCCTAAATGACCAGCTGGCATCCTCCAAATTCTCCTAGACGG
Source organism: Agapanthus africanus (assembly GCA_030015575.1). NCBI lineage: Eukaryota > Viridiplantae > Streptophyta > Magnoliopsida > Asparagales > Amaryllidaceae > Agapanthus > Agapanthus africanus. Next base: position 17,616,082 of record JASDDO010000026.1, on the reverse strand, counting down.
GCTAAGAAGTCTCGAAGAAGGTGAACGATTATAACTTAGGACATTCTTGATCAAACTTTAAATGTTCAAAAAGAACTATATTACCACATTTTTGAAGATTGAGAGTTTCCTAAGAATTTAAGAACCCAATTGATCAAAGTATAAATCTAAATACCGGGAATACTAGGATCGGAAAATGGTAGTGGGTGGATCCTCTTCCCTCCACCGCCCATAAACGAAGGAACAAGCGCGTGCTGCTCCGGTGGAATATCGTCGACCTAAAACAAACCAAAAACTCATTGTAACAAACACAAGCTAAGAATCAAGAACTATAACAATTTGAGCATCATACCATTTGGCCATTGGTGAGCAGAGGAACATTAGGCAAAGTATGAACCACATGAGGCATTTCCAAATCGCCCCCTCGGCCATAACTCATGTGACCCTGCAACATCGACTCCGCGACATTGAACTCATTCTCAAGATCATCAGCACCATCCTCATCCTCGTCCCCCGCGACTCTCGGGCACCCTAAAACCCATCAAAATTTTAGCTTCCACAAGTAAAGAGATCAAAGAATCGAACAACCAAATTCCTTACCCTTGAGCCTCTTGAACCTAGTTTTGCACTGAGGGCAAATCTGGCTCCCCTCTCTTCTCTCATACTCATAACAAGTTCTGCAAATTGGGAAGGCGCATTCATTGCAAGCAACAAATAGCTCCCCATCTCCTGTCAGCCCAACATCATCTCCACAAATTTGGCAAATTTGGCCACTGATTTGCTTCAATGGCTTCGGCTACAAGAATCAACAAAATCCCAAGAAATTACGACACAAATTCATCAAGATTTTTTAAGAAAAAACAAACTAGATTGCACATACCCCAGATTCTCCTTCTCTGCGAATAACAACCAGCTCGTTTCTGTTGTGAGAGCCAGCAACCAAACCAGCACTAGCCTCCATTTCTCCCTCAGATCTAATGATTCAATGAATAATGAACAAGACCCAGATGCAAAAATCGATCTGGGTAACTTACAAATTTGATTTTTAGGGCAGCTCCCCCATGAGATTGAGTTTGAGGAATGAGGGAAGCTATCGGCAGAGAAGAGCTTAGCTTCTCTCTTTCTCTCTCTCTCCCTCCCTCTCTCCCCTCTCTTCTCTCTTTATAATTCCTTCCTTGCTTCTTACCACAACCAACACAAGAGTGGGGAAAAAAACCCAAATAAAAATGCCAACTTTTGGTCAGTAAAAAATACCCATCATCTTCTTCAACGACTGAAACCCCATCATAATGATCAATCAAAATAATATAATAAATAAATAATAATGGTAGTTGAGAAAATGCAATTCTATTTTTGTATATTCAATCTTTCAACTGCTGCCCCTCTTTTTTGGGCAAATATATATAATCCAGCTGCAGCTCCGCCGACACATCTAATAACGTAAAAATAGGTAATTAGTGTGATTAATTAACTGCGGTGCATTTCTTTTACTGAGAATAAAGAGGTGGTGCAGTAATTAAGAGCCACGAGAAATGAAGAGAGATTAATTCAAGACAGCAAATAATAAAGATAAAAACACCAATCACAACGCAAAAGGGTTGGAGAAAAATTATGAGTGCTTAGATTTAGTGAGAGAGAGAGAGAGAGAGAGAGTGCACATGTGGGTTTCAGGGGACATGTTTTTGTGGGCCCACAGTGAATTTAGGGTGACGAGGCCTTACAACGGAAATAAAGCGCCTCGTGTGTTTGTACGGGTTTGTTTATTATTGGGTTTTTTTTCTCTATATATACTACGATAAATTACGCTAAAATACCCTTAACTAAACTATCGTGTTCTTTTTCATCAAAATACCTTAAATTATTTTTATCACGGTAAAACATGTTTAACTACCGTCTTTTAGGGTATTTTAGTGAAATAAAACCCCTTTAAAACATCGGTTTAAGGCATTTTACTGTAATAAAAATACTTTAAGGTATTTTGGTGAAAAACACGATATATGATGGTATTTTAGTGTAATTTCTGCATATTCTATAATCTATATATCACTCACTCCTAAAACTTATCTAATTCCAGTATATCACCCCCGAAGGTTTGATATTATTAGAGGGTTAGACATTGGGAATGCGAGGCCTTCGGGTCCCCTCTTTCATTCTCCTAAAATATATATTTACGAAAAAGAGCAAAAGTCTATGATTATATTACGCCAATGCCATCATAACCTGATGGTAAAGACACCTTTGCAACCATTCAAAAACCCTAGGTTGTTCTGTCCTTGTTTACATCACATTATGGTCTATTATTTAAAATAAGAAAAAGAAGAAGAAAAAGAATTAGATTGTTTCCCATATGTGTTTTCCCTTTTTGGATTAACTATCTATAATTTCCGATTCATATTTTAATTTTAGGATGCAAACTCTCCCATGAAACAAATGCGGGTCTAGTTAAAACATAGATTGACCCCAAATGCAATTGTCATTGTCTAAGGAAAAAACATGGGTTACAGGCAATATTAACCTGAGATCTGGTCATTGATATGGGCCTGCCAACAACTCAGTGACCCTTTGGAATATCTTGTTTTGATTTGCTTGCCATTAAATTGCTTTTCCAAAGCTAGGATGCTTGTTATAACATGTTACAATTAAAGGTCAATGCAAATTGTTTAGAATTATCTCATATGAGTGTTTAAACAAAGGGATATACGGTAGGCTTTGTGCAGGAGCCAACTCTTTTGAGTTTCGGAATCAAGAATATAAAGCTGCCTTCTTTCGAATTGGATGCATGTAAAACTCTCCTAAAACTGGCAAAAGATTATTTATTTTCCATCCAATTAAATTTTGAACAACATGCAGCATAAACGGCCATCAATACGAGAATTATCAAAATTACGCCCAGATCTCAGCCGGATATAAAGGGTAGCCTGATATAATGTTCTCTTGAAAGAATATGGGTGGCGGCAATGCCAAATCTTTATTTGATAAATCCACCTCATAACTTGTGTATGTAAAAAATTAATCCCAACTATAGCATCGTCCTTTTGATTTTTGTTTTTTTTATGTCGTCCTTCCTCTTGATCTTGTTTTGGATCACGTTCGCGTCGATAAAGCACTGTCTCATGTCGACCACGGGATGGTCGGTGTCAGACAAATCATGAGGATCTGCAGTCTCGCATGAAGATTCGTAGCCTTGTGGGATCGTCAGCAACACAATCGAGCTCCTCCATCCTGTTGATGAGATCCTCCTGCGACGAGATTAAGATGAGGGCGTCGAGGAGCTAGTGCTTGATGCAGCCGATCTCGTCTCCGAACACGTCGATAATCTTGGTCGGGAGATCCACTGGGATCGAGGAACACCGGAGCGAGAGGATCGGGTCGGAGGAGAGTACGGAGGTTGTTGGAGATGTTGAAGAGATAGAGGTGGGAGAGGAAGGGGATGGGGAGGAGGAGAGGTCGAAGGCGACGACGCGCGGGAGAGGAGCCGCATGCCGAGGAGAGACGATGAGATGTGATTTGAAAGGAGGGAATTAAAGGTTGATGTAGTTGGGGTTAATTTTGTCCATATACAAGTTTTGGTGTGGATGTATCAAATAAGGATTGGCAATATCGCCGTCCAAGAATACTAGTAAAAAGATTTTTTAAAAAACTTAATATAAAAAATTAAATAACTGACAGCTTAATTAATTAGGATCATACATATTTCAAAGTGATTATGATTGTGATCCTCTATGAATGGGACTCCTCAACTTATTTCCTTAATATATTATAGACCTGGGACTTGCTTGTCAAAATTAAAAGATGGCTGAAGATTCGGTACCAAATTAAGGTTGGGGTGTTAATATCATTGTTTTCTCACATCGAACAAGGGGATAAATATATGCATTGACATGACTAATTAACTCCTATATGCTAAAAATGAGATCATATCAAAAGGGCATCTAGAAAATACAGGAACCTTTGCCGAAATATTATCATTGAGATGAAAGAATTGCAACATATGGCAAACACATGGAAAAAAAAGGGTATTTTTATGGGATATAAGAGCTATTTGGACCTGTTTGAACGGAGGCAATGATGTTATGAGGAGCTGGATGCTCAATATTGACAGCATACTATCATGTCGAGCAAGAAAGTCCTCTATATATATGTCTAAGCATCCACTATATCATCAATAATGGTCTCTAGGGCATTTATACTGTCTGTCCCTTACATGTTGATAAAGCCCTTAGGATATGTACTTGACTACCAGGAATGTGATGAGATCATACTTGTGGAGAGCCAGGGTGGTCCACAAGTACATCCTTTAATCGGTTTCCAGTCATGGGAATATCGAGACCGGTGTATCGATATTCCAGAGTAGACTAGCGTATATGCTTCTTGACCCATATGATGGGCGATGGATGATCCAACATCCATTGGTGTTTAACATCAAAGATGGTATACGGGTGTTCAGTACAGACTTGATACACTGAACAGGACTCGCCGAGAACTCCTATGTGGTAGTATACCTATCGTCGGATAGCAGTCCTCTGGTGACACTGGTACAGGTTAGTCTGTAGACCCGAGATCATCATAGAGTCTTGTGCGGCTCCCACTGTATTTTGATTTCCTTCCTGCCACGCTCAAAGGAGACGTGCAAATAGGTGAATTTTTTAGTACAGTCCGAGTCGTGTGGAGGCAATGAGCGATAAGAGGGGTTTTGTCTCTCCCAATATTGGAGGTTGATGTTGCGCTATACTCGATTGGCTATAGCTGGAAGTCCCTGGGCATGGCTGTCTATGAGATTTACTGATAAGTGTTATCAGTAGTTTCTCAAACCGTTATAGGCCATACATCGGCATGACTCATCACGTTACCGGGGACTGACGTTTACCACCCCTAAACATGATATGCGACATATCAGACGAAAAGACCGAACTGTACGGTAGTGTTACTGATAGGCTTCATAGAGAGTATGAACGAGCTTGCTTGTTGATTTTCATACCGCTCAATACCCGGATAGCTGTTACGTTCAGCTAATACCACTGACGGCTTGTAGGTGATTGATATGATCATCACCTACTGCTGGCGTATTGACGAGTTTTTAGAGTCCCATACAGAAGTTTCCTGTTTCAATCAAAACGAACTAGGATACATATGTGATATGTGTATGGGCCCGATTAAATACGTGTATGTGATACTGTATTGTAATCTGTCAGTTATCTGTTATTGGTTCGGTTATATGTGATATAATCAGATTATCGAATCAAGTGTTGATTTGATAATGTGATATACAGATATATGATATTAGTCGGTCATATGTGATATGACCGGATTATTAAATCAAGTGTTGATTTAATAATGTGATATAAATTATATCTTAACTAATATCATTAGCTCACTAATTATTCTTCATATATATATATATATATATATATATATATATATATATATATATATATATATATATATAATGAAGCATGGCATGATTTCTATTTTTGAGAAAAATAGAAAAAGATGTGGAAAATGAAAGCATGGTTGCAAGCATGGGCTTTACTCATAGTTTATTCATCTTGACTCACTATTTAAGTATGGTTGCAATTTTATATTGCAAAATTCCATGCTTGAATGAGTGGGGGTCAAGAGTTGCCATTCATTCTAGTCTCATCCTCAACACTTAGCCATTTTTCTTGAGTTGCTCCCATGGTTGCTCTCTAGCTTTTTCTTCTTTCTCAATTGCAATGGTTCAAGTTTCACCCCACATGAGATGTGAATCATGAAGCTTGAACACAAAATTGTGAGATTTTAACATCCCCTATTTCACCATCCCATAACAAACTAGCAATTTGGTGTGATGTGTTTCTACAGTAAAAGAGTTTAGTGTAGAGTTAGTTTGGGTTAGAGAAATTTCGGGTGGATCGTCTTTGGCGCGAAGATCATGAAAGAGCTTTGTTCAACTCGAAGATGAGCCTAATAGAGTCGTGTGGACTTCAACCTGGAGCTATAGAAGAGAAAGACTCGAACTACAAAGGTTGTATACTCTTTTCTTCTCTTGACTTAATCACATCACAAAGGCAAACCCTAATTAATCTTGTTAGTCTAACTTATCACCTAATAAAATTTGAATTTGGCATGCTCGATACCTCTAGAACCTCATGGTGGTGTTAAGGCCGACTTTCAAATATAATGTTGTTTAGTTTGATGCAAATAAAAAATGATGATGATATCGTTTTTTTGTTGAGCCATTTACTCATGCTTAAACCAGCTACTTGTTTTTGTTGGACCATTCAACTTTTATTGCCGCAATACATTTTTCTGCATAAAATTTTATGCATGATTTTGTTTCCGCTTAGTTTTACGTAACAAAAAGTTACATGGACCTTTTAACTCTTATTTTATCTTTGTTTTTATTTTCAGGAACCAAACATATTTATCAAGTGTTCGGAATATGTGATCTCCATCATCTCCTTCTATTAATAGGAGTGTGGAGTAACTTGAGAGCCCTTTCTTCATCATTTTAGTAATGCCACGTGGCACTCCGGCTCCTTTGTCTGATAGCTAGCTAGCTAGCTCTCTAGTTAATAAGTGGCATCAAAGGCAAGGTGCAAATGCTTTGCTCGGTTGGTAGAAACCCCATGACCCCATACCCATCCTCTCAAAAAGGTAGAAATCCATTAATGTTGATGCATGGTAGGACCTCATCATCAAGGACACACATTATGTGGCATGCATCTACATGCATTTGTGTGTGTGTGTGTGTACACACACACACACACATATATATATATATATATGCATTCAATTCTAATTAGTTGGTCATATATATACGACGACAATCCTATATGTTATTAGGATTCATTTTATAGAGTTCGAGAGATATATGGTAGTATATATCTTTGTTGGATGTTGACTGGCTGGAGTCACGCGCGTTTCTTTTTTGCTCTGGTTCTGGGATATACATTGAAAAAATAATTACCATACAAGTTATATGAAATATGTCTTATTAAGATTGAACTTCTAACATACGGTTAATTTAATAGCATAGAGCATCACCAAAACAAAAAAAAATTAATAGCATGGAAATGTTTGTCGCGATATTCCATAGGCCATTATTGTTAACTCCTGAATAAATCCGTGACTTTTTATCAACGTCCTTAATTTATTTTCCGTTCAAATTTCTAAAATAGCAAGTCGTGTCATGTTATAGGTACTAAGCTAATCATCATTGGTCAAATCATAACTATTGAACTTGCAGCATACCCCTGCTATCATGACTCATAAAGAGCGGCGATGCGGTACAGAATTAATGTCTCCATCTTACCTTAAATTTTATTCTCATAATTTTAAGTTAGGTTTCATAGATATGTTTTTCAATTTTCAATCAATCTTCTCCCTTTCAAAATGAAACACAAAATTCTCATCACTTATGGAATTATTTTTTAAGCATGTCTTAGATAAATTATCTAATTACCAAAGAACTAGCCACATGTGTAAAATAGTATCCCTCTAAATTTCTTTTAAGAATGAAAGCAGCCTACATTTATTTTGCCCACAGGATATATGGCACCATGCACATGCAACAATAATTTTTATGATTGGCTTGATTATGTATATATTCATCAACAGCTGATTTATTTGAATGGTGATGACTTAGTGGGACATTTTCATAACACCAACTGGTTTAATTTTGTAGTGAAGTATGGAAAATGATGGAAGAGGTTAGGATTAGACATCACACCTCTCTTAATTTTCCATCCACATGCTTTTTTATATGGCCTAAAAAAATATCTAACCTGGATGAATAAGATTTAAATAAATTATATGTTTTGATGAAGTACATGTTACCTGTGCATTTTCTCATGGATTTATAACAAGACAATTTCCAGAGGGAACTGATATTCCGTGTGTTTTACAGCCATGAAAAATTATTTTGACTTCATCCTATGGGAAAAATCCATGAAAATAGCAGTTTAAAAATCTTATTCTGATGAAATACCATTCGCAAAAAAAAAAAATCCATTGAAATTTTAAATTGGTCAAAAAAGCGGATTCCGGAACATTTCCTGACATCATAATACTAATACACACATTCTCAAATGCTTGTATCAAAATAATCCATCAACAAACTCTATATATATACAACTGCATAAGAATACCGGATTTTCTATCAAATTAATTCACTCGGAGGTTAGAACTAATTGAAGATGTTTCAATCTAACCGATTTTAAAGCAGTTTTTCCCAAATGAGGATGTTAATCATGCTTTGTAAAGCATTCTTCTAATTAGTTATAAAGAAAGTTGCCTTTAGGATAGATAATTTTATAATTAAAAGATAATTGGTATCCATTACCCGCTCCTTGGACCACTTATTTGTTAACTTTATCTATAAAAAGGATTCTAAGCATAATTGATCCTAAAGCTAAACTTAATTAACCCCTTTCCAACAATTCCCATGTTCCTAATTCTAATTAATAATTACAATAACGGGGTAGTTTAGCTAATTATTTACATCAAGCTTCTAGCTACTGCTCTACCTTTATATATTCCATTGATAGATTACAGTGTGCTCTCTCATCACCAAAAGTGTTGAGAATGTGAAAGATTAATCATGGGGCAGTGATAATTTCATAACACAAATGGATTTAATTAATACTAATACTAATTAAGAATGTGACAAGGTTTAATTAGGTGATGATACCGAAAGCTCAACATATCGTACGTGTGGACAAAGACTTTGGAGTCCTTTTTTTCATATATTAATGTACTGCACAGTACTCATGTTTTTATCATGTTTGTCATCCTCATCATCTAATTCCTTTTCTTTTTCTTTTTTATTCTTCTTTTGTTTGGGCAGCGGAGTAAAATATCCGATTGAAATTTGACAGAATTTTATGACTGGTTATCGTTTTTAATTTAATTTGTTAGACTTTTAAATATTGTTTCCTATACGATAATTACAATTTTGAAGATTTCTCTCGATGCATTAGTATATGCACCTCAGTTCAAATCGGAATGAATTATATGCAAATTAAGAAACTAACAAAGATTTTGAAATGGGTACCTCTATATGGAAAAAAATAAAAAAAAACCTACTACACCATGACCCTCATGTTACAGGAAACTAAAATTTTGGATCGCAAAAAGAGAACATCATAAGAAGCAAGTTAAGAAATGAACCATCTAAGCTATCGTAATTGTAATTAAATTCAGGTCGATTCTTTTTTTCTTTTTTTTTTCTGACAGAAAATTAGAAAATGAAATCCAGAAATGATAAATGATGTGACTTTTCTATGCAGAAAACTCTGAATCACATTGTCATTCGCAGCAACTGTTGCTCAATTGTTTTAAGCTTTTTTTTAACTCAAAACTATTATCAATAATTAGCTAGTGGCGTTAAATAGTAAAGCATCAACATCACATGCAATATATATATATGCGAATCTTAATTAATCTTGGTGTTTTCTTAAATGGAGCCAACAATTAATGAGAAATTAAGATTGAAGAGCAGAAGAAGCAGCGACAAGAAGGGCCAGAAAGCTATCTCCCAACTTCTCCTTTTATGGTGGAACAGCGAGTGGGGAGAATAAGAGAAGAGAGAGAGAGAGAGGTGGAGGGTGACCTTTTTCACAAAACGAGGGGAAATATATATGAAAATTTTAGAAAAAGGAATAAAGGAATTTATAGGACCAAATGAGACAGGTTTTGATTGATATTTCCACTCCCCTCTTCTTCTAATAGACTTCCCGGTATTATTAAAACACCCGTCACGGTTCAGATTCTGGTTGTTAAGTCCAGAATTGTAACTGCAATTTATAACATCGTTTAAAGCTTTATTATTGATTATTTAAACAGGTCAAGAAAAGGATTGTTGATAAGACGAATTGATGTGTTGCATATGTCCGGTGTTATAAATTGAAGAAAAAAAATGCATGTCGAGAGGCACTGATTCAGCTCCCACGTTGTAAGTGCGGATTTATTAATCGTTTTCTTTTTCGCTCGTTTGAACCATCATATTCAAACCAAGCAACGTCCATATAACCGGTCAGTTTGAAACCGTGGATACGGAGGATGGAAACTTTGATGTGTGATTTCAATATCTTGGTTCATTAATAATTTAATGTATACCAATTTTTCTTTTTCTTTTTGGAAAAACAAATCGAAAGTCATGAAAATTATTCATGGAAAAAGGGGGTGAAAGTAACAAATACGTAATAAATAAACGAGGGAACAAGACATTGAAAGATACCGATCGCAAAGGACAGAGGGTGTCCGTACGATGAGGAGACCCAACGGCTGAGATTTTATTACAGCCTGGCGATGATTTTAACCTCTTCTGCCGACAGCTCCTCCTTTTTATTAATCGCCATTACTTTATATAATAATTAATAGAATGATTAATATTAATTGATGTTTGCTCTAAACATTGATTTATTGATGGCTGCTTTCAAACAGCAACAATAACTCATTTTTCTTGTTGTTATCATTTATCCCTTCTTAAGTTTTAACCAAAGTTTGATTTGCAATGGAGGAAAGATCTAGTAATAAGGGGTTCCCCCTAGGGCCTTATCCGTAGAGTTATCCGTAGAGCCAAAGCACTACCCCTATGGATATCTTCGCAAGGGCTTGAAAATTCTCCGTAGATGCAATCGCCGCACACTAGTAAAATAATGGGTTGCCCCTACGGATAATATCATCCGTAGGGGCAATAAAAGTTTGGCCCTACGGATTAATACGTAGGGCAAAGTGGTTGCCCCTACGGTCGTTCAATATTTATTTAAAAATTATTAAATCTTAAAGTGTTTTTTGCCCCTACGGTGGCGCAAACCAAGTACCTACGGGTATATCCGTAGGGACAACTAAATAGCGATTTAAGTAATCGTTCCCTACGCTGATTATTTCTTATTTCCTTTAATTTACGCGCGAACCCAAATCCCCAAACCTTGACGACGTTCCCGCCGATCGCCGTTCTCGTCATCGCCAGCGCCGGCCGAATCGTCGTCGCAACCGCCTGCAGTGATCTCGTCGTCGCCACCGCCGGCCGAATCGTCGTCGCCACCGCCTGCAGTGATCTCGTCGTCGCCACCGCCCTCGTCGTCGCCGATTGCGTCTCCGTCGTCTCCTCCACCGCCTAGCCTACAGGTTAGTTAAACATTATTTTAATGATGTTAGGGTAGCGATGAGGGTTATGGTTAGATATCGGTTGTGGTTAGGGTTAGGATTAGGGTTAGCAGGGTACGGGTTCGATCGGTTGGGGTTCGACTGGTGTTGGGGTTAGGGTTAGGGTTAGGGTTCGGTTGGGGTTTGGTGTTGGGGTTGGGGTTCGGCTGGGGCTGGGTTGGGGTTAGGGTTTGGTGTTGGGTTGGGGTTCGGCTGCGGCTGGGTTGGGGTTAGGGTTTGGTGTTGGGTTGGGGTTCGGCTGGGGCTGGGTTGGGGTTAGGGTTAGGCCGGGTTAGGGTTTGGTGTTGGGTTGGGGTTCGGCTGGGGCTGGGTTAGGCTTAAAAAGGTGAAATTTTAGGGGATTGATCTGGAAAATAGTGAAAGTCGATACTGTTTATTTGTGAATAACACAGTCCATGATTTTTATATGAGAAAATGGTCCATGAAAGTCTATGGGATTTATCTAAAAAACGCTGAAAGTTCATGTATTTATTTGTAAACAACAAAATTCATGGTATTTATCTGGAAAACGTTGGAGGTCAATGGTATGTATTTGTAAACAACAAAATCTATGAAAATTATGTGAAACGTTAAAACTTCATGGTATTTATTTGTAACAAACAAAGTCTATGGTATTTGTTTGATAAATATTGAAAGACCATGACATTTATATGTAATGGGTCAAAGTCATTTGGGTTATGTCAATCTTATTGGCGATACTTTCTTTTTGTGCATATCCAAAAACTTTGAAAGTTCTTGGTACCTATTAGAAAATATAAAGGGTTTTGTAGTGAAAGGAAAGAATTGGATTTAGAAAAACCGTGTGTAACTTTTAGAAATTCTATACACTCAAGTATATAGAAAAGGGTTAATTGCGGATACAGCCTATGTACTATGGGGATCAAGCACTTATAACCTCTGAAGTATAATAATAAGCACTTTTGTTTGTTTTTCATTAGTGATTAATTTTTAGTTTGCTATTTATTCTTTTTCAGTATGGATACTTGATAGAATTATAATTGCTTTATTATTGTTTGCCTTTTTCCTTTTGTGTAGAAAATATATCCATTGTGTCATATGGACACTATTAATTTCACATCGATTCAAGGGAAAAATTGAGGAAGATTGTGTTTGTTATATCAAAAACCTTTCTGTTGAACCCAACAGGTGAAACTTTAGAGTTGTTATAGATAGCTCTACATGTTTAATGCATGTACCATTGTTAAGAGAGTGCAAGGTGGAGAACAATAATTTGTTTCAACGGCACGTTTTTCAAGTTATAACCAATATATGATACTCGATGATAATATGAAACCTTCATATTCCCATCGATACCCGTATATGAAACTAAAAGCGCCACTTAGTCCCCGTCTATCGGTTAACATACGTGCGATGCTCGTCGTGACCTAGAACTATACGAAGGTTGTTAAATATCGGACAGTATAGCTCGATACTAACAACCGTCGTATAGTCTACGCGACGAGAAAATTCAATCGTATGGTAACCCATAGATTTGTCCCGTGTGGACAAGTTAAGAATGTATAAAGTAAACGCCTTCATTCACTTGTGTTTTCATCCGTTTCGAGATATTTCGTCGGTACCTTTCCGCTGGTTCTCCGTGTACAAAGATAGATTAGATGTTCATTTCAACGTTGTTTCACAGCTTTGAAATGATTATCTATTCTATTACAGTGTACTCGGAGAACAGCGGGGAGGTGCTGCCGAAATTTACTCGAAACGGTTGAAAGCACAAGTGATGGGCGTTCGCTCTATACACTCTTAATGGGATAGAAGCCTACCCCCGACAGCCGGAACACATACATACAAACGCATAATCAGAGAGCGACTCGAGATGTTCGGGTTAAAACCAATATATGATACTCGATGATGATATGAAACCTTCATATTCCCATCGATACCCGTATATGAAACTAAAAGCGCCACTTAGTCCCCGTCTATCGGTTAACATACGTGCGATGCTCGTCGTGACCTAGAACTATACGAAGGTTGTTAAATATCGGACAGTATAGCTCGATACTAACAACCGTCGTATAGTCTACGCATATCCAGGTATACTGCACGCATATCCATTTTGAATGTAATATTACAGATATTCATGCATGTTTATGTAAAAATTACTTATATTGTCAATGTTTGATTGTCTAGTTGTTGGTGATGCGTCCACATCTGGGACAGAGGCCACCCCCGCTCCTCCAGGTATGTTTATATATCATATAGTGTATGTATATTGATTTAGAATGCTATATCATAAATATACACATTCCTTTTGCTCTTACTTAGCAATTTTTATTATTGTCTAGCTGTAGGTGGTGACACCACCGCACCTGCGGGTATGTTTATATGTCCTATAGTGCATGCATATTGATTTAGAACGTTATATTATTGATCTACACATTCTTTTTGCAATTACTTATAAAATCTATTTTTAATTGTCTAATTATAGGTGGTGCGTCCACACCTTCCACAGGGGCCACTCCTGCCGCTTCCATACCCTCCGCATCGTCTGCAGGTTAGTATGAATAAATTTAAAATATTTATTTATTTTACATATGCTCTATAGAATAAATATGAACTTCATGGAGATTTAGCGTCGATGTTTATTTTACAGTTGGAGGGGATGCGTCCGGGACCCCGGTTGTTCCTCACCGGAGGAACTATCGTCCCGCTCGTGCTGCTGCTCGGGCCCAGGCTCGTGCGCTATTCACCGGAGGTATATATCACACTTGAATTCTTAATACAACTTTGTCTTATTATTGATTGTCTTGATATTTCGTGCAGACGCAGGGCCTCTCCACCCCCAGAGGGGGACTCGAGGCCCGAATCAGTCCCATAGGCTGAGGCCTGATAGAGCTAGGGGGGAGGCAGCATTCCCCCTATTTTTTACCCTTGACTATCGCTATACCGGTCCTCATGCCGAGAGGTTCGGCCGGTATTTGGGGGACGAGAGCCGGATCGTGAAGAACTATCCACTTCACGTTGAGTGGGGCGAGCAGCACCAGCGCTCATTCGCCCTCTTCTTTGAACAGGCTCAGGTATGTATTAATATATATTTTCATTTGATCTATCCAATATATTTATTATTAACACTTGCAATCTAATAACAATGTTTTTTTGTATTTTCAGTTGGATTACGATTTTCAGCCTGTAGCCGACCCTGATCACCCGGGGAGGGTGCTCGACCTTCATGCTCTGTACAATGGCCTGATGAAGAACATGCAGGCCAAGATCCGATACAACAGGAATGAGCTGAAGGCCGACTGCTACTCCCTGTGGATAGCGACCCCCGAGGCAGAGAGAGCGGCCCTCCTATCTACTCCGGCGTTTGCGAGAGTCGACGTAGAGACATGGCCTATATTGTGCGCTTATTTCGACTCCGAACGCAAACGAGTATGTATTTTAAATTTAATTCATTATTTATGATATAATTTATTTCTTTGTGTTTCTTAATTAGAAAACTAAATGTTAATGCGTTGTGCAGAAACAGGCCGCTCAGAATACGGAGAACAGGAAGTCGGCGAAGAGGGGTCGCCCCACTTACACAGGTGGCTCGAGGAACATTACTCGAGCCATGGAGTTATCGGTAAATTAAGAGTTATTCTCTAATATTCTGCAATATTAAGAGTTATTCTCTAACATTTCTAATATTAAGAGTTACTTTCTAATATTGCAGACAGCTCGGACCGTGGCGTCAGGTGGTACACCGAGCGTGCTGTCCGCATATCTTGCCGTCCACGGCACCTCGACAGATCCCGCCACGGGCGAGCTTCGATGTCCCGACGTCGCTACCCAGGAGTACTGCGTAAGTGTTAATATTTTTTCTACCCAAATTTGAAATTTTAGTTTTGGAAGGTTCAAGTTTAAATTTTATACTTATACTTTACTGCTTAATGTGGGTGTAGGAGCGGGTGGTTGAGCAGGCCCAGGCCTCGGGGATCGATTTTACCGGACAGAACGATCCGAGGCTGCTGACCCCAGTTCTGGACGCCGCACACGGAGGGCACCACGGAGGTTGGGAGAGAGGCCGGGGATTGGGCCCCAGCAGGGCCCATATGAGGTTGGACTCCACCCCGGCGGTTACTTCCTCCGTCTCCAGTGGCCGGCATGTCCATCAGGAACTGGATAGCTTGAGGGCCACCGTTCAGGAGTTGAAGGAGATGCTGGTATGTATACTACTTTATAGTAAAATATCATTTCATATTATATACATATCAACATATCCATAATTAGTACGTAGCTTGAGCTTATTTGGTTTTAGAATTAAGTTTGATTAATCATACATACATATGTAATTAAAATAAACAACGCTTTTCCAAACTAGATATCCAAACAGGGTTTCGAAATAACTTAATAATGAAACGAATTCGAATAATACACAGTTCTTACACGTTTCTTACACACGTTATGTCCAGACGCGACAGGGTAGATCGGCCGAGCCTCCACATGCATCTCCTTCGGCTGCGGCTCCGCAAGCCACTACATCGGCTGCGGTACCGCAGACAGCTCCTGTAGCTCCACCGCCCACTCAGACTCCCGCAGCCGCGGCTCCGCAAGCGACTACCTCGACGGCGGCTGCGCAGACCACAACGCCAGCTCCACATGCCGCTCAGACTCCCTTATCTGTAGCATTGGAGAGTGTATTTACCGAGGAGCAGGCGCGCGTTATTTTAACGTTATTCGGAGGTGGAGCTGGACCGAACTAGGGTAGATTTTTGGTTTTTATTTTTTGAAACATGTATTTATTTATATCACATTGTACTACATTTTGAAACGATATTGATATTGGTTTGAATTTATATCATATTCAGTTTTTGGGTTTCTTTTGTATATTATATATATGCGTGGGATGTGATTATGAATACTGCAATATATGATTTGATTGATGTATATAGTATTGTGCACAGGGCGGGAAAAAATCCAGCAGCCCTTTTTTAAAAAAAAATACAGACAAACTGTACCTACGGATTAATCCGTAGGTATATATGTTGCCCCTACGGCGTTAGCCGTAGGGGCAAACTATCAGGAAACCTGATATTTTCCCACCTGATATCAGTGCAGGGTGTTGGGGATGCCCCTACGGATATGTACGTAGGGGCCACTGTTTATCCCCTACGTATATAACCGTAGGGGCAAAATATCAGGTTATCCTGATATTTCCCCCCGATCTCAGTGCAGTGTGTTGGGAGTGGCCCCTACGGATATATTTGTAGGGGCTACTTTATATCCCCTACGGCTGTAGCCGTAGGGGAACTAATAGGACCTACGGATATAGCCGTAGGTACGGACAATATATTCAAAAAAAAAAATTAAATATATGATTTTATTACCCCTACGGGGTACTGCGTAGGGGCTATAGCACCTACTGAGTTATCCGTAGGGGCATAAATTTATCCGTAGGGGCACGTTCGGGGCCTCAACTTGCACCTGCGGCCTTTGCACCTACGGGGTATTTTTTCGCCCCTACGTATATATCCGTAGGGGCAGTGAGTTGCCCCTACGGATAAATCCGTAGGGGCAACCCATATTTGTAGTAGTGGCAGGTGCAAGTCTTCGTCCTGAACATGTCCCTACGGAGTAAAAATTGCCCCTACGGTTTCATGCGTAGGGAACTGTGTACCTATGGTGTATTCCGTAGGGACAAAATATTTATTTAATTTAGTGGTTTATAAAATAAAATACTTGCCTCTCCGGTGCTATCCGTAGGGGCAACTTCCAGCTCCTATGGAGTTAGTCGTAGGTCTACATATATGCCCATACGGGTGTATCCGTAGGGGCACGTGTAACTTCTGTTACTGAATCCATAGAGACAAAATGTCGGTTATCCTGATATTTTGTCCCTACGGATAAATATGTAGGGGCAAACATTGGATCTACGGATTAATCCGTAGGTGCAACCGATGGCCCTACGGCTTAATCCGTAGGGACATAATATCAGGGTTTTTTTATATAAAAAAGGGCTTTCTGTTTTTAAACCGCCATGTACACAATAATATATACATCATACGATATCAGGATAAATATAATATAAATAGAGAGAATACAGAAATATTCATAATCAACCATGTCACGCATAATATATAATATAAATAGACACACAGAATACGATATCAGGATAAATCATCGTTCATAAACAACCACCAACCATTATCGTCCAAAATTTATACAATATGTATCAGATAAGTATATTGTCACGCCCCGCTTCCCGGTGTACGGCGAAGGAGACGTGACGAGGTCCGCTACGTATGTACTCAGAAGTACACACGCTAAGCGTATCTAAGCAATATAAAAGTAAATCACAAAATACAAGAGATATAGAAAAAAAAACAGCAACTTTATTAATAACATTCTTTTATACAGTGCATGAAAAGTAAATACAACTGAAATGAAAAGCGATGCCTAAACAGTGGCATAACAGGAAATGAAAATACTGAATAGAACAAGGTACAATATCTAGAGCTCGGGGTCTTCGTGAAACTGCTCCAAGTCTTCACCGGTGGGCTCGATCTCTGCTGGGTCCAAAGCACCTGACGACATTCAAAGAAGAAAGAAATAGAATGTCGTTAGCGAACATGTCGCTCGGTAAGTCCCAAAGATAAAGAAGAATTAGAAAAGACAGAATAAGAGTATTTCCTAAAGAGGTTGTAAAATATTATAGAATATCGTGTTAACGCTGTTGTTTGTATCTTGGTACAGAAGGATGCCAGTGTATACGGGAGGGGTCTCTATACGCTAGAGACCAGGGCAAACGGAATGTACAAGGAACCGTTAAGCCACGGTACAACAGCAACGAAATATAGGTTAGGTGTCTTAATCTGACCACCTCGTGCCACCCTTAACACCTTCCATACCAATCTACCCCTTAAACCCCGAAGTGTTTTGATAGTATTGTTGTATTGTATTGTGTAGGTTGGATGACTGACCAAAACCATGATATCAGTAAACATGTTGTAACTGTATAATCAGGTAAATGGAATAATGGATGAATATCCATGGTTTGATTCAGTCAAGTTGTATAGATTGTTAACTCGATTCTGGGATTCATGTGTTCATATTGAGTTGGAATATTAAAGAATATAGATTGACTTGAATCATATTCAAGTCAGAAATAATCAGACTCAAACCCGAGTCAGACTAAAAGAAATTTAATTTGAAGTTCTATAATTGTTAGGGTGCTTATTGTAAATTATAAAACCTGAGAGGTTTTTATGTAAAAAGTATTTTTGTATAGTTTTCAAGATACACCTAAAGTATTTATTATTTGTCTTTATGGTTATAATGAGTGTGATTTTATTTTGTCTTATTTCTAGTGAATATATTCTAATAAAGGTATTAATCTGTAATATTGATTTATTTGAAATTCATGGTATTTTAATGTAACTTTTAATTTTGTAATTTTTAGGAAAAGGTGGAAACTTTATCTTATAATAAAATAGGTGTTTAAATGATAAATATACATATGTTTATATAAGAATAATTTTTAATAAATATTTTATTTTCCAAAAATCTCATTTTTCTTAAATGTCGTATTCTAAACCTTTCGAGACCGAATGCTCCTTGCGGAGGTCTGAATCTCGCACTACTAAGCCCGAGGGTGCACGATAAACCGTACAATCCCTAATGGGTTCCCTAAATGTGGGTTGTAGTGGCGCTTTGCAAAGATTTTATAAATACTAATCATTTAGAAAACGGTTTTATAAAGATAAGGTATTTATTTGTAAAAGGGTGTAAATTTCCGTATTTTAGATTCTAGGGTTTCCTAAGCCAACTAGCTTATTTCTAAATGGTCTAAACGACACGTCATTAGAAGCCTCAAATCGCCTCTCCACCGCCAATTGCGGCCAGGTAAGTGCCAGGTGAGTGGGAGCCTCTCCACTACAAGTAGTGGTCCTAATTAAGTAACCACTCGCCTTAGACACACTTGTCTAGACACCACAAAGTCAGGTTTAGATAAATGACCGATATCCATGACATATCGTATTTTCCTATTAAAAGAATTTGTTTTAAAATTGTATACAACTTAGAACTTTCAGAAAAGGTTTATAAAGAAAATGGTATTTTAATGTAAAGTCTTGTATTATCGTATTCTAAGTTTTGATGATATCAATTAGGGTTGTATTTGCGTGTGTGTGGAGGTAGGTCATTACCTCGTGATTTACGTTAAGGTATAGCAATTGTTAAGGGTTAAATGTGATAACTAAACATGGCGGTATTTAAGTGCGAAAATACGGTATTTTGCAAATTAAAGTTATCATTTCATGTGAGAAACTTTATCCAAAATAATTTTTAAGTGATTAGTAGTCAACATGAATATGTTTAAGTATTGTGGAATCAGTGACAAGTGGGTTTTGATAGAAAACCAAATCGGAAATCGGTTTGTTCCGATTTCCGTCGGGTTTTAAAAAGTCGTATTATTATGAAGGAAAAGAAAGGTAGAAAAGGTAACTTACGGGTTTGGAAAACGCTAGAGAGTGAGAGGAAAGTAGTGTGTTTGTCGGTGCGTCGAAACATCGTGAATAGGTCCTAGTACGATCGCCGGGATTCGCCGTCGATTTCGGCAGCGCTTCGCCTTTCGCTCGTTTTCTAATGTACCGAGTTCTCTTGAAATTTTTAGAGAGTGGACTTAGGAATGTAGGGTGAGAGGGTAGAGGATATGGGGGTTTATATAGGGTTAGGGTTTTTGATAAAAAAATTATTAAAAAATATACAAAATCATTAAAAATTCATTAAACATAGGAGTAAAAGGGATTTATTGGCCAAATGATAACCGATCCAAGCATTTAGAGTATGCAGGAGGGTGGACCAGGTCAAGACCCAACTTTTCTCTGTTGGTGACTCGGCCGTCCGGCCAAGTCCGGCCGGCGGCGCCGGACCGAGTCGGCCGAGTCGCCGGCCGGCGTCGCCGAGTCGGGGGTCCATTGGCCGGGGATTCTTCGGGGGTACAATTTGGTATATTTAATTTTTGTTGTCCAGTACATATTTTGGGAGTTATGGCCTTTTTACCGTTGACTTCCAAAAAAATTAAAACAAAATAAATACAAAAATAATGTGGGGCATGGGATTTGAACTCCGGTGGCTTGGTTCAGCGGTGCAAGTTATTACCAATGAGCTACAAGCTCTTTCTTGTAATTATGGAGTGAAATAAATACTTAAAGAGATATCAGCCGCAATAAATACTCCAAGTATACATTGAATTTAAATCAATTCTTTGTACTTTAAAAACGGAGTTGTTACAGTCTACCCTCCTTACAAAAATTTCGTCCTCGAAATTTACAACTTTTATTTGAGGACTAGTTTACCAAGAGGTGTGGATATCTAGTACGCATTTCATCCTCCCTTTCCCAAGTGGACTCTCCTGGAGTGTCTTTCCTCCACATCACTCAAACCAAGTTAACCTCCTTGTTCCGAAGTGTCTTCACTTTCCTGTCTAGGATCTCCACGGGCTGTTGCTCACAAGACAAGTCGGGCTGTATAATGAGCTCGGAATGATCGAGAACATGGCTGGGGTCACTCACATACTTTCTGAGTTGGGATATGTGGAACACATTATGCACTCCTTCCAATGAGGATGGAAGCGCTAAACGGTATGCCACTTCACCGACTCGTTCGAGTATGTCGAACGGTCCAATATATCTCGGACTTAGCTTACCCCGTCTTCCAAAACGGATCACTCCGCGGTTCGGAGATATCTTCAAGAATACGTGATCTCCTGGCTGGAACTCCAAGTGTCGTCTCTTTGCATCAGCCCAGTGCTTCTGTCGATCTTGGGCTATGCGCATCCTTTCCCTGATAGTACGAACCACATCAACGGTTGCTACTATCATCTCTGGTCCAAGAAGTTCACTATCTCTGATGTCGTCCCAACTTAATGGCGATCGACACTTCCTTCCATACAATGCTGCAAAAGGTGTCATTCCTATGCTTGCTTGGTAGCCGTTGTTGTACGAAAACTCCACAAGATGTAGGTGATCTTCCCACGATCCCTTGAAGTCTAGCATACACGCTCTGAGCATATCCTCCAAGATCTGAATAGTTCGTTCCGACTGACCATCTGTTTGTGGATGATAAGCCGTGCTAAAGTTCAGACTTGTTCCCAAGCTTGCTTGCAGACTCTGCCAAAACTGCGATCGGAATCAGGTATCACGATCGGAGACAATGCAGACCGGTACTCCATGAAGTCTCACAATTTCCTGTATGAGTTCAAGGGTATCAGAGATAGTACATTATGAAGAGTTTTAATTCTAAATTAGATTATTATCTCCATGTACTTCTTTGCTAGTGTCTCAGTTGATTGGCCAACTCGAAATGGGATGAAGTGAGCCGACTTTGTGAGTCGATCCACAATGACCCATATGGCATCGTTACCCTTTGTGCTGCGAGGAAGAGCAGTCACAAAGTCCATTGTGATATGTTGCCACTTCCATTCTGGGATTGGTAACGGTTGAAGTAATCCAGCAGTCCTGTGATGTTCAGCCTTTACTTGCTGACACACCAAGCATTTTGCGACGCTTCTGGCTACTTCACGCTTCATTCCATTCCACCAATAATTCTGACGTAGATCTTTGTACATTTTGGTACCTCCGGGATGTACTGAGTAGGGAGAGTTGTGGGCTTCTTTCATTAACTCTTCCCGAACAGGACCTTTTGGTACACACAATCTGCTGCCGTATCTCAAAAATCCGTTTTCATGGATGATGAAGTCTGTTCTGAGTCTATTCTCCACTTGTTCTCTGATCTTTTGCAACTTAGCATCGATGGCTTGAGCAGCTTTGATCTGATTGACAATGGTTGATTGAACTTGTAAATTCATCAAACTTGAAACATTACCTGGCATGACTACTTCAATCTCCATCTGATGCAAGTCTTGTTGAAGCTTCCACTGAGCGGTGAGATTCATTGCTAATGGTTGATGACTAAGAGCATCGGATACTACATTCACCTTCTCTGGGTGATATTGCAAGTTGATGTCAAAGTCCGCCATGAGTTCTAACCATCTTCTCTGCCGCATATTCAACTCCTTATGAGTAAACACGTACATCAGGCTCTTATGATCTGTGTAGATGTTCACTCGTTCACTAAGTAGATAACGACGCCAAATCTTGAGAGCAAAGATGACGGCTGCCAACTCCAAATCATGCGTCGGATAATTGCGCTCATGAATCTTCAGCTGTCTTGAAGCATAAGCCACAACTTTACCGTGCTGATATAGAACACATCCTAGTCCTTTACCGGATGCATCGCAATGCACTTTGAATCCTCCAGATTGATCCGGTATGACGAGAATAGGTGCAGATGTCAACCTTGACTTGAGTTCTACGAAAACTTGTTCGCATGCTTCTGACCACACAAATTCTTCATCTTTACATGTGAGCTTGGTCAGGGGCGTTGCTATCTTTGAAAAGCCTTCAATAAACCTTCTGTAATATCCTGCTAAACCCAAGAAACTTCGAATATCCTTCACTGACTTTGGTGTAGGCCATTCGCTAACTGCCGAAACTTTCGCTGGATCTACAGAGATTCCTTCTCCTGATACGATATGTCCAAGAAAACCAACTTGATTTAGCCAAAACTCGCACTTGCTGTACTTGGCATAAAGCTGATGTTGTCGAAGAGTTTCCAAGATAATTCGTAGATGTTCTGCATGCTCTTTCCGACTCTTAGAATACACCAGGATGTCGTCGATGAAGATGACAACAAACCCGTCTAAGTACTCCCGGAAAACTTGATTCATAAGGTTCATGAATATTGCGGGTGCGTTGGTCACTCCGAATGGCATCACCAGAAATTCGTAATGTCCATAGCGAGTTCTGAAAGCTGTTTTGTGAATATCAGCTTCCTTGACCTTCACTTGATGATAACCTGAATGAAGATCTAGTTTAGAGAAAATACAAGATCCACTTAACTGATCGAATAAATCATCAATGCGAGGGAGTGGATACTTGTTCTTTATAGTGACTTCGTTCAAGGCTCTGTAATCGATGCACATTCTGTATGAACCTTCCTTCTTCTTCATAAGTAATACAGGTGATCCCCAACTTGAAGTGCTGGGAAGAATCCATCCTTTCGTCAGTAATTCGTCCAACTATGTTCGGACTTCCTTCAAACCTTCCGGACTTAAACGATAGGGTGCTTTGATCACCGGTTGTGCTCCTGGTACTAAATCAATACTGAATTCAAGAGCTCGATCGGGAGGCAAACCTGATATATCGTCAGGAAATACATCGTCGAACTCTCGAACCACATATGGTCTTGATTCTTCCTCTGCTTGAGCTGCTGCAACTACTGCTTCTCTTGGCTTCGCTTTGTAGGTACTTGGCTCCAGTGTACGGTCTCCGCTTTTGAAATAGAAGACCGGATGGTCTGGGATCTCGAATACTACCCTCCTTTGACGACAGTCTATGGTAGCATAAAAAGTTTCAAGCCAATCCATTCCTAGAACCACATCGAAGTTCGGTATGTCCAGCACTTTGAAGTCAGCATAAAACTCTCGACTGCAGACGACGACTGGACAAAAGCTGTATCCCATGGTTGCCTTTAGAACGCCATTTCCTGAACTGACATTCCAGCTGGATACAAGCGGTGAGACTGGAATCGCATGGGTTCGGACAAACCTTTGTGACATAAAACAGTGTGATGCTCCAGTATCAAACAGTGCAAGTGCAGGGATTGAGGATACTAAGTGTTGGGGTAAAAATTTACACCCCGGTTGACCGAGTCAAAGTCAATGTCAACCCCCAAGCTAGGTGGGCCCAAGCCCAGGTCAAGCAGGCCCATGCCCAAGTCGAGCCCGCAGCCAGCCTCCCCATGCCAACAACAAAATCATGTAATAAATAATTTTTATGTAATTGTTTATGCATGAATGTAAACAAAATGGGCATAAAGCCAATATTTTGTAAGCCCATGGCTTATGTGCAAAAATGAAATGGTACATGAGCCATGTGATGGCTAAAATGCCATTTTTGTAAAGCCCAAGGGGCTATATGTAAATATGTAAGCCTATAAAAGGCAACATAATGATGAATAAAGGACACACTTTTTCATTTCCTAAAAAAACTAGGGTTTGTGCATCCACTCTCTCCTTTTCAAGTTCTCCCTCTTCCTTTTTATTTTCCAAATAAATCAAGAGCTTAGCTCTCTTTTTTTTTTAAAACTAAATAAAGTTTTACCATAAACCCATCTCCCAAAACTCCATCAAGAGAAGAAAAAGGGTCTCTTTTTTTATCATCCAAGATCTAGATCTTGGAGTTTCAAGAGAACCCATTTTGGGTTTTTTCTCAAAGGAGAAAGGAGAAAATCTTTTGGAGTTCCACAAATAAAATTCTTTTAGAGTTCAACTCCACCACCTGGAAAATTATTTTGGAGTTTAACTCTACTACAAAAATTCTTCTGGAGTTTAACTCCACAGTAAAAATCTTTTGGAGTTCAACTCCTCAAATAAAATTCCTTTGGAATTTAACTCCACTACAGAAATTCTTTTGGAGTTTAACTCCACCAAAAAATACGATTTTGGGGGAGTCTAACTCCACATTATATTTTTTTAGCCATATAAAATTTTTTTGGAGTTGAACTCCACGTTAAAAAAAAAATAAAAAAATTGGTTGTCACATGCAAAGCATGTGACGGGGTCATATGCTAAAGCAGCCCCATCACATGTTTAACATGTAACGTGGGTCACATGCTAAGCATGTGATGGCCTTCTCACATGCTAGCATGTGACCCCCCTCACATGAGGGGTCACATGCTAACATGTGACCCTCCATGTCACATGCCAGCATGTGACCCCCCTCATATGAGGGGTCACATGCTAACATGTGACCCCACTTTTTAAAAATAAAATAAAATTCTCTTTTCTTCTTTCTTCCTCCTTTTTTTTATTTAAAATAAAAATAAATAAATTATAAATAATATTTAAAAATAAAAAAACATAATTATTTTCTTTTCTTTATTTAATCCTTTTTTTATTTAAATAAATATTAAATAAATAAAATAAAATTATAAATAATATTTAAAATTAAATAATAATAATAATAATAATAATAATAATAAATAAAAAATTCTCCAAATATTTATTTACTTATTTATTTTTATTTTTATATATAGAAAATATATATATATATATGTATATATCTCTTTTTACAAGTGGAACAAAACAAAAGAAATACACGCGCACCAACGCACTGCATATTGAGTTTGCATGACCAGTTTAACCCATCAATCGGAGGTTCCTTCGCTCCAAATGCGAGGGGTAACTAACGGCAGCTTAGTTCGCGGCTGCCGGAGATTCGGATCCCCACAATCATTAAACCCCGGCCTACCCTAGGCCGCGGGAATCTGTAATGCGCCTGACAAGCGCGCGCGTATTCCCATCTCAATGGGGTGGCGAAAAACACCCTACAGATTCTGGCACGCCCGGTGGGACAAATCTCTCCTCCCATATTTCGGGTTAAACGTTCATGCGAATTCAATCAATATACATACCTGTATTTATACTAAAATAATGCTTTTTCATGCAGATTTTCAAGCAATCACCTTCCGACGATGTCTTCGATGATGAACTCAGCTCCCGTCTCCTACACGATGAGGATAGACTCTAGGACGGTCCTTCCGGCCAGTCTCGGGCGATAATGGGAGGAGCCACTGCTACCATTCGGCTCTATTATGTTCATGCCAGTTGACGCCATCCCAGCTCCTCAAGCCCCAGTGACAGACAGACCGGTCTCGAAAGGCAAGAGGCCAAATGTGGTGGTCGCGAGGGCACCTCAGCCCAAGCGCAAGTCCGTTTCCGAACGACTCCCTATGGCCCCAGCTGGGGGCAAGGCCGTCAGCACCAACGAAGCGACAGGGCATCTCGCGCAAGCTCCAGCAGTGCCCCTGACAGCTGCTCGATCAGGCGTCTTCTCTAAGCTCCCCGCTGATCAACTCACAATGGCTTTCCGGATGACGGATGCCCGCCAAGCCTTCAAAATCGAGAAGCTGAGGGAGAAAAGACTCAGATATAGAGCCCACAAAAGGGCTAGGGCTTCTGCCAGGCTGAACCTCATGAGGTACGAAGAACAGGGCTACCCCGCCGAAGATGAGGAAATGGCTGGGTATGTGGTCCACACTGTCTACACGGCGGGCACACGCAGCAAGAGTAAGGACGGGGATACCACATCTCAAACCCAATCTGGCTTGAATGTGGTGGCCGCTTCCTAAGAACAGCCGCCTTTGCTGGGTGATGAAAACCCTCTTGATGAGGATGATAGGCGGAAAGACCCTTCGGTCCATGAGGAGTCGGGCTCGGAAAGCGAAGAAGAGCCGACTTTCCGCCCCAGGACTGCGGAGCAAGAGCCGCTTCAAGAGCTCCGAAAGCAGCTTAGAAACAAAGACAAGGAGATGGCCAAGCTCTACTCAAAAATTGACGACTTGACAAATGTCGTCCTACAGCTCACGGCCCAACTTGCCTCTCAGCCGCTCAATCAGGCGTAGGGCTCTCATGAACCGGGAAACGGTGTCCCAAAACAGCCGACACCCGTTCCTTCAAATCCAAAAGTGGGCGGACCGCATGAAAATCAGTCGCATCATATCTCGGGAAATGTCTTGGCTACCGATGACAGTAGCCCGCTAACTCAAGATCAAATCATGGATTTGGTTGCCAGCAAAGTTAAAACATTAGTAGCTGAAGCCGAAGCGCAAAAAGATATCAGCAGTAGTGGGAGACCATATCCTGCTCAGTATGATCTGGTGGAATTCCCTAGCGGCTATGTCATCCCCAAATTCGGAAGATTCGATGGGATGGGAAACACGAATCAGCACATCGCCCACTTCAAAGCCTCATGCGGAAATACTAGGGGCAATGATGCGCTTCTCCTCCGCCAGTTCGTTAATAGCCTGACCGATGTTGCTTTCGACTGGTACGCGAGCATACCGGATGGCTCCGTCACAACTTTTGTCCAAATGGAGTCTCTGTTTCGGTAGAGGTTCATGAGCGTCAGCGATAAGATTACCATTGCCGAGCTCGTAAGAACCAAGCCCACGAACGACGAAAGCAGCACGGATTTTATAACCCGATGGCGTAATCTCTCCGTCAAATGCGAACCGCCGATAGAGCAGGACCAATCTGTCAGTCTCCTTGTCGGAAATCTCAACAACTGGATGGCCCCGTTTTTATGTACCGCGGGTCTCAAAACATTCCAAGAGCTGACCAAAAAGGTCCAAACGTTGGAACGCTCAAAGCCCGAGTACGCTCAGAATCTTCAGTTCACAAATAGACCGAAACCTTGGAGGGATGACAACCGAAAAGGCGGAAGTTCTAACATCACCGTGAAAGGTTTGTCTAGCACCTTATAATGAGTTTTGAAGCAGCGCATGTCTCAAAGTTTGGATTTTGATGGTGCTAAACAAGCATGCAAAGGAATCGATCCTAGAAAATTAGGGTTACGAAACATAAAGCTAATCAAATTAGGGTTTCGAGACTACAACCTTTGTAGTTCCCTTTTTGCTTGACTCCTTAGTCTCTTGGGTGTTGGAAGAAGGTCCTCTTGTAGTCTTCTCACGTCCACGACGATCCACCCGGAGTTTCCCGTCCAAGCTCGCAACTTTGAAAATCGAAGAGAACTGTAGGGTGTTTTTCATCACCCCATTGAGATGGGAATACGCGCACGCTTGTCAAGCGTACTACAGATTCCCCCTGCCTAGGGTAGGCCGGGGTTTAATGATTGTGGGGATCCGAATCTCCGGCAGCCGCGGACTAAGCTGCCGTTAATTACCCCTCGCCTTTGGGGCGAGGGAACCTCCGATTAACGGGTTAAACTGGTCATGCGAACTCAATGTGCAGTGTACGTGTGTTTTGTTTTGAAAAGGAGTTTTGGATATATCGGGAGCCACGCAGAGTTTTTACGGGGGTCCCGCTACCCGGATAGCGGGCTGGGGGTCAAGGGGGCTAGCAGCCCCCTTGCGGGATGCGGGGCAGCGCCCCGGCCCAAATTTTTTTGAGGAGGACAGTATTGTGGAGTGTGTGCGCATCTATACATGTGTATGCATATGTTATATACATAAAAAAAGGGAAAAGGCATCCAAAGGATGCGTGGGGCAGCACCTTGGGCGCTGTGCGCTTAGGTGCTGCGCGCTCAGGCGCAAGCGCGCCACGTGTCGGCACGTGGGCGCTTTGCGCAGGAGCGCAAGCGCGCGCTGCCACGTGTCGGCACGTGGGCGTTTTGCGCATGAGTGCTGCGCGCTGGAACGCAAGCGCGCGCGCCACGTGTCGGCACGTGGGCGCTTTGCGCATGAGCACTGCGCGCTGGTGCGCAAGCGCGCGCGCGCCACGTGTCGGCACGTGGGCGCTTTGCGCACGAACGCTGCGCGCTGGAGCGCAAGCGCACTGGAGCGCAAGCGCGCGCGCCACGTGTCAGCACGTGGTCGCTTTGCGCATGAACGCTGCGCGCTAGAGTGCAAGCGCACTGGAGCGCAAGCGCGCGCGTCACGTGTCGGCACGTGGGCGCTTTGCGCATGAGTGCTACGCGCTGGAGTGCAAGCGCGCGAGCCACGTGTCGGCACGTGGGCGCTTTGCGCATGAGTGCTACGCGCTGGAGCGCAAGCGCGCGCGCCACGTGTCGGCACGTGGGCGCTTTGCGCTCGGGCGCAGTGCGCAGGAGAGGAAAAGAGGGCTTTTAGCCCCAAAAACTCTCGGAAGAGAAATTAATGGAGTTGAACTCCTAAAAAAAAGAAGAATGTTTTGGTTGGGGAAATGGGTTCTTTTTCTTCCTCCTCTGTTGGCTGGCTCAAGAGATGTGAGATCTAAAAATCTCTTCTTTTTGAGATCTAATGATAGATCCAAGTTCCCCTTTGTGGGTTTTGTGGTGAAAAACTAATTTGTTTTATATAAAGAAGAGTAAAACTCTTGATTTAATTCAAGAGAAAGAAGAAGGTTTTGGAACCTTGAAGAAGAATGAAAGATATCAGATCTGGAAAACTTTTTTGAGAGAGAAAAAGTTGTTGGGATGTTTCATTATCCTTGCCTTTATAGGCTATATACACTTTACACATAGCCCCTTGGGCTTCACAAAATGGCATTTTGCCTATCCCATGGCTCATGTGCCATTTCTTTTTGCACATAAGCCATGGGCTTTACAAAAATTTGGCTTTATGCCTATTTTTCTTACATTTATCCATAAAATAAAATAAAATAAATACAACAAAATTATTTATTACAAAATTTTTATCTTGGCATGGGGGGAGGCCGGCCGCTTCATGTTCTGGCTCGACCCGGGCATGGGCCCACTGGATCTGGGCTTGGACCCACTTGGCTTGGGGTTGACTTTGATTTTGACTTGGTCAACCGGGGTGTAAATTTTTACCCCAACAAATTGACCCCCATCAATAAATGCACACCACATATGTGGGTCGTGTGCATGAAATTGATGGATCTTCTTTCACGTGGAGGCGACTTGATTTGGTTCCCGCTTTTTGGGAAGCTGGCACTACCCTTTTTACGACATGGACGGTCGTTGCTTGACATGTCTCCGAGACGGAGTGTCCGTGATAGACGTTTTCTCTGGCCCGGAGTGATCTGGTTCCCGCTTTGTAGGAATCCTGGGCTGCCCTTTTTGCGACTTGGACGGTCGGTGCTGCCCTTTTTGCGACATGGACGGTCGGTGCTGCCATTTTAACGACTTGGACGGTCGGTGCTGCCCTTTTTGCGACTTGGACGGTCGTTGCTGCCCTTTTAGCGACGTGGACGGTCGATACTGCCATTTTAACGACTTGGACGGTCGATGCTGCCCTTTTTGCGACGTGGACGGTCGGTGCTGGCATTTTAACGACTTGGACGGTCGGTGCTGCCCTTTTTGCGACTTGGTCGGTCGTTGCTGCCCTTTTAGCTACGTGGACGGTCGGTGCTGCCATTTTAACGACTTGGACGGTCGATGCTGCCCTTTTTGCGACTTGGACGGTCGATGTTGCCATTTTAGCGACGTGGACGGTCGATGCTGCCATTTTAACGACTTGGACGGTCGTTGCTGCCCTTTTAGCGACGTGGACGGTCGGTGCTGCCATTTTAACGACTTGGACGGTCGATGCTGCCCATTTAGCGACTTGGACGGTCGGTGCTGCCCTTTTAGCGACGTGGACGGTCGGTGCTGCCCTTTTAGCGACGTGGACGGTCGATGCTGCCCTTTTTGCGACTTGGACGGTCGATGCTGCCCTTTTAGCGACATGGACGGTCGATGCTGCCCTTTTTGCGACTTGGACGGTCGATACTGCCGTTTTTGCGACTTGGACGGTCGATGCTTGATTTGACTTGCTCTGCTTCTTGAAGTGTCAGGGGTAGACTTGACTTGCTCCGCTTCTTGCGGTGTCGAGATTGGATTCTGACTTGCTCCGCTTTCTGCGGTGTCATAGTGGAAGTTGACTTGTTGATTTTGATTTGGGTTGACATCAGCATCGCTATACTGGAATATGGTACCATGAGCGAATCATCATCTGTCATTGAGAGGATTTTGGGATTTTGGTTTTTGTTTGGCATCTGCATTGCTGCACTGGAATAATGCCAGGAGCAACTCATCATTTGCCCCGAGAGGATTTGGGAATTGATGGCTTAGGAGGCAGGTTTAGATCCCTAACACCTAAGACTTTTCAATTTTATGGGCCGTAAGGGTCCCATAAAAGCATTTTCTCCCTACGAGTCGAAAGGATCTCGTGGATGTGTTTTCTCCTTAAGAGTCGTGGGGACTCCCAAGTGTGTTGCTCCTTGTTGAGTCGTAGGGATCTCACGCGGGAATTTTCTCCTCACAAAGTCGAGAGGACTTTACGAGTGCATTTCGTTTCTTTTCTTTTTTACGAGTTTGCGCCCTTTCGGGTTTTCACAAACTCGCCGGCAGTCCCGCTGTTTTTACTCACGGAGCCCTTTCGGGTTTTCATCCGTGCCCATTTTGCTTGTGGACATACCGTTATTTTATTTTTATTTATTTTTATTTTTTTTTTATTTTTAGACTTTGAATGTGGTCTCACCGGTTAGGACTTAGGAGAGATTGGGATTGTTTTACGCCCGTGGATTGTATACGGTTTTGCAGGATGTATGATCCAGACCGTAGGGCCGGAAAGATTTCAGGGATTTGTTGGCGTCTGCATCGCTGCACTGGAATGTGGTACCAGGAGCGACTCATCACTCGCTGTTGGGATATTGGATTTGGAATTTGGTTGGCGTCTGCATCGCTGCACTGGAATGTGGTACCAGGAGCGACTCATCATTCGCCACTTTGGGGTTGGGGAGCGATGGCTTAGGAGACAGGTTTAGATCCCTGTCACCTAAGACTTTTCAATTTTATGGGCCGTGAGGGTCCCATAAAAGCATTTTCTCCCTACGAGTCGTAAGGATCCCGCAGGTGTATTTTCTCCTTAGGAATCGTAAGGATTCCTAAGTGTGTTGCTCCTTTGTGAGTCGTAAGGATCTCACGCAGGGGTTTTCTCCTCACAAGGTCGAGAGGACTTTGCGAGTGTATTTCATCTCTTTTCACGAGTTTGCCCCCTTTCGGGTTTTCACAGACTCGCCGGTAGTCCTGCTGTTTTTACTCACGGAGCCCTTTCGGGTTTTCATCCGTGCCCGTTTTGCCCTTGGACATACCGTTTATTTCTTCTTCTTTTTTTTCTTTTTTTTTTGGGGCCGCTGGCGGGACTTTAAAAGTAGTCTCACCGGCGGGATTTGGGAGAAATAGGGGTTATTTACGCCCGTGGATTGTATACGGTTTTGCAGGATGTCTGATCCAGACCGTAGGGCTGATGTGCTCAATTCGCCTGCGACTTGGAGCATTCACGTGTAGTATTTCTTGAGATATCGGCCATTAATGGGTGGCATGGGCCTTTCTCCCTCGGCACTTATCAGTTGGTAGGATCCTCCGTCGAACACTTTCTCGATGACGTATGGTCCTTCCCAGTTTGGCTCGAATTTTCCCTTGGCATGTCGATTGGGGATGATCGGTCTTTTGAGGACCAACACCAATTCACCTTTCTTGAAAGCGCGGAGACGGGTTATCTTGTCATAGGCCCGTGACATTTGGGCTCGGTATAGCTCCAGATTTTGCTGCACCGCGAGCCTCTTTTCTTCGAGGGCATCGAGTTCTTCAAGTCGAAGGAGCACGTTTTCCTCCTCCGTCAACTCATGTTGGACGACCATTCTTAAGCTTGGAACTTCGACTTCGAGGGGGAGGACCGCCTCCACTCCGAAGAGCAACGAGTATGGAGTGGACTGAGTTGGAGTATGGTGCGTGGTACGATATGCCCACAATGCCTCGTGAAGCTTGAGATTCCAGTCTCTCTTGTTGGCTGAAGCATTTTTCCTCAGGAGCTTGCATAGAGTCTTATTGAAGGCTTCGGCTAGCCCATTGGCTCTTGGATTATAGATGGAGGAATATCTCCAGTCTATCTTGTGCTGAGTAGCGAACCTTGAGACATTGAAGCTCTTGAAAGAAGGCCCGTTGTCAGAAATGATTCTTCTTGGTGTACCGAAGCGGTATAGAATATTATGCTGGAAGAATGCCAGAATATCTTTTGTCTTAACTTGTTTTAGCGGGACAGCTTCAGCCCATCTGGAGAAGTAGTCTGTCGCGGCCAGTATAAACCGATGGCCTTTGGATGACGGAGGATCAATTGGGCCAACAATGTCGGTGCCCCAGACTTCGAAGGGCCACGACGCCACCGTAGGATGCAATGGATTGGGATGCTTGTGAATAAAATCACCGTGAATTTGGCAGATATAACATTTCTTTGCATGCTCTCCGCAATCCCGTATCATGGTGGGCCAGTAATACCCAAGCCGTTTGATTTGAAGTCGCATCTTAGGGCCAGATTGGTGAGCACCGCAAACGCCCGAGTGGACATCTTTCATGACCTTTTGGGCTTCGGCCAATGACAGACACCTGAGCCAGAGTTGGTCATATGACCTGCGGTATAACGTGTCATTTACAAACACGTATCGGAGAGCTCTTTTCTTCAGCTGAATCCTCGCAGATTTTTCTTCGGGCAGCTTGTCGTATCGGAGGTACTCTATGAAGGGTTCTCTCCAATCGGGCTCGTCTTGGATGATCGAAGCTTCTTCCGCAGGACTGCTCTTCTGTTCCGCGCTTTCCTCTTCTCGTAGAGAGACTGGGGGTAGAATTTGCCGGCTCCTGACTGTGATCAGAATTTCGTCCATGTCAGGATCAGCCAGCTCCTTGGCCAAGCGAGCGAGTACATCAGCCTTTCCGTTCAACGCTCTAGGGACTCTCGTTAGTTCAATATGAGTGAACCGTTTCATGAGTTCCACGACTCGTCCTCTGTACCGAGCTAACTCGGGTTTGTATATCTTATAATCGCCGCTTACTTGGTTGACGACAAGCTGGGAGTCACCGTAGACTCGTAGCCGACGGATTTCCATTTCTACGGCAAGCTCCAAACCAGCTATCAGAGCTTCATACTCAGCTTCATTGTTTGTCCGAGGCTCGGTGAGAGCAAAGGAACGCCGTAGGGTTCCCATTGACGGTGTGATGAACACCAATCCTATCCCTGCTTTTATCTCCGGGACGCTTGATTTACTGGAGGTCCTTATTGACGAGGCTCCATCGAAGTAGAGCTCCCAACATGGCTCATCTTCCTCGAGGTGCAGCACTTGTTCATCGGGTAACTCACAATTTAGCGGCGACCCTTCTGGTACGGGATGAGTGGCGAGAAAGTCTGCAATAGCTTGCCCTTTTACTGCTTTCTGAGGGGTATAAACTATGTCAAACTCAAGTAGCATGACAGCCCATCTTGCCATTCTGCCGGCTAGGCTTGCTTTGGTCATCAAGTGTTTGAGCGGGTCGACCTTGGAGATCAGCATAACCCGATGAGCGAGCAAATAGTGCCTCAGCTTCTTCACAGCAAATATTAGAGCCAGGCATTGCTTTTCGATTGGGGAGTAGTTGTGTTCCGCCCCGACTAGAGTTAGACTGAGGTAGTAAAGGGCATTTTCTTTTCCTTCCTCGTTATTCTGGGCAAGGAGCGCACCGAGTGACTCGTCCAGCGCGGCAGTGTAGAGAATCAGCGGTTTATTTGGAATGGGAGCGGCCAGCACTGGAGGGTGCAACAAGTATTGTTTGATGCTTTCGAACGCTGCTTGACATTCGGCATCCCAGATAAAAGGAGCTCCTTTCTTCATGAGCTTTGAGAAGGGCCTACATCTCCCTGATAAATTTGAGATAAACCTCCGTATATAAGCAAGCTTGCCTTGAAAAGATCTTAGCTGCGTCAGACTCTTCGGAGGGGGCATCTCCATGATGGCCTTTATCTTTGATGGGTCAACTTCGATCCCTCGATGTCGGACTATGAAGCCCAGGAATTTTCCCGATGACACGCCAAAAGCGCACTTCAGAGGATTCATCTTCAGATCGTATTCCCTCAGTCTGGTGAGAACGGTCCTGAGATCTTGGATATGATCGGTCTTGGCTTTAGTCTTGACGACCAGATCATCAACATAACATTCGACGACTTTATGGATTAGGTCATCAAAGATATTAGTCATTGCCCTTTGATATGTAGCACTTGCGTTCTTCAGTCCGAATGGCATTACCTTGTAGCAATATATTCCGATCGGGGTTCGAAATGATGTGTGCTTCTCATCCTCAGGCGACATCTTGATCTGATTATATCCAGACGAGCCTTCCATAAAGGTGAACAGTTCGTAATTTGAGGTGTCATCGACCATCATTTCCATGACCGGTAGCGGGAAGTCGTCTTTAGGACATGCCTTGTTGAGGTCCCTGAAATCGACACAAACTCGGATCTGCCCATTTTTCTTCTTCACTGGGACTATGCATGCGATCCAGTCTGCATATTTCTCTTCCCTGATGAAGCCGGCATCGATGAGTTTCTTGGTTTCCTCGATGACCTTTTCTTCCAACTCCCTTCTCATTCTTCGAAGAGCTTGTTTGACTGGCTTAGCATCAGGAGATATAGCCAGCTTATGCACGGCCACCTCAGGGGAAAGGCCAGGCATTTCTTTGTACGTCCACGCGAAACAGTCGACGAACTCACGCAGCAGGGCAATTATCTGCTCTTTCATTTCCTCCGACAAGAGTGAGCTGATGTAGGTCGGCCTTGGATTATCGGGCGTTCCTAAGTCAATCTCGGTTAGCTCATCAAAGGTCGCTTGTCCGCCATCTTCGAGCTCTTGAGGAGATTCTTCTGGCTCGGCTATCTCGTCATCATCATTCGATCTTTCGCTGGCCTCACCAACATGGATCATGTAGCACGCTTTGGAATCAGGTTGAATGTAGCCTATGCCCCGTCTATCTGGAATTCGTCCATCGATGAGTGCTCGGACATGGGGCGGATACCATAGCCCTTCGTAAAACTTTGCTTCGGACTCCGTTTGATATAACCGGCATCCGAACTTCTTAAAGTATTCCCGCATCTCGGGCGCATAGTATCTGGGATTGAGGACGGCTCTTATGCCTCTCTCATAGGGAAGGCACACGACAGAAAGGTCGTCCGGGTGCACAACGGGGTTTGACCTGTAAAACAGGATGCCCTTCTGTCCATTTTTCCTCCCGGGCACGTAGAAAGTTTTCAGCTGGTCCACGGTAGAGACTGACAATTCGTCGAGCTCTTTGCACATCCGTTCCGGCACCCTTGTGATGGCCAGGGACCCTTCTGCGACTTCGAAGGTCTCTCGTAGTTTCGCTTGCTGCATGGGGGGACAATCTGCACAGCTGTTGCACGGCAGGTCCTCTTCTTCCGACTCTTCAGTGTCACTGCCAAGATGAGGGCGGACTTTGCTGCCAGATGGGCCATCAGTAACAGATTCGTCCGTATCGCTGCCGAAATGAGGGCGAGTTTTGCGGAAGGACGGGCTTCCAGCGTCGGACTCATCAGTGTCGCTGCCGAAATGCGGGCGCACTTGGGTATTTTTTCTTTTGAAAGTGATAGCCGGCGCAGATTTGCTTTTGAGTCTTGGGGCCATTCTATCCTCAGTCAGTTGCGGCTTAGCATTTTGGTGGTTCGTAAAGTACCGAGAATCTTCATATCGGACTTCATGCACACCGAACGGCTGGATGTCTCCGTCAATACGTCTTTCTTCGCCATTTTTAGTATACTTCATGCATTGATGGAGATTTGACGGAATGATGCCGTAATCGTGGAGCCACGGCCGCCCCAAGAGAATCTTATAAGATGTGTCGGCGTCGATCACGTATATCTTAGCTTCAGTTTGCAGATCCCCAAATTTGATTGGCAAAGCTATAGACCCCAGAACTTGCTGGCAATTTTGGTTGAAGCCTTGAATGACAATCCTTTCCCTTGACAGGTGTCGGACGTCCATTGACAAACTCTTCAGAGTTCGCAAGTTCATGATGTTCACTGAGGACCCCGGATCAATCAATATGCGATTAATTCGATCTCCGTCGCTGTACCCGGTCACGTAAAGCGGCCAATTATGCTCAGCCGTTCCCAGTAGCAAGTCTTCATCCTTAAACGTGACTGCGGCGGCATGCAAAGCGTGCTGGGCTTCTTTCATATTAATTTCCGCAAAGTGAGCTTGATACCGCTCGGGGTTTTGTAGAGCGTGAATGAGAACATCTCTAAGTTCCTTAGATAGGACCAAGGCATCGTAGATGCTCAGGAGAGATGGAAGCTTCCGGAGATGTGCCAAGACATTATAGTCCACCGAGGAAGGACTTATGTTTTCATCGGCCGGTTCTCTGCCATCTTCTTCATTAGCGACTTGTTTTTCCTTCCCTTTTGGGGCGTTGCCCTGATTTTGCGGTAGAGCCCTGCCGCTTCTGAGCTGGATTTGATTGGCCTTTGTGGTGAGCACCTCGTCCTCTTCGGGAAAACAGAGATCATCCTCGGAGTCGCTGCCAAGGTGGATGGCGTAGCAGGTCACTACTGGGATCTCTTCATTGGAGTCTTCTTCTAACTCCTCCAGAATTTCAGCCGCTTGTACAGGGAAGAACTCCTTCAATTGAATCAATGTTCTTTCCTTTTGTTCATATTCTTCGAGGGAATCGATATATTTTTGAATGGTCGATCTCCCTGCAGACTCTTTTTCGCGCCGAGCTGCACCTTTCTTCTTCTTGAGCTTCTTGGATTTTGAGCCTGATGGAGCCGCATTGGCAGCTGGACTGGTAGGCTTATTCTGTCCTTCCCATTCCATCCTGGGCTCTTTCTGAAGCAGCTTTAGCATCTTCTTCGTCTTATTAGATATGTGCGTACTCCACGAAGGCCGCGATGAGTCAGTTTCTTTTTTTAAGGCAGCAGGTTCAGCTGTCTGCTCCCGGAAGGCTTCAACTTCTGTCTGTATAAAGTTGGCGGTTGCAACTTGATTGTTCACCAACACGCTTTTGGACAGCTCGATCTCTCCAGCCTTGTACTGCTTCTCGACCCAGTCTTTGAAGATATAGCAATCCTCGATCGCATGGCTCACTACTCGGTGGTACGGGCAATACAGAGGATTCTCGGTCATTTTTGCTTCTTGGGGTCTTTTCGACTCCGGCAATTGTAGGCCATTGTTCAAGGCATCTTTAAATATCTTGCGGACCTTGTCCCTTCTGAAAGAGTAAACCTTGTTCTTTTTCTCCTCTAGGGAAGGCCCATCTCCTCCCAGTAATGGCTTTCGAGACCGGTTGGTTTTGGATTCGCCCGCCCTTCGCTTTTCTTCATTGTCGGAGGCATTGAAGACATTGGTACTGCTGGAACTCCCGCTTCTACGGTTGTCGTCCCGCTTGCTTTTCCAGGTTTTGTCTCTCTGAGAGTCCGGCGGGGACTCTTGCTTCGAGCGTTCCAGCATTTGGACTTTCTTGGTTAGCTCCTGAAATGTCTTGAGGCCCGCCGTACACAAGAATGGGACCATCCAATTGCTGAGGTTTCCAATGAGAAGGCTGACGGACTGGTCCTGCTCCAGCGGTGGTTCGCACTTGACTGTGAGATTACGCCATCGGGCGATAAAGTCGGTGTTGCTTTCATTCTTCCCCGGCTTGGTCCTCACAAGGTCGGCAATGGAGATTTTATCACTGACACTCATGAACCTTTGCCGAAACAGGGACTCTATTTGGGCAAAGGTAATGACGGACCCATCCGGTATACTCGCATACCAGTCGAAGGCGACGCCTGTCAGGCTGTTGACAAACTGACGAAGAAGAAGCGCGTCATTGCCCCCTGTATTTCCGCACGATGCTTTGAAGTGGGGGACGTGCTGGTTTGCATTCCCCGTTCCATCAAATCTTCCGAACTTAGGAATGACGTAGCTGCTTGGGAACTCAATCAGATCGTACTGCGCGGGATATGGCCGCCCACTACTGCCGATTTCTTTCTGAGCTTCAGCTTCGGCCACCAATGTTTTAACCTTGCTGGTGACCAAATCCATTATCCGATCCTGTGTTAGCGGGATAGTGCTATCTGGGGCCAAGGCGTCCCCAGAAGCGGAATGTAGCCGGTTTTCATTTGGCTCAACCAGTCTTGGTCCCAAAGGAACAGGCATTGGCTGCCTCGGATTGTCATCACCCGGCTGATTAGTAGCGGCTTGTGCCTGATTGGGAGGCGCTCGAGCAATTTGAGCCGTAAGCTGCATCACCACGTTCGTTAAGTCGTCAATTTTCGAATAGAGCTTGGCCATCTCTTTATCTTTGCTCCTGAGCTGTTTTCGAAGCTCTTGAAGCAACTCCTGCTCCGCAGTCCTGGGACGGAAAGTCGGCTCTTCCTCGCTGTCCGAGCTTGACTCTACATGGACTGAGGGGTCTATCTGCCTATCTTCCTCGTCGAGAGGGTTTTCTTCCTCCAGCGGGGGCGGCTGTTCTTGGGCAGCGGCAACCACATTCAGGCTAGATTGGGCTTGGGATGTGGTGGCCCCGTCCTTGCTTTTGCTGCGAAGGTTGTCGCTGGGGCGCCTGCCCGCCATATAGACCGTATGGATGGTATATCCGGACGTCTTTCTGTCATTGGCAGCTGATTTCACGGATCGCTGTCTTGACCCCCTTGTTTCGGTAGCTGGTAGTCGATTGAAGGCGGATGGCTTAACCAGGTTCTTAAATGGTGCTGGCGCTTCTTTCCTGGGTTTTCCCCGCTGCTTTCGTGCGGCACAGAGCGCCTGATAGACTCTTGAAGAGACAGTGTCATACTTTTTCTGTTGGGGCCGGGACACGTCTCTTTGTGGCACTGTTCGGACTGCTGTCTTCTTGATTCTGGCGGTCATGACGTTTTTCTGAACCCACTTCAGAGGCTCGAAGGAATTGCTGATTCTTACGTCCGACTCAGCCGTCGTCGCGGGGCAACCCTGCACTTGGAACTTCACACGATTCCATTTGGCCGAAGCCTTGGCCCTTTTGTTGGCTCGATACCTGAGCCGCTTCTGCCTTAACTTTTCTGTCCTAAGCACCTGGCGGACTTCGGCTCTTTGGGAAGACGCCGCAGACCGGTTGATGGAGGGCCTTGGAGATACGCCCGATTGTGCATTCGTTGGAGTCATCGCCTGAGCTCGTCCGCAGCATTTGATGTTGCCCTTTGTACCGAAGTTCTTGCCCCTCGCTGGAGCACCAGAGAATCGTTCAGATAGCGTCTTAAGTTTCGGTTGTGGTGCCTTGGCGATCACGACATTCGGCCTCTTGCCCCTTGAGACCGGCTTGGCCATCTGTTCTACCGGGATCTCCGCCAGATGAGCGTTTCCGGCAGGGTAGATGATGACGGAGCCGAACTGGCGGGGCGGTTCCTCCCACTGTCGACTGAGGCTTGCGGGGAGAACCACACGAGCATTGATCTTGACCACGTACGGAATCGGGGTCACGTTGGAAGCTGAATTCGTCTGGGGAGACATTGTCATCGAAGGTTGATTGCTTGAAAATCTGCATTAAAAAGCATTATTTTTAGTATAAATACTGGTATGTATATTGATTGAGTTCGCATGAACATTTAACCCGAAATATGGGAGGAGAGATTCCGTCCCACCGGGCGTGCCAGAATCTGTAGGGTGTTTTTCATCACCCCATTGAGATGGGAATACGCGCACGCTTGTCAGGCGTACTACAGATTCCCCCTCCCTAGGGTAGGCCGGGGTTTAATGATTGTGGGGATCCGAATCTCCGGCAGCCGCGGACTAAGCTGCCGTTAATTACCCCTCGCCTTTGGGGCGAGGGAACCTCCGATTAACGGGTTAAACTGGTCATGCGAACTCAATGTGCAGTGTACGTGTGTTTTGTTTTGAAAAGGAGTTTTGGATATATCGGGAGCCACGCAGAGTTTTTATGGGGGTCCCGCTACCCGGATAGCGGGCTGGGGGTCAAGGGGGCTAGCAGCCCCCTTGCGGGATGCGGGGCAGCGCCCCGGCCCAAATTTTTTTGAGGAGGACAGTATTGTGGAGTGTGTGCGCATCTATACATGTGTATGCATATGTTATATACATAAAAAAAAGGGAAAAGGCATCCAAAGGATGCGTGGGGCAGCACCTTGGGCGCTGTGCGCTTAGGTGTTGCGCGCTCAGGCGCAAGCGCGCCACGTGTCGGCACGTGGGCGCTTTGCGCATGAGCGCTGCGCGCAGGAGCGCAAGCGCGCGCGCCACGTGTCAGCACGTGGGCGCTTTGCGCATGAGTGCTGCGCGCTGGAACGCAAACGCGCGCGCCACGTGTCGGCACGTGGGCGCTTTGCGCATGAGCGCTGCGCGCTGGTGCGCAAGCGCGCGCGCCACGTGTCGGCACGTGGGCGCTTTGCGCACGAACGCTGCGCGCTGGAGCGCAAGCGCGCGCGCCACGTGTCGGCACGTGGGCGCTTTGCGCTCGGACGCAGTGCGCAGGAGAGGAAAAGAGGGCTTTTAGCCCCAAAAACTCTCGGAAGAGAAATTAATGGAGTTGAACTCCTAAAAAAAAAGAAGAATGTTTTGGTTGGGGAAATGGGTTCTTCTTCTTCATCCTCTGTTGGCTGGCTCAAGAGATGTGAGATCTAAAAATCTCTTCTTTTTGAGATCTAATGATAGATCCAAGTTTCCCTTTGTGGGTTTTGTGGTGAAAAACTAATTTGTTTTATATAAAGAAGAGTAAAACTCTTGATTTAATTCAAGAGAAAGAAGAAGGTTTTGAAACCTTGAAGAAGAAGGAAAGATCTCAGATATGGAAAACTTTTTTGAGAGAGAAAAAGTTGTTGGGATATTTCATTATCCTTGCCTTTATAGGCTATACACTTTACACATAGCCCCTTGGGCTTCACAAAATGGCATTTTGCCTATCCCATGGCTCATGTGCCATTTCTTTTTGCACATAAGCCATGGGCTTTACAAAAATTTGGCTTTATGCCTATTTTTCTTACATTTATCCATAAAATAAAATAAAATAAATACAACAAAATTATTTATTACAAAATTTTTATCTTGGCATGGGAGGAGGCCGGCCGCTTCATGTTCTGGCTCGACCCGGGCATGGGCCCACTGGATCTGGGCTTGGGCCCACTTGGCTTGGGGTTGACTTTGATTTTGACTTGGTCAACCGGGGTGTAAATTTTTACCCCAACAAGAACACTCTAAACAAGTTGGCTAAACTTGTGTAGAATGATGTTGTGGTTTGGAATCTCACTTCAAAAACCTTTCTTTATGTGTATATTGCTCACTAGAAGAAACTAGAGAGCAAAATATCAAGGAGGAAGAAGATGGTGGCAATATTTAAACAAGAGATGATAAAAATAATCATAGTAAGAAGAAATGAAATACATCAATATATATTTTATTTCTTCTCACTATCAACCATGGTTAAAATGATGGAGACATTATTTAACTTGAGTTTAAGTCATAAAGAGAAGGATAACTCAAGGTTAAAGGTAGGTGAGCTTGGTTAGGTTAAAAGAAGAATGTAGAAGCTAGAAAGAATTATCCTTTTCTTTTCAATTTGTTTTAAATACAAAATCAAATAATAATCCATCACTTAATCTATGGTGTGAGTCTTATATTGCCTCAATTTCCATGTGTAAACAACCATGATAGATGGGTGTATGTATGTGTGTATGTATGCACATCCACATGTGCATGCAAACAAAATAGAAAGAAAGAAACACATATATACATGCATACATCCATCATGCAAGAAAATGTTTTAAGTGAGAAAACTAATGGTTAAATGATAAATCAACACTTGATTTATCAATCCGGCCATATCACATATGACCCCACCAAAAGCAAGCCGCCCGATCAATGTACGGTATCACATACGCGCATTTTAATCGGGTCCATGCGCATATCACATACGCGCACCACAACGTTTCGCCTGGACTAGGTAACTCCTGTGTGGGACTCTAAGACTCGTCAATACGCCGGCAGAGGGTAATGATCATATCAAGTACCCCCAAACCGCAAGCGGTCAGGTATTGAGCGATCAGAAGAAAACAAGCGAACCTGCTACAACTCCCGTCGAGCCAACCGGCAACACTTCCGTACAGTCCGGTCTCTTCGTCAGATATGCTGCATATCGAGCCTAGGGATGGTCACGTCGACCCCAATAATTCAATAAGTCGTGCCGGTGAATGGTCTATAACAGATCAAGAAACTACTGATAACACTTATCAGCAATTCTCAGCAGCCCTGGCCAGGGACTTGCTGATATAACCAGTCGGGCACAACACAGCATCAACTCCCAATACCGGGAGAGACGAAACCCCTCCTATTGCTCATCGCCTTCGTGTGTCTCGGGACTGTACCCAACGGCCACCTGTTTGCACGACTCAGTAGAGCCGTGGTAGGGTGGCAATCAAAATACAGTGGGAGAATACACAAGACTCTATGACGATCTAGGGTCTACAGACTAACCTGTACCAGTGTCACCTGAGAACTGCTATCCGACGATAGATATAATTCCATATAGGAGTTCTCGGCGAGTCCGTCCAGTGTACCCAGTCACCACCGAGCACCCGTATAT
This sequence comes from Agapanthus africanus, assembly GCA_030015575.1. NCBI lineage: Eukaryota > Viridiplantae > Streptophyta > Magnoliopsida > Asparagales > Amaryllidaceae > Agapanthus > Agapanthus africanus. The sequence continues at coordinate 17,573,090 of JASDDO010000026.1, read as the reverse complement.
GATCTTGATGTCAAACATCGATGAATGTGGGAACATCCATCGCCCATCGTATGGGTCTAGTGTCATATACGCTAGTCTACTCTGGTATATCAATGCCCCGTCTCGATATACCTATGACTAGGGACATTCCAGGATATGCTTACAGACTACAGATGTCACACTAGTATGATCTCCATCATAATCAAAGTAGTCAAGCCAATATCCTCAGGGCTTTATCAGCATGTATGAATGAATAAAAGCATGATCAAATCAACATGTCAGATAAAGAAAAACCAGATAGCATGCTATCATGTCGAGCAAGAATGCATACTGAATATATATATATACATGTATAGATACATCCACCATCACATAATGGCCTCTAGGGCATACATATATCCAACACACCGATTCTCCAAATAAGCAGAGAACGGGCGGAGCAAAAAATGACCAGTCTCGAGGGCCAACTTTGGAGGAAAGAAGAAATAAGTCTACTCATTCCGAAGGGACAAGGTCCACAAAATTTTTAAAGATGCTCTGAAGAATGGCCTGCGGCTACCAGAACCGAAAAGGCTAAGTGAAGCGAACAAGACTGATCATCCCAACTTTTGCCCATACCACCGAGTGCTGGGGCACACTATTGAAGACTGTTGCATCTTTAAGGATTGGGTCGAGAAACAATACAAGGCAGGAGAAATATCATTGTCCCCTGGTGTGTTAGCAAACAATCAAGCTGCGACCGCCAATTTCATACAGACGGGGACCGAAGTCCTTCAGGGACCTGATTCTCTCAAACACCCGCCTTTCTCTGGGAACAATCGACCTCTAAGTCGTTAAACTGGAAATGTAAAAAAATGTAAATAAACAAAAAAATGTGTAAATAAAAGAAAAATAAAGAAAAGCCGAAATGATGGGGCAACTTGCAATAAAAATCAGCGAGTAAAAATAAAAATAAAAATAAAGCCGAAATGATGGGGCAACCGCGAATAAAAAGTCGAAATGATAGGGCAATCGCGACCTTCGCGATAAGAAAAGCTGAAATGATAGAGTAATCGCGGTAAAACAAAAAAAAACCCAAAAAAAAAAACGAAACAGTGGCGAATGATGAGTCGCTCCTGGTACCATATTCCAGTGCAGCGATGCAGACGCCAGCCAAATTCCAAATCGAAATCCCCAAGTGGCGAATGATGAGTCGCTCCTGGTACCATATTCCAGTGCAGCGATGCAGACGCCAACCAAATTCCAAATCCCAATCCCCAAGTGGCAAATGATGAGTCGCTCCTGGTACCATATTCCAGTGCAGCGATGCAGACGCCAACCAAATTCCAAATCCCAATCCCCAACGGCGAATGATGAGTCGCTCCTGGTACCATATTCCAGTGCAGCGATGCAGACGCCAACAATGTCCCAAAATTTTTCCGGCCCTACGGTCTGGATCATACATCCTGCAAAACCGTATACAATCTACGGGTGTAAAACAATCCCGATCTCTCCAAAAAAAAAGAAAAAGAAAAAAAGAAGAACGGTATGTCCACAAGCAAAACGGGCACGGATGAAAACCCGAAAGGGCTCCGTGAGTAAAAACAGCAGGACTGCCGGCGAGTTTGTGAAAACCCGAAAGGGCGCAAACTCGTAAAAAAAAAGAAGAAATGAAATGCACTCGCAAAGTCCTCTCGACTTTGTGAGGAGAAAATTCCCGCGTGAGATCCCTACGACTTACAAAGGAGCAACACACTCAGGAGTCCCCAAGACTCCTAAGGAGAAAATACACATGCGGGATCCTTACGACCCGTAGGGAGAAAATGCTTTGTGAGACCCTTATGGCTCACAAAATGGAAAAGCCTTAGGTGATAGGGATCTAAACTTGTCTCCTAAGCCACCAATTCCCAAATCCTCTCGGGGCACATAATGAGTTGCTCCTGGCATTATTCCAGTGCAGCAATGCAGATGCCAAACAAACCCAATCCAAATCCTCTCGGGGCACATGATGAGTTGCTCCTGGCATTATTCCAGTGCAGCAATGCAGATGCCAAACAAAAACCCCAATTCCCAAATCCTCTCAAAGACAGATGATGATTCACTCCTGCTACCATATTCCAGTACAGCAATGCTGATGTCAACTCAAATCAAACAAATCAAACCAACCAATTCCAACATCGACCTCTGCGTCGATCAACGACACTCCGCATCGGGGAAACGTCCTACCACAGGCACTCCGTCTCGGGGAAACGTCCTACCACAGGCACTCTGTCTCGCGGATACGTCCTACAACAGGCACTCTGTCTCGGGGAAACGTCCTACCACAGGCACTCCGTATCGGGGAAACTTGTCACGCCCCGCTTCCCAGAGTACGCAAGATTGGGCACGTGACATAGCCAACCATGCTACCTGTGGGTAGGAAGTATCCATCCACAGTCACATTACGGTTGTAAGGATATCAAGAACAAGATAAAAACTAATCTAATACATGTCCAAATCCATAATAACAAGAATCAATAAACAATAAGTGCAGAAGCTAATGATCCAATACAATGAATAAACAGTACGTCCCATAATGCGGGCTCACATCTGGAGATGAAAAGCAATAAATAAACTAAATCCTAAGGACTCACTGTTCAGCCTGCTGGCTGAAGTACTCCTGCTCGGTCGACGACAAAGGTACGGAATCTGGGCCATGCAAAACCCAGACGTCAGCGCGTCATGATATCAAGTATACGGTATAAACATGGTAATAAACAATGCAAGCATGAACATGAATAAAGCAGTAATAGGAAGTAACAAGCAGGGTAATGTGCAACGGTGACTAAACTGTCCTATCAGGTTTTCTACTCTATAGTCTTTGAAACCAATTGATGAATCGTCGATGTAACTCAATAGTATCCCGTGCGTGCCCGGGACCACGGTCATGACCCTCGGGGCTGAATCCGAGACGTGCCGCTAAGCAGTAAAAGGTAGTAGGATGGACGAGTGATGTCAGCATCAACACTCCGGAGCTGGCCAAGCCCGTAAGACTGATCAGAACAATGTATCGAACTGTTGAGTTACAAGTCGGTTTCACCTTTGATTTCCCCATACCCCCAAACTATGTATGTCAGGTCAGGTATTCAGTAGTCAAGGACAAATGCCAACAAAATCCAGTAGAAGTAGGTCTGTCTGGACCGACAGCAGGAATGGTCAGGTTTGTCGGCATTAGGCATGAAATCAGGGAACATGTAATGTCATGGTACAACAGGATGTATATGTCAGGTGTATCAGGGTCAGGCCAATATGTCGTGCAATCGGGTAAGTGCTCACAACAGGTACACAATCGATAATGAACAGCAGGAGGAAACAGTATTTAACCACAATATTCCATATAACTACAGTGATGTTTATATTCTCTCACTAACATGTTCAATCATCTTTAGGGTGTAATAGCCACAAGGTAAAACAATATTCACACTTATAAATTAAGGAACTACATGAAATTATACTAAATGTAATAATTGTCTCAAGAATGGTTTAACAGTTCAAGCAGATATGATTCAGTCGTTTCATTTAGTTAAAGCATGGATTGATGTGGGTTAATTAATTACGAGGAACGGTTGTAACGATCCCATTATGAGGATAACAACAATATTACGATATCAAATTCCATCATTAAGTTACGGTATTAAATAGTGTGAATTAAATTGCGTGGCAAGACTAGATCTCGCACGCTAGCATGTTCAGCAAGTATTTAGATACTTGCCTCGACGGTCTGCAAACGGGAACACGGATGCGATGTCGGTAGAAACCACGATAAGATAGCACGGGCCACGGATCGAGTCCCAACAGAGATCAACGGGATCACACGGACCAGGGGACTTCGCTGGAGCGTCGGGTTCGCCAAGACGGCACGGTCGGATTCCGGCAAAAGTCATCGGTAACAAGTTAGCAACAAGATACGATACACGCAAAAATACGACCAGCGAAGGGATTGTACCAGAAGGAAGCATAAGGAAAACTCACAGAGAAGAAACAGGGTGCACACGATGGCTCGACGGCACTGGGACGCCGGCGAGGCAGCGACGGCGAAGAACGGTGGCTGGAAGAATCCGGAGTTTGCTGGAACGAGGGTGCTGCAGCGAGTGTGAGGGTGGTAGTCGACTCTGGTGGTCGAGGGGGAAGGGATGTGGTCGGAGGTGGCGTCGAAGAGGTCGCCGGCGCGTTTCTCCGGCGAACAGCGGGGTAGGCGAGGGGTTAGGGCTCGTGCTGGTGTTCCGGCGAGGGGAGGAGGGCAGCGACGACGAGGTCGGGACGAGGAGGGTGAGAGGGAGTCGCGGGAGTCGTCGACGACGATGGGTGGCGTCGACGGCGAGGTCTGCGAGGGTGGAGGCGAGGTCGGGAATGGGTGCAGGCGCAGGAGAGAGGAGGAAGGAGGGAGGAGGAAGGCGCGGCTAGGCTGAGGGTGCCGACGGCGACGGCGAGGTCGCGGGGAAACCGGCGGTGAGGTCGCGAGGGAGCTAGGGTTAGGGTTTGTTGGGTTCTCGTGGTGAAGGTGGGTTGAAGGAAGGGCGGCTGCATGGTTAGGTTTATATAGAGGGAGAGAGAGAGAGGGATTGGAGAGAGAGAGATAGATTTGGTGAGATAGAGAGAGAGAGAGAAAGAGGAGAGAGACAGAGATGGGGAAAAGGAGGCGGGGCCCACGCGGTGAAAACTCGTGCTCGCGATTGGCTGCAGGGAGTTAAAGAAATATTTGAGTAAGGATTTTGAAGAAATAAACTGTTGGGATTATATTCGTAAATATATATTTTAGTTTTATATTTTAAATTGAAACGGGCCCTTTTTGGCGCGAAATGAAACATTTCCAAATCGCGCCCGGGTTGCGCCCAAATGTTCCAAATTCAAATTATAGGATTTTAAGCGGGTTCCAAATTTTGAAAAGAGGTGTTTAGTGATTAAAATGCATGCCCCCAAGTCGGACACTTGCACGCGCGCGTAGTCGCCCAAACTGGCCCGTTTAGCCAAACGGAACGGAATCTCGTCACGCGGACGCTACCACGCGACTAGTGGCGACGAGTAGGCCAACATGGACATCTCAAGTTTCATTTTCGGAGTTAAAATTTGTTATGTGCCAAAATGACCTAACCGGGTAAAATTTAGAAATAAACACCAGAAAATCAGGAAAATTGGAATGAGCGATAAATAACGCTCAACTAGTAATTTAAATAGTATTATTGGGCTCGGGTGTTACAAAACTTCCTACCACAGGCACTCCGTCTCGGGGATACGTCCTACAACAGGCACTCCGTCTCGGGGATACGTCCTACAACAGGCACTCCGTCTCGGGGATACGTCCTACCACAGGCACTCCGTCTCGGGGAAACATCCTACCACATGCACTCCGTCTTGGGGAAACGTCCTACCACAGGCACTCCGTCTCGGGGATACGTCCTACAACAGGCACTCCGTCTCGGGGAAACGTCCTACCACAGGCACTCCGTCTCGGGGATACGTCCAACCACAGGCACTGCGTCTCGGGAAAACGTCCTACCACAGGCACTCCGTCTCGGGGATACGTCCTACAACAGGAACTCCGTCTCGGGGAAACGTCCTACAACAGGCACTCCGTCTCGGGGATACGTCCTACCATAGGTACTCCGTCTCGGGGATACGTCCTACAACAGGCACTCCGTCTCGGGGAAACGTCCTACCACATGCACTCCGTCTCAGGGAAACGTCCTACAGCAGACACTCCGCCTCGGGGAAACGTCGACCAGCGACACTCCGTGCTGGGGACACGTCTACCAAATCGCTTCGGATCAGAGCGTCCACCGTCCATGTCGTAAAAAGGGCAGTGCATCCCAAAAAGTGGGAACCAAAGCAAGTCGCCTCCACGTGAAAGAAGATCCATCAATTTTATGCACACGACCCACATATGCTGTGTGCATTTATTGATGGGGGGCAATTTGTTGGGGTAAAAATTTATACCCCGGTTGACCGAGTCAAAGTCAATGTCAACCCCCAAGCTAGGTGGGCCCAAGCCCAGGTCAAGCAGGCCCATGCCCAAGTCGAGCCCGCAGCCAGCCTCCCCATGCCAACAACAAAATCATGTAATAAATAATTTTTATGTAATTGTTTATGCATGAATGTAAACAAAATGGGCATAAAGCCAATATTTTGTAAGCCCATGGCTTATGTGCAAAAATGAAATGGGACATGAGCCATGTGATGACTAAAATGCCATTTTTGTAAAGCCCAAGGGGCTATATGTAAATATGTAAGCCTATAAAAGGCAACATAATGATGAATAAAGGATACACTTTTTCATTCCATCAAAAAAACTAGGGTTTGTGCCTCCACTCTCTCTTTTTCAAGTTCTTCCTCTTCCTTTTTATTTTCCAAATAAATCAAGAGATTAGCTCTCTTTTTTTTTAAAAACTAAATAAAGTTTTACCATAAACCCATCTCCCAAAACTCCATCAAGAGAAGAAAAAGGGTCTCTTTTTTTATCATCCAAGATCTAGATCTTGGAGTTTCAAGAGAACCCATTTTGGGTTTCTTCTCAAAGGAGAAAGGAGAAAATCTTTTGGAGTTCAACTCCACAAATAAAATTCTTTTGGAGTTCAACTCCACCACCAGGAAAATTATTTTGGAGTTTAACTCTACTACAAAAATTCTTCTGGAGTTTAACTCCACAGTAAAAATCTTATGGAGTTCAACTCCTCAAATAAAATTTCTTTGGAGTTCAACTCCACAAATAAAATTCTTTTGGAGTTTAACTCCACTACAGAAATTCTTTTGGAGTTTAACTCCACCAAAAAATACGTTTTTTGGGGAGTCTAACTCCACATTATATTTTTTTAGCCATATAAAATTCTTTTGGAGTTGAACCCCACGTTAAAAAAAAAAATTGGTTGTCACATGCAAAGCATGTGACCCGTCATATGCTAAAGCAGCCCCATCACATGTTTAACATGTGACGTGGGTCACATGCTAAGCATGTGACGGGGTAGCATGTGACGGGCGCCACATGCTAAGCATGTGATGGTCTTCTCACATGCTAGCATGTGACCCCCCTCCACATGAGGGGTCACATGCTAACATGTGACCCTCCATGTCACATGCTAGCATGTGACCCCCCTCATATGAGGGGTCACATGCTAGCATGTGATCCCACTTTTAAAAAATAAAATAAAATTCTCTTTTCTTCTTTTCTTCTTTCTTTCTCCTTTTTTTATATTTAAAATAAAAATAAATAAATATTAAATAAATTATAAATAATATTTAAAAATTAAAAAAACATAATTATTTTCTTTTCTTCTTTTCTTTATTTAATCCCTTTTTTTTATTTAAAAAAATATTAAATAAATATCAAATAAATAAAATAAAATTATAAATAATATTTTAAAATTAAAAAAAAATAATAATAATAATAAATTAAAAAAAAATCTCCAAATATTTATTTACTTATTTATTTTTGTTTTTATATATAGAAAATATATATATATATATATATATATATATATATATATATATATATATATATGTATGTATGTATGTATGTATGTATGTATCTCTTTTTACAAGTGGAACAAAACAAAAAAAATACACGCGCACCAACGCACTGCATATTGAGTTCGCATGACCAGTTTAACCCGTCAATCGGAGGTTCCTTCGCTCCAAATGCGAGGGGTAATTAACGGCAGCTTAGTTCGCGGCTGCCGGAGATTCGGATCCCCACAATCATTAAACCCCGGCCTACCATAGGCCGGGGGAATCTGTAATGCGCCTGACAAGCGCGCGCGTATTCCCATCTTAATGGGGTGACGAAAAACCCCCTACACTAAGATTGTACCTAAGGTATGTGGGATTTGTTTTAGGTATAGAAAATATGTAACTAAGTAGCAGAATAGAAAAGCAAAGTTTGAAAAGAAAAGTTTACCAGTGATGACTTGGCCAATGGCCTCAGCTTCTTCCACGGACATCATGAAAGCCTGGCGCTGGGTACATTCCTCCTGGCCTGAGGAGGATTCCTCGGAACATTCCTTTGAGCTTGATGGAACTGACGAGGAGGTGATGCAGCTTGTGGTCCTCTGGATGGTGCAGGTAGTGCAGGTCTGGGAGCAGGTGCCGGAAGAGCTGGTCGCTGCGGATAAGTAATTGCTGGCCTGGGTGCAACAACTGGGTTCTGTCTTTGGGGACAAGAACCAATATCGTGAGTAGCTGAGCCACAGACTAAGCAAAGGCGGTTGGCTCTACGGCAGTCCTTCATCATATGTCCAGTTCTCTTGCAGTAGGTGCAAAAGGCTGGGCTGGGACGATGGGTTGGTACTCCGGGTCGCCTTGGCACGAAAGGTGGCCTGGACGAGGCTCCACCTGCTATCTGGTTGGCAGGGCGTTTGACTCCTGCAGACTGAGGTCTGCCCCTTACTTTTATCACTGCCTCATAGCTGCGGGCAGCTTCTAGAGCATCCTCATGAGTCAAAAATTTTCCCGTGGCTAGAGCAGCCTGAATTTCCGTGTCCAGTCCTTGTTGAAAGCGACGGGCTCTGATCTCGTCCGTTGGTATCAGGTGTGCCGCGAATCTGTTTAAAGATTGTGTTAGCTGTGTAGTATGTGATATTTAAAAATTGAACTATTGTGACATATCTTACCGGCTTAACATGGTGAATTCAGTGTCGTATTCATCTACTGATTTGTCCCATATTGAACCCTGTTGTAGATGAATGAACTGCTGCTCCATTGCAAACTTAGCAGTCACAGGGAAGTATTTCGCGTCGAACTTTTCGCGAAAAGTCTTCCATTCAATTGGCTATACCAGATGGCTTTCTTCCGCCTTCCTCCAGTTGCGAGCATTATCCGTGAGCTGTAGTTTCGCCACACGGACCCAAGAGATGTCTGGCACTTGAGCTGCTGCCAGATCGTCTTCGATACTTTGTGCCCATTCTTCAGCTTCAAGAGGGCTTCCTTTACCAGAGAACTACTTGGGATGTAAAGCCCTGAATTGCTTTACTCCCGGTGCGTCGGTTTCAGGACGGTTCAGAAGTTGTTGTTGTCCCTCGAGAAGGCTGCGAATCGCCTCAAGTAGCATTGTTTGCTCGGTGGGTGGTGCAGGAACAGCTGGTGCGAGAGGTAGTGTTGGAGGTGTGTTATTGACGTTGGTGCTGGTGTTGTTCGGGGAATCCATAACCTTGAAGAAAAATTTGGGTTAGGACAGATTCAAATACATGAAATGATAAGATTCAAGTAATAGAAATTTATAAGATTCAAGAATCATGAATTGTAAAGAATGTTTTAGTTGCTGGTTTTTGTCTTATATTGCTTAGGTTGTTCACGCAGACCAGAACTGCATGATAGGGATTCATACAGCTCTGACCTGCATGGGCCACCAACAAAACCTGTCACGCCCCACTTCCCGGTGTACGGCGAAGGAGACGCGACGAGGTCCGCTACGTATGTACTCAGAAGTACACACGCTAAGCGTATCTAAGCAATATAAAATTAAATCACAAGAGACAAGAGATATAGAAAAAAAAACAACTTTATTAATAACATTCTTTTATATAATGCATGAAAAGTAAATACAACTGAAATGAAAAGCGATGCCTAACTAGTGGCATAACAGGAAATGAAAATACTGAATAGAACAAGGTACAATATCTAGAGCTCGGGGTCTTCGTGAAACTGCTCCAAGTCTTCACCGGTGGGCTCGATCTCTGCTGGGTCCAAAGCACCTGACGACTTTCAAAGAAGAAAGAAATAGAATGTCGTCAGCGAACATATCGCTCTGTAAGTCCCAAAGATAAAGAAGAATTAGAAAAGACAGAATAAGAGTATTTCCTAAAGAGCTTGTAAAATATTATAGAATATTGTGTTAACGCTGTTGTTTGTAGCTTGGTACAGAAGGATACCAGTGTATACGAGAGGGGTCTCTATATGCTAGAGACCAGGGCAAACGGAATGTACAAGGAACCGTTAAGCCACGGTACAACAACAACGGAATATAGGTTATGTGTCTTAATCTGACCACCTCGTGCCACCTTTAACACCTTCCGTACCAATCTACCCCTTAAACCCCGTAGTGTTTTGATAGTATTGTTGTATTGTATTGTGTAAGTTAGATGACTGACCAAAACCATGATATCAGTAAACATGTTGTAACTGCATAATCAGGTAAATGGAATAACGGAATAAAGGATGAATATCCATGGTTTGATTCAGTCAAGTTGTATAGATTGTTAACTGGATTCTGGGATTCATGTGTTCATATTGAGTTGGAATATTAAAAAATATAGATTGACTTGAATCATATTCAAGTCAGAAATAATCAGACTCAAACCCGAGTCAGACTAAAAGAAATTTAATTTGAAGTTCTATAATTGTTAGGGTCCTTATTGTAAATTATAAAACCTGAGGGGGTTTTATGTAAAAAGTACTTTTGTATAGTTTTCAAGATACACCTAAAGTATTTATTATTCGTCTTTATGGTTATAATGAGTGTGATTTTATTTTGTCTTATTTCTAGTGAATATATCCTAATAAATGTATTAATTTGTAATATTGATTTATTTGAAATTCATGGTATTTTAATGTAACTTTTAATCTTGTAATTTTTAGGAAAAGGTGGAAACTTTATCTTATAATAAAATAGGCGTTTAAATGATAAATATACATATGTTTATACAAGAATAATTTTTTATAAATATTTTATTTTCCAAAAATCTCATCTTTCTTAAATTTCGTATTCTAAACCTTTCGAGACCGAATGCTCCTTGCGGAGGTCTGAATCTCGCACTACTAAGCCCGAGGGTGCACGATAAACCGTACAATCCCTAACGGGTTCCCCAAATATGGGTTGTAGTGGCGCTTTGCAAAGATTTTATAAATACTAATCATTTAGAAAACGGTTTTATAAAGATAAGCTATTTATTTGTAAAATGGTGTAAATTTCCGTATTTTAGATTCTAGGGTTTCCTAAGCCAACTAGCTTATTTCTAAATGGTCTAAACGACACGTTATTAGAAACCTCAAATCGTGTCTTCACCGCCAATTGCGGCCAGGTAAGTGCCAGGTGAGTGGGAGGCTCTTCACTACAAGTAGTGGTCCTAATTAAGTAACCACTTGCCTTAGACACACTTGCCTAGACACCACAAAGTCAGGTTTAGATAAACAATCGATGTCCATGACATATCGTATTTTCCTATTAAAAGAATTTGTTTTAAAATTGTATACAACTTAGAACTTTCAGAAAAAGGTTTATAAAGAAAATGGTATTTTAATGTAAAGTCTTGTATTTTCGTATTCTAAGTTTTGATGATATCAATTAGGGTTGTATTTGCGTGTGTGTGGAGGTAGGTCATTACCTCGTGATCTACGTTAAGGTATAGCAATTGTTAAGGGTTGAATGTGATAACTAAACATGGTGGTATTTAAGTGCGAAAATACGGTATTTTGCAAAAGTTATCATTTCATATGAGAAACTTTATCCAAATTGATTTTTAAGTGATTAGTAGTCAACATGAATATGTTTAAGCATTATGGAATTAGTGACAAGTGGGTTTTGATAGAAAACCGAATCGGAAATCGGTTTGTTCTGATTTCCGTCGGGTTTTAAAAAGTCGTATTATTATGAAGGAAAAGAAAGGTAGAAAAGGGAACTTACGGATTTGGACAACGCTAGAGAGTGAGAGGAAAGTAGCGTGTTTGTTGGTGCGTCGAAACGTCGTGAATAGGTCCTAGTACGATCGCCGGGATTCGCCGTCGATTTCGGCAGCGCTTCGCCTTTCGCTCGTTTTCTAATGTACCGAGTTCTCTTGAAATTTTTAGAGAGTGGACTTAGGAATGTAGGGTGAGAAGGTAGGGGGTATGGGGGTTTATATAGGATTAGGGTTTTTAATAAAAAAATTATTAAAAAATATACAAAATCATTAAAAGTTTATTAAACATAGGAGTAAAAGGGATTTATTGGCCAAATGATAACCGATCCAAGCATTTAGAGTATGCAGGAGGGTGGACCAGGTCAAGACCCAACTTTTCTCTATTGGTGACTCGGCCGTCCGGCCAAGTCGGGCCGGCGGCGCCGGACTGAGTCGGCCGAGTCGGGCCGAGTCGGGGGTCCATTGGCCGGGGATTCTTCGGGGGTACAATTTGGTATATTTACTTTTTGTTGTCCAGTACATATTTTGGGAGTTATGGCCTTTTTACCGTTGACTTCCAAAAAAAATTAAAACAAAATAAATACAAAAATAATGTGGGGCATGGGATTTGAACTCCGGTGGCTTGGTTCGGCAGTGCAAGGTATTACCAATGAGCTACAAGCTCCTTCTTATAATTATGGAGTGAAATAAATACTTAAAGAGATATCAACCGCAATAAATACTCCAAGTTTACATTGAATTTAAATCAATTCTTTGTACTTTAAAAACGGAGTTGTTACATATATACATTCTCAAAAATATAAATAAAGCTACTCTAATTCGGTCCAGCTCCTCCACCTCTGATAATCGACGTAATCTGGCGCATCTGCTCCTCGGTGCAGCCCCGAGTCGTCAAAAACTCGACCAATGAAGGAGCGGACTGTGCAGGAGTCTGAGCGGGCTATGGAGCCGCAGGAGTGGTCTGCGCAACCGCTGCTTAGGTAGTGGCCTGCGGATCCGCAGCCGAAGTACCATGTCGCATCTGTTCAATTTTGTATGTAATAAACGAGTAAGGACCGTGTATTAGTCGAATTATTTTCATTATCAGGTTATTGCGAAACCACAATCTATGATTAATCAAAGTCAAGTCTACAACCAAATAAGCTCACGCTAGTAATATTGGATATGTTACTATTTATAATATGCTATATTATTTTACTATTAAGTAGTATACATACCATCATCTCCTTCAACTCCTGGACTGTTGTCTTCAAGGTGGCAACATCATGCTCTAGACGTTGCTCACGGGGGTAAGGGAAGTAACCGCCGGAGTAGAGTCCAACCTCATATGGGCCCTGCTAGGACCCAGTCCCCGGCCTCTCTTCCAACCTCCGTATTGCCCTCCGTGTGTGGCGTGTAGAACTGGGGTCAGCAGCATCGGATCGTTCTGTCCAATAAAATCGATCCCCGATGCCTCCGCCTGCTCCACCACCCGCTCATACACCCACATTAACCATTAAAATATAAGTATATCATTTAAATTTGAACTTTTCAAAATAAAAATTTCAAATTTGTTAGATTAAATATTAACACTTACGCAATACTCCTTGGTAGCGGTGTCGGGGGATCGAAGCTCGGCCGTGGAAGGATCCGTCGAGGTGCCGTGAACGGTAAGATACGCGGACAACACGCTCGGTGTACCACCCTGCGCCAGGCTCTGAGCTCTCTGCAGTTTGCGAAAAATTTACATATATTATGAAATAACTCTTAATATTACATTATATCACAGTAGGTCTATTGTAATTTACCGATAACTCCATGGCACGAGTAATATTTCTCGAGCCACCTGTATAAGTGGGGCGACCCCTCTTCGCCGACTTCCTATTCTCTTTATTTTGATCGTCCTGTTTCTGCACAACACATTCAGATTTATTTTTTAATTAAGTAACACAAAAAAATAAATTATATATTAAACAATGAATTACATTTAAAATACAAATCTGTTTGCGCTGAGAGTTGAAATATTGGCACAAGAGAGGCCATGTATCTACGTCGACTCCCGCAAAGACCGGAGTATGTAGGAGAGCCGCTCTCTCTGTCTCGGGGGTCGCCATCCACAGGGAATAGCAGTCGATTTTCAGCTCGTTCCTATTGTATCAGACCTTTGATAGCATATTCTTCATCAGGCCATGGCACAGAGCGTGAAGATCGAGCACTCTCTCAGGGTGATCAGGGTCGGGTACAGGCTGAAAGTCGTAATCCAACTGCAAATACAAAAAAAGCAATGTTATTAAATTGCAAGTGTTAAATAATAATAAATATATTGGGTAAGTCAAATGAAACTATATATTAATACCGGAGCCTGGTCCCAGAAGAGGGCAAATGAGCGCCGGTACTGGTCGCCCCACTCAACGTGAAGTGGATACTTCTTCACAAGGCGGCTCTCATCCCCCATATACCGTTCGATCCTCTCGGCATAATCGCCGGTATAGCAATAATCAGGGGTAAAGAAGAGGGAGATTGCTGCCTCCACTCTAGCTCTGTCGGGCCTCAGCCTGTGGGACTGATTCGGGCCTCGAGTCCCCCTCTCAGGATGGGGATGCCCTGCATCTACAAGAAATATCAAGACAATCAATATTAAGAAAAAGTGGTATTAAGAAATTAAGGTTTAACAAAAATTGAAGTGTGATATATACCTGGGCCCGGGCAGCAGCACGAGCGGGATGATAGTTCCTCCGGTGAGGAACAACCGGTGATCCAGACGTAGACGCATCTCCAACTAGAAAATAAACATCGATAAAATTACATGAAGTTCATGTTTATTCTTAAAGGATATGTAAAATGAATAAATATTTTATATTTATTCATACAAAGTTGCAGACTGAGCGGAGGGTATGGAAGTGACGGGAGTGGTCCCTGCATCAGACGTGGACGCACCACCTATAATTAGACAATCAAATATTGACTATATAAGTAATTGCAAAAGAATGTGTATATCAATAATATAATATTCTAAATCAACATGTATACACTATAGGATATATAAATATACCCACAGGTGCGGTGGCGGCCTCTATCCGAGATGTGGAGGCACCACCTACAGCCCGAGATGTAAGTACGTAAGAGCAAAAAGAATGTATGTATATTTATGATATAGCATTTTAAATCAATATACATGCACTATATGATATATAAACATACCTGGAGGTGCGGGAGTGGACTCTGTCCCTCATGTGGACGCACCACCAACAGCTAGACAATCAAATATTGACCATGTAAGTAATTTTGACATGAATATGCATGCATATCTATAATATTACATTCAAAATGAATATGCGTGCAATATACCTGGAGGTGTGGCAAAGCCCACACGGAAGGAGCCATTCGAAGGGGTCTCCGATCGGGATGCAAGACCGGCCCTCTGAAGCTCCCTACGCAGCTCTCCGGGCGGCAGAACCGCTCTGCCTCTGCCGGTGCCGCGGCTGGAGCTCCTGCCGCCCCTCGTTGCTCCCGTCATGGTAATCAAATCTAGATAAAACGGTTCGTGGACACATTAGACAATCATTACATATGCATGTTATATATGTAAAGATCTTAAAATGTGAAGTAATAATATAAAATTACTGATAATTTTTTTCGTTTCGTTGACGCATTAGATATATCTACTTGGATTTCATCATCGATATCATTTCTAACCCACGTAACTTCATGATCAGCCGAAGACAACCCGTCTTTCGAAACAGACGGTCGGAGCACTCTAAGTCTTCTCTCTTCTTCATCCTCATCGCTGTCCTCGAATTCTGGGACATCATAAACATCTCTGGGTTTCCAACGGCATACGACACTCCATCCCGGATGCTTCAAATACTGTGAGTAGTATACTTGGAACGCTTGCTTCGGACAGATAAACGGATCGTCCCGACCGTAAAATCGAAGTGTGTCCACACTGGTCAATCCATATTCATCTTTCCAAGTCCCGAGATTGTTTCTCCACTTATCCGTAACGGTTCGTGTATCGTACCAAGTACATTGAAATATATAAAACGGTTCTGATCGTTCGGGATATTGGATGCCAAGCATACAATTTAAGTATCCATAATAAATCACACCATCCGATCCTACCGTCGCAAATCCCACTATTCTGAGTGGTTCTAGATGTTTCTATGTCCTTAATTTCGAATTTGTATCTAAGGACATCGAATCCTTTATAATATGCAACCTCCATACTAGGAAACTGAGCTAAACATCTTGAATCACTCTCTAATGATGTAGACAAGTTCGGATCGTGGATCTAATAAAACAAATTTTACGACAAATACATAACGATATAAGTTTAGATTAAAACTGATAGTAATAACATGTTATTAGAATAAGTTACATGATCTGCAACCCAATCGCAAAAATTATCCTGATGATATTTTTCTAATTGTTCATCGTTCCAATCAGGATGCCCCTCACGTGCCTCGTTAAAATGAATTTTGTTCTCGACAATAAATTATGACATTAATATTATATCATTTCATACACACACAAAAACAAATATAACAATTAATCCAAAAAAAACCTACTCTCTAATTTTTTCAAGACATGCGCTATTGAGGAGGATAAACCGGTATATCTTGTTGATAAACATAGTGTCTACCCTCTTATAATCGGCTTTACCATATGACCCGTCATGAATTCTTCGAGGACGGTTAAGTCTCGTCTCAATGTTCTCGTCCAGATAGCGGGAACAAAATATGGTTGCTTCATCTAGAAGATAACCTTGTAAAAACCCTCTGGTCGATTTCTATAGCGTATATAATTTTTTAGAGTGTAGAGATACCTAAAGAAAAATATGTTAAATAAATAAATACGGGCATACATGACAACAATAATTTTATAAATTGAGCGAAACAAAAAATTCCACGTACCTCTCAACGGGATACATCCATCGATATTGTACCGGTCCGGCTAATTTAGCCTTAGTTGCAAGATGAACCGTCAGGTGTATTATAATATCGAAGAATGAGGGTAGGAAAATACGCTCAAACTTGCAAAACATCAACGAAATAGAATTTTCTAGTTTCTTCAGCGTCACAACATCCAGTGTTTTAGCGCATAATTATCCGAAAAAACAATATAGGTCATTGATTACTAGACCAACCGATTCGGGAAGGGAAGTCCTGAGGGCTAATGGGAGAAGGTGCTCCATAATAATATGGTGATCATGACTTTTCAGCCTATCGATCTTGCCTTTCACAATTTTTATCTTCTTGCTGAATGATCCTGAGAAACCTGTAGGAACTTTCAAATCATGCAACACCTGCAGGAATCTTTTCTTCTCCGGTTGTGACATATGATATGCGACATTGGGAAGTACAAACTTGCCTGGTTTATCCACTATTGGTTTAGGATGCAATTCAGTTCTAATTTCCCAGTCCTGCAGATCCATTCGAGCATTGAGGTTGTCTTTCGATTTCCCGTCTTTACAAAGAAGCAAGTTGAGTATATGCTCGGATACTCCCTTCTCTTTGTGCATGACGTCCAGACAATGACGCACTAAATTTGTTGACCAGTACGGAAGCTCGAAGAAAATGCTTAACTTGTTCCAGAATGGTGGTTTGACCTGTTTTGTCGGATCCATCCCGAAGGTCACATTACTGTAACCATCCCACCGAGCAGTCACGTCCTCTCCGGACAATGGGGCTGGAGGTCCAAGAAGCTCCTGATGACCATCAAAGTGAACAACGTCTAACCTGTAGAGATGGTCTAGAGGCAGGAAACGTCGATGGCCGCAATAACAAACCTTCCTGCTAAAATTCAAGAATTTCGATATTGTATGTTGATGGCAATAAGGACATATTTTGTGACCATGTACGGACCAACCTGATAGCATTCCATACGCAGGAAAGTCATTAATTGTCCATATTAAAGCCGCACGCAGTATGAAGGTTGTATTTGTGTTTGTATCGTAAGTCTCTACACCATCAATGAATCAAGATTTTAACTCCTCGATCAGAGGTCGGAGATAGACGTCGATATTGTTTCCCGGTGAGTTTGGTCCGTCAATAAGAAGAGGCATCATAATGTATGATTGGTCCATAACCAACCAAGGTGACATATTATAAACTATCATTATAACGGGCCATGCGCTGTGGCTTCCAGCCATATAGTTGAATGGGCAAAAGCCATCACTAGCGAGTCCGAGCCTGACATTGCGAGGATCGCTACTGAATTTTTCGTGCCTCCTATCGAAATCCTTCCATGCCGGTGAATCTCTTGGATGACTCATTTTTCCATCTTCACTTGGAGGAGCACGGTGATGCCAAATCATTGTCTCGGCTGTTTTCTTGCACCTGAATAGCCTCTGCAGCCTCTGTGTTATGGGAAAGTATCGTGCTATCTTGACAGGTATATCGGGCTTTTTATCAGAATCTTTCGGCTTATACCTGGCATCTCGGCATGTTGGGCAGCCTCTACCATATCATCTATTTCTTCTCCTGAAAAGAAATTACCGTCTTCTTCTTCTACCGCATTACCGTCTTCTCTTTCTTCTTCTGCCGCATTACTGTCTTCTTCTCTTTCCTCGTGATATAGCCAAGTTGTATAAAGTCTAGTAAAATCATGTTTAACAATATGAAACTCTGCAAATTCTACCTTCTGCCGTACTTATTCCCACATCTATCGCACGGGCAGAGAATCTTCTCTATCACGATCTTATTATGTGCGTGTGCAAATTCAATAATAGCAGCAACTTCTGCGACAAATTTAGGTTGCATACATTGTTACCAATCCGCATACATCCAGTCCTTAACTCTGATATACTCATGGGTCATGTTAGACCATATAACATATAAATTGTAGGTTATGATGACTATAGTGAGAAATCTAAGAACGCGATGGTTACTGACAAAGGAGAAAATCCGTGTATATGATTTGTGTGTGCGTTTGTCGATGAAAAGAATAAATTATCGATAATCAAAGTTAGATTTGAGGATATCCATGTATGAGTTGTATTCTATATATGTGTGTTTCAATTTATGATTTCGCTTAAGTATAGGGTTGTTAGTGTGCATGTGTTGTGTGTGCGTTTGTTGTGTATTCTTGTTGTATGTGTATGTTTCGACTGTCAGGGGTAAGGCTTTTATCCCATTAAGAATATATAGAGCAGACACCTATTCGCTTGTACTTTCAACCGTTTCGAGTAAATTTTGGCAGCACCTCCCCACGGTTCTCCAAGTACACTGTAATAGAATAAATAATCATTTCAAAGCTGTGAAAAAACGTTGAAATGAACATCTAATCTATATTTGTACACGGAGAACCAGCGGAAAACTACCGATGAAATAACTCGAAATGGATGAAAACACAAGTGAATGTAGGTGTTTGCTTTATACATTCCTAACTTGTCCACACTAGACAAATCTATCGGTTATCATACAATTGAATCTTCTCGTCACATAGACTATACGACGGTTGTTAGTACCGAACTATACCGTCCCATATTTAACAACCTTCGTATAGTTCTATATCACGACGAATATCGAATGTATGTTAACTGATAGACGGGGACTAAGTCGCACTTTGATTTTCATATATCCGTATCGATGAGAATATTTCATATTATCATCGAGTATCATATATTGGTTTTAACTTGAACATTTAACTTAAATAGGTTTTACGTTTACGTTTCGTTATTAAGGGATCGAAGTTTTTAGTTTAGGGTAAATTTTTCTTGCGTTTACGGTAAAATTGTATGTTTACGTTATCATCGAGTATTCTACTGAATGAACTAGTGCACTATAAACCCTAACCCTAAATAACCCAAATTAACCACAATTAACCATAATCGTTACCCTAACACAAATTATCCATAATTAACCCAAACTTAACCCAATTTATCCAAATTAACCTAATCAACCTTAATCAACCCAAACTTAACCCAATTTACCCAAATTAACCTAATTAACCCTAATCAACACCCTAACCGTTTCAAATTATCAATAATTAACCCAAATTAACCCTAACCTCTAATTAACCCAAATTAACCCTATCCTCTAACCCTAAACCTGAACCTAACCCTAACCCTAATCATACAGTGAACCTTAGCCCAAGTCTTACCCTAACCCTAACTCTAACCCCAACTAATTAATCCTAACCTTAACCCTAACTGAACCGAACCCTAACCCTAACTTCAACCGAACCCTAACCAACCCTACTCTCAACTGAACCCTAACCCCCCCTTAACCGAACCCTGAACCCTAACCCATCAACCCAATAATCAACAAAAACGGAAATAAAAGGATAATTAGAAGTAAAACTATGAAATTTACTAAACTATAGCTAGGCCGGCGATGGAGGAGACCGGAGACGGTCAACGACGCAATCGGCGACGAGTCGCGGGCGGTGGCGACGAGGAAGTCGACGGTGATGTCGGGGACGACGAGCCGCGCGCGGGAGAGCGGCGGCGACGAGAGGAGCGCGCGGGAGATCGAGTGATGAGAGAGTTTTTTTTGGGATCGAGGACCTTTCTGTGTTTATTTTCTTATTAATAACCCATATACATGTCCCTACGGATTAAACCGTAGGTCCTTTTTTGCGGCTCCGTAGGGCCAAATAACATATTACGTTTTAATATTTTTAAATTAATTTGTATGGTACCGTAGGGATAACCATGGGGACCTACGGATTAATCCGTAGGTATAACTTTTTATTGTCCCCACGGATACTATATCCGTAGGAGCAACTCCTTATTGCAGTAAGGAGTAAAAAATGTTTGACAATGCCTCACAACGAGCTGTTATTATATTAAACCATCGGTAGTATAAGAGTTTATCATTTGTCTTGATCACCTGTTGGCACACCGAGGCCTGCGGCTGCCATCACAGCTAAACAAGAAATCTAGGATTCAAAACCAAACCTCACTTACACATCTGTTATAAAAAAGTAATCAAAAACTGTATTTTTTTTATAAAAAAAAGTTGGCATTCTCTAAAACCTTTTCTAACATCTTCTTGAAAAATAAAGACAAGCTATTCGCTATACCAGTTGGTCCACGTTTTTTGTTTTTTATGTGGGTCTTTTCGGATGGAATGTGACGGTCTGCTTAGATGGATAACATACTCTATAAACGAACGAGCATCGATTTCCAGTAAATGTTTGCATGACTTTCTTAAATAATGATTTTCTGTGAATCTATAGAAAATGCTTCTATTTTTTTTTTCCAGGTAAGCCCTTAAAAAATTTAAAAATCTTCTTAAGATTATTTAATAACATAAACATTTCAAATATTTTATTAAAAAATTCAAATAATACGAAGCCAGGGGCTTCTTTTAGGTTCGGTGGGTGATGATAGCCGACAGCCCAAATGGTCTCATGGTTGGGCCTAGCCTTTAATAACCTTGATATTGCTTCATTCAGCAAGACTCATCTACGATGATGAATAGTAGGCCTGGCCCATATAATATTAAACGTGCAAGCAAATTATTGTTGTTTGATTCACAACTTGCAAGACAGAGCTCGATTGGGCAAGCAAAACATACTAGCAATGCCATGTCCCCTCTTAAAATTTATACAAAGAAAATAAATTTTCTTGGCTCTGGTGAAGCCTATATACATTTAAATACGTGAATAAATAAATAAATAAGAAAGCTCCGTGTTTTTTGGTTTATCTCTGTATTGGATGTTTACTGGAAAAACGAATGCACGACAGATATAGAACGAGTAATGCTACATTAAGCAAGACAATTGTGACGCGTGTTTCTTGTTCTTAGAAGTGAGTTAGCAAGAGTTAATCAGAGAAACTTATACCTGATCGATTGGAGTAATGTTGCGTGGATACTAATAATACCTGCTTTTGTGAGGTTTTTTTTGTATGATGGTAAAATCCTCTTTAAATTCGCTCCACAGATTCTTGCCTGTCCGTCTCATTCTCTCCAGATTATCCCCTCCCCCTCTTCCCCACCCAAATGAAAATGAAATATTTCCACCTCTCTCCACGGTCTCTCTCAAAATGTTCATAAAATTACTCTCAAAATGTTCATAAAATTATTAAACGATCATTTAAATTTTAACAAAATAAATACAAACCAAATTACCAATTTAATAAAAATTTACCATTCACTTGCTACAAGGGTATTCACCATTGTAATAAGTTTAATAAAATACCAAATCACATCATACTCAAATTTTGATAAACTAAGACATCAAATTTTACATTACATTAAAAGATTGATATCAATTCATCATGGAAGAGATCAAGATATAACTTCTACGTACAGGTTTTATAGAATAAATTTGATGATTTTGATCTTTCTTTTTATATGCAGTACAAGTCTTTCCTAATATTTAATATGCACCGGACGTGCAAAAAACTAGTGGCAATAATGCTCAAAGCTTACTAAAACGATTTTTTCATCCCTATCTACTGCTAAAATGCATAGCATCTCAATCCCTTTAAAAACGAAAATCAAGATGTTGCGCTAGAAGAAATTTTTGACCTCCATTTTGGTCTTTTTATAAACCATGCACGAGCTCCGAGGCCGTCTCACAACAGCCGTTGGATCTGTAACGTAAAGAACCAACGGTGAAGATCAGAAGCACCGTGTCTATTTTGTCTCAAGTGTAACAAACTCAAATCTTGCTCACCTCCGCGGTCCCCACCTCTCTTGCTATAACGCTCTCTCGCCTCTCTATCTGTTTAGTTTTGTCTTTCAAACTCTTGAAGTGATTTCGATTTCGCAAAACCCTAGCGATCTCAACCTTCAATCTTCATCAGCGATCAAGTAATCCATCGATTCGTGTTGGAATTTTGATAACTATGAAGCAATTTCTATAATTTTAGTGTTTCTTTTTTGTGTATTGCAGCTATCTCGCTTGAATTCTCATCTCAGCAGCCGATCTCGATTCTCGATGTCGCAGAGCCGTCCCTCTTCTAGCTATTCGCCTTGGGCCTGCTCGCATTCTGGGGATTTGGTAATTTTTCTCGCCGCTTTCCGATTCGATTCTGAAAAGATTCATTTTTTTAATAAAAAAGGTTCATGTTTTGAATGCTGTTTCCAAAGAATAAAGTTGCTGAAATGGGCTTCAGTGCAAGTTATTCTCGAATCATTTAACTATTCTAGGCTTCTGATCGGCTATGGTAGGGTATATATTTTTTGTGCACTGTAGTACATTCACTTTGGAATTCTGATGGGTACACTAATGATAAAGCCAATCCTAGATAGCGAGTCTCCTCTAGCCGATTCGAGACCACGAGCTACTTTAGAACAATTTGCTAAAATAGTATTTTTGGGGTTATCATTCATTGCCTTTCTTACACTCATTACAACCACATCATATAGAAGACAACACAAGTAGTAGAGAGAACACGGCCTAGATAGTTGAAAACATGGGTTAGTAGGGAGTGGGTTGGAGTCATGAGTTTCATGCACACATCAAATTCGTCTTGGGGACGTCATGCATTTGACATTTGTTGAAAAAACTATTCTATTTTCCATGCTTGGTCAGCAATTTTTTAACAAGGAATTTGAAACAGAGTCGGTAAAATGCAACATTTTTGGGCGACATTGGCTGCAATCAAGTTGGTTGCAGTAACTCCTCCAACTCTAAATAATGTAAGTATAGCAATTGTTAAGGGGGCTACATAAACCATCATTAGGTTGCGCTTGGTATATGGAATAGAAAATTACCGTGAATCCTCATATTCCGGGGAATGTGATGACCGGGCATCCAATTCAAAAGGATCTTGCATAACCGTGCTTGGTATATTTTAATCATCCACGGTAATATATGTATGCAACCGGCGAAGGCAATGGATAATGGGAGGTGCGGCTGACGGTGAACAATATGACAGTGAGGACAGTTGGCGACGGGCGGCGAACGTACGACCGGAAGATGGATGGCGGTGGGCGGCGAGGATCCGATCGGCGGCCGGCGGCAAGGGAGGCCGGTGGAGAACGTCCTACCGGCGGCGAGGAAGGCCGTCGGCAAACGTTCGGTAGGCAGCAAGGGAGGCCGACGGCGAATGTTCGACTGACGTCGAGAGGGAGGCTGAAGGAGAATGGCCGACCGACGTCGAGGGGCAAGGGAGGCTGACGGCGAACTTTCGACCGGTGGACGGCCGGCGGCAGCTAGCGAGGGAGGCTGGCGGCGGATGGCGAGGGAGGCCGACGACGGGCGGTGGATGGTCATGACATATGTCGTGTTAGGTGGGCATATTTTGTGGTAATTTAGGATAGACACCCATGAAATGAGCTCATTTGATTACCACGGCAATGCAATATTCCTAATAATATTTTTTGCATCTAAACAAGCAAGATAATATTTGTGGTAAATTAGGATTACCTATAGATTTCCTCTTCCCAAGCGCACCCTTAGATTTTCATGGCATTTTCGCCGGGCATGATGCATTTGTACCTTTTTTTGGGTTCAATAGAACACAAAGTATGCTTTGGATTTGGGAACCATGAAACAAAAAACTACCAAAACAATGGATTTGGTATTAACATGGAGCAAAAAATATTTGGGGCGCCGTAGGGGGCGTGGTTAGGTGGAGAGTAATTACTCAACCTTTTCCTACAATCATCAGGGCCATCATTGGTATATGGTAGTATTTAACATTAGTCGTTTCTTCTTTCAAAAAAACCTTAGTCGTTTCATTAATTTCTGCTTTGAATCAAATACGACTTTCATTCCCTATAATCTGTGCCCTTTATTTGTTTGAACTATCAATAATGAAAAGTACTGTTTATATCTAATAATTTTTATTTAATGACATTTTGTTTTGAATTTGGTCTAGCCGGGCAAGGAGAGGTGCTGGATGTTTGAGGACGGGGAAGGTAGGAAACATGGGCCGCATTCTCTCACAGAACTTTATTTCTGGCATCAGAACAGTTACCTTCAGGATTCTTTAATGGTAAGAGTATACTAGGATATGGTCAACCATATGGTTGTTTTTCCCTTAATAGTGGTGATATCTATGTTTAAATTTATTCTGTGGATATTACTATAACTGTAGTGTGCTGCAAGAAGAGGCGATGGATTGTAAGCAGAATTAGCTATGATTATTAATCTTACACATGACCAATAATTTTAGTTAGACTGTTGAACTAGCTTGTTTCGAAGTATGAGATGTATTTGCCATATGCTGATAACAAATTTGATCACAGGATTGCTATTGCTATTATTCATTGATTATATGACCTAAGACAAATTTTGCACCAATAGGACTTGGCTACTTCTTGAAACAATTTGGTTGTTCTATATATGTTGTTGTTGTTGGTCTTCTACATTGAAATGCTAGAGTTGCATGGTTGAAATTTATTTGTTGTGAAAACTTTGTGGCAGGGATTTATTTGAAAGAAATTTATAATTATCTAATCTATACGGTATGATTAATAACTTGATCATCTCACGCACATACCATACATGAGTCTAGAGAAACATACTTTAAAACCATGTATGTAGGATAACAATAATAACCGGATCCATTGATCTTTCTTACCCGCGCCAATTCCTTAGAGGTTTCCTTTTGATGGGAGGAACACAAACTATTCTTTTACAGTCTTGATCTCTCTTTCTCATCATTATTGAGTATGCAAGCACTCTCTATACATAACCTCTTCTATCAAGCGAGTTATATACAGTTATTATAACTACTTGGTGGTTCCATAATCATTTGAAACTACTATGTGGTTTCATAATTATAACCACACAATTATGCTATGCTCATTTGTCATATTTAATAAGATATTTAGAGTCATACATATGGTATTATTTCTAACATTATTCTCTACACAATGATTTATAAGCTTAAAATTGAATTAGAATCATGGGAAGTTTTCCTGTATCATATTACTTCGTAATTTGATCTCTCTCTCTTCTCTCTCTCTCTCTCTCTAAACATACTTTGAATATCAAAGCCAGGTTCGAAACCTTTCACCAAGTTTTCTCGGTCCATCATCATCATCATCTCTCTCTCCTCTCCTCTGTCTCTCTCCACCCCCCACCATTCATCACACATGTCCCACAATTTTACTCCAAACATCGTTCAATCTTTGATCTTCTTTATTTATAACATCTCCCAATCTCACACATTATCACCATACATGCTACCTCATCTTCTCTTCAAGTCCCATTATCTTCATCTCCTATTATCCTATCCTTGACCAGTGTCTGCTCATGACAATTGAATAAGCTTTATGAAAGTGAAGGACTCACGACAATGATGGGATGTCTTAAATAATTGATCTGTTCATGAAGTGAAACCTTCCCTCCTTGCCTTTAATTACATCAGAAAAACTGACTTGTTGATTATTATGATCATCCCTCATTGGTTGTCCCTGTATTCCATATCAAGCCACATCCTCTTGCACCAATTTTTCGTGACACATTCGTAATTCGTCTGCATAGGCATTCTTGTTTCTATTAGATCGGTAAGAGTATTGTATCGATATATGACTGTTTCATAGAATTCATTAATATATGAACTCATTTGTTTACCCCCATCTATCTGAAATCTGATGGTCTCAACTCGGGAGGCAGGACCGTAATAGGCACAAAACCATCCATTTTGGCTCTATATTTGTTTGAATAAAATGTTTAGCTAATTTCATGGCCATACAAAAAATATTTCTTCTTCGAACATTTGTATCTTCCCAGCCATTTCCCGTAGCCTTTTTGTCTCCTATTCCTTCCATTCTACTAATGAATTCTCTATAATAATGCGCAAATCGAAAGCAGCGAATTCTTCTCGAGACCTTTTATTTTTTTCATGTAGGAGTTAGAATCGACTCTTGTTTGCTTTTATCCATGTCGGAAGGAAAGAAACGTTTGCACTCAGCTACAAAGTTTATTTTGTTGTTTGTACCGTGAAGTAGTTTTTATTATGTTCACATTTTCTATTGACTGACTTCACCAGCGTAGAACACGGTGATAATTAAGAGGAAATAATATATGAATAATAACTTTTTATGTATCTTGGATTGAGAAAAGTCAGGCAAGCGAAATATTCTTTTGGTTAATCTATATCTAATGTCTAAATTTAAGAAAATTAAGCGCGATGGTTCAACAATTTTCTTCTGCAACAATGCAAGGGGATAAGATGAATTTGTGGCTTGTCTAGTAAGCCTGCATGATATGTGGAAAGTATAGTAGATAGAATGACATGGCTTATACTTTAATGAAAAAAATTGTTGATGAAGGATTTTCTCAGAAAATAAATTATAATGATGATACAAAATTACACACACACACACACTTTTGCAACAAAAAAATAAAAAAGATTTTTTAATGATTTCTATAAGTTTTCTATGCAATATACTTATTTTTTTCTTTCTTCACTGAAGACGACACCGTTCATTATGTTCTGCACATATATCCTATATATATATTTGTTCACTGGGATCTTCATTAGATTTACATCTGTTTACCCCCGTTTGAAACTTTTAACGAACGAACGTTTAAAATAGATAGGGATTAAACAACATGAAGAGTTTTATTTTTGAAATTTGACCAGAAGGTTTGAGACTTTCAATAAGTGCAAACGCTTACGGTTAATTACACCCTATTGCTTAGACGAGATATCTTGTTATGTTGATTTGAATCACAATAGAGAGAGATCACATTACAGATAAAGTACTTACAAGAGAACAAAAAAGTTCGTCGTATTATTGGTACAATTACATATTACAACATCCAAAAATCTTATATTGTATATGGGAGAGACTAAATACTCAAAAATATGGATTACTTGAGTAAATAATCAAAGCATAATGGAGTTTAGTGTCAATTTTGACACTAAGAGCATGGGCAGATACCTTGAATGGGACCTAACCACATGCAAGTGAAGTGAGAACCCTATTTAGGGTTTCCGCTCGCTGTGTACTTAGTAGATACCCTATTATGGGGTATCTGCATGGACAAAGTGAGGGCGAATACTCCATTTGGGGTATCCGCAAGTGCTTTTTAGCATAAGAATTTGGCATTATTGCCAATTCTTTGCTGATTTGGTTTTGAAGAACATTGAATTTCCTTCATGTTCTCTTTTTTAAACTTATAGGGAAATAGGGATGCTTCCTATTTCCAATTTTATATGCAGATAATAGAGTTTACTCCATTCTCAAATTTTTGCCAATGGAAAATTGGATCTTGGCCTATTTATAGTTCATATGAAAGAAATGAGGATTTCCCTCATTCTCAAGTTTGAGACAACAGAGGAAACTCTGTGTCTATGGTTCAAAGTGATATAGAATTCCTATGTCACAGTTCTTGTGCAAGGATATAGGATTGCCCCTATATCCAAATACTCTCGCGTCTTTTAGAACAAAGAGAAGACCACATTAGAACTTGTTGAAGTTCTTAAAAAAATGGTCCTAGACCATGGAGGAAGAGGGAGAAGGAGAAGAACTTGACTCCAAGTTCTCATCTTGTTTCTCTTTGATGAGGCAGCTCAAGAAAAGCTTTTGGAATATGGAAAATTAGAACCCTCCTTTCTTCTTAAGGAAGGATATTTATGGAGGGTCGGGAACCGTTAAAAAATTGTTCCCGTACTTGCAGAGGAATGGGGAAAGAAATGGAGGGAGTACTAACCTCATTACTTCTAGGACATGGCCTAGTGGCCTATTTCGGATATCTCTCTATGGTTATCCATTACTGCTTCTATTGGGAGCGGATTCCCGCAATGGGGTTTACTCTCGAGACTACCCACTTGGGGGTATCCGTCTAAGGGTTTCTGCCTAGGGGTATCCTTTCATTCCCGAGGCTTCGACAGTCAACGCCTTGGGAAGTGCCTTCCTTGAACAATGCTCATTTCTTGAATTGTCGTTCACAATTCTATGCTTCCATAAGTGTTCTCCTTATAAATCGGGTAAACATCTCTTCTTTTTTCACCAGAGAAAGAAATTGCCGATGATAGGGAATCAATTGGCTCTTCATACCCCTGATAATCCCTATTATGGACATCATTCCCTTCTTTGCCATTCGACCGTTGTATCTTTCCTATAACGATGTCAAATGCGAAGCTACATTAGCCCAAAGAAAGGCATGTAGGTATAGTTCAACCTCTGCGTTCGCCCTTGCTCACAGTTATCTCCTCCGCCATTCTTGACGTCATCCCGGTCTATCCTGCTATGATGACTCTCCAGATTCTTGATGATTAAGAGTATAAGGTTATGCCTATCTACAGAATAGGTTTGATCACCGGGCAACTGAAGAATCGTTCGACCACACTCATGCACCGTATCTATACTCGGTGGACCATCATGTCCTCTTATGCTAGGAAAAATGGCCTCCTTGACATAGAACCAGAGTCACTTCATCGAGAGCGGTTGCATTCATGGATGGTGGATGAAGCCGTTGCGGATTGCGCCGAGTTTGAAGACGCTTATGTAAACATGTCTCTTATGGATATTGTATTTTAAAATTTTTAATTAATAAAGTACTTGGTTTCCTTTTCTTTTCAAGCATCAATATTTTGGTTCCAACAACATTCTTCTGAACTTCGTTAACTATCATTTACACATAGAAACCAAAATCTCGAATGTCGTTCGTTTTCTTCTTTGATTAATATAGAAATTTTTTAACGGACCAATTACTCCCAGTTCATTTTTAATTAGAATTATTATTTCAATTGATCACATGTCAAAGGGTTGTTATATAAAGATGAGGTTAAGCAATATTTCAAGAGAGAAGAAATGATTTATAGTATAAGGGGTTTCGATGTCCTACTCTGATTTTCCATGCTTTGATAATCTGGGTCCTTGCTCAAAAATCAAAACACATCCATATCCATGGCCCCCTTGTTTACCAAAACATTCATCCTTGATTTGAAATAATAGCACCTCTACTATTATGAATTAATAGCATGGACCCTAGATTTGATTTCGGAAGCGAAGAACCCGGATTTGAACTGATGATATGGATTTGCAATTTTCCGCCTTAAAACTTGTCCATGTCGTCATATTAGATAAAATGAAAACGTATTATTTATTTTTTTGGCTTAATTCCAAAATACCCCAAATCTTTTAGCTAAACTATGAGAAATCCCAAAAAACTTTTAAAATACACAAGAAACTAACATAAAACTTTCGAAATACGTAAGAAACTATCACAAAACTACAAAAAAGCTATCATAAATAAAGTGCCACATCAGCAATAAATTGTACGAAACTGCAAAAAAACCGAAATTTTTTTGTACCATGGTAGTGTCTCGTAATTTTGAAAGCTTTTGAGGGTTTCTCGTAGTTTAGTTTAAAGGTTTGGGTTTTTGGAATTAAGCCTATATTTTATTACCAATTCGTTTTTTGATCTTGAATCCCATCAGGTTTATCAATATTGAATCATTATCAATATAATATTTTCAGAAAAGATTAATAAATATGTTATGAATAGAAGGCCTAAAAAGATAATATAATAAATGATGGACAATAATGAAATTTCAATATCTAGTTACTTGATATGATAATCTATAATGTTAATAAGAAAATACCATTATCCTTTTTTTAATTAAACCAGCTTCAAGCACATAAAGCAGGACGAAGCAAATTTTTAAGCTTGTAAAGCAACACCACGGCTTTATACTACCAAATGGTGCAAAAGCGAAGCATCTCGTGGCATTTTTTTTGCTAAAGCAGGATTTTGACGAGACTTTATATAGATGTTGCATGATAAGGGCAAAGCCTTTGGATTTACTAGGTTTGATCTCTTAGCCTTTTTCAATTATTTCTGCCTGACTTTGGCCTTGGACAAGATTAAACCACTTCCAAGCCTACCACTTGCAACAATAACAAAATTGATATGGGAAGAACACATGTTGAATGTTAATAACTCCTTATTCATCCTTAATTATGTTTTTGTATAGTTTCTTGAGGATTAGTTCTTTGTAGCGGACTGCATTTCATGGCTAAATGACTTTGTCAATGATGAAGCAAATGGTGACGAATTCCTTCAAGTTGCTGCTAGGAGGACCAAAGATACAATGATACTATATAAATGTAGATGTTCAGTTATTACTCCAGTCTAAACTTTGGACCTTTAATTACTTTCTTATGTTTCATTATTTGTTATTAGATTAGATTAAAAAAGAGTATAGTTGGAAACAACTTTTGAATCTCTTTATAATTGCAGATGCGCTAGACATTCTTAGCAAGACATCTCTGGGAAGAAAAAGTATAGGATTATTTACATTTACAATGGTAATACACAAACATAAATGTATAAATTGCATACTAAAATTAATTTGTTAAAAAGATTCGGGATCAATAAAGCAAGCGATGAATATGCCAAATTTGTATATATTAGTCGGTTATGTCTATACAAATTTGTATATACTGGCTATTTATGTTTATCATAAAGGGTAAAGCATTAATATAGTATATTATATAACAATAACAACTTTATATATTCTTTTTATTTGCTTAACTTCTTTGAGTAGATATATATTAAATTTGAACATATAACCCCTATTATAAAAGAAAATATTATAAAAGAAACAGCGACAACAATCATTGATCGCTAAAATTTATTTTTTCTTATAAATCACAAAGAAAATGTATGAACGTTTTTGAGGTTATTTTATATAATTTTTAATATACTTTTTAATCACATACATAATTTATGAAATCTTAAGTATAGTGAAAGGTGATAAAATTGAAGTCAATGGTGCCGCTTAGTGTAGGAGTAGACCTAATGAACATGGATGTAAGCAATTAAGAACGATATGTTTATTGTTAATTTGATCGAGAAGACGACCCTTAATGAAGCAACATTTGGAGAAAATGATTCATATCGCTGACCCCGAAAATTTGAGATAAAAGCTTGTTGTTGTATTATGCATAAAGCCAAATGAAGAAAATGATTGGACAAATAAGGATTAATAAAGTAATTTGTTATCATGGTTGTAACATATTACAAATGCTCCAAAATAGACTATGCAAATATAACGTCTCATAATTTTTGAAGTAATAATCATTGAAGAATGACTAACTCTTACGTGTTGATTGTAAGTCTAAATTAAAATATTACAAATCTACTTTAGACTTCATTGCAAGTTAGTTTGAAGTATGACGCATGGACACGGACATAAGTCATGGATACAAAACGATATAGTTACGACAATAAATTTCTGAAAAAATAGGATAGAAGAACAAAAATACCGCACTTCTATATATTTATTTATAGAAAAACAAACATTATTGTTTAAGCTATAAAGCATGGACATGATTATGGTACAAGACACGACAAATGTATGGTAACATGACAAATTCCCAAAATAAGGAAAGGGGATATAGCCATACCTTAAATATATAATAAACTATGAACTACACAACTATTATCATATCCATATGCATATATAAGAATTAATAAATAAATACTTGGTTGTTCATCAAGCAACACTCTTAAACATTGCTAATTGAAAAAACCTTCCAAAAATATCGTATTTACCAATTACCTCAAATCCTTTAAGTTTCTCAAGACTCAAGACCCACCATTAGAATAGACATCTTTTTTCCTTTCGACTTCATATCATTTTAACAACAATGACCATTATAATAGTATTTTCTAATTAATTTTTTCTTAACACAGGCAAGACCGTTTTCAAATTTAAATTTAAAAAGTTCTTTCTATTCATCACCGTCGTCTTCAAGTTTAGATTAAACATGAAAAGATGATGCGGCATATTTATGATTTCGATCCGGGTGGAGGGAGGTGGGGCTTTGATTGGACAGAGAAGGATAGTAGGGG
This sequence comes from Agapanthus africanus, assembly GCA_030015575.1. Lineage (NCBI taxonomy): Eukaryota > Viridiplantae > Streptophyta > Magnoliopsida > Asparagales > Amaryllidaceae > Agapanthus > Agapanthus africanus. Next base: position 17,540,787 of record JASDDO010000026.1, on the reverse strand, counting down.
CTTGAGGTATGGGCTTTGATTGAGGAGGGTAGAAGAGGGTGAGGTTACCTCGGTTGGGATATAGGAGGAAGGTGAGGACTTGAGTTGGGAGCTTTGATTGGGGAGGACTAGAGAGGAGAATTGTGGGCATTTTGATAGGGACATGACAGAGAGGGCTTCGATTGGAACGAAGGAGAAAGGTAGGGGATTGAGTTTGAGGCTTCAATTGGAAGGAGGCTGTAGGAGGATATTAGGGATCTAGGTTGCACGAATACATCTTTTTGGCTGCCGTATCCGTGTTGGACACGGATTCATGCCCGACAGTTGCATGACACGTGGCCGACACATATTTTTCGTGCCCCGCTTCAAAATGAAACGACTTTGGATTTGGATACGTGTCGGATACGTATTGAATACGTTTTCGTGCAACCGCGACATAAAGGAAAACCTATTTTTCAATTGAAGACAAGAAAACCACAATTTTATTATAACCTTCTTGATTTGTTAACTTTTCTTTTTTTTACTCAATTTTGTTGCTTAATATAAATTTTATGTGAAATATGTAAGGAATTTTTGTTGAAGTTGTTAGGAAAATGCTAAAATTGTATGATTTGCTAAAATTATGTTAAGTACAATTAGGAAACTGCTGAAATTATATTATTATTGCTCAAATTATGTCAAATACAGGCAGGGAAATGCTGAAGTCATTTCTTTTGTGGAAATTGCTAAAGTTGCTCCAAATAACTAAGTTCTTTGACTATAGTCAAAAAGTGTTGAAATGTTGATGTTTTTGTTGAATATGTTGCTTCAATGATATGATATTATATTTCTTACAATTTAATATATATAGAGAGAGGATAATGGAGGAAAGATGCCATATGAGGGAATTTCCTTCTATGACGTCAAAAATTACACCCTCCATTATTTTTTTCGACGATCGGCACCCATCATCATCTTTATCATGTAAGATGCGGATACACCAAATTTCATGTGATTCCATTATTTTTTCACCATTGATTAAGTGGGTGCAAAATTAACGGTTTACCAACAATAGAACTTTTTACATTGCCAATTCAACGATAAAAAAGTGGTGGAATCATATGAAATTTGGTGTATCCACATCTTATATGATAAAGACGATGATGATGGATGCCGATCGTCGAAAAAAATTATGAAGGATATTGATATTTGATGTCACCTAACCAAAAAGCCTCTTAGGATTTCTTTTCTTCATTATTCCTATATATATATATATCCGTGTCCTCAGATCTTATATTTTGAGATTTTACCGTGTCGCATCGTATCGTGTCCATATCCATGCAACCTTGCTGGGGACTTTGATTGAAGCGGAAGAGGACGTGGGAGGGAGGTAGGAGTTGGATAGGGGTGGGGATGGAGGAGAAGGTAGAGATCTTAGTTCTGGTTAGCTTTTAGTGTACTGTTTGTCAAGAAAGGAGGATGGTGGCGGTGGTGCCCGAAGAGGATGGCGGCGCCGGCTGCGGGGCGGGTGGAAGAGGGGTTAGGATTAGAGAAGAGGAAAATAAAGAGCAGGGATATTTTGGGATATAAGTTTAGTTAATTAAGTTTATAATGATTAGATTTTTTGTAAGGATTTAAAATTACGAAAATGTATTTGATGGATAGAAACCGTAATAGTTTTTTTTAAAGATTGAGCATGTTTTTCTTCCTTTTTTGGGTTTTTTTTGGGGGGGGATAAGTAAATATGGTATTGGGGGGGGGGGGTTAGTACTTCACATAGTTTTTTTTGTTAGGGGGGAGGGCATGAAGTAAATAACCCATAAATTGTACCAAGAAATTAGGACTGAACAACTAAGATTCATACATCAATTACAAATATGACTATAAAATACACATACTACACGGAGTATGTTGTATCCAACTCGTACGCGACGTGGCCGATACATGTCGCCATGTTGGACACGTGTTGATGTTTGTTACGTGTTGGCCATGCATACAACATGTAATACGTACGGCGTGTCTAACACACACAATGTGGCTGATACATGCCAGCGAGTGATGATGTTTGATATGTGGTGGACATGAACATGGATAACATTTTGTTGATACTGTCCATGCTTCATACAATAATAGGAACAAATCAATTTATAACACTTGCCATTTATTTAAAGATATATTTATAGAAGAAACGCCTCTCTTGTACTTTCGAGCCTTACCACTTAATCTTTTCCCATACCAACAAAAGAAATTCCGATATCCAACTCTTCTAATTTTCACCTAATTTAATGTCCAACAAAAGCATCTCCAATCCATTGATGAGGGCAATGGAAAACTATTAGTCTGGTTTTCATCTATGCCAAAAATTCTGTATGTATTGTATTACTACCAAGAATGTGGACTGATGTTAATAGCATCGTTATGAGGACTTTTAGTTTCTTCTGTCACTAAATATGGAGTTTAAAATGTATACTACTTCCATTTATATTTAGCTTGTTTTTTTCGCAAATCAAGGTCACAGTGGAGTTTTCCTCATTCTTGGTCTATATATCCTTTTCCTCTATCTGTATTCTTCTACTTCATCAATCTATGGTGTTTTAGTTCTGTAATTAGCGAAGGCCTTCATCTGAAAGAAATTTAACTATTTTAAATAATATTAATCCTCGATGCATTGAGATTGTTTTGTTGCATTGGGTACCCATGATGTTATTTTAGGAACGTGCCTTTATCTTCTTCCGTTTTAGTAATTTGCTTGAATACTTGTTGTGCTTGTTGATGCTGGGTCACAGACCTTCCATTTGTGTGAAACTAGTACACAGCCAACTTGATTCATCGTTGTAATTCGAATTTCTTGTATATGCATTAATTTTGGAAAGTTCATTGTTAAAATGTGCGAGTAGTGTGGCAATCATTATCCTTTCTGGTAAACAAGTTATTGAGCTTTCTATTTCAGTGTCAATGTTTGTTCGGAATTCCTATTTCCGGCACTAACAGGAGTCATATTTGAGATGTTGTTTTCAGAACTCAATAGTCTTTATTATTCTTAACTTCAACTTTTTGTGGTCTAGCTTAATTGTTCATTACCCTTTTCCTTTTCAGGTCTACCATGTGGATAGTATATTCCCTCCATATTGTCTCTGCACTTTGGTTGACATGTGGAGCAACTACGGGGTGCCGAAATTTGCGAAAGGGAAAACAGACAAGGAAAAAACTAGGTCGTCTAATGACTTCAAATGTTATGCATCTGAAGAAGTCTCTTTGAATTTACACTCGGGGGTAATGAATACACCTCATCTGGTGTTACGAAATGAATTAATTACCAGCGAACCTGAGGTTTTTGCATCAAAGAATGCACAGAGACATGTAATGAGCAGAGAAACATTTAAGGGATTTCTAATTTGCTCTACTGAAGAGGTAACATATTTATTCCTCTGAGAGAATTTGTTGCTATCATCTTTCATGATTTCGTCACGTGTACTTTTGGTTCTGTTATTTTGTTCACAGCATAAAGCGATGATTGAAAGGAAGAAGACCTCAGAAATTATGAATAAAGGTCTTGTTTCGTCTCATGTTTTCGATGAGTCAAATTCACTTCCTGTGGCTTGTGGGGATTCTTCTTCTCCAACTTTCACATCTAAGATCATTAAAAATTTCTCAGAGATTCTATTCGAGTTCTTCAAGACCTCCCACAATGAATGTATGAAGGTTTTGTGGAATGATGTCATTTCTGACCAATTAGACAATTTCTGTACCGAATGGCTTCATAGAAACCAGGAGTCTAATTATGCTCCTGCTTCTGTTACTGATTCTGAGAAAAACATCACGGGTACGGTTGGGAAGCAAAATGATAATATAGAACCAGGCAATGTAATGCTTCTTTCCCTTCTTTTTGATGCTTCTTTTGTCATGTAGTTTATTTATTTGGTTCAGATTTTCAGCTTATTTTTTAGATCAGGTTTTGTTCAATGCTAATTACTTTTAGTCAGTCATTGTCTCATTGATCCACAACAGCCTTCCGACTTAGAGTTTCCCCCCATGTTCACAAGCATGGAGATGCCAGTTAATGTAAATGGGGACATCTGATCTCATATGTTCTCATTTTAGGAATTTCTATATGGACTGAAGTTTTTCATGATTTTGAGTTCTTTGTTAGCTATCTATAATCTATCTTCTCATAGGCTTCATCATTTTGCAGGTTGATATTGAACCACAGACACCCAGTTGTGACTTAGATTTTCCTCCCGGATTTGAACCTGCATTCTTAGATTTTCCTCCAGGCTTTGGGCCTGCATTGCAAACTGCAGATATTCCTTTATGTTCTCCATCTACTTCACAAGTTCCTAATATATCAGAGATTGCCACTAAAGAAATCATTATTTGTCAGGTGACCTTTTAATTTGATGGTTTTATAGGCATTCAAACTACTTTATATATGTCAGATAAAACAGCTTTGATTACATATTTTGAAGACGGGTTGCATGAAGAATTGACAAATTTGATTTATTTATCAATGGAAGATGTGAAAAATAGTATAGAGCTATTTTAATCTTCTTCTTCTTCTGATCGTTCTTAATATTATATTAGGCTCGATAATACTGCTTGATTAGCATGATAGTCTTGTTATGGAAAACGATTGGAAATCAATATGATCCTCTCCCCCAACCCTTTGTTAGTGTGTCTACACTACTTTTGTGCAGTTTTGCATAGGGCTTCTTTATTTTGTGTGTGTGTGGGGGGGGGGGGTGCACATGTCCCCATTATAATCAGTAATCCTTTACTCAATTTACTCTACCTTCAGGTATACTTGGTTGTTAGTTCTGATGTTCAGAAATAGTAGATGTTGATACACCTGCTAACTGATGTTAATACGTCTTGTATCCAGGCCGAGGGAATAAATGATGTGGATACGCCCTCTATCCAGATCAAGGACAATGATACGCCTCCTATACAGACCATGGAGATCATTGATGTTGACAGCCCCTCTATTGAGATAGCTGATATGGTCAAGCCTGAGGAAATAGCTGATGTCGAAAAGCCTGCTGTCCCAAGCCATTTATCTAACTTTATTGATCTTTCTGCTGATACAGATTCAGATTCATCTGGTAATAGTGCCAATAACGCTTTTTTTTTTGGGTGAAAAGGTTCACCATTGTGGATGAATTTATATATCTCTTTTTCTCTTTTCCAAATAGAGCCTCCTTCTAAAAGGTGCACTTCCTCTTTTCATGATCGCTTTGAGGCTCTCTGTGCAAGCAGTGGCTGGCAGAGATTTCTGCAAGGTCATCGGTTAGATGACATTAATCTCAGAAGCAAGAGAGAAGACCTGAATAATGTGCGTGAGAATCTCCTCTCCTCTAGCTCTCACTTATCCTTTATGACATTGTTTTCTTAAAAGATAACTTTTGTCTCCTTTCAGTATGGAAAAATAGAAACCTCGTCATTTCCAGTAATATGTGTGTTCTCTTTAACAATCATGCTAACATTTATTTATATCAGGATGGTGCATGTAGCCTTAAACGGGAAAGTTCCTCTAACGCATCTCAGAAAAGAAAACGCAGTGGAACATTAAGGGCGAGTAATTCAGGACTGCCGGATGCCTCTAGAGAGACAGAAAAACTAGCATGTATTCATAAGAAAAAATCTGTCAGGAAACTTCGGTCTTTATCAGATTGCATGAGTTCAGAGAACATTAAGTTGCCTCGGCAAGTCGGGGGCATTTCGGTACATGATTCCATGCCTGTGTTATTGCAAACAACAACATCAAACATATATTCACAAGTTTCACTGGAATGCAAGACTGAGTGCATAGCAAACGGCACGCCCATGCTAGCAAGCAACACGAGCAGATTCCCAGGCACTTGCAGTGTAACTAAGAAAGGGACACGTAGATTGAGGAAGGTCACTTGCGGAATTCAAAATAAAATGTCTCTACCATTATGCAATGCTGAAACCACAGCATTTTCAAAAGACAGCCATTCTCATTATCATGATGATTCCAACAATGCGATCGAGGAAGGTTTAACTACTGATGTTAAGGGAAAAACTAAAGTTCTTTCAGCTTTGGAACAAGTTCTAAGTATACCTGTGAAGATTGTGAATGATACCAAGTCTGATTCAAACATCCAGCAAGTGCCAGGTGGATGTTGTAATGATTCTCGAATTGTAAAACTATGCGCCTTATATAATAGGCTTTTTTGTCTTGTGGTTTACTGCTGTTCTCCTTTGTATTTCATCATCTCATATTTCATTTTGTTTTTGCACTACAGCTGAATCACCACCATTGAAGAGGAAGGTTGAGATGGTTGAACCAATCAAAGCTCGAGCAAAAATTTCAAAATGTCCACATAACTCTGATAGAAAAAGAACCTATCGAAGGACACGGAAGGTCAATCCTTCAAAACAATCATTTCCATGCCCCAATTCAGATGGCTCTGCGCGATCTTCTATTAGTGGTTGGGACTGGCTTAAATGGTCTCGAAATGCACTTCCATCAGACAGGGCTCGTGTAAGAGGGACTTGCGTTACTCGCCTAGAAAGTATTGGTTCCAGGGGCAACGTACACAAACAGACCAATATTAGGGGAGCCTCCGCAAGAACTAATAGGGCTAAGCTACGGAACCTTCTAGCTGCTGCAGATGGTGCTGAGTGTCTAAAATTCAATCAGTTGATGGTAGTTAACCAGTACAATTTATGTTTGGTAAGTTCTATAATGTTTAGCTTTATTTTCTCCCAAGTGTAATGCTTTGTATTTCTGTTGTTAGGCAAGGAAAAAGCGATTGCGCTTTCAAAGGAGCAATATACATGATTGGGGTCTATTTGCCCTTGAACCAATTGAGGCGGAAGATTTTGTAATCGAATATGTCGGTGAATTAGTTCGAAGTCCTGTATGTGTTCCCATATGTCCATCTTCTCTTGCATGCTATTTGTTTCCTTTTCTGCAGTTTCTCTTTCATGTTAATTTCTTTCATGGGCTTGACAAAACGGTGCTTACAGATATCAGATATACGGGAGCGTCAGTATGAAAGGATGGGAATCGGCAGTAGTTACCTTTTTAGATTGGATGATGGTTATGTGGTACGTATATCGATCTTTTTTCAGCTGCTTGATGACTTCCGTATGATTTGTGCTACACATCTATTTTTAGGCTTAATTTCCAAAAACTTGAGAGTTGTTGCAGCTAACTACCAAATTCTTTGAAAATTATAAGAAACTACGAAGTGTATGGAAACTTGTAAAATTAATAAACAATAAACTACCAAACTTGTTTAGTAAATATTCAATAAACCACCAAACTTGTTTAAAAAAGTTTAAGATTGTCCATACACATTGGTAGTTTTGTGTAATTTTCAAAGAATTTGGTAGTTACTTGACACAACCCCTAAGTTTTTGGTAGTTTTTTTGGAATTAAGCCCTATTTTTAAATAGCATTCTGATAGATACTGAAATTTACTGTATTTCCTTATTAAACTTGTTAAATTGTAAATCTTCATGGTGTATCTCTGACTATGTTGTGGCTAATATTAGTAGCTATTAATCTTTCCAGGATGCTTTCAGTTTAACACTAGTCACTTCCTCAAGCTTCATGAGGGTATACCAAATATTATGAAGTACTTGGGCCTTACCATGGATGACCTGAATTAGCTTCATACTACCTTGCAGTTGATACTTAATAAGATGCAATAATATTGCTGGAAGGAAATGCTATGGCTGTTAACCAAGTTCATATTTATTACGGAACTGATTTATGAGTTTACAATATCATTTACTGGTGTCAAAGGAAGTCTTATACTTCTATGAGTTGGTGCATTTTCCTACATCAACATTTGTCCTTTGAATTGGCGCATCTTCATATATTCCACTTGGCTCATTGTCCAATTTTTCTGTATGATTTGCAGCTTGATGCTACCAAGCGAGGTGGGGTTGCAAGATTTATAAATCATTCTTGTGAAGTAAGTCATTTAAAATGGATCAGGCATTTTCTTCCTGATAAATATTTACTATACATCTATTCTTGGTACCTTTTCTAGCCAAACTGTTATCCAAAGATTATAACTGTTGAGGGTAAGAAGAAGATCTATATTTATGCGAAGAGGCATATATATGCTGATGAAGAGATTACATACAATTACAAATTTCCGTTGGAAGAAAAGAAGATTCCTTGTAACTGTGGTTCTATCAGGTACTTTATGTAACACTTGAATGATGATGTATATTTATGTGGTCTTATTTCATTTAATTAATTGGGTTTCCTTTCCTCTTGATGTTCTCAACTCCCTCAAGTTGTTCTATGTTTTATCTGGGCCAGTGCTCCAATGGGAAGGTTGTGCTTTGGGTGGTTTGGGGAGAATGGATTATCTAATCTTTCAGGAGTGCTAGGAAAATCACTACAAATTTAAATATCATGCTTCTGAATTGAAAATCTTTAGACATTAGATTTTGGCTTCTTACACGTTAAGTACGTAGAAAAAACTTAACGTTTCCAACCGATGGACTCATGCATTTAGTGGCCAAACATTATTTAATCTCTCGATTTAAAAATATTGTGGCACTTGATGCTTGATACAGCATGGCGATAATATTTGAGTTTTCATTTGTAGTTAGTTTACATACTTTGCAATTTCTTCATCCAACAATGCGGATTTCCAACTTGGACATCCCATAATTGATATTTGTGCAGCACACCATGAACTCTTCTAAAACTAGCCCAAATCAACAGTCTTTCTATACTGCATATTTAGGATTATACGTGATCTTATTTTCGAAATTTAGGATTAAACTTCAATTTCAATTTTTGTTTCGAGTACTTAATTTTCAAGTTATTAAAAAAATAGTCTTGAGATTCTGTAGAGGTACAAGTAATATGTTGTTATAGCAGCCATTAGATGCATAATATCCGCAGGGAGAATGAAGTTATTTCATTTCCTGTTTTTCAGTTTTATCTCGAGTGTTAATTTTTAGCATGATGTTTATTCTTATTATAAATGTTAGTAGCTTAACCTCTAGCTTTACCTATGAATGCATTGTTTAAGTTCTAGAAAGTTTCCATTTTCCTTGGCTTCTTGAAGTACTTGACGAAAGTAAAATCCGTATGCAGTGTTGATTAATGGAATAAAGGCACATGATATTTTGAATGCCACACTTGAGTTGTTTTCCTAAAGAGTGTATTATTCAAGAAATTTTGTTCATAAAGCTTCAACTTAATTGCGACAGTTTTAAGTTGATAAACGTGACCATGAGGATAGTCAAATCATTTAAGTTTGCATTCTTTCATGATCATTCATGTTAAATGTAGCTTCAATATTTGTTCCAAAAAAAATTAGCTTCAATATTTTCTAGTTTGCATAAATATTAATATCTTTTCTTGACTTGTTAAAATCTTTTGTTTGTGTTAGGTGTCGTGGATCCTTGAATTAGAACTGATATGTGGTGTGATCCTCATGATCCACATGACTTACCAGTATGACTACTTGCTGTATTCTTTTTTCAAGTTCATCACATGTCCGTTATCCTATTTTTTCCTTTGAAACTTTTCTTCTTTAGGCCATTGAATGTAATGCTGAAGGACTTGCTGAAGATACGGTGGCCAATTTTGAAGGTATGGAGGTACCCAGATGGAAAATATTTATCCATCTTTCCTAGTGGCTGGTGGTGCAGGTTTTTCTCCTGTTTGAAATTAGACGACCTGATACCTTGCTTCTAGTTAACTATAGTATAATTACCATCTGTAGTTTAATCCAGATGAGTATAAGTTGAGAATCTGTTTTTTGCCGGCCAACATCACACTGTTGGCGTAACTTGATGACAGTAGATAAATGTCTTTTTTTCGTTTGCTTCACCCCAAGGTTCCTGGGTTAATATTACTTAACTGTCAATCTCGTGGTATGATTAGTAAATCTATCCTGCAGAAAGTTATGTCTTCTGATGGTCGCATATTAATTTATTCAAGTATATATTGCGTAATGAAGCTTAGGCATTTAAAGTGTGGTTTCCCTTTGTATGAACCTTATGAAAAATCGCCTCTATATAGTCTGTCATGTTTTTCGTATAAAATAACAAACTTCCTCATCTTGTATTTAACTTAAGAACTTGATGAAACAGAACCAAATTTGCATACCAATGCATCCAATGATGTTTTGGACCTTCTGGTGTAAGATTTGGAGTAAAGTTTTGCTTTCTTTGTGATAGAAGCATACGAACTCACCTGCTTAGATAGTTTTGGTCTCCAAAGCCTTGCAATAAATGCAATGCTCTTATGCTTGAACACCTTTGCCTGCTAGTTCCCACTGAAATCCATCCTGAGTGGGGGTAATACCCCAAATGGGCCCTCTTGGTAAATGAGCGGTTAAGCAAAAATTTCTTTTTCTTCATGTTCAGGTCCATGGAAGAATATAGTTTCTTTCTGATAATGTTTGCTGCAGATTATATCGGCCCTATATTATATTATTTTACTTCTGTGCTGTTTGAGAATTACCATGGTGCAAAAAACCTAGACTGCCTTTGTAACCTTTATAAAGTATGTGTGCGTGCATCTATGTGCTTATCTCACTTCTTTTTTGGAGCTGCGCGTGGTGTTGCCTCTCTCTTACCAACTTAGTAGAATGAGTAAAATTTCACATCCATTTGTGTGTCCCATTTTGAGCGAGAATGTCAGGTACAACCTGGGATATTAGTGCTTGTGCACCGAGATGTGCAATTTTGATGGCTATACAAGTAATTTTTTTTGCATGATTCATATTGCAAATGGAAAAGGCAGAGTTATAAGCAATTCAGATGGCTATAGAAGAAAATTGTTTTCATGATTTATATTGCAAATGGAAAATGCAGAGTTGTTAGCAATAGATTTCGGGGGTCTTAAGTTGATTAGTCACTCTAAATTCTTAGGATCTTCCAATTGTTTTGTCGTCTCATATCAAATTTTTGGCAACTTACCTGCTGATAACTATAAGAATAGTATTTAGCCTATTTTTCTGGTTGGGCTCTTGTTGAAATTTGGATTGCATTTAGAAGAAGAATAGGAAACATTCCAAGAGCCTGACCAAGTTAGAATATGATTGCATTTGGCTCTTTGGCTTGTTTGTGCCATAGAGATTACTGCGGTTTACCTACACCTTTTCAAAGTCCACAGGAATTTGGAGGAACACCTTGGTCGCATGAGCGTGAAGTGCATGATCATAAAAGGCAGCTTTATCTACCTGCCAATTGGCCATTAAGGATATGTGGTTGACATTCATGCCTATAGTTTCCTTTGACCAGAATTTTGGCACCCTCTCTTAGTAGGCTATAGAATCATAAAACCTGGTCAATGAGGTATTTTCTCAACTTTAGGCCATTCTCCATAAGTGCTATTTTTGATAGGATAACATAGAGAATAGAGGTGCCATAAGCTAGATTTACATAACAGGTTTTAATTTATTTTTTTTGGATGGCAGTGTTACATAGAAATAAAACAAAGACTATCTTACAGATTCTTAGAAACGGATCTCTACCTTTGGATGACCATGTTTGTTTGTCAGAGTTGTACACAAATGCTATTTTGGCACGTACTGCTACTGCAGCTATGCAATATATGGTATCCTGACTCCAGGCTCTAAATTATATCCTATATGAAATAGTTAAATATGAACTTTACATTAAAGGCCTGTGTATCCATAAAGACAAACTAAGAGCTGTTTGTATTTGTACGTACCAGCAATATTGCATGTGCAACAAATCAGATTATAAGAAATCTGTCAGATACATGTCAACAATTTACCTCTTGTGTCTTTAAGTGAAACACGCACGACTTTTACACAGACACATATCAAGTTCTTGCCTTAATTTTTCAATTTTATAGTAGTTCATGGAGTTACTGTGCAAGAAACGTAGGGATTATGAGAAATGGTTTCCACTTTGAACAATGTGGATGGAAAACGCAACACACATGTGAGACTGACACAGGCTTAGGATTGTATGTTATATGTAATGTGATGTTTTTTAGTTGATCTTACATTGCATGAAATGTTTTGCTTATTGGTAATGTATAAAGGAAGTTCTCTATGTACATGTCTAATATAGTTTCTCTTTATGCCTTTTCCCACAAGCCTAATCATGCCAACTCATTCAGTCATTTGTTAGAGAAACTAATGTATCAGTTCTTTGAGTTAACGAGTCTCAGAACTATCTTGTTATCACACACTAGAAAGATTGAAAGATGTTTGTCAGAATATTATATTAAGCACAACACATTCAGGTTATAATATGTCAATAATTGGTATCTATGCAATGAGCCAATGACACTTCGAAATGCTTTATTTTTCTTTCCAGTGGGGGTGTTGCGGGGTGAGGTGGAAGGTACTCATGTATTTACGAGGTTTATGTTTATACCCAGACATTTAATGGGGCTTTAATACTGGCATTTGATCTTGCTAGTGTTTATTGAGAGTAAATCCAGTGGAGGAAGAATTACATATGAGATTTCTTTTAATTGGTAGGGTATGTATTATGTGGCTTGGGTTGGTTAATTATATTGTATTGGAATTGTGTGTGTGTATGAGGATAATGGAGGAAAGATGCCATAGGAGGGAATTTCCTCCTATGGCATCGAAAAAATACACCATCCATGATTCTTTTCGACGACCGGCACTCATCGTCATCATCTTTATCATGTAAGATGTGGATACACCAAATTTCATATAATTCAATCACCTTTTCATAGTTTAATTTGGTGGGAGCAAAATTAACGGTTTACCGACAATAGAACATTTTACATTGCTAATCCAATGGTGAAAAGTGGTGGAATCACATGAAATTTGGTGTATCCATGTCTTACATGATAAAGATGATGATGTGTGCCGATCGTCGAAAAAAATCATAGAGGATAAAGATATTTGATGCCACCTAACGAAAAAACCTTCTATGGCTTCTTTTTCTCCATTATTCTCTCTCCCTCCCCCCCCTCTCTCTATATATATATATGGGAAAAATATTTCTAAGTCGACACCTTAGGGTGCAACCTTAAGAGTCGTTTACGTGGTGCTTAATGAGAGGATCTATCTCATAAATAAATACCAATGTAATTAATAAAGGCCCGTATATTTATGAGCTAAAGACATTCATGAAGTACAAAATGGATGACTTCTTAGGTTGCACACTAAGGAGTCGCCTTGGGGCCCCACACACAGTGTATCCGAAATTTACATCCTGATTTGATTTTAAGGGATGGCCAAGATGAGCTACTGGTGGAAACTAGACATATTGGACATGAGTTGCCGCTTGATCCACTATTTTTTTCTTGCAATCGTCTTTACTCTGTCCTATCATTCATATTGTTAATGACGATATTATCTCTGATTGATGTGGACCTCTTATTTTTACAATATTTTAAAACTTTTAGCTAAAGTTGTTAAATCGTGATCTGAATCATATATAGTTTTTCTTATGAATCGTATCATATATCATATCGAATCATAAATCGTAAGATATGATATTCGTTTGTGCAAAATTGAAGTAATTTGACATATTATCACATATATAATTATTACATGACTAGATATCAATATTGGACAATACATTATATAAAATATCATATCTAGTCAATTACCAGTCGCACAATTGACATAATAAACGCTTTTATATATGCAAAATCCAACAAAGAATACATGAGCCAATAAAAATCATGTGAATATGTGATTAATCATAATAATTAAGATAATTAGTCAATTATCAAGTGTTGAGGCAAGGATGAGGCAACAAGGAAGTCGAGGGCGAGACATCGGATTGAAGACTAGTAATTTCAAAAGATTGTTCACAAGAAAGAGAGGAAGAGATCGAGAAAGAATTAGAAAATTGGGGATTTTGCCAATTTGGGATTAAAATTAAATTAGATCTTAAATTGTTAAAGGACTCGAACATATTCAGACCTAACCCAAAAACATCAAAATCGAATCCATTTGCTGAATTGATTCAAATTGTGAATATTAAAAATCATATCAAATCATAAGATATGAATCGTGAATCGTGATATTCGATCGCAATCCGATACAGCCTTGCGATATGTATCAGAGATTGTATGAATCGTATCGAATTGTAAAATTCGAATCATGAATCGTAAGATTTTAACAACTATGCTTTCAGCGTTTTCAGATGGTTCGTCTCTAACTATTTGACTATTGGAATGGCATTTCATATTTTATCTTATGTAATAAACTTTAGGAGGGCTGAAGATTACGTAATTTAAATTTTATTTGAGTAATTATATGGTCGAAATAATAAAATTCATATATATATATATATATATATATATATATGAAAAAAGAAAATATGAAAATAATACTAAAATGTGTATAAAATATATAATGTCCATAATAGAATATTAATGAATTTTTGAGTCATTGGTTTATTTCAAAAATGTAAAATAAACAATCATATCATATGACGTTGATAATTATGTAATGCTATGATAAAAAGGTGTACCATAATTATATATGTAAACTTATGCTATTTCATCAAAAAAAATATAGCATTAGCTAAATTAATCTACAAGATTGAAAAATCAAAATGAGAATAATTGCATAACCAAATGTTCATCAAGATTATAGATAGTAAATAGTTTGAAAGAAACAATTAAAACTTTGTCATCGTAAAAAATTAGCAAAACAAATAAGTCAATGTCATCAAATAATCCAAGCAATCACTCATTTTCAGTGTCATAAAAATATTTCAGAGCAAGTTTCTCGTATAAGGTACAAACACATAGATTTAAGAAATTTCTGGAGACAAAAAGAAACATATGCATTTTTACAAGCACATAAAAGAAAAATTAATATAATTAGACAAAAACAAAAATTAAAAAAAGAGTAAAAAGGGGGGGAAGCTGAAGAGAAATAAAAAAGTGACGATACATAAACTTTGGAATTTATGAATGATTTAACATGAATATTAACAAAATATCTTATATAGAAAAATAGAAACCAAAAATCTTCCTCTATAGCTTTTGTGTCTAAAAAAGCATTGTCTTGTCTAAATTTTAGTCGAAGAGAAAAGAAATTGTCCGGAGCAAATTCTCATTTGAAATGAGCAAGGAAAGGAGGAAAATAAATAGAGAGGATTCATTTACTTTGGAGAAGGCTTTAAGGTATCATGTATGGATGTAATTTTTAAAAAACTAATCATATTTCATGAATCCAACCCACTAAGTATTTTATGCCGCAACATGGTAATTTTTATGCATTAAAAGCTAGATTTTGCTCTGGGTATTGCAAAAAATACCTCCATTTCTATGCACAAGTGAGCACATACACATATGTGGCCACATAGATCGTATATTACAACACAATCTACTAGTTTTATGCAGTCTTTAAGTCTGAGTGTATAACATATTCGAATATGGATAGGGATATGATACAAGTCAGATTTATGAATCCATACTTTGTAAAAATAGGACACAATTTCTTAGGATACGTTGATTTTTTATTGTTTACACACGCATACATATATAGATTACACACGTGTATGTATAGATTACAATCCTATAGATTACACAGACGCGTGTATATAGATTTATTCAAACATCTTCATTATTGTTTTGCATATATCCCAATGAAAATCATGGCAAACAAATAGGTAGGATTTTATCTAAATCTTATGGATAGTGTGTGAAATAACAAAAAATCACCATTTTAACAAATTTAAACTAATATTACAAATAATTTCTAAGTATTGATGCCTAGATTGTTGGTATCTTAGCCAATAATATATGTTTAATGCATCTAGAATAAAATATAAATTTTCGGACATGCCAAAAAGATTTAATGAATATTCTTGGCGAATATCAAAGAATCCGACTTGGATACGTAACCGGTAAGATCCCAATATGGATACATCATCTTGATGACGTATCTGCGCAACATCGTGTGTAAGGATCATATTCATCTAGCCTTACTTCTATCAAAATTGAAGAATGATCAGTGAAAAAAATGATAGATTTACTATAGGTTATTATGTTTACTCAATGAATGAAATGGTTAAATTAATTATCAAATGTTTGGCAACATCAACGGGAAGAAATATTAGGAGTAAAATACAAAATATGAACTTGAAATATAATAAAGAACTTTCAGAATCGTTTGTGTTATTTGAAGAATCTACTTTTTGTTGTAAGGGGAGAAAAACATATTATGAAATAGCCAAGCAGATAGATTAGTTATGCAAAGGATGCATTATCATTCAATGGTCTAACTAATAAATTCCACTCCACATCATGCATATTGGTTTGTTTGAGATCAATGGAATATCTATGGTGGAAAAACAAGAAAATGTAAACATGATGTTGAAGCTCTTGAGAACGAATAATTAAATAAATAGATTTTTTCTTAAAATATAGAAACGCAAAACATTTTACAAATGTTCAATATTATTACAACGAAAATGCAAAACTGAAAATATTTAGGTAAGAATATCAAGCTTCACATTTGATTATTTGTCGAAGAATCTTTAAATATTTTGAAAATAACTTCACATTTGACTTTTCAGGTTTTAAAATTTATTAAAACTTGAAAAGATAAAGTTTTGGTTTTATTTAAGTTTCTTCAAAAAATCTATTAAAAATAGAAGTATGGGTATACTTTCTCTACATGCCCCGTTTTCTTCATAGCATAACACATGCTTTGATTTTAAACATATTTGCTTCTGTTATATTCTTATCCCTATTGAACAAAGCATAGGCATGCCACTATGCTAAAGAGCGTAACATAGCATGCAACTTCTCTACTCAAATGGTTCATGAACTTACATTAATACATAATTGATTACTATACAATAATAATATGGCCAAAGAAAACTAGAAATGACGTTAAATATATAATTAACCATATTCGTTGGTTAGAGTATATGTCAATTACCAACAAAGTTTTCCCAAACTTCCATCCTAATAAAGTTGGAAATGAAGAAATGCAAAAAATTTCCATTTTCGCTATTCTTTGGTTCGGATCGTCAGATGGTTTCTAATAGGTAGGTTAATTGCTTTGTCTGTATCTGGCATTCTCATTTTGGAACCTAGAACGGACATATTCATATTTTTTTTATGAATGGTATCATATTTATTGAAAGGGCACTACGAGTGCGGGCTGCTTGGCACGTTCATTGAACTGAGCAACCTCAGATGCATGCATCTGTGTTTCATTATTCAGTCCGAAGGAATTCTCATTTATGGGTGAATTTATTTTGCCAACTAATATATGGGTTCTATATACTCTAAGCACAATTGTTTTCCATGAAAAACTTGAAGCTTTCTAAGGTGCCAAGTGATCGTTTAAATATAATAAGAAAATTCTTGTTGAACGCTGTCCGGTGCATTCTATCCCTTTTAGTTTCCTTTCTATTCCTTTTGTTTAATTATTTTGAAGTTTATATTTTTTGCATCAAATACGCAGCAATTTCTAATCATCTTTTGTTGCTAGAACAATGAATGGTTTTTTCTTAATCTACCTCACATTTCTTTTTAACCATGTATTTATGGAAATTACTGTCTTGTGCAGGAACTCTGCTAGTGCGATTGATTATCTCAATAACCTGCCGAACTTACACAAGTGTGCAGGTATTTTTTATTCCTGACTTCCCATTTCTTATCAACTACAAGCTTAAGCCCTAATTCATATTTTTTGCTATTCTTTGGTTCGGAACTTCGGATCATCGGATGGTTTCTGCTACGTAGATTAATTGCCTTGTCTTTATGTGGCATTCTCATTTTGGAACCTAGAACAGACACATGCCAACTTTTTTTTATATTTGAATAGTATCATATTTATTGAAAGGGCACTACAAGTGCGGGCTGCTTGACACGTTCATTGAACTGAGCAACCTCAGATGCATGCATCTGTGTTTCATTATTCAGCCCGAAAGAATTCTCATTTATGGGTGAATGTATTTTGCCAACTAATATATGGGTGCTATATACTCTAAGCACAATTGTTTTACATGAAAAGCTTGAAGCTTTCTAAGTAGGTTTGAAAACTTTTTGTTTATCCATTTAACACCCACACATATGAAGAACATCGAGTCTGATGATCAAAGTGCTAATAAGTTAGGTTATAGCTGCTATGATAACCTTCTTGATGATGGTCTTTACTCGTTTCTTTTTCCCTTATTGAAGTGATGGTTTTTTTTCAAGGGAATTATTTTTGCTCCTTGAGCATATATGACAAACAAATCTTTCCCTTGGGAATGGCTTCCACAGTGTTGATCCTAAATTAGGACGTGTACATGATTTTGCATGGTGGTTCTTAGTTTAGAATTGTGTCTGCTTAAAGCTGAAATCTTTACAAATGGGGTTCCAAGTGTTGCTCTTTTTAGCGATAATATGGAGAAGCACACAAGTATCTAAAATTGTGGTTAAACTTGTATTGATAACCAATTCATTTCAGCCAAATTCATGAATGGATGAGCTTGTCTAAGTTCTTTTAAAGGCTACAACATGAGAAAGTGTTGATGAGCCAAGGTGTCAAGTGATCGTTTAAATATAATAAGAAAATTCCCGTTGAACGCTGTCTGGTGCATTATAATCCTTTTAGTTTCCTTTCTTTTCCTTTTGTTTAATTATTTTTGAAGTTTATATTTTTTGCATCAAATACACAGCAATTTCCAATCATCTTTTGGTGTTAGAACAATGAATGTTGTTTTTTGAATCGACCTCACATTTCTTTTTAACCATATATTTATGGAAATTACTGTCTTGTGCAGGAACTCTGCTAGTGTGATTGACTATCTCAATAACCTGCCGAACTTGCACAAGTGTGCCGGTATTTTTTATTCCTGACTTCCCATATCTTATCAACTACAAGCTTAAGCCCTAATTCATAATTAAATCAGTAAAACATAAACTGTTGCGGTAAACTGACCGTGCGCGCACACACACACGCATACACACACACATATATAAATGCATGCCATCTCCTTGGGCCACAATTCGATTTTCAATTTGATCCACTTGGCAAAAATGGAAAACTAGAAAAAAGTGAAGAAAACAGCAATTGAAAACTTTTATCCATAAAGCTGATCGAACTCTTGGGTGTGTTTGGTTGCTTATGATTTTTAACTCTGTTTCAACTTCATATTGGAGCAACAAGCACTTGAAACAAAACATGTGTTTCTGAACCATAGTGTAGTTGGAACTACATAGAACTCTTACTACACCCATCCAAACAATTGTTTACCACACCTTAAGTTGCATGTGTGCCACACTAGTTACGGGTAAAGGATCTGGATTTCAAGTTTGGCTTAAATTATGGGCTTGGGAAGAAGTTTCGAATAGATTGGTGAGTTGACACAAATAAATAATAATCAAGCAAAAAGGGCCTCCTCTTCATGAACGATTGTCTTGTTCTTCCCTAACCTCTACCTGTGAGCTTCCTGCGATAAATTTTATGAAATTCATTCTAATGAGTGGGAAATTCAACTGTTCTTGGCAAAAACAAAAAGATTTAGTGCAAGCAGTGGAATATACATCTGGCATGCTTAAGTTCAACTTTCTTTTATACAAGTATAGGATCCTGAAATTGGTGGAATATATTTGGACCCAAAATTATCCTGTAGATGCTTTTCTGCTTGTACAAGTATAGTATTCTCGTATGTGATGAACATTTGATAAGACTTATTGGTTGAAAACTGAGCGAGCACTTCCATTAACCGCTCTAATACACCCTCAAAATGCTATATGCCAAATGCTCGCTATACTAACAGTTTTTTCTGCAGAAACTTTACCACAAACTTATGTCATATAAAAAGCATTCTAGCAAAGTTAAAGACTGTTAAATATTAACACTATTTAGTTTCAGTGTTACCGACCTTAGCTCAGTTGGGAGAGTGAGGAATATATATGCCAAGGGTATAGTTGCCCAATGGCAATTCCTTGGTCGCTGGTTCAAATCCAGCAGGTCGGGTACACATCATTTTGAATATATAGTTTAAATGAACAGCCATTGATGAATCACACTTATTCAGTACGTGCAACCTATGTTAAATTAAGCTTAAAGAAATCATATTTATTCAGTAGGCTCCGTCATTATAAGATATTAACTGTGAACTTAATTATTTCGATTGCATATTCCCTTGATGCACGATATATGTGAAGGGTGAAAATGGTATGTATCTATTCTCTTCATGCTTTAAAAGCTTAATTGCCTTCATCGCCATCAGATATAGTCTCCACGCCAATTTTGTTTAGAATGCAGTTGAGTGGTGTCCTAGACTGAAAAAGAAGAGAGTTTGGACTTTGGTTAACGGACTAGGATTACAGATTGGGAACTTCATGTTATGGGTTAGGAGATTGGTTAAAGACTTATATCTGTTATATGCCATATACAATTTATTTTTGGAGAAAGCATGTCTAATCGAGTTGATCCAAGCTAATAGGTTCATTATATACTAGTGTTTTGCACGTGAGATGCACGTTACATATTAAGTGCAATTTATTAAAAAAGATTTGTGGAGTTAGTTATTGGAAGAGAGGTGTGGGGTTAGTTGCAGTTACAATTTGGGCTTTGATTTTTTATATTTTTTTAACGAATTTCTCTTGCAAATTAGATAGTCTAAGCTCCAAATCAATTTCAAAATCGGAGAGCCCCTTCCTTTTGAACTATAATAGAGATAAATGAACTAAATTTGAACGAGATGGTAATCCAAACACAAGCTGGCTCCATTCAGTGTATCACTATTTTAGGGTGTATTCGCTCATGGTGTAAACGTAATCTCATAGTTTCAAGTCCCCCCCCCCCCCTCCTTTCATTCAATGCTCCCAACCAACATCTAATTGAAGCTGTTCGTTTTAACATTCAATATAGTTGATAAAAAACAATAATTTTTTCTCTTAGCTTGGGGAATTCAGTATCTAGATGGTCCATCTTGTAGTCAGCACTTCCTAGAGTCATGGTTGAATAATAGTATGGCTTAATTCCAAAAAACTGCCAAATTCTTTGGCTTGGTGAGAAACCTCCAAATACTCTCAAAACTATGAGAAACTACCACAAAAATTTTAAAATATGGCAGTTTCTTGTAATTATGGTAGTTTTTGCTAGTTTCTCGTTACTGAGCCAAAGTATTTGGTAGTTTTTTGGAATTAAGCCTAAATGCCTAATAATATTATAAATTTCACTTGTAAACTGAGAAGAATTAGGCAACTGATAAGAAACCTCTTCAATCTCTCCTTTCTCCTAAATTAAAATCCCATCTCAAATTATAAAACTGATAGAACTCATTTAGAAAGTCGACAAGCCCTTCAATCCTCCCTCTTCCCTTCAAAGATTTAAAATCCATTGAAGTTCGGTTTACATCCTCTTAAAAGTTGGAAATTCCTTCATTCTCTATTCTTGTCTTGATATGGGGGAGAAATTTTTTTCTGAATTTTAAACATTTTTAATACCAATGCATGAGCCGAGAACTTAATTTTGCCCTGCTCTTTATGGAAAAAGGAGAAGGGGAGGGGAGGGGGGGGGGGATTTGGGAATGGATGAGAGAGATAAGGCGGCGTGTCTTGTTAGTTATCCGACGGCACCAGATGTATCTGACAGTGAGAAAACGAAAATTTTATCAGTATCAGTGTTTATTTATAAGTGCAGCCTTGGCGACCAACAAATCAGGCCCTAGCGGCTTGCACAAGGGGGGCTTTGTAAAAGGTATGATTATGCATTTTGGTATGTTTTGCATATTAGTTGCCTCACTCGTCTAGATGCAGCAAAGAGTGGATATTTTTCAGTTGGATTGGTGTGAGCTGACAAATTTTCAATGCTGGAGGTTGGCCATCCGGCGTAGGAGAATGTTGATTGATCACCGGGTCTTGCAAATTTCTAAATTGTATTTGTTGTGTATTTGTTTATAGTATATTAATATGCATTTGTTTGTCGAGTTTCATGTCATTGACAGCGGTATGAACGGAATAAGCAAATGATGACAAAGATAGGTGCCTGGTATGATTGTTATGAGAAATTTGCAATGTGCATTGTTGGAGGGGCGGCAAAAATAGCGAATATTTCTCAAAAGAAATACAAAACAAACTGCATGTGCATTGCTTCCCGCTCGATTTGTTTGAATTCATTCGGTTACTTGTAATTGTACTTGATGAAGACTACTTGTAATTGTACTTGATGAAGACCTATATTCAATTTATGTCATTTTGTTGATGTAATTGAGTTTATTATATATCTTAAAAGTCCTGCCACACTGTGAATTGAATTTTACAAGTATCTTTTATTGCAATATTGCTCTGGATGAAGATTAGTATCATTTCATTCTCACTTCTTGTATATTACAAAATTGCTATGTACCTAGATCAATATTTTTCATTCTCATAACCTTCAGACTAGAAGGGCTCCTAGATATCAGGATGCAGAAAGTGTTGGAGATTTTTTTTGGATATAATAAAGAAAATTATGCATCGCTTCCAACATAATGTATTGCTGAGTGCATCAGTTTAAGTTGGCACTAGCTCAGCCAGTACACTCTTTTGTAGGCAATGGAAAAGAAAATTATTGTACAGTTGCTGAGAAGATGAAGATTTTGATTCGACAGCTAAAAGTTTTAACTTGAATCAAACTTTTTTGAACAAGAGACGCAACAGAACAAAGAACCAGTTATGGTATTCGTTACAACATCAACCAATTTACAGTCTTCCTTAGAATACTCTATTGCACAAAAACAAATTAACTTGCATTTTACATGGGCAAAGGCAAACATGCATATTTTTACAAATCAATTCGGTTCATGGTACTTAAATAAATAAATTGCGCTCCCTTGGCAACCATTTGATTGTAGCCATCAATATAAACCGTAGGCAAATAGCTATACAGACCACGTAGCTTTCAAGAAAAGACTGTACCATTACTTTCAAGCAACTTTCCTACAATCCACAAAACTTCCAGGGTTTATAGTAATGTTTTTCGTGCAGTTGTCTGTCTTGTAGATTCCAACAAGTCGATCCGCATGTTCAAACATGATATTTCTCAAGCTGCAGGAAAAACGGTTGATAATCAAAATGCATCCTCTAAAGATGAACAAGCAATATCCAGAGCACGAGCATACCTTATGATTATAAACTGAGCATCTCTTCTGCGATCTTTCACATAATGGCCCACAATCGACACGTTTTTAAAATCCAAATGGCATCAAAACAAGTTAAGGTCAGAAAAGACTCATAGCAACGGTGTTGGTGAACGATTAGTTTAGTACCTAGGGCGGCATCTATCCCATCCATAACATACAGCGGAGTAGGCTTGTAGTGATGCAGAGCAAATACAAGTGCTAACGAGCTGAGCGTCTGCGTGAGGGAGATTACATTTCAATCATGTAATACACATTCAACATAATTCTCGTAAAGGCTGCAGCAGCTAATGAAAAGTAAAGTTGTGACAATCAAATTAATACTACACTTTTTAGCCCAGTGCAAGTTTTGCGATCGATAGCATCATTTATTAATTCTAATGTTCTCCACTTAGCTGAGATGTGATAATCGAGTCTAGGGGAGATAGGCGCACGGCTCTCTATTGCAAACAAGCTTCAACTGCTATATGAAATATGGATAAATATGATTACCTTTTCCCCACCAGATAGATTAGCAATGTTCTTCCAGCTTTTCTTCGTGGTCGGACACTAAAAACCACACCTTCTGAGAAAGGGTCCAAAGAATCAACAAGTTCTAGTTCTGCATCCCCTCCTAGAGTTATCATCTGCGATGCCGATTGGAACTTTTTGTGTTAACATCAGCTCATCGACAACAAGAATTTTCGATGATTCATGCTAAAAGTTCTACTAGGTTAGTGCCAAGCAGTTTTCGAAGCAATCCATAAAGCAAGGTAGTCTTCTACTTGCCTGATACATCTCCTTCAACTTTAGGGATATAACATTAAATCCTGCCATGAACTCATCCAACCTGAAATCCCATTCAACCGATTCTTTAAAAGTACTTGCATTCAAGAAATGTATAAATCATAGCATAAATGTTGCGACTTGCTTGCCTTTTCTTTCTCAATCCGTCATAGTGTTTTTTCAGATCATCACGTTCTTGTGTAGCAGCATTCAGCTCTTCCACACGTTCATCATACTTCCGATATCTGTGTTAAGCAAAATAAGCAAGTTCGGGCAGACAGAAAGGACATAAAAATACTTGACAACAATAGCACATACTCAGCAATCGAGTCTAAGTTTGGATTCATGTCTTTCAACTGTGCTTCTAGAAATGCCACCATTTCCATCACCCATTTCATGTCGCAAGAGTCATTTAATGCCGCATCACATAGTGTTGACTGAAGTTTTTCAGGATCAACTGCATCTTTTTGTATTCTGGAGCCATATGCTGTTAGAGAGAGATAAAGGAGGGACTGACTTATGTTGCAGATTATTTAAACTTACTGATCCATGTGCTTCACAATATTCATCTGTATTTCATCAAGTCTTTTCTTGAATGCCTTCACCTTCATTTCCCATTCTTTTAAAAGCTTCTTAGTATCTTGTAGCTTATACTCCACATCAACCTGTGATTTTCACAAACAATGGCATATGTAAAGAGGGCGGGGGGGATCAGATATACCTATGGCTGCAAGGAAAAATTTATATTAGATTACCTCAGAAGCCCGCAACTCTTCCATGGTTTTCTTTAGCTTGTTGTACCCCGCCTTTGTTTCGTCCAGTACTATCTTATGCTTATCAATGAGCTGCAAGAGACAATTTTCTTTCCACGAATGAGCAGTTCATACACATAGAATAAGATTAAATAATAGATGTCTGCCTCTTGAGTTTTGTTGTAGTTTTCGTGAACTGCGAAAGCCTTTTGTTCAACCTCTTTGTGAACACTTGCCATATTCTCCTGGTCTCAAACTACTTTTTCTTTCTCTACTTTAGATTCCTCAATGCCTTTAGTTAACTTCTTTACCGTTTTCTCCCCGGAATCTATCTTAACTTTGTGACGGTTTATATCAGTACTAGTTTTATCAATATCCTGGCAAGATGCTTGGAAATGTTAGCCAGGGACATATCATGACATTAAGGAGAGTTCCAGATCTGTATACTTACAGCTTGCATCTTTGCGACCTTTAATTTTTGATTTTTCAGTTATTTACCGCCTGCATTTTCTATTTTCTTCTGAAGATCAGAGGCCTACAAAGTGCATAAAGTAGCACATGATAAGCAGCATTTTCCACAATTGTACAAGAATCTACGTAGTCAGCGGCAGCAGCAACACCTACAGGTAAAAATAAAATTTGGATTGAAGATTTAAATATATTTCTAGTCAAATATCAAAGATTGAGATTTAAAATAAAACTTGATCTATGACATAACTTACTCTCTTTAAGTTTTGCAGAGCATCTAGAGAGCTTCTCTAGTTCCTTTTCCTCGGCATGTATGATACTGTCCAGCTCCTTTAGTCTGTCAAGCTCGTCCTTCTCTGGTTTCAATGCATCCTTCAGAGAATCAAGCTGCTTTTCTACATACGTGTGTTGTGTGTTCAGACTATCAATCTGTTAAAAAATGAAATGTTAATAACAAATGATACCTTCACCCACAGTATCAGATACATTAATCAAACAGATCGCTAGTGGTAGCTATAAAACAGTTCTGGGCACATGCTCTGCATGTGCTAAGAAACCAAACTGAAGTGACTAAAGTTTAGAAAATTGTAACTTAATCTTAATCTTATAATTCTATTGTTCTTATATACCAAAATCATAATAATAATAGCAAATTCCTACAAACTCTTACTAGTGTAATGTTATAAATATTGAAAATATCTGTAAGGAAGAAAAATAAACTTAATCCTTTTTTGTAGAGAATGCCTTTTGCCATCTACAAAGATGTCCACATGGAGTTTAAAGGCACGTGTATATAGATAAATTGGAACTCCAAAATTGGACAAATCCTCAATAGTTATGATGGAGATAACCTCTTTCTGACATTTCGCTAATTTCATCTCCAAATGAGCTTCAGCTTTTACAGTAGTCTGATAACACCTTGTAGCATCGCAAATTTTTTTACACAAGTAGTCGAGCTGCTCCACCAGTTGAGCAAGCTCTTTCTCAGCATTTGTAACAGCTTCTCCAGAAATGCTTGTCCTGATTGATGTACCCATCTTACCACCATGTGGCTTTGTTTCCTCCACCACTCATTGTTCCAGACTTTTCAAAAAGTGCTCCTTCTAGGGTCACCACACGACGGAATTCTCTGTCCTCAACATATGCAATTTTAGTAGCCTAAGAACACAAATTACGAACGACAACTATTAGTCTAAAGGTAAAATATGAGCATATTCTCAACTATTTTTCTTGAATTAGTAAGGGTCATATATTAAGAGCACTAGCCTAAAGACGAAAGAAAATGCTTAATTAACATTTAGAGGTGGTGCAATTATAGAAAACAAGCAATATCTCTCATAGATTTAGACATAAAATTAAGAAAAACTGATTACTTTTCACCAGATATTCCTTCCACCGCGGGTTGGAATAGATACACCAAAAAGGGTACTTGGGGACATTATGCGTACATGATATTCACTCATCTACCATCACAATTAATTCTTGGATATGAAATTTGAGATGGTGTATAGATCACCCATTCATTTTGGTTTTTTGGCCTGCATTGTGCCTGAGAGAAAATTGTCATCACCTTATAGAAAATTCATCACCACCCTTATGTTTAGACTTGTAAGTTTATGAAAATTTTGGAGGTTGATCATTGATTGTGCAATCTTAAATTGTATTGCCAGTAACATAGGTTTGACTATTCACTAATCGTCCTTTCATGTTCTACACGGCTATGCCAGACCTCTCGTTTGCTGTGCTGATTCTTTCTTCAGGAAAAAAAATTAGGGCGCCATATCAGTGCTACAGCGACCGACGATGAAAAAGGTAGGCCAACCTCTAGGTGGAGCTCTCTTGGAAAAGAGTTGCGTTCCACGGACAGTGATGTGGTATTAATCATATGTAGTACCACAAAATGTAATATGATAGTTATGTATAAAGTGTGTTAATGGTTGCAGCTGATGTGTTACTATGACATAATCATAATTTTTCAAAGTACAATTCAAAATACTGCGAAAAACTGAAAATGGATTTCAACAAAGTGACAAACAGTTTAACATAATAACTCGAAAGGTTAACCTGATCAAGGTCCTTTGCTACAACCGTATTCCCAAGTGCAGCAAAAAAGGCTAGCTTCAACCTTTCATCCTTCACGGTTATGAGATCGAAAAGGCATGGAACTCCTTCAGGTGTTTTCACTTTCTCCTTCAATTTACGTAAATGCTCTACTTGTTTTTCCTGCATCGGGGGGAAGAATTCTTCATATAAACAATAGATAAGAAGTCGGATAGTAAAATATGCATACATATTCACTTTTTTTTGTTTCTAGTATAATATTTGTGTATTTACTTGCTAGTTAAATGATATATATTTCTATCTATATTACATACTACAATTGGTGTTCACTTCACAAGCTTCACACGAGGATTCCAGGTTTCCAAAATAAAAGCGCAGCGTTCTAATAATCAAGTGTTCTTTGGTCATACTTGTTGGCTATGGTGCCCTTAAGTCAATTATTGAATCGCAGGCACGCAATTGCGATGACTGAGAGAGGACCTATACGGATAGAACAGTCTTATTCAAAATGATAGTATACTATCTGATTTGTCTTTATCATCATGGTACATACTTTATGTGGTATTACAGATCACTATTACATGTTGCTAGAGCTCATAGGATCTTGCTTAACTACCAGCATTATGATGGCGATCATATACATGGGAGCTATGTGGTCTATAAGCACATCCTTAAATGTCCCTAGTCGTGGGAGTATCGAGACTGGGCATCGATACTTCAGAGTAAATTTGTGTATACTTATCGAGACCCCGACAAGAGGCGGTGGCCATGTCTCACAAGCCATTGATGTTAGTTTGTTCACCTAAAATGTGCTCATTGGGTTATGAGTACACTGGACGGACTAGCCGAGAACCCGCAGTTGGTACTATACCTATAGTCAGATAGCAGTTACCAGGTGACACGTGTACAGATTAGTCTGTCGATCTAAGATCGTCATTTATCTCGTGTGAGTTCCGACCGTACTTTGATTACTATCCTACCACGGCTTAAAGGAGTCGTGCAAACAGATTTTAGTTAGATACAGTCCCGATCCACATGGGGGCAGTGAGCGGATTGTCGGGGATTCTTCTCTCCCGGTATTGGGGGTTGATGTCGCACGGTGCAAGGGTGACCATCACCAGAAATCCTTGGCCAAGATAGTCGAGAATTACTGATTTGGATCAGTAGTTTCTCAGTTGGTGATGAGCTTCATACTGACACGAAATGTCGCGTTATTAGGGGTCTGACTTTATCCACCCCCTAGACTCGATATGCGATACTCTTAGACGAACAGACCAGACTGGACGGATATTGTCACGGACAGGCTCAGTAGGGGTTCGGATAAGTTTGCTCGTCGGCCTTCCTTTCGCTCAATACCTGGGTACACGTTACGTACAGCTAATGCCGCTGATGTGCTTGTGATTAAACCCACTGTCAGCGTAATTGACGAGTGTTTAGAGTCCCACACAAAGAGTTTCCCTGTTTCGGACGAAACGATGTAGAGTCCGTATGGTTTTACGGCAGGGTTCGATCATATACGTTCATTTGTGCACGTATCATGATTCGGACAGATAATACTAGTGGGCTTTGGTTTAAGCCGGATTCTAGTATTGGATTGATGGATTGTTTTCGTCTCATTGTATTTGTATTTTGTCGGAATACAGATACAAGTATGTATATACGGATGGGGGGTATTCTTGTAATTTATTACAAGGTGCTTCTAGAAGATATCACCTCATTTAGTTTTAACCATTTAGGATTAAATGGTTAATGAGGTGGAGAGGATGAGGTGTTGTTTGCATTTATTGTGACATGGCTCAATTGGTGACTCATGGGGTGACTCATGAGTTACTATTCTAGCATGTTTGATATTTGTGTTTGGGTTGTGAGATATTTTGGAGACTTGAGATATTTTAGAGACTTGAGATATTTTTTTTGGATGCTTCATAATTGCCCACAACACTTAGCCATTTTTCTTGAGTTGCCTCACACTCTCATCCTCAAACTTCTTCTTCTACCTCCACCCTTCAAGTCTCATGTGTTGAGAAACCTAGAGTGTTTGGAGATAAATTAATCCATCATTAAATTCTACATTCTCTAGACTATCTAGTTTAGCGAACTAGGTATCCTAGTTACCTCGGATATGAGGTTGGAGCTCGAAATACAAATTCTCGGATGGATCATCTTCGATGGAGGGTGACCGGAGATCAAGCTTGATCATGGAGGCCTCTAGGAGTTTGGGATGATGGTTAAAGATCGAAGAACACAGATCATTCGGTATAACCTTTCTAAACTCCTATATATAGTT
This sequence comes from Agapanthus africanus, assembly GCA_030015575.1. Taxonomy (NCBI): domain Eukaryota; kingdom Viridiplantae; phylum Streptophyta; class Magnoliopsida; order Asparagales; family Amaryllidaceae; genus Agapanthus; species Agapanthus africanus. Next base: position 17,511,435 of record JASDDO010000026.1, on the reverse strand, counting down.
TGCTAGCTTAGGGTTAATGGTCGATCCGTAGCATCAGGTTGTTCTAGCGTCAGTTTTATAAAAAAATTGTTCCGCAATTGGCCATTAATAGCCAGGGCGCTGGCATAACCTAACATGGTATCAGAGACAACCCAAAAACCCTATGCTAGCAGTTTAAACAATGTTTGAAAATGAAACTAAAAAAACTCCGAAACAATGCCAACAATCTTGAAGTTTCTGTCAATTTTCAAATTGTCTTCTAAATTTTCTTAAACAATTGCAGAAGACTACTCTTGTGACTACTAGAACACACACTAAAAACGAGACACAGACTCCATCATACGGCCGGCGAGACCGGCCAAAAACCCGACGTCGCCGGTTTTGTGAAGGAATTGGGTCTTGGGGTTTTGTCTGTGTTCTGGGTTCTTGAATATTGGTATTTTGGTATTGTTTGATTTTTCCCAGATTGCATATTGTGTTATCTTTAGTTTGGGGGCAATACGGAGTATTTTGAAGTCGCTATTTTTAACACTGTTTAAAAGTTTTCAGTACACGCATTACTATCCACGACAGTGAATGTCATTAGAACGGTACAACACATCTAATTGCTATATGTTCTTTTAGACGGGATTGCGAACATGACATTCATGTTGATATTCTGTGTTGTGCTGAGGTTGTGGTTGGATCGTCGTAGTGGATAGCCAGTGGTGGAATAATAGTTGTACAGTTCAGATTCATTTATACATTTGATATTGCGGGACGAGCGTCCGACATGTGGACTGCTGTCTCTGCCAGTTTGTATATTATTTGTTTGGGGCACGACCGGATTGAGATCGATATCACCCTTGTACATATATTTTTCTTTTCTGTACTAGAATTATCCTGCGGCGGAGTGCACGAATAGCCGAGTTCTAGAGGGAAAGGGCCCGCATCTCATGGCGTTGAGACGGAGGGGGCCTTACTTTAGAATTGACGGGCTATTCGCCGCACTCGTAGGGGTATAGGTTGACCCACGGAGGGTGCTCAAGTTACCGTATTCCGTGAAATGATGGGTGGCCCATTCACTTTATTGATTGGGGTTGCCTCATTTCTGGGATTGGCGGGTAACTTGCCGCGTCCGTAGGGGTCCAGGGTTTTCATTGCACAGGCTATCCATACGACAGGGAATGTCGGGTCTCATTTGCGGCTCATGTCACGCCCCGCTTCCCAGTGTACGGCGAAGGGGACGCGACGAGGCCGCTACGTATTTACTTTGAAGTAAATACATTAAAAGTGTATATAAGCAATATAAAAATGCACAAGGGACAAAGACAGTAGATATAACTGAACAACAACTTTATTTATTAACATTATTTTGTACAATGCATGGAAAAATAAATACAACTGAATGAAAGCAATGCCTAAACATAGGCATAACAGAAATGAAAAGTACTAAAATAGAAATGTGTACAATGAAGCTAGAGCTCTGGGTCGTAGGTAAGCTGATACAAGTCCTCACTAGTAGGCTCGATCTCCTGGGTGTCCAGATCACCTGACAACATTCCAAAGAAGAAAGAGAAGGAATGTCGTTAGCGAACAATCGCCCGGTAAGTCCTAAAGATAAGGGGAAGTAGAAAAGACAGAGAGTAAGAGAAAGAGTGTAGCTTTTAAAGTTGTATTATATTGTTATACTGTTGTATTCAGTGTTAACGCTGTTGTTTGTAGCTTGGTACAGAAGAATGCCAGTGTATACGAGAAGAGTCTCTATATGCCAGAGACTAGAGGCACGTGTAGTACAAGGAACCGTTTATGCTACGGTACAACAGCAACGGAATATAGGTTAGGTGTATTAAATTTTACAGTCTCGTGCCACTTCTAACACTTTCCGTACCAATGTACCCCTTAAACCCCTCGATGTCTTGTATTGTATTATTTGTGTTGTATTGTAAATTGTATTGTCTTGTATATATGGACGACTTGCCGAAACCATGATATCAGTAAATGGATGTAACTGGAGAATCATGTAAATGGAAGTATATCCATGGTTCGGTTCAGTCAATACAGATTAAATAGATTGAATATAAGTATTCATGTTGAATTGTAGATTGTAGATTATACTTGAATCATATTCAAATCAGATTATTAAAAGAGAATCGGTCCGAGTCAGAACAATTAGAAAAGAAATTGAAGTCCTGATTGTTTTGATATTATCGGTAACCGCTGCACATGGGCGGAAGGATTTATGTCTTTTTTAAAGATGATTACCGTGTTGATAACACCGTTGTTAAGTTATCTACCTTAAATAGGCAAGCACCCACTTCTCCGGCTCCATGAGGCTTAAGAGATTGGTCCCGCTTAAACCTATATTTACTAGGGTCTTTAGGGTAATTTATAAAACTTGAGGGGGTTTTATGTAAAAATACTTTTGTATAATTTTCAAAATACACCCCAAGTATTTAATTATCGTTTTTAGAGTTTTTCATAGTTTTAGATTTTATATTTGTGACATTTCTAGTGAATAAACCTATTTTTCATAATGCGTTGTATTTATTTGTAATATTGAATTTGTATGGATTTCATGGTATTTTAATGTAAAGTGATCCTTGTGATTTTTAGAAAAAGTTAGAATATTTATATTATCACAAAATAGATATTTTAATGATACATATATATATTTATATAAAAATAATTTTAATATATATTATATTTCTAGAAATCTCATTTTTTAAAGATATTCGTATTTTAAATCTTCGAGACCGAATGCTCCTTACGAAGGTTTGAATCTCGCATTACTAAGCCAAGAGATGTGCGATAATCCGCACCATCCCAGTCGGGTTCCCCAAAATGGGTTGTAGCGGCGCTTTGCAAAAATTTATAAAAATATGAATTCTTATAGAAAACGGTTTTAATAGTTAGTGGTATTTATATGTAAAGTTTCGTTTTCCCGTATTCTATATTCCCGAAAGGTATTGTGCTATGTTGCATATGAGTGTGTGAGGAGATAGGTCGTTACCTCATGATCTACTTAAAAGTATAGCAAGATTTTGATGTTTTAAATGTCGGAATTAAACCACATGGTATTTTAGTGAAAAAAATACGATAACAATTGAAATAGAAATCCTTTTGATATGGAACTTGTTCAATATGACTTGTTAATGTTTAATAGTCAACATGTAAGGGTTTAGTATGATTGTATTTAAGAAAAAGTGAGATTTTTAGGAAGAACCGAATCGGACATCGGATTAACTCCGATTCCGTCGGTATTTAGAAATACGTGTTTTTAGAAAAGAATAAAGAAGAGGGAGGTGGGACTTACGGGTTTAGAGATTAGAAGAGAGGAAGAGGGAACGGTAGGAGGCGCCGGTGCGTCGTTTCGTCGCCGGGAGCTCCTAGGATTGTCGTCGGAATTTCGCCGAAGCTTTCGCCTTTTGCTAATTCAATTGCACACTAAAATTCTAGGGATTTTCTTGAGAGTTTTGATCAGAATTTTGGAGTGAGGGGTGTGTGTCTAGGGGTTGTATTTATAGGGTAAGGCTGGGGTTTAGGGTAGGTAAAAGGGTGTAAAGAAAAAATGTATTAAATTGTAATAAAATGTATTAAAATGAAGTAATTAGGGTTTTAAAGGGTCTCTGGAACCGATCCAAGGAAATAAAGTATGCAGGAGTGATGGAGAGGTGAAGAGGCACGACTTTTGTGTTGACGGCTCGGCGGTCCGGCCGGCAGCGGCGGGCCGAGTCGACTGGGTCGCCGGCCCGAGTCGGGTCGGGGCTCGCCGCCACGTGTCCCTCGTCACTTGGTGTAGCCCCTAGATCAGTTTGTTTTACATGTGTGGTGGGGTTTTTACGAGTTATGCACGTGTAGGCTCTTGGACTTCTAAAAATTCAAAAGAAAACAATATTAAAAATAATGTGGGGATGAAATTTGAACTCTGGTGGCTTGGTTCAGCAGTGCAAGGTCTTACCAATGAGCTACAAGCTCCTTCTTGCTATTAAAAAGCAAAACAAACTTATAACTTGTGCTCAGGCAAAAGTACCCCTTTCTGTATGTTTTTGAAAAATTTGTACAGAAAGTTGTACAAAAAGTTTGGGGTTGTTACAGCTCAAATGAAACCCGAGGCTCCAGGCTTATCCACCATTCTGTGTTGCTTGCTGAGATTCTGCGATGTTGCTTATATATTATGCCTGGGACGAATGATATATATTTATATATATACTAGTAGATATTTTATATGTTTTGCACCCGCACTAGTCCAACCCCCGCTCTGTCGTTAGTTAAGTAACCTAACGGGTGATGACGGAGCCCAATGGCTAATGCGGATGGCATATACATACATTTCATTTTCGTTTTTTTATTTGGTGCGATATGTTTAATTGATGAGACTGCATTCATTCTGATTAATACAAGGAAAACAAACATATATTTGATGTTGTTGGAACCAAGTTTTAAAAAAAATTGATATTATGGACGTTTCCTTTTGCTTTACACAGTGGTATTCGGTTATGAATATCTAGCACATCATTCGACGAGGCAAGAGCCGAAATCCCTTCATAGGAAGTGACCTCTTGGGCGAAAGTTTGCGTCAGTATAATAACTTCACTATAGTCGATTCTTTTGCTTTGCATCGTGGTATTCAGTTTGGAATATCCTGTACCTCATTCGACAAGAAAAGAGCCAAGATCTCTTCATCGGAAGTGGCCTCTTTAACAAAAGTTTTCGCCACTATATATTTGTAAAACCAGTTGGATTTCTTCAACGATATCAAGTTCATTACATTAAAGGTTTTTGCCTAAAACTAGTCGTAGCTCTCCGTCGTTTCGGACAAGAAGCACATAGTATTCGTGCAGTATTTGTTGGCCAAAGTCAAGGCATCGGTGTGCTGCTTATCCGTAGCATAGATAGATACATTGGTTTAGAACAGTCGTATCACTTTGTTGGCCAAAGTCAAAGGGGTATGCGGGTGGGTCTAAATCAATCAGGATAATGACGGGTAGAACTTGACTTGCGTGTTATGATTTGTTGGCCAAAGTTAAGGTCATAAGCGCTTGGGGTAAAAATCACATCGGGAGTTTCAAACATACAGGAAACTTGCCAGGCATGCGCATACCTTCTGGAGTGTGGTGACTTGAGTGGATTCTATTACGTTATCATGCGATGATAGTTGGATCTCGATTCCTACTTATGGGTAGGTGTTACTTCTCGAGTAATTTTAGATGATTCCGACTAATTCTCATTTTAGGGTTTGAAGAAGAATTCGAGGAAACGGTACCATTCTGATCTCGATTAGAGTACACGCTGAGTGTTTCTTTTCTCTCTCTTTGGCAGCGACCGTGGCCCGACCCTAAACTAAAACTCATGAACCAAGTTAACCGAACCTTCTTAAAACATTTTGGCTTTTGGATTGTCATTTAGTCGCATATATCATTGCCACTTCTACATCACCCTTGCATTTCTCCAGAAACTTCGTATCACTACGAAAATCCATATAGCTTGGATATTCCATTGTATAGTTACATACGAACTCGAAAGAACTTGTTCCGGTTCTAGGATGGATTCTGGTTCAGAAGAAATTGAATGGGATTATTCTGTTGTCTTTTCCCTTTACCTTCTCTCAGGTTGCGAGAGCTCCTAGGATTAGGAGAGTACACATATTGTGCTTATTGGATAGTTTTTTCCCAAACCTTAGACTGGTGCCGAAAGATGGGGAAGAAAGAAAACCAATTAGCTTAAGTGTGGTGTACAGAAGGTAATAAGTAAAGATATATAAAGGGACTAGAGTAAGGGCAAAAGAAATTGCGACTGCTGTCAGTCACGACAAAACCGCGTATACCCTTGCCACTCCTACTTCACCTTTGGTTTTCTTCAGAACACTTCGTATCACTACAAAGATCTATATTACTTGGATATGCCATCGTATAGTTACATACGAATTCGAAGGAACTTGTTCTAGTTCGAGAATGGACTCTGGTTCAAGAGAAATAGAATAAGGATTATTCAGTTGTCCTTTCCCTTTACCTTCTCTCAGGTTGCGAGAGGTTCTAGGATTAGGAGAGTACACCTATTACGCTTATTGGATAGTCTTCTTCCAAATCTTAGAGTGGTGCCGAAGGATAGGGAAGGAAGAAAACCAATTAGCATAAGTGTGGTGTACAGAGGGTAAGAAGTAAAGACATATAAATAGATTGGAGTGAGGGCAAGGAAGTATACGGTTACTGTCATGAATCAGGTTAGTGGAAAAGGCATTACTAGGAATACCGGGCTACCCCTTCGAAATATCTTCATGTTTCAGTTTTACTGTGCAGTGTTAATTGAAAACTGTTTTCCCAATTTGATTCTGACTCCAAGTATGTATTTACCAGATTTGATTTACATTTGTATGGCATTACGGATGATGAGTGGGAGTAAGATATTGGAAATTGGATGATTAGATCCTCATCATATCAGAATTCTTTGTAATTGGTGACATTTGAGGAAATCGTCTGGGTTTTGCCTGACGGCAAATATTTGGTTTTGAATATCCATCGTTATGCACCAATTTCAAACTAATATATCTGTACGTTTATTTTATAAAGTGAGATATAACTTTTTGAAATTATGTCTATAACATTTACTTATATCAGTTGATGGTTGGTAAGAAGCATTGAACAACGGTGTAATTCTTCTTAACCATGGTATATTTTTCAACCTACGACGCACATGGTTTGAATTGTTAGACTCAGTGGACTTATACAAAGTATTGTATGTTGTCTGATGTCCGTTAGGATAAAGGGGTTGGTATTCGGACTATATTCTATTTACTCATGACTTCTCCAGTTCTAGACAAGTATTTCGTTGAAATACAAGGTCCAGATATTGAGAAGATATAGGTATAAGAATAAAGTAGAAAACCATATGTTGCAAGACAAAGGGTTGGTACTCGTACTATATTCTCTTTACTTTTGACTTCTCTAGTTTTAGACAATTATTTCGTTGAAATACAGGATCCAAGTTTTGAGAAGTTATATGTATAAGAATAAAGTAGAGAACCATTTGTTGCAAGTATCAGGATTCTTCAAGATAATCGAAAATGTAGATATTTGTGTTTGATATTCCGTTGTAAGTAATAGTTTTGAGAATTTGCTTCTCTTTCAAGTTACTCATACGAGGATGTATTCCTGGATGAGTAATGCTGTATGGCCTCCTTCCATTTAGTTGATATGCACTGGAAACAACTGCATGTTTTTTGAATCTGGTTCCAATTAAATTAGTGTATTTGTTTCTATATTGGATATATATAATGGATTCATATCTTAACGATGTTAAGGTATATGGAGTTGTCCGGCTGATGCTTAAAACTAGAATCTGGACAAACTCTAGGTACGTTCCAGTAATGGCAGTTTGTGGGTTATCCCGCACTTTGACAAGGGTTAACATTCTACCATCTGGAAGATCAATAGTTATATTGTTCTTGACTCGCCACCAGTTTTCGTAAAATGGATTCTTTTCAGAAAACATAAGTGAGAGTATGGTAGAACTGGAAGTGATTCCAGAACCACAAACGATTACTGAAAATACAGAAGAATCTAATGATTCAAATGGATTTGACATTCCATTAGCCACTCCGCAGATTTGGTGAGTAACCTCAGACACCCGAGAGGTACTTCGGCCTCCTCAAAGACGGTGACGGGTAGATTTATGATTACCTAAACTTACCACTATTGCTGTTCTAGACTATGAGGTCTAGCAGGAGGATGAGTATAACGCCGTTCTAAATTAGCTTTAGAAGTGCACGTGTATATGACTCTGTCGGAAGGTTGTTGTAGTCGGTGGGAGCAGCGGAAGCATAGTGGGCAAGTAGCTTATGTCTATTTATAGATTAAAGCAAGTATAGCGGAGATAAATCATCTATTTTTGATATGACAGTCATAGAGTTTGACTTCATCAGAATAAAAGATGGATCTAGTAAGAAGGTAGTAGAGAGCGATATCCTGGTATTTGGATGACATGCATTTAATAGGAAGAGATCTTCCTACACCATGATCGGTTATACTGTGGTTGTCACAAGGTGGTTTCTTCAAATAGAATATGGATATTGTTAGTTATATGTATGTCCTAGAGGCCATTGCTATACATAGGATGTATATTGTAGTGGATGCTGGGACATATATAGGGAGGACTTTCTTGCTCAACATGATAGTATGCTATCTGGTTGATCTTTACCTTAACGTGTACACTGATTGTCTCTCTGTTACATGTTGGTAAAGCCCTTAGGATGTGTACTTGACTACCTGGACTATGATGCGGATCATACTAGTGGGGACATGGTAGTCCATAAGTACATCCTTCAAGGTCCCTAGTCGAGGGTGTATCGAAACGGGGCATCGATACACCAGAGTAGACTAGCGTATACCTTCTCGACCCATACAGATGGGCGATGGATGATCCCATATCCATTGGTGTTTGACATCAGAGATGATGTACGGGTGCTCAGTAGAGACTGGGTACACTGGATGGACTCGCCGAGAACTCCCAGATGGTATTATACCTTACGTCAGATGGCAGTTCTCTGGTGACACTGGTACAGAGTAGTCTGTTGACCCGAGATCGTCATAGAGTCTTATGTGGTTCCCACTGTGCTTTGATTTCCACCTTACCACGTCCAAGAGGGCGTGCAAAACGGTGGTTTTTGGGTACAGTCCCGAATCACATGGAGGCAATGAGCGATAGGAGGGGATTCGTTTCTCCCGGTATAGGGAGTTGATGTTAGGCTGTGTTCGATTGGCTATAACCGGAAATCCCTGGCCAGGGTTGCTGAGATTTACTGGTAAGTGTTACCAGTAGTTTCTCGAACTGTTATAGACCTCGTATCGACACACTTATCGAGCTATTGGGGTCTGACGTTTACCACCCCTAAGCAAGATATGCGACATATCAGACGACGAGACCGGACTGTACGGTAAGTGTTACTGGTTGGATTCACAGGAGTGTGAGCGGGCTTGCTCGTCGATCTTCTGATCGCTCAATACCCGGGTGGCCGTTACGTTTAGCAGACCGCTTGCGGCTTGTGGGTGTTTGATATGATCATCATCTGCTGCCGGCGTATTGACGAGTCTTTAGAGTCCTACACAGAGGTTTCCTGGCTCAAGTGAAACAAAATAGGAGCGCATATGAGATATGTGCGGGACCGAGAATAATGCGTGTATGTGATACCGTATTTCATTCTCGCGATGAATATATCGATTGGTTGTATGCGATATAACCTAGTTATCGAATCAAGGGTTGATTCGATAAGCCGATACATTGGATATTAGTCGGTTGTATGCGATATGACCGGATCGTCTGATATGTCGCATATCTTGCCTAGGGGTGGTAAACGTCAGACCCCAATAGCTCGATAAGTCGTGTCGATATGAGGTCTATAACAGTTCGAGAAACTACTGGTAACACTTACCAGTAAATCTCAGCGACCCTGGCCAGGGATTTCCGGTTATAGCCAATCGAACACAGCGCAACATCAACTCCCTATACCGGGAGAGACGAATCCCCTCCTATCGCTCATTGCCTCCATGTGATTCGGGACTGTACCCAAAAACCACCGTTTTGCACGCCCTCTTGGACGTGGTAAGGTGGAAATCAAAGCACAGTGGGAACCACACAAGACTCTATGACGATCTCGGGTCAACAGACTACTCTGTACCAGTGTCACCAGAGAACCGCCATCTGACGTAAGGTATAATACCATCTGGGAGTTCTCGGCGAGTCCGTCCAGTGTACCCAGTCTCTACTGAGCACCCGTATATCATCTCTGATGTCAAACACCAATGGATATGGGATCATCCATCGCCCATCTGTATGGGTCGAGAAGGTATACGCTAGTCTACTCTGGTGTATCGATGCCCCGTCTCGATACACCCTCGACTAGGGACCTTGAAGGATGTACTTATGGACTACCATGTCCCCACTAGTATGATCCGCATCATAGTCCAGGTAGTCAAGTACACATCCTAAGGGCTTTACCAACATGTAACAGAGAGACAATCAGTGTACACGTTAAGGTAAAGATCAACCAGATAGCATACTATCATGTCGAGCAAGAAAGTCCTCCCTATATATGTCCCAGCATCCACTACAATATACATCCTATGTATAGCAATGGCCTCTAAGGCATACATATAACTAACAATCTCCCACTTGCACTAGGGCCATCTGACAGCAGTGGTTGTAGTATCTCATACTCAACCATCCCATTAGAATCTCTCTCTGGGAATAGGCCTTTGTGAGTGGATCCGCCGTGCTATCTTCTGAGTCTGCTCTCCTAACCTCGATCCCTTAGAGATCAACCATCTCCATGATCAGGTGATACTGCCTTAGATTATGTTTGGATCACTGATGGGACATGCGTTCCTTGGCATAAGCCAGAACTCCATTGTCTCACAATGGTAGGAACGTAGTTTATCTCATGAACCATTATACATCCAAACAACCTCTTTGGTAGCATCTTAAGTAGTGATGTATCCAGCCTTTATCGTCTAGTATGTCACGGTATCTAGCTTGGAACTCTTCCAACATACCGTCCCTTTACTGAGGGTAAAGACAATGCCTGTGACTGACTTTCAGTCGTCTTTATCACCCTGGAACCCTCCCAGTGATTCTCCCCAGGATCAACTGATACCATCTCACTACAACTCGTGAGTATCCTAACATCCACTTAGATCTATCTCATAGATCCAAAATCCAGGATTTAGTAGGTATCACTTTGATCCTATGTGGGGAATCATTGTGATAAGCGGAGATTGATCGAGCGTAGCATAGGAAACTTCTTCCCTATCAAGAGTATGTCATCCACGTACTCTACGAGGATCGTCACCATACTCCTTACTACCTTTTTGTTTATACAAGGTTCATCTACCATTTTGATGATGTCAAACTCTTTGACTACTTCATCAAAACAAACGTTCCATCTCCGCGATGCCTGCTTTATCCTATAAAGCATCTTGCACACGTTTCCGCTGCTCCCACTGTCTACGAGGCCCTCTGGCTGTGTACTTATAGACGCTCTCTTCTAAAACATCATTTAGAAAAGCAGTCATGACACCCAACCACCAGATATCGTAGTCATGGTATGTAGCCGTGACAAGTAGGATCTGGATGGACTTAAGCATAGCTACTTGAAAAAGTTTCATCATTATCCGCACCTGGTCAATGATGCAAACTTTTAACAAGTCTAGCTTTGAAAGTCTCAACTTTTCCATGTACACCAAGTAATCTTCTCAAGATATACTTGCTCCTGATGGGGATTTAACCCTTCAGATATCGCAACTAAAGTCCATACTTTGTTGGTGTATAAGGATTCCATCTCAGATCGCTAAGCATCCAGCCATTCTTACAGAGTCTTACTCCTGATGGCCAGCTCGAAGGTAGTTGGATCATCATCTCATGATGCAATCCTCGCTCCCACTGTCATAGAGAAACAGAAGTATCTCTCAGGTGAGTGAGGAACCCTACTAGATCGGCGGAGAGGCTGAGGTTCGTTGGTAACTATTGAATGCCGCGGTTCTACCAAATCATCTGCTGTAGTTTGTATAGCCGAAACATTTCCAGTTCTACATAACAGACCTTGCCTCGAGCTTGTCCAGATTTTGCTTTTAGACATAGGCCGGACAACCCCAAATCTTAACCAATTTAAGATATGGGCTCTTCCCATACCATATCACATATGAAGCGGTAGGCAACTGATTTGATTGGAACCCTATTCAATAGGTATGCATCTTCTCAAGTGCATAACTCCCAAAAGGAAAATAGGAAACTCAGTAGTACTCATCATAGAGCACACCATATCGAATAGGGTGTGATTGCTCCGTCCCGATATACCATCGTGCTATGGTGTATTCGGAGGAGTAATGCTGAGAGAGAATCTCATTCTCCATTAGAATAGTCCAGGAATTCCATGCACAAGTATTCTCCTCCTCGATCACATCAAAGGACACTATACTTATACCCGTATTTTGGTTATCTACTTCTAACTTATATTCTGTGAATATCTCAAAAGATTCGGACTTGTGTTTCAACAGGAACATATGTCTGAATCTTGAGAGATCATTAGAGAATATAATGAAGTACAAAGAACCGGTCTTGGCATGTGTAGACATGGGACCTACATACATCAATATGTATCATCCCAAGAGTTTACTAACTCTTTCTCTGTTTCCAGTAAACGGAGCTATGGTCATCTTATCTTTGTGACATGACTGGCAAGTTTCACAAGATGTAAATTCAAACTGATTTAAATATGCATCTTTATGTAACTTGGCTAGTCGAGTCGTATTGATATGACCTAGTCTACAATACCTCAATAAGGATTCGTTCATTTCTGAACTCTTCCTCTTGTGTGTGTTCTATATACTAAGAACCGTAGTTTGATTTAGAACATCAATGCTTTTAGATAACGTGCCTGAACCAATCAACTTTTGATATAGGAAATGTTCAAAACATTATCCAACAATACAAAATTTTATCATTTCTTTACTAAATAAAGAGATTGATATGATTTTGTATATCAGGTTCGGTATCTAATAACATTCATTCAGAATTAATGTATTGGTAATACAGGGTGACAGTGACCAACAGACTTGGCTGCAACTCTTGCCCCGTTTTCTGCCTCATGAAACTTTTCACCCGTTCTCTGTTTTTTTACCCTTTTGTAGCCCTATGTAACAGATTACATATATGGGATCCTGATCCGGTATCATATACCCAGGATGCAGAGGATACTGAGAAACAGTTCTTTGTAATGAACACACCCGAAGATGATGCATCAACATGCACTCTCTTCGTTTGGGCGGCACGGGAATTCTGGTAATCCCCAATTTCCTGCTCTGTCTTATAACAATTATAAGTTGGAGCGGGACCAACGTTCCTCAGCTCAGTATAACAAGCGGGTTCGGTCAATAATCCGTATTATTATCTTGATTAAGGCGTGATATGGTCGCTACCTGGAGAGAGAAGAAAACACTCAGCGTGCGCTCTTGCAAGAATAGATTGGTTATTATTTTATCTAATCAGAATGGCTCCCACTGCTTTTTATCAAATCTTCCTTCAAACCCTAAAAGGAAAGACTAGCCGGGATTAATTACACGCTACAAGTTCGTCAATCTTTCAGCCAGGCCAGTGTCGGTACTTTGAGGGAGGTCCCCCGTGCTTTCGCACGAACCTAATTAATGTAAACCTCGTTTTCCCAGAGGCGTAACCTCGTTGACACCTTTCTAGATACCTACTTGATCGGCTAATTGTAATGTGTAAAACTCTCCCAGGAGTAACAATTACTCGCAGCGGGTATCGGGATCCAACTATCTCATAGAAGGTATGCAATCTCATTGCAAATTTCAACACTTGAAATTCCCGATAATTTTGCCCCTAGCAACCTATGACCTTGACGGAGGTCAACAAACCATAGGCTACTAGTCAAGTTCAACCCGTCATTTCTTGATCGAATTAAACCCACCCGCACGACCCTTGACGGAGGTCAACAAGGCCGCACGACTACCCTAATCCAATCTGCATCATATGCATAAACAGATAAATACTAGTTAGCTACCGCACACTACGCCTTGACGGATGTCAACAAACGTAGCACGAATACTAAATAGGACTTATCTGAAATGACGGAGAGCTACGACAGGTTTTTCTGAAAACCTATTGCGTAATGAACTTGATATCGTTGTAGGATCGAATGAATTTTGAAATGGAGTGTTTTTGAGGCTTTTCTAGTTTTGCTAAAGGAGTCACTCCCGGTGAAGGGATCGTCGGTCCTTTCCTCGTCGAATGAGGTGCGGGATATATCATATATATCACTGTGCAAAGCAAAAACTCTTAAAAGCAATCAAAAGACAAACCGAGTGTGTAGCATCTGCCAGTTATTGCTAAAGGAGTCACTCCCGGTGAAGGGATCTCGGTCCTTTCCTTATCGAATAAGGTGCAGGATATATCATATATACCGCTGTGCAAAGCAAGAACTGTAGCTATCTGTTTTATTTTTGAAATTCGATTCTACAACATCTTTAGGTTTCTTTTATTTCATTAATCTCATTAATGAAGTCCCATCATTTAAATTACCTAAACATCACAAATAAATACGACGTACACTTATGCCATCCGCATTCGCCTCCTATGTCCCCTCGTGCACCGTTAGGTTAGGTAACTAACGGCAGAGCGGGGCAGGGCTAGTGCGGGTGCAAAACATAAGTAACATCTATATAATATATCATATATACTATATACAGTATCTATCACAGAACTTCACATGATCACATCACAGATATCGCAGCAGAAGAATATCATATGAAATATTGGATATACTAGGACGTCCGTGTTTTCAATACGAGCCGGTATAAAACACGGATTCCACGGTCGTGATGAATAGCCAAACCCACACCCCTAGATCCCTACGAGAGCGGCAAGCAACCCTACCAATTCTAGAGTTAGGAGACCCGGCCTCGACTCCTCGAGTTGGTCTCCTACTGGACTCCAGAACCCGGTTACTTGTGCTCCCCTCCTTGGGTCTATCCTAATGCGGAAAAGTAAATAATATACAAAGGGTGACATCTTCCGCAACCTGGAAGTGCCCCAATAAAAGAATATTACATACAAGTTTTTACATGAATGAAAATGAAAAAACACTCATCTCACATAAAAACCCCCGGCTATTCAAACACGACGATCCAATATAACATATCCAGCAACACATAACATCACATGTCATCAACGTAAGTAAATATGCGCATCCCAATTGTCGTTGACATATAGCAACGAAACCGGCGATATCACATATTACACTTACGGTCACAGAAAAGAAAGTGTAAAACTATAACAGTTGGAATCCGCAACCCCTTTAGACATCGCATGCCTAATCAAATGAAATACTTAGACATCGCATGCCTAACAATTATAAACTCCGCATTTTAGTCTTATTATCGAAAACACTTTTCAATATCAAGTCGGGCAATTCAACAAGATTCCCGGCATTCTGATCGAATGCTCGTCGCAAACTTTAGTAGGCGGCTGCATCCCCGATACCGTCGACGAAGTGCACCAAGGCGGAACACCGCTACCGCGAGCACCCGAACGGATGCTTTCGGCGACGGGGTTCTCCTACAGTCACTTGGTCGGGGCTATGGGATGGGGCTGTCTATTAAGTTTACCCGACGAGTATCCGCGTACACTACGTGATTGCGACGGACTTTTGATCACATCAAAATTCCGTGGCAACCGATCAAGTGAGACTAAACTGCTATGTTTATAACATTCATATTAGTTATCTCATAACTACTTGTGAATTCCAATTATTGTATCACATTCCGGATAAATAGAAAATGTTAAACTTTCCGATTGAACAATCGAACACCCAAGTTTTCCCGAAACAGATCAACACATGAAACAAGTTTAAAAACATCCACTTCGTGTCTCAGTACCAACGGTCCAGCCGTAGAAGGGTCAAGCCAACGCCTCACATGTGGCACGCCGTACTGCCCCAAACCCTAAGGTTCAAAGGGCAGTTCAAGACGGTCACATAATCGAGTTAAGGTTTGTTGTCTTCTAGAGGGACCATCACGTTACTTGCACTACTTAGAACGTCTTTAAACCACGGAAAAATCCAACACTTGGAAATTTCCCGGCAGGGGAAAATTTGGGTATTTATATCCGGTCGAACTTTTTAACATATTCAAAAAAATACCCGGAAAGCCACATAGACAAAGTCTGATAATCCGATCCGAATAATCGAATCCCCAAAACAACCCCAGAAAATTCAACTCTTGAATAAATATTAAAAATTCCTATAAAACTCGGCACCAGAAAAGAGTAATTACTGTGCAAAAATTACAGGCAACTCCCTTCATTTGGCCGCGGAACCGCCGCAGAAGCCATGCTTCTGCCGCGGTTCCGCCGCACTATAAACATATCATGGGTAAATTTTTGTATCGTAATTCTTAAAATTCCCTGCTGAATTTTTTAAGCATTTTTAATCTGGAAAAAACCCAGTTTTTGAAAAAAGTCTAGAGAGCGTGAAATTTTAGGGTTTCGGGTTCGTTCGGGTTTCAAACTTCGTCTACGCATCGCCTAAGGCTCTAGCTAGGCTCTGATACCACTGTAGGGTTCCTAGGCACTCTGATACGGTCTCACAAGGCATCAGATATAATATCAGGGATTATGATGACTAGATCTATGGTTTTAGATCTAGATTTGGGAAGTGTTCCAATTTGGGTATTTTGACATTATTCTAAAAATGTTTTAGAATGGACGGCTTCTGGCGTACTGGTGTATCCGCAGATGATAGAGTCAACCTTTCTAAAGAGATGTCTTTTAAACTAATGAGAAGAGGGATTTGCATGATTGGCATATCACTTGCTTAGACAATTGAGTCAATCATGAGATGTCAAGTACAACACCAGATATTGCTTTTGCACTGGCTGCAATAAGCATATATATTAATCCAATCCTGAAGAAACATTTGAAAGCAGTCATAAACATAAGTGGATGTTCTTGGTATATGGTAACGACAGCCTCCTTCGGAAGACGGTTATCATTTCAGACTTCCAAGATGATCTGGATGACGAAGTGGCTGTCTGAGTTATAGTTTTTCCTCTTTTGAGGGACAGTATGTTGGACAGGTGGTCCAAGCGGATACTGTGGAAGGCATGGCGCATGATACTAATTAAATTCAGTGGATGATACAGTCTAAGAAGTTTGTTTGATTTGGAGTTTATTTATGAACTGAGTCCCATCAGATATCCAGACAAATTCTAAGACATGTATTGCTCATTTCGGGAGATAGTCTTTCTCCGCGAAGTTAAGATATAGAGAGATATAGAAAGAAACATTGGAGCGGATTCACTTATTAAGGTTATTTCTCGAACACAATAGTTTCACAAACGAGTTTTGCGAAACTGGTTAGTAGAGAAGTTGGGTGTTCGGTATCACACGAGCTGTGAGTATGTGACACCGCAATAATTAGCCTTAAGTGCAATTGGGAGATGTTGGTTATAGTTTCCTCAAGTCAATTATTGAATAGCAGGCATGCGATTGCGATGATTGAAGGAGAACCTATACGGATAGAACAGTCTTACTCAAAATGATAGCATACTATTTGATTTGTCTTTATCATCATGTACAAGCTTTATATGGTATTACAGATCACTATTACATGTTGATAGAGAATTCTTGCTTGACTACCAGTATTATGATGGCGATCATATACGTGGAAGCTAGATGGTCTATAAACACATCCTTAAATGTCCCTAGTCGTGGAAGTATCGAGACTGGATATCGATACTCCAGAGTAGACTAGTGTATACTTATTGAGACCCGACAAAGGACGGTGATCAGGTCTCACAAGCCATTGGTGTTAGTTTGTTCATCTAAGATAGTATACATGTGCTCATGGGTTATGAGTACACTGGATGGACTTGTCGGGAACCTGCTAATTGATACTATACATATTGTCAGATAGCAGTTCTCAGGTGACATGTGTACAGGTTAGTTTGTCGACCTGAGATCATCATTTGTCTCGTGTGAGTTCCCACTGTATTTTGATTACTACCCTACCACGGCTCAAAGGAGTCGTGCAAACGGGTTTTAGTTGGGTATAGTCCCGAGCCACATTGAGGCAGTGAGCGGATCGTCAGGGATTCGTCTCTTCCGGTATTGGGGGTTGATGTCGCACAGTGCACGGGTGGCCATCACCAGAAATCCTTGGCTAAGGTAGTCGAGAATTACTGATTTGGATCAGTAGTTTCTCAGTTGGTGATGAGCTTCATACCGACACGAAATGTCGCGTTATTGGGGGTCTGACTTTATCCACCCACTAGACTCGATATGCGATACTCTTAGACGAACAGACCGGACTGGACGAATATTGTCACGGACAGGCTCAGTAGAGGTTTGGATGAGTTTACTCGCCGGCCTTCCTTTCACTCACAACCTGGGTAGCCATTACGTACAGCTAGTGCCGCTGACGTGCTTGTGGTTAAACTCACTGCCAGCGTATTAACGAGTTTTTAGAGTCCCACACAGAGGGCTTCACTGCTTCGGGCGAAACAATGTAGAGGTTGTATGGTTTTATGGCAGGGTTCGATCATATACGTGCATTTGTGCATGTATCATGATTCGGACGGATAATATTAGTGGGCTTTGGTTTAAGCCGGATTCTAGTATTGGATTGATGGATTATTTTCGTCTCATTGTATTCGTATTTTGTCGGAATACGGATACGGATATGTATATACGGATGAAGGGTATTCTTGTAATTTATTACAATGTGCTTCTAGAAGATACCACCTCATTTAGTTTTAGCCATTTAGAATTAAATGGTTAATGAGGTGGAGAGGATGAGGTGTTGTTTGCATTTATCGTGACATGGCTCAATTGGTGACTCATGAGGTGACTCATGAGTTACTATTCTAGCATACTTGATATTTGTGTTTGGGTTGTGAGATATTTTGAAAACTTAAGATATTTTGGAGACTTGAGATATTTTTTTGGATGCTTCATAATTGTTCACAACACTTAGCCATTTTTCTTGAGTTGCCTCACACTCTCATCCTCAAGCTTCTTCTTCTACCTCCACCCTTCAAGTCTCATGTGTTGAGAAACCTAAAGTGTTTGGAGACAAATTAATCCATCATTAGATTCTACATCCTCTAGGCTATCTAGTTTAGAGAACTAGATACCCTAGTTATCTCGACTATGAGATTGAAGCTCGAAATACAAATCCTCAGATGAATCATCTTCGATGGAAGGAGACCGAAGATCAAGCTTGATCATGGAGGGCTCTAGGAGTTTGGGATGATGGTTAAAGACCGAAGGACACGGATCATTCGGTATAATCTTTCTAAACTCCTATATATAGTTTGCTAACTTAGGGTTAATGGTCGATCCGTAGCATCGGATTGTTCTGAGCCAGTTTTATAAAAATTTTGTTCCGCAATCGACCACGGTTTGATAGCCAGGACGCTGGCATAACCCAACAATACTGGCAGAATCATCAACATAAAAGTTAGTGTTTATGACCATCTCATTTGTTTATCTCATTTTTCACATTCCAGTCTATTATGTATTAAGTTGTAACAACTTATAAGCTCGCTGCTCGTGAGTCGACCATTTAACAGTTTCCTATGTTATTGGTAGTACTATGCTTTAAAATCTTCAAAATATATCAGATGTCTACAATACACATTGCATTTCCCATATCGCTTTTGTCAAAGTATGGACAAAAAGACTAAATGTAAATAAGAAAGCACTAAAGTTACTAACTAGCTAAAAATATGGCAAGGCTGGAATATTAACTAAACCAAAAATTATGTACCAGAATCATGAATGTTCCAATACCAAGGCTCTTTCTCCGTAGTAACTCAACACATGCTTGTGCAGCAGCTGTTATCTCAACCACAATATAATCAAGGCCTGAACATGCAGTGGATATGGCAACATCATACTTTGCTGCAACAATGGAGACTTTATCAGCAAAAAATTCCTTTTCGCTTGTTCTTTGCACAAAACTATAGCTATAGCTATAAAGGGGAATTCTGAACTTCAAATAATAAGAAAAAACTTATAGGTAAACTAATAATTACTACTGGACTTCAAGCAGCTATACAATAAATAATTTCACGTCTCATCCAAAAAGTAATAGTGAACAGTAGAATATTTTAGTTAAAGGCTTCTAAAATTATATAATAAATGCACCAGTTAGCCATTGGACTTAGAGCATGGAGGGCAGTCACAACATCTCATCTCAATGCCATCTCAGATGCGATACATTTAAAGATTAAAAACAATGCGATAGTATAGGTAAGGATATATTACGTAAGACAGGTTAAGCTTACTATCTATTGCACCCAGATCCCCCAGACGACCATAAATTCCTCCTATTTCCTTTGATTCCTTAGCTTGCAAAATTGCTTTAAGAACAGATCCCTGGCTTTTCTCTGATTCCAGAACCGATCTGATCTCTGTAACTTTCTGCCTGGCTGCTTGCTCAAAAGGAATAAGTGATTCTTGGTTCTTTATGAATTCCTGAAATACATTTACTCCTATCAATAACAATTGCATCACCAGTATAGAGAATGAGTGAATTTTAGTTTGGCATAATGGTTACCTGTTCCAATTTACGAGCTTCAGATGCTTCAAGCTTGTTTTTCTTGATTCTAGTTTGAACAGCATTTGTATGTGCATTCTTTTCTTTAATTTTCTCCGCTATGCCATCCATCTGGCGTTGTGCATCCTCAATGGCTTTGCAGCCAGCATCATGCTGAAACAGAATGAGATCCTCCAATAAGAGCTCAGAACAGCTAAAGAATGGGCTTTAACATAACCTATGTCCCAAATTTGGGTTGGCTGAATGAATCTTTTTTCTCTCTCCATTGATACTACTGAGGGCCATATATCCTCAACTAGAATCCACCTCTTCCCACCTTTTCTTTGAGAAGCTTGCTCTCTGAACGTGCAACATCAAGCTTTCCTTTATGTTCAATCAGTTGGTTTTCCCAGGGTTCTAACTCTGCGCGTACTTCCATGAGCTCAGAACGATGCCTCTCAGTTTCATCTGTAATCCATCCAACCAAAAGAGAAGTTGTACTCTCAGGAACAGTCGCTAAAGTTGGAACAAAGTTTGATTCTATAAGGGGTGAAAGTATTAGAAAGTAAAACGAACAATTCCATTAAAAACTAGCTCAGTTAGGATGTGGCTTCAAATTTGGACTTAATGCACAATACACGGCACGTGATACAAACTGTTTGCAGCATTAAATGAATGGGAAAGATATTAGTTTCTCGCTTCACAATTGTTTGCTTGTCCAAAAGAGTAAACAGCAAAGATTCAGGAATATGAAATGGATAAAAATAAGAAACAAACTGATACTTCCTAAGTCACCGACTCACGCGTTTCATTCAGCTCATTCTAAAAAGGTTGCATGTCCACCATCTTAAATACTTAAACTTTTAATCAACCCAAATAATTGCCTCGAGCATAGCCTCATCCACAATCAAATTCAACCACAGCCAAGAGGCTCCAACAGTCTTCTAACTTCGAAAATTTACATGTGCACACACGCATCATGTTAATCGCAGTGGACTACTAGCGGTACTAATAACAACAGCAATAATAATCCATGCAGGATTGATGTTGAGATAGATAATTTAAGCTTGCACAAGGCTATTGCTCAGAAATCCGTCTTTGAAAGTTAATATATGTATTGATGATCTCCAATCCCACCCACTGCCCTAGAAGAGGAAGCAATTTGATTCCGTTCTAATTAGAGAGCATGACAAAAAAAATAGCACTACATGCCCATATCCCGAACTTTTGGGGCCAGCTACATGTAAACTTTCTTCTGTTCAGCTCTGTACACACTTATTCAGTAAATGTGAATTCACACACTAGTAAAATGCACATATAACTTGCATTGCTACTCAGGTCAAGATAAAATTGACTCTAAGG
Organism: Agapanthus africanus; assembly: GCA_030015575.1. Classification (NCBI taxonomy): domain Eukaryota; kingdom Viridiplantae; phylum Streptophyta; class Magnoliopsida; order Asparagales; family Amaryllidaceae; genus Agapanthus; species Agapanthus africanus. Next base: position 17,490,011 of record JASDDO010000026.1, on the reverse strand, counting down.
ATGAACGGCAAAGCTGAAGAAAAACTCAGATCTTCATTATCCAACTGCATGCGAAAGGCTGAAGTGTTGGTGCTCATACACAACACAAACTTAAAAACAAGCATAGCACACAACTATGGTTAACATAAGATCATGTTAAGCAGTGGTTTCTACAGTTAAAAGTGATGAATTTAATTTCTTGCATTTGACAGGATAACCTTTAGAGCGCTCTTAATTTCTTCTAAGACTTTTTCTTCATCAAGAAGGAGCTTTTGCAGCTTAGGTATCTCTTCCTCAAGTTTTGGAATCAGATTTGATGATTCTTCGTTCTCCTTTGCAAGCTCATCAATTTTGGATAAATCCTGTAACACATACACATACACAATTCAGATGCATGTAACTCTTATTTCTGAATAAAATAAAGTGCGCCTAAGAACACCTTTTTCAATTTTATCCTGTAATTTCTTAATTTTTGGCTTCAAGTGCTTGTCGTCTTCTCTGTATTTGACTTCATGCCTCTCATACTCCTTGAATCGTTCTTTGCAAGTCCTCATCTCATTGTCAAATTCCTGAAGACATCGACAAAAACAAATACCAAAATTAAATATTATCATAAAGTGAAGAAAAAATCTTCAGCCAAACCAAAAAATATCACCATCTTGCTCACGCCTATGTGTTAATGAGAAATTACTACTGAGGCAGTGAGACTATGATGATCAACAGATAAATATTTTTCTCTCGGACAAATGGAATCAGATAGAAATAGATGATATCTCTAACTTTCCCGGCCAAGAAAAAAAAAACATAATTGCAAGGGGAATACAACTGTACCTCCTGTGTTTTCAAATGTTTGTTGTAAACACCTTCCAGTTCCTTCAATGTTTTAAGATCTTGTTCGATCTTCTCTCTGAATTTAAGAGACGAATAGTAAATGTCTAAAGTATGCGTTGTACTTATATTATTTTTAAAAGCTGACCTTTCATTTGTGAGATTTTCTTCCAATTTTGAAACATTCTCTTGCAGCTCAGCAACATGTGATATGGCGTCTTCTGAGGCCAACCTGGTTGCCTTCGCTTGCCATTTTGAAAGAGTCAATTCCTTCAGCATGTACATCTCTGCTTCGTTCTTGACACTCACTCCGCAAAGAATGTATGTATGGAAAGTTTCCAGAAAGCATCTCAAGAAAGAAAACTAGTAAGAACAAACATTTACCACTAAGCCTTCTCTCTCTTTCTCAGCAAGTTTTACCATTTGTTCTGCACCAGAACGCTTATCATTGAGGGCTTCGAGCCTACAAGTATCATTGTTTCCATCATGATAATCGGATATTTGCATTTTAAATTCTACATTATCTTGCCAATGTACATAGCTTTTAACGGTATTCTTATAAATTAGCAATTGCGGTAGATATATTTTTCCAAGATTTCAGTTTTGCTCTAGAATTTCATTGAACTGACGTTAAAACCATAAAATAACATGATCGGATATGAGAGTTCGATGAACTCACTGTTTAAAGGCTCCATCAATCTTCTCTACATACTGATTCGTTCCAATCATGTCTTCAAGATATTCTAAAAAGCCTTCGTCATGGGGCCCTTGAGCCTTTGGTTTCATTAAAGAGATCTGCTCCACTTCTCCCTGGATATCATTCATATGTTAGGGTTGTTATAACCTCAGAACAAACAATTAACTACCTAAAAGACTATAAGTTTATTGTAAAAATCAAACCTATTGGCAAACCTGAAGGATTAGAAATCGGTTGCTGTCGAGATCCACTCCTTTCCCCCTCAACTTCTTTGTGACCTCCGTGAAATTACTTCCAAGGTCTTTAATATAGTATTTAGACGAATTGTCCCGAAATGCAACTCGTGTGATAACAAAATCACTTCCTTTGACAGCTTCATAAGCGCCATCATCCTTCAACGAAAACAAACAACACATTACACCCATAAGTAAGATGTAACAATTTTATAAAAAAAACAGTATTTGATCAATTAAAATAGAGAAACACTCACAAGATCAACAATTTCTTGGAAGTGAATTGAAACTCCAGTACATTCAATGTTCTGGTGGTTGCTGGAATTATGTATCAACTCTGACACTTTATTCAAACGCGTCAATAGCATCGATTAATAGAAAACTGCGAGTTAATCATCATAACCAATCGAGAATCCCAAAATCACTGTAAAAAAACTTTAGCGTTCAGCTAATTTCACCTGTTTCGCGCTCTTTCCAAAGACGAAGAGCATCGCATCAATGCCATTGCTCTTCCCACTCCCGTTTGGACCAACAACGGTAGAAAAACTCTACAAAAATTACCAAAAAATATTCATCGGGTTACAAAATTTAGGTTTTCCGCATTAACAGCTGTACGAATCAACAGCCTGCGATCAAATACCTTGTGAAATGGGTCTATCCGCTGCTCTCCGGCGTAGGACTTGAAGTTGTGGAGCACCATCTCTTTGATGAACAGCCGCGGCTTCTTCGTCGCCGGCGCTCCGCCACCGTCGACGTCCATGGCGTCTCGATCTTGGGTTTCTGATGTCGAAGCGCCTATGGGAGGAGATCAAAGGGGAGATTTGAGATCTGAGCGATGGAGTTTGGGAGAATTTGATGATTTTTTTTAAAAAAAATTTAGGAGGGGAACTGAAAGGGTTTTGGGCGATTTTTGATAGGGAAAATGGAGGTGCTCAAAACTCTAATTGAAAATTTTTGGGCTGAAAATAGGCCGTAATTGGGCCGGTTGGGTTGAGCCTATGAATTTAAGCCCGGACAGTTAATAAATTAAACTTAAAATTATTTGAATTTTATTCAAGAACTGTAATTTCGTAATTTTATAAACTTATTGACTTATACGGCAGGGCCTGAGGTCGAACACGAAACGATACCGTTCACTCTTTGTTTCTCGTATGCCGTAAGCTCGTGAATCCTGGAGGTCGGCACCGACTGTATGAACAAGTCTCCAGACCCGTCAGAATCAGCAAGCCAACTGCATTCAGTTTCGAGTCTGCTCGGTACCAAGCCTCATGAAGACAAGGCTAGAATTCCATCCCATTCGCCTACAGATGAAAATGAAGCGACCGTGCTCGCGATCACCAAGAATCCTTCTTTGTGCAGTTCAAGCTTTCATGCTTTGGTATGTGTAATAGAATTTGGGTTTTCAAGTCCATTTTCTTGTCCGACAACAACCAACACACATGAAAGCGATTTGAAGCGCGGCTGGGCAGAAAGACATTTGGCATGAAACTCTATTACATCGGTTCATTGTTCATCCACTTCAAACACTCAAAACTTAATAAATAAGAACCGGGGTTGAGCTTCTGCATGTTCTTTTTGAGTAGTAATTTGCGTTCGATTTAGACCTGTAATTTCGTAATTCGGACAGTTTTTTCTGTTTCAATCAAACTATCTGGTCAAGCATGGCTTATATTTGTCTAAGTTGGTCGATCTATTTGGATTTGGATAGATTTCAAATGGCGGGCCCATGAATTTTGGTGAGAGGGGGCACAACATGCATCACTTGATTACGTGCACAACGGGGATTGAATCCAAAACCTATTAGCCGAAAATACCATGCACAACCACAAGAGTAACCACATCTTTATGGTTTTTTTATGAACCCAATATATATAATACACACCCATTACTGTGAATCATCCCTTCCACCGCACCAAAACTTCAAAATTTTGATGAGGGTTGAGCGAATATATTTATATTCTAACACGTCCCATCGGCCGAAACCCGGGCCTTTACGCAACGGTATTTTTAATTTAATAAACCCGTATTTAATGCATGTCCGGTAGGAATCGAACCCGGACTGCTCTGATATCATGTGAAATATCCCTTCCATCGCACCAAAACTCCGAAATTATGATAAGAGTTGAGCGAATATATTTTATATTCTAACGATCACTATACACTGCATGCACAGATTGAAAGGGCGTTTCTTTGTTTGTAAAATCTCGGAGGGCCTCATGGGCCTGAGTTCAATATGGGTCCGTCCCTAAATCAGGCTAATTGTTAGGAAAGGGTGTGGACTAGATCCATGACAGACCTAGGCCTCTCTCATTAAAGGCTCATTAAACTCAATCAAGAGAAGTATTAAATTATAATTTTTGACGGTATTTGCGAGTGCTGCCATGGTCGTGTGGCGAAGCCTTGAAGCTGAGCATAAGACATAGAGTATAGACCCCACCTTCATCAAGCCATGACCTATTAGAAGAGGGGGGATGGCAAATTACGTAAATTTTACATATATCTTTAGAATTTAAAAGACGGCATTAATAGAAAAAAATTAATGCGATGATTGCATTAACAATAAAGATCGAAAAAGATTTTAATAGAAAATCAGACGACTTCTCCTTTCTAACTAACTATATCAGATAAGCAATACTATTCTTCAAACCAAGCATGTTGGTAATTTGCTAACAAAACATGAGAAAAGATGGTTTCAAAACCATCTCATCTTATATTCCATCATCAACTTGGCAAGCTATGTAAAATTGATTGACATAGTTAGAAAAATGTTAATCATTTTTCAGCTTCAATTATACGAGTGAAATGACCCCAAGTCTATTGCATAGCAATTCGAGGTGACAGCGAAGACACAAGACCAAACAAACTCTGTTGATCACCACGGGCAAGATGTGTAGTATGATTTGTGTTTTGACATGACACCAGACTAATTTTACTCATTGGTGGTATAGAATATATCAATGTGTATGTCTCCTGTCACCATCTTCCATCCCACATCAACAAGTGTGTGTGTGTGACCGCTTTCATGTAACTTGACCTTTCTTCAACCTCTCCTCACCACTGTGAGCTGTGTGTGTTGTGTCTTGTGTGTGACTTCCAAGTCCAACAGTTTTCAGAGTCGCTTGTCAAAGGAAGTCACTGTTCTTCTTTGACAACACTGTTCAAGTCTTAGGATTGATTGATATTTTCGATCCTTATCCCAACCTCCCCGATTGGCGTGAAATTATGTGTTTAATAGTATAACCGCAACCAGAACGGTGTCGCGTGTAGCTAGACTGAGGTGAGTACGGGTCGTCCTCAGGGAAACGTTGAACCTTTTACTCTTACTTTAGATGTGTTGAGAAAGAGAGGAGGGATAAAGAATTTTATGAATGGTTTCTAGATCTACGTTAAGCAAGAATGCAAAATATATATCTAGATTATTTTAAGGATATAGATAATATAATAAGAGGGCTTGTAGGGTTCGTTAGGATTTAGTAGTGATGGACGATTAATTAAAAGTTACCATTTTTATCCTTTAATAGATTTAAAACTAGAACGACGGTGATGCGTGTAGATTAGGGTTTCTGGAGGGAAAATGAATCCCACTCTTAACCCTTATCTCGACACGGAACTCCGTTCAAATCTAGCCTTTACCAAAATAATCATTAATCTAATCTCTAATCGCGGTCGGAACTAGCAAAGAATTCCTAGCGCGCCCGATTAGAATGTTAATGATTCTTTTGATAAAGTTCATAAACTTTATAGGACTTAAAAAGGGTTTATGGATGTTCATCATCCATTAGCCTACCCTAATCCTACGAACCCTAACAAGCGGAGAATTACTCGCGCATGTTCGGAGAAGAAGATGAAAAGACAGAGAGGGAAAACATAATGTAAAATGCAAAAGAATTAAATAAAATAACTATCTTTATTAATCAACTTGAACAATCTACACTTTATTCCGTAGAAAATGATTACAAAACTAGTTGCTTCTCGATCTTTCCTAAGGAGGTAGACGAACAGTTGATGATCAGCGTGGATGCGTGAGCGTCAGGGACTTCGTGATCTCTTCGGCTTGATAAATTTTCCAAGAGGCTCTCGGTCCCTTTTTATAGTTCAAAGCCATAACCTTTTGCTTCAAAATTTGGTAACTAACTGTGTAGATTCTCCCAAAATTTTTGCAACCAATAAATCCTCCAGATGTTGGAACGATTAGCTGGACACGATTACTACTGTTTCTTGGACGGATACTCTGGCTATAACCAGGTCCCCATCGCCGAAAAGGATCAAGATAAAACCACTTTTACTTGTCCTTTCGGAACTTTTGCTTATAGACGCATGCCCTTGAGGATTTATTGGTTGCAAAAATTTTGAGAGAATCTACACAGTTAGTTACCAAATTTTGAAGCAAAAGGTTATGGCTTTGGACTATAAAAGGGACCGAGAGGCTCTTGGAAAATTTATCAAGCCGAAGAGATCACGAAGTCCCTGACGCTCACGCATCCACGCTGATCATCAACTGTTCGTCTACCTCCTTAGGAAGGATCGAGAAGCAACTAGTTTTGTAATCATTTTCTACGGAATAAAGTGTAGATTGTTCAAGTTGATTAATAAAGATAGTTATTTTATTTAATTCTTTTGCATTTTACATTATGTTTTCCCTCTCTGTCTTTTCAACTTCTTCTCCCAACATGCGCTAGTAATTCTCCGCTTGTTAGGGTTCGTAGGATTAGGGTAGACTAATGGATGATGAACATCCCTAAACCTTTTTTAAGTCCTATAAAGTTTATGAACTTTATCAAAAGAATCATTAACATCCTAATCGGGCGCGCTAGCAATTCTTTGCTAGTTCCGACCACGATTAGAGATTAGATTAATGATTGTTTTGGTAAAGGCTAGATTTGAACGGAGTTCCGTGTCGAGATAAGGGTTAAGAGTTGGATTCCTTTTCCCTCCAGAAACCCTAATCTACACGCATCACCGTCGTTCTAGTTTTAAATCTATTAATGGATAAAAATGGTAACTTTTAATTAATCGTCCATGACTACTAAATCCTAACGAACCCTACAAGCCCTCTTATTATATTATCTACATCCCTAAAATAATCTAGATCTATATTTTGCATTCTTGCTTAACGTAGATCTAGAAACCATTCATAAAATTCTTTATCCCTCCTCTCTTTCTCAACACATCTAAAGTAAGAGTAAAAGGTTCAACGTTTCCTTGAGGACGACCCGTACTCACCTCGGTCTAGCTACACGCGACACCGTTCTGATTGCGGTTATACTACTAAACACATAATTTCACACCAATCAAATGGCGCCGTTGCCGGGGATATGTGCGTAATTTTTTATTTTTACAATTTGTGTTGAATTCTTAGACGATTTATATCATTATTAACACAAAACTGCAAATTGCATATTTAACGATTTGTGCGTGAATTTTACAAGGAGATCTGGAGTAACAGAATTGAGGAAAACAGAAGACAGAGACATTCATCGAGATCCAGAGGAGCACAGAGGGCCACAGAAAAATTTTCATCAATTGAACTACCCACCACACGGCGGAACCACGGCATTAGCAAGCATCTGCGGCGGAAACGCGGCTTGACAAGGGAATCTAGGGTTCTAACTCCTATGGTAAGATTCTCAACTCCTTCTCTCTCCCCTCGAATCCAATAAAATCTATCTTCTGCAGGATTCTTTGCAAAATAGCACCGCTCAAAAATCTTTTTGCAAAAAGTTTTGTGATCGGTTTTGTTTTGCATATTTTAATACGGATTTTTAAGGGGCAAAAACCAAATCAAGATTAGGTGGGGATTTCATCACCCTTCCTAAGCCCCACAAATCACAAACCGAGCATCTGCATCAACCCTACAATAATTTAAAAAATATCTAGACCAGACTCTAAGGACTGTCGCGCTCAATAAGGACAGAGAAAGGTCATGGGTAATCTATCGTTTATCCGCATTACTTTTGTGGTGCCTAGGCAAGTGTGTCAAAGGCTAGTGGTTTTTAATTAGGCCCACTACTGTGGTTCCTTCCCACTTACCTGGTATTTATCTGGCTACAAGGGTAGTACGGAGACGGTAGAGGATTGATCCTGCGGCTTGTCCTTTGGAAGTCTAGGAGCGGTCTAGAGACTGGACCTAGGTGACCTTAGTTCTAGGGTTGCTTGTGCATTTTAGAGTGATTTGTCTTGAGTCCCACTTTTTCAAAACAAGCCAATTTTAAATCACACACACGCTGCCACTTGCACTAAACCCGCTTAGTGCATGCTCGGCTGGACACGGGATCCTAGTGCCCGTCTTGTCCGCGTTCCTGCTATCGACGCCGAAGTCGGTACTTCTTCATCTTCTTTTCCCCCACCACACACCACGATCGAGATGGACGACACTCCATCAAATTATAACACCACGCTGCCACCGCCCGAAGGTGCGCAGAATCCACCGCGCATCTCTCTCCAAGAGAGATGCTATCCTATCCGTGGTCCTCTTCCCACTTGTCTATCTCTTCCACTACCTAACGGGGATCATTTCGAAATTAAACCCCACTACATCAATCTGCTGTCCAAATTTCACGGGCTTGAGTTGGAAGACGCGTACGTTTTCATCACCAAATTCGAAAACGTATGCGCAATGATGGGTACTTCACAATTGACTTTAGATGCTATGCGCTTACGTCTTCTCCCATTCACACTGTGCGACTTGGCAGAAAAATGGCTTTACAATACCGCCGCACACTCTATCACTAATTGGGATGAATTCGTCATAGCATTTCTTAAGAAGTTTTACCCAAACCATAAGACTGCACGTGTTAAGAGCGAGATCAACCAGTTCACCCAGCTTCCCAATGAACCATTTTGGAAGTGCTTTGAACGTTTCAAAGATCTGCTTGTCCAATGTCCTCATCATGGAATCAATAAATGGGATTTATATTGGATTATATATGAGGGCATTAATCCAGCGACAAAGCAGATGCTTGAAACAATGTGTCAATGCAATTTCATGTCTAAAGATGACGGTGAAGCTTGGAAGTATCTGGAAGACCTCGCTGAACACACTTTGCAGTGGGAAAGCGTAAGACCACCTTCATCCAGGGGAGGTGTTCACCAGCTCGATGTTTTCATCGCAGTGAAAGCCAAAATGGCAGCGATGTAGAAGAAACTCGACGCTATTGAGAACAGATTCTCATCAGTCTCCCTAAATCAGGTTACGCTTCCTAAGACCGTCTGTGGTTGCTGTTCGGATCCTTCATATTTAACGGAAGAATGTCCTATGAATGCATCGTTTCAAGTTAATGCTGTTTTTCAGCAGCGACCTAGAAACGACCCTTATTCTTCCACGTACAATCAAGGATGGAGGAATCATCCTAACTTTGCTTGGAATCAAAACCAACAAAGCAATTATCAAAGACCTCCTCCACAGCAACCACAACCACAGAATCAGCCCCCCTTTCAGTCACAGAATTTCCAAAATCCGGCCAATATTTCTACACCACAAGTGGCCAGTGCTGACAACTCACTTGCACAAACTTTGGATATGTTCATGAAACAATCCATGCAATTGTCGGCTGAGATGAAGTCTTCTATTGATACCATAACGAAAAACTCTGCCTCCTATGGTGAGAGTATTAAATCATTAGAAAACCAAATCGCACAGTTAAACGCCGCAATAAGTGCGAGAGAGAAAGGGAAACTCCCATCTCAACCCCTACCGAATCCTAGCTATTCACAAAAATATAATGTGAATCCCATTACTACGTTTAGATCGGGGAGAGTGCTGAATAACCGAGTGGGTGAGCAATTTGATGTTAGTGACACATTTGATACCCCAGCTTCTTCTTCTTCTTCCCCTAATTCGTTTAGTCCCCCACCTTCATCCGAGCCTATTCTCCGTTTTCCCCAAGGCTCGAACACTTCGCCAAATCTATCTAAGTCGACTCCCACTCCAATTTTGGGATCGAATCCGTCGCCACAGTCTTCTCCATAAACGTTGGACCCAAAACTTATTGATCGAGCTCCATTTCCAAACTGATTAAGGGCCAACAGACCTAACCCGCAAATGGAGAAGATTGTGGAAATGTTTAAGCAAGTTAGCATGAATATTCCACTCCTAGATGCTATTCAACAAGTCCCATCTTATGCAAGAATCCTTAAAGACTTGTGCACTAGGAAGAGAAAAACTCAAGTGCCTAAGAAGGTTTTCATGACTAGTAATATTAGCACAGCTTTTACCCAACAAATACCAAAGAAACGTAAGGACCCCGGCTGCCCTACAATCTCTATTTCTATTGGGGGTAAAAATATTAATCGTGCTTTACTCGATCTAGGCGCTAGCGTTAACTTGCTTCCTTATTCAGTATACGAGCAGTTAGGAATTGGAGAGTTAAAACCCGCCCATTGTACTCTCCAGATGGCAGACCGATCTATCACCAAACCTCGGGGCGAACTAGAGGATGTGTTAATTAAAGTCGGGGAATTCATATTTCCCGTGGACTTTATTATTTTAGATACACAACCTGTGGCAAACCCACGCAATCAAATCCCGGTGATACTTGGTCGACCCTTCCTAGCAATTTCTAACGCTATAATTAATTGTCGTAACGGTTCTATGAACTTATCCTTCGGGAAAATGACAATTGAGCTTAATATTTACAAGCTAGGAAGTCAGCCATCAGAACCTTCTGCTCATTTGCTGGATGTTTGTTCCATCCACGAGATAGCTTCCGAAAGCTGCATGGATGAGGAACTTTGCTTTGATGTTCTCGACAACACTAATGAGACATCGTTTGATCTTGCACCACTTCACAGTGAGGATATGTTCAATGAGTCCGGCCTTGAGATTGAACCAGTTGACTCGTTGCAAAAGTCAGCAGCACTTTCCGAGTCAATATCTTATGCAATTCGCCTCTGACCATCAAATGAAATGTGAATAACCCGTCCTCCTCTCTTTGAAACAAGGGGCGGAAAAAGCCTTCCATTTCCGTCAAATGACCCATCGTTGATCAGCAAGAAGAATATACAGCTCTTCGAGAAAAACTCCATCTATTCTGGTGTGGATGGCAGGCAGGCAGTCAGAGTCTGTTAAGCCGATCAGTCCGGGACTGACCTTCTTGGTGTAGGGATCGAATCAAGGAGTCCGAATATCATTCCTTTACCCCTCCTTCTATTGTCTCTCCACCAATTCTTGATCTCAAACCGCTGTCTTCTCATCTTAAATATGCATATTTAGGAGAGAATGAGACCTTGCCAGTGATTATATCCACTTCTCTAGCCTTAGAGCAAGAGGATGCACTTTTGGCAGTGTTGAGATCAAATCGGCAAGCATTTGGTTGGACAATGGCCGACATTAAAGGGATTAGTCCCTTAATTGTTGAACATAACATACATCTGATGGATGAAGTCAAACCAACCCGAGACCCACAAAGACGGTTAAATCCCGTTATGAAGGAGGCGGTAAAGAAAGAAATCGTCAAGTGCCTTGATAGTGGAATAATTTACCCCATATCTGATAGCCAATGGGTAAGTCCAATTCATGTGGTCCCTAAAAAGTCTAGCATCACGGTCATCACTAATGAGGCTAATGAGTTGATCCAAACACGCACCCAAACTGGGTGGCGCGTATGTATTGATTACAGGAAACTCAATGCCGCGACAAGGAAAGATCACTTCCCTCTATCTTTCATTGACCAGATGTTAGAACGATTAGCTGGACACGATTACTACTGTTTCTTGGACGGATACTCTGGCTATAACCAGGTCCCCATCGCCGAAAAGGATCAAGATAAAGCCACTTTTACTTGTCCTTTCGGAACTTTTTCTTATAGACGCATGCCCTTTAGGTTATGCAATGCTCCCGCTACATTTCAGCGGTGCATGATGGGGATATTTTCAGATATGGTGGAAAATTTTCTAGAAATTTTTATGGACGATTTCTCCATTTTTGGGGACTCCTTTAAGGACTGCCTTCGTAATCTTGACGCGGTTCTTACCCGCTGTAAGGATAAGAACTTGACTTTGAATTGGGAAAAATGTCATTTTATGGTCCAAGAAGGTATTGTACTTGGACATATAATTTCACGAAAAGGCATTGAGGTTGACAGAGCTAAAATAGATGGCATTCATAACCTCTCTCGTCCCAACTGCGTCAAAAATATACGATCCTTCCTTGGCCATGCAAGATTTTATAGGAGATTTATTAAGGACTTTAGCAAAATTGCTAGACCCTTAACCCTTCTATTGGCCAAGGACACTACATTTCACTTCGATTCGGATTATGAGGCTGCTTTTGAATCGCTTAAAGAATCACTCACTATAGCCCCCGTTCTATCATTTCCGGATTGGAACCACCCGTTCGAGCTTATGTGTGACGCATCAGATTTTGCTATTGGTGCTGTCTTGGGACAACATATTGATAAGATGCCACATGTAATTTACTATGCAAGTAGGACCTTGAATGATGCATAAATAAATTACACAACTATCGAGAAGGAACTCTTGGCAGTTGTATTTTCATTAGAGAAATTCAGGCCCTACTTGATTGGCTCGCCTATTGTGGTTTACACAGATCACTCCGCCCTACGACATCTTTTATCGAAGAAGGATGCGAAGGCCAGGCTAATACGTTGGATCCTATTGTTACAAGAATTTGATCTTGTCATCAAAGACAAGAGTGGATGTGAAAACGTTGTAGCCGACCATCTTTCACGCATCACTTCTTCGCCAACTGTGACCGTGCCGATAAATGACTCATTTCTTGACGAACGGCTCTTGAATGTATCCTACGAACCTTGGTTCGTGGATATCGTGAACTGTCTTGCGACAGGACTTATTCCTAGTGATTGGTCGAAACAAGACAAACTTCGATTTCTATCCCAAGTAAAATATTTTTACTGGGATGAGCCTTATCTATTCAAGTATTGTTCCGATCAAATCATTCGCAGGTGTGTCCCTAACGATGAATTCAAGAGTGTATTATCATTTTGTCATGATCAGGCATGCGGCGGTCACTTTGGACCTCAAAAACGGCGGAGAAAGTTTTGCAATGTGGCTTTTATTGGCCAACATTATTTAAAGATGCATTTGAACATTGCAAAACTTGTCCACGATGTCAGCATTTGGGTCAGATTTCATGAAGGAACGAGATGCCGCTCCAACCTATATTGGTTGTGGAAATATTTGATGTTTGGGGTATTGATTTTATGGGCCCTTTTCCCAACTCTTTTGGGAATCTATATATCTTGTTAGCGGTTGATTATGTCTCGAAATGGGTGGAAGTTATACTGTGTCGCACTAATGACAACAAAGTTGTCATTAAGTTCCTTAAAGAAAATATCTTTTCGCGATTCGGACACCCTCGCGCTATCATTAGCGACAACGGGACACATTTCTGCAATAGGTCTTTCGAGACCTTGATGCGGAAATATTCAATCACTCACAAGCTTTCTACGCCCTATCATCCCCAAACAAGCGGGCAGGCTGAGATCTCAAATAGGCAGATCAAACAGATGTTGGAGAAGACGGTTTCTAAGAACCGTAAAGATTGGTCAACCAAATTGACGGATGCTCTTTGGACATTTCGCACCGCTTATAAGAACGATCTTGGTATGTCTCCATACCGCCTTGTGTTTAGGAAGGCATGCCACCTTCCTGTCGATATCGAACATAAAGCAATGTGGGCTATTAAAGAGCTTAATTCTGATCTTGATCATGCATGCAGCTATCGGAAGCTGCAGTTAAATGAGCTAAGCGAACTCCGCGATGAAGCTTATGATAATGCGGTGATAGTAAAGAACAGGACTAAAGTGTTCCACGATAAAAATCTTTCTAGAAAAACATTCACATCGGGGCAACAAGTCCTTCTTTACGATTCCCGTCTCCATCTTCATCCGGGTAAGCTTAAATCTCATTGGAAATGACCTTTTATGGTGTGGTATGTACACCCACACGGGACAGTTGAAGTCGAAAATTTGAAAAACGGTTCAATTTTTAAAGTAAATGGGTATAGATTAAAACCGTATTTTTCTGCTGACCCCGCGGAGGAGCTCCCGTTTTTACAGGAGCCGCTTTATCAAAACTAAAAATTCTTCCGCCCCACCTCCATGTTTTTGTAACATTTTCTCATTTTAAGTATGGAGGTGAGTAAAAATGGATTTGATTGAATATCTGTGCTTGTCAAAGAATAAGTTTAGGGGAATTTTTCATTTAACTATTATTTTACCCCTTGTATCTCTCCCTTAGCATACAGGTCCTTGTTCTCAAAAGGCTACATCAGTGAGGACACTGCTGAAAACAGGTTTGGGGGGGGGGGAGGTTTGTATTCACTAAATTATCTTTGACTTTGGGCATTAAAATTTTTATATAACAAAAGAGTAGAAAGTGAAGAATTACATCCAAAAGATAGGAATAGTTTAAGAAAACCAAGAAAATTAGAAGTTTTCTTAAACGAACTAGTAATAAGTAGTTATGAGCTGTCGTCCCAAGGGTTAGTAAGATGAAGGAAGTCACTAATCTGAGGATAAAAATAAGTCTGAAAAATAGTTTCTATTTTGGAAGCCAAACATTTGAATGTTGATACCCTACTATATGCACTTACACACGTCTTGAAACTCGGGATAGTAGAGGATACCTTGAAATGCTCTTGTCTAAAAGCCAAAGTATGAAGGAAATAATAAATGAAGAAAAATATAAAAATGGTGAAAAAAAATGAACACTGGTTTTGTTATCGCCAAGGCAGCAATAAAAAAATATAGCGAGGGTGCCTCTTCACCTAGTGCCCTAAGACCAACTGGTCTGAGAGTCACTGCTAAGCCTTAGGTGGTGCAAGACGAGGAAAATACTATCACCTAATCAGCAAGCACATAAGTAATCGGTCGGTTAGTACCTCAAGAAGTATTAACGGTCGCATGAAAATGTGTGAACAAATCTAAATATTCATCAAATTAAAAAGTACTGAGGCAGATGGACAAGAGTATGATAGCTTGAATTGAATTCTCCGAGTGTAGGGATGTTATTTACACACACGTAGGATTATATGATCGATGTTTGGATAAAATGTAGGAATGAAGAATAAAGACGATGTTTTATTGAGAGATGATGTGATTTCTAACATTTTTTTCATGACTATTAAGATAGGGCTCATGACAACTGAAAAGCTAGTGTAGTTGAAAACTCTTATTTTCAAAGTCTTTCTTTTATAGTTCTTATCTTTATATGTAAATTTCACCATCTCTCTTTTGTTATAGGATTTTGTGGGTGTAATCCGCTGAAAACCCTCAGGAGACAACACTCCTCCTACTAGGGACACCTAGAGGCTTAACGGCTTGTTGCACGTGCTCAGTGCAATCGTGTCTGCCTACGAAAGTGTGCTTAGTTTTCTCCTCTTGAATAAACTAGTTTGCTCGGGACGATCAAAGATAAGTTTGGGGGTATTTGTTCAGTTGATAAAACTGCACATTTGTTGTTACATTTTTCCTACAATTTTCATATTAAAAAGAACTTTATTATAATATATCATACATATGAGGGTTTATGTGTAAAAATACTATTTTTCATGTGTTGATATATTATAATTAGCATTTGGTAGGAAAATGTATGCAAATAATTTCATTGACCAAATCCTAGTAGAACAAAGTCTACTAAATCTTATTTGAGTTGTTGTGCAGAATTTTTCCAAGTTGTGCAGAATTTTTCAAGACTAGAATCAAGGAGATCAATTTATTGAAGAAAACTTGCCTAATTAAGAAAGCAAAACTTGGAGACCAAGTCTGGCAGCAACTACGAGAAGATTTCCATGATACAAAGGTTCCAAGGATCGCCGAATGTCATAAGGATAGAGCTCCAAAATTTTGATGAAGGGATGTGATTGAATGGCCGCGGATCCACGGCCATACCCCCCTTTGGGCCGCGGATCCGCGGCCATCTTGAGGATTTATTGGTTGCAAAAATTTTGGGAGAATCTATACAGTTAGTTACTAAATTTTAAAGCAAAAGGTTATGGCTTTGGACTATAAAAAGGGACCGAGAGCCTCTTAGAAAATTTATCAAGCCGAAGAGATCACGAAGTCCCTGACGCTCACGCATCCAGGCTGATCATCAACTGTTCGTCTACCTCCTTAGGAAAGATCGAGAAGCAACTAGTTTTGTAATCATTTTCTACGGAATAAAGTGTAGATTGTTCAAGTTGATTAATAAAGATAGTTATTTTATTTAATTCTTTTGCATTTTACATTATGTTTTACCTCTCTGTCTTTTCATCTTCTTCTCCCAACATGCGCGAGTAATTCTCCGCTTGTTAGGGTTCGTAGGATTAGGGTAGGCTAATGGATGGTGAACATCCCTAAACCATTTTTAAGTCCTATAAAGTTTATGAACTTTATCAAAAGAATCATTAACATCCTAATCGGGCACGCTAGCAATTCTTTGCTAGTTCCGACCGCGATTAGAGATTAGATTAATGATTGTTTTGGTAAAGGCTAGATTTGAACGGAGTTCCGTGTCGAGATAAGGGTTAAGAGTTGGATTCCTTTTCCCTCCAGAAACCCTAATCTACACGCATCACCGTCGTTCTAGTTTTAAATCTATTAAAGGATAAAAAGGGTAACTTTTAATTAATCGTCCATGACTACTAAATCCTAACGAACCCTACAAGCCCTCTTATTATATTATCTACATCCCTAAAATAATCTAGATCTATATTTTGCATTCTTGCTTAACGTAGATCTAGAAACCATTCATAAAATTCTTTATCCCTCCTCTCTTTCTCAACACATCTAAAGTAAGAGTAAAAGGTTCAACGTTTCCCTGAGGACGACCCGTACTCACCTCGGTCTAGCTACACGCGACACCGTTCTGATTGCGGTTATACTACTAAACACATAATTTCACACCAATCAAATGGCGCCGTTGATTGGTGTGAAATTATGTGCTTAGTAGTATAACCGCAATCAGAACGGTGTCGCGCGTAGCTTGACCGAGGTGAGTACGGGTCGTCCTCAGGGAAACGTTGAACCTTTTACTCTTACTTTAGATGTGTTGAGAAAGAGAGGAGGGATAAAGAATTTTATGAATGGTTTCTAGATCTACGTTAAGCAAGAATGCAAAATATAGATCTAGATTATTTTAGGGATGTGGATAATATAATAAGAGAGCTTGTAGGGTTCGTTAGGATTTAGTAGTCATGGCCGATTAGTTAAAAGTTACACTTTTTATCCTTTAATAGATTTAAAACTAGAACGACGGTGATGCGTGTAGATTAGGGTTTCTGGAGGGAAAATGAATCCCACTCTTAACCCTTATCTCGACACGGAACTCCGTTCAAATCTAGCCTTTACCAAAACAATCATTAATCTAATCTCTAATCGCGGTCGGAACTAGCAAAGAATTGCTAGTGCGCCCGATTAGGATGTTAATGATTCTTTTGATAAAGTTCATAAACTTTATAGGACTTAAAAAGGGTTTAGGGATGCTCATCATCCATTAGCCTACCCTAATCCTACAAACCCTAACAAGCGGAGAATTACTCGCGCATGTTGGGAGAAGAAGATGAAAAGACAGAGAGGGAAAACATAATGTAAAATGCAAAAGAATTAAATAAAATAACTATCTTTATTAATCAACTTGAACAATCTACACTTTATTCCGTAGAAAATGATTACAAAACTAGTTGCTTCTCGATCTTTCCTAAGGAGGTAGACGAACAGTTGATGATCAGCCTGGATGCGTGAGCGTCAGGGACTTCGTGATCTCTTCGGCTTGATAAATTTTCCAAGAAGCTCTCGGTCCCTTTTTATAGTCCAAAGCCATAACCTTTTGCTTCAAAATTTGGTAACTAACTGTGTAGATTCTCCCAAAATTTTTGCAACCAATAAATCCTCAAGATGGCCGCGGATCCACGGCCCAAGGGGGGGCATGGCCACGGATCCGTGGCCATTCAATCACATCCCTTCATCAAAATTTTGGAGCTATGTCCTTATGACATTTGGCGATCCTTGGAACCTTTGTATCATGGAAATCTTCTCGTGGTTGCTGCTAGACTTGGTCTCCAAGTTTTGTTTTCTTAATTAGGCAAGTCTTCTTCAATAAATTGATCTCCTTGATTCTAGTCTTGAAAAATTCTGCACAACTTGGAAAAATTCTGCACAACAACTCAAATAAGATTTAGTAGACTTTGTCCTACTAGGATTTGGTCAATGAAATTATTTGCATACATTTTCCTACCAAATGCTAATTATAATATATCAACACATGAAAAATAGTATTTTTACACATAAACCCTCATATGTATGATATATTATAACAAAGTCCTTTTTAATATGAAAATGGTAGGAAAAATGTAATAACAAATGTGCAGTTTTATCAACTGAACATCCCCCAATGTCATTTTTAATGGGCGATACTTTTGCTATTTGTGGGATGGAATCCATGTAGCCTGCATGAATTCACATTGGATACAATAGATTCACATTTCGAATCTTGCATAACTATAATTGGTAAGCCCCTCTTTAGGGATGTGAACGATCGGATTCAAAGCGGATGTAGACAGTATTTTTATCAGATGGAGGTTTGGATCTCCTTCAGATGTTGTCCTCCGTCGATCTGTCGCGAGTGTTGGTGAACGGCTGATATTGGTGTTGAGAGTTGCCTCCTTGAGCGTGTGGATCTCAGTGGGCTTGTTTTGAGGCGAAACCGAGTTATCTACAAAAAAAGTCCCGGGATGGTGGTACCACCGTAGACCCTCCGACTATCAAGTTAGCCAAGGAATTTGGGAAGAGTAGCGGCTTATTGGAAAAAAAATTGCGTTACATGAGTCATCTGAGAGAGGGGTTTTTATAGTGGTCGCTTGGCGCGAGCTGGCACGAAATCTTCGCCGTCGGTTAAGCCTATGGCGTTACGCCTGCATTATTGACGGGATCACCTTATTAATGACGAGATACGCTCGTTAATGGGGGGATACGGCGGCGTGGAATGCAGGATGTTGGGTGGCGGATATCTCGCTTCTGGAGAGATACGCGAAGCCGTGGCGGAGGCGCTTGGGCTCTGCGTCCTTGGTTGCTCGGTAGAACCGGAGAAGCTTAACTCAGCGGGAGGCTCGGAGACGAACGGGTGGCTGAGGAAGCTCGGTTTTGTGATAGTTCGGAGGCGACCAAGGATGGCTGAGGAAGCTTAGCGTGTAAAAAGGCTCGGAGGCGAGCCAATGGTCATTTACATGACGAGCATGGGAGTGTTCAGGGATCCATCGGAGGTCGGGTCATGCCTCGGGATGACAGCCCCGGGAACGCCTCCAATGTGTTGTGCTTGCCCTGTTCCCGTAAGCCTCGGGACACGTCAGCTTCCACGTGTCATGATCTGGGGAGTTCCCACTTATGAGCATCATCATTAGCCCCCCACTCTCGTCCCGACCTATTTATGGGTTGGGTCGAGAGTGGACCGGATCGGTTTCCTGGGCTCAGTCTGTTGTCAAGAATTTTTCAACGCGGATTTCTGGGGCGACTCGGCGTAGGGCGGTTGCGTCGTTCAGATCTTTGAGCCCGCCTGTCGCATCCTGAGCGCTTAGATCTCCGCGCGTATCTTGGATGACGTCAGCGGATCATAGGAAAGGATCGTTCATTTAAAGAAGAGCGCCGATTCGCTTGCACGTCCGTTGAGGCGCAGGCCATGCATCCGATGCGGATTTGTGGACGTGACAAGCTGTCGCTGTCGCCTGCGCCCGAAAGGACATCTCCAATGGTCGTTCGACACGTAGGGCGTCGACGGCTGGTAGACGCGTAGCTTCATTTTGGCGGGAAACGATCTGAGCCATCGAATGCGTCCCCCCACGAAGTGTAAATAGGGGTGACATCCCTCTAGGGTTCATATTTTCACCACCGTTTTCCTTTGCTGCAAGAGATTGCTCGGCGCTCCATCCTTTAGATCGAATCCTTCGCGCTCTTTCCTCGGAGAATCCTTCTTCCTCTGAATCAGGTTAGATGTCTTCTAAGGAGTCTGTTGTGATAGTTAGGGTAGAGTCTAGTGAGTCTTCTACCTCTTCTCGAGAGGGTTCCCTTGCTGCCTCCTCATCATCGGGCCCGCCCCTGTAGGGTCAGGGCCATCTGCGCCGCTCGTCGTCAGGCGACGGTAAGGGCCCCCAAGGTGCACATCGGGAACGCCCGCGATGCGCCCTCCATCTTGAGACGCGTGGACGGGCTTACTCAGATTCGGGCTCGCTTCCATATTCCCCCTACCTATTCGCTACGTTTAGCTAGGTCGGACTAGAGGGCGGATCAGGTGCAGGGCAAGAAGATTGCTCTGTACTTGGACGCATTCTGGGCTGGGATGCGTCTGCCCTTTCCAACCGAGGTATGCGGGATAATTCGTTGTTTCCAACCCTCACCGGGCCAGCTTGCGCCGAACTCGTGGAGAATCCTTCTCGGGTTTCTGGTCTGGCTGAAGCTTGAGGAGATCCCCTTCAGCTTGACCCTTCTTACTTCCTTTCTCTGCTATAAAAATCATCCCGGCACCAGCAAGAGCGAGCTGAGATGGGTGTACTTTTCCTTTAAAAAGCGTAAGGGTGGGGCGACCGAGTCAGGTGTGGTAGTCGTTCCTTCCTCCATTCACGAATGGAAGGAGAAATTCGTCTTCATAGGGCCATCCGAGGGCGAGGATTGGTCCGTGCCTACACAGTGGCATATAGCTGATTGCCCGAGGTCGAAGCAGTTGTCCTCGCCCGAGGCGAGGGCGGTATCCATATGGGAGCCGATCCAGCGGGCCGACTTCCTCCTTTCCGAGTAGGTTCTTAGCTGGGCTGGGCTCAGCCTCGCACACTTCGTGGGTAAGTTAAGAGATTGGATGACCTGTTTAGACTTGAGTAATTTTCCTTTTGCCCTTTTAAATCACTAACCTTCTTGTTCACTCTTTGTTTATAGGGTAAATGGACCGCGCTAAGATCCTTGCTGCCATTGGCGCTACGGCCCAGAAGAAGGCCGGGGCCGTGACCTTGTCCCGAGCAGGCCCGAGCTCGCCCCTGAAACCGTCCCCACTGGCGAAGTCCTCCGCCATGCCCCCGATGACCGTCGCGGGGGCGGCTAGAAGCACGCCCGAGACCCGGAACCCTGGGCGAGGGAGGAGGAGGTGACGAGGTCCCCCTCAAGAGGAAAAGGACGGTCTCCCATACGCCACCGATTGACATCCCCGAGGGGATTCCGGAGCAGGAGGGGGACGTCTGCTTCGTGGTCCCTTTGGGGCTTTCCGTCGCCGACAGCTTGCTTACGGACATGGAGCAGTCGGCCGGGGGAAGATTCCGCGAGGGACCCTGAAGGCCCAAGTGGCCGCCATCGCTCAGGAGGCTGTTCAGGTCGGTATTTATTTAGTTGTTGTCTTGATTGCACCCCTCTTTTTTAGCCTGGACATTTCTAAATTCATCGGTTGCTTTTTTTAGGTCCTCCAACACTGCGCCCTCATCGTCAACATGGAAGCCGAGGAGATCGCCCGGCTATGAAGGTGGTGGAATCGTCTTCGGAGGCGGAGGATCTGCGCCACCAGCTGCTGCAAGAGAAGGAGAAGACGGCCGCCCTTAAGACCCGGTTGGCCGCCGGGGAGCTCATGATCTCCAAGATCCAGGAGTCCTACCGGCTCCTGGACGAGTCCCACCGAACTATGGAGGGCAAGTTGGAGGAGCTGGGTAAACGCCACGCCTTAATGAAGAAGGCGAAAGACGCCAGCAAGAGGGAGACCGAGTCTGCGCTTGAGGCGGCAAAGATCGTCGAGCTTCGGGCTCGCAAGTTGGTGGATGCGTACAAAGCATCAGACCAGTTCTACACCGACCTCGGCGAAGCCTTCGCCATTGTTTGGCATGCAGCCCTTGATGCCGTCAAGGAATTGATGCCGGAGTTTGCGGATGGTGAGCTCCGTGCTCGGGTCCCTCTCTCGGTGGAAATGCCGCAGGCGGCTGGTGCCGGAGGCGGGGCGGCTACGGAAGCAGAAACCCCAGCCCCTGAGGGTGGTATCGAACAAGGCGAGGTCTCGGCGGAGCCTGCTTCCTGAGCTCTTCTTTATTTTTTCTTTATGGTGAGCCTCCAAACAATTTTTGTACGGCTGGGGAGCCCAGAATACCTTGTAAAAATTTCGGAACATGAAATAAACTGAGTTTATTTTTCCCGCTATGACAATTCATTCCTCTTAGATGACAATCGCGCGTCGAGTATAAGTCAATTAACCACCAAGTGCAGGAAGGTCGGTGCCTTTCCTACCCCCGGAGTTGAGGTGGCGATCGTCCACTTAGAATACATCGGATGATCCCTCCTTATAGGAAGGTCGGTATCTGCCCATTCCCTAGGGTCGGGCCGACGACCACATCTCTTAGCGTGAGTTGAATAATAGCCAAGTTATGATTGGTCGGCGCTGACTGATGAGGGCTCTTGATCCTTTGCGTAGGTGGGCAGGAGCTACCCTCTAAGGATTGGCCGAGCAAGGAAGCGGCTCGGTGGCCTCTTGAGGAGGGCTTTCGATCTTCGGAACGGATGGGTAGGGTCTACCCGCTAAGGATTGACCGAGCAGGGAGGTTGCTCGGTGGCCTCTTGATGAGGGCTTTGGATCCTTGGCGTAAATGGGTAGGGGATACCTGCCAGGGATTGACCGAGCACGGAAGCTGCTAGGTGGACTCGTGAGGAGGGCTTCGATCCTTAGCGTAGGTGGGCAGGATGTGCCCGTTAAGAATTGACCGGGCAGGGAAGCTGCTCGGTGGCCTATCGAAGATGGCTTTCGATCCTTGGCACGGATGGGTATGGGCTACCCGCTATGGATTGACTGAGCAGGGAGGTTGCTCGGTGGCCTCTTGATGAGGGCTTTCAATCCTTGGCGTAGATGGGTAGGAGCTACCCACCAAGGATTGGCCGAGTAGGGAAGATGCTCAGTGGCCTCATGAGGAGGGCTTCGATCCTTAGCGTAGGTGGGAAAGATGCACCCGCTAAGGATTGACCGAGCAGGGAAGCTGCTCGGTAGCCTCGTGAGGAGGGCTCTGACCCTTAGCGTAGGTGGGCAGGATGCGCCCTCTAAGGATTGACCGAGCAGAGAAGCTGCTCGATGGCCTCGTGAGGAGGGCTTCGATCCTTAGCGTAGGTGGACAAGATGCGCCTGCAAAGGATTGACCAAGTAGGGAAGCTGCTCGGTGGCCTCGTGAGGAGGGCTTCGATCCTTAGCATAGGTGGGTGGGATGCGCTCGCTACATATTGACCGAGCAGGGAAGCTGCTCAGTGGCCTCGTGAGAAGGGCTTCGATCCTTAGCATAGGTGGGCAGGATGTGCCCGCTAAGGTTGACCGAGTAGGGAAGCTGCTCGGTGGCCTAGTGAGGAGGGCTTCGATCCTTAGCGTAAGTGGGCAGGATGTGCCCGCTAAGGATTGACTGAGCATGGAAGCTGCGCGGCGGCCTCGTGAGGAGGGCTTCAATCTTTAGCGTAGGTGTACAGGATGTGCCCGCTAAGGATTGACCGGGCAGGGAAGCTGCTCGGTGACTTCGTGAGGAGGGCTTTTTAGACTTCTTCTTGTCTTCAGGGGGCGTCGTTCAATATCCCTTGACTTGTAAAAATCTGGAAGTGTGACTGTCGCAGACGACACGTGGCGGAAATGCACAGGTGAGGTGCGACGCTCCGAGATCCGCGTCGTTCCGACTTTCCTTGACCGCGTGGAGGCTCGTGAGGTCCGGCATGGTTGCTACACGGCAGCTCTGCATTGGGAAATTTGAAAATAGCCCGTGATTTGCGCTGATGCGCGCGTGAACCTCGGCCTTTAGGGATTCTATTAGGGCTTATAAATAGTGAAAGGGTATTGGTCTCTTTCAGCATCGCGTTTCTGAAAATGGCCAGACGTCCGTGTGTGCTTATCAGCGAGATGCTTTCCCGGGACGATGTATCTCTACAACCTCGATCAGTCATAACAGACGTACGAGGCGGTGATAGACCGCGTGGAGGCCCACTTTGGACGTCTTCTTCCCTGGCGATCTCCACTCCTCCAAGTGCTTATTTTTGCGATCTGGAGGAGGTCCCCGGGTCTACACAACGCCTTGTCTCCGCAGTTGAGGGATGCGGCGATCGAGAAGTTGCACTCGCTTTACCACCTCGGCCTGATCTCGAAGAGCAGGCGGGATCGATCAGCAGGCCTTCTTCTGGAGTGTTTCCAGAAGAGGCTGATTGTTGATTTCTGTCCGGTAGGTGGCGCTTCAAAGGTTGCCAAGGAAGCGAGGGCTCGGCTGACGGAGATTTCGTCGGGGTATCATCAACAATGCTTCCTCCATCCCCGGCCCCCTTTGTTGTAATTTTTATTATAGTTCTTGTGTAAGGCTGATGAGCCCATAATACCTCTCAATGAATAAAATTCTTTTTTTCCGATGTGTTTTGTCTTTTTTTACCCTTTAGCATTTTGCATTTTCTCTCATAAATGAATCTAGGGATTTCAGAACCGTGAAAGAGAAGAAAATTTATGAAAGAAGTCTTTTACAACTTGGGAGACTTAATAAAAACTACATTGCATTGAAAAGAAAGAAATGCATGCATTTGTAAAGTTTGAGTTTTTCAGCGTTGTCGGGCCAAAGAAACTTCCGTCCCCCTGTGTCTTGTAAGCGTCAGGCTCCACCGGGCAATACTTCGAAGACGAGGAAATGGCCTTCCCACCTCGGGGAAACTTATGCAGTCTTCCCTGATCTACGAACTCGTTCCGCCTTAAAACCAAATCTCCTGTCTTGAAGGCGCGATGCTTAACTCGAGCGTTATAGTAGCGAGCTGTTTGTTGTTGATAAGCGGCGGCTTTGATCTGTGCCCGGTCCCGCTTCTATAGCAAGATATCCAAATTAGTCCGGAGCGCCGAGGTGTTTGCTTGGTCATTGAAGTGTTCCGACTCTGTATGTAACAACTCCAATTTCTATGTACATAACATTCATTTAAAGTTAATGTACAATTGGGGTATTTACAATTTCTGTGAGTACTATAAGTATTTGATTCAATTTTGAACAGCAAGAAAGAGCTTGTAACTCACTGGTAAAACCTTGCACCGCTGAACCAAAGCACCAGAGTTCAAATCCCATCAGCCACACATTCTTTTTATTTAAAATTCTTTTAATCTTTTAGAAGCCTAAGAGACTACATGTGCACTACACGTAAACTGAAGAGACACAGCCTAAACAAACATGTGCAAATTAGTATTCAGACCGTCAGGGACACGTGGCCCCAATCCGAGCCCCCACCTCCACAAACCGACCGGCCAAGATCCTCTTGGGGACAGCACTGCCGGTCCCAACCGTGGCAAATGCCACAAAATTTTTACCCCATACCCCTTGGACTCCCCCTACTAACCCTAGATTGTTTGTTTTCTCTGCACATTTCCAGAGAATTAAAAATGAGTACCAATTCACATTTTAATTCTCAAATTCAATAACCTAAACCTTAATTTTTTCCTATAAATACCACCCTCAATTCATCCCTCCTCACTCACAATTCCCTGCCCAAACTCTCAAGAAAATTCCAAGTTCTTATAGTGTGCAAGTGGAGTTAACAAAGAGCGAAGCTCCGACGAACTTTCGGCGACGATCCAAGGAGTTTCCGACGGGAAACGACGCATCGGCACCTCCCACCTCTTCCTCCTCTCCTCTAGCCGAACATCCGGTAAGTCCCCCTCCCTCTCTCATTCTCTAATTTAAAAACTTTAAATTCTAAAACCCGACGGAAGCAGAGTTAATCCGACTTTCGATACGGTTTTTCTTTAAAAACTATAATTTTTCTTAATCAAGATACCCTAATATTATCACATATTGTTCATTAAATATTAATAAATATCTTTAACAAGTTTCATCACAAAAGATTGTTATATGCATTTTTTATCGAAATTTTATATTAAAATACCATAAACTTTAGTTTCCAACATAAGCTCTATAATACCTTTATACCTTTAGAAAACTCACGATGTAATGACCTACCTCATCACAACACACAAATCTAATATAGCACGATAGAATTTGGGAACATAGATTTGGGAAAATACGACTTTACAAATAACTACTTTCAACTTATAAAACCTTTTTCTACAAGAAATGTATTTAACAAATCTTTATAATTGTGCATCTACAAACCATTTTGGGGAACCCGTTTGGTATGGTGCGGATTATCGCACATCCTCGGACCTAGTAGAGTGAGATGCAGACCTCCGCAAGGAGCATACGATTTCGAAAGATTTTTAAAACATTTTTCTTTAGAAAATGTGATTTCTATTATAAATAAAACTTATATTTTTAATAAATAAACATATATGTAATTAATATCAAAATATCTATTTTTAATATTTATAATATTCCACATTTCTAAAATTCAAGAAAAACAATCTATTTATAAGAAAATACCATACAATTCCAATATTTCAAATAAATACCTTATACTTTAAAACTAGGTCATATTCACTAGAAATTTCACATTTAATAAAAGAAACATCTATGAAAAACTCTAAAGACGATAATTAAATACTTAATATGTATTTTAAAATTATAACAAAGCTATTTTACATAAACCCCCCAAGTTATACTAAATTATAATAAGGACCCTAGTAAATATAAGTTTAAGCGGGACTAGTCTCTTGAGTCTCAGAGAGCCGGAGATATGGGTGCTTGCTTATTTAAGGTAGACAACTTAACAAACGGTGATATCAACACGGTAATTGTCTTTGAAAAAGACACAAATCCTGTCGTCCATGTGCAACAATTACCGTTAGCACCAAAACATAATTCAGGACTTCAATTTCTTTTCTAATTGTCTGACTCAGACCGAGTCTCAATATAATCAATCTGACTTGAATATGATTCAAGTATAAACTACAATTCAACATGGATCTATGAATTCGGCTGTTCAATCAAATCAATCTATATTGACCGAACTAAACCATGGATATATTCTATTTACATGATCATCCATTATATCCGTTCCATTACTGATATCATGGTTTTGGTAAGTCATCCATCTATATACAATATACAATACAAACAATACAATCAAGATATCGCGGGGTTTATAAGGGGTAGATTGGTACAGAAGGTGTTAGAAGTGGCACGAGACTGCAACCATAAGACACCTAATCCGAATCTCCATTGTCGTTGTACCGTGGCTGAACGGTTCCTTATACTCCGTATACCGTAGTCTCTGGTATAGTGAGACTCCTCTCGTATACACTGGTCTCTTCTGTACCAAGCTACAAACAACAGCGTTAACACTAAATGACAACAATAAACAACTATACTCTATTCTGTCCATTCCATTCTTATCTATCTACAGGACTTACCGTGCGATTTGTTCGCTGACGACATTCTCTTTCTTCTTCTTTGGAATGTCGTCAGGTGATTCGGACTCACTAGAGATCGAGCCCAGCAGCGAAGACTTGGATCAGTTTACTGAAGACCCGGAGTTTTAGATTCACTTGTACATTACATTTCCTTTACATTTCTGTTATGCCATTGTTTAGGCATTGCTTTCATTCCATATATTTTCATTTCAGTTGTATTGTAAAAAGAATGTTTAATAAATAAAGTTCCTGATTATTTACATCTTGTCTCTTGTGTACATTTCATTTTATATTGTTTAGATACGCTTAGCGTGTTTACTTCTGAGTAAATACATAGCGTCCCGTCGCTTTCTCTGCCCGTACACTAGGAAGCAGGGCGTGACACTGTAACTGGGCAGTCCGATCTCCACTGAGACCATTGCCTCGGTACCGTAGCAGAGGCTGAAGGGGGTCTCTCCCGTAGGCATCTTCTTCGATGTGCGTAAGTCCCATAACACCCGTGATATTTCTTCGACCCAGTTGCCCTGCCTGCCTTTTAGGCGAGTTCGAAGACCTCGGATGACGTCTCAGTTTGCAACCTCGGCCTGCCCGTTGCATTAAGGATGCATGACCGCGACAAACTTCATCAGTATGTGGTATTCGCTGCAGAACCCTTTGACTTTGTCGTTTTTGAAATTCGTTCCGTGATCGATAACGATGCACCTCGAAATCTCGAATCGGGAGATTACGTTGTTCTGCAGGAATTTGATGGTCGTGGTAGCGATGACTGTTCACCGCCGAAAACAGAGATGAACCGGGATGGATCGTCTATGTTTTCGGCGGTGAACATATTTTGGCACGCCCGGTGGGACCTTTTCCTCTTTTCACTCCACACTTCATGTGTCGTGTTCACGAACAAATCGCAGTTTACTATGGTTGACCCTGGATTCGAGGTATTAAGATTAGTTGTCTTGCTCCTGTGCAGAGAAAAGAAGATCAATGGCTTCCAAGTGTACCCGCAACAGCAACTCTCGCTCCGTCCTCGTTGGAGGAGTGACATACGGGCCGAATGCGGCCTGCATCTTTTTAATGCCAGTGAAGCAGGTGACTCAGGACACCACTGGATTGTTCTTCGGGACCATGCTCCCTCCAGCAAGCTTCTGCGCCCCAGTGCCATCACAGGAAACTCCAAAGAAGTCGGTCTTTGATCGACTTGCAACCACTACATCCCCTCTCAACGGGTCGTCCAAGTCTGCCACCTCAATCTTCAATAGGCTGAACCAAAGCTCAAGTGGGCCCGCAAAGAGGCTCACAATCTCCAAAGGGGTTATCCCGAAACGGATAGCCGTTCCAGCTTTGGCGGGTGAAGTCGTCAAAGGGGTTTCTCCTACTAAAGGATCGGCCTTCGCAAGATTGGTCGTTCCAACTCCTGCTACGGGCCAATTCATCAAAAAGGCTTCCCCTACCAGAATATCGGCCTTCGCAAGATTGGTCGTTCCCTCTCAACGGACGTCAGTCTTTAACAGGCTGGCACCAGCAGTAGCCCTTCATCAGAGCAGGGGGCATGACAAAGCCACTCCCACAACTGAGGCAATCCCATCTGCACGGCATGCTCGACATCGCCACTGACGCCGAGTGAGAAAAGCTGGGGGCATCTCTCTTACTGGACTTACTCCACCAGCTCCAATGGTGGAGGTTGACGCTGCTGTTCCAACTGGGAACGGTTTTGAACCGTTAAAGAGGGTGCGAAAGAACTCTCCGACCGCGGTGTTGAAGAAATCTCCACTTCCTGCTGAAAATATGACGTAGGCGAAGCCAGAGCAGCCCCCTCAGCGGCTGTCCTCCCAAATCCACAGGATCTGGCGTAAAGTCCAAGCACTGTGATCAACAAGAACCACTCTCGTCAACTGAAGAAAATGAAGGTTCGACAAGAGGAAAATCATCCCTCCAGCATACAGCGAGGGACTTCTTTCATGCAGGCGCCTGCTACAATGGCTTCTTCAACTTCGACCTCCCACAAAAAGAGAAGGCCAGAGAATCTACCACTACCGGCGGCAAATCCCAAAGGTGATGGATCCAAACGCCCTAAGTCTGGGGGCATGATTGTGCACACCGTTTACATGGCTTCCGGAAAAGAGGAGAGCCGTGCTTCCGCGGGTCTTCGGCCGCAAACTCGGTTGTTGACGAAAGCTCAGGAGCAGCAAAAAAATCTCCAGGAGATGTTGATGAAAATGGCAGCACTCACCGGGCAAATGTCACGACCCGAAATTGGCACGTGACGGCCCTTAAACTACGCAACGTCTACAGGCGTAACGCAATTTAAGTAAGCCGAAAACCCGGCAATCTAAATCATCAAAAGTAGTAAGTGATAATAACATTTTTAAAACTTTTAAAACTCAAACCAAATTCTTTAAAGTCCAACTTTATTTCCTTTAAAATTTTGACAGCACCTTCTTGGTAAAAACCAGCCCCAAAAATGGGTACAACAAAAATATAAGTAAAGCATCCCTAAACGGGAGCAAATACACGCCCAAAGGCACAAAACAACCTTCACAATAGATATACGACGCTGTAGCGAAGAAATAAAAGACGATATAAATAAAACTGCATAAAAGACCACCAAGTCACAAAATAAAATACAATATTGTCCTCACATCAAGTCTCTAAGTCTTACATGAAAATGGTAGATGGAGAGTACATGGTACAACAAATATACAATAAGCAACATCGGATAACCGCAAAACCCACCTATAGCAAAACTGTACACAGTCAGTCGTAGCGGTATCCGCTGCAAAAGATGATGCGATAGATGAAAAGCCCTGCCTCGACTACTCTGAGGAACAACTTGCAAAACACTGTGGCACAACGGGGGTGAGTTGCCAACTCGTGAATAGTAAATAACATATGCAGGTAATCGCAAGTATGCACGTACTGCACGAATCTATCACATGCAAGCTAATAGCAATAAATGGTCATATGTATGCAACAGTCATGAAAGGTACTCTAGAAGGTACAACTAATACATGAAGCAATAAATGGTAATATGTATATGAAACAGTCTTGAAAGGTACTCTATCAGTACTACTAATACATGAAGCAATGCATATAAAATAAATGCGGAGTATGGGATAAAACATGTCATCCTCAGGGAATTCTGACCTCGTGGCAGGACCAACGTCCATCAAGACAATCAAAATCCCAAATTTCCTCAAATCAGCCCCCAAATTGGCTCTCATATCCTGTAAGTCTCATATATCCTGAGTGTCCAATATCAAGTAAATCTCATATATCATGTATCCAATATCAAGTAAATCTCATATAATGAATAAATATATTTGCATGAATTATTATGATGATGTATATAAATTAGATATGTATACATATATATTAGCGTCCCATTCCACTAATATATATATATATATATATATATCAGCGTCTCATTCCACTGTTATATATACTTAGGAGTAAAAATATCATGAAAATATGTGTCAAGTATCGACACATAAATACTGATCTATCAGGTGCTGTCACCACGACTGGCCCCTGATAGGTACATATCATACGCTATCTCGAAAACCCGAGTGCCCAGCTTCAACCTCGCTTTTCGACGTATCCATACGTACATGACTCCGGTCGGTATCCCCCCGATAACCGCCGAGTCAAAATACTGTCACCGGTAAGTATGATTCTCCTGTCAGGCTCATCGGCGTGGTCCATCGACATACCTTTCTTGCCCCGGGTACCTCCGTGCCCCACCATGTACTCGCACACGGCCCACGACGCCTCCTCACATGGGGTATATATCAGAACCGAGAAATCTCATGGTAGCTGCTGAAATATCATATCAAGAGAAACCGGGTTTTTCAAATAATGCATAATTTCATGAAACTACTATGGTCCTCAAATCCAGAAAACATCATGAAAAATCCATATCTCAATGCGAAAATCCATGAATATAATATATGCAACACAAAACTGTAATGTGGGCATATGAAGGAAAAGCCGCTATTTAACTGCAACAAGTTAATATATATATCATGCGGTTCCTAATTTCTCCAAGTCCATATAACATCAAATAAATGTGAACATGTAGCTATAGCCAGATATATGTGTAAACATGTAGGTATAGCAATGTAAATATATTTACCTATCAGTAATGATGTAATACCCTCTAGGTATAAGTGTAAGTATGTATGCAAGATGTACATGTAGCTATGTCTTGTATATGTATATACCTATCACTAATGGTACAATACCATATAGGTATATGGGTAACTAGCATGTAAGTATGTCAAGGTATATGTGTAAGCATGTAGGTATACATGTATGCTATATGTCATATGCACGAAGGAAAATAAGAATCACGTCTCAATATCCCTAAACAATACAATATCACATATGTTTAGATGTTGTGTGTATCATGGCAATTATCGACGGTGTGTATAGCATACAATTAGTGCTCGTGAAACATGAACCGTCAATAATAGTGTTGTGTCTCATTAGTACTAAGTCCCTACACAATAGGTAAATGAGATATGCAACAAAGGTACACATGCACAATCAATATCTGTATACTTCTAACTAAAAGTCATGTCATTTAATCTAGCCCAGACGCATAACGCCATGCGAGCGATTCCCCTGTAGATGTTAAATCTACTTACCAACACTCTTGGCTAAGTAAAGTCAACCACCTGTTTCCCTTTCTTCGCAGCGTCCGAAGTTCCCGCCTGCGAACCTAAAACCTAAAACAATATAACAAGTATGTATATTAGCAAACGACCAATAACACGTACAAACTACGTTTGACCGACGCACCAACTCAAAACATACTCTCAAGTGTTCGTATTGTGGCTAACGTGCGTAGCGACGCTACGAAACCAATCCAAGAGCAAAACGACACAAAGTGCACGAACCGTGTCGTATAACGTAACACACATAATCGTAACACAAGAAACTAGCTATGTGATCCCAGATTTTGTATACAGAGAAAACCCAAAAATCAAACAGGACCAAACACTTCTAAACCAAAGCAGACAGCTACCCGCAAAAACCCACACCCTAACTCTACCCTAAGGCTGAGGTCGCCGGATTTCAAAAGAATGTCGCCGGCCATGGTCCAAGCCTAGCGGTTCGTGCTTCAGGTGAAGGCTTAGGGTCTCTGGTACAACACAACTACATTGTTTGTTTTTCTAGTATACTCTCGGGGTCACAACAGATCACAGATAACACAAATGACACTAAAAATACGATATTTACCCGAAACGAAACTATACGCGATCTAAACTGAAACTAACAAGCTATGCAACACTAAAAAGGCTAACTTAACATAAAGAGATCATTGCCTACTCTCACAAGCTCAAAGATCCTAGCTTTCCAAGCTTCAAGGCATCCAAGAGGCAAAACAAGTCTAAAGATGTGATTTTTATGAGATTTTGTGAAGATTAGTGAAGGTTTTGTGAAGGGAATGATAAGTGCTCAGTTGAGATGAGAGAGAGATGAAGAAAATGATAAGGGATAAAATGAGAGAGAATTGAGTGAGGTGTGAAGAAAAGAGAGAGAGAGGTGAAGTTAAGGTGAGTACACCATGCAATAACTCTCACATAAATGCAAGCCATGCTTTCAAGTGAGTCACCAATGCCACCTCCTCCCAAATCCAAAACAAGGCAAAGAAATATCTTACAACAAGAAATATCTAGAGGTTTAATCAGAGCAAAGGATTAGGTTAGAGCAAAGGATTAGGATTAGGATTAGGGTTAAGTTGTCATGGTTGCTAAACTAGATTACACAAACACACCCTCACATAAACATGCACATGTGTGTGCATGCCATAACAAATAATAATAAATTATTAATTAAATGTTATAAAATGTGCGGAACCCAAATTGGTAAAATTTTTACCAAATACCCGCATTACCGCCTAAACTAACACTAATCTAAATCTAAGGCGTTACAGCAAAAAGAAAGCCCGGAAGCAGCGTCTGAACAGCGCAAAGAGCAAGAGATAGATACGGAGTTCTTGTGAAGGGTGCTAGAGAGAAAGGATAAGAAGGCTGCAGAACAAGCGGCTAATATAAAACAGATGGTGCTCCGGTTCCAAGATATGGTTGGAATGATGATCCAACCAGAACCTCTAACTGAAGACCCGCCGATAATTATCGAGGACGACAGAGGGGAAACATCAAACCCTCTTTCAGTTTTATCGACAATCAGGGAGGAAACGATCTCCAAAGCCGCCCTTGATGATTACATAGCTCAACAAATATGAGCTCATCTGGCAAGTGAAGCGGCGGGCCAAGTCATCAGAACTGAGCGACCGTACCCAGGATGGTATGATCAAATCAAGTACCCGCCGGGATATACGATCCCCAAGTTCCACGTATACAAGGGGACATGCAACCCGCATCAGCACATCGCCCAGTTCAGAGCATTATGCGGCAATACTGGAGGCGACGACAAATTGCTGCTTCGCCAGTTCGTTAGCAGCTTGTCAGAGATGGCGTTTGAATAGTACTCGGAGCTCCTAAACGACTCCGTCAAATCATTCATGGAAATGGAACTGTTGTTCACACAGCGGTTCGCCAGCGCAAGAGAACGCACCCCGATCACGGCGTTAATCAACGCCAGGGTGAAGCCAGGAGACACCTGGGTTCAATACGCAATTCGGTGGTGGAACCTATGGTCAAAATGCCAACAACGCATAGAAGAAGCTCCGGTCGTGGGCATGTTCATGGGGACTCTCGATCCTCAGGTGACTGTATCACAGTTTATGATGTTCTTCAAGCCGAACACCTTCCAAGCCTTGATTGACAAGCTGGCCCAAATGGATCAGATGGGCCATAGGCCGTCCTCTTCAAAAACGGATCCTCGAAATGAAAAGGGTAAAGGGAAAGCGGCCTTCGTTGCCAACACTCAACAACGGCCGAGTAACTTGAAACCAGTTGTTCGCCAAAGCAACGTGCGCCCGCGCCAATCCCTCGATGAGAAACCAGGATGCCCTTACTCTGCCGGATCCGAGACGTCCACTGCAGCCTGGTGACGCCAACATTCCCAACTGCTGCTCCTACCACAGAGTAGTGGGCCACCCAATTGAGGATTGGTATGTCTTAAAAAACTGGGCCGAGGACCAATACCAACAAGGAAAGTTTGCGCTGTCCGAAAACTGGAGGGTGAACCCTCCACAGAAGCACGCTCCTAAAAAGGTGGACACGCCAGGGGAATCATACTCGTTTGTAGAAGAATCTCTGTGGGAGGTTGCCCTTTCAGTTAAAACTAAAAGAATGCTGAAGGACCTGTTCTCCGTCGAAAAGACGCGACTGGGGTGTTGGGACGTCTGACCTGAATTTTAGGGGGCATATGCTATTTGTTTTTATCCGTCCACCTCTCCGAAGATGCCAAGTTAATTTATGACACCGTGTATCGGAGGTTTAGACGGATGCGGCCGTTGTAGCAGACTTCGTCAGATTCCCCCTCATTTGCGAGGGGTTTTTGATTGTGGGGACGCTCTTCCCTGCAGGCGCAAGCCCCTGCAGTTAATTACGCTGCCGCGTAGCGGTAACCACTTTCTCCTTCCCCAGATGGTCACTTCGTGTCGTGTGTGTTTGTTTTGTTTTTGGTTGCCTGTGAATTGTATACGGAGACTAATTTATATTGTCGCCTGTAGGGCATGGATTAGTTAAAATCCATATTTTCTTAGATTTGAGTTTGGGTTGGTTTAAGGACCGCTAGTCTTATTTTAGACTAAAGTCAACTCAAACGTTTGTTGAGAATACATTAGTCTAATTTTAGACTAAGATCTACTCAACAGGATTTTGGGATCATTTAGATCCCACAAAAGAGTATTTGGACACTATCGTTTTAGTTTAAGGACATCATAGTCCATAGAGTTTAAGGACATCATAGTCCATAGAGTTTAAAGATATCATAGTCTGTGGGGGTTTAAAGACATCATAGTATATAAAGTTTCTGGTTGTCGGGACCCGCCACCTCTCTAAAGACGTTGAAGAATTACAACGACACATATCAAAGATGTGAAGAGATGTACCCTTGAACCGATGTTGGTTGAGAGATCTGTAGTCAAGGTTTGGGACTAAGACCAATTAAAGAGATTGTGAGCACATGGGCTCAGTTAATCTGAATTGAGGACTTCTGGCCAACTTGGGCTCAGTCCACTCAGATAAAATGTTGAACATTTATTTGGGCTCAGTCCTTTTTGGTTCAATAATGCTGAGCATTAATTTGGGTTCTGACACCCCACTTTCTTTTGTTTTTTATTAGGTGTTGAACACTCTTTACGGCGCAGAGCACTTTATGTAAAGAACACTTTGTGTTCCCTCAGCGCACACGTAAGGAGCACGTGGTGCGCTTGGCGCTGAGCGCCAGACCTGGAGCGCTAAGGCGCTTCTTGTGAAATAGCGCACACGTGATTAGCGCTTGGCGTGCAGCGTCAGACTTGGAGCGCTGAAGCGCTTCTTATGAAATAGCGCACACGTGAGGAGCGCATGGTGCGCTTAGCGCTGAGAGCCAGATTTGGAGAGCTGAAGCGCTTCTTTGGCAGTTCTGGTCAGTTCTGTGCTCTGAGAATTAAATTCTCGTTTATAAGAGATTTTGTCTCATAGATCTAAGAACTAAGTTCTTCTTTTTATGAAGAGATGCAATGATCTCTTCTATTTTTGTGAAAAACTTTGTATTACAGATCTGTGATCTAGAAAAAGAACTAAGTTCTTTTTTTATCAAGAGATGCTATGATCTCTCTTCTTTTTATTTACCTTGAAGAAGGTTCTTCTTCTTAGAGCTTGCTCTTCTCTTTTTCTTTTCTGAGAATTTGAAGTTTATGGGGTGTTCCTCCTCTATAAGACTTGAAGTCTTGGGTCCTTTATATAGGTGAGGCTGATTTGATGAATCAGTTAAGGAAATCTTTCTCTGATTGATTTGGGGATGTTTCCCCACCATTGGATTTTTGATCCTAGGGCTTCTGTTTTACAGAAGACAATTTTCTTATTTTTAACAAGATTGGAAAAATATTTTCCCATACAGAACTTATTCTGTATCTTGGTGATTTTTAATCACCATTGGATCTTTGATCCAACGGTGCTCCGATTTACAGAGCACAATCTTTCCTGTTTGGAAAGATTTGAGAAGTATTTTCTCAACAGATTTTTTTTTTGGTAATTTGATGATTTTTTAATCATTTTCGTTGGATCTTTGATCCAAGGGTGGAGAACATTTAGTTCTAGCGCTGGCTCTCTCGTGCTCTCGTGCTTTGCATGTGAGGCGCTGCCTCAAAGTCTTTGACTCTTGGCGCTAGCGCACTTAGCGCTAGCGCTCTCGTACTTTGCACGTAAGGCGCTGCCTCAGAGTCCTCAGCGCTGGTGCTCTTGGCGCTAGCGCTCTCGTGCTTTGCACGTGAGTGCTGCCTCAGAGTCTTCAGTGCCGGCGCTCTTGCCGCTAGTGCTCTCGTGCTTTGCACGTGAGCGCTGCCTCAGAGTCTTTGATTTCTAGCGCCGGCGCTCTTGGCGCGAGCGCTCTTATGAGGCGTTGCCTCATTTCAAATTTCAAATTTTGAAATTTTAAATAGAGCTTTGCTCTCTGATTGGGGGAAACAAATGCCCCCCACCGTTGCGCTCACGTGACTCATACGTGAGTGCAGCGGTGGCAGCTTTTCCACCATTGGATCAACTTGGAAGTTGGATCGGCTCCCAGCGCCTATAAATAGGGCCTTTGGCCCTTGAGATGACCGTTTGTTCATCTTCCTGTTTTTCTTGAGAATTAATTCTTCTTCAGAGCCCAGCTCTCTGCCTTAAGAACTCTCTTAGAGTCGGAACCCTGTCAAAAATTTAGGTAAAGATCAAATCTTTGAAGGGATTACTTCATAATCTAGGGTTTCACCCATTAATAGAGCTTTGATCTTCTTAAATCATATAGCTTTTTAGGGTTTCTCAACAGAGCTTTTCTCTTCTTAGATCACAGATCTAAAGAGATCTTTTTTAGGGTTTCTTAACCCATTAATGAAGAACTCTTAGAGTTCATTTTGCAAATCTTAAAGATCTCGGAGTTTTTAACTCAGTAAAGCTTTGCTTTTTTATGGTTTTGATGGATGATTCCATGGTCTTCACAGAGCATAGCTCCTCAGAATTTTTTGGGGAATTTTTATTCCCTTCATCATTAGAGTTAACAGATGTCTCTCTTTTACAGAGCACTGCTCTCAAGGGAATTTTACTCCTCGTCCCGAGGGGTTTCTCATTGAATGAGAATCCTTCTAGGGATTTCTATTTAATGAATTGACTGTCTCATCAATGATGAGCCGTCATCTTGATTGTGTGGGTCCCCTTTGGTCCCTTTCCACTGTATTGCAGTGTGGTACAAATTTTATGTACCAAGTGTCAGCATTTGAATTGTAGCCTTGACAGCTAACTCTTGTTCTTTTTCGCGCAAGTGCTATATCTTTTGACACTTCTTTCCCATTTGTTCGTCCGAAGAGCGCATTCCCTGACTCGCCAGTAGACCGAGAAGTCTTCGCTCTGATCAAAGATCATGACCCGGAGCATAAGTATCTTCATCTATAGGGGACGTGGTATAATCAAATTATCAGGGGCCGACGTAGCTTTTCTTGTGCAGCACCTTCGGAGGTGATCTCCGCCATTCACTACACCGACTCACCCCCAGTGAAGTATGCCGTAGAGGAGGTCAATTGGACTTCGGAAGGTTGCCTTCAACCCTCTATGGCTGTAATACCCGTACAGCCTCCAATGGCTTTGGATATTTTGGGGCGACGTATATGTCTAGGCGAGTCGCGCCCTTAGGGACAGCCATACATGATAGGCTTGACTCTCCACCATTCAGCCGGATATCTGCAGTGGGCTCAATATATCCTATCGGCCAAGAAATTGCAGCTGCTGAAGCTCAGGCTGTATCCCGCAATTTACGCTTCTCTCTTCCAGTATTCCACGCCCCATGTATGGTGGGTCAAAGCTTTTTTGGAACAATGGAACGTTCCAACTCACACCTTCCTTCTATTAGATCAGGAAGTTTCAATCTCTTTAGAGGAGTTCACAGAGATCTCCGGCTTGCCTGTCAGAGGGGAGCATTATGAGAAGATATTACCCCCTGACGAGTACATTTTCGCCACTCGATCAGTAGTGATGGGTCCGACCCTAGAGAATGCCATTCAGCACCGATTCCCAAGCTTGATCAAGTTGTTAAATATTTACGAGAGCCTGATTCTCGAATCCGGAAGCCACAGGGTCAGCATTACGGATTTCATCGCCCGTTTTCTTCGCCCAGAAGTCTTGTCGAAACAAGATGCGAAGTTTGCCGAGCTCGACGATCCTTTTGGTTTTGGCTTGGATAGCCGGCCTACAGCGGAAGCAGATCAAAAGAATTTCTTCCTCCCAAACACCGCGGTCGTCCCTTTTGCAGAACTCGCCGCTCAAGACATCGATGAAAAGGCATTCTTTTTAGGGCTCCTTGGTTTATGGTTAAGTTGGTTTGCGCTCCCCATGCACTCTCGCTACATGTGGCCATCCGTTTTTTACCCGGCTCACCGAATGGTTGAAGGGACTCAGGTTGCCGTTGGGATTGCTAGGCGGGCTCATTTGTACCATGGCCTTAGCTTGGCAGCAGACACCACTCAACCGGGAGTGCAGCCCGTAAACTTCCCGATGCATTATTTCACTTCGTGTCTCAAGCTGCATGTGCTCGGCGCCTTCGGAATCCATAAGAGAACTCGTTTCTACGAAAGTTATAACTTTCCTCGGGTTATGCGGCTGGTTGACGCTTCCGTTTTGGAACCGACTCAGCGAGAGGCTCGGGGTCTGATTCTTCGCCCGCGTACGGTCGGGGATGGCATGACCTTTGTCGATAAGGCCATGACTGTCGGCAAGGAATCTGCTAAGACAGTGCAGCCGCTGCGGGACATTTTCAAAGATGGGGTTTCAACCTTGAAAGCTCGGGAGATTCTTCACTTATATTCAATCAGGCCGGGCTTTTTAGTGTTTAGGCAGACCGATGCGGCGATGTTCATGAGATACAACCCGCACCGCTTTGCTCAACATTCAAGCTACAATTAGGGTGTTCCGCTTGAAGCCTTTTTAGCTGACCTACTGCTACAGAGGAAGGTATCCGTAGTGCGCTGCACCATTTCATGCAGCTAAATACCGGGTCTAACTTCTTTATCAGCGAGCCAAGATGCGTTTCGAAAGCTTTGAATGTGTACGTAGCGTGGTACCAGCACGCGATGGGCGCTGTTATCAGGGAAGAAAAACGATTATTGCTTGATCGTAAGGGTGCTGTCCCAGCGGGTAACCCAACCGTTCCCTTGAAGCGACGGACCATCATTCGTCCTCCCCTAAGAGAAGCTGCTGCGACTGTGGTTCCGCGCGTGTTCATATCAGAATTTTGCATTCGTATATCGCCCATTCTTAATCACATTACACATAAATAGATGCTTTTAATCCATGTCTGCTAAATAGTTGCAGGTTACAGGTTCTCAGATCGTTACAGTGAAATTCATGAAAAATTGCTACAAATGTGAGACTACGACCAACAATAGATGAATCAGTTTGATGCCGCCTACCAGTTCAAGAAACAAATGAAAATCATTAGACAGTTCAATGCACAAAGCACAAGGGCAGCACAAGATTCAAGACTTCAACACGAAGCTCAAGGCAAAAGTCTACATCATTCTTTACTATTGGAAATCTGGAAGGAAATAAAAGAAATTCTGAGAAACCAAGTAAAGAAAACAGAAGATAAAAGCAACACAGAGAAATCCTGAAGAGATGGGCCCAAGAACCCACTAAATGGCCGCGGAACCGCGGCCAAACAGGCCTTTCTGTCGCGGTTCCGCTGCCATAATATGCATGTGTCGGTGGGGTGTCGGTCTTTGGGGTTGTTTTGTAATTTCATGTATGGATCAGAATATAAAGCTAGGGTTTTTCCTATCTATAAATAAGAGGGCTCAAACCCAAATAAGGGTGCCTCTTTCAGGATGCCTCTTTTGGGGCATACCTCTTTTTAATTTCTTAGATTAAAATTTTTTCATTCAGTTGTAATGCATTGTTGAGAGGTATCAATAAAGTAAGTTTCTTTTTTCTATCTTACATTTTTTATCTGAATTTAATTTCTGCAATTTTTTTTATCTGTCTTTTATTATCAGCAAATTAGGTCATTAAAATAAAATTATAAAAATGAATTTTATTGTAACTTTCCTAATAAGTGAGTAATTCCTCACTTGTTAAGGTTAGGATAGGGAATGTTTGAGAGAAGGAAATCTCTCCCACTCCTTTCTTTACCTATATAATTTTAATAATTAGGATTCTATTTAAATTAACCACACACCGCTCACTACGACACCCTATCCTACAAGATAGCGGTGATTCCTTAGTTAGACCGGTTGTGGTTGATTTAAATAGAGGTTAGGGCTAAGAGTTAAGAAAGGACGGACAAGGACCAAAAGGAAGAAACTGAGTTTCTTCCTAGTCGTGCTAATCCCTTTTGTTGACTATTACCCTAACACCCATATTCTTAACTAGGGCATTAAAAGCAGTGAGTAGAATTCCTTTTCCAAACTAACCTAATCCTAACCCTAGCAAAACTTTAAATCAATTGAATCTCATTCTTAGATTTTAAAACAAAACTTACCAAAAATAGGACTTAACTCGTTAGAAGTTAAAGAAAGAACATATTTTCCCTGTGGACCGATCCGTACTCAACCGGCTAGCTACCAAGAGATACCGTCTTGATTGCGGTATATTCTTAAACTTTAAACGCACACGCAAAAAGCTTCTCAAACAATCAAATGGCGCCGTTGCCGGGGAAACGGTAGTTATTTTATTTTTTAATTTCGGGTTAATTAAATAAAAAAGTATAAAAATTGAAAAAAAAACAAAAAAAAATCATCTTGTTATTTTTGATTGTTTTTGTGCGAATTGTGCAGGAAAGGTAGACGGACTGATTCAGATCTGGATTAAGCCTAGTGAACAAATCAACAAACAGAGAATCTGAACAGACAGAGGAGAACCATAACAACACACAGAAAAATCTCGGAGGCCTAAACTAACCGAACCACCGCAGAACCGCGGTCAAATTGCTGACGTCAGCACCCAAAATTTCTCTGTAAGTATTTTTGTCTTCTCTCCTACCCACTGAGCTCCACCGAAAAATTTTCCTGCAGGGTTCTTTGCGCAAAACTTCTTCTCCCTCTCCAATAAATCATTTTTGTGCAGGATTCTTTGCGCCGCAAATAAAAATAAAAAGAAAATTTTTTGGCAAGTGTTTTAGATTTTGTGTGATACTGCTTTGCATTTTTAAAACGGAATCTAAGGGCCTATAACACCAATTAAGATTGGGTGATGATTTCATTACCCTTCCTAAGACCCCAGAAATCACTAAAAGCATATGCATCACCCTTGAATTAATTAAAAAATATCTAGACTCAGCCAATTAAGGACTGTCGTGCTCATTAGGACAGAGGAAAGTTGTGGGCATTCAGTCGTTTATCTAAACCTGACTTTGTGGTGCCTAAACTAGACAAGTGAGAAAGGTAACTTTAAAAGGCCCGTCTCACGGTGATTCGTAAGCGAAACCCTCCTTTCTTCATTTGTGCTTACCTGACCACAATTGGCGGTGAAGAAGCGATTTGAGAGTTATCTCACAACTTGTCACTTTGGAACAGTTAGGAGCAGTCTAGTTGACTTAGGAGACCCTAGCTCTAGGTTTGATTGTGCATTGTGCCGTAGATCCGTACAAATTTTTGCAAAAACTCTTTCTAAAATAAAACACTTTCAAAAATTTCAAAACTCCAAAAACAAACAATTTTTAAAAAAATATATTAAAAAATATATTAAAAAAATCACATTCTTTTTCTTCTCCTTTCTCTCATCACATCATGGGTACCCCACTTCGCAAAACTCTTGCCGAACTTTGGTACCCTCAACTAGACATTACTTCCTACGCTTCTTATTTTGGTCGAATTTCGAACGACCCCTCCATGCCCAAAATTTCTTTGAAAGATCGGATAATTGCGTCTAGGACAACCAATTGGACTCCGCAATCCATCTTGTATCAACCATTTCAACCTTCACCACCTTCTTACATTGATACTCCTTTTTTTATTTCTGTTGTAACTCCGAAACCCATGTCTATTGCTGAACATATTGAACAATCTCGTAACTGATCTTTCACTCTTTTCACCACTGCGAATTCTTTGGATCAACAATTCCATTCACCTTCTTATCCAAATGTTGATCCTACTTCTGTCCAACCATTCAATTCCTACCAGTCCTACCCGACTTTTGCACATTTCCTAGACATTGCTTCTGAACAGCTATTTGGGAGTTTCCAGTATCCAAACAACTTTAAATCTTTTACTGAAACCCCGTCACAACTCATGTCTAGTCTGGAACAGTCGTTGAAAGATTTTATGGTAGCGTCAAGCCAAAAGATGATGGATTTGAATGCGTTCATGGCCGCCCTTATACAACCTAGTGATCCCGGAGCTAGTTTCCAACTAGCTCCAAATTTTCCAATGTATGACGAGGCGGTAAGACAGGTTGAGAATTTGAGTGGTGAGAGTGAGTTGTATACCTTTCCAAATCAAACCTACCCATCCCACAACTCCGATTTTGAATGTCTATCAAGTGTTCCAAATGATTCACCAGTTGAAAATAAAGCGTTTAATGAGTTGTGCGACTTTGTAGTGTTTGATTTACCTGATTGTGAAGGGTCCCTTTCGAGTGAAACCATCACCAATCCTTTTGACCTCTACACCTCCACTCTAGAACCTAAACTGATTAATATCCATGCTTTTGATGAGGTGTCTAAGAAAATTGATTTTCACTTGATTGAGGATATCGACGCCGGGAATATTTTGGATGATGAACCCACAGATTTGACTGAATTTTTCTCTCCAATTCATCATCCTGAGTCATTAAATGTTTCTCCCGAACTTCATATGAGTCTTGATTTTATGAGAATTGCATGGATAAGCTAAATTTTGAGGAGAGTATTGAGGAAATTATTGAGGATGAAGCAGTTTTACTTGTGGAGTCGGATTTTCCAATTCATTCTATCCCTTTTATTGACTGCACACACCCTCCTGAACCTTTAACCGATACCCTTCCTCAATCACTTCTCTCCATCCTCACTCCGACCTTACAAAAAACCGTTACACTTTCATTTTCAATGTCTGGTTTACCAAGTTCGACGTACCCATGTTTTCTCACGACTCTTGAGGGATTTGACCTCATTTCTCAGTGGGTTGATAGATTAGCACAATCGCTTTTTACACATCGGTCATTAAAAATTATGCTAATTTATACACTCCATCTCCACCCTCAAGTTCGTATTCAACTTCTTTCTCCCACTTTCTCAGGTTCTTCTTCTATTCTTCCTATAATTTCAGTGAGTGTTGATGAATCACAATCCGATAATTCAAGTTTGATCATTCCAGAAAGCCAACTTGATTTGGATACTTTTGAAAATGAGGTAGATGAGTTTTTTGAGTCTCCTACCTCCATAATTTTTGACAAATCAAGTATGATAAATTCTGGCACAAAACTTACTGACAGTAAAAGGTTCAATTACATCGATGGGAGTTTTGAAGAACTTTTCGCTGACGAACTTGTATTCCTAAACAACAAGGATTTTGTGATTAATCAACCTCCACATATAGAAGTTGAACCACCACCCCTTCTTCTTATAAAATACGAGAATGCTAATATTCCACTCATTTCTGATCATTCACATTCTCGTTTTTATTTATCATCACCTCTTATCTCCTCACATTCACGTTCACGCAAACTC
This sequence comes from Agapanthus africanus, assembly GCA_030015575.1. Lineage (NCBI taxonomy): Eukaryota > Viridiplantae > Streptophyta > Magnoliopsida > Asparagales > Amaryllidaceae > Agapanthus > Agapanthus africanus. The sequence goes on along the minus strand of JASDDO010000026.1, from coordinate 17,446,229 downwards.
TTTCCATACCACCACTTATCTCTTCCCCACTTCTTCTTGGCTCTATATAACATGTTCTTCTACCGACCTATACGTTACATCGATAAATTCTTCAAATGGTTGGTGTTGACTTTTGGTCTTTGCAAAGCTTGGTCTCGACCAATAATTTTGAACCCCATCTTTAAAAGCTTAACATTGTTTAACTCAAGTTTTGGGGGGGTTTATAATTTGGCTCTCGAAAATAATTTTTTCTAACTCAAAGTGGTGAGCCAAAAATAAGTTTGGGGGAGATTTTCACGATCATATTTCATGTCCCCGTTAATAAATTTTTCCTCCCAAGTTTACAAGTTTATGAGATTTAAAAAATGGCAACAGTAGATACAATGTTTCACTTAAGTTTGGGGGGAACTTTTTTGTGTATATATATTTTGTTTTCTTTTTCTGTTAATAATAAAAATAAAAAAAATTTAAAAATGGGAATGCCGACAATTTTGACCCTCTTGGTGTAACCTGACAGTGAGGGCACTGTCAAGTTTAAGTTTGGGGGTGTGCTCGGTAAGCTTTCTTCCTTCGCATTCATATGTATATTTTTGCATTTGCATACTTATTTTAAAACCCATAAAAATTGAAAATTTTTAAAAAAATTGTAAAAATTGAAAAGTTCAATTTTGGCCATATTTGACTTAAGTTTAACACGACGGTTGACTAGTTAGGAAAAACTAGATCCTAAACTTAGTAAATTAAAAACCCTAAAATAACATCTCTTAAAGTTTAATTATAGAAAATATATGTCCTTGTAGTTTATTTAGAAATAGGCAAATTTTGAGTTCAGTTCTTGGGCTAAATCAAAATAAGGAAAGAGTATTGAAATTTTTATTTGAAATGTAAGTCTGAAAAATAATTCTGAACCTTAAGTCTAAATTCTGAAAATATATACCCTACAACTTGCACATACACGCACCTTGAAACTTAGAATAGTAGAGAATACCTTGAAATGCTCTTATCTAAAATCCTTAGTATGAAGGAAAATAAAATAAAAGTATAAGTGGTGAATACAGAGATAAAAAAATGAACACTGATTTTGTAATTACTTAAGGCAGCATAAATAAAAATATAGCGAGGGTGTTTTATCACCTAGTGCTTTAGACCAACTGGTTTAGGAGTCACTGCTAAGCCTTATGTATTGCAAGATGAGGAATTACGCCTAAATGCGCAAGCACATTTTGTAATCGGTCGTTTAGTACCTCAAGAAATATTAACGATCGCATGAAAGATGTGTGAGCAATTTAATCACCAATTAAAAAGTACTTTGGACGATGGATAAGAGTAAGATAGTTTGAATTGAATTTCCAAGTTTAGGAGTGATAATTACACACATGTAGGGGTATATGATTGGGGTTTGGATGAGAGATAAGAATGAAAGATAGGGCTTATACCTTCAGTAGAGATGATAGAAATTCCTAAGTTGAGATGGAACCTCAGAAGGAAAATTCAAAAGATGCTGAAAGCTTAATGTAACAACCCTAATTTTCTTATACACTTTTTCCTATACAAATATTTTTTTTAAAAATTTATAAAGGGGTATTTATTGCCTGAGCACAAGACTTAAGTAATTGATCAACAATTTAATTACAAGAAGGAGCTTATTGCTCATTGGTAATATCTTGCACTGCTGAACCAATCCACCAGAGTTTAAATCCTATACCCCACATTATTTTTAATATTATTTTGTTTTAAATCCTTTGGAAGCCCAACAGTCCACACACCATAACTTCCATAAATTGAACTACACTTTAAAAACTAAATATAGCAGAGGCTACACTAGACGACCCCCCACCTCCCCATTCCCTGATTCGGCCCGACTCCACCGAGTCGGCCAGCGGACCGGCCGACTCGGGCCCGCGCCGCCGGCCGGACTCGGCCGGACGTCCGAGTTCCCTTCTTCAATGTTGTGTCTCTTCATCTTCTAAACCCCCCTGTACACTTCAAATTCCTAGATCGGTTTCAGAGACCTTTGAAATCCCCATTTACTCCATTTTAATGATTTTTAATACATTTTTACATTAAAACCTTTCATATACCCTATTTACTCCAATTTTTAATGATTTTATACATTTTTACATTTTTTTAATTTAAAAACCCTTCACCTACCCTACCCCTAGCCTACCCTATAAATACACCCCCTCCCCTCTACCCTCTCATCCCAAAATCCTAAGCTCACTCTCTTAAAATTTTCCAAGAGTTGTGTACTTTGAAAACAAGCTCGCGGTGAAGCTCCGACGAAATTCCGGCGACGTTTTTAGGAACTACCGGCGATGACGCAACGCATCGGCAATCCCTTTAGTTCGCCCTCACTCTAGTGTAATCGAAAACCCGTAAGTGCCTTTCTATCTCTCTCTTTCCTATTCAAGAAAATACGAAATTACAAATCCGACGGAATCGGAACAAATCCGATTTCCGATTCGGTTTTCTATAAATTTCACTTCTCACTAATACAATCATAATTAAACATCCTTATGTTGACTACTAAACACCAATCAAAGAATTTGAACAAGTTTCACCACATGAAATGATAGCTTTCTCAATTTACCGTATTTTTCGCTTAAATACCACAATGTTTCACTCTTTCATTTAACACCATCAAACTTGCTATACATTTATAGTAGATCACGAGGTAACGACCTACCTCCTCACACACTTACATACAACCTAACACGTTACCATTGAAACCTTAGAATACGAGAAAACAAGAATTTACATTTAAATACCATATACTTAATAAAACTATCTCTAAAAGATTTAGTTTTGATACACTTTTATATAAATACCTCTTATTAGGAAAATAAGATAAGTTGTGGACATCGGTCATTTATCTAAACCTGACTTTGTGGTGTCTAGGCTAGGCAAGTGAGAAAGGTAACTTTAAAAGGCCCGATTCACGGTGATTCGTGAGCGGATCTCTCATTTCCTCACTTGTACTTACCTGGCCACAATTGGCGGTGAAGAGGCGATTTGAGGCATCTAACAACTTGTTGTTTAGACCATTTAGAAATAGGCTAGTTGACTTAGGAAACCCTAGAATCTAAAATACGGAAAATTGACATTTTTACAAATAAATACATTTTACTTTATAAAACCGTTTTCTAAAGGATTTAGTATTTTACAATCTTTGCAAAGCGCCGCTACAACCCATTTTTGGGGAACCCGTTCGGGATGGTGCGGATTATCGCACATCCTCAGGCTTAGTAGTGCAAGATTCAGACCTCCGCAAGGAGCATTCGGTCTCGAAAGATTTAAAATACGATATCTTAAGAAAATGAGGTTTTTAGAATATACAATATTTATTAAAATTATTTTTGTATAAATATATGTATATTTATCATTAAAACATTTATTTTGTTATGATATAAATATTCCACCTTTTTCTAAAAATCACAAGAATAAATTTTACACTAAAATACCATGAACTTCAAATAAATCAATATTACGGATAAATACCTTATTTATAAAGCTAGGATATTTTCACTAGAAATGGCTCAATATAAAATCCACATTCATTACAACTCTAAAGACGAATAATGAATACTTGAGGTGTATTTTGAAAAGTATATAAAAGTATTTTTTACATAAAACCCCCTCAAGTTTTATAAATTACCCTAAGGACCCTAGCAATTATAGGACTTCGATTTACATTTCTAACTATCTGACTCGGGTTTGAGTCTGATCATTCTGACTTGAATATGATTCAAGTCAATCTACAATCTACAATATTCCACTTCAATATGAACACATGAATCCATGAATTCAATTATCAATTTATACAACTTGACCGAACCGAACCATGGATATATATTTATTCTTTTTACATGATTCTCAGTTATTCCATTTACATGACTCTACAGTTATATCCGTTTACCGATATCATGGTTTCGGTCAATCAATCAATTATACAACCAATACAATTTACAAGATAACAATACAAACAAGACATCGCAGGGTTTAAGGGGTAGACTGGTACGGAATATGTTAAAGGTGGCACGAGGTGGTCACTGAAGACGTAATTACATCCATACCGTTGTTCCGTGGTATTATCGACAGAGCCTTGTACTACAGGTTACCAAGGTCCCCGGTGTAAGTGGGACTCCCCTCGTATACACTGGCATTTTCTGTACCAGGCTACAAACAACAGCGTTAATACAACATTACTATATTATAATACAACATTAAAAGCTACTCTCTCTCTCTTACTCTCTGTCTATTTCTCCCTTATCTTTGGGACTTACCGAGCGACCTGTTCGCTGACGACATTCTATTTCTTTCTTCTTTAAATGTCGTCAGGTTGTTTGGACCTGGTGGAGATCGAGCCATCTGCAGAAGACTTGGACCAGTTTGCTGAAGAACCAGAGCTCTAATTTTATTATACATTTTCCATTCAGTACTTTTCATTTCCTGTTATGCCATTGTTTAGGCATCTTTTATTTCAGTTGTATTTCCTTTTCATGCATTGTACAAAAGGATGTTAATAAATAAACGTTGATGTTTTATTATCTCTTGTCTCTTGTGTATTTATTTTATATTGCTTAGATACGCTCAGCGTATTTGCTTCTTAGTAAATACGTAGCGGCCTCGTCGCGTCCCCTTCGCCGTACACTGGGAAGTGGGGCGTGACAGTTAATAAATTTGCAGAACATATATGATCTTAAGTTAAATGAAAAGTGAGTGAAAAATATGGGTCGATGATTTCTAAGTTGAAGATAATAGAATTTCTTACTAGAATACTGAATTGAAGAATTAGAGTCAATGGCCTAATTGATTGGATTTTGTGGGTAGTATCCGCTGAAAACCCTCAGGAGACAACACTCCTCCTACTAGGGACACCTAGAGGTTTAACGACTTGTTGCACGAGCTCAGTGCAATCGCGATTCCCTGCGAAAGTGAGGTTAGGGTTTTTCGAGAATAAATTGGCTTTGCTCGGGACGAGCAAAAGATAAGTTTGGGGGTATTTGTTCATATCAGAATTTTGCATTCGTATATCGCCCATTCTTAATCACATTACACATAAATAGGTGCTTTTGATCCATGTCTGCTAAATAGTTGCAGGTTACAGGTTCTCAGATCATTACAGTGAAATTCATGAAAAATCGCTACAAATGTGAGACTACGACCAACAATAGATGAATCCGTATGATGCCGCCTACCAGTTCAAGTAACAAATGAAAATCATTAGACAGTTCAATGCACAAAGCACAAGGGCAACACAAGATTCAAGACTTCAACGCGAAGCTCAAGGTAAAAGTTCACATCATTCCGCACTGTTGGAAATCTGGAAGGAAATAAAAGAAATTCTGAGAAACTAAGTAAAGAAAACAGAAGATAAAAGCAACACAGAGAAACCCTGAAGAGATGGGCCCAAGAACCCACCAAATGGCCGCGGAACCGCGGCCAAACAGGCCTTTCTGCTGTGGTTCCGCGGCCATAATATGCACGTGTCGGTGGGGTGTCGATGCTTTGACTCGGTCTTTGGGGTTGTTTTGTAATTTCATGTATGGATCAGAATGTAAACCTAGGGTTTTTCCTATCTATAAATAGGAGGGCTCAAAGCCAAATAAGGGTGCCTCTTTTTAATTTCTTAGATTAAATTTTTTTCATTCAGTTGTAATGCATTGTTGAGAGGTTTCAATAAAGTAAGTTTCTTTTTTCTATCTTGCATTTTTTTATCTGAATTTAATTTTTGCAATTTTTTTATCTGTCTTTTATTATCAGCAAATTAGGTCATTAAAATAAAACTATAAAAATGAATTTTATCGTAACTTTCTTAATGAGTGAGTAATTCCTCACTTGTTAGGGTTAGGATAGGGAAGGTTTGAGAGAAGGAAATCTCTCTCACTCCTTTCTTTGCCCATATAATTTTTATAATTAGGACTCTATTTAAATTAACCACACACCGCTCACAACGGCACCCTATCCTACAAGATAGCGGCGATTCCCTAGTTAGACCGGTTGTGGTTGATTTAAATAGAGCTTAGGGCTAAGAGTTAAGAAGGACGGACAAGGACCAAAAGGAAGAAACCGAGTTTCTTCCTAGTCGTGCTAATCCCCTTTGTTGACTATTACCCTAACACTTATTTAACTAGGGCATTAAAAGCAGTGAGTAGAATTCCTTTTCCAAACTAACCTAATCCTAACCCTAGCAAGACTTTAAATCAATTGAATCTCATTCTTAGATTTTAAAACAAAACTTACTAAAAATAGGAATTAACACGTTAGAACTTAAAGAAAGAACACATTTTCCCTGTGGGCCGACCCTACTCAACCGGCTAGCTACCAAGCGACACCGTCTTGATTGCGGTATATTCTTAAACTTTAAACGCACACGCAAAAAGCTTCACAAACAATCAACGCGCTTTTCCTGATAAGGGTCTACCTCGTGCGCCTGTAGAAGCGGTGGCTGCAGCGTCTCCCGATTCTGGCATGGGTACAGAGATCGGGACTCGTCGCCTAAAGTTGCCCGCTAAGCACAAGCCCGTGTTATCGGTTGCCGGTACTCGCTCGCAGAAGAAGAAGAAGTCGATGTTTTCTGTCGACGTCGTACTCGGCCAGGAGCCCCATGCTCCCTATAGCGAGGTCTTGAGTGAGTACGGGACCAATGAGGGTCTATTTATCGAGCATGCGGATGATACTGATCTTTAAGCCGCCCTTGTGTCTTCCGAGCGACTGGCTCACGATGAAGCAGCACTGATCATGATCGCACAGTCCAGTAGACTTCAGTCGTATCTTTCCGCAGTTATATTTTTTTATTATTATGCTTTGACTGACGCTTTCTTCTTCAACAGGTATTTCCGTCGAAGAGGCTCTCGCGGCTTCCCTCAAGACTTTCGAAGAGAAAGAGAGACTCCGTGCTTCTTTGGGCCTTGGTATACTTTGGCTCGTTGTGCCTTCATTCTCTTTTTTCTTTATTCGTGGTTTGACCCTTTCTTTTATTTTGTTGCAGGGACTACCTTGACTCGGATTATCCCGAGTGCGGTGCCGATCCCCAGTGGTGATGCGACGACGCTTCCAGAGCCGGCTGCTGAGGCCCCAGCTCCCCCAGTATTGCCGCAAGAGGCTTCGCTTAAGCAGCCGATGACGGACGTCGTAACGGCTCCAGAGGCAGCTCCTGGTACGGACTATGATGTTCCTTTGACGGAGGTCTTGAGGAGATCACTTCTCATTGCCAAGGCCGACAAAAAGTGTAGAACGCGTGTGGCGAGGGAACGTGATGTCAGCTTGGCTGTGGGTGCAGGTTCAAGCACCATGTTCCCCGCCGAAAACACAGAAACACGACCGCACGGGTCCGTCTCGCCTGAATTTCGAGGGCAGATGCTAATTGGTGCTATCCGTCCACCTCTCCGAAGATGTCAAGTTGATTTATGGCATCGTGTATCGAAGGTTTAAACGGATGCGGCCGATGTAGCAGACTTCATCAGATTCCCCCTCATGATGAGGGTTTTTTGATTGTGGGGACGCTCTTCCCTGCAGGCGCAATCCCCTGCAGTTAATTACGCTACCGTGTCGCGGTAACAACTTTCTCCTTCTCCAGATGGTCACTTCGCGTCGTGGGTGTTTGTTTTGTTTTTGGTTGTCCATGGATTGTATATGGAGACTAATTTATGTTGTCGCCCGTAGGGCATGGATTAGTCCAAATCCGTATTTTCTTAGATTTGGGTTTTGGTTTGGGTTTAAGGATACGTTAGTCTCATTTGAGACTAAGATCAACTTAAACGTTTGTTAAGGATACGTTAGTCTAATTTTAGACTAAGATCGACTTAACGTTTTTTAAGGACACGTTAGCCTAATTTTATACTAAGATCAACTTAACAGGATCATTTAGATCCAACAAAAGAGCATTTGAACTCTACTGTTTAGTTTAGGAACATTGCGGTCGATTACCAGTTTAAGGACATGGTGGTCCATTACCAGTTTAAGGACATGTTGGTCCATCGTTAAGGACATCATAGTCCGTGAGTTTAAAGACCTCACAGTCAAGGTTAAGGACATCATAGTCCATGGGCTTAAGGACCCCACAGTCCAGGTTAAGGACATCATAGTCCATGGGCTTAAGGACCCCACAGTCCAGGTTAAGGACACCATAGTCCGTGAGTTTAAGGACCCCACAGTCCAGGTTAGGGACATCGTAGTCCGTGAGTTTAAGGACCCCACAGTCCGGTTTAAAAACGTCATAGTCTATGAAATGTATGGTTGTTGGGACCCGTCACCTCTCTGAAGACGTTGAAGGATTACAACGAAAAATATCAGAGGAGTAAAGAGATGTACCCTCGAACCGCTGTGAGTTGGTCGAAAGATCTGTAGTCCAATTTGGGACTAAGATCTGTTAAATATTCATGAGCAGGTGGGCTCAGTTAACATAAGTTGAGGACTTATGGCCAATATTGGGCCAAGTCCAATAAATGTTTAACATTTTTATTCTGGCTATTGAGCCTTTATTTGGGCTTGACCCTTTTAATAATGCTGAGCATTAGATCTTGACACCTTTTTTTTGTCTTGTATTGAATGCAGAGCATTCAGCAGAGCTCCGGCTCATTAAAAAACAATTTGTGTTCTGTCGGCGCAACCTATGGTGCGCTAGGGATTTTGCGTCAATGCAGTGCGCTTCTGCCATGTGGCGCACATGTAAGGGACAAGTGTTGCGCTCTGCGCTAGGCACCAGATGATGAGCGCAGATGCCTGTTTGTGAGCGCGGAGCGCTGGTCCATGAGCGCATTGCGCTTTTAATTTAATGGCACACCCGTGAGTAACACGTGGCGCGCTTGGCGCTGAGCGCCAGCCCATGAGCACAGTATGCTATTTCAGAAGCACAAAGCGCAAATTGCATACGTGGTTGACACGTGGCGCATTTTGACGCCGAGCGCCGATCCAAGGAGCGCAGAAGCGCAGTTTAAGAGCGTAAGGCACATTTCAATAGCGCAAAGCGCATTTGATCAATTTTATGATCTGGGAACAAATTTATGTTCTTTTAAAAGAGACTTTGTCTCAAGATTCAAGAATAACAGTTCTTATTTTTGAAAGGCTTTGCCTTTATAGATCAATGATCTGTGAATGAAGTAAGCACTTCTTTATTATGTGATGAGATCTTTTGATCTCTTTTATGAAAGACCTTGGTCTTTGTAGATCTATGATCTTTTAAGAAGATGATTCTTCTTTTTATGAAATGATTTCATCTCTGTGTTTATCGTTCATGATCTTTATCTTGAAGAAAAATCTTCTTTCAAGAGCTTGCTCTCTATCTTTTTGAATTTCTCAAACTTTATAGGGGGGTTCCTCTGTATCAGACTTGAAGTCTTGGGGCATTTATATAGGGCAAGTTGATTTGTTAAATCAGTTAAAGAGATCTTTCTTTGATTGATTTGGGGACGTTTCCCACCGTTGGATCTTTGATCGTAGGGCTTCTGTTTTACAGAAGGCAATTTTCTTGTTTTTAACAAGATTGGAAAATCATTCCATAACAGATTTTTAATATCTGATTAATTAATGATTTATCATTATTATTAGATCTTTTGATATAACGGTAGGGAATTTTATAATTCCAGCGCTGGCGCACCCGTGCTTTGCACGTGGTGCGCTGCTCAGAGCGTAGTGCACTTTGCGCTAGCACACCTACGTTTGACACGTGGTGCGCTGCTCAGAGCGCAGCGCAGCCTGCGCTAGCGCACCTGTGTTTGACACGTGGCACACAACGCGCCTCGTGCTAGCGCACATATGGTGCACTACCTAGGGCGCAGCGCACCTGGCGCTAGCTCATCCGTGTTTGACACGTGGCGCGCAACGCGCCTAGCGCTGGATCTGAAGCGTTGCTTCAATTTTTGAATTTTAAATTTCAAACAGAGCTTTGCTCTGATTGGGGGAAACAAATTCCCCCTCACCGTTGCGCTCACGTGGCCCATACGTGAGTGCAACGGTGGCAGCATCTGCGCCCTTGGATCAACTCAGAAGTTGAAGAGGCATTTCAATGCCTATAAATAGGACCTTTGGTTCCTTAGATGATTTTCATTTTCTTCTTTGAGAACTTTTATTCAGAGCATTGTTCTTCAATTCAAGAACTTTTCAAGAGTAAAAACTCAGTTAAAATTTTAGGTAAAATTTAAATCTTTTAATAAACTAGGGTCTTACCCATTAATATAGCCTTGCTCTTCATAGATCTTTGATCTATAGAAAACCCATTTAGGGTTTCATTAATAGAGCTTTGCTCTCCTGAACATGTAGATTTTTTAATCTCTTGTGAAGAACTCTTAAGAGTCTGTTCATGGATCTTGAAGATCAAAAATGAAATTTTATTTTTGATGGATCATCTTCTCAGAGCAAGGCTCTTCTTGAGGAATTTTATTCCTTCCTCATTAGACTTTGACAGATGTCTGTCTAGTGAAGAGCGCTGCTCTCAATGGGAGTTTTACTCCTCTGCCCGAGAGATTTCTCATTTAATGAGAATCTCTTAAGGATTTCCTCTTTTAATGACAGCCTCATCTAATGACGAGGCTGTTTTATTAGTGATGAACTGTCATCTAGATTTTGTGGGTCCCCTTTGGTCCCTTTTAACTGCATTGCAGTACAGTACGGATTTTAAAGTACCAAGTGTCAGAATTAAATTATAGCACCGACAGTTGACTTTTGTCCCTTTTTGAGCAGGCGACTTGTCTTTCGACACCTCCTTTCCGTTCATCCAATCAGAAGGCGGATTTCCTGAGGCGCCTGTAGACCGAGAGGTTCTCGCGCTGATCAAAGACCACGACCCGGAACACAAAAATCTTCACCTGTGGGGTAGATGGTACGGTCAGATTATCAGAGGCCGCCGGAGCTTTTCTTTTGCGACGCCTTTGGATCCTATCTTGGCGATCCCGTATGCAGATGCACTCCCGGTGAACTATGCCGTGGAGGTGGTTAATTGGACTTCGGAGTGTCTCCTTCAGCCTTCGATCGTCGCCGTACCCGTGCAGCCGCCGGCGGCTTTGGACATCCTAGGACGACGTATATGTCAGGGCGAGTCACACCCTTGGGGACAGCCATACAATGTAGGACTAACTCCCCGTCACCCGGCCGGGTATTTGCAGTGGGCTCGGTATATCTTATCGGCGAAGAAATCCCAGTTGATGAAGCTCGGATTGTATCCCGCAGTTTACGCTTCTTTGTTTCAATATTCCACACCCCCTACATGGTGGGTCAGGGCATTTCTGGAACAGTGGAACATTCCGACCCATACCTTCCTCCTATCAGATCGAGAAGTCTCCATTTCTTTAGAGGAGTTTGCAAAGGTCTCAGGTTTACCCGTTGGGGGGAACATTACGAGGAATTGCTTCCCCCAGATAAGTATATTTTTGCTACCAAATCCATGGTAATGGGTCTTACTCCCAAGAATGCTATTCAACACCAGTTTCCGAGCTTGATAAAGGTGTTGAATATGTATGAAAACCTCTCTCTCGCATCCGAAGGTCGTGGAGTTAATTTTACGGGTTTTATTGCTGATTTTCTTCGCCCGGAAATATTGAAGGAAGAAGTTGACAAATTCGCCAGTCTTGACGACCACTTCAGCTTGGGTTTAAGCAATCTGCCAGCGACGGAGGCGGATCAGAAGAGCTTCTTTCTACCTGAGACCCCAGTCATCCCTTTTACAGAGCTGGCGGCTCCTGGGATTGACGAAGAAACGTTCTTTTTAGGGTTCCTTGGGTTGTGGCTGAGTTGGTTCATGCTTTCCATGCAACCTCGCCGTATGAGGTCGTCCGTCTTCTATCCTGCGCATCGAATGGTTGCCAGGATACAAGTGGCTGTGGGGATTGCTGGGTTAGCCCATATGTATCACGGCCTCAGCTTGGCAGCTGATACCACTGAGCCAGGGGTGCAGTCGGTAAATTTCCCAATGCATTATTTCACGTCATGGCTCAAGTTACACGTGCTAGGCGTCTTTGGCATCTACAAGAAGCCAGGTTTTTATGACAGGTGCAGGTTCCCTCGGATCATGCGACTGGTTGGCGCTTCTATCGCAAATCCATCGCAACGGGAAGCTAGAGGCTTGCTTCTTCGCCCGCGCACGGTTGGGGCTGGCATGTCTTTTACTGATAAAGTTTTGACCGTCGGCCAAGAGTCGGGGAAGACGGTGCTGCCACTGCAGGACATATTTAAAGACGGGGTCTCCGTCTTGTAGGCTTGGGAGATTCTTTATCTGTACTCTATCTGGCCGGGCTTTCTCGTATTCAGGAAAAACGATGCGGTGTTATTCATGAGATACAACCCGCATCGTTTCGCCCAGCAGCTGAGTTACAATCAGGGCGTCCCATTTGAGGCTTTCTTGGCCGAACCTGCCGCTACCGAAGAGGGAATGCGGGGCGCACTGCATCATTTCATGCGCTTGAACACAGGGTCCAACTTCTTTATCAAAGAACCGAGCTGCATCCCAAAGGCCCTTAATGTGTACGTGGCGTGGCATCAACATTCAATGGGTGCCGTCATCAGGGAGGAAAAGCGATTACTGCTTGATCGCAAGGGCGCAGTATCGGCCGGTGGTCAAAATGTTCCTCTGAAACGACGAAACATTGTTCATCCTCCCCTAAGAGAGGTCACTGTAGTTGCGCCCCCACACGTGTTAAGCCCTACGCGCGGGTTGCCCCCATCCAGCGCGCCTGAAAAAGAGGTGGCTGCCGCGTCCCCCGAGTCGGACGTAGGAAAAGAAATTGGGACTCGTCGTCCAAAGGCGTCTACCAAACGCAAACTCGTGTCATCGGCCACCAGCGCCCGTCCTCAAAAGAAAAAGAAGCAAGTACTTTCTTTGGACACCATATTAGGCTCGACACCCCCTACTCCGTCTAGCGAAGGCTTGAACGAATATGGGACCAACGAGGGTTTATTCGGGATGCTTGATGATACCGATTTGGAGGTTGCCATTGAAGCTTCCAAACAGTCGGCCACCCTCGAAAAAGAATTGGCCGCCCTTGCGCAGTCAGGTATACTTTATCCTTATCTCTCCGCTGTTTATTTCACTCTTCTTTTTTTTTATCATGGTTTGACTGACGCCTCCTGTTTTAACAGGTGCCTCTACAGAAGAAGCCATTGCCGCTTCGCTTAGAACCTTTGAAGAGGAGGAAAAGCTTCGCGTCTCATTGCCAACAGAGGATTCACTTGAACGACTGATGATGGATACCGTAACGGTTCCGGAGGTAAAACCTGGTTCTGATGATAATGTCCCCTTGGCGAAGGTCCTGAAGAAGTCTTCCCTCTTTGTTAAAACTAAGAAGCAGCTTAGAAAGCGGGCGGCGAGGGGAAAGAAGCGAGCTTCTACAATCACTGGCTCTGGGACAAAGCGGGGGAAGAAGACCGTTACTAGTCCACCGGAAGACGGTCTTCTTTTTCCTGGTTCATCCCGAGGAAGCCGCACAGTTGGCTGAGGCTATAAGACGCTCACAAGAAGAATCTGAGAATGTAAGGATCCCGAAGAGGCCTTACCCTGCCGTCATCTTTTATGAAGACCCTCCGCGGATACGGCGATTATTCATAGGCCCTCTGGAAGAATGGGGTGAAAGGGCTCTTAAGAAGGCTGTCTCAGCCGACGCCGAGGAAGCACTTTCATTGTGGACCGGTGGCCACGAGTCTACTCTCGAATCTCGGCGAGCATACCTCCTCAGGAAGGAGTGTCGGCTTGAACAAGCCATACTAGAAGCTCCCATGCGCATCGGTATGTTCATGTATCTCTTTGTAATATTTTGTATTGCTCGTATATATATATATATATATATATATATATATATATATATATATATATCCTTATCCTCGTACAAACTCTGCAGGGACTTCGGCGATGGCGGAGGATCTGAATTCAAATCGCGCTTTGACTGTAGACCCCGCTAATATCCCCAATGAAACACTAATCGGTGTGGAGGGGGTTGATGCCATTGTTGTTCCTGTGTCGGAGCTTCCCATGGTGATTCCTGCTCTCCAGGTGATTGCTCCTCCGGAAGAGGCATCTTCATTGGTTGCGGATTCAACGGGTCTCTCTGGGGATGTCCCGGAGACTGCGGGACAGGTAGTCAAGGCCGCCGTCCTTCCATTGGAGCCTGTAGCGATGGTTACTGTTTCTCCACCGGAAGTTACTATACCGGCCCACATCCCTGATGATGTGCTTGGGAGCACGGAGGAGGGTGAGGCAGTCGCTGCATCCAGTGATGCCCTTGTTGTGGTCTCGACCGGTGACTTACCAGGTAAATTTCAGGTTATTGCTTTCTATTTTATTCTGCAATCCCTCTTCAGCCTTTTCTGACAGTACTTTTGTTTTGAATGCAGCTGCGGTGGGCGTTGAGGTTGTGCCACCCGAGGAAGCACCACCAGTTACCGTTTTAACGGTGACTGCTCCTCCATCTTCTCTTATATCGTCTCAACTACTGGAAGGTATGGGTTTGTGATAAATTTAAATTGGGGACAGCATCTTTCGTGTACTGTCCATGTATCATCGTGATCTCGCAGGAGTTCTTTTCGATCATTTATATCAGGTGCTAAACCCGCACTTCTCTTTCCCGTCGGAGATTAGTCCGCCCGCTGGTGTCTGTGAGTATCTTTTCTAACCGACGTCCTTTCTTTAGCGGGTAGTCACATTATTGCTAATTCTTCTTTGCATTGCTTGTAGCCTTACAAATTGAAGGAGGGGACGAGGGTATTGTTGCGCCACCAGAACTCCCAGCTCTGCCTCTTGTTGCAGCCGGTATAGTAGACTCTTTTGTTCGTATATATTTTTTATTCCTTAAGCCGACATCTGATTGTGATTTGTTTTGTAGCGGTCACATCGACTCCAGCCCCGTTCGAGTCTCGCGTTATAATGCCGGCAGGGCCCTTTTCTCGACGTGCATCCTCGAAAGGCGCCGCGAATAGTCTGCGCATGTTGAGCGACTACATCGAGGAGCTTGACGTGGAGACTCCCACATTCGCTGCGGATTTTGCTGCGGAGGTTAATCCCATGCTGGCGACGCTCGTGAACTTTCATAGTGAGGGCGTCGTTGAGTCTTGGATTAACCACTGCAGGAAGATTGAGGCCTGCCTGCATGAGCTTGAGCTTATGCGTCCCGCCCCTGAGATTCAGGCGTTGAACTTCCAACGGGCCGCATGGGTCGAGCAGAGTGTGTCCTTCCTCCGCCATTTCGAACAAGAAGCGACCTTGAGGCGGAAGGAACGCGAGGAGGCTTCGGGTGAATGTGCCCGGATGCGCGCCCAAGTTAAAGCGAACGCCACACAACTGAGAGCTGTTTTTGATACCTTGCAGCAATGTATCTCGGACGGGCTTTTATTGAGGCGGAAGCTCGACTCTATCGAGCGGGTTACGCAGAGTCGCGAAGCTTCCCAATGGGAAATTGATGAGAAGATTTCATCATGCTTGCAGCAAAGGACTCGAATCGAAGCGGAGCTGGTCGCGGCGGCTGATCACGAAAAGGCACTGAAAGGAGTGCGAGAGCAACTTGCGGACTTGTTGAAAACGCCTCCTTCTCAGTAGCTGCTTTTGTATCAATTACACACTTGTAATCTTTGAATAACATGTATCCATTTTTTTAATGCTTTTATATGATGTATCTTGTATTCAATTGAGTTCATGAATAAAGACACATTTTTCTTATCTCTCACTATCGCTTTCTTATCTTTGCTGTGTTGTTGGTATGTCACTCTGGCAAGTGTGGCCTGTAGATAATAAAGAACATTTCATCTTGAACTCTGCGAGAGGTAGTGATGGCTTAGGAAGCAGGTTTAGATCTGCTACCTAAGACTTTTCAACTTCATGAGCCGTGAGGGTCTCATAAAGACTTTTCTCTCTACGAGTTGAGAGGATCTCGTAGGTGTATTTTCTGCTTAGGAGCCGTGAGGATTCCTAAGTGCATTTTCTCTCGAGAGTCGTAAGGATCTCACAAGAGAATTTTCCCTCTTACAAGTCGAGAGGACTCGTAAGTGGTTGTTTTCCTCCTTGTCGAGGTTCGACTTTGGAGAGTGTGGTCCGTGAATAGTATGCAATAGACCATCTTGGACTGACTTGCAGGACCCATGTGATTAGGAAACAGGTCCTTATCCCCATTGCCTAAGGCTTTTCTCTACGAGTCGAGACGAATCGAGAAGTTCTCGCAAAGACATTAATTTCCTTACGAGTCGAGATGAATCGAGCAGTTCTCGCAAGAATGTCCTAACGTCACAGTTAACCTCTGCACTTTACGACAGAGGTCCGTTAGGGTCTGTGGTGCTATTTTTTTTTCCGTCGTACCGTCGCGTTGGCTGATGTATTCTTCGATAGGCAATCTTGCTGTTCAAGTAGCCTTGCGACTATCGTGTCTCTGATCCCTTCGGGGGCTGGACAAGACGTCTTCAAGCAATCCTCCTAAGCAGTTTGACCGTCGGAAGAGCAAGCGTTAGGAATTTTGCCATGCCGCTTTTTACTTGAGGTTAGGCTCATTTTGGAGAGCCCCGATGAGTCATAACCACTCCGCGCTGGTGTTGGATGATCTCCGATAGTCTTTCAGGTTTTATATGAGTTGCCGTCAAGACCCTAAAGCTAGGAATTCGGCCTTCGCTTCGTTTGCTGGCATTGCGTCTGCTGTATCGAGACGAATGTCGTGGTTGTCTCTAGGTTGCTGGTGAACCGTCGAGGTTTGGAACTAGGGATTTTGCCGTTGCTCCGTTGTTTGATTGTCGCGTCTGAATCCTGCTAGAGAAAGAACGCTATAATGACATCTCGTCTGCTGTATCGAGACGAACGTCGAGGTGGTGACCACTCCACGCTGGTGTGGGATAATCTCCGATAGTCTTTCGGGTTTTATATGAGTTACCATTAAGACCTTGAAGCTAGCAATTTGGCCTTCGCTTCGTTTGCTGGCATTGCGTCTGCTGTATCGAGACGAATGCCGCGGTTGTCTCTAGGTTGTTGGTGAACCGTCGAGGCTTGGAACTAGGGATTTTTCCGTGGCTCCGTTTGGTGATGTTGCGTCTGCTGTAACGAGACGAATGTCGAGGTGATCTCTAAGTTGTCTGTGAGCCATCGAGATTTGGAGCTAGGGACTAAGCCGTGGCTCCGTTTGGTGATGTTGCGTCCGAGTCCCGCTGGAATGAGGAGGAACGCTGTTGTTGACATTGCGTCTGGTGTAATGAGACGAATGCTGAGGTGGAGTTGGGATTTTTCCATCACTCCGTTTTGTTTCGATCATGAGGCTTTTCATTGGCGTCGCATCTGCATCCTGTTGGACTGCGAAGGAACGCCGTTGTGGACATTGCGTCTAGTGTAATGAGACGAATGCTGAGGTGGAGTTGGGATTTTTCCATCACTCCGCTTTGTTTCGACCATGAGGTCTTTTGTTGACATTGCATCTGCATCCTGCTGGACTACGAAGGAACGCCGTTGTTGGCATTGTGTCTGGTGTAATGAGACGAATGCTGAGGTAGAGTTGCGATTTCGCCATCACTCCGCTTTGTTTCGACCATGAGGTCTTTGTTGACGTTGCATCTGCATCCAGCTGGACTGCGAAGGAACGCCGTTGTTGGCATTGCGTCTGGTGTAATGAGACGAATGCTGAGGTGGAGTTGGGATTTTGCCATCGCTCCGCTTTGTTTCGACCATGAGGTCTTTTGTTGACGTTGCATCCGCATCCTGCTGGACTGCGAAGGAACGCCGTTGTTGGCATTGCGTCTGGTGTAATAAGACGAATGCTGAGGTGGAGTTGGGATTTTGCCGTCACTCCGCTTTGTTTCGATCATAAGGTCTTTCGTTGACGTTGCATATGCATCCTGCTGGACTGCGAAGGAACGCCGTTGTTGACATTGCGTCTGGTGTAATGAGACGAATGCTGAGGTGGTATCTAGGTTGTCTGTGAACCGTCGAGATTTGGAACTAAGGACTATACCGTGGCTCCATTTCGTTGTGTCGCTTCCGTGCCTTGCTGGCATAAGGAGGAACGCTGTTGTTGGAACAAAAATTTTTAAACCGGCACTACCATTACCCGATTTACGGATCGACCTTAAACCCTAAACTAACAAGTTAAACTAAGAGTTAGAAAAGTTATACCGAGTTGATCCATGTCCTTAGGTCTTCATTCCAAGCTCCTAGTGGTCCTTTGATGATGTTTGGTTGCCGGTCTTCCTTCATCTCTGATGATCCACCCGAGGGAAACGACGCTAGCTCCAGCCTCGAAAAACGAGGAAACTGACGCTTCAACGTTGCTAGCGATGGAGAGTGGGGGTGTATGAAAATGTCACTACAATTTTCTCTCAACTAAAAATGCTCATGGAGCAACCATAGAAGACGAGGAGATGATGATCAAAAGTATGAGCTAAAATGGCTAAGTGTTTTTGTGTGTGTGAGATTGAGAGAGTGAGGAGGCAAAAATGTTATCCTCAAATCAAAATGAACCCTCACCCAAAGTGGCTGGCCCCCTCTCTCATTCCCACCACAAGAAAAAAACATTTCCAATTAACCATTAAACAAATGTGACCATACACAAAACCCATACCTAGGTCCATGCTTTGACCCATGCCTCCCTTTCCACCTCATTTCCTAAATGATTTTCAATAAAGAAATCATTAATGAGGTGGTACCTTCTAGGAGCTATTCCATATAAAATACGAAATACTTCCCGGTACATGTATCGAAATACATATACGCGTATTCGTACAAAAATACGAATAGCCAAGAGAGAAAATAAATAGAGAACAATAATACTAGAATACATATATATAAATACATATGTAAATTATTAAATCAAAAACCTGATTTAATAATCTGGCTTAAACCTAAGCCGCTAGTATTATCAACCGTCCGATTAAAGTCTGTGCCACACATGCACATATTTAATCGGACACCTATATGTATCAACATACGCCATGTACACCATATCGCCTAAACCGTGAAAACCCTCTGTGTAGGACTCTAAAGACTCGTCAATACACTGGCAGTGGGTTTAACCACAAGCACGTCAGCGGCACTAGCTGTACGTAACGGCTACCCAGGTATTGAGCGAAAGTGAGGCCGACGAGCAAACTCATCCCGAACCCCTAATGAGCCTGACAGTGACAATATCCGTACAGTCCGGTCTGTTCGTCTAAGAGTATCGCATATCGAGTCTAAGGGTGTGGATAAAGTCAGACCCCTAATAACGCGACATTTAGTGTCGGTATGAAACCCCATCACCACCTGAGAAACTATCGATCCTGGATCGATAATTCTCGTCCACCATGGCTACGGATTTATGGTGATGGCCATCCGTACACAATGAGACATCAACCCCCAATACCGGGAGAGACGAATCCCCGACGATCCGATCACTGCCTCCATGTGGCTCGGGACTGTACCCAACTAAAACCTGTTTGCACGACTCCTTTGAGCCGTGGTAGGGTAGTAATCAAAGCACAGTGGGAACTCACACGAGGCAAATGACGATCTCAGGTCGACAGACTAACCTGTACACATGTCACCTGGGAACTTCTATCTGACAATAGGTATAATACCAACTAACAGGTTCCCGGCGAGTCCGTCCAGTGTTCTCATAACCTAATGAGCACCTGTATACTATCTTAGGTGAACAAACTTGCACCAATGGCTTGTGAGACCTGGCCACCGCCCCTCGTCGGGGTCTCGATCAGTATACACTAGTCTACATTGGAGTATCGATGCCCGGTCTCGATACTCCCACGACTAGGAACATTTAAGGATATGCTTATAGACCCCAGCTCTCACATATATGATCGCCATCATAATGCTGGCAGTCAAGCAAGAATCCTATGGGCTTTATCAACGTGATGATAAAGACAAACCAGATAGCATACTATCATCTTGAGTAAGACTGTTTTATCGGTATAGGTCCTCACTCAATCATCATAATCACAAGTCCGTGACTATGATAATTGCCTTGAGGGCACTATAGCTAACAATCTCCCACTTGCACTTAAGGCCAATTATTGCGATGTCGCATACTCACAGCCCGTGTGATACCGAACATCCAACTTCTCTACTAATCAGTTTCGCAAAACCCATTTGCCAAAATGATTGCGTTCGAGAAATAGCCTCGGTGAGTGGATCCGCTCCAATGTTTCTTTCTGTATCTCTCTTAATCTCAACTTCGTGGAGAAAACTATCTCCCGAAATGAGCAATACCTATCTTAGAATTTGCCTGGATATCTGATGGGACCCAGTTCACAAATGAACTCCAAATCCAGCAAACTTCTTAGACTGTATCGTCCACTGAATTTAATCAGTATCCTGCGCTATGCCTTTCCTCAGTATTCGCTTGGACCACCTGTCCAACATACCGTCCCTCAGAAGAGGGAAAAACTATAACTCTGACAGTCACTCTGTCATCCAGGTCACCTTGGAAGCCTGAAATGATAACCTTCTCCTAAAGGAGGCTGCCGTTACCATATCCCTAGAATATCCATTTATGTTCAATAACTGCTTCCCAATATTTCTCCAGGATTGGATATGTTTATTGCAACTAGTGCAAAAACAACATCTGGTATGGTGCTTGACATTTCATGATTAATTCAATTGCCTAAGCAAGTGATATGCTAATCATGTAGATCCCTCTCCCCTTTAGTCTGTAAGACACCTTTAGAGAGGTTGACTCCATCACCTGCAGGTAGACCACCATGCCAGGAGTCGTCCATTTAATGTCAAAGTACCCAGATTAGGATACTTCCCAAATCTAGATATAAAACTATAGATCTAGTAACCAGAAAACCTGATATTATATCCATATCCTATGTAGAGAAACAACTTTGTGAAAACCACAGTATAACCGATCGTAGTACAGGAATATCTCTTCCTACCAAGTGCATGTCATCCCAATACCTGGACATCATTCTCTACTACCTTCTTACCAGATCCATCTCCTATTCTGATGAGGTCAAGGCCTATGACCGTCACATCAAAAATAGATGATCTATTTCCGCTATACTTTCTTTAGTCTATAAATAGACACAAGCTACTTGCCTACTATGCTTCCTCTACTCCCACTGACTACAACAACTCTATGGCAGATTTATATACACGTACACTTCTAAAACCAGTTTAGAACGACGCTATACTCGTTCTCTTGCTGGGTCTTATAGTCTAGAACAACAGCAATAGAAAGTCTGGGTAAACAAGAACCTCCCTGTCACCGTCACTGAGAAGACCGAAGTACCTCTCGGGTGCCTGAGGTTACCCACCAAATCTGCGGAGTGGCTAATGGAACATCAAATCTAATTGAATTCTTAGGTTCTATTAAATTTCCAGTAATCGTTTGTGGTTCTGGAATAACTTCCAGTTCTACTATACTCCCACTTGTGGTTCTGGAAAAAAATCCATTTTACTAAAACTGTGGCAAGTCAAGAACAATATCACTATTGATCTTCCTGATGGTAGAAAGTTAACCCTCGTCAAAGCCCGGGATAACCCATAAACAGCCATTACTGAAACGTGCCTCAAGTTTATCCGGATTCTGGTTTTAAGCATCAGCCGGACAACTCCCTATACCTTAACATCATTAAGATATAAATTGATTCTATATAAATATAATATAGAAACAAAAGCACTAATTTAATTGGAACCAGATTCAAATCATGCAGCTGTCTCCAGTGCATGTCAACCAAATGGAATGAGGTTAATCAGCATTACTCATCTAGGAGTGCATCCATATATGAGTAACCTGAAAGAGAAACAAGTTCTCAAAACCATTACTATTAACGGAATATCAAACACAAGTATCTATATCTTCGACTTCTTCGAAGAATCCTGATACTTCCAACAAATGGTTCTCTACTTTATTCTTATACCTATAACTTCTCAAAATCTGGACCTTATATTTCAACGAAATACATGTCTAAAATAAGAGAAGTCATGAGTAAACAGAATATAGTACAAGTACCATCCCTATTGTCCCAATGGACACTGGACAACATAAAATACTTTGTATAAGTCCCCTGAGTTCAACAACTCAAACCCTGTGCGTCGTAGGTTGAAAAACTGTAGTATGGTTAAGAAGAATTACACCGCTGTTGAATGCACTTTACCTAATCACCAACTGATATAGGCAAATGTCACAGACATAATTTCAAAAAGTTATATCTCACTTTATAAAATAAAAGTACAGATATATCAGTTTGAAATTGGTGCATGACAACGGATATTCAAAACCAAATATTTGCCATCTGGAAAAATCCAGATGATTTCCTCAAATATCACCAATTACAACGAATTCTGATATAATGAGGATCTCATCACCCAATTCCTAATATCTTACTCCCACTCACCATCCGTAATAACATGCAGATGTGAGAAACTGATCTGGTAAATACATACCCTGGAGTTAGATTCCAATTGGGAAAACCGTTTTCAATTAACATTGCACAGTGAAACTGAAACATGAAAATGTTTCATAAGGGTTAACTGGTATTCCTAGTAACGCCTCTTCCACTATCCTGATTCACGACAGTAACCATATACTTACCTGCCCTCACTCCAATCCCTTTATTATGTCTTTACTTATTACCTTCTGTACTCCTTCTTTAGGCTAATTGGTTTTCTTCTTTCCTCGCCCTTTGGTACCGGCCTAAGGTTTGGAAGAAGACTATCCAATAAGCATAATAGGTGTACTCTCCTAATCCTAGGAGCCCTCGTAACCTGAGAGAAGGTAATGGGAAAAGACATCTGAATAATCCTATTCTATTTCTCCTGAACCAGAATCCATCCTCAAAAAAGTTCCTTCAAGTTCGTATGTAACTATACGATGGATTTATCCAATGGAAGTGGATATTCGTAATGATACGGAGTGTCCTAAAGAAATGCAAAATGGATGTAGGAGTGGCAGGGGTATACCTGGTTTCATCGTGAATTATGGTGATCGCATTTCCTTTGCCATTATTCTAATCCCTTTATATGTTTTTACTTGTTACCTCCTGTACACCACAGTTAAGCTTGTTGGTTTTCTTCCTTCCCTACCGTTCGGCACCTACCTATGGCTTGGAAGAAGACTATCCAATAAGCTCAATAGGTGTACCCTCTCCTAATCCTAGGAGCCCTCACAACCTGAGAGAAGGTAAAGAGAAAAGACAACCGAATAATCTTATTCAATCTTTCCAGAACCAGAATCCATCTTCGAAAAAGTTCCTTCGAGTTCGTATGTAACTATACGATGGATTTATCCAATGGAAGTGGATGTTCATAGTGATACGGGGTGTTCTGGAGAAATGCTAAAGGTGATATAGAAGTGGCAATGATGTATGCGACACCGTGACAATCCAAAATCCAAAGTGTTTTAAGAAGGTTCGGTTAACTTGGTTCATGAGTTTTAGTCAAGGGTGGGTCATAGTCGCAGCCAAAGAGAGAGAAAAGAAACACTCAGCGTGCACTCTAACCTAGATCAGAATGGTCAATCACTTTATCTAATCTTGGATGGCTCCCACTGTTTCCTCGAATTCTCCTCCAAACCAAAAAGGAGAATTAGCCGGAATCACCCGAGGAGTAATCCTACTCATCAGTGGAAATCGGGATCCAACTATCATCGCATGATAACCTGATGGAAGCCACTCATGCTACCACACTCCAGAAGGTATGCGCAAGCCTGGCAAGTTTCATGTATGTTTGAAACTTCCGATATGATTTTTACCCCAAGCGGCTTATGGCCTTGACAGAGGTCAACATATCATAAGTCACAAGTCAAGTTCAACCCGTCATTGTCCTGGATTAACTTAGACACACCCGCACGAGCCCTTGACAGAGGTCAACATGACCGTGCGACTGTCCTAAATAATCGCATATCTATGCAACAAACAAGCATTACCCAGCTACCAAGCACTGTGTCTTGACAGAGGTCAACATACACATCATGAATACTAAGTAATACCTGTAAGAAATGACGGAGGGCTACGACTGGTTTTTGGCGAAAAACCTTTAACATAATGAACTTGATATCGTTGAAGGAATCCAAGTGGTTTTATAAATATATAGTGGCGAAAACCTTTGCTAAAGAGGCCACTCCCGGTGAAGGGATCTCGGCTTTTTCCCCGTCGAATGGGGTGCAGGATATCCCAAATTGAATACCACGATGCAAAGCAAAAGGAAACGACTATAGTGAAGTTATTACATTGACGCAATCTTTTACTCAAGGGGTCACTCCCGATGAAGGGATCTCGGCCCTTGCCTCGTCGAATGAGGTGCAGGATATTCCAAAATGAATACCACGATGCAAAGCAAAAGAGAATGTCTGTAATGTCAGTTTTTAAAAAACTTGGTTCCAACAACATCATAAATAGGTTTGTTTTATACTTGCATTGATAAGAATCAATGCAGTCCTATCAATTAATCACACCAGAAAAGAACGAAAATAAAATGTACGTATATGCCATCCACATTCGCCACTGGGTCCCGTCATCATCCGTTAGGTTACTTAACTAACGACAGAGCGGAGACTGGGCTAGCGCGGGTGCAAAACATATACAACATCTACTAATATATATATATAAATATATATAACAATCGTCCCAGGCATGATATAAAGTAACATCATAGAAACATCACAGAAGCAACACAGAATGGTGGATAATCTTGGAGCCCCGGGTTTCACTTGAGCCG
Organism: Agapanthus africanus; assembly: GCA_030015575.1. NCBI lineage: Eukaryota > Viridiplantae > Streptophyta > Magnoliopsida > Asparagales > Amaryllidaceae > Agapanthus > Agapanthus africanus. Next base: position 17,421,649 of record JASDDO010000026.1, on the reverse strand, counting down.
CAAATGAGACCCGGCGTTCCCTGTCGTGTGGATAGCCTGTGCAATGAAACCTAGACCCCTACGAGTGCGGCAAGTTACCCGCAAAACCCGAAGCAAGGCAGCCCCCTTCAGCAATGTGAATGGGCCACCCAACACTTCACGGAATCCGGTAACTTAAGCACCCCTCCCGGGTCATCCTATACCCCCTACGAGTGCGGCGAATAGCCCGCCAATTCTAGAGTAAGGTCCCCTCCGTCTCAATGCCATGTGATGCGGACCAGTTGCCCTCTGGAACCCGGCTACTCGTGCAATCCACCTCGGGGTAATCCTAGTACAGAAAATAAAATAATATACAAGGGTGACATCGACCTCAACCCGGTCGTGCCCCAAAAGAATAATATACAAACTGGCAGTGACGGAAGTCCACTTGTCGGAAGCTCGCCCCGCAATATCAAATGTATAAATGAAATAAACTGTACTATCATTGCACCACTGTCTATCCACCACGACGATCCAACCAACATCACAGCACAACACAGAACATCAACGTGAATGTCATGTTCGCAAACTCGTCTAAAAGAACATATAGCAGTTAGACGGGTTTACCGATCGAGTGACATTCACGGTCGCAGATGCTAAACTAAGTACTGATAAACGCACACTTAAAATATAGATCGACTAAGTTCCAAATTGGCCCCAATAGCAAAGCCCATCGCCACTAAATGGCCGCGGATCCGCCGCCAATAGGGGGTAAGTGCGGCGGTTCCGCGGCGATTTGGAGGAATCAGAAGCCCAAATTTTTTCTGTACCCATAAAATCGCCTGCACGGATTTTTAAGCCACTGGAAAATATTTTTTGAACACTTTGAAAATCGGCAGAGAACAGAAAAATGGAATCGTGATTTTGGAAATTTCTGTCGATCGATCTATTAAGCACGTTTAAACAAGCTAGTAAGGGGTTTAAAGGGTGGCTCTGATACCATGTTGGGTCACGGCAGCGCCCCGGCCATCGAAACGCGGCCAAAATATGGAACAAAAATTTCTAAACTGGCGCTACCGTTACCCGATTTACGGATCGACCTTAAACCCTAAACTAACAAGTTAAACTAAGAGTTAGAAAAGTTATTCCGAGTTGATCCGTGTCCTTCGGTCTTCATTCCAAGCTCCTAGTGGTCCTTTGATGATATTTGGTTGCCGGTCTTCCTTCATCTCCGATGATCCACCCGAGGGAAACGACGCAAGCTCCAGCCTTGAAAAACGAGACAACCGACGCTCCAACGTTGCTAGCGATGGAGAGTGGGGGTGTATGAAAATGTCACCACAATTTTCTCTCAACTAAAAATGCTCATGGAGCAACCATAGAAGACGAGGAGATGATGATCAAAAGTATGAGCTAAAATGGTTAAGTGTTTTTGTGTGTGTGAGATTGAGAGAGTGAGGAGGCAAAAATGTTATCCTCAAATCAAAATGAACCCTCACCCAAATTGGCCGCCCCCCTCTCTCATTCCCACCATAAGAAAAAAACATTTCCAATTAACCATTAAACAAATGTGACCATACACAAAACCCATACCTAGGTCCATGCTTTGACCCATGCCTCCCTTTCCACCTCATTTACCAAATGATTTCAATAAAGAAAATCATTAATGAGGTGGCACCTTCTAGAAGCTATTCCGTATAAAATACGGAATACTTCCCGATACATGTATCGAAATACATATACGCGTATTCGTACAAAAATACGAATAGCCAAGAGAGAAAATAAATAGCGAACAATAATACTAGAATACATATATATAAAAACATATGTAAATTATTAAATTAAAAACCTAATTTAATAATCTGGCTTAAACCTAAGCCGCCAGTATTATCAACCGTCCGATTAAAATCCGTGCCGCACATGCACATATTTAATCGGACACCTGTATGTATCAACATACGCCATGTACACCATATCGCCTGAACCGTGAAAACCATCTGTGTGGGACTCTAAAGACTCGTCAATACGCTGGCAGTGGATTTAACCACAAGCACGTCAGCGGCACTAGCTGTACGTAACGGCTACCCAGGTATTGAGCGAAAGGGAGGCCGACGAGCAAACTCATCCCGAACTCCTACTGAGCTTGACAGTGACAATATCCGTACAGTCCGGTCTGTTCGTCTAAGATTATCGCATATCGATTCTAAGAGGGTGGATAATGTCAGACCCCTAACAACGCGACATTTAGTGTCGGTATGAAACCCCATCACCACCTGAGAAACTATCGATTCTGGATCGATAATTCTCATCTACCGTGGCCACGGAATTATGGTAATGGCCATCCGTACACAATGCGACATCAACCCCCAATACCGGGAGAGACGAATCCCCGACGATCCGATCACTGCCACCATGTGGCTCGGGAGTGTACCCAACTAAAACCTGTTTGCATGACTCCTTTGAGCCGTGGTAGGGTAGTAATCAAAGCACGGTGGGAACTCACACGAGGCAAATGACGATCTCAGGTCGACAGACTAACCTGCACACATGTCACCTAGGAACTGCTATCTGACAATAGGTATAATACCAACTAGCAGGTTCCCGGCGAGTTCGTCCAGTGTACTCATAACCTAATGAGCACCTGTATACTATCTTAGGTGAACAAACTAACACCAATGGCTTGTGAGACCTGGCCACCTGATTGGTAGAGTTTTTGCGTGCTAAGTTTATTACCGCAATCAAGACGGTTTCGCTTGTAGCTAGCCGGTTGAGTACGGGTCGTCTGCAGGGAGATGGGAATCTTTTTCTATGTGCTTTAACAAGTTAAGTCCAAATGTCCAAGTTTGTTTTTAGATTACTTATGTGCTAAAATGATAGATAAAGAGAGCTTGTTAGGGTTAAGATTAGGTTAGTTTGAGTTAGGAGTCGCTCACTTCTTTCATTGCCACTCTTAATATCGGTGTTACGGTAATCGGCAACAACGGGGATTAGCACGACTAGGAAGGAACTTGTGAGTATAAGCTAGGATTTCCAACGCATAAGTTCTTCCTTTTGGTGCTTGTCCGTCCGTTCTTGGCTCTTAGCCTTAACCTCCGGTTAATTCAACCACAACCGGTCTCACTAAGGAATCAACGCTATCATGTAGGATAGGGTGCCGTAGGGAGCGGATTGTGGTTCAATTAACGGGAGTCCGAATTAAGATGTTGGGCAAGAAAAGAGTGTGAGAGATTTCCTTCTCTCAAACTTTCCTTATTCTACCCTAACACGTATGAAAACTACTCACCCATTATAAGGAAAAGAAAATAAAACAAAGGAGGAAGATAGAAAGAAAGAGGTTAGAAGATTACAACTAGCTATTTGAGACCTCACCTTGGCAATGTTCAAGCTTAAGCATCATAGTTGTTTTAAGGATAAAGAAAAAGAGAACAAGAAAGAAACAAACAACAAATAAGAACAACTAGATTAGCAAATGAAAAATACAAGCAAATATAATTAACAATTACAACAAGATAAGCATGGTAAGAACAAGAACTCCTTTATTCATTTTTCACTCACAAAAGCTCACTACAAGTTTTTAATGGAGAAGAGATGAGAGGAGGAAGAAGAACAACACATGTATTCTAAAATCTAAAATACAAGAATGAAGACCCTTGGCTTTGGCAAGTTTTGGACTATTTATAGGCAGGGAACTAAAACTCTATGGCAACTTTCAGACCATATATGAAATTGCTAATCTGCCCCCAAAATACGGTCGTCCACTGAGCCAGTATGCCCGCGGTTCCGCGGCCTAAGCGCACTCGTGCCGCGGAACCGCGGCCTTCTTGATGAGTTAGGTCACAATATTTTGTGACCTTCCCTGGTGTGCAGTCCTCTTCAGTGTGGTATAGTAGTTTTCTCATAAGCTCTTCACAGTTCTTCCAGAATTTTAGTAGATTAAAAGGTGATGTGATGTGGATCTTTTGCCAAGATTTCCTCGAGCTCCGCGTAGATATGTTGGATCTTGTGTTGACATTGAGTTTTGTGCATGAAAATGACATTGATTTGCCATTTTGTCCCTTAAATTGGTGTGTGGCAACATACGGATAGAGAGCGGAGACCCGTGTTTTATCTGTGGTTGGCAGTAATCCGGAATTTGTCGTGCTTTTCCATGAATTTCACTGTTTAGAGCTGAGAACCTGTATCCTGCAATTTGACTAGCAAACACGGCTCAAGAGTACCTACCGATAAGCAATGTGATAAAAATTGGGCGGTATAAAAATGCAAAAATCTGATATGAAAAAATACCCCCAAACTTATCATTTGCTCGTCCCGAGCAAAACCAATTTATTCACAAAAAATTCCTAACCTCACTTTCGCAGGGAACGCGATTGCACTGAGCATGCACAACAAGTCGTTAAACCTCTAGGTGTCCCTAGTAGCAGGAGTGTTGTCTCATGAGGGTTTTTCAGCGGATACTACCCACAAAATCCGGTCAAGCTAGTTTTGCAAAATAACTATGATTCAAACCCTAAAGTTTTGTTTCAGAAAGTAACAATTCTATGATCCTAAGTCTAGACTATCGAACCTTTAATTTTCACATCTCGCTTCTTATTTAACTTAAGATTTTATATGTCTTCACGTGCTGTGCAAATAGTGTCGTTAAGTTCCAGAAGGGTCGAATAAAGTCATCATGTCATACAATAAAGCCCAGATAAAATTTTTAAAAGGATCATATAAATTTTATAAAGAGTTAAGCATTTTTCAAGTTTCGTTTTCCAGTAAGATTTCAACTTCAGAATTTCTATCTTCCTTAACAGGAAACTAGGTCTTATTTTTCACTCCACATTTTTCTTGTTTTCATTTCATACACACCTCTGTGAACGTGCAATAGTTTTTATCATAGAATAAAACCTTCATATCTCCGCTAATTTTTTTTATAAAAGCCTGTCTTTTGTCAAGATTATTCTCACACAAAGAACCGTTAGGAATTTTAACTTGGAGAGAACACTTGCTTGACTTTGTTTTAATCTGGACTTTCTAGGCTTCTTAACGAGCTTTGGGCCAATGCACCCAAACCAGTTGGCTTTAGGGCATTAGGTATAGAGACACCCCAGCGGACTTAATTAATCAAGTTACCTAGGCCTAAAAACAAAAGACACTTTAGCGTGAAAATTATGATGATTCAATGCGAACGGAGATATAACCGGCAGTTCAGTTATTTTTTTGGATAAAAGACGTGTTTAGTGGGTTAGGTGTGTAATCATTCCAATCAAGTTTCAGATGGGTTATTTTTCAGAATTAGTTCCGATTAAGGCATCAATAACATTCCTTCATATTCGCTTCACTTCATAAACTATTCTTGATATTATTTATTTCAGAACAAACCTATTTGATCCTCAGAAAATCATTTACCCATTTAAAAGTTTTTTTAGACATAAAAGACTTGTCATCTAATTTCCAAAACTCACGACACGTGTAGTGTGATGTAAAGACGTATATCAGTTATAGTTAATTTCAAAGGAGAGTTATCTTTCAGGTTTTCAAAATCTAAAAATAAGATTTAGTTATTCTTATCTTATCAAACAAAATCGTCGAAATGTTGAATCAGAGTTCTCCCACTAGCTATCTTGACAGAAAAGTTTTTATGTATTTAGAAAATTTTCTGATTTTTATGGATTTCAATATGCAGATGCAAAATATACATATGAATGCGAAGCTTAGGAATGCGTACCGAGCGTAATTCCCCAACCTAAAAATGTTAGGAATGCGAAGGATTTCATCACCCTTCCCAGGACCCCAGAAATCACAAAAAGCAACATTTGATTGGTAGAGTTTTTGCGTGCTAAGTTTATTACCACAATCAAGACGGTTTCGCTTGTAGCTAGCCGGTTGAGTACGGGTCGTCCGCAGGGAGATGTGAATCTTTTTCTATGTGCTTTAACGAGTTAAGTCCAAATGTCCAGGTTTGTTTTTAGATTACTTATGTGCTAAAATGATATATAAAGAGAGCTTGTTAGGGTTAGGATTAGGTTAGTTTGAGTTAGGAGTCGCTCACTTCTTTCATTGCCACTCTTAATATCGGTGTTACGGTAATCGGCAACAACGGGGATTAGCACGACTAGGAAGGAACTTGCGAGTATAAGCTAGGCTTTCTAACGCATAAGTTCTTCCTTTTGGTGCTTGTCCGTCCGTTCTTGGTTCTTAGCCTTAACCTCCGGTTAATTCAACCACAACCGGTCTCTCTAAGGAATCACCGCTATCATGTAGGATAGGGTGCCGTAGGGAGCGGATTGTGGTTCAATTAACGGGAGTCCGAATTAAGATGTTGGGCAAGAAAAGAGTGTGAGAGATTTCCTTCTCTCAAACTTTCCTTATCCTACCCTAACAAGTATGAAAACTACTCACCCATTATAAAGAAAAGAAAATAAAATAAAGGAGGAAGATAGAAAGAAAGAGGTTAGAAGATTACAACTAGCTATTTGAGACATCACCTTGGCAAGGATCAAGCTTAAGCATCATAGTTGTTTTAAGGATAAAGAAAAAGAGAACAAGAAAGAAACAAACAACAAATAAGAACAACTAGATTAGCAAATGAAAAATACAAGCAAATATAATTAACAATTACAACAAGATAAGCATGGTAAGAACAAGAACTCCTTTATTCATTCTTCACTCACAAAAGCTCACTACAAGTTTTTAATGGAGAAGAGATGAGAGGAGGAAGAAGAACAATATATGTATTCTAAAATCTAAAATACAAGAATGAAGACCCTTGGCTTTGGCAAGTTCTGGACTATTTATAGGCAGGGAACTGAAACTCTATGGCAACTTTCAGACCATATATGAAATTACCAATCTGCCCCCAAAATACGGTCGTCCACTGAGCCAGTATGCCCGCGGTTCCGCGGCCTAAGCGCGCTCGTGCCGCGGAACCGCGGCCTTCTTGATGAGTTAGGTCACAAGATTTTGTGACCTTCCCTGGTGTGCGGTCCTCTTCAATGTGGTATAGTACTTTTCTCAGAAGCTCTTCACAATTCTTCCAGAATTTTAGTAGATTAAAAGGTGATGTGATGTGGATCTTTTGCCATGATTTCCTCGAGCTCCGCGTAGATATGTTGGATCTTGTGTTGACATTGAGCTTTGTGCATGAAAATGACATTGATTTGCCATTTTGTCCCTTAAACTGGTGTGTGGCAACATACGGATAGAGAGCGGAGACTCGTGTTTTATCTGTGATTGGCAGTAATTCAGAATTTGTCGTGCTTTTCCATGAATTTCACTGTTTAGAGCTGAGAACCTGTATCCTGCAATTTGACTAGCAAACACGGCTCAAGAGTACCTACCGATAAGCAATGTGATAAAAATTGGGCGGTATAAAATTGCAAAAATCTGATATGAACAAATACCCCCAAACTTATCATTTGCTCGTCCTGACCAAATACAATTTATTCACAAAAAATTCCTAGCCTCACTTTCGCAGGGAACGCGATTGCACTGAGCATGTGCAACAAGCCGTTAAACCTCTAGGTGTCCCTAGTAGGAGGAGTGTTGTCTACTTAGGGTTTTCAGCGGATACTACCCACAAAATCCGGTCAAGCTAGTTTTGCAAAATAACTATGATTCAAACCCTAAAGTTTTGTTTCAGAAAATAACAATTCTATGATCCTAAGTCTAGACTATCGAACCTTTAATTTTCACATCTCGCTTCTTATTTAACTTAAGATTTTATATGTCTTCACGTGCAGTGCAAATAATGTCGTTAAGTTCCAGAAGGGTCGAATAAAGTCATCATGTCATACAATAAAGCCCAGATAAAATTTTTAAAAAGATCACATAAGTTTTATAAAGAGTAAAGCATTTTTCAAGTTTCGTTTTCCAGTATGGTTTCAACTTCAGAATTTCTATCTTCCTTAACAGGAAACTAGGTCTTATTTTTCACTCCACCTTTTTCTTGTTTTCATTTCATACACACCTCTGTGAACGTGCAATAGTCTTTATCATAGAATAAAACCTTCATATCTCCGCTAATTTTTTTTATAAAAGCCTGTCTTTTGTCAAGATTATTCTCACACAAAGAACCGTTAGGAATTTTAACTCGGAGAGAACACTTACTTGACTTTGTTTTAATCTGGACTTTTTAGGCTTCTTAACGAGCTTTGGGCCAATGCACCCAAACCAGTTGGCTTTAGGGCATTAGGTGTAGAGACACCCCAGCGGACTTAATTACTCAAGTTACCTAGGCCCAAAAACAAAAGACACTTTAGCGTGAAAATTATGATGGTTCAATGCGAACGGAGATATAACCGGCAGTTCAGTTATTTTTTTGGATAAAAGACGTGTTTAGTGGGTTAGGTGTGTAATCATTCCAATCAAGTTTCAGATGAGTTATTTTTCAGAATTAGTTCCAATTAAGGCATCAATAATATTCCTTCATATTTGCTTCACTTCATAAACTATTCTTGATATTATTTATTTCAAAACAAACCTATTTGATCCTCAGAAAATCATTTATCCATTTAAAAGTTTTTTTAGACATAAAAGACTTGTCATCTAATTTCCAAAACTCACGACACGTGTAGTGTGATGTAAAGACGTATATCAGCTATAGTTAATTTCAAAGGAGAGTTATCTTTCAGGTTTTCAAAATCTAAAAATAAGATTTAGTTATTATTATCTTATCAAACAAAACCGTCGAAATGTTGAATCAGAGTTCTCCCACTAGCTATCTTGACAGAAAAGTTTTTATGTTTTTAGAAAATTTTCTGATTTTTATGGATTTTATGGATTTTAATATGCAGATGCAAAATATACATATAAATGCGAAGGTTAGGAATGTGTACCGAGCGTACCCCTAAACTTAAACTGGACAGTGTCCTCACTGTCATTGCATGAAGAGATCATTTGAAGGGTCAAAATTGTCGGTTAGATATACACACAATTTTTTTTTATGTTTTTAAAGAGTAAAAATGGAAAAGAAAATCCACAAATAAATAAAAAATGGTATATACATACCCCCAAACTTATTTGGAACAGTGTCCACTGTTCTTGGCTGGATAACCGAAGTTTGGTGGTAGGCTGAAGAAGATTATGCAGGGTAAACTGGCTCCTGTAAGACCAGGAACTCCTCTGTTCGTTCGGCGCTAAGGTACGGTTTAAGTCGGTGTCCATTTACTTTGAAAAATGAACCGTTCTTTGGATTTTCCAAATCCACAGCTCCATGCGGATACACATTCCGCACAAAATACGGCCCTTTCCAGCGAGATCTGAGCTTTCTTGGATGGAAGTGTAGCCGGGTGTCGTAAAGCAGTACCTGTTGACCAGGTACGAAAGTTTTGCGCAAAAGGTGTTTATCGTGAAACACTTTCGTTCGGTTTTTAACGACAATCGCGTTATCGTAAGCCTCATCCCTAAGCTCGCTCAATTCGTTCAACTGCAGCTTCCGATGGCTGCCCGCATCTACGAGAGACAGATTCAGTTCTTTTATCGCCCAAAATGCGCGATGCTCTATTTCGACAGGGAGGTGGCAAGCCTTTCCGTACACAAGCCGATAGGAAGACATGCCAAGATCGGTCTTATAAGCCGTTCGAAATGCCCAAAGGGCATCAGTGAGTTTCAACGACCAATCCTTTCGGTTCTTGGAAACCGTCTTCTCCAGTATCTGCTTGATTTGCCGATTTGAAACTTCGGGTTGCCCATAGGTTTGGGGGTGGTAGGGCGTAGATAGCTTATGATTAATGGAATATTTCTGCATCAAGGCCTCGAAAGTCTTATTGCAGAAATAAGTTCCATTGTCGCTAATGATCGCTCGGGGGTGCCCAAACCGGGAGAAAATGTTTTCTTTAAGAAACCTAACGACAACCTTGTTGTCGTTAGTCCGGCTGGGCACAACCTCGACCCACTTAGAGATGTAATCAAGAGCGAGAAGGATGTACAAGTTTCCAAAAGAGCTGGGAAACGGCCCCATGAAATCTATCCCCCAAACGTTAAAAATCTCCACAACCAAGATTGGTTGGAGCGGCATCTCGTTCCTCCTGGATATCCGGCCCAAGTGTTGGCACCGGGAGCAAGTCTTGCAATAGTCATGAGCGTCCTTGAAGAGTTGTGGCCAGTAGAAACCACATTGCAAGATCTTCTCAGCTGTCTTTCTGGGGCCAGTATGCACCATTATGCCCTCAGACTTGGGGCGTTTGGGCTCAGCGTCTTTGTGATTTGCCGCAGTCACAGGGGCTTTCTCTGGCCTCCTTCTCTTTTGAGCAGTTGACGTTGAGGGGGCCGTTGCAGCGGGCACCCAAGTAGCCGTCGTATTTTGTGGCTTGGCAAGATGGTTCTCTTCTTGCTGAACTTTCACTTTCTTTTGTCGGCGAGGGTAATCTTGATCGATTACTGAGTCTTGAACCCGTTGCCAGACTTTGTAAATTTTGGAAGAGAGCTGCTGAGGAGGTTGTTCCGGCTTCGCCTTCGGTGCATTCTCCACGGGTGGAGGATATCTTTTCAGTACGGCGGTAGGAGAGTTCCTGCGCACCTTGTTCAGCAATTCAAAGCTGTTCCCAATTGGAACAGCAGCATTGACTTCCACCGTTGGGGCTGGTGGAGTTAGCCCAGAGGGGGAGTTGCCCCCAGCTTTCCTTACTCGGCGCCAGTGGCGACGCCGAGCGTGTCGAGCCGATGGTGTTGGTTCGGTGATGGGGATGGATTCGTCATGCCCCCTATTTTGGTGAGGCGTTGCCGGTACCAGCCTCTTGAAGACCGACGTATGTTGAGTAGCAGTATCCAATCTGTCAAAGGCAGACTTTTGAGCAGGGACGGGAGCCGGAATGGGAGCCGGAACAGTCAGGCTTGTAAAGACCGACCCTTTGGCAGGAGAAGCCGCCTTAACGACTTTGGGAGCAGTGATGGCTATCCTCTTCGGAATAACCTTTTCTGGAACTGCAGACTTCATCATGGGCCCACATAAACTTTGGCCCAATCTGGTGAAGACTAAGGCGCCGGAGCTGGACGACCCGTTGAGGGGGGGCGCTGTAGTTGCAAGCCGATCAAAGACCGACTTCTTAGGAGCTTCTTGCGATGGTACAGGGGTGCTGAAGCTCATCGGTAGGAGCATGGTCCCAAAAAACAATCCAGTGGTAGCCTGAGTCACCTGGTCCACCGGCATTGTGAACAGGGAGGCCGCTTGGGGCCCGTAAGCTATACCTCCAGATGAGGCGGAACGTGAGTTGTGGTTGCAGCTGGAACACTTCGTGCAAGTAGACGCCATTAATCTTTTGTTTTCTGCACGGAGCAAGACACCAAATCTTAGTACCTCGAACCCAAGGGCAACCATATCAAACCGCGATTCGTTCGCGAACACGACATACGAAGTGTGGAGTGGAAAGAGGAAAAGGTCCCACCGGGCGTGCCAGAATCTGTTCCCCGCCGAAAACACGGAGACGCGACCGCGCGGGTCCGTCTCGCCTGAATTTCGAGGGCAGATGCTAATTGGTGCTATCCGTCCACCTCTCCCAAGATACCAAGTTGATTTATGGTATCGTATATCGAAGGTTTAAACGGATGCGGCCGATGTAGCAGACTTCGTCAGATTCCCCCTCATGATGAGGGGTTTTTGATTGTGGGGATTCTCTTCCCTGCAGGCGCAAGCCCCTGCAGTTAATTACGCTACCGCGTCGCTGTAATAACTTTCTCCTTCTCCAGATGGTCACTTCGCGTCGTGGGTGTTTGTTTTGTTTTTGGTTGTCCGTGGATTGTATACGGAGACTAATTTATGTTGTCGCCCGTAGGGCGTGGATTAGTCCAAATCCGTATTTTCTTAGATTTATGTTTTGGTTTGGGTTTAAGGATACGTTGTCTCATTTGAGACTAAGATCAACTTAAACGTTTGTTAAGGATACGTTAGTCTAATTTTAGACTAAGATCGACTTAACGTTTGTTAAGGACACGTTAGCCTAATTTTAGACTAAGATCAACTTAACAGGATCATTTAGATCCAACGAAAGAGCATTTGAACTCTATTGTTTAGTTTAGGGACATTGCGGTCGATTACCAGTTTAAGGACATGGTGGTCCATTGTTAAGGACATCATAGTCCGTGAGTTTAAAGACCTCACAGTCAAGGTTAAGGACATCATAGTCCATTGGCTTAAGGACCCCACAGTCCAGGTTAAGGACATCATAGTCCGTGAGTTTAAGGACCCCACAGTCCAAGTTAGGGACATCGTAGTCCGTGAGTTTAAGGACCCCACAGTCCGTTTTAAAGACGTCATAGTCTATGAAATGTATGGTTGTTGGGACCCATCACCTCTCTGAAGACGTTGAAGGATTACAACGACAAATATCAGAGGAGTAAAGAGATGTACTCTCGAACCGGTGTGAGTTGGTTGAAAGATCTGCAGTCCAATTTGGGACTAAGATCTGTTAAATATTCATGAGCAGGTGGGCTCAGTTAACATAAGTTGAGGACTTATGGCCAATATTGGGCTAAGTCCAATAAATGTTTAACAATTTTATTCTGGCTATTGCGCCTTTATTTGGGCTTGGCCCTTTTAATAATGCTGAGCATTAGATCTTGACACCTTTTTTTGTCTTGTATTGAATGCAGAGCATTCAGCAGAGCTCTGGCTCATTAAAGAACAATTTGTGTTCTGTCAGTGCAACCTATGGTGCGCTAGGCGTTTTGCGCCAATGCAGTGCGCTTCTGCCATGTGGCGCACATGTAAGGGACAAGTGTTGCGCTCTGCGCTAGGCGTCAGATGATGAGCACAGATGCCTGTTTGTGAGCGCTGAGCGCTGGTCCATGAGCGCATTGCGCTTTTAATTTAATGGCCCACCCATGAGTGACACGTGGCGCGCTTGGCGCTGAGCGCCAGCCTATGAGCGCAGTACGCTATTTCAGAAGCGCAAAGCGCAAGTTGCATACGTGGTTGACACGTGGCGCATTTTGACGCTGAGCGCCGATCCAAGAAGCGCAGTTTAAGAGCGCAGGGCACATTTCAACAGCGCAAAGCGCATTTGATCAATTTTATGATCTGGGAAAAAAATTATGTTCTTTTAAAAGAGACTTTGTCTCAAGATTCAAGAATAACAGTTTTTATTTTTGAAAGGCTTTGCCTTTACAGATCAATGATCTGTGAATGAAGTAAGCACTTCTTTATTATGTGATGAGATCTTTTGATCTCTTTTATGAAAGACCTTGGTCTTTGTAGATCTATGATCTTTTAAGAAGATGATTCTTCTTTTTATGAAATGATTTCATCTCTGTGTTTATCGTTCATGATCTTTACCTTGGAGAAAAATCTTCTTTCAAGAGATTGCTCTCTATCTTTTTGAATTTCTTAAACTTTATAGAGGGGTTCCTCTATATCAGACTTGAAGTCTTGGGGCATTTACATAGGGCAAGTTGATTTGTTAAATCAGTTAAAGAGATCTTTCTTTGATTGATTTGGGGACGTTTCCCACCGTCGGATCTTTGATCCTAGGGCTTCTGTTTTACAGAAGGCAATTTTCTTGTTTTTAATAAGATTGGAAAATCTTTCCATAACAGAATTTTAATATCTGATTAATTAATGATTTATCATTATTATTAGATCTTTTGATCTAACGGTAGGGAATTTTATAATTCCAGCGCTGGCGCACCCGTGCTTTGCACGTGGTGCACTGCTCAGAGCGCAGCGCACTTTGCGCTAGCGTACCTACGTTTGACACGTGGTGCGCTGCTCAGAGCGCAGCGCAGCCTACGCTAGCGCACCTGTGTTTGACACGTGGCATGCAACGCGCCTCGCGCTAGTGCACACATGGTGCACTGCCTAGGGCGCGGCGCACCTGGCGCTAGCGCATCCATATTTGACACGTGGCGCGCAACGCGCCTAGCACTGGATCTGAAGCGTTGCTTCAATTTTTGAATTTTGAATTTCAAATAGAGCTTTGCTCTGATCGGGGGAAACACACCATCCCATCTGTCGCTATTCCTCCAGAGGATGCTCCAGCCGCCCTGTCTACCGCTCATAGACAGGTCATGCGTGCGGCTCGGGAGACAACTGAGAATCCATTGCCAGGTAATATAATGATCGGTCTTTTCATTTTTAATCGATCTGCAAATTCTGATATACTATATCATGCAGGGCCAAGCATTGGCGATGAGGCGGCAGGTGAGTTGACGACGAACATGGAGCCCGAAGTAGCTACTCTCTCCAGGGAGTCTGGGACTGCCCAAATCTCTGCTCTCTCCCCTTGTGGCTCTCTGGCGTCGGCAGGCATCGCGAGTGTCACGACAGCCCTTGTCGAATCCGGGGACGAATCCATGGGCGCCGAGACGTCCCACTAAAGGAGAGCAAAGAAGTCGCTAGGCCTAGTGATACTTTCGTTGCTAAAATTGTGCCCTTTGAAGCACCTCGGTTCGCCGCAATGACGGCTGTTGTTCCCTCGCCTTCTCCCGTGTCTTCCAGAATGTTGCAAGGTATGGATTGACGATCTATTTAATTGAACTATGAACACCGCCTTCCTTGTACTGACCATGTATCATCGCAACCTTGCAGGAGTCCTCTTTGATCATCTGTATCAGGTGCTGAACCCGCATTTCTCCTTCTAGTCGGAAGTCACTCTACCTTCCGGTGTTTGTGAGTATAGTTTTTAATCGACATCCTCTCCTTTCTTTTATGGGAAACCATGTCGTTGCTAATTCTTTTTTTTGAATTGATTGCAGCGTTACAGATTGGAGGAGGAGACGAGAGAATTGTCGCGCCTCCGGTACTCCCAGCTTTGCCACCTGTCGCAGCCGGTATAGTAGACTTCATCGCTCATGAATTTTCTTTATCTCTTGAGCCGACATTTGACCATAACTTGTTTTGCAGCAATCACACCGACTCCATCTCCCTTCGAGTCTCGAATCCCAATGCCGGCAGGGCCTTTTTCTAGACGTCCATCTTTCAAGGGCGCTGTGACCAGCCTACATATGTTGAGTGAATCCATCGAAGAGCTTGACGCGGAGGCCCCTGCATTAGCTGCAGATTTTGCTGCTGAGCTTAATCCGATGTTGGAGACGCTTGTGCACTTCCATAGCGAGAGCGTCGTCGAATCTTGGGTTAATTACTGCGGACAGATCGAGGCTTGCTTGCATGAAGTTGAGCTCAAGCGTCCTGCTCCCGAGGTTCTGGCTCTGAACTCCAGCGGGTTGCGTGGGTTGAGCAAAGTGCCCTTTTCCTTAACCATTTCGAATAAGAGGCGACCCTCAAGCGAAAGGAACGTGAGGCGACTTCCGCCGAGTCTATCCAACTGCATACCCAGGTCGAAGCGAACGCTGCATAGCTGAACTCTATTTTTGAAAACCTCCAACGATGTATTTCTGACGGGCTGGTGCTGTGGAAAAAGCTTGACTTCACTGAGCAGGTTACGCAGAGTCAGGAAGCTGTTCAGCAGGAAATCGATGAGAAGCTTTCATCCTGCTTACAACAATGGACTCGAATTTAAGCGGAGTTGGCCGCAGCGGCTGATCATGAAAAGGAGTTGAGAGGAGTACGAGAGCGGCTTGCTGATTTGCTAAAAACGCCTCCTTCTCAGTAGCCATCTTTGTATCGATCGAAAATTTGTAACATGCCTTTATTCATTTTTTATTCTTTTGTATGATGTATCTTGTACACAATTGAATTCATGAATAAAAGACATACATTTTTTTATTATCGCTTTCTTCTCTCTGCTGTGTCGTTGGCATGTTACTCTAGCAAGTGTAGCCTGCAGATAATAGATAACAATTCATCTCGAACCCTTTGTAGGGTAGCGATGACTTAGGAAACAGGATTAGGATCTGTTGTCTAAGACTTTTCAATTTTATGAGCCGTGAGGGTCTTATAAAGACTTTTCTCCCTACGAGCCATGTGAATCTCGTAGGTGTATTATCTCCTTAGGAATCGTGAGGATTCCTAAGTGCGTTTTCTTTTGAGAGTCGTAAGGATCTCACAAGAGAATTTTCTCTCTTACAAGTCGAGAGGATTCGTAAGTGGTTGTTTCCCCCCTTGTCGATATTTGACTTGGGAGAGTGTGGCCCGTGGATAGTCCATCTTGACCTCCTTGCAGGGTAGTGATGGCTTAGAAGACAGGGTTAGGATCTGCCACCTAAGACTTTTCAATTTTATGAGCCATGAGGGTCTCATAAAGACTTTTCTCCCTACAGGTCGAGAGGATCCCGTGGGTGTATTTTCTCTTTAAGGGTCATGAGGACTCCTAAGTGCGTTTTCTCTTGAGAGTCGTAAGGATCTCACAAGAGAATTTTCTTTTCATGCGCAGGGACACTAATTTCCCTGAGGTCAAGACGAATCGAGAGATTTTTGCAAAGACACTGATTTCCTTGTGGGTCGACGCGAATCGAGATGTTCTCGTCAAGGACGCTGATTTCCCTGAATCGAGGTTTTGCCAAGGACACTGATTTCCCTGGAGGTCGAGACGAATCGAGCCATTCCTGCAAAGACACTGATTTCCTTGCGGGTCGACGCGAATCGAGATGTTCTCGTCAAGGACGTTGATTTCCCTGAATCGAGGTTTTGCCAAGGACACTGATTTCCTCAGAGGTCGAGACGAATCGAGGTATTTCTGCAAAGACACTGATTTCCTTGTGGGTCAACGCGAATCGAGATGTTCTCGTCAAGGACGCTGATTTCCCTGAATCGAGGTTTTACCAAGGACAGTGATTTCCCTGAAGGTCGAGACGAATCGAGAGATTCCTGCAAAGACACTGATTTCTCTGCGGGTCGACACGAATCGAGATGCTCTCGTTAAGGACACTGATTTCCCTGAATCGAGGTTTTGCCAAGGACACTGATTTCCCTAGAAGTCGAGACAAATCGAGAGATTCCTGCAAAGACACTAATTTCTCTGCGGGTCGACGCGAATCAAGATGCTCTCGTCAAGGACGCTGATTTCTCTGAATCGAAGTTTTGCCAAGGACACTGATTTTCCTGGAGGTTGAGACGAATCGAGGTATTCCTGCAAAGACACCGATTTTCTTGCGGGTCGACATGAATCGAGGTTCTCGCCAAGGATGCTGATTTCCCTGGAGGTCGAGACGAATTGAGGTATTCCTGCAAAGACACTGATTTTCTTGCGGGTCGACTCGAATTGAGATGCTCTCATCAAGGACGCTGATTTCCCTGAATCGAGGTTTTGCCAAGGACACTGATTTCACTGGAGGTCGAGACGAATCGAGGTATTCCTATAAAGACATCGATTTCCTTGCGGGTCGATGCGAATCGAGGTTCTCGCCAAGTACGCTGATTTCCCTGGAGGTCGAGACGAATCGAGGTATTCCTGCAAAGACACTGATTTCCTTGCGGGTCGATGCGAATCAAAATGTTCTCATCAAGGACGCTGATTTCCCTGAATCGAGGTTTTCCCACGGACACTGATTTCCCTGGAGGTCGAGACGAATCGAGAGATTCCTGCAAAGACACCGATTTCTCTGCGGGTCGACGCGAATCGAGAGGTTCTCGCCATGGACGCTGATTTTCCTGAATCGAGAGGTTTTTGCCAAGGACACTGATTTCCCTGGAGGTCGAGACGAATCGAGAGATTCCTGCAAAGACACTGATTTCTCCGCGGGTCGACGCGAATCGAGAGGTTCTCGCCAAGGACGCCGATTTCCCTGAATCGAGAGGTTTTACCAAGGACACTGATTTCTCTGGGGGTTGGAGGTCATTAGATGACTTGCTCCGCCTTCCGCGATATCAAGGTTGACATTCTCCACTTTCTTCGGTATCAGGGTTGACTTTCTCCATTTTCTACGGTGTCAGTATCGACTTTCTCCATTTTCTACGGTGTCGGGATCGACTTTCTCCGTTTTCTACGGTGTCGAGGTTGACTTTAGGTTGTCTGTGAATTGCAGAGTCTTGGAACTGGGGACTTTGCCGTGGCTCCGATTGGTAGTGTCGCGTTCGTGTCCTGCTGGTATGAGGAGGAACGCCGTTGCTGGTCTTCTGGGATGCAGATACTGCCGCTGAGACCTGACTCTCCCTTTGATAGAGTTTGTTGGGACATGTGGTTCCCTTTTCGTTTATGCCCATGAATTATATACAGGGGTTAGTATGGACTTAGCTGCAGGGCAAAAGTTTTATTTTATATGTATTTTTTGTTTTCTTTCCGCGATGCTCTATCATTTCAGCATTTTGTATCGCGAAAGTCGCGATTGCCCAATCATTTCGGCTATTTTTCGCGGTGCCCATTCATTTCGGCTATTTTTCTTTTTCTTTACTCGCTGTTTTTTATTGCGAGTTGCCCAAACATTTCGGCTATTTCATATGCGTATATTTTACTCGCTGGTTTTTATTGCGAGTTGCCCAAACATTTCGGCTATTTTTTCGCGTATGGAACTCTAGATCCGATACCAATCTTATCATCAGCATCGCTGCGACTGGAATATTGCCAGGAGCGAATCATCATTTGCCGTGAAAAGACTTGGAATTTGATACCGATTTAGGTATCAGCATCGCTATCACTGGGACATTGCCAGGAGCGAATCATCATTTGCTATGAAAGGACTTGGAATTTGATACCGATTTAGGCATTAGCATCGCTACCACTGGGACATTGCCAGGAGCGAACCATCATTTGCCTCTGTCGATTCGAACAAAGATGGCTTAGCAAACAGGGTTAGAATCCTATCGACTAAGGCTTTTGACTTCATGAGCCGTAAGGGTCTCATAAAGATGTTTCTCCTTACGAGTCGTGAGGATCTCGTGAGTGCATTTTCTCCTTAAGAATCATGAGTATTCTTAAGTGTATGGTCTCTTATAAGTCGTAAGGATCTCATAAGAGCATTTTCTGCTTGCAAGTCGAAAGGACCTACAAGTGTTTGTTCACCAAATGAGGACATTCCTCGTCGTTGGTGGGACTGGGTGGGGGATACGTTTATTTATGCCCATGGATTGTATACAAGGGTTAATATTGAACCACTTGTACGGCATTCTGGGAAATGTGATGGCTTAAGAACATGTTTAGATCCCTGTAGCTTAAGGCTTTTGAATCTTATGATCCGTAAGGGTCTTATAAAAGGGTTCTCCTTACGAGTCGTGAAGATCTCGTAAGTGTAATTTCTCCTCAGGAATCATGGGGATCCCCAAGTGTGTCACGCCTTTGTGAGTCGTAAGGATCTCATGCAGGTTGTTTTCTCCCTACAAGGTCGAGAGGACCTTGTAAGTGTCTTTTAACGAGATTACGCCCTTTCGGGTTTTCACAAACTCGCCGGTAGCCCTGCTGTTTTTACCCACGGAGCCCTTTCGGGTTTCATCTGTAACCATCTTGCTTATGGACGTACTGTTTTTTTATCGAGTCTGCGCCCTTTCGGGTTTTCACAAACATCGCCGGTAGCCTTGCTGTTTTTACTCACGGAGCCCTTTCGGGTTTTCATCCATGCACATCTTGCTTATGGACGTACCGTTTTCTCTCTCTCTCTTCGAGTATGGAACTCAAGATCTGATACCAATCTTAGCATCAGCATCGCTGCGACTGGAATATTTCCAGGAGCGGATCATCATTTGCCGTGAAAGGACTTAGAATTTGATACCGATTTAGGCATCAACATCGCTACCACTGGGACATTGCCAGGAGCGAATCATCATTTACTGTGAAAGGACTTGGAATTTGATACCGATTTAGGAATCAGCATCGCTATCACTGGGACATTGCCATGAGAGAATCATCATTTGCCTCTGTTGATTCGAACAAAGATGGCTTAGCAAACAGGGTTAGGATCCTGTCGACTAAGGCTTTTGACTTCATGAGCCATAAGGGTCTCATAAAGATGTTTCTCTTTACGAGTCGTGAGGATCTCGTAAGTGCGTTTTCTGCTTAAGAATTGTGATGATTTTTAAGTGGTCTCTTATAAGTCGTAAGGATCTCATAAGAGCATTTTCTGCTTGCAAGTCGAGAGGACCTACAAGTGTTTATTCACCAAATGAGGACGTTCCTCGTCGTTGGTGGGACTGGGCGGGGGAAACGTTTATTTATGCCCGTGGATTGTATACAAGGGTTAATATTGAACCCTTGTAGGGCAGTCTGGAAAATGTAATGGCTTAAGAACATGTTCAGATCCCTCTAGATTAAGGCTTTTGAATTTTATGATCCATGAGGGTCTCATAAGAGGGTTCTCCTTACGAGTCGTGAGGATCTCGTAAGTGTAATTTCTCCTCAGGAATCGTGGGGATCCCTAAGTGTGTTGCTCCTTTGTGAGTCGTAAGGATCTCACACATGTAGTTTTCTCCTTACAAGATCGAGAGGACCTTGCAAGTGTCTTTTAACGAGATTGCGCCCTTTCGGGTTTTCACAAACTCGCCGGTAGCCCTGCTGTTTTTACTCATGGAGCCCTTTCAGGTTTTCATCCATACCCATCTTGCTTATGGACGTACCATTTTTTTTACGAGTCTGCGCCCTTTCGGGTTTTCACAAACATCGCTAGTAGCCTTGCTGTTTTTACTCACGGTGCCCTTTCGGGTTTTCATCCGTGCCCATCTTGCTTATGGACGTACCGTTTTTTTTTGGGTCAACCCTAGGATGCCGCGGTTTGTAGTAGTTTAAAGATGTTTTGTTTCGTTGTTCATCCTGTATGCACGTGTATTTGTCATGTGACGGGATACATAACGATAAAGTGGGATACACCCATTTAAGGTGTGATTTGGTTTAGTTGGGGTGTTTTCTGATCCATCCCTACCGCGACTTCTTCCACTTGACGTCGACGCCTGGCTTTTTCGAGTATGGCCATTTTGTGTTCTCGATCAACTTTTCTCTTCTGACGGGCTTCGTTTAGCAGCACGTCAATCAACTCATCGGACGGTTCCAAGGATTTTGGTGCCGATTCCGCCCCCAGCTTCTCTGCATCAAAAGCTTCTTTATCATCGAGTGAGAGATCATGTGACAACTTACCACGTAATCTTCGGGTTCTTCTGACACGTCGTCTCCCTCGTCATTGTCATTGCCTCTGTTCTCAAGGATATGGTTGAGAAACTCGTGGAGTGTGACCTGGGTCCGCGCCTTCTGGTTGTATTCCTTCAGCGTGTCAATATGCTTTTGTAGGTCCGTGCGCTTGTCATCAGGCTCCGCGGGCTCCGCGGGCTTCTTGGTCTTCTTCTTCGAAGACTTTGACGGCTGGACTTGGGTATTTTGCCCATTGCTACCAACTCTCGGTGTCGGGCGCGGTTTCAGCATCTCCTCAATGATCTCAGGCTCTAGCGGGCTTTTCCACCTGATTGTGGGGCATGCTTGAAGATCCTTCAGCATTCTATTCGTTTTTACCGAAAGAACTACTTCCCATGGAGCTTCCTCTATGAATGAGCATGATGCCCTGGGAGTGTCCACCCTTTTAGGAGTGTGCTGTTGTGGCGGATTTACCTTCCAGTTTTTGGACAGCGCGAACTTACCTTATTGGTACTGGTCTTCAACCCAGTTTTTGAAGACGTAACAGTCTTCGATCGGATGACCCAATATTCGGTGATAGGGGCAGTAATTGGGATTGTTGACGTCGTTGGTTGCAGTGGGTGTCTCGACTCCGGTAGAGTGATGAGCCCGTTGCGCACTGCCAGTTCGAACAGTCTTCTTGTTTTATCCCGGGAAAACGAGTGAGGACGTCTCAACTTCTCATCGAGGGATTGCCGCTTGTTGCTTTGGCGAACAACTGGTCTCGGGCCACTCGGTTGTTGTTGAGCGTTGGCGATGAAAGTTGCTTTCCCTTTCCCCTTCTCATTCCGAGTATCCGTATTTGAGGAGGACGGTCTATAGCCCATCTGTTTCATTTGGGCCAGCTTGTCGATCAAAGCCTGGAAAGCGGTCGGCTTGAAAAACATCATGAATTGAGATATGGTCGCCTGAGGATTGAGGGTTCCCACAAACATGCCCATGGCAGGAGCTTCCTCTATGCGCTGTTCACACTTTGACCACAGATTCCACCACCAAATTGCATATTGAACCCATGTCTCTCCCGGCTTCACTCTGGCATTGATCAATGCCATGATTGGGGTACGTTCGCTAGCGATTGCGAAACGCTGGGTGAATAGCAATTCCATCTCCGTAAAAGTTTTGACGGATTCGTTGGGAAGCTCTGAATACCATTCGAACGCCGTCTCCGCCAAGCTGCCGACGAATTAGCGAAGCGATAGCTTATCGTCACCTCCAGTGTTGCCGCACAGAGCCCTGAACTGGGTGACATGCTGATGGGGATTGTCGGTCCCCTTATATACGTGATATTGGGGATCGTGTATCCTGGCGGGTACTTAATTTGATCGTACCAGCCCAGGTAGGGTCGTCCAGTTCTGACGACTTAGCCGGTTGCTTCATTCGCCTAATGAGCTTGTATCTGTTGAGCTATATAGTCTTCAAGGGCGGCTTTGGAGATGGTATCTTCCCTGGCTGCTGATAAAGCTGGAAGAGGGTTTGATGTCTCCCTTCTATCGTCTTCAATTATTACCGGAGGATCTTCGGCTGGGTGGTCTGGCTGGATAATCATGCCTGCCATATCTTGGAACAATAGCGCCATTTTTTTTATATTGGCCGCTTGTTCCGTGGCCTCTTTGTCTTTCTTCTCGAGCATTCTTCGGAGGAACTCGGCGTCGGTTTCCTGTTCCCGGCGCTACTCTGACGAAGTCTCCGGTCTTTCTTTCGGCCCAGTGAGCGCGGCCATCTTCGTTAGCATTTCCTGGAGCTTTTCCTGTTGCTCCTGGGCTTTTTTCACAGATCGGGTGAGTGGTCGATGACCCATAGATATACGGCTATCCTCCTTCCCAGAAGCCATGTAGATGGTGTGCACTACCAAGCCCCCAGACTTAGGGCGTTTGGATTCATCACCCTTGAGATTTGTCACAGACACAGGGATCTTCTCCGGCCTTTTCCTTTTATGAGCGGTGGAAGTTGCGGGTGCTGTTGCAGCCGATGTTTTCCATGGTACGACGGCGGTGAGATTCTCTTCTTGCCGGATCTTCATTCTCTTCTATCGGCGGGAGTAGTCTTGGTCGATCACAGAGTTTTGGACTCTTCGCCAGACCCTGTGGATTTTGGTGGACAGCCGATGAGGGGACTGCTCTGGCTTTGTTTCAGTAACATTCTCCACAGACGGAGGAGATCTTTTAAGCACGGCGGTCGGAGAGTTCTTGCGCACCCTCCTGAATGGTTCAAAGTTGTTCCCAGTTGGAACAACAACGTCAATTTCTACCATCGGAGCTGGTGGAGTCAATCCAGAAGGGGAACTGCCCCCAGCTTTCCTCACTCGGCGCTAGTGGTGACGTCGAGCGCGTCTTGCAGATGGGATCACCTCCATTGCCGGGGTAGCTGCATCGTGCTTCATGATTTGATGAGAAAATGCTATTGGTGTTAGCCTGTCAAAGAATGACGTCCGTAGAGAGAGGATGGCCAACCTATTGAAGGTAGACTTTCGAGCAGGGGTAGCAGCCTTGGTGACTTCGCCTGGAGCGGGAGTTGGAACGGCCAGTCTTATGAAGACCGACCCCTTAGTAGGAGAAGTCTCTCTGATGACTTTATTTACTAGAGGAGGGATGGCTATCCATTTGGGGATAGCCCCTTCTGGTAATGCAGGCTTCTTCATGGGCCCATTAGAGCTTTGGCCCAGTCTGTTAGAGAACGAGGCGTTGGATTTGGGCGACCCGTTGAGAGGGGCCGCGGTAGTTGCAAGCCTATCAAAGACCGACTTCTTTGGAGCTTCGTGCGATGGCACTGGGGCGTTGAAGCTCATTGGTGGGAGCATGGTCCCGAAGAACAGTCCAGTGGTGGCCCGAGTCACCTGTTCCACTGGCATGGCAAAGATGGAGGCCGCTTGGGGCCCATAAGTCACTCCTCCGGCGAGGACGGAGTGGGAGTTATTGTTGCAGTTGGAAGCCATTTTCTATGCACGGGAGCAAGACACCAAATCTTAGTACATCGAATCCAGGGGCAACCACATTAAACCGCGATTCGTTCGCGAACACGACACACGAAGTGTGGAGTAGAAAGAGGAAAAGGTCCCACCGGGCGTGCCAGAATCTGTTCGCCGCCAAAAAGACGCGACCGGGACGTTGGGACGTCTGGCCTAAATTTTAGGGGGCATATGCTATTTGGTTTTATCTGTCCATCTCTCCGAAGATGCCAAATTGATTTATGGCACCGTGTATTAGAGGTTTAGATGGATGCGGCCGTTGTAGCAAACTTCATCAGATTCCCCTTCGTTTGCGAGGGGTTTTGATTGTGGGGACGCTCTTCCCTACAGGAGCAAGCCCCTGCAGTTAATTACGCTACCGCGTAGCAGTAACCACTTTCTCCTTTCCCAGATGGTCACTTCGTGTCGTGTGTGTTTGTTTTATTTTCGGTTGCCCGTGGATTGTATACGGAGACTAATTTATGTTGTCGCCTGTAGGGCGTGGATTAGTCCAAATCCGTATTTTCTTAGATTTGGGTTTGGCTTGGTTTAAGGACCGTTAGTCTTATTTTAGACTAAAGTCAGATACGTTAGTCTAATTTTAGACTAAGATCTACTTAACAGGATTTTGGGATCATTTAAATCCCACGAAAGAGTATTTGGACACTATCGTTTTAGTTTAGGGACATTGCGGTCCATAAGTTTAAGGACATCATAGTCCATGGAGTTTAAAGACATCATAGTATGTGTTTAAAGACATCATAGTCTAGTTTAAAGACATCATAGTCTGTGGGGTTTAAAGACATCATAGTCTGTAAAGTTTCTGGTTGTCGGGACCCGCCACCTCTCTGAAGACGTTGAAGAATTACAATGATACATATCAAAGGTGTGAAGAGATGTACCCTTGAACCGATGTTGGTTGAGAGATCTGTAGTCAAGATTTGGGACTAAGACCAATTAAAGAGATTGTGAGCACATGGGCTCAGTTAATCTGAATTGAGGACTTATGGCAAACTTGGGCTCAGTCCGCTCAAATAAAATGTTGAACATTTGTTTAGGCTCAGTCCCTTTTGGTTCAATAATGCTGAGCATTAATTTGGGTTCTGACATCCCTCTTTCTTTTATTTTTTATTGGGTGTTGAACACTCTTTACGGCGCAGAGCGCTTTATGTAAAGAACACTTTGTGTTCCCTCAGCGCACATATAAGGAGAACGTTGTGCGCTTGGCGCCGAGCCTGGAGTGCTAAGGCGCTTCTTGTGAAATAGCGCACACGTGAGGAATGCGTGACGCGCTTGGCACTGAGCGCCGGACTTGGAGCGCTGAAGCACTTCTTATGAAATAGCGTAAACGTGAGGAGCACGTGGTGCGCTTGCCGCTGAGCGCCAGATTTGGGGCGCTGAAGCGATTCTTATGAAATAGCGCACACGTGAGGAGTGCGTGGTGCGCTTGGCGCTGAGCGCCAGACTTGGAGCGCTGAAGCGCTTCTTTGGCAGTTCTGGTCAGTTCTGTACTCTGAGAATTAAATTCTCGTTTATAAGAGACTTTGTCTCATGGATCTAAGAACTAAGTTCTTCTTTTTATGAAGAGATGCAATGTTCTCTTCTATTTTTATGAAAGACTTTGTTTTACAGATTTGTGATCTAGAAAAAGAACTAAGTTCTTTTTTTATCAATAGATGCTATGATCTCTCTTCTTTTTATTTATCTTGAAGAAAGTTCTTCTTCTTAGATCTTGCTCTTCTCTTTTTCTTTTCTGAGAATTTGAAGTTTATGGGGGGTTCCTCCTCTGTAAGACTTGAAGTCTTGGGTCTTTTATATAGGGGGGCTGATTTGTTGAATCAGTTAAGCAAATCTTTCTCTGATTGATTTGGGGATGTTTCCCCACCATTGGATCTTTGATCCTAGGGCTTCTATTTTACAGAAGAAAATTTTCTTGTTTTTAACAAGATTGGGAAAATATTTTCCCATATAGAACTTATTCTGTATCTTGGTGATTTTTAATCACCATTGGATCTTTGATCCAACGGTGCTCCGACTTTGATGATTTCCAAACAGAGCACAATCTTTCCTGTTTGGAAAGATTTGAGGAGTATTTCCTCAACAGAATTTTATTCTGGTAATTTGATGATTTTTTTAATCATCTTCGTTGGATCTTTGATCCAAGGGTGGAGAATATTTAGTTTTAGCACTGGCGCTCTCGCGCTTTGCACGTGAGGCGCTGCCTCAGAGTCTTTGACTCTTGGCGCTAGCGCACTTAGCGCTAGCGCTCTCGTGCTTTGCACGTGAGGCGCTGCCTCAGAGTCCTCAGCGCTGGCGCTCTTGGCGCTAGCGCTCTCGTGCTTTGCACGTGAGCACTGCCTCAGAGTCTTCAGCGCCGGTGCTCTTGGCACTAGCGCTCTCGTGCTTTGCACGTGAGCGCTGCCTCAGAGTCTTTGACTCCTAGCGCTGGCGCTCTTGGCACTAGTGCTCTTGTGAGGCGCTGCCTCATTTCAAATTTCAAATTTTGAAATTTTAAATAGAGCTTTGCTCTCTGATCGGAGGAAATAGGACCTTCAAGCATGTCCGGCGATCAGATGGAAAAGCCTGCTGGAGCCCGAGATCATTAAGGGGATGCTTAAACCGAGCCTAACACCGAAAACTACTTACGATGGGCAAGACCTCTAGACCAAGCCTTCGAAGTCTTCGAAGAAAAATAAGAAGTCCAAGAAACCCGTGCAACCCGACGACAATCGTACGGACGTGCAAAAATACATCGACGTCCTGGAGGAATACAACCAAAAGGCATGGACCCCAGTCACACTCGAAGAGTTTCTCAACCACATACTTGAGAACTGAGACATTGACATTGATGAGGGAAACAACTCGTCAGAAGAACCCAAGGATTATGTAGCAAGTTGCCGCATAGTCTCTCACTCGTCGTTAAAAGACGAAGAAACTCTCTCGGCGTCGGAAAGCAACGCAGAGGAGATAGGGGTAGGACCGGCGCTAAAATCCTCGGGACTATCAGAAGACCCAATCGACGGGCTACTAAACGAAGCCCTTCAAAAGAGCAAAACTGACTGAGAACGTGAAACGACCATATACGAAAAGGCTAACCGTCGGCGCCAGGATGAAGAATCTACGGTAAGGATGAGTCGTAAAATACCCTACCCAAACGAAAGCACTACTGCTACAAACAAGGACATAATCAAAGCAGAGAAGCATTTCACCAAAGCCCTGTCAATGGGAATGAATCTGCCTCCTCTCATGGAAAACACTCCCAGGAGTACGTACCTTGACGAAGCGAATTTACATCCGAACAACTGCTTATACCATCGGAGGATCACACACCCCACCGAAGAGTGCAATGCCTTCAAGAAGTGGTGGCAAGGATGCGTTGCTCACTGGCAACACTTCAAGCGGATGAAGCGCAAAACCCGTCGACAACAAAGAAGCGCGACAGACGAGCATGAAGGAATGGCTGGCAACTGTCATATGGTTGATACCAGTTCGACAAAAGGAAAATCTCAAGTTCTCACATTCGGGAGCGATTCTGAGGAAGAAATAACCCCCAACCTTCTCTTCAAAGAATCTACCTCTGGAAAAGAAGAAGAGGAGAAGAACTGCAAGAACATTCAGCTGCGTAACCGTACATTGACTGAAAAGAACCTCGAACCGACAAAAAAGGATTCGAGCCAAAAAGGCAAGGGGAAGGAAAAAGTCCCTGAGGAAATTGCCCTCGATGATAGAGTCACCAAAGAACTTGTATCCAATGATCCGCCCAAGAAAAAAAAGGTGGATTACAATGTCCTGGCACATTTGAGGAAGATACCTTCACAACTGAACATATTGGATGCTCTCCTCCTGTCCAAAGAGGCACGGGATTCTCTAATCAAGGCATTACAAGAGCCTGATCAGTTCCAAGCTTTCCTTATAGAAGAAAAGATGAAAGACGAGCTGGTAGAGGTTTATACAGCCGACAACACATTCGGTGATGAAAATCTCCTCCTTGGAATGTGCGAACACAACCGTATTTTATATGTCACCGGATATTGCCACGATATTAAAATAGAGAAGATCCTGGTCGACAACGGGTCATCCGTCAACCTTCTCAACGTGAAGGTGCTGAAGGAGATTTGCATGAACATTCAGCACGTGGTCCGGGACAAAATTACCATCTCCGGCTTCGAATCGCAGTCATCACGGACTCTGGGGTCCATAATATTGACATTACGCTTTGGGCTTCTCGTCACTAACATCAAATTTCATGTCATCGACGCTAAGACTTGCTACAACGCTCTGCTCGACCGGTCTTGGTTACATGAGTACAACTTCATCCCTTCTACACAACACCAGTGTATGAAGTACTTCAAAGACGGCCTCGAGTACACAGTTACAGGGAAGCTAAACCCATTCTCCGTAAATGAAGTCCGCAAATATGAAGACGCCAAGTACTTCCTACCAGACTTCGAAGACATGGAAAGATGTCATAAACTGGAAAACCAACAAAATGCCGTCGCCACTATCCCGGTCTTTGGGAGCGATACCGAGGAAGATGAAGAGATGGTCTACTCGGGGTAATCCCAAGGCAACAGGCCCGGACCATTTATCCCTATTTTGGTCCTCGGCAGTGACTCTGAGGACGAGGCCAACGCAGTGTTCTCCGTCCGCCCGTCAATGCAGACCTTCACTGGAGCTGATCAGAGTTTACAAATTACAATGGTTCCGCAGCGGCATTACAGGAAACTTGATGCACTCGGCGTGTAAGAGCTGCAGACCTTCTATGTCCCTCCTAGGCGAAGAGGTGAAAAGGCGATCCTCTTCTTCCAATTTACGGAGACTAAAGTAGAAAAAGAAGTCTGGCATGGTGCCGAACTTGCGCTTGACAGGCTTCAACCAATCCGCCTGCCCAGATATTACGCAGAGGGATTGAAAATGCTATTAAGATGCCAAATCATACCCTTCAAACAAACCGCTCGATAAGCCCAGTTCTACAACAAGATTTGGGACATTCCCGGGACCCAGCGAAAGATGACCAACGGAAAGATGGAGACGACTGGACTTGGATACGTTCAGTCTAAGAAACGGGAGCGATTCCTTGGCTGCCTTGTCATAAATAACTCCGGTGGAGAAGGGAATGCTTTTCCAGATAGCGCTGTTATTGAACCGGAGAGAGATACCGCTGTAAGAATGCCAAGTCCGTCATTCGAAGAACAAATTGACAAGCTAATAAGGGAAGCAGGTCAAAAGGTTTGTGATGACCACAGCCGCGAAATGGCCATTTTCGAGAAAACCAGGACGCGGCGTCTTACTCAATAGTCTGCGGAAAGAGAAGACTATGATGCCCTTCTCCCTCAGCCCGCTGTGCACTCTCGTGGCAAGGAAAAAGCCCGACGCAAATGCAGCAACAAGGTAAAGAACGAGAATGACGTTCGAAAATAGCGAAGCGGATTCAAGAAGTCACGTGATCGAGAAAAGGTCAGCTGGAATCCATCGCTGATGAAGAAGATGGGTCGGAAATATTCTTTCCCCCAAAACAAGACAAGGAAAATATCTGACCTTGTCATTAAGCATCAAATAATGACGCTCCCGGAGTCTCGGCACCCCGAACAAATAAACGAGGTCCATCACCCGGTTTATTGCTCCTACTACCGAGCAATAGGACATCTTCTTGAAGACCGCTTCACCTTTAAAGACTGGGTCGAAGAACAATATCAGCAAGGCAGGTTTGCTCTATCCGATAGTTGGAGGGTAACCCCACCATGAAAGAATGAGCCAAAAGCAACCTATATTGCGAGGGTAAGTCCAGATCAACATCGAGCTTGGAAATGAACTCGTACTTGCCACATAATAACATTCTCAAAGGAGGGCGAGTACGAGAATATGGACGACCTCTTTCAGTGCTTCGCAAATGAGAATGAGGACGAGAAGATCTCAGAATTCCCATCGGCGCCAAAAGAGCTTGAGGATGGGATACACACTACGGCGGACAATCTAAGGAAAATTAACTTGGGAACGGAAAACGATCCGAGGTCAACGTTCGTCAGTGAGCTGTTTTCTAAAAAATAGGTGGCCACACTAAAGGACGTGCTTATACAATATAAAGACTGCTTTGTATGGAATTATTCCGAGATGCCGGGACTAGATCCAGAAATAGCGGTACATAAACTGGCTATATCGCCGGACGTTAAGCCAGTCAAGTATGCGCCAAGAAGAATGCGGCTCGAACTTGAGATGGGTATCAATGCCGAAGTCAAGAAACTAATTGACTCTGGCTTCATCTAAGAAGTTCAGTATCCCGACTGGATTGCCAATATTGTTCCAGTGATGAAGAAAAATGGAACAATGCGCATCTGTGTGGACTATCGGGATCTCAACAAAGCTTGTCCGAAAGACGACTTCCCAGTTCCTGTTACGGAGCTGATGATCGATAACACGTCCACTCATGAGGTCTTCTCCTTCATGGATGGATCTTCAGGCTATAATCAAATAAAAATGCATCCCTAAGACCAAAAGCATACTACCTTCCGGACTCCGCTGAGCATATTCTGCTATAAAGTGATGCTCTTCGGTCCGAAGAACGCTGGCGCTACCTACCAGAGGGCCATGACGAAGATCTTCGATGACCTCATACATGATATTGTCGAATGTTATATCGATGACCTTGTGGTGAAAAGCAAATCGTACGAGGAACACTGGGAGCATTTGAACATAGTGTTCCGGCGTCTTCAGAAGTACAATCTGAAGATGAATCCTCTAAAATATGCGTTTGGAGTTTCCTCTGGCAAATTCCTAGGATTCACCATACGACACCGAGGCATCGAAATAGACCCATCAAAGATCAAGACGATTATGTAAATGCCCGCACCAAGAACTCTCAAACAACTGCGGTCTCTTCAAGGAAAGCTAGCATATATCCGAAGGTTCATAGCCAACCTCTACGGAAAATGCCGCCCCTACAGCCATCTAATGAAGAAGGGGACCCTATTCGTTTGGGATCATAAATGCCAAAGTGCATTGGATGAAATCAAGCAATATTTGCAGAACCCGCCGGTACTGACCGTTCCGGTCAAGGGAAAGCCCTTCACCCTGTACACAACAGCCCTTGAAGGTTCTCTAGATGCGTTATAGACACAGGAGAATGACCAGGGGAAGGAGAGCGCTCTCTACTATTTGAGTCAAGTTCTTCTGGGGGCAGAAAACAACTATTCCCCCATTGAAAAGTATTGCTTGGCACTGATATTCGCGATAACGAAGCTTCAACATTATGCCTTGGCACATGAGGTTCATCTCATATCGAAGGTGGATCCTTTCAAATATCTAATGTCAAGGGCCATACTAACAGGAAGACTTGCCAAATGGGCCCTACTCTTGATGGAATTCTTGATAATATATCGACTCCTTAAGGCAGTGAAAGGCCAGGCCATCGCCGACTTTCTCGATGAGCATCCGATACCAGCCGATTCTCCCTTGAATTGCGAGTTGCCAAATGAACAAGCGTTCGACACAATCAAAGGGAAGACGGAGGAAAATAATGTCCAATGGAAACACTACTTCGACGGAGCGTCCTCCTTGAAGAAGCGAAAGCAAAGCACCCCCATAATCGAAGCTGGGGTAGGCCTTATCTTCGTGACTCCGCAAGGAGGGATAATGCGTTTCGCCCTTTCCTTAACAGAGCTGAGGACAAACAATGAGGCTGAGTTCGAAGCTTTGATAGCGGGTCTTGAGATTGCTGTAGACATGGGAATCGAAAACCTCCTTATATATGGAGACTCCCAGCTAGTCGTTAGCCTATTAAATGGCGACTATCAGATATGTAAACCGGAGTTGGTAAAATATGGAGAAAGAGTGCAGCAACTGCTGACTCAAATTCCCTCCTACATCCTGGAAAGCATACCGCGGGCGGAAAATAGAAAGGCGGATGCGTTAGCCAAGCTCGCTAAAGAACTGGCTGACGAAAACCTTGATGATGTAAGAATCATTGTGCAAAACCGCCGGATTCTCGCGCCAGCGGAAATACCTCCGTAGTCGTCTGAAAGAAAGGAAGTGACTAAAAAAGCAGCCTTCCAATTAGAGGATGAAGAAAAGGAGAAGGATTGGAGAGAAGTCTTCATAGACTACTTCAAATCCCATCGAACGCCCGAAAATGCATCTTCAAAACATCAGCTCATGAAACGAGCTATGTCTTTTTCCTTGGTCAATGATACTCTATATAAGAGATCGTTCGACAGTTTGTAGCTAAGGTGCCTGGGACTAGAAGAATCAAAAAGGGTCGTCCAAGAAACTCACGACGGATTCTGCGGTTCTCATCAAACCGGACCAAAGATGAAGCTGAAGATCAAGAGAATGGGTTACTATTGGCCCACGATAATTCAGGACTGCCTCGAATATGCGAAGCAGTGTCACTCGTGCCAAATTCACGGAAACTTCATCTACCAGCATCCAAATCCGCTACACCCAACGGTAGCCAGCTGGCCGTTCGAAATGTGGGGAACCGATATAATCAGGCCTATCGAACCAGTATCATCTAACGGACATCGGTTCATATTGGCAACAACTGATTACTTCTCTAAGTGGGCAGAGGCAGTACCACTAAGGGAAGTGAAGACGGAGAACATCCTCCATTTCTTCAGGACATATGTCATCTACCGGTTTGGCACTCCACGACGGATCATCTCAGATAATGGGCCGGCCTACAGAAGCCATAAGATCAGCCACTTCGTGCAGCTGCATAATATAGACCGAAGATACTCTTCCGTCTATAATTCTCGAACTAACGGTCTAGCTGAGGCTTTCAACAAGACCTTGACGAAGATCATAAAGAAAACGATGTCCAGAAACAAAAAGCATTGGCACGAGAGACTGCATGAAGCTCTCTGGGCTTATCGAACTATGTTCAAAATGGCCACGAATACAACGCCATTCGCGTTGGTATTCGACACGGAAGCGGTATTTTCCTTGGAGATAAAGCTACCTTCTCTACGAGTGGCAGTTTGATATGAGTCGACGGATGAAGAAAATGCCCATTTTCGGCTTGAGGAGCTCGATGCCCTCGATGAAACTCGTCTCATGGCGTAGCAAAACCTGGAAGGTTACAAAGTAAGGATGATGCGCTCATACAAAAGGCTAACCAGCCCAAGAACATTCCGCCAAGGCGAACTCATGCTAGTCGTCAAAAGACTTAAGATCCCCAACCATTCAAAGCGGGAGAAATTCGAGCCAAACTATGAGGGCCCGTACATCATAGACAAGGTCTACCATGGTGGGGCCTACTTGCTCATGGATATGCATTGCGAAAGACCCTTCCGGCCAATAAACGGCCGGTTCCTTAAAAAATACTGCGCTTGACAAGTCACGACTTAGGTTAATGATAGATGACGACGCTCGTGTCCGCTCGCTGTCTTCCTGAGTCAAGGCTCTATAAGTAGTATCCGGCAAAACTTCGCCTCGAAGCTGGCACTAGACTGAGATGTCCCTAAACTAATAACGGACCAAAATGTCCTTAAACTAACCATCTCCTCGAAACACGGCGACCACGGACCGAGATGTCCCTAAACTAACCATCGCCTCCATACACGGCGGCAGTGGACCGAAATGTCCCTAAACTAGTACTACTCCTCAAACATGGCACATCGCCCTAAATACGGCAATATCTTCTCTTGGGATCTATGTTGCAATCAAGGCTCTAACGGCAAAGACTGAAACCCAAGTAAAAAAAAAAGGTACGTTGACAAGCGAAATGGGCATGGATGAAAATCCGAAAGGACGACGTAAGAAAAAACAGCAGGACTACCTGCAAGCTTGTGAAAACCCGAAAGGGCGCAATCTCGTAAATAAATAAATAAAAACAAACAAACAAAAAAAATGGTACGTCCACAAGGGAAATGGGCACGGATGAAAACCCGAAAGGGCGCCGTGAGTAAAAACAACAGAGCTACCGGCGAGTTTACAAAAACCTGAAAGGGCGCAATCTCGTAAAATTTTCACTTACGAGATCCTCTCGACTCGTAAGGAGAACTCCCCCTATAAGACCCTCATGGCTCATAAGATTCAAATTCTTAATCTGCAGGGATCTAAACCTGTTCTTAAGCCGTCGTATCCCCCAAACTGCCCTACAGGCGGTCTGTACCAACCCTAAACTTTATGTACATTTTTTTTTCAAAAATACAGAAAGGGGTACTTGAGCCCGAGCACACGTTATAAGTTTGATATGCTTTTGAACAGCAAGAAAGAGCTTCTAGCTCACTGGTAAAGCCTTGCACTGCTGAGATAAAGCACCCGAGTTCAAATCCCATCAGCCACACATTATTTTTATTTAAAATTCTTTTAATCTTTTAGAAGTCTAAGAGTCTACACGTGCACTACACATAATAGAGTAAGTTACAGAATAAACAAACGGGTCCACAAGTCAAGACGAAGCGACGGGGACACGTGGCAAGGAGACGCAACCCGACTCGGCCGACTCGGGCCGGCGAATCACCCGACTCGGATGGCGCCGCCGGCCCGGCTCATCCTAAATCCTAACTTCTTTTTACCTATGCGACCCTTGAACTCCCCCCATAACCCCTATATTATTTAATTTCCTGCACATTTACAGAGCAAATTAAAACACACATTTAATCCGTTTTAATACAAAATTTTAATACACCCTTTCATTACCCTAAACCTTAATTTTTTCTATAAATACCACACCTAAAATCACCCTCCTCACTCCCAAATCCCTGCCAAACTCTCACGAAAATTCCCAAGTCATTTGTGTGCAAGTGGAGTTAGTAAAGGGCGAAGCTCCGACGAACTTCCGACGACGATCAGAGGAGATTTCGACGACGAAACGACGCACCGGCACCTCTTACCTCTTCCTCCTTCTTCCTTCTAGTCAAATAACCTATAATTCCCTACTTCTCCTTCTTTTCTCTATTCTAAAAACATTCAAAACTAAAACCCGACAGAAGCGGAGTTAGTCCGACTTCCGATTCGGTTTTCTTTAAAAACTATAATTTTCTTACTCAAGATACCTTCATATCATTACATATTGTTCACTAAATATTAACAAACTTAATAAAATAAGTTGCATATCAAACTAATCATTTTTTTTAACTTTTATTATACTTTTTCAGAAAAATACCATATAGTTTAGTTTCGACATAAACCATCATAATTCCTTATTATACATATAGATAGTTCACGAGGTAATGACCTACCTCCTCACAACACTCATATCTAACATAGCTTTGGGAAAACACGTCTTTACATATAACTAACTTCAACTTATAAAACATTTTTCTACAAGAAGTGTATTTTAACAAATCTTTGCAATTGCGCCTCTACAACCCATTTGGGGAACCCGTTCGGGATGGTGCGGATTATCGCACATTCTCGGGCTTAGTAAAGTGAGATGCAGACCTCCGCAGGAGCATACGATCTCAAAAGATTTAAAATACAATTTTCTTTAGAAAATGTGATTTCTATTATAAATAAAACTTATATTTTTAATAAATAAATATATATGTAATTAATATCAAAATATCTATTTTTAATATTTATAATAGTCCACATTTCCAAGATTCAAGAAAAACATCTCATTTACAAGAAAATACCATACAAATCCAATATTACAAATAAATACCATATATTATGAAATTAGGTTTTATTCACTAAAAATGTCACATTGATAAAATATGCATCCATGAAAACTCAAAATACGATAATAAAATACTTGAGGTGTATTTTGAAAATTATACAAAATTATTTTTACATAAAACTCCTTCAAATTATACTAATTTACAATAAGGACCCTAATAAACATAGGTTTAAGCGGGACCCGTCTCTTGAGCCTCAGGGAGCCGGAGATATGGGTGCTTTCCTATTTAAGATAAACAACTTAATAAACGGTGTTATCAACAAGGTAATTGTTTTTGAAAAAGACACAAATCCTGCCGTCCATGTGCAGCAGTTACCGATAACACCAAAACATAATTCAGGATTCAATTTCTTTTTTAATTGTCTGACTTGGACTGAGTCTCAATATAATCAATCTGACTTGAATATGATTCATGTATAAACTACAATTCAACATGAATCCATGAATCCATATACTCAATCTATTCAATCTATATTGACTGAACCGAACCATGGATATACATTCATCTACATGATTCTCCAGTTACATCCATATATTGATATCATAGTTTCGGCAAGTCATCCATCTATACAATTCAATTTACAAGACAATACAATACAAACAATACAAATAAGACATTGCGGGGTTTATAAGGGGTAGACTGGTACGGAACATGTTAATGGTGGCACGAGGTGGTCACTTAAGACGTAATTACATCCATGCCGCTGTTCCGTGGTATTATCGACGGAGCCTTGTACTCCTGATACCTTAGTCTCTGGGGAAAGTGAGACTCCTCTCGTATACACTGGCATCTTCTGCACCAAACTACAAACAACTGCGCTAACATTATAATAAAACAGTATAAAACTATACTCTCTCTGTCTATTCTACTTCTCTCTCATCTTTGGGACTTATCGAGCGATTGTTCGCTGACAACATTCATCTTTCTCTTCTTCTTTGAAATATTTTCAGGAGGACCCGACGCTGAGGAGTACGAGACCAGTCAGGAGCATTTGGAGTAGGCCCCTGAGCAGCTAGCTTTCGACCCAGAGCTTTAGATTCCTTGTACACATTTACATTGTATTTTTCATTTCTGTTATGCCACTGTTTAGGCATTGCTTTCCTTCCATGTATTTACTTTTCAGATGTATTGTAAAAATAATGTTAATAAATAAAGTTGATGTTTATTTACATACTGTCTCTTGTGTACATTTACTTTTATATTGCTTAGATACGCTTAGCGTGTTTACTTCTGAGTAAATACATAGCGGCCTCGTCGCCCGTATACTAGGAAGCGGGGCATGACACGGTCCAATATTGGCTCTTGTATACAATCCATGGGCACAAATAAACGATTTCCCCCACCAAATTCGACACTTGTAAGTTCGCTTGACTTATAAGGAGAAAATACTCTTATGAGATCCTTATGACTTATAAGAGAAAACACCACTTAGAAGTCCTCACGACTTCTAAGGAGAACATACACCTACGAGATCCTCACGACTCGTAGGGAGAAATACCTTTATGAGACCCTTACGGCTCGTAAAGTCAAAAAGCCTTAGTCAACAGGATCCTAACCCTGTTTGTTAAGCCGCCTTTGTTCAAATCAGCAAAAGAAAA
The DNA here is from genome assembly GCA_030015575.1 of Agapanthus africanus. Classification (NCBI taxonomy): domain Eukaryota; kingdom Viridiplantae; phylum Streptophyta; class Magnoliopsida; order Asparagales; family Amaryllidaceae; genus Agapanthus; species Agapanthus africanus. The sequence continues at coordinate 17,384,628 of JASDDO010000026.1, read as the reverse complement.
TGATGATTCACTCCTGGCAATATCCCAGTTATAGCGATACTGATGCCTAAATCAGTTTCAAATTCTAAGTCTTTTCACGACAAATGATGATTCGCTCCTGGCAATATTCCTGTCGCAGCGGTGCTGATACCAAGATTGGTATCAGATCTCAAGTTCCATACTCGCAACAAAAATCAGCGAGCAAAAAATGCATATGAAATAGCCGAAATGATGGGGCAACTCGCAATAAAAATCAGTGAGCAAAATATATGCATATAAAAACAGCCTAAATGTTTGGGCAACTCGCAATAAAAAGCAGCGAGTAAAAAGAAAAAAATAGCCGAAATGATTGGGCACCGCGACAAAAAGCTGAAATGATTGGGCAATCGCGACTTTCGCGGTATAAAAAGCTAAAATGATGGAGCATCGCGGAAAGGAAAAAAAAATGATGAAACTTTTGACCTGCAGGTGAGTCCACATCGACCCCTGTATACAATCCATGGGCACAAACGAAAAGAGAACCACATTTTCCCACCAGGCTCCATCAGAAGGAGAGCCAGTTCTCGACGGCAGCATCTATGGCCTAGAGATCAACAACGACGTTTCTTCTCACTTCAACAGGATGCAGACGCAACGTCAACAAAACGGAGCTATGGCAAAGTCCCTACTTCCAAATCTCGACGGTTCACAGACAGCCTAGAGATCAACAATGGCATTTCTTCTCACTCCGGCAAGATGCAGTCGCGACGTCAACAAGCGACCCCAGGGTTAACAAAACGGAGCCATGGAAAAGTCCCTAGTTCCAAATCTCGACGGTTCACAGACAACCTAGAGACCATCTCGACATTCATCTCGTTATAGTAGATGCAACATCAACAAAACGGAGCCACGGCAAAGTCCCTACTTCCAAATCTCGATGGTTCACACACAGCCTAGAGATCAACAACAGCGTTTCTTCTCACTCCAACAGGATGCAGACGCGACATCAACAAGCGACCCCAGGGTCAACAAAACGGAGCCTTGGCAAAGTCCCTAGTTCCAAATCTCGACGGTTCACAAACAACCTAGAGATCACCTCGACATTCGCCTCGTTACAGCAGACGCAGTGTCGATAAAGGAAGCGAAGGCCAAATTCCTAGCTTCAGGGTCTTGACGGCAACTCAAATAAAACCTGAAAGACTATCGGAGATTATCCTACACCAGCGCAGAGTGGTTATGACTCATCGAGTCTCCCAAACTGAGCCTAACCTTAAGTAAAAAAAAAGCGTTATGGAAAATTCTTAATTCCGACGGTAATATGACCTAAGAAGATTACTTGAAGACGTCTTGTCCAGCCCCCAAAAGGATCAGAGACACGACAGTCATGGGGCTACTCAAACAGCAGCGTAAAGTCTGCATATCGGGGAATGCACCAGCCAACGCGATGGTACGATGGACAAAAACCCTAGTACCACAGACCCTAACGGATCTCTGTCGTAAAGAATAGGGGTTAACTGTGACGTTAGGACAAGTTTGCTTACAAGCCCAAGGAAAGTAAACTACAAACTCTGAAATGGGTCCATAAACTAGAGACTCCGTGATGAGTGAATAAACTACAAAATGAGTATATAAAATACTTCACAGCAGATCAAGACATCGAAGAAAAGAGAAATGCCAGTATGAAATAAAATATGTCTTTTATTCATTAATTCAAGTGAATACAATATACATTTCATAAAGGAATCAAAATGAAGACATGTTATTCATGAATCAGAAGTTTATAATAAGTACAAGCAAGGGGGTACAATGATACTTATTAAGGAGGAGGCGTCATCAACAAAACCACTCGCGCGCTCCCCTCAATTCATTCTCGTGTTCAGCTACAACAGCCAACTCCGCTTCGATTTGAGTCCGCTGCTGCAAATAGGATGAAAGCTTTTTATCAATTTCTTGATTGGCAGCTTCGCAGTCCCGCGTGACTCGCTCGGTGAAGTCAAGCTTCCGCCTTAGCGTCAACCCATCCGAAATACATCGTTGGAGGTTGTTGAAAATGGTTTTTAGCTGCGCAGCATTCACTTCAACCTGCACGCAATTGGACGGATTCTCCGGAAGCCGCCTCATGTTCCTTTCGCCTCAGGGCCGCTTCGTGTTCAAAATAGCGAATGAAAGGGACACTCTGCACGACCCACGCAGCCCGCTGAGAGTTCGAGGCCAACTCCTCAGGAGCAAGACGCTTAAGCTCAATCTCATGCAGGCAAGTCTCGATCTCCCTGCAATAATCAACCTAAGAACCGACAAGATCTTCATTATGGAAGTTCATGAGTGACGCCAGCATTGGACTGAGTTCGTCGGCAAAATCCATAGCAGAAGTGAGGGCCTCGGCATTGAGATCTTCGATAAACCTGCTTAACGTTCGTCGGCTATTCGCTGTACCCATGGAGGATGTAGGTTTAGCGAAGGGTCCCGCGGGCATGGGAATGCGAGACTCAAAAGGAGCTAGAGCCGCTGTAATCGCTGCAAAATGAATAACGGTCAAATTTCAATTCGGAAGACAAAGAAAACACCTGAGGGATGGAATCTATCGTACCGGTTGTTGCAGGCGGCAGAACAGGGGGTACCGGAGGTGCGGCTATTCTTTCGCTTCCTCCTCCGACCCGTGATACTGTGGTCAATATAAGGAAGTCTTAGCAACAATAAGTCTACTAAAAAAGGAGAAACATTAGGTGAAGAATATACTGACCAATACCAAAAGATGGAACGATTTCCGACTGAAAGGAAAAATGCGGGTTTAACACCTGGTACAAATGGTCGAAAAGTACTCCTGCAGAGTCGCGACAATATACAGTCAATACAAGTAGGATTGTATCCACTGTGATGCAAATAAGTGAGAAACCCATACCTTTCAAGATTAGAGGAGGCGCAGAAGAAAGCAAAGGGACAGCGACTGTCAAGGTGGCGGCCGGCGGCACTTTTTCAGCCGGCTCAGCTTCAGGGTTTACCGTGCCTATGCTCAAGATAAACGAAATATCATTAGAAGGGCTTAACAGGATTGAAAAACTTTAAAAAAAAACACCCAAGGAGTACCTGATAGATTAGAGACCTAAACCGCGCCGGAAGTGTCACCAAATGTAACGACTTCCTCACTCTCTCTCGGGGGAATAGATTCTGCACCCATTACTTCATCCCCTGACTCGACGAGGGCCGTCGTAATGCTTGCGACACCCGCAGATACCAAGGAGCCACAAGGAGAAAGTGCAGCAGTCTGGACAGTCCCAGATTCACGAGAAAGAGTGGCCACTTCGGGCTCTGTAATCATCGGCGTTTCACCTGCCATACCATCGTCAGGACTCGGCCCTGTTTAAAAGAAAATACGTATGTCAGAATTCGAGGACCAAGTTCTAATAAAGAACTGGGCGTTACGTTACCTTGAAGTAGCTTTTCAGTTTCTTCCCGAGCCGCACGTGCAACCTGTCTATGGGCAGTAGACAGGGCAGAAGGAAAATCCGCCGAAGGAATGTCAGCAGGCGGAATACTGCTTGAGCCTGCACCTGCGGCCAAAACAACATCGCGTTCCCTCGCTGCGTGCTTCTTGCGCTTCCTCTCTGCAACGACCCCAATATTAATATACCTCCGTATTTTCTTTCTTTAGTAAAATATTGTATTTATTTATTCTTAGTATTTTCTGTATATTTTGTTTTTTATAAATATATTATTTTATTATTCCATCTATTTTTTCCAAACACATTTCTTTAAAACTAAATTTTAACTTTTTTTCAAATTAAACATAAGACCCAACCCGGCCCATAACTCAAATCCAATTTCATTTTCATTTTCATTTTCTTTAATAAAACTATGAGCCCAAAAGCCCACTTTTTTTTAAGCAACATCCTATATTTAATTATTATTAAATATGTGTATGAACAATCTTGTAGCTTATTGGTTAAGTCTTTGCATTGTTATTCTATAGATCACATGTTCAAATCCCCATTCTTGCAATTATTTTTTATCATTTTTTATTCTTCTCATAACTTACAAATGAGGCATTTCATTTCCAAAATGAATGGTGACCTTTCATTTCTCTTTTAATTCCCATGTTGAATGCATATATTATTATAGATAATTCACAATTACACCATCTTTATTTGTCCCCGTCTTTCTTTTACTTCCTCATATTTTTCTATCTCTCCCTTCTCTCTCTTTACCTAGAGTCCTAGAAGAAGAACACCAAGAAGTTTCAAGAAAATCTCGTTAGTAACGCGAGATTATCGGTGGATAGACAACCCCGGTGACAATATTGGCTTGTGTATATAAGTCCCTTCTCTCTTTCCCCCCTCCATCTCTTTCTCTTTCTCTTTATTATATTGCCATGAAAAACTTCCCTTGTCATATCATAGTCCCTACATAATTAATTAAATGGATACATATATAAATAATGAACACACACAAACATACACACACATATAGTTTGTAAAGTCTTTTTCATTACTCTCAATCAATATGTTAATATTTCATACTAACCAATTAGGATTGCATCATTTGTTGTTGTATTTTAAATTACTTTATTTAAATTTGTAAAAAAAAATGAAGTTACGAATAAATATCATGATTTCCTCATTCTCACATATGACATATCAATACTTTTATATTTAAAATAATTTTTAGAAATTAATTTTTACTTCTGGAAATTTCATGAAATTTACATATGATAGAATATACTTTTCTGTACACGCTGTAAAAATTTTAGATCGAATCACAAAACTTTTTAGGAGTTACATAATTTTTTATTCACTGTCTTTAAAATCAGAAAACTGCCAATAAGGGTCTTCGAGAGAGACCATAACTCTATAATCGTTAATCCAAATTAAGTGTTTTCAGATATTTTGAACATATAAATCGAAATATCTAGATTTTATTAGTTTTAAGTTTTTACTGAAAACCGACGTAAAATATAGAAAACCGCATTACAATATTTAGTGATGGATTTGGACAAAATCTGTTCCGATTCACACACTGTTTTTAAATAGGACATAACTCGAACTCCCGATATCCGTTCGTGGCAAACTTTAGATGTGTAGATGGAAAATTGATAGAAATATAATTTCCTATATATTATATTACTTAGAAACACATGAAACAGCTCGATATAGGCTTTGCAATATAATATATAGTTGTTGTCTAGAAATCTGAATTTCTGTTTTAAACGCTGATATTAAAACGATCATAACTAGAGCTTCAAAAATTAAAATCACGCGAATCTTAGTATTTTGGATAAGTACATCGAAAGACCTAAAATTTTCTAATAATTTTTGCAACCTAAAACCCGATAGAAATTAACTCAAACTGCGTTTTAAAAATGTGTGATGGTACTGAACAGATTCTGATCTGTTTTGCGCGACGATGCGAAAATATGTATATCTCCCAAATCGGTAGTCGTATTTAGGCGAGACTGGAACTCACATGTGTATAACACTTAAGGCTATATTTTCGTTTATATTCTAATGTCAAATGACTTGATTAACTAGTCGAACATATCACATATTTACAACATTTTTTGGACGTTACTTGTATACTTATCTCATATCATGTTCTGTAATTGCTTATTTATTTTTATTTATATGACTTGTGATTAAATCATTACATGTTAGAATTGACTTGATCTTGACACGACTCAATCATGAATATTTGAATCCAGTATGTACACTTGAACCAACTTGACATCGAACCATGAATACAATTGGCATAACTTGCACTTGACATGACTGCATGAATTCAATCTTCAAAACTTGATATCATACATCACCTTTTATATTCATGAATTCGATCAAGACTCATAATATTAATCATAGACTTATATACACGGAGTGTTGGGATAGTTTGAGTATGAATCCAACGGAATCTCATGAGTCCCATTAATATAAATCATGTTGCTGTAGTACCGAGCTGAAACGGTACAAATCATATTGCTGTGTTACTGGGCTGAAACGGTACAAATCATGTTGCTGTGGTACCGGGCTGAAATGGTACAAATAACGAATTCACGAATGAGGGCCTGTGTTTCCAAGCCCCTGGATGATAGCCTGTTGGGTTTGGAATACTTCGATAACAATTGAAGTCTCGCTATTTTGGGCCCGTGATTCCTTACCCCTGGACGATAGCCTTGGGTTCGAGAATACTCTTGAGATTGGTTGAAGTTCACACTTGAACTTACGTTGGTTAATTTTACCCTTTTAGAGACTTTTTATGATACTTACATTCACTTCATGTTTACTATAACTACACTCCACGGCCATGCTATACTTGTTTGCTATGCTTATGTTACATTTCCATGCTGATATAGTTGCATATACATTACCATACTTGTTCACATATTACAATTTCCATTTATACTATATTAAATGTCATCTTGCACTCAATTTATACATTACACATCTCTTTTGGGACTTATCAAGCGTTAGTTCACTGACGGGCATTCCACCCACTTCTTTCTATTCTTGGAATGTTCGTCGGGTGACATTGAGATAGAGAAGATAGAAGTGGTCGAAAAGAAGTACAACCAGTTCGCATCACAAACTGACGTATAGTTTCATTCAGATTTTCTTTTCAGTTCACCTTATTTATGTATGCCTTCTTGTTAAGGCTTATCATGTTAAATATCTTGTATTCAGATATTTTGTCTACTATGAACCATGAATGTAATAAATCAGAGTTGGATTTCATTTTTTTGTTTGTTCTTGTTACTTTATGTTGCTTATAGACGCTTAGCGTATTTATTTTGAGAAATGACATTCTCATAATAAATACGTCGCGGGCTTGCCACGTCACCGTTTCCATCTACCGGGAAGCGGGGCGTGACACTCTCAGTCTGAGCAGTGAGAACTGAACTCCTTAAGGCTTCCGACATGGGGACGTCGTCGTCCAAACTGAGCTCTGCCTCCGGAGCCACTACAGCGTCCATCATCGGCTTCTTCAGCAACGTCTCCTGTAGTGACTTTGGGATGACCATGGCCATAGTTGCTGGCTCTAGAAGCTTTGCTGCATCACCACTTGGGATTGGCACTACACTTGGAACAACTTGAGTTGCGGTAGTTCCTACAGTAGGGCGAAGAGAAGGGTTAGATCATGAATAAAAAGAGTAAAGGCGTAATGAAACGAATTATACCAATGCCCAAAAAAGCACGGAGCCTCTCTTCCTCCTCGAACGTCCTGAGGGAAGCCGCGAGAGCCTCTTCGGCAGAAATACCTGTTGAAGAAGAAAGCATTAATAGAAGCATAATAAAGAGAGAAGGGATAGGCACAGAAGAATATAACTGAAGTATACCTGACTCCGTAATAGAGATCAACGCCGCTTCCTCGCGAGCCAGTCGCTCGGAAGCTGCGGGGGTAGCCTGTAGATCAGTATCGGTCGCAGGCGTATCGAACAAACCTTCATTGATGCCGTATTCACACAAGCCCTCACTGTAGGGAGCTTGCGGCTCCTGGCCGTATACGACGTCGGCAGAGAATAAAGACATCTTCTTTTTTTGCGAATGGACACCAGCGGCCGACAATAAGAGCTTTCACTTGACAGGCATCTTCGGGCGGCGAGTCCCGATTTCCGAACCAATGCCAGATTCCGAGAACGCCACGGCTACCGCAGTTGCGGGAACATCCGATTGAAGCTTCTCGGGGAAAGCTCATGAGACCACAGCCGTAGTAGCTTCTCTTAAAGAGGGATGAACGGCGGTCTGTCGCTTTAAAGGGACTGGTGGATTACCAGCTGGGACTGCATCCTTGTGATTGAGCAATAGCCGCCTTTCCTCCCTGATAACAGCACCCATTGCATGCAGGTACCACGCCACGTAAGCGTTCGAAGCTTTCGGTACATAGCTCGGCTCGCTAATGAGAAAATGGGACCCCGTATTTAATCGCATAAAATGGTGCAGCGCGTTGTGAATACCCTCCTCTGTATCAGCTGGCTCGACTAAGAATGCCTCCCTGATTATAACCCGACTGTTGATCGAAGCGGTGCAGGTTGTACCCCATAAACAGTACCGAGGTGTTCTGTCTAAATACTACAAAGCCCGGCCTTATAGAATACAAGTGAAAGATTTCCCGAGCCCTCAACGTGGAAGCCCCGTCTTTGAAAGTGTCACGCAGCGGTTGCACCACCTTAATAGATTCCTTGCCGATAGTCAAGACTCTATCGACAAAGGTCATGCTATCCCCAACCATGCGCGGGCGGAGGACCAGTCGTTGAGCCTTTCGCTGTGACGGGTCTGACGCAGAAGCGTCAACTAAATACATGACCTGAGGAAAGTTGTAGCTGTTATAGAAGCGGCGTCATTTGTGAACACCGAAAGCACCTAGCACGTGCATTTCAATCCACGACGTGAAGTAGTGCAACGAAAGATGTACGGGCTTTACCCCCGGCTGAGTAGTGTCTGCCGCTAAGCTCAGGATATGATATAGATGAGCCAGCCCTGCGATCCCAACTGCAACACGCGTCCCTGCGATCATGCGGTAGGCCGAATAAAAGACGATCGGCCTCATACAGTGCGTCGGAAGTACAAACCAATTCAACCATAGGCCGATGAACCCCAGATAAAACGTCTCTTCGTCGATGTCTGGAGCAGCGAGCTCTGCAAAAGGGATGGCCAGAATGTCTGGAATGAAGAAATTCTTTAAATCTGCCTCTGCCGTCAGCAAGTTATCCAAACGAAAACCGAACGGGTCATCAAGCTTGGCGAATTTCACAGCTTGTTTTGACAAGAATTCTGGGCGAAGAAAGCGGGCGATGAAATTTGCAAAGCCGACTTCGTGCCCTCCAGACCCTAAGAACAAACTCTCATAAATGTTCAACACCTTGATTAGACTCGGGAACCGGTGTTGAACATCATTCTCTGGAGTATAGCCCATTACCACTGATTTGGGGGAAAAAATATACTCATCAGAGGGAAGTATTTCCTTGTAATGTTCCCCTATGACGGGTAAGCCAGAAATTTCCGCAAACTCCTCTAAGGAAATTGAGACCTCCCGGTTCGATAGAAGAAATGTGTGGGTTGGGATGTTCCACTGTTCCAGAAAAGCCTTGACCCACCATACATGAGGCGAGGGATATTGAAAAAGGGACGCATAAATTGCAGGATACAGCCTAAGCTTCAGCAGCAGCGACTTATTGGTCGACAGGATATACCGAGCCCACTGCAGGTAACTGGCTAAATGGCGAGGAGTCAATCCTATCATATAAACTTTCTCCCAAAGGCGCGACTCGCCTTGGCATATGCGCTGCCCCAAAATGTCCAAAGCCATCGGTGGCTGTACGGGTATTGATGCCATGTAGGGCTGAAGACGACCCTCCGAGATCCAGTTGACCTCCTCTACGTCATAAGTCACTTGAGGTGAATCGGGAATAAATCGCTGAAATTGGCTCTAAGGGCGTTGCACAAGAAAAACTGCACCGACCCCGAATAATCTAGTTATACCATGACCCCCACAGGTGAAAAGATTTCTGCTCCGGATCATGATCTTTAATAAGTGCAAACATTTCTCAATCCATGGGCGTGTCAGCAAAGGCGCTCTCTGAACGTACGAAAGGGAAGGAAGAGTCGAAAGCCATAGCACCTGCACAAAAGGAGAAGGTTCAGCTATTGACGTTATGTTCAGAACTTTAACGCTTTTTGATACTTAAAAGTTTTGTGCTGCATTGCAGTGCAAAAGAAATGGACAAGGGGGCCCACAAAATTAAAGTAATGCCCCATCATTGATGGGGCAGTCACTCATTAAGAATAGAATTCTAAAAGGATTCTCATTTAATGAGAAATATCATTAGACTAAGGAGTTAAACTCCTTCGAGAGCTGTGCTCTGGAAACAGATTTCACATCTGTCAGGAAAATTAAGGGGGTAATAAAATTCTCCAAAATTTCTTAGAGCCATACTCTGTAAAACAATAGGGTAATATACCAGAACCCTGAAAGCAAAGTTTTTTAAGGGTAAAACCCCAAGATCTTTAAGATCTGCAAGAAAAATCCTATAAACTCTAAGAGTTCTTCAAGAAAGATGAGCAAAGCTCTGATTAACGGGTTAAGAAACCCTAAAACACATTTTTAAGATCTACGATCTAAGAAGAGAAAAGCTCTGTTAATGGGTTCGATCATAATCCTTACCAAGTTTTTGGCAAAGTTCTGACTTTAAAAGAGTTTACTTGGGCAGAGATCTAAGCTCTGGAAAGAGAATTAAATTCTCAGAAAGACATTGGAAATCATACTTGCCACAATGCTTGGATAATTTTATGGAAGATGAACAACAGTCATCTCAAGGGCCAAAGACCCTACTTATAGGCACAGGGAGACGGTTCCACTTCCGAGAAGATCCAACGGTGGAAAAGATGCCACCGCTGCCCTCACGTGTGATCTACGCGAGCGTAGCGGTGGGGGGCATTTTGTTTCCTCACTAAAAGAGCAAAGCTCTATTCAAAACACAAGAGGCAACGGCTCACGTTTCTGCCACAAAGGCGCTAGCGCCAGAGTTAAAAACTCTCATATAAGCAGCGCCCGTGTGCAAAGCACAAAAAATTCAAGAGGCAGCGCCTCACGTGCCTGCCACGATGGCACCGGCGCCGGCGCCAGAGTTAAAAACTCTAATTGACGCCGCACGTGCACAACACGTGAGCGTTGGCACTTAACAGAATTAATTTTTACTCTCTGTTAAACAGAGCCGTTGGATCAAAAATCCAACGGAGATGATAAATCATCAGAATGCAGAATTAAATTCTGTTGAGAAAATATTCCTCAAATCTTTCTAAACAAGAAAGATTACCCTCTGTAAAACGGAGTACCGTTGGATTAAAAATCCAATGGTGATTAAAGAATCACCGATCTACAGAATAAATTCTGCGTGGGAAAATATTTCCCTAATCTTGTTAAAAATAAGAAAAACACCTTCTGTAAAACAGAAGCCCTTGGATCAAAGATCCAATGGTGTGTAAAATCCCCAAATCAATTAAGATCTCTCAATGAGAGATTTTTTCAACTAATCAATAGACTTGCCCCTACTATATAAAGGACCCAAGACTTAAAGTCTAATACAGAGAAACCCCCCATAACCTCTGAGAAAAAGCAGAAAGCTTCAAAAAGGAAGAAAGAGGAAGATCTCCCTTCTCAAAAAAACTCTAAGTAAATAAAAAAAGAAGAGAGATCAAAACATCTTTTTTGCCTATTGAAGGGTTTAACCCTTTTTAAAAAGAAGAACTTAGTTCTTTCTCTGGATCTAAGATCCACAAGACAAGTCTTCCACCAGTTGAGAATTTAATTCTCATTGGGACGAACTCGTTCTTAGAGATCAAAGATTGAAAAAAGAACAAGGAAAATGAACTCCTCAGAACAAAATATACAAGGAAAAGAACTCAGCGCCTAGCGTCTCACGTGCCCCTCACGTGGGCACTACAAAATAAAGAGTGCTTAACACTCAGTGGCTGGCGCCCAGCGCCTCACATGCCCCTCATGTGGGCGCTACAAAATAAGGAGTGTTTAGTACTCAGTGGTGCGGCACCCAGCGCCCAGCGTCCCACGTGACCCTCACGTGGGAGCCACGGAACATAAAAGTGCTTGACACTCATCATTCAGCGCCTAACACCTCACGTGCATCACATGTAGGCACCATAAAAAATGCTCAACACTCCATATAGAGACAAAAGAAAAGAGAGAGTAAAGTGTGAGCGTCAGAACTCACATAAGTGCTCAGCACTTTTTGCAAGAAAAAGGGACTGAGCCCAAACCAGTACTTAGCACTTCTTTCAAATAAAAGAAAATTGAGTGGGTCAAGCCCAAGTTGGCTAGGTTCCTAATTCAGATCAACTGAGCCCATGGGTTCATTGTTTCCTAAACATGACTCATGATATCCAAATTGATGTTCATCCCATATTTCCTAAGTTAATCTTAGTCCCCCCAAAATGGCTAATGATTCTTAGATGATCCACCATGATCTCTTCTCTGAGACACGGGAATTGGTTCAAGGGTACATCTCTCCATACCTCTGATGCATGTCGTTGTAATTCCTCAACGTCTTTAGAGAGGTGGTGGATCCCGAAAACCAACTGCTTTTGGGTGCACTTCCCAAGCTGATGTGTACACCTTAAACCATATCACACCCCAATTGGGTGTATCCCACATCATCGCTGTGCATCCCGTCACGTAACAAATACACGGGCATAAAATGGTGATCTATGGACCGTAACGTCCTCAAACTACTACGGACCGTAACGTCTTTAAACTAAAACCTCACCTCGAAAATGGTGATCTACAGACCGTAATGTCCTCAAACTACTACGGACCGACACGTCCTTAAACTAAAATCTCACCTCAAAAATGGTGATCTACGGACCGTAACGTCCTCAAACTACTACGGACCGAAACGTTCTTAAACTAAACCCTCACCTCAAAAATGGTGATCTACGGACCGAAACGTCCTTAAAATAACAACGGACCATAACGTCCTTAAACTAAAACAATAGAGCCCAAATGCTCTTTTGTTGGACCTGAATGATCCTAAAACCCTGTTAAGTAGATCTTAGTGACAAATTGGAATAACGTATCCTTAATAAAAATTTGAGTTGATCTTAATCTCAAACATGATTAATGATTCCTAAATCAACCAAAACCCTAAATCTAAGATATACGGATTTGGACTAATCCACGCCCTACGGGCGACAACATAAATTAGTCTCCGTATACAATCCACGGGGAACCAAAAATAAAACAAACACATACGACACAAAGTGAACTTCTGGAGCAGGAGAAAGTGGTTATCGCGATGCGATAACGTAATTAACTGCATGGGCTTGCGCCTACAGGGAAGAGCGTCCCCACAATCAAAAACCCCTCACAAACGAGGGGGAATCTGACGAAATCTGTTACAACGGTCGCATCCGTCCAAACCTCCGATATACGGTGCCATAAATCAAATTGGTATCTTTGGAGAGGTGGACAGATAAACCCAAATAGCATCTGCCCCCAAATTCAGGCAATACGATCCATCCCGGTTCGTCTATATTTTCGACGGTGAACAACGGCCTCAATCCACTTTGTGAAATAGTCTACAACGACGAGGATATATTTGTGCCCGCCCGTACCAGTGGGGAGTTGGTCCACCATGTCCATCCCCCACTAGGCAAACGACTAGGGGGAGGCGAGGGCCGTTAGCTCGGTAGCAGGAAGACGGGGTATGCAGCCGTGAAGTTGGCAGCTTTTGCATCTTCTGACGAGCTTTTAAGCATCTTGGTGAATCGTCGGCCAATAGTACCCTTGTAGCAGCATCTTCTGGACTAAGGTACGGGCCCCTTGATGCGCTTTGCCGACCCTTTCGTGTATCTCACGTAGGACGTAGTCGGCTTCGTGGGGGTCGACGCACCGGAGCAGAGGCTGCGTGTATGACTTCTTGTAAAGGTGTACATTGCTCCAGACGAAATGGCGGGTTTTAGCTCGAAGGCGGCGTGCTTCCCCTCGGTCCTCTGGAAGTGTACCTTCCTTCGGGAACTCTACGATGGGATTTCTCCAATCTCGGCCTTCCTCCTGAGTAGTGTATACTTGATGTGTTGCCTCTCTATCTTCCAGGCTAGGCCATGGCAAGACTTTGAAGAGGATATTCCTCTTATTGTTGGCCGTGTAAGAAGAGGCTAGCTTGCTCAGTGCGTCGGCTTGGGCGTTCAGGTGCCGAGTGATTTGCACCACTTGAACTTCGTCGAAACTTTTTCGTAGTCTCTTTACCTAGGCTAAGTACTTCACCATGATCGTCTCTCGGGTTTCAAAGCGCCCGGTCACTTGGCCGACGACCATGGCGGAGTCGCTGCGAATTCGGATCTTCTTCAGCCCCACTCCGGAAGCGATTCACAACCCGGCGAGCAAGGCCTCATATTCCGCGGCGATGTTTGACGCTCTGAACCTGAGCTTCAAAGAGTACTCCATTTCTGTCTCGTTTGGGCCTCGAATGATAAGGACGACACCGTTCCCCTCCTCGGTAGAGGATCCATCGACGTAGAGGACCCATTCATGGACGGAGTCGGGCACTTCCTCGACCAAGGGTCGGGACCCGGGGACGGGCGCCAACGCTGCTTCCTTATTGGGGATAGTACACTCGACAACAAAGTCTGCCAGGACTTGCACTTTAATGGCTTTCCTGGGGCGGTATTTTATGTCGAACTGGGATAACACCCATCTCCATTTCTCCAGACGACCAGATGATTCGGGAGAGGCGGGAATGGCCCCTATGGGCCGCTTGGTGAGCACGAGGATGGTGTGTGCCTGGAAGTAGTGCCGTAGCTTCCTTGAGGCGACGATAAGTGCCAAGACAATCTTTTCTATGGCCGGGTACCTCGTTTCCACGTCTTTAAAGACATGGCTCACGTAGTAGACCGGTTTCTGCACTACTTCGACTTCTCGGATGAGCACCATGCCAGCAGCATGATCGGATACCGCAAGGTACAGTAAAAGCTCGTCTCCTTCGATTGGCCGGGTGAGTAGTGGGGGAGTTTTCAGGTGTGCTTTGAGTTGCTCGAAAGCGTTTTGACACTCTTCCGACTATTCGAACCTTGGGATCTTTCTCAGGGCTTTGAAGAATGGGAAGCACTTTTCTCCGGACCTCGATATGAAGCGACTAAGAGCGGCCACTCTCCCCATGAGTCGCATGATCTCCACGTTGCTCTTCGGCATGGCCATGTTGAGAATGGCACTGATCTTCTCCGGGTTAGCTTCGATTCTACGGTGGGTAACCATGAATCCGAGGAATTTCCCGCTAGTGACTCCGAACGCGCACTTGGCTGGATTCAGCTTCATTTTGTACTTGCGGAGGATGTCGAATGTCTCGCCAAGATCTTTGGTATGCTCGTCCGATAAGGTTGATTTCATGAGCATGTTGTCGACGTAAACATTCATGTTCTTCCCGATCTGCGGTTTGAACATTTTGTTAACTAGGCGCTGGTACGTAGCCTCGGCGTTTTTGAGGCCGAATGACATCACTTTGTAGCAATATACCCCCCGGTCCATGGTGAACGCGGTTAGTTCTTCATCTGCCGGGTTCATACAGATCTGGTTGTAGCCGGAGAAAGTTTCCATGAAACTGAGAAATTCATTGCCTGCCGAGCTGTCAACAAACCGGTCCATCCGAGTGAGGGGATAGTTGTCTTTCGGGCGGGCCTTGTTCAAATCTGTGAAGTCGACGCACATGCGCCACTTCCCGCTCGCCCTTTTAACCATGACCACATTCATGAGCCATTCCGAGTATGCCACGTTTCGAATGAAGTTGGCTGCAAGCTACTTATCGACCTTGTCTTCGATTTCCTTTTGTTTGATCGGAGCGAAACATCGCTTCTTTTGTCTGACGGGTCGGGCCATCGGGTCGACCCCGAGCTTGTGTGATATTATCTTGGGGCCAATCTCGGGCATATCAGCAGGCTCCCAGGAAAAAACGTCTGAGTTTCCTCGGAGAAAGTGGATCAATTTTTCGCGTCGGGCACCCGTCAAAAGGGATCTGATCTGGACAGTTCATTCCTTGTTCGCCTCGACGAGAGGGACGTCTGTTAGCGCTTCCACTGGGGCCCCTCAGATTTCCTTCTGCTCGTCATAAGTATCTAAGGACTCCTGAAAATCATTTGCGCTTCCGAGGTTGTCACTTTGCTCTTCAGTGGTGGAGGTCGCCGTGAAGCAAATCTTGGTGATTTGCTGGTTCCTGTAGGCCCGGCCTATCCCACCTAGATCCAATGGAAACTTGATCGCGAGGTGGTAGGTAGAGATCTGAGCTCGATGAGAGTTTAGCGTTGGGCGTCTCAAGAGAATGTTGTAGGACGAGGGGATCCTGGCGACGATGAATTCCACCGGTACGGTCTTCGTACAGCCCGCTTCCCCAATGTTAAGGAGGAGGGTAACCACTCCATCGGCCGAGATGGAGTGGTTGGTAAACCCCGACAGGATGTGGGCAGTTGGATGTAGGTCGGACGGGCCAAGCCCCATACGCTGGAAGCAGTCATAGAAAAGGATATCTGCCGAGCTTCCCGAGTCGACCAATATTCTTTGAACCTCGTAGCGGTGGACCTGTGCCGTAATCACGAGGGGGTCGTTGTGAGGCAAGGATATGCCGTGGAGGTCTTCGTCAGTGAAAGTGATGGGCCCGATGATCTTGCGTTTCTTCCGAGGATGGTCGCTCGTTCTTTCGACGGGTAGGAGGCGACGAATCTCGTTGGCTCCATGTGCGCATACCGAAGAAACGACCATGATTTGGCCAATCGTTAATTCACCGGGATGGGGATGGTTGTCGTGCTCCCTGTCCTCTTGTCGTTTGTCCCGCAGGTATTTCGCCAGGTGGTCCGAGCGGATCAACTCCTCGATATAGTCGCGTAGTTGTTTGTAGTTCTTGGTCGGGTGTCCCTACGACCTATGGAAGGCGAAGTACGTGCCCCAGGTTCATTTAGCCGCTCTATTGGTGACCGGAGGGAGCTTGAAGAATCGCTTGCCCTTCGCTTCCTCCAATAGCTCGGTCTAAGAGATGTTGAGTGGAGTATACTCCTGGAACTTCGGGGAGTATGGCTTTGGCCGGTCGACCTTCTTCTTCTCTTCCCCGCCCTTTTTCTTTTGGTCGGCCTGGTCTCCCCGGGGTAGGTTTGCGTTTACCTCAGACTCGAGTTGGATTTCTCGCTCGATCCAAGCTTTTACTTCGGCCATGGTATTAGGTTGTGCTAATGCAAAGGAGCGGAGCCACTCCTTGTGCCTAAAACCCGACCTCTGGGCGGTGATGATAGTTTCGTCCCGGTACTCGGGAAAATCGAGCAGAGCGTTGTAGAAGCGAGTGATATATCCTTTAAAGAATTCCTTGTCCCCGATCTTTATGGTGAAGAGGTAATCAACAGACCTCTTCCGTGGTCTGTTCCCAACGAAATGTCCGAGGAACTGGGCGGCCAGCTCATCAAAGATAGAGATGGAGCATAGCGTGAGTCCTCGAAACCGGTCTCATCCAGCCCAAATGAGATTGGCGGGAAATGCTCGGCATTGGGCAGCGTCGGAGTTATCTTAGAAGTTCAGGCCCGCCATGAATGCATCCAGATGGTCCTTCAGGTCGGACTTCCTGTCGAAGAGGGCCACTTTGGGATGTTTGTTTCTGGACGAGACGTGTACGGCGAGCAACTTTTCGGTGAAGGGCTTTGTAAGCGAGTCGGCGGCATACCTGGTCCCCTCACTTGACGGGTAACCCTCCCAATGTATACCCTCGATTTTCTTTTCGAGGGCGTCGAGACGATTGTGGTACCCCGAGGATTCGGCGTGGTCGGAGTAGTGGCCCTTCTCGCTCGTGGCATGCGCTAGCTGCGACTCCAGTTCTGTTCTATCAAATTCCTTAGGTCCCCCGGTGAGGCCCTCCTTGAATCTTCCCGGAGAGGACTGTGCGCGCGATCCCATCAGGGGAGAGGGTGTCGATCAGGCCTGGGAGCTGGCGAGCTGGCCGATACCTCCTTGGGAGGGAAGGAAACGCGACGGGCCTCGGGGTGACGGGCTCTTTCGCGAGACCATGGTGTGGAGCCGTGCGGCGCCCAGCGGGTTATGGAATTGGTTGCGGCGTGGGAGCCGCGGTGGCCGGAGTCGGCACGTCGATGTTCAATGGTGCCAACGCGGGCGGCGTCATCTCCCCCTCTACGGAGGTCGTGATCCCCGGGCGGGGGAATGACGATCTGGGGGACTGGCCCCGCCATTTGGACGCGGACTAGGGCATCCACTATGGACGTGAGCCTATCGATCCTCGCCGAGAGGGCATGGATGGCATTCGGTGGGGGAGTAGATCCGTCCGTGCCTCCGTTGTGGAGAGGGCGACGGCTTGTGCTGAGATCACCATGGTATTCGCTCTCTATGTAGTCGAGAGAGGAAGATCGACTTTTGATGGGTGGAAGAAATTTTCGATCTTCCCACAGACGGCGCCAACTGATGGAGGTTTAGATCTCCTTCAGATGTTGTCCTCCGTCGATCTGTCGTGAGCGTTGGTGAACGGCTGATATTGGTGTTGAGGGTTTCCTCCTTGAGTGTTTGGATCTCAGTGGGCTTGTTTTGAGGCAAAGCCGAGTTATCTGCAAATGAAGTCCTGGGGTGGTTGTACCACTGTGGACCCTCCGACGATCAAGTTAGCCGAGGAATTTGAGCAGAGTATCGGCTTATTGGAATAAAATTGCGTTACCCGAGTCATCTGAGAGAGGGTTTTTTATAGTGGTTGCTTGGAGCGAGATCTTCGCCGTCGGTTATACCCCTGGCGTTATGCCTGCATGATTGACGTGATCCCTCCATTAGTGACGAGATACGCTCATTAATAGGGGGATACGGGGGCATGGAATGCGGGATGTTGGGTGGCGGATACCTCACTTCTGGAAAGATACGTGGAGCCGTGGCGGAGGCGCTTGGGCTCTGCGTCCTTGGATGATCAGTAGAACCGGGCAGGCTTAGCTCGGCGGGAGGCTCGGAGACGGGCGGGAGGGCGAAGAAGCTCGGTTCTATGATAGCTTGGAGGCGAGCAAGGACAGATGAGGAAGCTCAGCATGTAGGAGGGCTCGGAGGCAAGCCAATGGCCATTTACATGGCAAGCATAGGAGTGTTCCGGGATCCATCGGAGGTCGGTTCATGCCTTGGGATGATAGCCCGGGGGACGCCTCTAATGTGGGGTGCTTTCCCTGTTCCCGTAAGCACTGGGACACGTCAGCTACCATGTGTCATGATCTGGGGAGTTCTCACTTATGAGCATCATCAGTATCCGTATATGGGAGGGCTTCCTCCATATAAATACAGCGAAACCCCATATACAGAACCGAGCCCACCACTAGAAGCGGAACACAAACAAAGATCAGATAAAAGAAATAAAATAAAAATAGTGGACTAATAAATTCGTAAAACCAAAGCATGTTGCGGCCGGTTGGAGGGAGGATCCGATGAAGAGAACAGAGCAATTTTAGATGGAGCATGCATCCTTCGCTGAATCAGTAGACGTTCCTCCAAAGGGCTTTCAATCGATCTCGCAACACGTTATGTTTCCGATCGAGTTGACAACCAGATTATGTGATGGTGTTCCAGTAGGACGGTCCAACGTCTATCACATCTAACACTACAAGAAAAACACGCATATTTTGTCGGGGTTTATTTCATCGGCTATTATCCGACGAAATAAACCCCCAATAAACCAAAACTGCAAAGAAATAGTTTAAAATTTTAATTGGGTTATTCCGTCGGCTAATTAAATATAAAGGCTCGGATTTGAGATCAGATCCCCTTCTCCCAAACCAAAAAAAAAACCTTATCTTCCAAATTCCCACCTCCTCTTCCAGAACCCCGACCTCCTCCTCCTCTCCCATCAACGGCGACGATCGGCCCCCCCATCTTCCTCCAAGCGCAGCCCCTCTCCTCGTCCCCCTCCTCCTCCTCCTTCAAGACATCGCAACCTCCTTCTCCTCCAAGCGGAGGCCTTCTTATCCCCTTATAAGCTTACGCCCTCTCTCTCTATATATGTTTCTATCTCATCGTCACTCTCTCTCTCTCTCTCTCTTTCTTTCTCTCTCTTTCTTGAAGCCACCATCGTCTTCTCTCTCGAACACCAAGCCCTAACTGCCACCTCCTTCTCCCTAACGACCCTGCTAACGCCTCTTCTGAAATCAAATAAGTCTTGTCGTCTCAACTGTTTAATTTTCAAACGGAAAATTACAATTTCTTTAATTAAATTCTTTGGGTGATGATGAATTGGTTATTTGTTTGCTTATATAGTGAGGATGAGTATGGTCATTTATTTGGTTGATAATGAATTGGTTGATTGTGCTTAGCAGGTTAATGGAGGATGCGCTTATTTGCTTGATTAACGTTGTGGTAAGAATTGTTGATGAATGGGTGGATTGTGGTGAGAATTGTTGATATTGTTGTATTGTTATTGATTTATAGAAAGGATATTGTTGGTTGGTTTTAGTTTTTAAAAAGAGAAAAACGGTGGGGGAAGGAGGAAGAAGGTAAGGGAAAAGGAGGTGAAGGAGTTGGGATGGAGAAAGAAGAGTGAGGAATGTTTTAGAAAGTTCAGACTATTTTCTTCTCAAATAGAAAAAGTTGAAAGTTATGTAAGGAGCAAGATACTTTACATATATAGGTATCTGTTAATTTCTAACAAATGACTTATGGAAGCCATTTCTTCTTTCTTGCAAGTTATGATGGAAATATAAATAGATTTAACTATTTCTTTAGGTTATTTGTATGATTTTGCTTTAGGTGGTGACAATGCTGGAATCGAATAATTTGATAGTTTTATAAATAAAAAGGTGAATTTAAATTCCAAGCTTGATGTGGAACCAAAACAATAACTTGAAAAACAAAATCATAATTTGCAATGAATTTTTTTTTAAAAACATATGAATTGAATCTTGGACTTATGAATAACAAGAAGATACAAAGTAGAAAACGGTCTACTCATAATAAATACTTCAATAGCCGATGATATTGAAACGATAACCATCAAAACCAATCTAATTAAGTGCATGATACTCGATGATAACAAAAAACAAACCAATACATATCGTTATCGAGTATCCCACATTGATAAAATATCGCGCCTTAGAACCTGTCTATCAGTAACATGCGTATGGTTATCTTCATGACATAAAACCATGCGTGGGTTATCAATCTCGAATGTTAATCGTTTTTTGTTGACAATCATCTCGTAGTTTATGCGACGAGAGAACTGGAAAGGTCGAGGTATGAAGCGAAAAGGAACGAAGAGTTGGTTTTTTTATGGTGACTGTATTGAGAAAAATAAGAACGAGATAGTTATTGACAAAGAAGAGAATGGGAAGGGCGGGTTTTTACCCTCGACATTCAATATAAAAATCGTTAATATCCTCGATCACGATAAATCACTCAAATGTATCTCCGATGGCGACCCGCTAAAAAGAAGACCAAGAACACTGGAACCCATTTTCCTCACCCGGCATAGATGTGATACGAGCCAGTGTTTAATCGCATCAGGCACATCATCAAGAGACTCAATCTCTTCAGCATTCTCGCAAAGAAATTTCATGCATAAATCATGCAATGAAAGAACTCTTTTTCCCAAAGGTTTAAGCTTTCTATCATTTGAAGGAATCCACAAAATTTTCACTTCAATATCATCATCTTATTTCTTGGAAGAATAATCCAACTCCGAGCTATGAGCATTTGCTCTCGGTCCCTGATAATCTTCATAACCGTCGAGAATGGGCCCAGCCAATTTTCCTTCTGATCCAAGTTCTGTAGTCAATCCTCTTCTTGCTCTTCATTCTTATACCTCTCTTTTTCTGCTTTAAATAGAACATATTCGGGAGCCAATTTTATAGTTAAGTTCCTCTCTGCTTCTTTCTGAGACATCGTTGTTATCCTCGTTGTCACCTTCCTTCCCTTTCTGCGCTTTATCGATCCTTCCCCAACTTCTTGTGATAAAACCTGGATATATTTAAACATAACTGGTGGGGTCAAAAATTACACCTCAGTTGACCATACCAAGGTCAACCCCAAGTCAAGTGGGCTGAGCCCAAGCCCAAGTCAAGACCAAGTATGGAAGGGGCCTGCTCCATGCTAAAAAGGAGGCAATAAATTAGTCTAAATATAAATTTTGAAATAAATATATGTAAAGTAGGCAAAAAGCCAAAATTTTGTAAACCCCATGGCTTATGTGCAAAAAAGAAATAAGCACATAAGACATGGGGTGGCACAAGTGCCATTTTGTAAAGCCCAAGGGGCTATATGTAAAGTGTATAGCCTATAAAGGCAACATGATGAAAAAAATCAATATAACTTTTTTTATCTCAAAAAAAAATTAGAGTTCCGTGTCTCCTTCTCTTTCCTCAAGGTTCTAAACCTTCCAAGCGTCCAGCGGCCACGTGCCGGACACGTAAAGCACCGGCGCCTAAACGCCCACGTGCCGGGTGCGTGAGGCGCCGGCGCCCAAGCGTCCAGCGCCCAGCTCGTATTTAAAACGCTCCCCATCCTACTTTTTCCCACACTATCCCACACACAAAATACACCCCTGTTGGGAAAAAATTTCTAACGGGGCACTGTCCCGCACCCCGCAAAGGGGCTGCTAGCCCCCTTGACCCCCAGTCCACTATCCGGGTAGCGGGGCCCCCGATATATCCAAAACCCTTCAATGCACAATATACGCACACTGCAAATTAAGTTCGCATGACCAGTTTGACCCGTCAATCGGACGTTCTCTCGCTCCAAAGGCGAGAGGTAATTAACGACAGCTTAGTCCGCGGCTGCCGGAGATTCGGATCCCCACAATCAATAAACCCTCGCCTACCTTAGGCAGGGGAAATCTGTAGTATGCCTGACAAGTGACGCGTATTCCCATCTCAATGGGGGGACGAAAAACACCTTACAATAACTTTGTTAATCGATGATTTATCTTCTTCAACGACAAACTTGCTTTTCCCATTCTCTTTTTTGTCAATAACCATCTCGTTCTTAGCTTTATCAATGCATTCACCATAAAAAACCAACTTCCACTTCTCTTTTACTTCATACCCCAACCTTTCTAGTCTTCTCGTCGCATAAGCTACAAGATGATTGTCAATGAAGAACGATTAACTTTCGAGCTTGACAGCCCACGTGTAGTTTTATGTCACGAAAATAACCATATACATATAACTGATAGACGGGTTCTAAGGCGCGATATTTTATCAACGTGAGATACTCGATGACAATATGTATTGGTTTACTGTTTGTTATTATCGAGTATCATGCGCTTAATTAAATTAGTTTTGATGGTTATCATTTCAATGTCGTTAGTTATTGACTATCGTCGATTCCTATTATGTACAGGTGGATTGGTCAGCGAAAGCTCTAGAGACCATGAAGCAAACGACCTTACATGAGATTTTGATAAGGTTATTTAATTAAGCATTCGTTTATTAATTTTGCATATATATGTTTTATGCTAATACATTTTCAGTGTTTCTTTGTAGGCGCGCTTTACCATTGTATGGTGAATTGACGGATCTCCTATACCTCTGCACGTCGTCCGAGACCAACTGTTTATATACATGTCGGGTAGTTGGCATGATCATAAACGTCAGGTTCACAGGTAATAAAGGGACACTTCCACCGATGAGGCGAAATGAGCGGCGAAGCCCGTGACTTGGACAGACGAGTATTGGGCCGCCATGATTCAACACTTTGTTTCGGATGAATTTAGAGTACGTATATTGCTTAAACTGTAAAAGTATTAAACATTAATCCTGTATTAGTATGAGATATTATATCATATCTAAATGGCAGGCGAGGAGCGAGTGAGGATCGGTGGCGCAGAGTGATAACACTTATAATCGGTTGGGCGGAGAGATGAACTCCTCCCCGTATAGACCTGCTCATGTAAGAACAAATCAAATATTAATAATTTTTCTATTTCCTAAACTTGATCTAAATTAAATTTTTTTCTAAATAGTAGTCGAGACAGACGGGAGAATTTCCTAGCCGTATGGACATTTATGGGATGGAGTTTGCGCGTCTGTCTAGTTTTCCCAGCTCACAGGAGATGACTGAGCATTACGTAAGTATGCTCCTATACGGTTTTTTTGTAGTTATTTAAATTACTTAATTTCGTTTTCAATAATTGGCTTAACTTGGTTCATACTGTAATTTCGTGCAGTAAGAAATGAACAGAGAGATTGATGAGCGGGCGGCGGCATTTGTCGAGAAATATGGCCAAAATCCTACCCCCGTTGAGATTCATGAGATTAACGAGGATGTCATTCTGCGATACAATCCGGATCGGCACGAGAGAGTTCATCTGGATGGCCAAGGTATTTCGCCTACGGTATATCTCGCCTATCAAGGTCCAGGTTGCATCCTCGTTAGATACGTGCTGGGATATTCGTTCAGGAGCCCGCGCCCCTGCGGCCCCATCTACATCTCCGTTCACTCTTGTATTCCATGGAGAAGGCCCGTCTCCTTATACTCTCGCGAGTTCTCGAGCACCCTTCTTCTCGTCTTCTTCTGCATCTGGACTCTCGTTAGTTTCGGGTTCACGAGAAGGATGTCCTAAGAAGAAGTCCACGAAGTTCTTGAGACGAGGATAGAGATCATCCGGAGCTTGAAGCGTTAAAGAAAGAATGTACTTTGACAATTTCTGGTTTCAATCCATATTTCATATAATTATCAACAATAATACGTACTAATACTTGTCTATTGATAACATTATAGTACCCGCTCGAATTCGAGGACTTTCCAGACGACGATGGGACCGGTGAGCTCGAGATGGAGTAAAAAAGCACAAAACGCGCGTGCATCGACGAATCACTTCATTTTGTACGTTTTTTCATTTTAAGAAGCAGTAAAATACGATTATATAAATGAATTTGTAATTGAATTGATTTGAGTTGTGGCTGTTTGTGTATTAGTAATTGAATTGAATTGAGTTGTAGTTGTTTGTATATCAGAAATTCGATTGAATTTGTATCGAATGTTCGAAAACCACGCAAAACCCGTTCTATTTTTCTCCGTATGCAACTTATTTCACCAGGTTGTTTCTGACGAAATACTTATTTCGTCGGAAATAACCCGACGAAATAAGTTGCATACAGCAAAATTTTCCCGTTTTTTTCAAACTTATTCCGCCGGATATATTCCCTGCGGAATAAAGCCCCTGACACAATAAATTAAGCACCCGACGCAATAACATTTTTTCGTCATAATTTATCCTTTTGGACATCAGCCGACAGAATAAGTATATTTTGTCGGGTTCACCTTTATTTCGTCAGGCATCACCCGACGAAATAAAGGGGTATTTCTTGTAGTGTAAATTCCCACCAACACCACGTCGTAATTAACTGTATCCAAAGACTAATCTTATGGGTTATGAATTTTGCCGGATCCATCAATATAGACTCGTTAATATTGTCAAGAAATATGTCGCATAAATTCACGCCGGTGTCCATGGAGACAACCGAAAGCAAGTCCTTCCAACCAGGACATTCACAAAACAAATATTAGTTCGGCTCGGGTTTTTCAAAATCGCATAACCCACAGGAAGGGGAGAACAAAGATGTGGTGAGATACCAGCTAAGATACTGACAGAATATAGGCTGACAATATTTTCCATGGCAGATACAAATATGGATAAGGATGGTTACGGAAAATGAAAATTACTTTTTGTATCTGATGAAACCTGAATAAAGATATGGACCGCATGATGAAAAACCATATTCATTAAATTAAAACAATACTATTTTCACCTATGAGACCTGCATACTGCATTAAAATACGGTTCTTAGATACCGGGTGTAATTCGTATATATGAATGTCCGGAATCGGATGGCTGTTAGACGATATGGATACGAATGCGGACACCGTAATAATCATGATCCAAGAACTAGTAAAAACAAACTCAAAGCAACAAGTTAGAAAAACAATGAGGTTGACTATTATACATCATTGCCTTGGATGCTACCAGCAACTAATCAATTTTCCATTAGGGGAGAGAGAGAGAAGAGGTATTTAAAGCTCCACACGGTCCACGTGAAGAGGTCTGGCGTCAGAGAGAGAGAAGGGGGGGGGGCATGACAGTAATTACAACGAAAAAGAAGGGGCGAATTAATCAGATGCTGTTCTCGAGGCGAGGACAGAATGCTACTTGAGAGCCAAGAAAACGATGCCAAAAAAGAAAGAGAGAGAGAGAGAGAGAGAGAGAGAGCAGCAGAATGATAAGGAAAAAAGAGACCCGACCCGAACCCAGCAGCCTCGTTTCGGGTGCGGGTCCAAGGCTGCGTCCCAAACCTTTTGCATGTAAGCCGTCTCTTAACGTGTTATTTCATAATTGAACCACACAGATCTCTCTATAAAATAAACGCCAAATTATATAAGCTTAATAGCCCCTTGTTCAATGTACTAATCTTATCTCAAATAAAAAATAAACAATTTAATGATCCTACTGGTTATGACTATAAGAAAACTAATCATTTTATTTTAGCCAAATGATTTAGACCGGACCGCATGATTGTATGGATCATATATATGAACAAATGATTGCACCTTCGTTTGTCAAAGAATATGCAACTTTTAAGCCCATAATTTAAGCAATTTTTTCGCTTTATAAGACTCTGATACATCTAATATTATTTTCTATATATTGATGAACAAAGGAAAATTCTGGTACGCTAAGGTTCTAACCGAGAATTATTTCTTAACACCGTCTTGATTTTCTTCCCTTGATCAACTAATTGTTTAAAACCAAAAGAACCTTAGAAAAGAAGTTTTTGCAAACTTAACCAAACTCCAACGAAGAATATCGATTCAACATCTTTCTTCATCAAAGACCAGGCTTTATGATCTTAAGGAGGCTTGGATGCATGCAACACACTTAACCTTAGGGGTGGATCTTAGTCGATTATTTCCAAAGCTGACGAGCACTTGTCCGGTTGTTTGCCCTGTTTTTGCTGCGCTATCTAATATCTATGGTCCATAGCCATAGCAATCTCAAATGTTATCGACTCAACGTCATAACCGCAGCTGTCCAAAGAAAACAATGATAAAAAGAAAACAAAAGAATCTAATGTTGTCACCACCTATAGGTAGGGATGTAAACATATTGAATTTTAGAGCAGACACAGGTGTTATCATATTTCTATTCGGTAGTCACAGACGGATTCAAATACTGATATGAGATAGTTATCGGAAATGAAAATAATTATCCATATTTAGTAAAATTTAAATATGAGCGTGGATATGCAGTGAATATCAGAAAAAATTATACCCGAAATAAAGTGAAATAAAGTTCGCTATTTTTTTAATATCCCATACAAATACAAAATAAATACAGGTACTATGAAATCCCTGTGTGGCGGTGGTTGGTGTATGCAAACTCAGAAAGCATACGTATTTGAAAAGAAGAACATGAACAGTGAGTCAGCTTGGATTATTCAAATTCCATTTACATCTCTAATTACAAGGACAAAGAGCTGCAGGTAAAATAAGAAAAATAACAAATTACAGGTGTATAAATGCAAAAGTCACAAACAAAAAACAATTAAAAAGGACAGGGTTGGGGAGGGGAGAGAGAGAGAGAGGAGAGGAGAGAGAGAGAGAGAGAGCATGATTGATGAGAGGAGAAAGAGAAGAAAGACACTGCATCTGCAACCCCAAGTGGTGAGAGGTGCGTGGGAACACTGATGCGGGGATCGCGGGCTTGAGGGAAGAAGAAGACGCAATTTATCTCTCTTTCTTGTACCTACTCCCCCTTTCTGCTGCCTCTCCCATTTCCCTCCCCTCCCCTATCCTGATCCACCGCTGATCCCTCTCTCTCATCTTTGAGATCTCCATTTCGAGCTCTCTATCTCCGAGCTCTGAGATCTGAGGTTGCCTCTTCGTTTTGCTGGGAGATGTGAAGGAGATCGCGGGAAATGGCGGGAAATGGAGCTGGAACCAGCAGCAGAGGCGGAGGCGGCGCCTCGATCAGCGCCGCGGCGGCGGCGGCTGGCTCGGCCGATGCGAGGTTTCCCGTTCAGGAAAGGGTATGCTCTCCTCTCTCTCGATCTAGATCTCGGTCTCAATCTTGAAATTTTTTTAATTTTTTTCTGATTTTTTTTGGTTTATTTTGGATCTAGTGATTTTGATTGGGAGATGATGACGATTTTAGTTTGAGATGCAGTTTTTGCGAAATCTGGCAGGAAATTAGATGTTATTGCTTCTCTTTATGCGATCTTTTGGAAATAGATTTGATTTTCTTTTTGGAATTAAGGCATCATTATGATTTTAAACATTGATTAACGATTCTCGCTTCTAGTTTCCTTTGATCTGTTGAAGGTGTCCGTTGCTTCTCACTATTAGCAAAGAATTAAACAGTAATCTAGTGTTTTATATTTAAAAAAAAAAGAGGATAGGATCTCTTTGGTTGTGCTTGGGGACCACACTTGCTTCCTTTGCTGATACATAGTCCACTTTCTGAATTCTGATAAGGACTTAATTGTGCAATGACCCGTTTGAAACGGTCATTATATCGCTTTCAACTAGATAATTTTTTTATTTTGATCTTATATAATAATGGTTTTTGATTAAACAAAGCTGTTGGCGTAGGATTTATAAATTATAATTAATAGGATCTTATAATTAATAGAATCTTCATTCTTAAGCTGTAATTTTCATGCAAAGGATGGCCTTGATCTAAGATATTCTGCTATTAAAATGTAGGTCCTCTTATGTTTATTTGCTTATGGACAATCTAATGTATCTTGGAATTGCTCGGAAGGAATATAATGTCCCCGTTCCACAACATGTTATGGTTCTAATCGTGCAATTGAAGGCGATTGCTGATTTTTCTGGTGTTAAAAATAACAACATGTTATGTTACCATGTCTTCGGGACCCGAGTCTCGTTTCCTTTTCTGCCTTTTGGTTACTGGATTTGGAGACACTGTTTCTTTGTAAAGTTTTTTTCCCCTTAATTTTCTTTTTGAAGTAATGATGCTTGGCTAATAAATACATCACCAGCTGTAAAACATGAAGTTCAATGAAATAGTGAACCAGACAACCACACATATCATAGGGAGGAAAAGCCTCAAAAGTAATCGGGGCTACAAAGAGTGTCCTATCTCATGGTGGTCCAACACCACTTTTAAACATTGTCATTTTCAAGCTCGAGGTTGTATGGGTAGTGACTAGCAAGCTTTGCCCACTATTGAATTATTGATACAAGTATGGCTTGTATGGTTATAAACAGAATTAAGAGTGAACTGAAGATTATCTGAAAACTTCTCCTCAATATATTACTTACTGCCCTTTTCTCAAATAAATCACATTATCTATCAAATGCATTTGCGTACTACTTTCCACTGTGAACACCTCTGTCAACAACTTGAAGCTACTTATTGGTCCCTGATTGTTACCTAGGTATTGTTGTTAAATCTGACCCAGTTATCATGTGTAGCAAATTCTTGCTAACATATTCCGACATCATCAATAATTTCCAAGTGCAACAAAAGGGTTCTGTATACCCTACACAGAACGTCGGAACCAAATTGCATATAGCTTATGTAATTAATGATGTCCCAGTTGCATGATTAATTGCCAAAAATAAGTTTTGTTTATAGTGTTTTCTGAACCCGCCTTTCCCCCCCTAAAAATGTTTCTTCACTCGTGTGATCTTGTGCTTTCCTCTTTTCACAGAGAAGTAGATGGGGAGGTTGTTTTAGTGGCTTGTCTTGTTTCGGATCACAAAAAGGAGGAAAACGAATAGTTCCCGCATCCCGTGTTCCTGATGGAAATGCATCCACCAGCCGCGGGCACGGGCCTCAATCTGCTGGGTCCTCTAACCAAAATACGAACCTAAACCTCTCTCTTCTCGCTCCACCATCATCACCAGCATCTTTTACAAACTCCGCCCTCCCTTCAACCGTCCAATCACCCAGTTGCTTCATGTCAATGTCTGCAAATTCTCCCGAAAATCCAACCTCAACAATGTTCATGACCGGGCCCTACGCTCACGAAACCCAGTTAGTTTCACCCCCAGTTTTCTCTACTTTTACCACCGAACCTTCTACTGCTCCCTTAACCCCACCCCCTGAGCTCGCTCATCTTACCACACCTTCATCACCTGATGTTCCTTATGCCCAATATCTCTCGTCTTCACTCAATCTTAAAGGCGCGAGGAGTTATTCTGTTGGTAATGATCTTCAAGCTACATATCCCCTTTATCCTGGAAGTCCTTCAAGCAGTCTCATTTCTCCTGCTTCTGGAACTCCTAGGACCGGGCTTTCATCTCCCTTTCCTGAGCAAGAGGTTTCGAATCAATGGGGTACTTCAATATCTTCTCATGACTCGCCCTATTCTCGAAATGGATCATCCAAATTATTTGGGCATTCGAGTTTCTTCTGCCCTGCTACTTCTGCACAGTTCTATTTGGACCAGGCATCTTATGGGCATTCTGGAGGAAGGCTAAGTGTTTCTAGGGAGGCCGATGTTTATTCAAACAGACATAACAAAAGCTGCAAGCAGGATGAGGAAATGGAAGCTTATAGGGCATCATTTGGTTTTAGTGCAGATGAAATCATTACTACACAACATTATGTGGAGATATCGGAGCCAGCTGATGATTCATTTACTATGTCTCCTTTTGGTAACAACAAACCTTGTATAGAGCCTTTCCCGGCGACTGAAATAACGCTGGCAGGTCAAACAATTGGGGCGACACAATCGACGTATCCGAATCTTGGGACTTTAAAAACAGCATCAGATGAGAGTGGCAGCAGAGGCCATTATGAACAAATGCACCGGAGCAACGATATCTCAGGTGAATGATCCTGCTTTAGATGCATTGCAATTTATGTTTAAAGTTGTGAATCTAATTGAAGAACAATATATTGTTGCATGGATGTGTTTTTTTAATTTTCCTGCCGTGTGGTGAAGGTCTAATATATCAAATAAAGCTAATCCCAGAGTTTCAGGCACAATTTGCCAACTTCCCAAATATAGAAGAAACATCTGTGAAAAGAAAAGCATGCTTTTGGCATGTGAAATTAAGTTTTACAATTGTACATGGGAAGCTCTTATTACTAGATTATATTTTGAAGTATAATATGTAGTATTTATGCAAGATTATAATCTTTTAGGCGTGAACATGCAAGACCATATCTACAAGTATTGTCTACAGGAAATGCCTATCAAAATGTAAAGTATTCACTTGTAAAATATATTTTCTTTACGTATTGTAAAATTTTTTTAGGTGAATTAAATATCCAATCACATGAAATGATTCAAAAGGAGAGAGTAGATAAGAGATGCTTCATGCAGGTATTTAACAAAAAATAATTAGGCACACATGGATTTCAAAAGGTGTCTTTCTTCTCTTATGAAGCCACTAGTAACTCAAGAAAATGGCTTAGGTAAATTGAATTCATAACATTTAATCTCCTTGTGTTAGCCATTAGGTTAGCATTTACTTGCTACTCACTTTTTCTTATTTTCGTTATTATATCTACCAGCTTCTAAGCACAGTAGTCAATCTGATGGCAACTCCCTTTCTGATGGTGGCATCCCCTCACAAAAAGGCGGCGATGAGAGACTTTCGCTACGCCGCCAGCTCAGCAAGAGGATTATATCAGGACAGTCCTGCTCAGACGCAGAGGTCGAATACAGGAGAGCGAGAAGTCTGAAAGAAACCCATAGCATGCTAGCTCGGCGCAACTCACCGTCTTAGCCCGGGCACCATTGCCTGTACTAATCTGCCTAGGTATCTAAACTTGCCCTATATTAGTTTATCATGTATCATTTTGTTGATTGTACTCCTGAATTCTCTAATCCCATGTGTATGTGGATATATGATGGTGGTTGTGTTCAGATGCTGTACTTTTGTAGCTATTTAAGTATTAAACAAGAAGCCATGTCAGTAACTAAGGTTTCTGTATTTTACTCTAATCATGATGTTGGAATGGGGTGATTGCTTTATCAGTGCTGGGCATCATTGCAGATTTCTATTCAGAGCTGCTGATTTGGGAAAATATCATTGAATTTGCTTTGTAATATGATATGATTATGTCATCTTCTGTGCATGCCATCACCAAGCTGTTGCCTTACAATGATGAGTTCCTTTGTATCCAATTGATGAAAAGAGGGATTTCACATGATACGGCTTGCTTTATCGCATGCTGCTACTTGTGAATTTGCCATCTTTATTTAAACTTTCTTAAAGTCTGGAGCTCCTCTCTCCGGAATTTTTAAATTTTACATTAAAATGTTGCATTAAAATCAGGGTTTATATACATTGAAGAGGAAAATAAGATTATATATATATATATACTGAGCTGGTGAATTAAAATAATGATCTGATTAAAGTTTTGATCTTTTTTACTCGTATTAATTAGAGCCAAAATTCACATGAATATGAAGTTATAGGCAGGAGAACACATACAATTTTACAGCACGCTTTTTCATTTTATGATTTTGTAAATGAAAATAAGGGTGTTATGACATGTAAATAAACCTATGGGGAAACGCAGAATATCAGATGAAGCCTTTAGGTCATTGGTTTTGTACTTGGATTTATTAGAAAATAATTTACCCATTTTTATTTCTGCATGCTTAAGACTGGAAAAATTATCAAGGATCAAATCAAGAAAATAAGTTCTGAACTAGGGTATAGCCTTGTTCTGCCCGAAAGATGCCATATATATTAGGGGTATTTACTAAAAACCACTCGTTGGTTTGACGTTTTTAGACAAACCTCTGTTAGCAAAAAACCCAATTTTCATATTGACATATAAAGTCCCAAGGAGATTAATTATAGGTTTTTTTTTTACTTGTAGCCCCCCTAAATCATAGCAAATTCGTTTCTATCCTAAAAAACTCGGTATTCATTTTTTACCCCTCAAAACTAATAAGATACATCATTTTACCTCCCTTTACGATTTCCATCAATTTTTAATAGTATAACATCATGTTTTTCTTTAAAATATCCCAACCTCTCTTCTTATTTGGAAATACGCAATTTCTGCCCCAAATTGAAATTAAGGTTTAGGATTCTGCTGCACCTTTTTCAAAATCAACCATGAAATCAGGAGCATCTTCAACATCTTTCTCTAGTTATGAAGAAATTGAATACTTCCGCGGTCTTATTGTTTTCGGGTAAATGGTAAACCTAAAATCTTTGGAGAAAAGTTAAAACTAAAGTTAACGGCGTTTTTTCTGACGGAAATCGTAAAGGGGAAAAATGATATATCTTATTAGTTTGAGAGGGAGGGGGGGTAAAATGTAAATGCTAAGTTTTGAGGATTAGAAAGAAATTTGCTATGTTCTGAAGGGATACTAGTAAAACCCCTTTATTTTTATGCCCAAGGAGATTAATGTTTAGAATTATGTATCAATATTATAATATAGAGAATAATAAAGAAAAGAGATCCTAGAAGGTTTTTCGTTAAATGGTGTCAAAAATCTATATCTTTCGCGATTTTTTTCGACGATCGACATCCATCATCATCATCACCATCTTTATCATGTAAGATGTGGATACTGTAATGTAACACCTTAGAATGTGATTGGTGGTTATTTGTGTTTTAATGTGGGTTTTTTAGTAAAAAGTTTACAAAAACGGTTTTCAAATATTTTATCTGGATTTATGAATATTTTATTAGAATTTAATTTGGACTGCACACACATATGCATGTTAACTAGGGTTAAGTTTGGGGTTAAACCATGTTTAGATAACCATGGTAGATTAACCCATTTAATTAGGTTAATATGAGTTAATTAAGTGTATTGTTTTTTTTTTAAATTTTGTTTTATTTTGGGGGTTGACTTGAGTGAGGAGAGAGGGAGAGGGAGTGATGGCTTGAGGTATGGCTCCACTAATCTCACCCCCTTTTCTAAAACCCTCACTCTCTAACACCCTCACACTTCCACTCCTTTCCTTACTCTCATTTCTGATTCTCACATCTCTCTCCCCCTCTCACTCACACACACACCCAACATCAGTAGTAGCAGCTGAAGCAACAGCAGCAACAGCATCAGAAGCATCAGCAGCAACAACATTTGCAACAGCAACAACAGTAACAACAACAGCAGCAGCAGCTACAGCAAGAGCTCACGCCCTTCTCCTACTTCTTCTTCTCCTTCTTCTTACACCTAGGATCAAGTGAGGTATAATTTTTAAACTTAACCTCTTGCTTTGCTAAAGAATATGGTTATTTAAGCTAAAATGAGTGTTTAATGTGATTTTGGTGCTAGAATTGTGATTTAAGTGGAGTTTTGGCCAAGTGAGAATTTTTATGGTTAATGTAGCTTAACTAAGTGTTTATAAGGCCATTTTAACCAAGTGTTGCACCAGATTTCACAAAAATACCAGATTGTTTCAATTTAGTGTAAATTAGCGTTTTAATGTAGACTTTTAGCCATTTTAAGATCTGTTGTTGACCCGTGTGCTTCAGGAAAAATCTGAGTTAACTGGAGCATACTCTTTAGACCTTGATCACACACACAGAACACGAGACCCCCTACCCACCTTATGGCCGCAGTTTTATTCTTTATGGCCGCAATTTGAGGTCAGATGGGGGAGTCTGATGTTGGGGTTGGGTCTGTGGGAGTCTGCTGTATAATTAGGGTTTTTGGTATATGCAACTTTTTATATTTTCACTCGAGTCAAAATCTGGGACTTAAAACCTTTTCTCGATACTTTCTAACTTATGCGACACGTGTGTTTTGTGTGTTGGGTCTGTGGTGCACTACGCGACACAGCGAGTCGGGATGGTTTCTGGTGAGGTCACACACGTTTCGACGTATCGAGTGCACATGCGTTTAGTTTCCAACGCGAGTTTTCCCTTTGATCGTCATATCGCATTTTTGGCAGAATTTAGCCTTACATGTATCGCTTGTGTGTTTCTAGGGACGATCGCGGAGATGTCGGACGCGGCGCGGAAGGGAAAAGCGGTGGTTAGACCCGGCTAGCACGAGATTTCGGGTGAGTAGATGTAACATCTACGGGGAAAAATCGTTTGGATGGCGCAAGACGCCCGATAGTTTGAATAATTTAAAAGATTTCTAGTGGTAATAGTATTTATGAGTATAGTGCCTACTTGAACATCTTGCTGCATTCATGGTCCTATATATTTACATACATGTGCGGACTCATTTCATAGGACACTTGCACCATTGCCAGGGTTTTTATACAGCACGAGCACTATTCATGCGGACACACACGCCTTGGTAATTGCTATGCCACAACACTAGATAACTTGTATAACCTGAAATCTAGAACAATTTCATTATATATGATGCTTAAACCTGCGCTAATGCATTTAAATTCCTCAGGATGAATATCTAGGATTGCTATTCATATCCACGTACCTCATTACATCATTCGTTCATGCCTAGCCTACTAGTCATACATTGCAGTTCGACTTGTTGATACTATAGGCATTCATTATCATTGACACACGCACTTATGATGATTTTCTTGAGGATTTCAGCACTTGAGATTTATGAGATTTTGGGAAAAACCGCAAGGATTTAATAAACCTGATATTATTTTTAAACATGGAAAGTTGCGGTTTTTCTCGTGATATGATACATGTGTCGTCCACCATGAGTTTTCTGTTGGTTTTCGAGACCCGTTTCAAGGAGTTGGATGAACCGTCTCGGATACATGGTGGGCCCGGTAAGGTACCCCGGGGCAAGAAGATCGAGGTGTAGACGATAAGCCTGGCAGGGGCAGACTGCCTACCGGTGATTGTTGGCGCGGCGGATATCCAAAGGATACCGACAGTGGCCGTGAGATGTTGAGATATTGATACTTGAGATGGGTCAGCCGGACGGCTGGGGCCAGAGATACTGTGATATGGATACATGAGATTTGAGATAGTTATTGAGGTGTCGATGCTGGACACGGATTTCTGTTGATTCTATTGATATTATGCTGATATTTCAAAAGAGATTTCTAAGAAGAAAATGATGATTTCTTATATCCACCTATTCAGATCACGAGTTGATTCATGTTGCATACATACCTGCTAGTACATCATACCATCTTAGTATTGTATATTGATTCATGTTGCATGCATATCTGCTAGTATATCATGTCATATCAGTATTGTTGATATTATGACACTTGCGTGCATGCTTGCGATAGCCTCTATAGATGTTATTTATTACTCACGAGTTGGTGATTGGTTGATTTAGCGTGCTTGCGCTTTCTAAAAGATGGATCAAAAATATTTGTAACCGCAATCAAGAACGGCGTCGCATGAAGCTAGCCGGTGAGTACAGGTCGGTCCACAGGGATTTTGTGAATCTCCTAGTCGCGCTTACGAGTTAATTCCGAAGGGTGTTCGGATTGATTATTAAATCTAAAAATCTAATTAACCTAGGGCAATTATCTAGATCTATTCTTGCTAGGGCTAGGTTTAGGGATGGTTTGGAAATGTAATTAAATCTCACCGCTTTCAATACCCGAATGAAGATCTATGAGGAGTTATGGTAATTATCAATAAAGTGGATTAGATCCGTTCGGGAAGGTGTTCCTTCCTCTAGGTTCTTGTCCTTCCTTTAGAGATCCTTACCCTAACCTCCATGGAAAACATCACACCCGGGCCTTTATACTACGGTATCACCGCTACCTCGAGAGATAGAGTACCGTAGGGAGCGGTATGTGCATGTATGCATGGAGTCCTATTGTAAATATTTAGTGGGTAAGAAAGGGATGAGAGATCTCATCTCTCAAAATCCTTCTCCAAAGCTAACTCTAAACAAGTTCCTAGGGCATGAAATTAAATCTACCTAGGGCAAGGAATTTAAATCTACACTAGGGCAAGAAATTAAATTACTTACAGATGCATCACTCCAATCGTCCATGCAGGGTTGTCAGATCTGAATTTCAGAATGGAGAAGAAACACCGATGCTCTCCAAAAAGGATTTCTGAATTTTTATTAAAAGGAGGCATAAAGAAAATACAATGTTTTGGGTTCCTATTTATAGAGAATAGGAAACCCTAGGTTACATCTTGAACCGCATGTCTAAAATTATAAATATAGCCCTAGGTTGACCGGTCAAAGCCTCCAAAAATTATGCCAAAAAAATTACATTCTACGTGCTTAATACGGCCGCGGAACCGCGGCCTTAGCCTGGGTTTGGCCACGATTCCGCGGCCAACTTGAGGTCTTGGGCTCTGAATTTTCTGGTGCTGGCTTCTGGTGACTTTGTCTTCCTGTTTCTATATGTCCTTTTCCATTTGGGCTTCTAGGTTGGTTCCAGATCTTTCAGTGAACAATTTGCAATGGATTTTTAACCGTCCGCTTGTATTTTTGGACCTTGAGTTGCCTTGTTAATTATGAACTGTATCTTTGATGTAGGCTTGATCAAGAGTCCTCTGTTTGTTGGTTAAAGTCCATATTTTCATTGTCTTTACATTGTTTGCACTGTTGTCTGTCCAAGAACCTGTAACCTGTAACATGTAGCAGACATGCGTCAAAAGCACCTGTTTATTTATAAAAAGAATAAGAATGGGGAATATAATAATGCAATATTATGGTGTGAACAAATACCCCCAAACTTATCTTTTGCTCGTCCTCGAGCAAACTTATTTTTATTCACTAAAATCCTAACCGCATTTTCGCAGGGAAACGCGATTGCACTGAGCACGTGCAACAAGCCGTTAAACCTCTAGGTGTCCCTAGTAGGAGGAGTGTTGTCTCCTGAGGGTTTTCAGCGGATTACACCCACAAAATCCTATCAACTCGGCTCATTGACTTTTGTTCTCCAATTAGGTTTTCTAACTAAGAATTCTATTATCTTTTACTTGTAAATTATCCACCCATATTCTTCACACTTCCTCATCATTTAACTTAAGATTATATATATCTTGCAGATCTACTTAGCTTTCAGCATTTCCTAAGTTTTCCTTCTAGGGTTCCATCTCCACTTAGGAATTTCTATCAACCCTACAAAAGATACAAGTTTTATTCTTCATTCCTTTCTCTTATCAAAATTCCAATCACATATCCCTACGTGTGTGTATAGATCACCCCTACACTTGGAAATTCAAATCAAGCAATCATACTCTTATCCGTTGTCCAAAGTACTTATCAGTAGGTGAATTTTTAATTGAATTTTGCTTACACATCCTTCATGCGACCGTTAATACTTCTTGAGGTACCAACAACCGATTACAAGATGTGTTTGCACATTAAAGCGTAATTCCTAGTCTTGCAACACCCAAGGCTTTTAGCAGTGACTCCCAAACCAGTTGGTCTAAGGCACTAGATGATGAAGCACCCTCGCTAAATATTTTTCTATTTTTTTACAGCCTTAAGTAATCACAAAAACCAGTGTCCATTTTTTTATTCTTTATTCACTTTTTTTTTTCTTTTATTTCATCGTACTAAGGACTTTAGACAAGAGCATTTCAAGGTCTCTTCTACTATTCCAAGTTTCAAGGTGCGTGATTGTGCAAATTGTAGGGTATACATTTTCAGAATCTAAACTTAAGCTAGGAACTATTTTTCAAACTTATACTCTAAATAGAACATTAATACTCTTCCCTTGTTTCGACTTAGCCCAAGAAGTGAACCCAAAATTTGCCTATTTCTAAATAAACTACAAGGCATATACTTTCAACCGTTAAACTTTAAGGAATGTTATTTTTAGGGTTTTTAATTCACTAAGTCTAAGATCTAGTTGTTCATAGCCAGTTAACCTATTTGTCAAACTCAAATCAAATTTGGCCAAAATTGAATACAATAATTTTTATAATTTTTGAAAATTTTCAATTTTTATGGTTTTTTTCAAATAAGTATGCAAATGCAAAAATATGTACAAATGAATGCGAAGGAAGAAGACTTACCGAGCATACCCCCAAACTTGAACTTGACAGTGTCCTCACTGTCATGCTAAACCAAGAGGGTCAAAATACTAGCACTCCCCTGTTTATTTATTTACAATTTTTTTTTTATATTTTTAATGTTTTGAATTTTTTTTTTTTTTATTTATTGAAAAGAAAACAAAAATATATATACATATATACAAAGGTTCCGTCCAAACTTAAGCTTGGCCTTACACAAGCCAAAGGTTAGCACCAACCATTCAAAAATCTTATCGTGGAAATGGTATAGTTGGTGCAAGAAAATGAGAAGCACGCGAGACCGTGTGAAAAGAAGAATGGTAGAATATGGTCTCGGTGGAGGAGAAAAATGCCGAAAAGAAGAAGGAAGTGGAGTACGATCTTGAGGGTGTAAATTGAGTGAATAAATTATCGCAATATGTGATGACCGATATGTTATAAGCGATTGCGCTAACCTATCAACCCGTCGGGAAATGGGGTCAAATCCCTCAAGATTCGCAAGAAAACATGGGTACGCCGAACTTGGTATAGGAGATGAAAGCGTAACGGTCATTTGTTCGGTCGGAACAATGGGAAAGACGAAAGGGAGTGAATTAGTGATAGTATCTTTCTCACCGTAGTAAACTGTTTCGAACTTGAAAGATTCCATTAATGGTTCGAAACTACTATAATCAACCGAGTCTGATGGCTCATCTGAAAATGTAAAGGACTCAAACTCGGACGGTGAGTCATCAACATCGTCCGAAAAAGTGAAACACTCGTAGGTGTTATCGTCTGTGAGAATTGTGTCAGATTCAAAGGAAAAGGTTTCAAGCTCACAGTCTTCAAGCGGGGTCGGAACGATGGAAAGGAGGGAGGGTGATTTAGTTAAACGTTCAAGAGGATGAATTGGAAAATCAGACACATCAAACAAAAATGATTCAACCTCAATATTATCCTCAAGACTCTCCTCAATACTATCCTCAATATTCAACTCATTATTTTGCCTATCCATGCCATTATCATCAAAATCAAGACGCATATGAGATTCGGGAGAAACATTTAATAACTCAGGATGATGATTTGAACATAAAATTTCAAGCAAATCGACAGATTCATCATCCGAAATATTCCCGGTGTCTATATCCTCAATCAAGTGAAAATCAATTTCTTTAGACACCTCATCAAAAGCATGGATATCTATCGATTTAGGTTCTAGAGTGGAGGTGTAAAGATCGAAAGGATTAGGTGCGGTTTCACTCGAAAGGGGTTCCTCACAATCTGGCAAATCAAACACTACAAATTCGCTCAAATCATCTTTATTTTCAACAGGTGAACTATTTAGGGCAATCGATGGAAAATGGTAGGTTTGATTTGAAAATCCTCTCTCATTCTCACTCTGTCCAACTGCCGCCTCATACATTGAAAAATTTGGAGCTAGCGGGACACTAGCTACCTGTTCACTAGGTTGCATAAGGGCGGCCATGGACGCTTCCACATTCCTCATCATTTTATTTGTTGCAGCAATATATGCCTCCAACGACTCTTCCAAACTAGACTTAGGTGGTGAGGGGGTTTCAGTAAAAGATTCAAAATTGGTTGGATATGTGAAACTCCCTAATGGCTGTGTCGAAACAGTGTCTAGTGAAGGTGGGAAGGATGGGTATGACTTTTAGGAAATGGGTGGTTGGGCAGGGGTAGGGTCAACATATGGATAAAAAGGTGAATAATCGCGCGGATCCCTAGAACTAGATGAGTGGAGAGGGGTGAAAGATCTACTGCGAGATTGAGCAATATGCTCAGCAATGGACATCGGCCTAGGAGTGACAGAAGGACTTGAAGAAGTGGTATCAACATATGTAGGTGGTAAAGGTTGACTCGATTGACACAAACTGGGTTGAAAAGTCAAACTATTTCTCCTAGACGCCTCTATTTGATCTTTCAAAGATATTTTTGGCAAGGAGGGATCGTTTTTAAATTGACCGAACAAATTAACGTACGACGCAAAATTAGGTTCGGGATACCAAAGTTCGGCTAATGATTTATTGTGTGGGATACCCATGTTAGAAGAAGAAAGGTGACAAGAAGTAAGGTTGGGTGGTGCAAGGATTTATTTGGGGCTAAAAAATTTTGCAAGTTCTATAAAATATTTGTCCTTTTTATTTTCATTTTTCATTGATTTTTTTTTCTTTCTCTTTATTTGGAAAAATTTTTGTTGCAAAAAGATTTTAGAGAAAAGATATGCAACAGCAAAATATTTTATAGAAAAGATATGCAACAGCAAAATATTACTTGCAATTGGTTATTATTTGAAGCATATCACAAGAATCTTTATTTGGAAAAAAATGTTGCAAAAAGATATTCGAGAAAAGATATGCAACAAAAAAGATTACTTGCAATCAATTTCAATTTTGAGCGGGGCTCAAAAATCCTGCACAAGATTGTTATTTGGAAGGGGAAATATTTTTATAGCGCACAGAATCCTGCAGGAATTTTCAGAAAAGATATTTCAAAAATTACAGATGAGAAGCAGAAGATCTTACAGAAAATTTTTCAGAAGAAGATGCCACTGTACCGCCGCCTTTCCGCGATAAACACGCGTTTGTGCCGCGTTTTCGCGGCGAGATTGTCGGCTCGAGTCCCTATGCTCTGATTCCACTAGAAGGCCGCGGTTCCGTGGCCTAAGGTGGTTTTTGGCCGCGGAATCGCGGCGGGTTGGGGGGTTTGGGGCTCCAAAATTTTGTGCTTCTCTGTTTTTTAAAATCCCTTCTGTTCCGATATCTCTTTTTCCGTTTCGCTTTCTGGAAATCTCCAGATCCGAATTTGTATATCCTGCAAAATTCAAATAACAAAGTATCCCTTCCAAAAATAACAAAATATATATTTTTAATATTTTTTTTGATTTTTTTGATTTTTTAAATTTTATGATTAACCCGAAATTGCGAAAAGGAAAGTTCTACGCCATCCCCGGCAACGGCGCCATTTGATTGAATGATTTAGCGTGCTCGCGCTTTCTAAAAGATAGATCAAAAATATTTGTAACCGCAATCAAGAACGGCGTCGCATGAAGCTAGCCGGTGAGTACGTGTCGGTCCACAGGGATTTTGTGAATCTCCTAGTCGCGCTTACGAGTTAATTCCGAAGGGTGTTCGGATTGATTATTAAATCGAAAAATCTAATTAACCTAGGGCAATTATCTAGATCTATTCTTGCTAGGGCTAGGTTTAGGGATGGTTTGGAAATGTAATTAAATCTCACCGCTTTCAATACCCGAATGAAGATCTATGAGGAGTTATGGTAATTATCAATAAAGTGGATTAGATCCGTTCGGGAAGGTGTTCCTTACTCTAGGTTCTTGTCCTTCCTTTAGAGATCCTTACCCTAACCTCCATGGAAAACATCACACCCGGGCCTTTATACTACGGTATCACCGCTACCTCGAGGGATAGAGTGCCGTAGGGAGCGGTATGTGGATGTATGAATGGAGTCCTATTGTAAATATTTAGTGGGTAAGAAAGGGATGAGAGATCTCATCTCTCAAAATCCTTCCCCAAAGCTAACTCTAAACAAGTTCCTAGGGCATGAAATTAAATCTACCTAGGGCAAGGAATTTAAATCTACACTAGGGCAAGAAATTAAATTACTTACAGATGCATCCCTCCAATCGTCCATGCAGGGTTGTCAGATCTGAATTTCAGAATGGAGAAGAAACACCGATGCTCTCCAAAAAGGATTTCTGAATTTTTATTAAAAGTAGGCATAAAGAAAATACAAT
This sequence comes from Agapanthus africanus, assembly GCA_030015575.1. Lineage (NCBI taxonomy): Eukaryota > Viridiplantae > Streptophyta > Magnoliopsida > Asparagales > Amaryllidaceae > Agapanthus > Agapanthus africanus. The sequence goes on along the minus strand of JASDDO010000026.1, from coordinate 17,342,602 downwards.
GTTTTGGGTTCCTATTTATAGAGAATAGGAAACCCTAGGTTACATCTTGAACCGCATGTCTAAAATTACAAATATAGCCCTAGGTTGACCGGTCAAAGCCTCCAAAAATTATGCCAAAAAAATTACATTCTACGTGCTTAATACGGCCGCGGAACCGCGGCCTTAGCCTGGGTTTGGCCACGGTTCCGCGGCCAACTTGAGGTCTTGGGCTCTGAATTTTCTGGTGCTGGCTTCTGGTGACTTTGTCTTCCTGTTTCTATATGTCCTTTTCCATTTGGGCTTCTAGGTTGGTTCCAGATCTTTCAGTGAACAATTTGCAATGGATTTTTAACCGTCCGCTTGTATTTTTGGACCTTGAGTTGCCTTGTTAATTATGAACTGTATCTTTGATGTAGGCTTGATCAAGAGTCCTCCGTTTGTTGGTTAAAGTCCATATTTTCATTGTCTTTACATTGTTTGCACTGTTGTCTGTCCAAGAACCTGTAACCTGTAACATGTAGCAGACATGCGTCAAAAGCACCTGTTTATTTATAAAAAGAATAAAAATGGGGAATATAATAATGCAATATTATGGTGTGAACAGTTGGCAACTCACCCCCGTTGTGCCACAGCCTTTTTCCAGATCCGCTCCGTCAGCACAGTAGCGGCGGACGCACTTGCTCCTTTTGCTCATTTTGCCTGGACTTGAGACTTTTGCTCGTAGGTGGGTTATGATATTATTTTGTTCCCACCTTGTATATTCATTGTATCTAGAGTACTCCATCTACTATACTTGTTATTGTATTGATGTATATTGACCTAGACGAGGCAGTGAGATTTGTGGACTTTTATGTTGTATTTTGGGGTCGAGCTCACTTGAGACGACATGATGCTTATTATTTGTGCCTTTTATACTTATTTTGCACATTACTGATTTATATTGCGTGGGATTTGAGTCCGCTTCGGCGAAGAGCTAGCTCCCGCTTGGGGATGCCTTATTTCATGTTATTCATATATATTCCTGTTTGTACCCGTTTGGGGGCCAGTATTTACAAAGGAGACTCTGCCGAAATTTTCGGAAAAATGGTTGTTGCTTTTAAAAATGCTTGATGTGACTTGTTTGATAAAAAATTGCTTCCAATAAATTGGTTTTTCCTTCACTCTATTGCTTAAATGGGTTTTGATTTCTGGGCGTTGGCTTACTTAGATTGCGTACGCCTTGAGACGTTTCGTAATTTAAGTGCCAGTCGCGTTCCGTACCATTCGGGTCGTGATATGTAAGTAGATGCTCATGCTCGTGCTACAAACTTGAGGCCAAGATGGAATGCAAAACGAAAATTTTAAACAAGAGCACAAGCTTTTACGACTTAGCGATCGATACCAAATACTAAACCAGTTAACAAGAAAGAGTTTAACTACTCGGTTAAGTGTAACAACCTTTGTAGTCATGTCTTTCGTCTTCAATTCCACTTCTTTAGCTCATTGGAACTCCGGAAATGAGCTTGGATGCCGATCTTCCTTTGTCAAAGATGATCCACTTGAAAGAACTCTAGCTAAGGCTCTGGCTTCACACCAAAGTGAAACAAGTGAAGCAAACTCAAACATTAAACTTGCTTGGCTAAGTGTATAAGAGATGTAGTGATCTTATCTCTTGATTTCTTTTTTTTTTCCTTTTCTTTTCAACTTAGAAGACGATCTCAAGAGAAGAGAGAAGAAGAAGATGATCAAAAGCTAATCATATCCATTTCTTTTCTTATCTCATTTTAAAAAGGGTGGGTGGATTTGTGACTCATCCTAGTGAGTCATAAGCCCACACCATTCTCATTTCTTTCAAATTAAACAAGAAAGAAAGTGCAGGATGTCTCTCTCTCTCTTACACACACATATCCTTACATTTCAACAAGTACATGTAACAAATACATACATACGTATTCGTATCAAAATTCAAATACATGTATTTTTATCAAAATATGAATACCGTATTTTTATCAAAATACAAATACTCGTATTCGAATCAAGATACTAATACTCGTATTCAAATTAAAATACAAATACCCGTATTCATACAAATACCCGTATTCGTATCAAAATATGAATACTGAAAGAGAGTAAATAAGAGATCTAATACTAGCTCACATATAAAATCCGGTTATATTTGAAACCCGCTAGTATTATCAAAATGTCCGATTAAAAGTACGTATACAAAATCACGTATTTAATCGAACCTCCGTACGTATCAAAATACGCATATTACATCGTTTCGCTTGAGTCGGGAATCCCACTGTGTAGGACTCTAAAGACTCGTCAATACGCTGACAGTGTGTTTAATCACAAGCACGTCAGTGACACTGTTTCCCCAATAAAAGAGCAAAGCTCTGTTAAAATAAATAAATAAGACAGCGCCTCACGTGCTTCCCACGAGGGCGCCAGCGCCAAGACCAATCTGATAGGAACTAATCCTATAGTGGCGCCTCACGTGCTCCTCACACGGGCGCCAATATGCAACGCCGACGTAAATGTGCAAAGCACATAAATACCCATTATAAGAATTAAAACCTTAAGTAGCGCCCACGTGCACAACACGTGAGCGCCGGCGTCCAAGTAGAATTAAATTCTACTCTCTGTTAAACAGAGCCGTTGGATCAAAGATCCAACGAAGATGATAAATTATCAAAAATACAGAATTAAATTCTATCGGGAGAAAACATTCCCCAAATTAGATTATAGAATAAAATTCTATTTTGGGATATATTCCCTCAATCGATTTAAACAAGAAAGATTGCCTTCTGTAAAACAGAGAACGGCTGGATTAAAAATCCAACGGCGATTAAAAAATCCCCGTTTTACAGAATAAATTCTGTGTTAGGGAAAATATTTTCCCAATCTTGTTAGAAACAAGAAAATATGTTCTGTAGAACAGAAACTCTTGGATCAAAGATCCAATGGTGGGTAAAAATCCCCAAATTAATTGGGATGTCTTAATAAGAGATTTCTTCAGAGTTAATTGCCTCTACTATATAAAGGACCCAAGACTTCAAGTCTGATATAGAGGAACCCCCAATGAGCTTCTAAAAATTAAAGCAGAAAGCTTCAAAAGGGAACAGAGAAGAAGATCTACCTCCTCAAAAACACTAGGCAAATAAAAAGAGCAAAGATCAAAATATCTCGTTTACATATCTAAGGGTTTAACCCTTTTAAAAAAAAACTTAGTTCTTTCTCTGGATCTGAGATCCATAAGACAAGTCTTCCATAAGTTGATAATTTAATTCTCATCGGGAAGAATTTGTTCTTGAGAATTGAAGATTCAGAAAAGGACTAGGAATTGAATTCATTGAAACGAAGCATAAAGAGAAACATGGTTCTCATAAAAAAAACTTGGTTCTTAAAAAAAACCGAAAGCTTGATCATCAATGGGTGCCACAGAAGAAGAGAGTGCTTAACACTCATTGGGCAGTGCCCAGCGCCTCACATGGATAAAAAAATGCCTAACGCTCCATATAAAGAGTGCCTAACACTTCATAAAAAGACGCCATAAAGAGTGCCTAACACTCTATATAAAGACAAAAGGAGTAAAGTGTTCAACATTTATTGGGCAACCCCCATGACTGACAGTTCCACATGATCATATGTAGGCGTCACAACTCATATAAGTACTCAGCACATTTGCATAAAAAAAGGAGGGGGGCTGATTAAACAGAGCCCAAACCAGTGCTCAGCACTTTTTCAAAAAAGAGGGAAGATTAAGCAGACTAAAGACCAAATTAGTTAAGTTGCTAAAGTCTTGCAACTGAGTCCAAATGCTCTGTTGCTGGGTCTTAAATAAGGAAGATCCTAAAATGTTGTTCAGTGGATCTTAGTCTCAAAATGGACTAACGTATTCTTAACGAAAATTCTTAAGGCCTCCAAAACCTTTCTCCCTCAAATATGGGATTCGGTTCAAAGTTACCTCTCTTCACACTTTTGATATATGTCGTTGTAATTCTTCAACGTCTATAGAGAGGTGGCGGGTCCCAGCGACCAACAACTCCTTTCATCTCATATTGATGCATTTCCAAATTGACGTGCACATCTCAAATCGGATCGTACCCCAAATTGGGCACATTCCATCTCACCATCATTTATTTCGTCACGTAACAAATACGCGTGCGTGCAAGTTGAACAATGGATCGAAATGTCCCTAAACTAATATTCGCCTCCAAAATGGCGATAACAGACCGAAACGTCTTTAAACTAATATTCGCCTCCAAAATGGTGACAATAGACCGAAACATCTTTAAACTAAAACAATAGAGCCTAAATGCTCTTTGTTAGATCTGAAATAAAAATGATCCAAAAATTTGTTAAGTGGATCTTAATCTCAAATTGGACTAATGTATCCTTAACAGTAACAAATCGAGCTCCAAATGCTCACATACATTTAAGTCGATCTTAATCTCAAACCAGATTAACTATCCTTAAATAAAAAATCCAAATCTAAAATATACGGATTTAGACTAATCCACGCCCTACGGACAACGACATAAATTAGTCTCCATATACAATCTACGGGCAACCCAAACAAACAAAAACACACACGACACGAAGTGAACTTCCGGAGCTTAGCCCGAGCTTTCTCGGATTGAGCTTCCTCAACTCCCCTTTTACCGAGCTCCCTTGTAACAACTCCTCCGTAAATGGCTCCGCATCTTCCGCCACGACGGAGTCAACCACCCCACGTCTCACACCAGCTATCTCGCTATTGATGCAAACGTGATGCGTGGACGGAACCGATGGCGAGAATCTCACAACTGCTCGCTCCATGCGGGCCCTATATAAACCCCTCCTCCAGATGATTCGGGTAAAGAAATTCAATACGCCGCTACTCTGCCCAAATATTCCTTGGTTCTAACTTGATCGTCGGAGAGTCCTAAGATGGTTTCCCATCTCGGGATTTCTCTTGCAGGTAGCTTGGCGACAATATCGACCACCAATCCCATTGAGATCCACACTCTCTCCAAACCTCAGTCTTTCATCTCGCTCGCTACCAGATCGACGGAAGACATCTGAGAAAGAATCCGAACTCCATCAATTCCTTTTGCTTGTGGGGTTGCTGTGTTTTGCTTTGGGAGCATTGGAATGACTCTGCCACTTGAAGGGGCAATGGCTGAGTCCAGGAAATTTGGTTGGGTGTTGATGCAGGCTTTTGTTGGGATGGCATTTGTGTATATTTGCTTTTGGGGTTCTGGGTACTTGGCTTTTGGGGAGGAGACCAAGGAAATCATCACTCTCAATCTCGCAAATGATTGGTCTTCAATGCTTGTCAAGGTAACTAATCTTCAGGGTAAATTACACTAAAATACCCTTAATTATTTGTATTACAGTTTGGAGTTTCAATAATATTCCTTCAAAAAACTTTCAACTGAATTTTTTTCACACTGAATGCAAGTTGGTCTCTGCACTGCCATTGCATTCACCTTCCCGTTGGTCATGCACCCGATCCACGAAATCATTGAAACAAAGCTCAATACAAACAACCCATGATCGAAAGAGTACTGGTCATGCTCTCAGCTGGCTCGGTTGCTCGTGGTGGTAAATAATGGCCATGTTGGCCACGTCGGCTCCAGGATTCGCGCAGTTGGTATTGCTGACAGGGAGCACTATCTGTGCTCTGATCTCTTTTGTTCTTCCTGCATCTTTCCATCTAAAGATTTTGGGCTCTGTACATAGTCTCTGGCAAAGAGTTGTTGATTATGCAATTGTTTTGGGTGGGTTGGTGCATGTTTGCTTTGTATGGGACTTGCTCATCTATTCATGCAGCTCTATGAGCTTCCCGTTAGAGAAACTGAAAGCTTGGTGAATCTCATTTTGTATCTTTGTTTATGTTAAAAAAAGAAAGAAAGAAAGAAAGAAAGAAATGGGCATAACATTTTTTTTCCAGGCCTATTTTTTTCATTTTATTTTTTCCAGATACAGAGATTTTATTTTTTTAAAAATCGGGATGCAACAATCTTGGGACTTGACACAATGACCTGTCACTTATGAAAGAAAATTAAATAGTATCGTTGGACTATTGCTCTTTACTCTTTAGCAGGTATAGCAATTTTAATGTGATTTCGACACTTTGAGCTAATGTAAACGGACTCAAAATTGTTGGTGAACATTATTTTTGCAACCATCCAATAGAATCCAATACAATGATAAATGTTTTTTCAAGCCATATATAAGTTGTTGTAACCATATTTTATAGGTTTTTACCTGAAGGCCTCTAAAAATTAGCTAATTACTAAAAAGTCCCTCGAAACTAGTAATAATTATTTAGGCCATGTTTGAATAGTCAAAATCCAATGGAAAAAAGACTAGATTCTTTTTTTTCATTTGATTGGGCCAATCCAAAAATAATTGTTGTTTGGGTAAATTTTTGATGAACAATTCCAATGGAAAAGGACAAAAAATATCCTTCATCCGTTGGATTCTAAAAATTGGCAAATACCCAATTTTTCTAATTCAAAACTCTCTTAAAATGTCACATCAATCTCTTTTTTCTTTCTCTCTTTCACTTTAATGCTATTCTTATCCCAACCATCCAAACATGTATTATTTTACCAAAATGTATTGAAATTTTACTTTTTGAATGTATATACATTCCAAAACATTTTAATCCTAAAGTCATTTCTATGGACTTTAACCCTAACTATCCGAACACGGCCTTTTTACTCAAAAACTTTTAAGTTGCTTCATTTTACCTCCTTTCAAATTTTTCGTCCAAAAACACCGTGGTTATTAGCTAATTTATAACACCTCATATATCCCACTTATAACCCACAACTCTATTTGATAAAACCGTAATTCCTTGCTTGTTTATCATTTTCGTTTTTCTCTTGATCCTCAATCCAAATTTGAATCCAAAATTGGCTTATGCAGAGATTGGTGAATTCTCCAACATCTTTGAATATTTGAGAAGATCTTGATCTTTCAATTCTCTTGGTTTCAATTGCACTTTTGGTTTCAAAGTACTTGGTCCTTCAACCATAAAAAGAAGTCGTATCTCTCTTCATCTGGACCCTTATATCTTGGGCAACCAAGAACACCATGTTGGGAGTTTAGTCGATCCACGGAACAGCGCTCGCGACAAAACCCAAATCACGCAATTAAACTACGAAAGACAATATAAATTAAAGTGCGGGAATAAGAAACTAATCAATCACAGACAAGAGAGAGATTTGTTAAGAAGGTTCACCCACCGTATGGCTAGTCTCCGGCAGAGCGGAATCCGCAAATACCTACTATTCTTAAATCAAGTTTGCAAATAAGAGCAAACCGAGGAGATTTCTCTCAAATCACTCTATACAAATCTCTCTCTCTCTCTCTCTCTCTCTCTCTCTGCCTCTGCCAAAAGATTAATCTGCAAACCTTCTCACACTCTTCTGAAAAACACAAAGATGGCTTTATCTGCCACTCCAAATATTCAAGCCAGACCCCCCTTTAAATCCCCAATGGATTTAATACTGCAGACATTCAATTATTAGATACAGCCCCCTTTTTTAATGCTTGGCCAAGGAATGTGAACACATATATGTGTTCACATTCTTGGACCACTACAATTAATGCCTTCATATTCATTTTTCTTCATATATGAGAAAAATGCATGCACTTAATTAATACATTTTTAGGTCACCTTTTATGAGAATGGAAAAAATGCATGCACCTCTGTTGAATAAGTGTATGGGCATGCGGGGGCTGACCATGCGTGCGTCAGCGCGTGCATCAGCTCCCTAGACTGGGTTGCACTTCATTATTGGGCTGATTTGGTATAATCTGTAAGAAAATTCTCCACAACATAGCATTCTCCCACTTGGAGATTTCTTCCGTCTTGATTCACATCGCTAGTAGACTTCATATGATTCCACTGTCGCTCTCTCCTCATCAAATTTTCATGAAGAGATTCACCAAGCTGCAACAGAGATCCAACTTATCTCTGTTTACGACCTTGGTGAACATATCCGCCGGATTCTTTTCTCCGGTGATCTTCTACAGTGTCAACTCACCATCTTCTAACGCTATGCGTATGAAGTGGTACCACATCTTGATATGCTTTGTCCAAGAATGATATGCCGTATTCTTCGCCAAATGTATCACATTTTGGCTGCCGCTCCACAAGATGTTGAAGTCCTGCTTCTTACCCAACTCTTCGAGTAACCCTTGTAGTCATATCATCTCCTTGCTAGCTTCCGTGATTACCAAATAATCAGCCTCCGTAGTTGACAATGCCACAACTTTCTACAATTGAGAGACCCAATTCACTGTTGTTTCCCAAACCGTAAATACGTACCCTATTGTGCTCGTCCCCCTATCTCGATCATCCGAGTAGTCAGCATCAACGTAACCTTGCACATTAACAGAGTCACTGAAACATAAACAATGACTGGACGTACCTTTGAGATATCTCAATATCCACTTCACCTTCCTTACCCGATATCCGATCTTGTACTCACCATCGCATACATCAAACTCCCTACTGCAGATGCATAAAGCAAACTTTCCATATCATCTTTCTACTCCTAAGTTGTAGGGCACAACTTCTTACTGAGTTTGAAATGCTTCGTTAAAAAGCGTACTCACCGGTTTTGACTTGTCCATATTGAACTGCTTCAAAACCTTCTCAATATAGTTTCTTTGCGATAACCACGGCTTTCTCTGCTTTCTATCTCTCACAATCTTCATGCTCAAGATTTGCTTGGCCGCTCCCAAATCCTTCATGGAAAACTTTTCAGCCATCATCTTCTTAAGACTTTGAATTTTCTCGAAATTCGAACCTGCTACCAACATGTCATCCACATAAAATGATAAAATAATATAATCATCATCCTCAAAAATCTGAACATAGACACAATGATTCGATTCACGGCGTACAAATCCTGTCTCTAGTGTAAATTGATCGAATTTAAGATATCACTGCCTTGGAGCTTACTTGAGGTTATACAAGCTTTTTAGCAGTCTACAAACCATATTATGTTTCCTCTTCACCTCGTATCCCGGTGGTTGCATCATATAAATCCCCTCCTCCAAATCTCCATAAAGGAACGCCGTTTTCACATCCAGCTGCTCTAAGTGCAAATCCTCCACCACCACAATATTGAGAATCACACAAATTGATGGCATCTTGACCACAAGGGAAAATATCTATTGATGATCAATTCCTTACTTTGCGCATACCCTTTAACCACTAAGCGAGCCTTGTACCGCTTCACATCATCGACCTCATCTTTTATCATGTACACCCACATGTTTAGCAACGTCTTTCGATCCTTAGGTGGCTTCACTGGGTCCTACATACGAGTTTTCTTCAAGGAATCCATCTCCTCGTCCATATCTTGCTCACACTGCTTGCTAGCACCGTCGCTTGTTGCTTCTTCAAGGGATTCAGGCTCTCCCGAATCTGTGTACAAAACAAAGTCGGTCACAAGTCTTTCAGGTAACTTTCTATCTCGCGTATATCTCCACAGAACTAATACATCTAGTTGCTGAATATGGTCACCATCTTGTTCTTATACCTGATCCTGCACTGCGGCTTCCTCCAATCTGATCACCACATGTAGGTACATGAATGCTATCTTGAGTTCCGTTTAACTCGACAAACTCCGATACCGCACCATCTTTGGCTTGCGTCTCTTCTTTGTACAAGTGCTGCTCATCAAAGACAACGTTCTGATTTCGTATCACCTTCTTGCTTGTATAATCCCACAGCCGATATCCGAACTCGTCTCCACCATACCCGATGAAAGTACACTTCCTAGACTTGCAGTCAAGCTTACTCATTTAAACCTTATCAACAAAAAAATACGCGATACAACCAAATACTTTTAGGTGCGGGTAATTAACTGGTTTTCCTGACCAAATTTCTTCCGGAATGCCTCCATCAAGCACACTCGTCGGGCTTCTGTTGATCAGATACACAACAGCATCGACCGCTGCTGCCCATAGGAATTTTGGCACATCTGCATCCAAGGTCATGCTTCGCACTCGCTCTAAGATCGTCATGTTCATCCTTTCAGCGATGTCGTTCTGTTGCGGCGTTTCCAATACCGTCTTCAGCCAACGAATACCCTTTTGTTAGCAAAATGCCTCGAACTCTTGCATGCAATATTCCCTACCATTATCGGACTTTAGGCATTTAACCTTCAACCCCGTTTGGTTCTCCACTTTCGCAATCCAGTGTTTGAAGACACCAAACAAATCAGACTTTTTCATTGCATACACTCATATCTTCCGGCTTGTATCGTCAATGAATATCACGAAGTACCGATTTTCTCCATAAGGCTCCATTGAGGCCGAACCCCATACTTCCGTATGCACAATCTCCAGCTTCTTAGTCTTCTTCGCTACGTTTTCAATTTGAAATCTGAGCGCGCTTTTCTTCCCACAAACGCAATTCTCGCACAACCCCAACTCCACCTTCTTCAGCCCCGAAAGAAGCCTTCTACCATGAAGAATTTTCATGTTCTTCTCGCTAAGGTGTCCCAATCGCTTATGCCACAACGAAAATTCAGAATCTGCTTCTGAACTTGCCGCCAACTCAACCGAGTCTCCGCTGCTCCTACTGAATGAGTAAAATGAACCGCTCAACATGCCCCTTACGACCACCAATGACCCTTTGGAAATATTCCATTGAGAATTCTCAAACGTCATAATAAGCCCTTCGTTGTGTAGCTGACTTGTCGAAATTAAGCTTTTCTTCAAATCAAGAATATGACAAGCATTCTTCAATTTGATTTGACCACTTCCTGACGGTTGCAAGATGATCGTCCCCTTTTCAATGATCTTGCATGGTTAACCATTTCCCACCATCACATGCCTAAAGTCGCCGTGAACATACTCATTGAAGTGATATCTGCCCGAAGTGCAATGAAAAGATACCCCCGAATTTACGAACCAAGTATCCGTCTTTATGTTCTCGCTCGCCGATAGACAAAGACCTTGTTCCTCTTGTTCTTATGTAGACACGACATTAGCTTCCTTTTCATCTGCTTTTTCATCCGAGCCTTTCTTTAGAAGTCTATATTCACTTTTTCTGTGGCGCTTCTTTCCGCAATTCCAACAGGCACCTTGGATTTTTCCTTGAGATTTCCTCGGCTTTTAGACTTGCCTTTCTTTCTTTTTCCCCTTTCTATTGTTCTGCCGCAATTCTCCACTGAAAGTGCAGAAGTTTCCGTACTCTCACTCACGGGCTTTCTCCACATCTCATTATTTAATATGCAACTCACCGCATCATTAAACGTGAGAGTCCTCATGATAGAGTTGCTAACCGCTATAACTAGGTTCTTCCAACTCTCCGGTAACGAACAGAGAAATAATAGAGCTCGATCTCGTCTTCAAAGATGATTGAAACCGACTCGAACTTGCTCGTCACGCTGTTGAATTCATTCAGGCGCTCAGTCACCGAACCGTTCTCAGCCATCTTCTTATTGAAAAGGTTCTTCATCAAAAATATTTTATTTGATGTCGAAGGTTTCTCATACAACTTCGCTAACGTCGTCATTAGCGTCATGGTTGTCTTCTCCTTTGATATGTTAAATGCTACTTGCGAAGTCAACGGCAATCTAATTGTTGCTAGGGATTTTCTATCCCAAAGGTTCCACTCCTCGTCGGACTTCTTCTCGGGTTTTTCACCAAGCAACGGAAGATAAGGATCTTTTTGATATAGACAGTCCTCCATTTGCATGCGCCACCAACTAAAATTGTGACCATTGAATTTCTCGATTCTTATCTTATCCCTAACCATCTTTCGTCTGTATCACAACAAACTTGGCTTCTCTCTTAATCTAAACCAACGTCTTCAAAACAAAGATCAAAGAAGGTGAGGAAGAGGACGTAGTTGTCGTTACCCACCATTGATCTAGATCGTAGAATTGAAGAACCCTAGGTTATTTAACGAAGCTCTGATACCAAATATTATGTTGTGGAGAATATTCCTACAATTATACCAAATCAGCCCAAGAATAAAGTCCAACACACTTTAGGGAGCTGACGCACACACGTTCAGCACCCGCATGCCCATGCACTTATTCAACAGAGGTGCATACATTTTTTCATTCTCATAAAAGGCGGTCCAAGAATGCATTAATTAAATGCATGCATTCTTCTCATGCAGAAAGAAAAATGAATATGAAAGCATTAATTGTAGCGGTCCAAGAATATGAACACATGTATGTGTTCTTATTTCTTGGCCAAGCATTAAAAAAGAAGGGATGTAGCTAATAATTGAATGTCTGCAGTATTAAATCCTTTGGGGATTTAAAGAGGGGTGTGGCTTGAATATTTGGAGTGCCAGATAAAGACATCTCTGTGTTTTTCAAGAGGGTGTGAGAGGTCTACACATTAATCTTTTGGCAGAGATCGAGAGAGAGTGAAAGAGAGGCAAAGAGATTTGAGAGAAATCTCTCAGGGGTACTCTTATTTGCAAATTTGCTTCAAGAATAGTAGACGTTTGCAAATTCTGCTATGCCAGAGACTAGCCATACGATGGGTGAATGACGACGTTGGCAACGTTATATAACAAACCTTCGACATCAAATAAAATATGTTAAAGACCGCCTGCGGAGTCGACGACAATCTAATTGTCGCCAGAGATTTTCTATCCAAAAGGTACCACTCCTTGTCGGACATCTCGGGTTTTTCACCAAGCAACGGAAGATGCAGATCCTTTTTATATAGGCAGTCCTCCATCTGCATGCATCACCAAACAAAATTGTGAACATTGAATTTTTTTATTCTTATCTTATTATCCACCATCTTTCATCTGTGTCACAGCAAACTCGACTTCTCAATTGATCTGAACCAACGCCTTCAAAACGATGATCTAAGAAAGTCGGGAGAGAACGTAATTGTCGTTATCCACAATTGACCTAGATCGTAGAATTAAAGAACCTTAAATTCCTTAACGAAACTTTGATACCGGTTGTTAGGAGTTTAGTCGATCAACGGAATAGTGCTTGCGACAAAACCCAAATCACGTAAAAACATAATCACGCAATTAAACGGCGAAAAACAACATAAATTAAAGTGCGGAAATAAGAAAGTAATCAATCACAAATAAAAGAGAGATTAACAACGAGGTGCACCCGCTGTATATGTGCTGCAGGGGGTAAACTAGAGGGGAGTTATGTGCAATTAATTAAAAAAAACACCCAGAGGTCACAGGATTCGTGGTATATTTTACAAGCATGAAACTTACAGTTTCAAGTTTAATTGTTTATGAGTAGAATTTTCAACATTTTGAAATTTTTAGGATTACCAATCCAACATTTTACATCTTAATATTTTACTATAATTACAAACCAGTTACCTTGACAGCAGTAGTTGACCAACTGTTTTGGAGGTTGAGCGTAATGATATCTTTAGTCTCATCACCATATGCCAAATACCCGAAAACCCCGAAACAAACGTAAGCAACAGTGATTGCACAAAATGCCCATGAAATCTCCCGGTGAAATTTCCCTCGCTCAGCCATTGATGCCTCCAATGCCAAAGTCATACTGAACCCCTCGAAGCAAAATACAGCAACTCCAGCAGCAAAAGGCGAGCCAAACTCTCCTGGTCTTGGAAAAACTTTTAAATAGTTGAAAATCCTCTTTGGTTACAATAGCCATCATGGCAAAGAACATTGCATATATCAGCAAAGGCACTGAAGGGAGCGAGAGAAGAGAGAGAGTGAATAAAGGAGAGGGCGATTTCAAGGGGGAGCAGCAGCAAGAAGATGAAGATGGATGAAGAGATTTGTAATTTATGATTTGTTTCGGTTGAGGAGAAAATAGAGGAGAGATTTTGGCCGATAAATACTAGATAAGCTATGGAACCACCAGCTTGTGCTACGAATTAAAGAGTTCGGTAAGGTAGCGGCCTGTGGTTCCAAAAGCTTTTGTGCCCAAATCTCCGTAACTTTGGATATCGCTTGATTCTTCTATATCATCGTCTTTTAACCTTTCTTTACATTGGACCTGCCGACGAAAAAAAATGAAAACATTGAGGGTTCTATGACCTTTACATTTTCCGAAAGTTTAAAATTTAGCATAGTAGCATTCCAAAGATTTAATTGGAAGTCTAGCTGATGGAGCAAGATATAGCAACATAGAAGGGTAACAGCCACAAGGAATTGAAGAATATTCTTCGGCGACATTTCTCTGCTCCTGATGAGGCTCGAAATCGGTGGCTCACCGGATGCTCACACGTTGCAGATGACGTGTCTCAGAACTTACGAGAGAGGATCAGTAACCTCGGTTGGAATCACACCTCGGGCCTCCTGTCCGAGGAGTATCCTGACCTTCGGTGGCCTTCCAGACCACCCACTGGTTCGCCTCCGAGCAAACACAGAACCAGGATGCCTCGGCCTCCCGCCGAGCTCATCTTACTCGGTCTCACCGACCGACCCGCGGCGTTGATCACAGGCGCCTTCGCCACGGCTCTGCGAATCTCGCCATGCGCGAGATATCCGCCGCCCACGACCCCGCGTTCCACGCCAACACGATCCCCGTTAACGAGCATGTCTCGTCATTAATGTGGGATCCCGCCTATCACGCGGGCGTGATGTCAGAGGCGTAACGGCCGGCGTGATTCTCGCGCCTGCCTGCCCATTGCTGCCGCTATATATATAAACCTTTCCCTCAGACGATCGAGATACGCAATTATTTCCACTAAACCGTTACTCTGCCCAACTTGCACCACTAACTTGATCGTCGGAGGGTCCTCGGTAGCACAACCACCCCGAGACTTCCTTACAGGTAGCTCGGCTCAACCTCAAATCCAAATCCATTGAGATCCATACGCTCCAAGGGTCAACCCTCCAACTCAATCTTAGCTGTCCATCAGCGCTTGCAGAGATTAACGGAAGATAACATCTGAAGGAGATCCAGACCTCCATCAGGTCGTATTGGCTCTCTTATGATTTCGATATTTAGATATTTAATATAGTATACTGAAAGTTTGGTGTCTTTTCAGAAATTTAATTTTCCTTGTTAAAACAAAATTGCGACTTTTAATTAGAAATTCATGAGGTTCTATTGTCTCTCTCAATTTTCCGGAAAGCAGAACAAATCGTCAATGCGGATCATATCTTAACGCAGCCGGTCATTCATGAATTGTCCTATAAATGGAAGTTTAAATTTTTAAAGGAAAATCTTGTCAGAAATTCAATTTTAATTTGAAATACCAAGATGAAACAATATATCACTTTTACTGTCTGATCACTCACTTGTACAATGTTTACATTCATTAGCTAAATATAAAGTTACAGTCTATTGATCAGCCTATGGAACTCAAAGGGTTTTACTTGTGCAAAGGATCAATCAATTTCAAAATTTTCCTTGAAAAAATGGTTTCAGAAGTTCTCTAAACTGATCCTAAGGCATTCATTCAAGCAATTTGGTAAAAGTTAAAAACTTTTCTTAGAAATTGTGCAAGATTTATTATCAACAACGCCTACCACCTATTCGACGAATTTCCCAACAGAAGATAAATCCCCAAAATCACATAAAAATGCAAGCTTTGATGAAGTAAAGAGGTATTGGGATAGGGTTTACTGACGAGGAGGAGCATGCAGTAGCAGGTGGCGATCCCGGCGACGGTGACACGAAAAGCGTAGGGGAGGCTGAGGACGCCGGTGCCGACGATGGAGACGACGATGTTGCCCAGCGTCTGGGCCCACGTGACCCCACCGCCATTCTCGCCTCTCTTGCCGCCGCCGCTTCTTAATATCAATGGCGCTGACACTCGTGAGCCACCATCTTCCTCATTTCCCCTTCAAGATCTCTCGAAAGAATTTTGCTTTCTTTCTTTGTTTCTTTGTTTTTTATGTGAAAAGATTTTTTTGGCCTTTTTCTTTTGATTACTGTTTTATTATTGAATGATTGATTCGAGCTGGACACGTTGAGGCTTTGTTGTTTGATGGTAAAGATGTACGGATAAGCAATTATTAGCATCCAACGGAAATAATGGAATTCGTTTATTATTTTCTTTGAAAACCCAAGTAAATCCGTTTTCGATGCATTTTGACATTATTTTAAGTGTAACCCAAGCATTTTTTTTCCGGTGGTCAAACCCCCCGACCTGTAGTCAAAACCCTCAAAAAAAAATTGTCGTCAAGAAACCCCTTACCTGTGATATCTAAGCAGTTGCTATTATCTAGTTTCCAGTGATATCTAAGCAGTTGCCTGCGATATATAAACCGTTTCTTGCGATATCTAAATAATTTGTATGAATTTGTTAGATATAGCAGCCTACTATGTAAATACTGCAGAAAAAAATTCCAAGGGTTTTGACTACTGCTTCAAGGCCAGGGGTATTTTGACAGCGGAAAAAAATGATCGGAGGGTTTTGATAATTTACCCTTATTTTAACTGGAAGTACGAATAGAATTTAGAAAAAGGTTCAAATGTTTTGCTCCCAAAATTACTTTTTCTATAAATAGTAAAATACACGTAGATTACATGGATACTTATTGGGACATAATGTCCACCATATGGAAAATTGCACCATCAATCCTATCTTATAGCCAATAAGAGTCCTTATATATACGATGTGAATTCTACCACATGTTTTTTTTCTTTCTTTCTTTCTTCGGACCAGATTAATATTTGAGATGCATCAAGGCGTTATAATTTTGTGCTTCATTTTGGAGTTGGTGGGGTATGTGTGGGTATGTTTTCAATTGTCAAGAGTGGGGAGGGGGTCTCAATTATCAAGGGGGACAGAGATTGGTGGTATATTACCGACACATGTCAAGTTTTAATTCGTTCTGTCGGTTTCTATTTTACTACGTATTTTTCAAAGAATTACTCGATGTTGGTTAGATTACATGATGGGAAACTGTTTTGGCGCCTGGTTTCTTAACTTGATTTATTTTAAAACCGCAGGAAGTTCCAGAATTTTCGAAAAAAGAAAATCCAAAATTTATATTGAATTTCTTTTAAAACTACCAAACCACTTGATTTGTACACGTAATACATATTAGTGTATTGGTTGCCAATAATACCCTTTTCACATTTCAGAAAACATTGTTATGATTTGATAAATAAATTTATATTATAATAAAAAAGGTTATACTTTTATAAATAATGTTATCATTTGTTAAAAAAATGGCATGATTTAATAATACCTAAATGCCAGGAATACGCCTGACATTCATCCCGATAGCAGGAAATACCCCTAACGGTCCAAAACCAACACTTTGCCCCCTCGACCTTAATTGATTCCCAAAATATCATTTATATCAATGTTTAATTAAAAAATATTTCTTTCTCTCTCCTTCTTATATACCCTCATTATCTTTATATATCACCCACACTTTTCAAAAGTCTATAAGTGTTTTTAAATAACCCCAAACTTATTAAGTAATTGTTAAATTTATTTTTTTCAATTTATTTATTTTTCAATTATCAAATTTACTCTCGTCGTGGTCGTCTTCATCACAAACCAATAAAAACCCACATTCATCTTCTTTCTTCTCTTCCACTTTGTTCTCATAATCTATTTGTTTCTTCTCCTCTGTTTACTTTCAAATTAAGAAACCCTGATATAAAGGAACTCAATTTTTAGCAAATTAATTATAATCCAAAAGAAACCTAGAATTATGTGAATCTTAACATAAAAAATCCAAATCAGTCAACATTTACAAAATAAAACACCTAAATCGATCAAATTTTATAAGAAAACCTAACTCGACCAAACAATTTTTGTTTTGGGAATTCGAAAGCATGTAACGAATAAGAAGGGATTGCGAGGATATTTGCATTTATTTTATCGATTTCTGTCAAAATTAATCATCATTTAATAATATTGTATTCAAATAAAAACTTAAATGATTTTGGAAGGTGTAGGTAATATCGAATAACAATGGCGGCAAATCAAATTTGCATAGAATTTTAAAGGAAATTTCAAAAAACACTTGATATAAATATTTTAATTAAATATTTAAATAAATGATACTTTAGGAGTCAATTAAAACTGAGGTTTTAGAAATTAAGGGGATAAATGTTAGGGGTATTTCCTGGCATTAAGCCTTTAATAATTAATGTTATTAATTGATAAATAAATGATGTTTTAGTTTAATAGTAACGCTTACTAAACTTAGAATGCATATAGTTTTAGAATGTGTAAAATTGGTGTTTTTATAAAAATATCTCAAGCATGGTGATGAGGCTCGATATCGGTGATCTCCCAGATCATGACACGTGGCAGCCGACGTGTCCTAGAGCATGCAAGAAAGGGCCTACAGCGGCCGACCAGAACACACCTAAGCTCGTCCTACCGAGCAAACGCTGGCTCACCTACGAGCCCCCCTGCATAACCGGCCTCCTCGGCCTCACAGCTCGTCTCCGAGCTACCGCAGAACCAAGATATCTCGGCTCTCCCGCACGTCCGCGAGCTCCCCCGCCGAGGTCATCTTCCCCGGTCTCATCGACCGACCAACGGCACCGCTTGCAGGCGTAACCGCCATCCCGCGAATCTCGCCATGCGCGAGATCTCCGCCGGCCACATCCCACGTTCCACGTCACCACGATCCTCCATTAACGAGCATGTCTCACCATTAATGGGAGGTCCCGCTCATCACGCGGGAGTGACGTCGGGAACGTAACGGCCGGCGTGATTTTCACGCCTGCTGCACCTGCTGCCACCACTATTTAAACCCCTCTTTCAGACGGTCAAGGTAAGCCAACTTTACTCCACTAAGCCGTTACTCTGTTCGGATCTCTAGACTAACTTGATCGCCGGAGGGTCCTCGGTGGTACAACCGTCCTGGGACTTCCTTGCAGGTAACTCGGCAACCACAACTACAACCCATTGAGATCCACACTCTTCAGGAGCGATTGCCTCAAGATCCAATCTTAGCCACCCATCGCAGCCATCGGCAGATCAACAGGAAGCAACATCTGAAGGAGATTCAACCCTCCATCACATGGGCTTGAAATGTTCGTATTCTCTCAGTATTGGGTTTTAATAATTTTAAAAATATGTGGGTTTAAACATAAGTCCGTTTCTTAAAACCGGATTCACGATCAATTTTTCCTAAAAATTAAGGTTCTTAAATAAATTTGAAAGATTTGTAGTTAAAACTATAAAGTTGTTTCTTGTGAGGAGAATATAAATTTTACCATTCGTCTAAAAAGTTTGATTCTCATATTTCTCTACGTTGTTTGGATTGTTGAGAAATTATGGAGGGAGAAAAAATTAATTGAATTGACATTGCTATTATAGTCTAAGATTTACCCGATCCTAAAGAAACAGATAAAAATTCTATGTTAATTCGTGGATAGATATAAAAAATAAAAAAAATAAACCAAAAAAAATTATTTGACAAGTGCATGCTTCTATTCTCATTAATTAACTCTATTTAGCTAACTCTTTTTATATGACTTGCAAATGTGCCAACGGGCGCTATCAATAGGAAGTTAGTGTTTTCTATGTTATTCTCATTTTTTGGGGGACATAAGTTAGCTTCATAAATGTAATTATGTGAAAATATTTTATGCCCTCCCTTTGTTGTTGTGGTTTGAGAGCAAGAGATAGGGTAATGGGATGGAGGTTGTTGAGTGGTGTGAGTAGTTCGTAACCCTTTCATGTGTTTATGAAATCTTTGTATATAGGTCGAGATGATCAAACCATATTATATCCGTTATGCTATCTTTTCCTTGGTGTGAATGTGATTCCGCTGTCTTGTGAGCTTTGATATGTGTCAAGCAGTGAGAGGGTCCCCATAAAAATATACACAAAATGAATAGAAATAGAAAGAGAAAAGGAAATCCATAATCCAATTGCTTAAGTGTTTGATTAATATTTTCTTGGGATAAGAAAACGGATTATCCACAATTGACATTATAATAATTACACTATCAACCAAAATTTGGTTGTAAAAAAACATTCTTAAAAACAAATTTTGATTTATTTTTGTTCAACTGTCTAATTATAATCACACTACAAATGTCTAATTATTCGTTTCTAGTTTGTAACGTTTAATGAGACTTCTACTGGGTTCTCCATAATCCAATCTCTACTGGTTTCCTTTTTTCTATAAACTAACTACAGCAAGAAGATATACACCCAATCACCAGAAAGAATTTGATGTGCCGGGTATAAAGCTAAAAAAAGAATCATTTACGGCATAAAGCTCAAAATAATTATAAAAAAAAAATCCAATGTCCGGTCATAAATTAGTCATCCCCTTCTCATTAATAGGGTATTCCGGATTCGAACCCGGTCACCCTCATGGCTACTCCAAGCACTTTCATAAAGCTCAAAATAGCAGTGCATTATATTTCAAAATATGAGGTTATGGATTTAAATCTCATCACCATGCTCATTTATTACTTTTGATTTTATTTATTTATTTTTAATAAGAAAATCTTAGACCAAATTTCAAATAAACCTTGTTAGAATGTCTGGAATGAGTATGACATGGTAAAAGTTATGAAGCATAGATATATATTAAGTAAATATTATTCTTTTCATATTAGTTTAAAATTTTGTCGATCAATTATTATATTGTGTGAAGGCTTAACTATATAAAAAAAGTCAAGCATCTTGATAAACCTTTATCATGCGCAGTTGCCAATGTGTCCATCATATCAAAATTTCAGGGTCTTCGGCCAAAAAAATTTTTTTTTGGGCGGGAGGGGGTGTGTTGGCGGTCAACAAGTTGTATCTGTAGGATTCCAAAATGAACTTCTAAAACCTGTCACGCTCAACACCCCAGTATGGATGACTCGAGAAGGGGCCACTTCCCAGAAGCTCACCCACCCATTTAAGGATTTCCCTAGTCCGAGCATGCTTAACTACGGGGCTCTTCAAACTCCAGAATGTCGGTTTATCCAAAACGCACCTCCGTAATTGAGCGTGATATCATTACATTTATAATTCAGTTCGGTACTTTTTCGGAATGTGCTTCAGGGACCCGATCCCATTGTTCTAAAGTAGGTCTCACGGATTCAAGAGGTGACCCCCGCCCCATTGGCATGGCGCTTCGTGCCGTGAGTAAGGACCGGGGCTCGACATCCTCCCCACTTAGAACGATGGTTTGTTTTCAAATCACAGACCTACTACTGAAAGATCTGTATGGAACACTAATAAAACTTGTCACACCTCGTTTCAAACAAACATTGATTTGAAGTCTATCATTGAGTAAGGACCGGCGCCCCCTACATCCTAGGATTTCCCTACCCGCTCAGTTTTTTCCTTAATGCATGTAATAACCGGTATCCGCTGTACGAAATATTTTATGTTTAATAGAAATTTCTTTTAATATTTCTCTAAATATTTTTCCTACTAACCGTATTTTTAGTAAAATATTTCGTACAGCGGATTTTTTCTAGGGTTTGGATTAAAATAAATATTAAAAAATGTAAAAATTCATTAAAATATCATTAATTTTGAGAGTAAAAGAGATTTATTGTGCATTTGGTAACTGTTCAGAGAAAATGAAGTTTTCAGGTGAGAAGACCAGGTCAACACGGATTTTTTCCGTGTTGACGACTCGGCCTTCCGGCCGAGTCCGGCCGGCGGCGCCGGCCGACTTAGCCGAGTTGGGCTGAGTCAGGGGCTCGTTGGGTAGGGTTTTGGTTGGGGGGAATTTTGGTGTACTTTATTTTTTGTGTGCATCATTAATTTTGTGAGTTATGGCTGTTTGACTGTTGACCTTCCAAAAAAAATTAAAACAAAATGATATAAAAAATATGTGGGGCATGGGATTCGAACTCTGATGGCTTGGTTCAATAGTGCAAGGCATTACCAATGAGCCTCAAGCTCCTTCATGTAATTATTGTGTTATTTAATTACTTAAAATGATAGCAGCAAGAGTAAATACTCCAAGTATACCTTAAATTTTAAAGTGATTTCTTGTACACTAAAAATGGAGTTATTTCATTCTTGTAGCTTGTAATTAAAAACAAAAATAATTACCTAAATCTTGTGCTCAGGCTAAAATACCCCTTTGTGGATTTTAAAAATATTTTGAAAAAAATTTGTATAGGAAAAAAGTGTATAAGAAAATTAGGGTTGTTACACACGACTACCAACTGTTCCCCTCCGAATGGCGGCCAAGACATTAGGACTTCTAGCCTGAGATTCGGGGCAGATGCTATTTGGTTTTATCCGTCCACCTCTCCGAAGATGCCAAGTTGATTTATGGCACCGTGTATCGGAGGTTTAGACGGATGCGGCCGATGTAGCAGACTTCGTTAGATTCCCCCTCATTTGAGGGGTTTTTGATTATGGGGACGCTCTTCCCTGCAGGCGCAAGCCCCTGCAGTTAATTACGCTACCACATCGCGGTAACCACTTTCTCATTCTCTAGAATTTCACTTCGTGTCGTGTGTGTTTGTTTTGTTTGTGGATGCCCGTGGATTGTATACGGAGACTAAGTGATGCCGTCGCCCGTAGGACGTGGATTAGTCCAAATCCGTATTTACTTAGATTTGGGTTTGGTGTTTTAGTTTAAGGATACGTTAGCCATATTTAGGCTAAGATCGACTTAAACGTTTGTTAAGGATGCGTTAGTCTGATTTGAGACTGAGATCAACTTAACGGGATCGTTTGGATCCGACAAAAGAGCATTTGGGGGCTCTATTGTTCTAGTTTAGGGACGTAGTGGTCCATAGGTAGTTTAAGGACATTTCGGTCCGTATTCCAGTTTAGGGACATAGTGGTCCATAGGTAGTTTAAGGACGTATAAGTCCGTGGGTTTAAAGACCCCACAGTCCGTGTCTTAGTTTAAGGACGCATAAGTCCGCGGGTTTAAGGACCCCACAGTCCGTGTTTTGGTTTAAGGACGCATAAGTCCATGAGTTTAAGGACCCCACAGTCCGTGTTGATATGTGGTTGTCGGGACCCGTCACCTCTCTGACGTCGTTGAAGGATTACAACGATAGGAGTCAGAGGAGTTCGGAGATGTACCCTCGAACCGGATATAAATTGATTTAAGAGAGCAGCTGTGCTCAGTCAATTTAATTTGAGGACTTATGACCATGATTGGGCTAAGTCCAGCTGAAAAAATGTTCAACGCTTTTATTTGTTTTTGGCCTATTAGGTATGTGCTAGAGCTTTGTCCCTTTTTTAAATAATGCACTGCATTTCTTATTTTGTTTGGGCCCTGCCCTTTTATAAATGATGCAGAGCATCAATTTTGTTTGGGCTCTGCCCTTTTATTGCATTTTATTTTGTTTGGGCTCTGCCCTTTTATTGCATTGCAATTTATTTTGGCCTACTAGGCCTTTTTGATTTGGGCCTGGCCCTTCAGTAAAAAATGCAGTGCATTTGTCAGGCGCTTTGCGCCAATCACTGAGCGCAAGCGCTGTGGTGATGACACGTGTCACGCAAGCGCAGTGCGCTGCGCCAGTGCGCTGTGCGCTGCGCCAGTGCGCTGTGCTTGCGATGCTGACACGTGGCGCGCTCTGGTGAGTTGGGCCAATTTCAGAGAGCAAGGCTCTATTTTAAAAGCGCATAGCACAAGTGGTTCAGATGCTGACACGTGGCGCTCTCTGGTGGCTTGCGCCAACCCAAGAGCGCAACAGTGCAAATTTTACAAGTGCAGGGCACTGTTTAATTTCTTGATCCAATTTAGATCAAAGAAAACAAGTTTTTCTTGTTTTTTCTTGTTTTTAGAGAACCAGTGATTCATAAAAAGTGCAAGGCACTATTATTATTTGTTTTTATTGAAGATCATTGATCTTCTTCTTAGATCAATGATCTATTAGAAGAAATTCTTCTATTTTATAAAGGTTTTTACCTTTTTCTTGAATTTTCTTCAGAGTTCTCTCTGTTTTGAAGTTCTTGATCTCTCATAATGTTGATGATGTTTTGAATTGGGGTCCAGGGGTCTTTATATAGTGCCCATAGGTTTGTTAAGTTTGTTAAAGAGATCATTCTCTGAGTGATTTGGGGAATTTTCCACACCGTTGGATCTTTGATCCAAGGGCTTCTGTTTTACAGAAGACAATCTTCTTGTTTTAATAAGAACAGAAGGATCTTACTAGAATTTAATTCTGTTTGGCGCAAACGCCCCAGCGCGTGACACGTGTCGCGAAGCGCACGGCGCAGCGCATCTGCGCTGACGCGAGTCGCGCAGCGCACGGCGCAGCGCAACTGCGTTTGTGCTGACACGTGTCGCGCAGCGCAGCGCTTGCGCCACTGCGCTGCCACGTGTCGCGCAGCGCAGCGATTGCGCAACTGAAGCGTTGCTTCCTTTAATTTTGTTTTAAATAGAGCCTTGCTCTGATTGGACGCGCTGCCTTGGGCGCTGTTTCCCCCAATCAGAGCAAGGCTCTGTTTGAATTTCAAAAATTCAAAATAAATGAAGCAACGCTTCGGATCCTCTGCGCTGAGCGCAGGACGCCACGTGTCTGGCGCAGATATATTAGCGCAGCGCCCGAGGCAGCGCAACCAATCAGAGCAAAGCTCTGTTTAAAACAAAAAAGTAAAGGAAGCAACGTTTCAGTTGCGCAAGCGCTGCACTGCACGACACGTGTCTGCGCAGCTGCGCAAGCACAGCTGCGCAAGCGCTGCGCTGCGCGACACGCGTCAAGCGCTGGGGAGTTACGCAAAACAGAATGGAGATTTAAAGAAATCTTTCTGTTCTTGTTAAAACAAGAAGATTTTCTTCTGTAAAGCAGAGGCCTTTGGATCAAAGATCCAACGGTGAGAGAGATTCCCCAAATCACTCAGAGAAAGATCTCTTTAAAAAATTTAACTAATTTATGAGCACTATAAAAAGGACCCTAGACCTCAATTCAAAGGAGGAGGAACATTTTTTTTCTGAAAAAAAAGAGAACTATGAAAAACTCCTCAAGAACAAAAAGGTAAAAACCTTTAGAAAAAGAGAAAGTTCTCTTATGAACAGATTATAGATCTAAAAACAAGATCAATGATCTTCAATAAAAATAAAATAAAATAAAATAGTGCTCAGCACTTTTTATGAACCTTTGGTTCCTGAAATAAAAAGAAAAACTTGTTTTTCTTTGATCTAAACTAGATCAAGGAAACGAATAGTGCTTTGCACTTCTTTTATGAACCATTGGTTCTTAAATCTAAAAGATTCTTAAATCATAGTGTCTTGCACTTGCAAACTGCACTATTGCGCTCCTGGATTGGCGCAAGCCACCAGAGCGCGCCACGCGTCAGCAGCGCAGGCGCAGCGCATTAGCGCAGCGCACTGCGCTTACGCGATACGTGTCAACACTACAAGCGCTTGCGCTATCTGACCGGCGCAAAACGCCTGACAAATGCAAGGCATTTCTTAAAGGGCCAGGCCCAAATCAAAAAGACCAAGCATGCCTAATTAAATTGATGCTCTGCATCATTAATAAATGGGCAGAGCCCAAGCAAAATAATAAGAATGCTATGCATTTTATAAAAAAGGGGCAGAGCCCAAAACAAATTGATGCTTCGCATCCTTTATGGGTAGAGCCCAAATAAAAATAAAAAGAAATTCAATGCAAAAGCAAATAAAATGTTGAACATTTTCAACTGGACTTAGCCCAATTTTGGCCGTAAGTCCTCAAATTAAATTGACTGAGCAAGATTGCTCTCTTAAATCAATTTACCTCCGGTTCGAGGGTACATCTCCGAACTCCTCTGACATCCGTCGTTGTAATCCTTCAACGACGTCAGAGAGGTGACGGGTCCCGACGACCACACACGTATATGGACTGCGGGGTCCTTAAACTCGTGGACCGAAACGTCCTTAAACTAATGTCGGACCGAAACGTCCTTAAACTAATGATGGACCATCACGTCCCTAAACTGGAACATAGACCACCACGTCCCTAAACTGGCGATAGACCCCTACGTCCCTAAACTGGAACATGGACCCCTACGTCCCTAAACTGGAACAATAGAGCCCCCAAATGCTCTTTTGTCGGATCCAAACGATCCCGTTAAGTTGATCTTAGTCTCAAATCAGACTAACGTATCCTTGACAAACGTTTAAGTTGATCTTAGCCTCAATATGGCTAACGTATCCTTAAACTAAAACACAAAACCCAAATCTAAGTAAATACGGATTTGGACTAATCCACGTCCTACGGGCGACGACATAACTTAGTCTCCGTATACAATCCACGGGCAACCACAAACAAAACAAACATACACGACACGAAGTGAAATTCTGGAGAAGGAGAAAGTTGTTACCGCGACGCGGTAACGTAATTAACTGCAGGGGCTTGCGCCTGCAGGGAAGAGCGTCCCCACAATCAAAAACCCCTCACCCTGAGGGGGAATCTGACGAAGTCTGCTACATCGGCCGCATCCGTCTAAACCTTCGATACACGGTGCCATAAATCAACTTGGCATCTTCGGAGAGGTGGACGGATAAAACCATATAGCATCTGCCCCGAATCTCAGGCAAGACGTCCTCGCGTCGTCGGCCGCCATTCGGAGGGGAACAGATTCTGGCACGCCCGGTGAGACCTTTTCCTCTTTCCACTCCACACTTCGTGTGTCGTCTTCGCGAACCAATCGTGGCTTGTTAATGGTTGCCTTCGGATTTCAAGTTACTGAGATTTGGTCGTTTTCATGGCGCAGAACTCAAGATTCAATGGCATTTAACTGCACCAACTGCTCGAAATGCCACTGCTACGGACGCTCCACCTCACCGGGAGGTGTAGCATATGGGCCCCAAGCGGCTTCCTTCCTCGCTTTGCCGGTAGACCAGGTGACCCAAGCCACCACTGGCCTGTTCTTTAGGACCATGGTCCCACCTACAAGCTTCTCTATGCCAATACCTGCACTGGAAGTGAACAAAAAGTCGGTCTTCGACCGGCTCACTGCTACGACGGCCCCTGTCAACGGGTCGCCCGCTACCAAACCGACAGCCTCTGTTTTCACCAGGCTAAATCAGAACTCTAAACTGGCTATCCCAAAGAAAGCAATAACTGCTGCTCCGGAAGTCGTCAAGACGGCTTCCCCTGTCAAAGAGTCAGTCTTTTCAAGATTAACGATTCTTGCTCCTGCCCCTGCTCGAGGATCCGTCTTCGACAGGTTGAATATCACCCCTCAAAAGACAACCTCAGTCTTTAAGAGGTTAACACCAGCGACGCCTCATTCAGACAGGGGGCAAAAAGAAGATATCTCAATCTCCGAGCCAGTCCCAACAGCTCGTCATGCTCGACGTCGCCATTGGTAACGAGTGAGGAAGGCAGGGGGCAACTCCCCCTCAGGGCTAACTCCACCGGCTCCAGTGGTGGAAGTCAACGCTGCTGTTCCAACTGGGAACAGCTTTGAATTGTTGAGGAGGGTACGGAAGAATTCTCCAACCGCTACACTGAAAAGATCTCCTCCGCCTGCGGAGAGAGTTCCGGAAACAAAACAAGAACAGCCCCCTCAACGGCTGTCTTCAAAAATTTATAAAGTTTGGCGGAGGGTTCAAGACTCCGTGATTGACCCAGGTCACTCTCGTCGCCAGAAAAAGGTGAAGGTGGAAAAAGACAAGGACCGTCCCATTAAACAGCAGGGGACAGCAGCTGCTAGGGTGCCCCCTTCAACGGTTCCTTCAACCTCAACGGCCCACAAAAGAAGGAGGCCAGAGAAAACTCCCACGTCAGCGGGAAAAGTTAAAAATGGTGAACCTAAACGCCCCAAGTCAGGGGGCATAACAGTTCATACGGTTTACATGGCATCGGGAAAAGAAGACAGCCGTGCATCCACGGGTCATAGACCGCTTACACGGTCAGTGACCAAGTTTCAGGAGCAGCAACAGAAGCTCCAGGAGATGATGAACGCTATGGCCGCACTTACAGGGCCAAAAGAGAACCCTGAAACGTCCTCAGATGAGCGCCAGGAGGAAGAAACCGACGCCGAATTCCTTCGTCGGATATTGGAGAAGAAGGACAAAGAGGCTGCTGAACAAGCAGCCAACATACAGCGTATGGGCCTCCTCTTCCAGGACATGATAGGGATGGTGATACAACAAGATCCCCCGGCTGAAGAGCCCCCGATCGTCCTTGGAGACGATAGGGGAGAGACATCAAATCCTCCACCAGCTCTATCGACAGCTAAAGAGGATACAATCTCTAAAGCTGATTTGGATGAGTACATCTCCCAGCAAATACGGGTTCATCATGCGACCGAAGCGGCCGGTCAGGTCGTAAAAACGGGGCGGCCATATCCAAGTTGGTACGATCAAATCAAGTACCCACCCGGTTACACAATTCCCAAGTTCCATGTCTACAGAGGGACGGGCAATCCTCATCAGCATGTTGCCCAGTTCAGGGCACTTTGCGGCAACACCAGCGGTGACGATAAGCTGTTGCTTCGCCAGTTTGTTGGAAGCTTATCAGATACGGCGTTCGAGTGGTACTCTGAGCTCCCGAATGACTCTATCAAGACCTTCGCGGAGATGGAGCTGCTGTTTACTCAGCGTTTTGCAAGCGCCAGTGAACGCACCCCGATGACGGCACTGATTAACGCCAGGGTAAAGCCAGGCGAGACGTGGGTTCAGTACGCTATACGATGGCGGAACTTGTGGTCGAAGTGCGAGCAGCGCATTGAAGAAGCTCCCGCGGTGGGTATGTTTGTGGGAACCATTGATCCGCAAGCGACCATCTCACAATTTATGATGTTTTTCAAGCCAACTACCTTCCAAGACTTGATTGACAAACTAGCGCAAATGGATCAAATGGGCCATAAACCCCCTCTTCCAAGGCCGGACTCCTGAAATGACAAAGAGAAGGGAAAAACGATCGTCGTCGCTAATGCTCAACAACAACCGAGCGACTCGAAGCCGGTTGCTCGTCAAAATAATATGCGCCCATACGTAGACCTCGAGGAGAGACTAGGGCGTCCTTACTCTTTTCCCCGCGATAAAACGAGAAGGTTATTCGAGCTGGCATTGCGCAACAGACTCATAAATCTGCCAGAACCAAAAAGCCGTTGCAACCAAGTGATGTCAACGAGTCCAACTACTGTCTTTATCATCGAGTACTAGGCCATCCGATCGAAGATTGCTACGTTTTCAAGAATTGGCTTGAAAACCAGTACCGACAGGGCAAGTTCGGGTTATCTGACAAATGGAAGGTGAATCCCCTGCAGCCCCACACCTCTAAGGGGACGAATACGCCGGGGGCAACATGCTCCGTCGTTGAAGAAGCTCCTTGGGAGGTTGTATTATCAGCCAAGACAAAGAAAATGTTGAACGACCTTCAGGCGTGCTCAGCAATCAAGTGGGAGAACCCGTTGGAACCGCAGGTCATTGAAGGGATGCTGAAGCCACGTACAACTCCAAAGACCGATGGTGGTGGTTCAAGCACTTGCAGCCAGCCGTCAAAATCTTCGAAAAAGAAGAAGAAGAAATCTAAGAAGCCCGTGAAGCCTGGCGACAAGCGCACGGACTTACAAAAGCAAATTGACGCTCTGGATGAATACAACCAAAAGGCACGGACTCCCATTACGCTCCAAGAGTTCCTCAATCACGTCTTTCAAGAAGAAGATGAGGGAGAAAGTTCATCGGATGAATCCGAGGAATATGTGGCGAGCTGTCATATGATTTCCCATTCGATCACGAACGATGGGGAGACTCCTTGCACTGAAACGCTGGGGGAGATCTTGAACCAAAATTTCCGGAACTATCAGTTGAAATGATTGACGCGTTCCTTAACGAAGCTCGATTGAAAAGTAAAGCTGATCGAGAACGCGAGACGGCTATATTTGAAAGGGCCAAGCGCCAGCGACTTGATGAAAGAGCTGAGATGATCCCGCTGGAGCAAAATGCCTCCACCGTTGACAAAAGCCAATTCAAGATGAGGAAAAAGTTTGCTAAGACCATATCAATGGGCATGAAGCTACCATCCTCTGAAGGAAGCATCACCAATGAAATAGAAATGCACCCGTCCTATTGCTTATATCATCAGAAGGTTTCGCATCCCACCCAAGAGTGCAAAGCTTTCGATAGATGGTGGCAAGGATACGTTGCTCATCTACAACACTTTAAGCGAGAAAAGCGTAAAACTCGTCGAGAGCAAAGAAATATGACCGAAGAGCTTGAAAGAACTACTGGCGATTGTCGCATGGTTAACACTGGCGGGTCACCAGTGCCTACATTCGGAAGCGATTCTGATGAGGAGCTGGAACTTGCCCCTCTCTTTAAAGAATCCACTTCGGAAAAAGAAGAAGAGCCGAAGGTCTGCGAAAATATTCGGCTGCGGAATCGGACGCTGCCTAAAAAGAACCTCGGACCCTCAAGCAGAAAAGATAAAGGGAAAGAAAAGGTCTCTGAAGATATCGTCTTAGATGACCAAGTTCTGGAAGAGCTAAACGCCAACAACCCACCGAAGAAGAATAAGGTGGATTACAACGTCTTAGCACATCTGAGAAAGCTGCCCTCACAGCTCAGCATTCTTGACGCCCTTTTACTATCAAAAGAGGCGAGAGATGCGTTGATTAAGGCACTCCAAGATCCGGAACAATTCCAAGCATGCCTGGCCGAGGAAAAGATGAAGGATGAATTGGAAGAAGTGCACACGGCCGATGTCACTTTCGGCGACGAGGACCTTCTCCTTGGGACTTGCGAACACAATCGCCCCCTCTATGTCTCAGGATACTGCCACGATATAAAGATAGGCAAAATCCTGATCGACAATGGATCCTCCGTTAATCTCCTCAATGTGCGGGTGTTAAAAGAAATCTGCATGAGCGTCCAGCACCTTGCTCGTGACAAGATCACCATCTCCGGGTTCGACTCCCAGTCATCAAGAACTCTTGGGTCTGTGATACTGACGCTACGCTTCGGGCTACTCGTCACGGACGTTAAGTTCCACGTCATAGACGCCAAGACATGCTACAACGCTTTGCTCGGCCGACCATGGTTACACGAGTACAACATCATCCCTTCTACACAACATCAGTGTATGAAGTATTTTAAGGATGGTTTCGAGTATACCGTGACGGGAGAACTGAACCCGTTCTCTGTGAACGAGGTCCGCAAATACGAAGATGCCAAATATTTCTTACCGGATTTCGAAGATACGGAGAAGTGTCACAAGCCGGAGAATAAAACTAATGCCACCATCCCTGTCTTCGGCAGTGATACCGAGGAGGAAGAGGAGATAGTGTATTCGGGTCCGCCCCAGCACAGTAAGCCAGGACCGTCCACTCCCACGTTGATCTTTGGTAGCGACTCGGAAGATGAGATCCACGCTGTATTCTCTGCTCGACCTTCCATACGAACATCCGCTGATGAAGAGCAAAGTCTACAAGTCGCCATAGTGCCGCTTAAACACCATAAAGAACTAGATGCACTTAATATTTACAATGTAGAAGAGCTACAAACGTTCTATATCCCTCCCAGGCGAGAAAGCGAGAAAGCAATTCTGTTCTACCGCTCTGAAGAAACCAAGGTGGAAAGAGAAATCTGGCATGGTGCAGATCCTACGCTCGACAAGCTTCAGCCTATCCGTCTTCCCAGATATTATACGGAAGGTTTGAAAAAGCTGCTGAAACGCCAGGGGATATCCTTCAAGCAGACCGTTCGAAAAGCCAAGTTCTATGACAAAGTCTGGAACGTCCCCGGAACTCAACGCAAACTGCCTAATGGGAAAATGGAAACAATTGGGCTTGGATACGTCCGGTCAAAGAAACGAGAGTTATTACCCGGCTGCTACGTCGTGTATGACTTCGATGAGGAAGCGGATGCTCAATGGGAAGACGCTAATCCTGAGACAATGAAAGTTCCAGATGCAAAAGTGCCCAGTCCGTCGTTCGAAGAACAAATGGACAAGCTTATAAGGGAAGCGGGTCAAAAAGTCCGGGACGATCATAACCGCGAAATGGTCATCTACGAGAAGGCCAAAACGCAACGCCTCCTCCAACAGGCCGTGAAAGATGAAAAGGCCGCTCCCTGTCAACCTGTTATAAAGAAGGCTCGACGCAAAAGCAGAAATAAGTCGAAAGGCCAAAAAGGCGCTCAACAACAACAAAGCAGGGCTAAGAAGCCACGCAAACGGGAGTCGAGCGTCATTGATCTATCCCTCATGAAGAAAATGGGTCGAGCGTACTCGTTTCCTCGGAACAAGACGAGAAAGATACTTGATCTTGCTCTAAAGCATCAAATGCTTACACTGCCGGAGTCAAAAAACCCCGGACGAGCGGGCGAAGTCTCACACTCGGACTATTGCTCTTACCATCGAGTAATAGGGCACCCTCTCGAGAACTGCTTCACCTTCAAGAATTGGGTTGAAGATCAGTATCAGCTTGGCAAGTTCGCTCTGTCCGACAACTGGAGGGTAACACCGCCACAAAAGCACGAGCCCAAGGCCGCGAAAGAAGAACCGGTTCCGCATTGGGATTGGAAGCGAATCCGTACTTGTCACGTGATAATGATATCAAAAGAAGAGCCCGAGAACATGGATGATCTTCCTTGGTGCTTCGAAAACAGCAACGATGAGGTGATCTCAGAATTCCCACCAGCGCCAAAAGAGCTGGAAGACGGAATCCATACCACTGCAGATAACCTCAAGAAAATTGAGTAGGGGACGGCAAACGATCCACGACCGACATTCATCAGCGAGCTACTATGTGAAGAAAGGGTATCTGCGTTAAAGGACGTCCTCCTACAGCATAAAGATTGTTTCGCATGGAACTACTCCGAAATGCCGGGATTAAATCCAGAAATTGCTGTGCACAGATTGGCGATACCTCCGGACGTCAAGCCAGTCAAACAGGTGCCGAGAAGAATGCGGCTCGAGCTTGAGATGAGCATCAATGCTGAGGTCAAGAAGCTGATCGACTCTGGCTTCATCCAGGAAGTTCAATACCCTGAATGGATCGCCAACATCGTCCCGGTGATGAAGAAAAATGGGACAGTGCGTATATGCGTAGACTTCCGGGATCTTAATAAAGCTTGCCCGAAAGACGATTTCCCAGTGCCAGTCACCGAACTGATGATAGACAATACGTCCACTCATGAGGTTTTCTCCTTCATGGACGGCTCATCAGGGTATAATCAGATAAAGATGCATCCAGAAGACCAGAAGCACACCGCCTTCAGGACTCCTCTGGGTATATTCTGCTACAAGGTGATGCCCTTCGGTTTAAAGAATGCTGGTGCCACCTACCAAAGGGCCATGATGAAGATCTTCGATGACCTTATACACAAAATCGTCGAATGCTATATCGACGACCTCGTGGTTAAAAGCAAATCATACGAGGAACATCTCGAGCACCTAAAAACTGTATTTCAACGCCTTCGGCAATACAACTTGAAGATGAACCCGCTCAAGTGCGCATTCGGAGTTTCCTCAGGCAAATTCCTGGGATTCATTGTTCGACACCGAGGTATTGAAATAGATCCGTTAAAGATCAAAGCGATCATGGAAATGCCTCCGCCGAGAACTCTCAAACAGTTGCGATCTCTCCAAGGGAAGCTCGCATACATACGGCGATTTATAGCCAACCTTTCAGGCAAGTGCCGTCCCTATAGCCACCTGATGAAGAAGGGAACCCCGTTTGTCTGGGACCAAAAATGCCAAAGCGCACTAGACGAGATCAAGCAATACCTGCAGAACCCGCCGGTGTTAGCTGCTCCGGTCAAGGGAAAACCCCTCATTCTTTATACAACCGCCCTCGAAGGTTCCTTAGGCACATTATGGGCACAAGAGAATGATCAAGGGAAAGAAAGAGCATTCTACTACTTAAGTCGAGTTCTGCTGGGGGCAGAAAGCAACTACTCCCCCATTGAAAAACACTGCCTGGCGTTGATTTTTGCGATAACAAAGCTCAGGCACTATGCGTTGGCGCATGAAGTCCGTCTCATTTCAAAGGTGGACCCCCTTAAATACTTGATGTCAAAGGCCATATTGACGGGACGACTCGCTAAATGGGCCCTGCTCTTAATGGAGTTCTCGATAACCTATCAACCTCTCAAGGCAGTGAAAGGCCAGGCCATCGCCGACTTCCTCGCTGAGCATCCGATACCCGCCGATTCTCCTCTGAATTGCGATCTTCCAGACGAACATGCGTTTGATGCGATCGACGGTGATAATACCCGATGGGAGCTTTATTTCGACGGAGCATCCTTCGTGAAGAAGCGCAAACAAAGTACCCCTATAATTAAATCGGGGGTAGGACTCATCTTCGTGACTCCACAAGGAGGGATAATGCGCTACGCGTTCTCCCTAACAGAGCCGAGGACAAATAACGAAGCCGAATACGAAGCTCTGATAGCAGGCCTCGAGATCGCCATTGACATGGGAATTGAAAACCTCCTCATATACGGAGATTCTCAACTGGTCGTTAGTCAAGTAAACGGCGACTACCAAACGTGCAAGCCAGAATTGGTAAAGTACGGCGAAAAGGTTCAACAACTGTTGACCCAAATTCCCTCTTATACTTTAGAGAACATACCGCGCGTGGAAAACAGCAAAGCAGACGCGTTGGCCAAACTTGCTAAAGAATTGGCTGACGAGAACCTCAATGACGTTAGAATCGTGATACAAAGCCGTCGGGTGCTTGCCCCAGCAGAAAGATCTCTGGAATCATCCGAAGAAAAAGGAACGAGCGAGCAGACGACCCTGCAAGTAAAAGATTGGGAAAACGCCGAGGATTGGAGAGAAGTCTTCATAGACTACTTTAAATCCCACCGAATGCCTGAAGAAGCGTTCATAAGACATCAGCTCATGAAGCGAGCTCTATCTTTCGCCTTCGTCAACGATACTCTGTACAAGAGATCGTTTGATTCTCTGTGGCTGAGATGCTTAGGACCTGACGAAGCGAAAAGGGTCGTCCAAGAAGTTCACGACGGACTCTGCGGTTCTCACCAAGCAGGCCCAAAGATGAAGTTGAAGATCAAACGGATGGGCTACTACTGGCCCACGATGATCCAGGACTGCCTCGAATATGCGAAGCAATGCCACTCATGCCAAATTCATGGGGACTTCATCCACCAGCATCCAAATCCACTACACCCAACGGTGGCTAGCTGGCCATTCGAAATGTGGGGGACTGATATAGTCGGCCCCATCGAACCAGTATCGTCTAGAGGACATCGTTTCATCCTAGCAACGACTGACTACTTCTCTAAATGGGCAGAAGCGATACCGTTAAGAGAAGTGAAGACGGAAAATATCCTCCATTTTTTCAAGACGCACGTCCTATATCGGTTTAGAACTCCACAACGGATCATCTCCGATAACGGGCTAGCTTACAGAAGCCACAAGATCAGTCGCTTCGCGCAGCAACACAATATAGACTGGAGATATTCTTCAGTTTACAATCCGCGAGCTAATGGTCTAGCTGAAGCCTTCAACAAGACCTTGACAAAGATCATAAAGAAAACGGTGTCCCGAAATAAGAAAGACTGGCACGAAAGACTGCAAGAAGCTCTTTGGGCATATCGAACTACATTTAAAACGGCCACAAACACAACGCCGTACGCGTTGGTATTTGGGACGGAAGCAGTACTCCCCCTCGAGATAGAGTTACCCTCTCTACGAGTGGCAGTCCACTACGAGCTGACGGACGAAGAAAATGCTCACCTTCGGCTTGAGGAGCTTGACGCCCTTGATGAAACCCGGCTCATAGCACAGCAAAATCTGGAAGCTTATAAAACAAAGATGACGCGCTCATATGAAAGGTTGACCCGACCGAGGACATTCCGCCAAGGCGAACTCGTGCTAGTGGTCAAAAGGCCTATGATCCCCAATCGCGCCAAGCGGGGAAAATTCGAGCCAAACTATGAAGGCCCGTACATCATAGATAAGGTCTACCAGGGTGGGGCCTATCTACTCATGGATATGCACGGTGAAAGGCCTTTCAGGCCGATAAACGGTCGCTTCCTAAAGAGATACTACGCTTAATGAGTCACAGCCTAGGCCAATGATAGATGACGACGACTATGTCCGCTCGCTATCTTCCTAAGCTCAAACTCTATCAGCAGTAACCAGCCTTCTCAACGTCGGACCGAAACGTCCTTAAACTAATAGCAGACCGAAACGTCTTTAAACTACTACCGCAGCATCCTTAGGCTGACGAGATGAATAAAAAAAAAATAAAGAAAAAAGTATAATAAATAAAAATGGTATGTCCATAAGCAAAAAGGGCACGGATGAAAACCCGAAAGGGCTCCGTGAGTAAAAACAGCAGGGCTACCGGCGAGTGTTCGTGAAAACCCGAAAGGGCGCGGCCTCGTAAAAAAAATATATAAAAATAAAAAGAATAAAAAAAAACGGTATGTCCATAAGCAAAATGGGCACGGATGAAAACCCGAGAGGGCTCCGTGAGTAAAAACAGCAGGACTACCGGCGAGTGTTTGTGAAAACCTGAAAGGGCGCAACCTCGTTAAAGGACACTTACAGGGTCCTCTCGACCTTGTAAGGAGAAACCACCCGCGTGAGATCCTTACGACTCACAAGGGAGCAGCACACTTAGGGATCCCCACGATTCCTAAGGAGAAAATACACTTGCGAGATCCTCACGACTCGTAAGGAGAACTCTCTTATGGGACCCTCACGGCTCATAGGATTTGAAAGTCTTAAGTTACAGAGACCTCAACCTGTGCTTAAGCAATCCCCACAATTTCCGATATTGCCCTATAAGTAGCTCAATACTGACTCATGTATACAATCCACGGGCGCGAATAAACATTTCCCTAACCAAGATCTATTCGTGACTGGGGATATGTTCGCACGACCCTTGTAAGTCCTCTCGATTTACAAGGAGAAAACCCTCCTGTAGGATCCTTACGACTTACAGAGGAAACAAACACTTAGGAATCCTCACGATTCCTAAGAAGAAAATACACCTATAAGATCCTCACGACTTGTAGGGAGAAATACCTTTGTGAGACCCTTACGGCTCATGAAGTCAAAAGCCTTAGCCGACATGACCCTAACCCTGGTCGCTAAGCCACCTTTGTTCGACATCGACAGAAGCAGATGATGATCCACTCCTGGTAATATCCCAGTTGTAGCGGTGCCGATGCCGAAATCGGCTTACGGCGAAAAGCCAGTAGGCCGCACATGCATACGAAATAGCCGAAATGATGGGGCAACTTGCAATAAAAAAGCAGCAAATAAAAACGTTTGCATACAAAATAGCCGAAATGATTGGGCAACCGCAATAAAAAGCAGCGAGTAAGAATAAAATAAATAGCCGAAATGATTGGACACCGTGAAAAAATAGCCGAAATGATTGGGCAATCGCGACCTTCGCGATATAAAAGCTGAAATGATAGAGCATCGCGGAAATAAAAAAAAAGTAAATGATAAAACTTTGGCCTTACAGTTAAGATCACATCGATCCCTGTATACAATCCAAGGGCGTAAACAAAGAGGGAACTGTACTTTCCCAACAGGCTCCGCCAGAAGACGAAGCCAAATCTCGACGGTTCAGTCCAACTCCGAAGAAACCAGTGTCTTCAGCAAATTCCTCGAATCACGGATACAAACACTCCTTGACGAGAGCCTCCTGATCCGCGTCGACTCGCAGAGCCACCAGCGCCTCCGTGGGAAATCCTCGACTCGTTTCAAACCCCAAGGAAACAAATAATCCTTGGCGCTTGGGAAACAAATAATCCCTAGCAAACTCCTCGACTCACGGATACAAACACTCCTTGACGAGAGCCTTCTGATCCGCGTCGACTCGCAGAGCCACCAGTGCCTCCATGGGAAATCCTCGACTCATTTCAAACCCCAAGGAAACAAATAATCCTTGGCGCTTGGGAAACAAATAATCCCTGGCAAATTCCTCGACTCACGGATACAAACACTCCTTGACGAGAGCCTCCTGATCCGCGTCGACTCGCAGAGCAACCAGCGCCTCCGTGGGAAATCCTCGACTCGTTTCAAACCCCAAGGAAACAAATAATCCTTGGCGCTTGGGAAACAAATAATCCCTAGCAAACTCCTCGACTCACGGATACAAACACTCCTTGACGAGAGCCTCCTGATCCGCGTCGACTCGCAGAGCAACCAGTGCCTCCGTGGGAAATTCTCGACTCGTTTCAAACCCCAAGGAAACAAATAATCCTTGGCGCTTGGGAAACAAATAATCCCTAGCAAACTCCTCGACTCACGGATACAAACACTCCTTGACGAGAGCCTCCTGATCCGCGTCGACTCGCAGAGCAACCAGTGCCTCCGTGGGAAATCCTCGACTCGTTTCAAACCCCAAGGAAACAAATAATACGTGGCGCTTGGGAACAAATAATCCCTAGCAAACTCCTCGACTCAAGGATACAAACACTCCTTGACGAGAGCCTCCTGATCCGCGTCGACTCGCAGAGCCACCAGTGCCTCCGTGGGAAATCCTCGACTCGTTTCAAACCCCAAGGAAACAAATAATCCTTGGCGCTTGGGAAACAAAAAATCCCTAGCAAATTCCTCGACTCACGGATACAAACACTCCTTGACGAGAGCCTCCTGATTCGCGTCGGCTCGCAGAGAAACCAGTGTCTCCGCGGGAAATTCCCGATTCGTCTCAACTTGCAAATGAAGCCTCAGGCAGCAGGGACTAAGAAACTTGCTTCCTGAACAATGGGACCCTGCAAGTCAATCCAAAATGGTCTCTTGCATACTATTCATGGGTCTCACTCTCCAAGGTCGAGTTTCGACAAGGAGGGAAACAACCGCTTACGAGTCCTCTCGACTCGTAAGAGGGAAAAATTCTCTTATAGGATCCTTACGACTTATAAGAGAAAACCACACTTAGGAATCCTCATGATTCCTAAGGAGAAAAACCCACCTACGAGATCCTCTCGATCCGTAGGGAGAAAAGTCTTTATGAGACCCTCACGGCTCATGGAGTTGAAAAGTCTTAGGCAGCAGATCTGAACCTGTAGCGTAAGCCATCGCTGATTCTTAAGAAAGTCAAGATGCGTGCTCTATTATCCATCAACCATGGTTACTAAGGTGGCATGCCGATAACAAAATAAAGAAAAGGGCGGAGAAATGACACAAGACGTTACAAAAAATGTGTATCTTATATTCATAGACTTGATTGAGTACAGGATACATTGTGCTAAAGAATAAAAAATATACATATACATTTTTTATGTACAAGTACAAACGATACAAGGAGAGTTACTGAGAAGGAAGCGTCTTAAGTAGCTTTATCAGTTGTTCGCACACTTCCTTCCATTCCTTTTCCCGATCGGCTACCACCGCCAGTTCGTCCTCTGCTCGAGCCCGCTGCTGCATAAAGGATGCAAGCTGTTCCTCAACGACCTGCTGAGCTGCTTCACGGCCTCGGGCATCACGCTCGGCGGCATCAAGCTTCCGCTTCAGTGCTAGCCCATTAGAAATACGCTCCAGAAGGCCTTCAAAGACGGCTTTCACCTCAGCAGCATTCGTCCTAACTTCAGCGTGCAAGCGAGCAGTTGCGCTTGAAGATTCCTGACGTTCCTTCAACCGTAAAGCTGCTTCTTGCTCCAAATGGCGGAAATAAGAAGTGCTTTGCTCGAGCCAAGCTGTCCGTTGGGTGCTTATGGCCAAAACTTCAGGAGAAGGACGCGTCGACTCCAGCCAATGTAGGCAGGCCTCGATCTCCCTGCAGTGGTTAACCCAAGATTCGACGACGCCTTCGTTGTGAAAGTTTACGAGTGCCGCCAACATTGGGTTAACTTCCACAGTGAAATCTGCGGCAGAGGGGAGAGCGTCTGCGTTAAGCTCTTCGATATACCCGCTCAGCATGCCCAAACTCATCACGGCACCCTTTGAAGATGGAAGTTTCAAGAAAGGGCCTGTTGGTGAAAGGACACGAGATTCAAGAGGGACCGGAGCCGGAACGATAGCTGCAAAACGAAACATAGTTAAACGATGGTTCAAGAGATGTTAAAGAGTCGTCAAAAAGGAAATTTACTATACCAGCTGCAACAGATGGCAAAGCTGGAAGGGCCGGTGGCGTGGCAGGTCTTGCGTCCCCTCCTTCAATTTGTGGCACTACAATAAGGAAGAGGAAAAGTCAGAAATCATCCCATTGCTAAAAAAAAAAGGGGGAAAATAAAGACATCGAAGTGAAAGTATACTCACCGGCACCACTAGAGAGAGAAGCGAGTTCGGATGGGAAGGAGAAGTGTGGAAGCAACACTTGATATAGATGATCAAAGAGCACTCCTGAAAAGACACAGTGGTACGGCGTTAGTACATAAGTTATGCGGTTAAAAGATAAACTAGTGAGTCGCAAATCCATACCTTCCAACATCCGCGATGGCACAAGGGAAGGCTGGGAGGTGACCACCGCCAAGGCAGTAATCGACGGTGCTCCTTCGAGCAACGGAGCATCGGCGTTGGCCACACCTGCGTTAAAAATAAAGACAAACTTGTTAGAAAAGATCGCAAGATATAAAAAGAGAATGATAATAACTCGAATTTACCCGACGAGCTGCCGGCCGAAACTGAGGCAATTCTCTCCTCCATCGACATGAGGCCACCGCCTGTAACCTCATCACCCGACTCAATGGGAACCATTGTCATGCTTGCAAGCCCTGGAGACGGCGGAGAACCATAGACGGGGAAGGCTATGATTGGAGCATTGCCAGATTCCTGAGAAGGAGCGGTTGGCTCGTCCTCAGGAATCGTGGCCACCTCACCCGCTACTCCCTCGGGTTCAGCGGTCACGGTTGTCTCATCCACCGTCACCACGAGGTCGCCAGCCTCAAGCGCCTCGCCCACTACTACCCTCGGCTCGGTTATAACGATCATTTCATCTGCCGCCACTTCAGGTTCGGCATCAATGACCCTCTCGGCTGCAGATCCCTCAACCTCTGTTTCAGGCCCCGTAGCCCCGACGACGTTGCTCACCGTCAGCTCAGGTTCGGCAGGCACCGCCTCCTCTGTTTCCCTGGGTTCAACGGTCTCCGCCTCCCCCTCGGTCGGACTTGGCCCTGCAAGATGGGATACATAAGAACCGATGGCTTTATAATTCTTACAACAAGGTTCTGAAAGAAATGTTACCTGAAGAGGATTTATCATTTGCACTTCGAACCGCGCGCGCTACTTGCCTGCGAGCAGTAGATAGGGCGACAGGGGCCTCTTCGGAGGGAGTATCAGCGCGAGGGATGGTGCTAGGGCCCGCTCCCATGGCCAAAGCAGCTCGGCGCGCCTTTGCTTCACGTCTCAACCGCTTCCTCTCCTCCCGAGCCGTTGAGACGGATGCCACTAGAGCCTCTTTAATTGAGGCGTCTTTGTCCGTAAATAGGGATGCCTCCAAATTTTTCAAGGCATCTCTCGTCGTTTTGTCAAGTCGGGGTTCTTGCAGCAGCCCCGACGAGACCGGGACTTCAATAACAGGCTTGGGAAGGATCCCCGCATCAACTGATATAGCCCCTGCAAAGAAACAAAGGAAGAAGGTTAGGTTGACCATCAGAAGAGATAACAAATTTTTCTTATGAAAGAAAAGGGGGTGGGACGTACCAACGCCCGCTAGAGCGCGTTTCTCCTCCTCCTCTTGGAAGGTTTTCAAAGAGGCAGCGATAGCTTCTTCGATAGAGACACCTGTTGAAAATGAGGGAAAGTATTAGTTAAAAATAATGATAAAAAGTGCGATAAAGTGACGAAGAAAACAGCTAATGGTTACCTGACTCGGCGAGTTTGCTTAACATCGCTTCGAGCCTTGCTGATCGCTCAGAAGCTGCAATAGCGGCTGCCAAATTGGTGTCTGCGGGGTCTACCAAGAAGCCCTTATTGCTGCCATATTCACTTATTCCTCCGGTGAGAGGGGCCTCAGGCTCTAAATTGAGGATTGCGTCGAGGGAAAGGATCGACTTCTTCTTCTTTTGCCCGCCAACTCTAGATGCACCTGGAATTGATTTGCGCTTGGCAGTCACCTTGGGGCGGCGGGTCCCGATATCCGCTCCTACGCCGGACTCTGGCGATATCACATTAACCGTCTTCATGGGAGCACGGGGCGCCGGTGGTGCATTCACCATAGCAAGCAGCGGCAATCCACGCGGGGGGCTCAACACGCGTGGTCGATCGATTCCGGCATCTTTTAGTGGAAGAATGACCGGAATCCTTGGCTTCAAGGGGGCCCTGTGATCACTGCCAGGAGGCGCACCCCTACGGTCAACCAGCATGCGCTTTTCCGTTAAGATAACTGGGCCCATCGCATGCGCATACCAAGCCACGTACGTGTTGAGCATCCTAGGGACACAGCTGGGTTCGCTGATAAAGAAATAGGAACCCGTGTTAAGCCGTGTGAAATGGTGCATTGCATTCTTTATCCCCTCTCGGCTGACCATGGGCTTTTCCAAGAAAGCTTCCATCGGGATCCCTTGGTTGTAGCTCGATTGCTGAGCAAACCGGTGCGGGTTATATCTCATTAAGAGTGCAGTCTCACTCTGCCTGAACACCAAGTAGCCCGGCCGAATGGAATAGAGATGGAGGATTTCCCGAGCCTTCAATATGGAAGCCCTATCTTTAAAATCATCGCGTAGCGACACTACCGACTTGGTGGTCTCTGAGCCTATTGTTATGACCTTATCCACAAAGGAAACTTTCGCTCCCACCAGATGTGGACGAAGGAGCAGCCCCCTAGACTCCCGTGGGGGTGCAGCCACAATTGAAGCGCCAACCAACCGCATGACTCTCGGGAGTCTGCATTTCTCAAAGAACGGAGGAATCTTATGGGCGCCGAACACCTCTTGCACGTGCATATCCATCCGGGAGGTGAAATAGTGCATCGGAAAGTTAGCGGGCTGCACCCCAGGCTCACTAGCGTCCGCCGCTACGCTAAGTCCATTATAAAGGTGAGCCAGCCCAGCGATTCCTACCGATAACTGCAGACCAGCTACCATCCGATGCGCTGGGTAAAAGACGGAGGGCCGCATGTGGCGCGGGTGCATAGGGAGCGCAAAGCTGCACAGCCACAAGCCCAAGAATCCTGTAAAAAAAGTCTCCTCATCCAAGCCCGGGACGGCAATTTCTGAAAAAGGGACGACAGCGGCACTGGGGAGATAAAAGTCTTGGTGGTCATCCTCCGATGTGGGTCGGCGATCCAAACCGAATCCAAAAGGGTCGTCGAGCCGGGCGAACTTCTCGCCCTGCTCCGATAAGAATTCCGGGCGAACGAAGCGAGCAATAAAATCTGCAAAACTTACGCCCCGGTCGCCCGATTCCAGATGGAGTCCTTCATAGATCTCCAATACCTTCACCAAGCCTGGATACTGATGCTGAACGGCGTTCTCCG
Organism: Agapanthus africanus; assembly: GCA_030015575.1. Lineage (NCBI taxonomy): Eukaryota > Viridiplantae > Streptophyta > Magnoliopsida > Asparagales > Amaryllidaceae > Agapanthus > Agapanthus africanus. The sequence goes on along the minus strand of JASDDO010000026.1, from coordinate 17,299,495 downwards.
GAGTCAGGTCGAACACCAGCGGCTTGGTAGCAAAGACGTATTCGTCAGGAGGGAGCAACTCCTCATAATGCTCCCCCCTCATCGGCAGACCCGAGAGTTCGGCAAACTCCTCCAAAGAAATAGAGACCTCCCTATCTGTCGTCAAGAAAGTGTGGGTGGGGATATTCCATTGCTCGATAAAAGTTTTAATCCACCACGTTGGAGGGGAAGGATATTCAAAGAGCGAAATGTAGATGGCCGAATACAAACCGATCTTCATCAAATGAGTCCTTTTAGCCGATAAGATGTATCGGGCCCACTGCAAGTATCCGGCAGCCGGTCGCGGCACCAATCCAATATTGTAGGCCTGTCCCCAAGGGCGTGCTTCACCCTGACAGATGCGCCTCCCTAAAATATCTATCGCCGGCGGCGGCTGCACGGGAATAGCACCAATTGCGGGTTGGAGGAGGTCATCCGAGTTTCAATTTTTAACCTCCAGGGCATACTTCACCAGGGGTTCGTCCGCATAGGGGATTGGAGTTATGGGCTTAGACGGCGTGGCAAAACTGAAGCTGCGGCGACCCTGGATGATCTGGCTGTACCACCTTCCCCACAGGTGGAGTTTTTTGCGCTCGGGGTCATGATCTTTAATAAGAGCGAACGCCACCTGATCCACTGGCGCATGGGGGAACCCTCCTTCTGAGCGAACGAAGGGGAAAGACAAGTCGTTAGACATGTTTCCTGTAGAAAGACAAAAATAACCGTTAGTGTTCTAACGCTTGGCATTTTAAAATCTTACTCCACACTGTGATGCAGTGGGTAGGGGACCAAAGGGGGACCCACAAAATCTGGATGACGGTGCATCATTTAATAAGACATTCCCATCATTAGATAAGACTGTCAATTCATGAAAGAGATCCCTAAGAGAATATCCTCATTGATGGGAAATCCCTAGAGACAAGGAGAAAATCTCCTCTTTTAGAGCAAAGCTCTGTTACAGAGTGACATTTGTCAAACTCTGGTCTCAGGGGAACAAGATTCCTCAAAAGAGCATAGCTCTGTGGTAATAATGGAAAGATCCATCAAATTTTTTTTAACACTTAAAAGAATTAAAATTTTGGAATCTTGAAAAATCCATGAAAACTTATGAAAAATTCTTCATTTTTCAGATCTAAAAAGATCTACATTTGATCCAAGAGCAAAGCTCCGTTCATGGGTTAAAACCCATGGACAAGATCTCTGTAGATCTGTAAGTTTTTTAGAGCAAGGCTCTGTTGATGAAACCCTAAAGGGGTTTTCTTTAGATCAAAGATCTATAAGAGCAAGGCTCTGTTAATTAAATTTAATTTAATTTAAATTACCTAGAGTGATTCTAATTTCTGAACTTCGAAGTTCTTAAGCAAGAGCAGGGCTCTGAGAATCAAAATTCTTGAAAATTGTAAGAATTTTCTAAGGACCAAGGGTCCTATTTATAGGCGCCTGCGCCCCTTCAACCTATCAGTTGATCCAAAGGCTGGGAGCTTGTCACCGCTGCACTCACGTGCGCGCCACGTGAGCATAACGGTGGGGGGGGCATCTGTTTCCCCCAATCAGAGCAAGGCTCTGTTTGAATTTCAAAAATTCAAAATAAATGAAGCAACGCTTCGGATCCTCTGCGCTGAGCGCAGGGCGCCACGTGTCTAGCGCAGATGCATCAGCGCAGCGCCCGAGGCAGCGCAACCAATCAGAGCAAAGCTCTGTTTAAAACAAAAAAGTAAAGGAAGCAACGTTTCAGTTGCGCTGCGTGACACGTGTCTGCGCAGTTGCGCATGCACAGCTGCGCAAGCGCTGCATTGCGCGACACGTGTCTGCGCAGTTGCGCAAGCACAGTTGCGCAAGCACAGCTGCGCAAGCGCTGCGCTGCGCGACACGCGTCAAGCGCTGGGGAGTTGCGCAAAACAGAATGGAGATTTAAAGAAATCTTTCTGTTCTTGTTAAAACAAGAAGATTTTCTTCTGTAAAGCAGAGGCTTTTGGATCAAAGATCCAACGGTGAGAGAGATTCCCCAAGTCACTCAGAGAAAGATCTCTTTAACAAATTTAACTAATTTTTGGGCACTATAAAAAGGACCCTAGACCTCAATTCAAAGGAGGAGGAACATTTTTTTTCTGAAAAAAAAGAGAACTCTGAAAAACTCCTCAAGAACAAAAAGGTAAAAACCTTTAGAAAAAGAGAAAGTTCTCTTATGAACAGATCATAGATCTAAAAACAAGATCAATGATCTTCAATAAAAATAAAATAAAATAAAATAGTGCTCAGCACTTTTTATGAACCTTTGGTTCCTGAAATAAAAAGAAAAACTTGTTTTTCTTTGATCTAAACTAGATCAAGGAAACGAATAGTGCTTTGCACTTCTTTTATGAACCATTGGTTCTTAAATCTAAAAGATTCTTAAATCATAGTGTCTTGCACTTGCAAACTGCACTGTTGCGCTCCTGGATTGGCGCAAGCCACCAGAGCGCGCCACGCGTCAGCAGCGCACTGTGCTTACGCGATACGTGTCAACACTACAAGCGCTTGCGCTCTCTGACTGGCGCAAAGCGCCTGACAAATGCAAGGCATTTCTTAAAGGGCCAGGCCCAAATCAAAAAGACCAAGCATGCCTAATTAAATTGATGCTCTGCATCATTTATAAATGGGCAGAGCCCAAGCAAAATAATAAGAATGCTATGCATTTAAAAAAAAGGGCAGAGCCCAAAACAAATTGATGCTTCGCATCCTTTATGGGTAGAGCCCAAATAAAAATAAAAAGAAATGCAATGCAAAAGCAAATAAAATGTTGAACATTTTCAACTGGACTTAGCCCAATTTTGGCCGTAAGTCCTCAAATTAAATTGACCGAGCAAGATTGCTCTCTTAAATCAATTTACTGCCGGTTCGAGGGTACATCTCCGAACTCCTCTGACACCCGTCGTTGTAATCCTTCAACGACGTCAGAGAGGTGACGGGTCCCGACGACCAAACACGTATATGGACTGCGGGGTCCTTAAACTCGTGGACCGAAACGTCCTTAAACTAATGTCGGACCGAAACGTCCTTAAACTAATGATGGACCACCACGTCCCTAAACTGGAACATAGACCACCACGTCCCTAAACTGGCGATAGACCCCCACGTCCCTAAACTGGAACATGGACCCCTACGTCCCTAAACTGGAATATGGACCCCTACGTCCCTAAACTGGAACAATAGAGCCCCCAAATGCTCTTTTGTCGGATCCAAACGATCCCGTTAAGTTGATCTTAGTCTCAAATCAGACTAACGTATCCTTGACAAATGTTTAAGTTGATCTTAGCCTCAATATGGCTAACGTATCCTTAAACTAAAACACAAAACCCAAATCTAAGTAAATACGGATTTGGACTAATCCACGTCCTACGGGCGACGGCATAACTTAGTCTCCGTATACAATCCACGGGCAACCACAAACAAAACAAACAGACACGACACGAAGTGAAATTCTGGAGAAGGAGAAAGTTGTTGCCGTGACGCGATAACGTAATTAACTGCAGGGGCTTGCGCCTGCAGGGAAGAGCGTCCTCACAATCAAAAACCCCTCACCCTGAGAGGGAATCTGACGAAGTCTGCTACATCGGCCGCATCCGTCTAAACCTTCGATACACGGTGCCATAAATCAACTTGGCATCTTCAGAGAGGTGGACGGATAAAACCATATAGCATCTGCCCCGAATCTCAGGCAAGACGTCCTCGCGTCGTCGGCCGCCATTCGGAGGGGAACAGGCGCTGCGCTGACGTATCAGGTTTTGACACGTGGCGCGTTGCGCGTAGCGCAAGGAATTTGAAGCGTTGCTTCAAATTTTGAATTTTTGAAATTCAAACAGAGCTTTGTCTGATCGGGGGAAACAAATGCCCCCCACCGTTGCGCTCACGTGGCACGCACGTGAGTGCAGCGGTGGCAAGATCCTGACCGTAAATCAACTCAGGAGTTGAAGGGGCGCAAGCGCCTATAAATAGGACCCCTGGCCCTCCTCAGATGATTATCATCTCCTTCAAGATTTATATTCTCAGAGCCTTGCTCTCATTTTCAAGAACTTCAGAGTTAGAACTCTAGAAATTTTTAGGTAAAAATTTAAACTTAATTAAATCAATTTTAATTAATAGAGCCTTGCTCTTATAGATCTTTTGATCTAAAGAAATCCCCTTTGGGGTTTTATAAACAGAGCTTTGCTCTCAATAATTTGTTTCAGGGTTTCTTAACCCATGAACAGAGCTTTACTCATTGACAGAATATAGATCTTTTGATCTTCTGATGATGAACTCTTAAGGGTTTTTCATGGATCTTTAAGATCTCAGAACTTTAATTTTTAGGAATTAATTTTTTCCTTTGATGGATTTTTCCATCATTATTACAGAGCTAGGCTGTTTTAAGGAATCTTATTCCCCTGAGACCAGAGTTTGACAAGTGTCACTCTGTGACAGAGCTTTGCTCTGAAAGAAGATATTTTCTCCTTGTCTCTAGGGATTTTCTTATTTTTAATGAGAATATTCTCTTGGGGATTAACTGACAATCTCATCCAATGATGGGGTTGTCTTATTAACTGATGCATTGTCATCCAGATTTTGTGGGTCCCCCTTTGGTCTCCTACCCACTGCATTGCAGTGTGGTGTAATTAATTTTAATTTAATTTAAATTAATTTTTAATTTAATTAATTAATTAATTAAAAAAAATTTAAACGCCAAGCGTTGGAATTACAATACTAACAGCTAATTTTGTTCCCTTGCAGTGACCATGTCTTTCGATACTTCATTCCCATTTGCTCGTTCGGAGGAAGGGTTTCCCGAAGCGCCCGTGCACCGCGAAGTTCTAGCTATGATCAGGGACCACGACCCGGAATATAAGAATCTCCACCTTTGGGGGTCGTGGTACAACCAGATTATCATGGGTCGACGGAGTTTTTCGTGCGCAGTGCCGTCAGAGCCTATTACGGCGATCCACTATGCCAGCCCACCCCCGGTGCAATATGCCGTGGAGATGGTCGATTGGACTTCAAAGGGCTTTCTTCATCCCGCTATAGATGCAATTCCGGTTCAGCGTCCTATGGTTTTGAATATCCTGGGACGCCGTATTTGTCAAGGCGAGGCGCGACCTTGGGGGCAATCATATAACATAGGTCTGATCCCCCGCCACTCGATCGGCTATCTGCCATGGGCTCGCTATATTCTGTCGGCGAAGAAGTCGCAGTTGATAAGGTTAGGGTTGTATACTGCAGTTTACGTCTCCCTCTTCCAATATCTCACGCTTCCCACCAGGTGGTTCAAGGCCTTTTTGGAGAAGTGGAACATTCTTACTCACACTTTCCTCGCAATGGACCGGGAAGTGTCGATTTCTTTGGAGGAATTCACAGAGGTCTCCGGCTTGCCGGTTATAGGGGAGCACTATGAGGAGTTGCTTCCTACAGACGAGTATGTCTCCGGTGCTAAGCCGGCAGTAAGGGGCCTCACTCCGGAGAATGCTGTTCAACATCAATTCCCAAGTTTGATCAAAGTGTTGAACATCTATGAGGCCCTTTTCATCGAACGTGGGAGTCGCGGAGTTAGCTTCGAGGATTTCATCGCTCGGTTCCTTCACCCAAACGTCCTCTCGGCAGAAGCTGCCAAGTTTGCCACACTTGATGACCCTTTCGGTCTAGGTTTGGATAACCTGCTGGCGAAGGAAATAGACCAAAAGGGTTTTTTCCTTCCTAACTCCCCGACTGTGTCTTTTGCGGAAGTTGCAGCCCCCGGGATGGACGAGGAGGCCTTCTTCTTAGGATTTCTTGGGCTATGGCTGAGTTGGTTTGCACTCCCGATGCATTCTCGCCATATGCGGCCCTCTGTCTTTTACCCAGCTCACCGGATGACCATTGGGGTAAAAGTGGCTGTTGGGGTCGCCGGCTTGGCACACTTGTATCATGGCCTTAGTCAAGCGGCGGATGCTAATAAGCCTGGGGTACTGCACGTGATCTTCCCGATGCACTACTTCGTATCATGGCTCGAGCTACATACATCGGGCGTCTTCGGTATGCACAAAAGGCCCTCGTTCTATGACAGGTGCAGCTTCCCTCACATCATACAGCTGATTGGCGCCTCAATTGTGACTCCATCGCCACGGAATGCCAGGGGTTTGCTCCTTCGCCCCCACACCGTTGGAGACGGGGTGTTTTTAATTGACAAAGTGTTGACTATTGGAAAGGCATCTACCACTGCAGTGCGGCCATTGCAAGACACTTTCAAAGATGGAGCCTCAGTTTTGATGGCCCGGGAGACCCTCCATCTATATTCCATTAGACCGGGCTTCCTGGTGTTTAGGCAGAACGGTGCGGCGATTTTTATGAGATACAACCCGCATCGTTTCGCCCAACAACTGAGCTATAATCAAGGGGTACCACTGGAAGCTTTCCTATCGGAACCTGCTGCTACTGAAGAAGGGATGGAGAGAGCGCTGCATCACTTCATGCGTCTGAATACGGGTTCCCACTTTTTTATCAGTGAGCCGGCTTGCGCCCCACGACTCCTCAAGGTATATACAGAATGGTACAATCATTCGACGGGAGCCGTTATAAAGGAAGAAAAGCGATTGCTGGTCGACCGTAAGGGTGTGCCTCCAGGTAGCGACCGCAAAGCTCCTCTAGTGCCAAGGACCCCGGTAGTTCCCCCTCTGAAAGATGCTAGGGCCGAACCACCGCGTGCGCAGAGTCCTCCACGCGGATTGCCGCTTCCCGATATTGCGGATGCACCACCAGCGCCCTGTGCTCCAGTGGAGACAGTAGTTGTGGCCTCGCCGGAGTCTGGTGTGGGTGCGGACATCGGGACCCGCCGCCCCAAGGTGCCTGCAAAGCGCAAGTCGATCCCGAGTGCACCTAGGGCTGGGGGGCAAAAGAAGAAAAAGAAGTCGCTCTTCGCAGCTGACGTTGCGTTCGGTCAGGAACCCCACGCTCCCTATAGCGAGGGCCTGGGTGAGTACGGGACTAACAGGGGATTAGTCATGCCGCCGGATGACACGGACTTGGCGGCCGCCATCGTAGCTTCAGAGCGATTGGCGAGGCGCGACGCGTGGCTAGCTAAGCTTGTGCAATCGGGTAATCACTAGTCGCATTTTTTATTGCATCATATCTTTATTATTGCCTTTGACTATCGTTTTTTCCCTCTTTTCTTCAAACAGGCATTACCACTGAAGAAGCCATTGCTGCTTCCCTCAAGACTTTCCAAGAGGAAGAACGACTTAGAGCGTCCTTATGCCTTGGTACATTTCGATTCATCAAGTCTTTATTCTCCTTGTGTTATGGTCGATCTAATCTCCTTTTTTTATCGCAGGAACCACAATGCGGATCCCGCCAGGTGACGCGGAGACTCTTCCCGGGCCAGCCGCCGATGTTTCTGCCTCCTCAGGGCTACCGCGAGAGACTCGTCTTGAAGAGCCGATGAGAGATGCCTTGAAGGCTCTGGAGGCAACTCTAAACGAGGACGACGACACCTTGATGAAGGAAGCATCGAAGAGGTCCATCGCGACGGCCCGGGAGGAGAGGAAGCGGTTGAGGCGCGAAGCGAAGGCACGTAGGGCTGCTTTGGCCATTGGAGCGGGCCCAAGCACCGTCCCTAGTGCTGATACTCCCTCAGAAGAGCTCCCGATCGCATTGTCTACAGCTCACAGACAGGCGGTGCGCGCCAATAGGGAGGCTACCGAGAAGTCCACCTCAGGTAATATTTCTTTCAAAATTTTGTTGTAAGAACTATAAAGCTGTCGGTTCTTATATATTCTGTCCTGCAGGGCTAAGTCCAATCGAGGGGGAGGCGGAGACTGTCGAACCTGAGGGGCCAGAGTAAGAGGCATTGGTCGAGCCCGAGCCGATGGCGGACGACACAACCGGGATTGCCGGGCCCGAGCTAGTGGCTGACGAAATGGTCACGTCCACTATGCCTGAGCAGGTGGCCGATGCCGAGCCCGAGCTAGCAGCGGACGGAGCGCCTGAGACCGATGACCCCGCGGCGACGGCGGACGAGACAGTCGTGACAGCTGAGCCCGAGGGGGTAGCGGGTGAGGTGGACATGATTCCTGAGGACGAGCCGACCGCTCTTTCTCAAGAGTCTGGCAATGCTCCGATCATTGCTCTCCCCGCCTACGGCCCTCCGCCGTCTCCTGGCCTCGCGAGCACGACGACGGCCCCCGTGGAGTCAGGGGATGAGGCCACGGGTGGTGGACTTATGTCGATGGAGGAGGGAGACGCCTCCGTCTCGGCTAGAGGCTCATCAGGTAAATTTCGGATTACCGTCCCCTTTTTTATCTTGCAATCTTTCCTGACAGGTTTATCTCGTTCTTTAACGCAGCTGCGGCCAGTGCCGATGCTCCATTGCTCGAGGGAGCGCCGTCAACTACTGCCTTGGCGGTGGTCACCTCTCAGCCCTCCCTTGTACCATCGAAGATGTTGGAAAGTAAGGGTTTGCAACTTATTAGTTTTATCTTTCAGACGCATAATTTATGTACTAAAGTCGTATTGTTGTGTCTTTTTCAGGAGTGCTTTTTGACCATCTTTATCAGGTGTTGCTCCCACACTTCTCCTTCCCATCTGAACTCGCTTCTCCCTCTGGTGGCGCTGGTGAGTATAGTTTCCGACTGATATCATTCTTTTTCAGTGATGGAATTATTTCTAACTTCTCCTCGTCCTGACTGCAGTGCTACAAATCGAAGGAAGGGATGAACGATCGGCCGCGCCACCGGCCCTTCCGGCCTTGCCACCTGCTGCAGCTGGTATAGCAAACTATCGCATTGATGACCCTTTTTTTTGTCTTTCTTAAAGTGTCACCTAATCGTATCTTGTTTTTTCAGCTGTCGTTCCGATCTCGGCGCCCTTCGAGCCTCGTGTCACAATTCCGACAGGCCCTTTCCTGAGACGTACGTCCTCGAAAGGCGCCGTGAATAGTCTGCGCATGTTGAGCGACTATATTGAGGAACTCGACGTCGAGACTCCTACGTCTGCTGTAGATTTCGCTACGGCGGTTAACCCGATGCTGGTGATACTCGTAAATTTCCATGACGAGGGCACCGTTGCGTCTTGGGTTAATCACTGCAGGGAGATTGAGGCTCGCCTGCATCAGCTGGAGTCGATGCGTCCCGCCCCCGAGGTTTTGGCCGTGAGTACTCAACGGGCAGCATGGCTCGAGCAAAGCACTTCTCATTTCCGCCATTTGGAACAAGAAGCAGCTTTAAGGCTGAAGGAGTGTTAGGAGTCTTCAAGCGAAACTGCGCGCCTACGTGCTAAGGTTGAGGCGAACACTGCCGAGGTGAAGGCTGTCTTTGAGGGCCTTCTGGAGCGTATCTCAAATGGGCTGAACTTGAAGCAGAAACTTGACGCTGCCGAGCGTAATGCCCAAGGCCGCGAAGCAGCTCAGCAGTGTTGGGTTACTAGGCACACTCATGAGGTTCTACAAGGCATCAACCATGCCAAAATCAAATTTTTATGTGCCTAACAACTCTATGCAAGATCGTTAACTAGAGGTAAGGCGAAACTAAAAGCAAGAAAACTACTTTGCTACTAAGTGAAAGGGATAACAACCTTTGTAGATCCGGTCCTTCACTTCTAAAGCTCCGTGTTGACGTCCCTTCGCTGCGATCATCGGGATCCCGTCTTAGGAGAAATGAGCGGGCTAGGTCATTGACTTCGAGGCCGAAGATGATCTACGTCGGGGAGACTCAAACTCAAGCTATTCCTTCACTTGGTCAAGAACTTTGTGAAGAGAACACCCTATACAACATGGCAAATGGTAGAGGATGAAGAAATAGGAACTTTGGATTTCGATTTCTCACTCTTTTTCTTCACTTGAAAATTTTCAAGAAAGCTTTCTTCACTTCAAGAAGAAGATGAAGAAGAAGGAAAAGAATATGAATAATATATCATTATCAAAATGAATAATCAAGTGAAGTCTATCATGTTGCAACCATGGGTGAGTAAACCATTGTAGAGACTAAACTAGAGTTTAGGTTGATGGTTAGGTCAAAGAACAAAACAAAATGGTTAGACTTTTTCAAAGATGCTAAGAAGCTTCATGTAGCTTCAAGCCAAAACAAGAAAAGCCACCATTTAGTTTTACCAAAATAAATAAATAAATAAAACCCTAACCATTAACCTAAACATGGTGTAAGTCATACACACACCCAAGTTTGCATGTATCATCAAACATGATACAAACTAGTGCACAAAAATATATCGCATATACAACTTGTGCACATCAAGTGAGAAAGAAAATCTTAAGTGAACCAATACTAATTAATGTAAAGTAATATATCAAATATATAATTATACATTAAATCATTAAATCAACACTTGATTTTACGATCCGGTCATATTGCATATAACCGACTAGCATCAAGTGTATCAATATATCGAATCAACATTTGATTCGGTAACCCGGCTATATCTCATATAACTTTCCGATGATACAAATCGTGAGAATAGAATACAGTATCACATACTGGTATTATTCTCGGTCCCGCACATATCTCATATGCGATCCTATTTCATTTCGCTTGAGCCAGGAAACCCCTGTGTAGGAATCTAAAGACTCGTCAATACGCCGGCAGTAGGTGGTGATCATATCAATCACCCACAAGCTGCAAGCGGTCTGCTAAACGTAACGGCCACCCGGGTATTGAGCGATCAGAAGATCAACGAGCAAGACTGCTCACACTCCTGCGAATCCAACCAGTAACACTTACCGCACAGTCCGGTCTGTTCGTCTGATATGTCGCATATCTCGCCTAGGGGTGGTAAACGTCAGACCCCAGTAGCTTGATAAGTCATGCCGATGTAAGGTCCATAACAAGCATGAAACTACTGATAACACTTACCAGTAAATCAGTGCAACCCTGGCCAGGGATTTCCAGTTATGGCCAATCGAGCATAGCGCAACATCAACCCCCAATACCGGGAGAGACGAATCCCCTCCTATCGCTCATTGCCTCCATATGAATCGGGACTGTACCCAAAAACCACCTGTTTGCACGACTCAGTAGAGCCGTGGTAGGGTGGAAATCAAAGCACAGTAGGAGACACACAAGACTCTATGACGATCTCGGGTCAACAGACTAAGCTGTACCAGTGTCACCAGAGAACTGCCATCTGACGTGAGGTATAATACCATCTGGGAGTTCTCGGCGAGTCCGTTCAGTGTACCCAGTCACCACTGAGCACCTTCATACCATCTCTGATGTCAAACACCAATGGATATGGGATCATCCATCGCCCATCACATGGGTCGAGAAGATATACGCTAGTCTACTCTGGAATATCGATGCCCCGTCTCGATATTCCCACGACTAGGAACATTGAAGGATGTACTCATGGACTACCCAGGCCCCACTAGTATGATCTACATCATAGTCCTGGAAGTCGAGTACACATCCTAAGGGCTTTATCAACATGTAAATAGAGAGACAACAAGTATACATGTTAAGATAAAGAGCAACCAGATAGCGTACTATCATGTCGAGCAAGAAAGTCCTACCTATATATGTCCCAGCATCCACTACAATATACATCCCATGTACAGTAATGGCCTCTAGGGCATACATATAACTAACAATCTCCCACTTGCACTAGGGCCATCTGTAGCAGTGGTTGCAGTATCACATACTCAACCATCCCATATAAGTCTCTCTCTGGGAAAAGGCCTTTGTGTGTGGATCCGCCGTGTTGTCCTCTGAGTCTACTCTCCAAACTCCGATCACCCTGGAGATCAACTATCTCCATGATCAGGTGATGCTGCCTCAGAATATGTCTGGGTCGGTGATGGGATCGGGGTTCCTGGGCCAAAGCCACACTTCCATTGTCACACAATGGTAGGAACCTAGTTCATCTCATGAACTAATATACACCCAAACTGCCTCTTTGGTAGTATCTTTGATAGCGATGTCACCAGCCTTTATCTTCTAGTCTGCCACGGTATCTAGCTTGGAACTCTTCCAACATACCGTCCCTCCACTGAGGGTAAAGACAATGCCTGCGACTGACATTCAGTCGTCCTTATCATCCTGGAACTTTTCCAGTGATTCTACCCAGGATCAATTGATACCATCTTACTACACTTAGTGAGAATCCTAATATCCATTTAGATTTATCTCATAGATATAAAATCTAGGATTAAGGAGGTATCACTTTGATCCTATATGGAGAATCCATGTGATAAGAGGAGATTGACCGAGCGTAGCATAGGAAACTCTTTCCCTATCTGGAGTATGTTGTCCACGTACAATACGAGGATGACCACCTTACTCTCTACTACCTTTTTGTATATACAAGGTTCATCTACCATTTTAATGAAGTCAAACTCTTTGACTACCACATCAAAACAGACGTTCCAACTCCGCGATGCCTGCTTTATCCTGTAAAGCAACTTGCACACGTTTCCGCTGCTCCAACTGTTTACGAAGCCCTCTGGCTGTGTTCTTATAGACGTTCTCTTCTAAATCAATATTTAGAAAAGCAGTAATGACACCCAACCACCAGATATCGCAATCATGGTATGTAGCAATGGCAAGTAGGATCCGGATGGACTTAAGCACAGGCACTGGAAAAAGGTTTTATCATTATTCACGCCTGGTCGATGACTAAAACCTTTAACAAGTCTAGCTTTGAAAGTCTCAACTTTTCCATCTACACCAAGTAATCTTCTCAAGATATACTTGCTCCTGATGGGGAGATATAGCATCCAAAGTCCATACTTTGTTGGTGTATATGGATTCCATCTCAGATCGCTAAGCATCCATCCATTCTTACAGAGTCCCTACTCTCGATGGCCTGCTCGAAACTAGTTTGGTCATCATCTCATGATGCAATCCTCGCTCCCACTGTCATCGAGAAACCGAAGTATCTCTCAGGCGAATGAGGAACCCTTCTAGATCGGCGGAGAGGCTGAGGTTCGTCAGAATTTATTGAACCCTTTGGTTCTACCAAATCATCAGCTGTAGTTTGTATAGCTGGAACTTTTTCCAGTTCTACAGAACTGACCCTGCCTCGATCTTGTCCGGATTTTGCTTTTGACATAGGCCGGACAACCCCAAATCTTAACTTGCTTAAGAGATGGGTTCTTCCCACACCATATCTTATATGAAGTGGTAGGCATTGATTTGATTGGAATCTAATTCAATAGGTATGCAGCTTCTCAAGTGCACAACCCTAAAAAGGAAATAGGTAACTCAGCAGTACTCATCATAGAGCGCACCATATCTCATATAGGGTGCGATTGCTCCGCCCCGATACAGCGTTGTGCTGTGGTGTATTCAAAGGAGTAATGCTGAGAGAGAATCTCATTCTCCTTTAGAATAGTCCAGGAATCCCGTGCTCAAGTATTCTCCTCCCTGATCTCATCATAGAACATAATACTTATACCCATTTTTGGTTCTCTACTTCTAACTTATATTCATTGAATTTCTCAAAAGCTTCAGACATGTGTTTCAACAGGAACATGTGTCCGAATCTCGAGAGATTATCAGTGAATGTAAGAAAGTACAAAGAACCAGTCCTGGCATATGTAGACTGGGGACCTTTATACATCACTATATATCAGTCCCAAGAGTTCACTGACTCTTTCTCTGTTTCTAGTAAACGGAGCTATGGTCATCTTATCTTTGTGACATGACTGGCAAGTTTCATAAGATGTAAATTTAAACTGATTTAAATATGCATCTAAATGTAACTTAGCTAGTCGGTTCGCATTGATATGACCTAGTCTACAATACCTCAAGAAGGAATCGTTCATTTCTGAACTCTTTCTCTTGTGTGTGTTCTGTACATTAAGAACTGTGGTCTGATTTAGAATGTATATGCTTTTAGATAACGTGCCTGAACTGATCAACTCTTGATATAGGATATGTGCAAAACATTATCCAACAATACAAAATTATATCCTTCTTTAGTAAATAAAGAGACTGATATGATGTTGTATATCAGGTTCGGTATCTAATAACATTCGTTCAGAATCAGTGTATTCTGATAATACAGGGTGATAGTGACCAACAGATTTGGCTGCAACACTTGCACCGTTTTCTGTCTCATGAAACTTATCACCCGCTCTCAGTTCTCTACCTTTCTGTAGCCCATGTAACAGATTACATTTGCGGGATCCTGATCCGGTATCTAATACCCAGGATGTAGAGGATACAGAGAAACAGTTCTTTGTAATGAACACACCCGAACAAGATGCATCATAATGCACTTTCTTCGTTTGGGCGGCACGGGAATTCTGGTAATCCCCAATTTCCTGCTCGGTCTTATAACAATTATAAGTTGGAGCGGGACCAACGTTCCCCAGCTCAGTATAACAAGCGGGTTCGGTCAATACATCCATGTTATTATCTTGATTAAGGCGTGACATGGTCGCTACCTGGAGAGAGAGAGAAGAAAACACTCTGCGTGCACTCTTTTCAAGATTAGATTGGTTATATATATTTTATCTAATCAGGATGACTCCCACTGTTTTTATCAAATCTTTCTTCAAACCCTAAAAGGAAAGACTAGCCGGGATTAATTACACTCTACAAGTTCGCCAATCTTTCAGCCAGGCCAGTGCCAGTACTTTGAGGGAGGTTCCCCGTGCTTTCGCACGGACCTAATTAAAGTAAAGCTCGTTTTGCCACGGGCTTAACCCCGTTGACACCTTTCTAGACACCTACTTGATCGGCTAATTGTAAAGTGCAAAACTCTCCCAGGAGTAACAATTACTCGTAGTGGGTATCAGGATCCAACTATCATATAGAAGGTATGCAATCTCATTGCAAATTTCAACACTTGAAACCCCCGATAAAGGTTTTTACCCCTAGCACTTATGACCTTAACTATGGTCAACAAATCATAAGCACTAGTCAAGTTCTACCCGTCATTTCATGATTAATTAGACCCACCCACATGACCCTTAACTAAGGTCAACAAAGTCACGCGACTGTCCTAACTAATCGCATCATATGCAGTGTAGGAAGACATCACTTAGCTACCGTACACTGTGCCTTGACTATGGTCAACAAACACAGCACGAATACTAAGTACTCTACTTCCTAAATTGACGGAGGGTTGCGGATGGTTTTTAAGAAAACCTTTAACGCTTTGAACTTGATCTCGTTGCGGAATCAAACGGTTTAAAATGGAGTGTTTTTTGAGGCTTTCGCTAGTTTCGCTAAAGAGGTCACTCCCTGTGAAGGGATCTCGGCTCTTTCCTCGTCGAATGAGGTGCAGGATATTCACAATACCACTATGCAAAGCAAGAACTAGAAAAACAGTCAAAAGACAAACCGAAGGTTGTAGCATCTGCTAATTATTGCTAAAGAGGTCACTCCCGGTGAAGGGATCGTCGGCTCTTTCCTTATCGAATAAGGTGCTGGATGTTCTACAAGGAACACCGCTATGCAAAGTAACAACTAGAGCTACCTAATTTTATTTTTGAAATTCGATTCCACAACATCTTTTAGGTTTATTTTCTTTCATTAATCTCATTAATGAATGTCCCATCATTTAAGTCCACCTAAACATCACAGATAAATACAACGTACGCTTATGCCATCCGCATTCGCCTCGATGTCCCGTCTGCACCGTTAGGTTAGGTAACTAACGGCAGAGCGGGGCAGGGCTAGCGTGGGTGTAAAACATAAGCAACGTTTATATAATATATCATATATACTATATACTATATCTATCTGAACAAATCACATGATCACATCACAGATAACGCAGCAGAAAATATCATATGAAATATTGGATATACTAGGACGTTCGTGCTTTATTTTGAGCCTTTATAAAACACGGATTCCACGATCGTGATGAATAGCCAATCCCACACCCTAGACCCCTACGAGAGCGGAAAGCAACCCTACCGATTCTAGAGTTAGGAGACCCGGACTCGACTCCTCGAGATGGTCTCCCACTGGACCCTAGAACCCAGTTACTTGTGCTCCCCTCCTTGGGTCTGTCCTAATGCGGAAAAGTAAATAATATACAATGGTGACATCAACCTCAACCCGGAAGTGTCCCAATAAAAGAATATTACATACAATTAATTTTACATGAATGAAAATGAAAAACACCCGTCTCACATAAAAAACCCCGGCTATTCAAACACGACGATCCAATATAACATATCCAGCAACACATAACATCACATGTCATCAACGTAAGTAAATATGCCCATCCCAATTGTCGTTGACATATAGCAACGAAACCGGCGATATCACATATTACACTTACGGTCGCAGAAAAGAAAGTGTAAAACTACAACAGTTGGAATCCGCAATTTCCTTAGACATCGCATGCCTAACCAAATGAATTCCTTAGACATCGCATGCCTAACAATTATAAACCCCGCATTTTAGTCTCAAAATCGAAAAATCTTTTCAATATCAAGTCGGGCAATTCAACAAGATTCCCGACATCCTGAACGAATGCTCGTCACAAACTTTAGTAGACGGCCGCACCCCTGATACCGTCGACGAAGTGCACTAAGGCGGAACACCGCTGCCGCGAGCACCCGAACGGATGCTTTTGGCGACGGGGTTCTTCTACAGTCACTTGGTCGGGGCTATGGGGTGTAGCTGTCTATTAAGTTTACCCGGCGAGTATCCGCGTACGCTACGTGATTGCGACGGACTTTTGATCGCATTAAAATTCCGTGGCAACCGATCAATTGAGACTGAAGTGCTAGATTTATAACATTCAAATCAGTTATCTCATAACAATTTGTGGATTCCAAATATTGTATCACATTCCAGATAAATAGACTATGTTAAACTTTCCGATCGAATAATCAAACACCCAAGTTTTCCCGAAAAGCTCAACACTTGAGATAAGTTTAAAAACATCCATTTCATGCCACAGTACCAACGGTCCAGGCGTAGAAGGGTCAAGCCAACGCCTCATATGTGGCACGCCGTACCGCCCCAAACCCTAAGGTTCAAAAGGCAGTTCAAGTCGGTCACATAATCGAGTTAAGGTTTGTTGTCTTCTAGAGGGTCCATCGCGTTACTTGCACTACTTAGACGTTCTTAAACTACGGAAAAATCCAACACTTGGAAATTTCCCGGCAGGAAAAAAAGTGAGTTATTTATATCCGGTCGAACATTTTAACACGTTCTAAAATACCCGGAACAACAAAATAAACAAAGTTAAATAATCCGATTGAATCATCGAGTCCCCAATACACCCCAGAAAACTCAACTGTTGAATACAGATTAAAAATTCCCAGAAGAAACAGGAAACTGCTACGGGTATTACTGTAGAAAATGAAGTGCCTAATCATCACATACGGCCGCGAAACCGCCGCCAGAAGTAGGGTAAGGCTGCGGTTCCGCAGCGCCACTGTAGCGTTAGGTTGTCGTTTTCTCAATTTTTTCTTAGAATTTCCTGCTATATTTTCTGAGGATTTTTAATTAAGAAAAATCCACTGTTTTAAAAAATGTACAGAGAAGGGTGTAGTTTAGGGTTTCGGGGTTCGATCGGGTTTCTAACTTCGTCTACACTTCTTCTAAAGCTCTAGCTAGGCTCTGATACCACTGTTGGGTTACTAGGCACACTCATGAGGTTCTACAAGGCATCAACCATGCCAAAATCAAATTTTTATGTGCCTAACAACTCTATGCAAGATCGTTAACTAGAGGTAAGGCAAAACTAAAAGCAAGCAAACTACTTTGCTACTAAGTGAAAGGGATAACAACCTTTGTAGATCCGGTCCTTCACTTCTAAAGCTCCGTGTTGACGTCCCTTCGCTGCGATCATCGGGATCCCGTCTTCGGAGAAATGAGCGGGCTAGGTCGTTGACTTCGAGGCCGAAGATGATCTACGTCGGGGAGACTCAAACTCAAGCTATTCCTTCACTTGGTCAAGAACTTTGTGAAGAGAACACCCTATACAACATGGCAAGTGGTAGAGGATAAAGAAATAGGAAGTGGGTTCACTTTGGATTTCGATTTCTCACACTTTTTCTTCACTTGAAAATTTTCAAGAAAGCTTTCTTCACTTCAAGAAGAAGATGAAGAAGAAGGAAAAGAATATGAATAATATATCATTATCAAAATGAATAATCAAGTGAAGTCTATCATGTTGCAACCATGGGTGAGTAAACCATTGTAGAGACTAAACTAGAGTTTAGGTTGATGGTTAGGTCAAAGAACAAAACAAAATGGTTAGACTTTTTCAAAGATGCTAAGAAGCTTCATGTAGCTTCAAGCCAAAACAAGAAAAGCCACCATTTAGTTTTACCAAAATAAATAAATAAATAAAACTCTAACCATTAACCTAAACATGGTGTAAGTCATACACACACCCAAGTTTGCATGTATCATCAAACATGATACAAACTAGTGCACAAAAATATATCGCATATACAACTTGTGCACATCAAGTGAGAAAGACAATCTTAAGTGAACCAATACTAATTAATGTAAAGTAATATATCAAATATATAATTATACATTAAATCATTAAATCAACACTTGATTTAACGATCCGGTCATATTGCATATAACCGACTAGCATCAAGTGTATCAATATATCGAATCAACATTTGATTCGGTAACCCGGCTATATCTCATATAACTGCCCGATGATACAAATCGCGAGAATAGAATACAGTATCACATACTGGTATTATTCTCGGTCCCGCACATATCTCATATGCTCTCCTATTTCGTTTCGCTTGAGCCAGGAAACCCCTGTGTAGGACTCTAAAGACTCGTCAATACGCCGGCAGTAGGTGGTGATCATATCAATCACCCACAAGCCGCAAGCGGTCTGCTAAACGTAACGGCCACTCGGGTATTGAGCGATTAGAAGATCAATAAGCAAGCCTGCTCACACTCCTGCGAATCCAACCAGTAACACTTACCGCACAGTCCGGTCTGTTGGTCTGATATGTCGCATATCTCGCCTAGGGGTGGTAAACGTCAGACCCCAGTAGCTTGATAAGTCATGCCGATGTAAGGTCCATAACAAGCATGAAACTACTGATAACACTTACCAGTAAATCAGTGCAACCCTGGCCAGGGATTTCCAGTTATGGCCAGTCGAGCATAGCGCAACATCAACCCCCAATACCGGGAGAGACGAATCCCCTCCTATCGCTCATTGCCTCTATGTGAATCGGGATTGTACCCAAAAACCACCTGTTTGCACGACTCAGTAGAGCCGTGGTAGGGTGGAAATCAAAGCACAGTGGGAGACACACAAGACTCTATGACGATCTCGGGTCAACAGACTAAGCTGTACCAGTGTCACCAGAGAACTTCCATCTGACGTGAGGTATAATACCATCTGGGATTTCACGACGAGTCCGTTCAGTGTACCCAGTCACCACTGAGCACCCGCATACCATCTCTGATGTCAAACATCAATGGATATGGGATCATCCATCGCCCATCACATGAGTCGAGAAGATATACGCTAGTCTACTCTGGAATATCGATGCCCCGTCTCGATATTCCCATGACTAGGAACATTGAAGGATGTACTCATGGACTACCCATGCCCCACTAGTATGATCTACATCATAGTCCTGGAAGTCGAGTACACATCCTAAGGGATTTATCAACATGTAAATAGAGAGACAGCAAGTATACATGTTAGGATAAAGAGCAACCAGGTAGCGTACTATCATGTCGAGCAAGAAAGTCCTACCTATATATGTCCCAGCATCCACTACAATATACATCCCATGTACAGTAATGGCCTCTAGGGCATATATATAACTAACAAGCAGGCCGTTGGGGAGCAGCTTGCATCTCTCTTGTAGCAAAGGGCTCAGGTGGAGGCAGAACTGGCGGTGGTGGCCGTTCAGGAAAAGGCATGGAAGGAAGTGTGCGAACAACTGATAGAGCTATTTAAGACGCTTCCTTCCCAGTAGCTGCCTTTGTATCAATGTATTTGTAAAATTTTTCTTTTCTTTTTTTTTAAAAATAAGATGTATCCATTCTTTATTCTTTTGTACGATTCACCTTGTATTTGATTGAAGTTAATAAATAAAGATACACATTTTTTTTTTGCAATGTCTTGTATGATTTTTTACTTTCTCCCTTCTCTTATTATCAGCATGCTGTCTTGATAAACATAATTGGCAGATAACTTAGTTTTTCCAAGAGATAACGATGGCTTAGGCCGCAGGTTCAGATCTGCCGTCTAAGACTTTTCAACTTTATGAGCCGTGAGGGTCTCATAGAGACTTTTCTCCCTACGGATCGAGAGGATCTCGTAGGTGTATTTTCTTCTTAGGAATCATGAGAATTCCTAAGTGCGTTTTCTCTTATGAGTCGTAAGGATCCTATAAGAGAATTTTCCCTCTTACGAGTCGAGAGGACCCGTAAGCGGTTTTTTCCCTCCTTGTCAAAATTCGACTTTGGAGAGTGAGACCCGTGAATAGTATGCAAGAGACCGTTTTAGACCAACTTGCAGGGTCCCATTGCTCAGGAAACAAGTTTTTTAATCCCTGCTGCCTGAGGCTTCATCTTGCAAGTTGAGACGAATCGGGAATTTCCCGCGGAGACACTAATTTCTCTGCGAGCCAACGCGAATCAGGAGGCTCTCATCAAGGACGCTAGTTTCCCTGAATTGAGGTATTTGCCAAGGACACTTGTTTCCCTGGGGTTGAAACGAATCGAGAATTTCTCGCGGAGACGCTGGTTTCTCTGCGAGTCGACGCGAATCAGAATTTTCTTCGTCAAGGACACTTGTTTCCCTAAGTCGAAGGATTTTGCCGAAGACACTGGTTTCTTCGGGGTTGAAACGAACCGGGAATTTCTCGCGGAGACACTGGTTTCTCTGCGAGTCGACGCGAATCAGAATTTTCTTCGTCAAGGACACTTGTTTCCCTAAGTCGAAGGATTTTGCCGAAGACACTGGTTTCTTCGGGGTTGAAACGAACCGGGAATTTCTCGCGGAGACACTGGTTTCTCTGCGAGCCGACGCGAATCAGGAGGCTCTCATCAAGGACGCTAGTTTCCCTGAGTTGAGGAATTTGCCAAGGACACTTGTTTCCCTGGTGTTGAACTGATCTGTGGTGGTCTTTCAGGTTTTATATAATTTACCGTCAAAACCGTGAAGCTAGGAATTTGATCTTCGCTTCGTTTGCTGGCACTGCGTCTGCTGTATTGAGACGAATGTCGCGGTTATCTCTAGGCTGTTGATGAACCATCGAGATTTAGCTTAGCTTTTTGGCGGAGCCTGTTGGAAAGGTATGGTTCCCTCTTTGTTTGTGCCCTTGGATTGTATACAGGGATTGATGTGATCTCAACTGTAGGGCAAAAGTTTCATTTATTTTTATTGTTTCATTTCCGCGATGCTCTATCATTTCAGCTTTTATATCGCGAAGGTCGCGATTGCCCAATCATTTCGGCTATTTTTCGCGGTGCCCAATCATTTTGGCTATTTATTCTATTCTTACTCGCTGCTTTTTATTGCGAGTTGCCCAATCATTTCGGCTATTTTGTATGCATACGTTTTCTTTACTTGCTGCTTTTTATTGCAAGCTGCTCCATCATTTCGGCTATTTCGTATGCATGTGCGGCTTGCTGGCTTTTCACCGTAAACCTGAAATTAGACACCGATTTCGGCATCAGCACCGCTACAACTGGGATGTTGCCAGGAGCGAATCATCATTTTCCTCTGTCGATGTCGAACAAAGGCGGCTTAGCGAACAGGGTTAAGGTCCTGTCGACTAAGGCTTTTAACTTCATGAGCCGTAAAGGTCTCACAAAGGTATTTCTCCCTACAAGTCATGAGGATCTTGTAGGTGTATTTTCTCCTTAAGAATCGTGAGGATTCCTAAGTGTGTTCCTCT
The DNA here is from genome assembly GCA_030015575.1 of Agapanthus africanus. Lineage (NCBI taxonomy): Eukaryota > Viridiplantae > Streptophyta > Magnoliopsida > Asparagales > Amaryllidaceae > Agapanthus > Agapanthus africanus. The sequence continues at coordinate 17,277,675 of JASDDO010000026.1, read as the reverse complement.
GTAAGTCGTAAGGATCCTACAGGAGGGTTTTCTCCTTGTAAATCGAGAGGACCTACAAGGGTTGTTCATCATGCGCACATATCCCCAATCACGGATGAAACTTGGTTAGGGAAATGTTTATTCGCGCCCGTGGATTGTATACAAGGGTCAGTGCTGAGCCACTTGTAGGGCAATATCGAAGGTTGTGGGGGTTGCTTAAGCACAGGTTTATGTCTTTGTAACTTAAGACTTTCAAATCTTATGAGCCGTGAGGGTCCCATAAGAGAGTTCTCCTTACGAGTCGTGAGGATCTCGCAAGTGTATTTTCTCCTCAAGAATCGTGGAGATCCTTAAGTGTGTTGCTCCCTTGTGAGTCGTAAGGATCTCACGCGGGTGGTTTCTCCTTACAAGGCCGAGAGGACCTTGTAAGGGTCCTTTAACGAGGTTGCGCCCTTTCGGGTTTTCACAAACACTCGCCGGTAGTCCTGCTGTTTTTACTCGCGGAGCCCTTTCGGGTTTTCATCCGTGCCTATTTTGCTTATGGACATACCGCTCTTTTTTATATTCTTTTTATTCTCTTTTTTTTTACGAGGTCGCGCCCTTTCGGGTTTTCACGAACACTCGCCGGTAGTCCTGCTGTTTTTACTCACGGAGCCCTTTCGGGTTTTCATCCGTGCCCTCTTTGCTTCTGGACATACCGTTTTTTATATATATTTTTAATTATATTTATATATTTTTTTTCTTTTCCTTTTTTTTATTCATCTCGTCAGCCTAAGGATGCTGCGGTAGTAGTTTAAGGACGTTTCGGTCCGCCATTAGTTTAAGGACGTTTCGGTCCGCCATTAGTTTAAGGACGTTTCGGTCCGTCCAGGAGAAGGCTGGCTACTGCTTATAAAGTTTGAGCTTAGGAAGATAGCAAGCGGACATAGTCGTCGTCATTTATCATTGACCTAGGCAGTAACTCGCTAAGCGTAGTATTTCTTTAGGAATCGACCATTTATTGGCCTGTAAGGCCTTTCACCGTGCATATCCATGAGTAGATAGGCTCCACCCTGGTAGAAATTGTCTATGATGTACGGGCCTTCATAGTTTGGCTCGAATTTCCCCGCTTGGCGCGAGTGGGGATCATAGGCCTTTTGACCACTAGCACGAGTTCGCCTTGGCGGAATGTCCTCGGCCGAGTCAATCTTTCATATGAGCGCGTCATCTTTGCTTTATAGGCCTCCAGATTTTGTTGCGCTATGAGCCGGGTCTCATCAAGGGCATCAAGCTCCTCAAGCCGGAGGTGAGCATTTTCTTCGTCCGTCAGCTCGTAATGGATTGCCACTCGTAGAGAGGGTAATTCTATCTCGAGGGGGAGTACTGCTTCTGTACCGAATACCAACGCATATGGCGTTGCGTTCGTGGCCGTCTTGAACGTAGTTCGATACGCCCAAAGAGCTTCTTGCAGCCTCTCGTGCCAGTCCTTCTTATTTCGGGACACCGTTTTCTTTATGATCTTTGTCAAGGTTTTGTTGAAGGCTTCAGCTAGACCGTTAGCTCGCGGATTATAAACCGAGGAATATCTCCAGTCTATATTGTGTTGTTGCACGAAATGACTGATCTTGTGGCTTCTGTAAGCTGGCCCGTTATCGGAGATGATCCGTCGCGGAGTTCCAAACCGATATATGATGTGCGTCTTGAAGAAATGGAGGACATTCTCCGTCTTCACTTCCCTCAACGGTACTGCTTCTGCCCATTTGGAGAAGTAGTCAATCGTTGCCAGGATGAAACGATGTCCCCTGGACGATGCTGGTTCGATGGGGCCGACTATGTCAGTCCCCCACATCTCAAACGGCCAGCTAGCCACCATCGGGTGTAGCGGATTTGGATGCTGATGGATGAAGTCCCCATGGATTTGGCATGAGTGGCACTGCTTCGCATATTCGAGGCAGTCCTGGATCATCGTGGGCCAGTAGTAGCCCATCCGTTTGATCTTCAACTTCATCTTTGGGCCTGCTTGGTGAGAACCACAAAGTCCGTCGTGAACTTCCTGAACGACTCTTTTCGCTTCGTCAGGTCCCAGACATCTCAACCACAAAGAATCGAACGACTGCTTGTACAGAGTATCATTGACGAAGGCGAAAGACAGCGCTCGTTTCATAAGCTGATGTCTTAAGGGCGCATCTTCGGGCGTTCGACGGTATTTGAAGTAGTCTATAAAGATTTCTCTCCAATCCCCGGTATTTTCCCGATCTTTTATTTGCAGGGTCGTCTGCTCAGTCGCTCCCTTTTCTTCGGGTGATTCCGGAGATAATTCCGCTGGGGCAAGCACCCGACGGCTTCGTACCACGATTCTTACATCATCGAGGTTCTCATCAGCCAGTTCCTTAGCGAGCTTGGCCAACGCGTCCGCTTTGCTGTTTTCCGCCCGCGATATGTTTTCCAAAGTATAGGAGGGAATTTGGGCCAACAGTTGCTGCACCTTTTCGCCGTACTTCACCAACTCTGGTTTGCATGTCTGACAGTCGCCGTTTACTTGACTAACGACCAGCTGGGAGTCTCCGTATATGAGGAGGTTTTCAATTCCCATGTCGATGGAGATCTCGAGGCCTGCTATCAAAGCTTCGTATTCGGCTTCATTGTTTGTCCTCGGCTCTGTTAGGGAGAAAGCAAAGCGCATTATCCCTCCTTGTGGAGTTACAAAGATGAGTCCTACCCCCGATTTGATTATAGGGGTATTTTTTTTGCGCTTCTTCACGGAGGATGCTCCATCGAAATAAATCTCCCATCGGGTATCACCACCGTCGATCGCATCAAACGCATGTTCGTCTAGAAGATCGCAATTCAAAGGAGAATCAGCGGGTATCGGATGCTCAGCGAGGAACTCGGCGATGGTCTAGCCTTTCACTGCCTTGAGAGGTTGATACGTTATCGAGAACTCCATCAAGAGCAGGGCCCATTTAGCGAGTCGTCCCGTCAATATGGCCTTTGACATTAAATATTTAAGAGGGTCCACCTTAAATAAACCCACCTATCAGCAAAAGAGCTAGTACACCAACTATGGGGGTATCTGTGTCAAAAGATGCAACCGCAGCCTGCCGCGACTACTCCGAAGGGCAACCTGCAAACACTGTGGCACAACGGGGGTGAGTTGCCAACTCGTGAATAGAGATAACATATAAAGGTAATCGCGAGCATGCACATACTGCGCTACTCTATCATATGCCAACAGATGATATCAATATATGATAAGCAGTATGTGCAACAATCATGCAAGTGCTCTATCAGGTAATGTAACTACAGGATGAGGTACAATAGTAAATGCTGAGCAGGGGCAATATAATATCTACACGGAATGTCAACGTGGAATATATAATCGGTGTCCATCAATGCACCCAGATCCCCCAAATAGCTCAGGCGTCGGCACTCTCATCGGCCCTCAAATCCTGTACATCTCTGAGAATCCCGAGTGCCCAACATCGGCACCCAAATATCATAAATACTCGTGTCCAGCATCGACACGCAAATCCTCATCCATCGGGCCCCATCAGTCCGGGTCAGCCCACGGGCTCCGTCTGCGGTATCGGCCCTCGGCCCCAGCAGTACGGATCACCCCGCATCCATCTATAGACTCTGATCAGTATCCTCCGGATAACTGTCAGGTCCAACCAATCACCGGTAGGTAGTAGTCCCTCTGCCAGGCTCACCATCTACTGCACAGCGAAACCATTCTCGCCCCGGGATACCATACCGGGTCCACCATGTACCCGTAATCGGCCTCAACCAGCTCCTCGATTCGGGTTCACATATATCACTCTAGCACCGAGAAAACACATGGTGGACGCACCGAAATATCATATCAAGAGAACCGGGTTTTTAAATGATTACATATTTGCAATAGCCACGGTTCCCAAATCCAGAAATCACATGTAATCCAAACCAAAATGCAAGTCAATGATCCGATATGATATGTGCGTCAAATATAAATATCATGTCAAGTCGCATATAGATAAGCTACGATATAATGATCCAATGTGATATAGGCATCAAGGATGAATAGCATGTCAAGTCACATATAGATGAGCTACAATATGATGATCCGATGTGATATAGGCATCAAGTATGAATAGCATGTCAAGTCACATATAGATGAGCTACAATATGATGATCCGATGTGATATAGGCATCAAGTATGAATAGCATGTCAAGTCACATATAGATGAGCTACAATATGATGATCCGATGTGATATAGGCATCAAGTATGAATAGCATGTCAAGTCACATATAGATGAGCTACAATATGATGATCCGATGTAAATTCTACAGTGTGAGTGTCATGGCAATTACTAACGGTGTGTGCGTAACATGCAGGATAGTGCTCGTGCAACATGGACCGTTAGTAATGGTGCGGTGTTCTATCAATTCTAGTTTATATCCAAATAGCAGGGAATGCAGCATGCACTAAATAGTAGCCATGAATAGTCAATGTATACAAAGGAAACTATAAGATCCTATCAGCCCTGACGTAGAACGCCATGCGGGCGATATCCACGTAGATGTGAAATCTACTCACCGTAGTCTCTCGCTAGGTATAGCCAACAACTTGTTTCCCCTTCTGCGCGGCATCCGCCGTACTCGCCGGCGAACCTAGAATTACACATTATATCACACGTAAGCTTGAAGTCACACAAACGCGACATAAAAGCCGAACTAGTAACTCGTGTCGCGAACCAAGCGCGCGTGTGCACGATACGCTAAAACGTGTGGTTACGCGCCCGAAACCACTCCGACGCGTCGCGATATGCAGAAACCCTAAACCCACACACACGTATCACGTGTGTCACGAAAGATTGAAAATACGGGAAAATAGGTAATCACCTCCAGATTTTGATACAGAAAAGATATTGCAAAAATATATATACCAAAACAACCCACATAGAAGCAGACACCCACACCCCAAACCCCAACCCAAAACTCCCCCATCCGGCCGCAATTTGCGGCCAGAATGCATATTTCGGCGGCCTCACTTGGGAATTGGGCTCCCAGGTTTGGTGTGTGCACTCTATACCCCCCATACATGCTACAGTAACATCTAGTTTTACTCTGAAATGTCTCGGGTAGCCGCAGATCCTACAGGGCCTTAATTCTAGTTAAAAACCACACTTTTGCACTAAAATGGAACTTTAGGGTATTTTAGTGTAAAAGTGAAGTACAACCTGGTTAAAATGGCTCTAATAACACTTAAAGGAGCTAACTAAACTATGAGAACACCAATCTAACATATACTTCACAATTGTCCTCTAATATCACTAAAAATGCACAAAAATGAGATTTTTGCTATACAATACTACAAGTGTAAGGAAAAGGAGTGCTAATATGAGTTAATACCTTCTAAGAACCTTGTAAAACACCAAAAATTCCAGCTTCTCCCATTAGTGTGCAGATTTTCCTTTGAACACCTCAAAAACCTCACTTTTCCATGATTTTGTGAAGAAAATGAGTTGATATGTATAGGGTTTTGTGTATGGATCAAAGGGGAATGAAAAGAGAAGAGAATATGGAGAAAAATGGAGGGTTTGCTGCTGGAAATTCCTGCAGGAATTCAGAATGAGGGAAAGAGAGAGAAGAGAGAAGAAAAGGGGTCAAAAGTCAAAGTTTCACCTAACCACCATGCTTCATTATTTAATTGGATTTTTGAATTATGAAAAAGGGTTTTGAAAAGATTAAAATGGTGGGGAAAGAGTTAGCAACCATGCACACAAGAAGGGTTAACATGTTACCAAAAACCCTAAGTCTCAAAAATGGCTAAGTGTGCAAGTGTGCACTAACACAAGAAAATTTCCAATATGCAAACACTACTAGATATAACTTAATAATCCAAGGAACACATATATATAATAACACGTACGATCACTAATTATCACGAAAGACATTCTAACGGAAATTCAAAGTGATACAGTTCCATGCGAAGCAATCTCTATGCTGCATAAGCAGGTCTTTTAATGAAGCCACCCTCTCTTCAGACAACAGCTCACTAATGAATGTCGGTCGCGGGTCGGTCGCCGTTCCCAACTCAATTTTCTTGAGGTTATCTGCAGTGGTATGGATTCCATCTTCCAGCTCTTTTGGCGCTGGTGGAAATTCTGAGATTACCTCATCGTTGCTGTTTTCGAAGCACCAGGGAAGGTCATCCATGTTCTCGGGTTCTTCTTTTGATATCGTTATCATATGACAAGTACGAATTCGCTTCCAAGCCCAATGTGGAACTGGTTCTTCTTTCGTGGCCTTGGGTTCGTGCTTCTGTGGCGGCGTTACCCTCTAGTTGTCAGACAGAGCGAACTTGCCAAGCTGATACTGATCTTCGACCCAATTCTTGAAGGTGAAGCAGTCTTCGAGAGGGTACCCTATCACTCGGTGATAAGGGCAATAGTCTGGATGCGAGACTTCGCCTGCTTGTTCGGGGTGTTTAGACTCCGGCAGCGTAAGCATCTGATGTTTTAGAGCGAGGTCAAGTATTTTCTTCATCTTGTCTCGAGGAAAAGAGTATGCTCGACCTATTTTTCTTATGAGGGATAGATCGGAACCGCTCGATTCCCGCTTGCGTGGTCTCTTAGTCCCGCTTCGTTGCTGTTGAGCGCCTTTTTCGCCTTTCGCCTTATTTCTGCCCCTGCGTCGTGCCCTTTTTATAACAGGTTGACAGGGAGCGGCATCTTCATCTTTCACAGCCTGTTGGAGGAGGCGTTGCGTTTTGGCTTTCTCATAAATGGCCATCTCGCGGTTATGGTCATCTCGGACTTTTTGACTAGCTTCCCTTATAAGCTTGTCCATTTGTTCTTCGAACGACGGACTGGGCACTTTTGCATCAGGAACTTTTACTGGTTCAGGATTAACATCTTCCCATTGAGCATCCATTTCTTCATCGAAGTCATGCACGACGTAGCAATCGTGGAGTAGCTCTCGTTTCTTGGACCGAATGTATCCAAGCCCGATTGTTTCCATTCTCCCATTAGGTAACTTGTGCTGAGTCCCGGGAACGTTCCAGACCATGTCGTAGAATTTGGCTTTCCGAGCGGTCTGTTTGAAGGATATCCCCTGGCGCTTCAACAGCCTTTTCAAGCCTTCTGTATAATATCTGGGAAGACGGATGGGCTGAAGCCTGTCAAGCGTAGGATCCACGCCGTGCCAGTTTTCTTTCTCCACTTTGGTTTCCTCAGAGTGGTAGAATAGAATTGCTTTTTCACCTTCTCGCCTGGGAGGGATATAGAACGTCCGCGGCTCTTCTACACTGTAGATATCAAGTGCATCCAGTTCTTTACGGTGTTTAGGTGGAACCATGGCGACTTGTAGACTTTGCTCTTCATCAGCGGACGTTTGTATTGAAGGTCGAGCAGAGAATACAGCATGGACCTCATCTTCCGAGTCGCTACCAAAGATCAACGTAGGAGCGGATGGTCTTAGCTTGTTGTGTTGGGGTGGACCCGAATAAATCATCTCCTCTTCCTCCTCGGTATCACTGCCGAAGACAGGGATGGTGGCATTAGCTTTGTTCTCCGGTTTGTGACACCTTTCTGTATCCTCGAAATCCGGTAAGAAGTATTTGGCATCTTCATATTTGCGGACCTCGTTCACAGAGAACGGGTTCAGTTCTCCCGTCACGGTATACTCGAGACCATCCTTACAATACTTCATACACTGATGTTGCGTAGAAGGGATGATGTTGTACTCGTGTAACCACGGTCGGCCGAGCAGAGCATTGTAACATGTCTTGGCGTCTATGACTTGGAACATAATGTCCGTGACGAGTAGCCCGAAGCGTAGCGTCAGTATCACAGACCCAAGAGTTCTTGATGACTGGGAGTCGAACCCGGAGATGGTGATCTTGTCCCGAGCAAGGTGTTGGACGCTCATGCAGATTTCTTTTAACATCCGCACATTGAGGAGATTAACGGAGGATCCATTATCGATCAGGATTTTACCTATCTTTATATCGTGGCAGTATCCCGAGACATAAAGGGGGCGATTGTGTTCGCACGTCCCAAGGAGAAGGTCCTCATCACCAAAAGTGACATCGGCCGTGTGCACTTCCTCCAATTCATCCTTCATCTTTTCTTCAGCCAGGAAAGCTTGGAATTATTCCGGCTCCTGTAGTGCCTTGATTAACGAGTCTCTCGCCTCCTTTGATAGCAAAAGAGCGTCAAGAATGCTGAGCTGCGAGGGTAGTTTCCTCAGATGCGCTAAGACGTTGTAATCCACCTCATTTCTCTTCGGCGGGTTCTTGGCACTTAGCTCCTCCACAACTTGGTCATCTAAGACGATATCTTCTGAGACCTTTTCTTTCCCTTTATCTTTTTTATTTAAGGTTCCGAGATTCTTTTCGGGCAGCGTCCGATTACGCAGCCTGATATTTTCACAGACTTTCTGCTCTTCTTCTTTTCCCGAGGTGGACTCTTTAAAGAGGGGGCTAAGAGCCAGCTCCTCGTCGGAATCGCTCCCGAATGTAAGCACCTGTGATCCCCCGGCGTTAACCATGCGACAATTGCCGGTAGTTCTGTTAAGCCCTTCGGTCGTATTTTTCCGCTTCTGACGAGTTTTGCGCTTCTCCCGCTTAAACTGTTGTCGGTGAGCAACATATTCTTGCCACCATCTATCAAAAGCTTTGCACTTTTCGGTGGGGTGCAAAATTTTCCGATGATATAAGCAGTAGGAGGGGTGCATTTTTACTTCACCAGTAATGCTTCTTTCAGAGGAAGGTAGCTTCATGCCCATTGATATGGCCTTAGCAAACCTTTTCCTCATCTTGAATTTGCTTTTATCCGTAGTGGATGCATTTTGCTCCAGCGGAAGTGTCTCAGCTCTTTCTTCAAGTCGCCTGCGCTTGGCCCTTTCAAATATAGCCGTCTCGCGTTCCCGATCAGCTTTACTTTTCAACAGAGCTTCGTTGAGGAATGCGTCAATTACTTCATTTGATGGCCCCAGAATTTTTGGTTCAGGATCTGCCCCCAGCTTTTCAGTGCAAGGAGTCTCCTCATCGTCCGTCAACGAATGGGAGATCATATGGCAGCTCACCACGTATTCCTCAGACTCATCCGACGAACTTTCCTTCTCATCTTCCTCTTGAAAGACATGTTTGAGGAATTCTTGGAGTGTGATGGGAGTCCGTGCTTTCTGGTTGTATTCCTCCAGCGCGTCAATTTGTTTTTGCAAGTCTGTGCGCTTGTCGCCAGGCTTCACAGGCTTCTTGGACTTCTTCTTCTTTTTCTTCGAAGATTTTGACGGCTGGTTGCGAGTGCTTGGGCCACCACCATCGGTCTTTGGAGTTGGACGCGGCTTCAACATCCCCTCAATGACCTGTGGTTCCAACGAGTTCTTCCACTTGATCGCTGGGCATTGTTGAAAATTGATGCAAATTAAAGTCTATGGTTAGGTGCCACCTTTTGACATGCATGCCATTGTTAGGTGATGACAATGATAAGTGGTGACTTTGTTAGGTGCTACTTTTGACATCCATGGCATTGTTAGGTGATGACAATGATAGGTGGTGACTTTGTTAAGTGCTACTTTTGACATCCATGACATTGTTAGGCGATGCCAATGATAGGTGGTGACTTTATTAGGTGCTACTTTTGACATCCATGACATTGTTAGGTGATGACAATGAAAGGTGGTGACTTTGTTTGATAGTGGCATTGTCCTAGGTGCTATAAAAGCACATCTTATGAGAGGCATTTTGCATCAATCACAAGTATCATCACAAGAGGAAAAGGCTAAGAGAGATTTGTATAGAGAGATTTGAGAGAAATCTCCTACGGTTGTTCTTGTGTGTAAACTTGATTCAAGTATAGTAGACGTTTGCAGATTCCACTCTGCCGGGGACTATCCATACGGTGGGTGAACCTCGTTAACAAATCTATCCTGTTTGTGATTGATTGTTTTCTTATTCCTGCACTTTAATTTATATTGTCTTTTGTCGTTTAATTGCGTGATTGTATTTTTGCGTGATTTGGGTTTTGTCGCGAGCACTGTTCCGTAGATCGACTCTCCCTCCCAACAACTGGTATCAGAGCAAGGTTAAGAGAACCTAGGGTTCTTCGATTCTATAATCTAGGTAACGGTGGGTAACGACGCTTGTGTCCTCTTCTCCACTTTCTTAGATTGTAGTTTTGAAGGCGTTGGTTCAGATCTAGGAGGAAGTCGGGTTTGCTGCGATACAGGCGAAAGATGGCAGAGGATAAGATAAGAATCGAGAAATTCAACGGTCATAATTTTGGTTGGTGGCGTATGCAGTTAGAAGACTGTCTATACCAAAAGGATCTATATCTTCCGTTGCTAGGAGAAAAGCCCAAGAAGATGACCGATGAGGAGTGGAACCTTTTGGATAGGAAAGCCTTGGCAACGATCAGATTGTCGTTGACTCCGCAGGTGGCCTTTAATATCTCAAAGGAGAAAACAACTAAAGCGCTAATGACGACGTTAGCGAAGTTGTATGAGAAGCCATCGACATCAAATAAAATATTTTTGATGAAGAAGCTTTTCAACATGAAGATGGTAGAGAATGGTTCGGTAATAGAGTACCTGAACGAATTCAACAGCGTGACAAGCCAACTTGAGTCCGTTTCAATCATCTTTGAAGATGAGATTCGAGCCCTATTGTTCCTATGTTCGTTGCCAGAGAGTTGGGAGAACCTAGTGATGGCGGTTAGCAACTCTATCTTGGGGATTCTCACGTTTAATGATGCGGTAAGCTGCATATTAAACGATGAGATGCGGAGAAAGTCCATGAGTGGGAGTTCTGGAACTTATGCACTTTCGGTGGAGAATCGCGGCAGAACAATAGAAAGGGGAAAGTGGAAAAAGGGCAAGTCTAAAAACCGAGGTAAATCTCAAGGAAAAATCCAAGGCGCCTGTTGGAATTGCGGAAAGAAGGGCCACAGAAGAAGTGAATGCAGGCTTCCGAAGAAAGGCTCAGATGAGAAGACGGATGTAAAGGAAGCGAATGTGGTGTCTACACAAGAACAAGGGGAACAAGATCTTTGTCTATCGGCGAGCGAGAACACAAAGGCGGATACTTGGTTCCTAGATTCAGGAGCTTCATTTCATTGCACTTCGGGCAGACATCACTTTAGTGAGTATGTTCAGGGCGATCTTGGACATGTGACGGTGGGAAACGGTCAATCGTGTAAGATCGTTGGAAAGGGGACGATCATCTTGCAACCGTCAGGAGGTGGTCAAATCAAATTAAAGAATGCTCGTCATATTCCAGATTTGAAGAAAAGCTTGATTTCCACAAGTCGGATAGACAACGAAGGGTTTATTACAACGTTTGGGAATTCTCAATGGAAGATTTCCAAAGGGTCGTTGGTGGTCGCAAGGGAAAAGCTGAGCGGTTCGTTGTACTCATTCAATAGGAGTAGCGAAGGCTCGGTTGCATTGACGGCAAGTTCCGAGAAAGATTCGGAGACTTCGTTGTGGCATAAAAGATTGGGACACCTCAGCGAGAAGAACATGAAAATTCTTTAAGCTAAGGGGGTTCTTTCGGGGCTGAAAAAGGTGGAGTTGGGGTTTTGCGAGAGCTGCGTTTGTGGGAAGCAAAGCGAGCTCAGATTTCAAATTGGAGGCGTGGCGAAAAAGACCAAGAAACTAGAGATGGTGCATACGGACGTATGGGGTCCGGCTTCGGTGGAGTCTTATGGAGGAAATTGGTACTTCGTGACGTTCATCGATGATACAAGTCGGAAGACATGGGTGTACGCGATGAAGAAAAAGTCTGATGTGTTTGGCATCTTCAAACACTGGATTGCGCAGGTGGAGAACCAAACGGGGATGAAGGTTAAATGCCTAAAGTCTGATAATGGCGGGGAATACTGCACCCAAGAGTTCGAGGAGTTTTGCTCGAAAAAGGGTATTCGTTGGTTGAAGACGGTATCTGGGATGCCACAGCAGAATGGCATCGCTGAAAGGATGAACAGAACGATCTTAGAGCGAGTGCGAAGCATGACCTTGGATGCGAATCTGCCAAAATTCTTATGGGCAGCAGCGGTCGATACTGCTGTGTATCTGATCAACAGAAACCCGGCAAGTGCACTTGATGGAGGCATTCCAGAAGAAATTTGGTCGGGTAAACCGGTCAACTATTCGCACCTTAAAGTTTTTGGCTGTATTGCATATTCTTTGATTGATAAGGCAGAAAGGAGTAAGCTTGACTCCAAATCTAAGAAATATGCTTTCATCGGGTATGGTGGAGACGAGTTCGGATATCAGCTATGGGATTACAAAAGTAAGAAAGTAATACGAAGCCGGAACGTTGTCTTTGATGAGCAGCATTTATATAGAGAAGAAAAGCAAGCCAAAGATGGTGTTGTATCTGAGTTCGTGGAGTTAGACGGAACTCAAAAGAACAATCAGGTGTCTTCAAGTGGGGATCAAAACATGGAAGAAGCTGCAGTACAGGATCACGTTCAAGAACATGATGGCGACCATGTTCAGCAACCAGATGTACCAGTTCTGAGGAGATCTACGAGAGAAAGGAGACTACCTGAAAGACTTGTGACCGACTTCATTTTGTACACGGATTCGGGAGAGCCTGAATCCCTTGAAGAGGCGACGCAAGACGGTGCTAGTAAGCAGTGGGAGCGAGCTGTGGACGAGGAGATGGATTCTTTGAAGAAGAACTGCACGTGGGACCTAGTGAAGCTACCCAAAGGTCGAAAAGCGTTGCTTAATAGGTGGGTGTACAGGATAAAAGATGAGGCCGATGGTGTGAAGCGGTATAAAGCTCGCTTGGTAGTCAAGGGTGTAGGGTGTTTTTCGTCACCCTATTGAGATTGGAATACGCGCGCGCTTGTCAGACGTACTACAGATTCCCCCTGTCTAGGGTAGGCCGGGGGTTTAATGATTGTGGGGATCCGAATCTCCGGCAGCCGCGAACTAAGCTGCCGTTAATTACCCCTCGCCTTTGGAGCGAGGGAACCTCCGATTGACGGGTTAAACTGGTCATGCGAACTCAATATGCAGTGTACGTGTGTTGTGTTTTGAAAAGGGGGGTTTTGGATATATCGGGAGCCACGCAGAGTTTTTACGGGGGTCCCGCTACCCGGATAGCGGGCTGGGGGTCAAGGGGGTTAGCAGCCTCCTTGCGGGGTGCGGGGTAACGCCCCGTTAGAAATTTTTTTCAACGGGGGCTGTGTCGCCGAGTATGTGTATGTGTACATATGTATACATATGTATATATATACATGTATACATAAATAAAGGGGAAAAATACATCCAAAGGATGCGTGGGGCCAGCGCCTAGGCGCTTGAGCGCAAGCGCGCCACGTGTCGGCACGTGGGCGCTTTGCGCTCGAGCGCAGAGTGCTGGAGCGCAACGCGCCACGTGTTGGCACGTGGGCGCTTTGCGCTCGGACGCTGAGCGCTTGGTCGCAAGCGCGCCACGTGTCGACACGTGGACGACTTGCGCTCGAGCGCAAGAGCGCCACGTGTCGGCACGGGGGCGACTTGCGCTCGAGCGCTTGCGCTAGAGCGCAAGCGCACCACGTGTCGACACCGGGGTGACTTGCGCTCGAGCGCTTGCGCTCGAGCGCAAGCGCGCCACGTGTCGGCACGTGGGCGCTTTGCGCTGGAGCGCTGAGCGCTTGAGCGCAAGCGCGCCATGTGTCGGCACGCGAGCACTCTGTGCTTGAGCGCCGGCGAGAAAAAGAGGCTTTTAGCCTAAAAAAATTTCTCGGAAGAGAAATCAGAGAGGAGTTGGACTCCTGAGTGTGTTTTTCGGGTTAATGGAAGGGGTTCTTCTTCTTCCTCCTCTGTTAGCTGGATCTTGAAGATCAAGAGATGTGAGATCTCAAAATCTCTCCTTTTTGAGATCTGATAGATCCAAGTTCTCCTTTGTGGGTTTCGTGGTGAAAAACTATTTTTGTTTTTGAAAAGGAAGAGTAAAACTCTTGATTTAATTCAAAAGAAAGAAGAAGGTCTTGGAACCTTGAAGAAGGAAGAAAGATCTTAGATCTGAAACTTTTTTTGGAGAGAGAAAAAGTTGTTGAGATATTTCATTATCTTTGCCTTTATAGGCTATACACTTTACACATAGCCCCTTGGGCTTCACAAAATGGCATTTTGCCTATCCCATGGCTCATGTGCCATTTCATTTTGCACATAAGCCATGGGCTTTACAAAAATTTGGCTTTATGCCTGTTTTTCTTACATTTATCCATAAAATAAAATAACAGAAATACAACAAAATTATTTATTACAAAATTTTTATCTTGGCATGGGGGAAGGCCGGCCGCTTCATGTTCGGGCTCGACCCGGGCATGGGCCCACAGGATCTGGGCTTGGGCCCACTTGGCTTGGGGTTGACTTTGATTTTGGCTTGGTCAACCGGGGTGTAAATTTTTACCCCAACAAATTGCCCCCCATCAATAAATGCACACCACATATGTGGGTCGTGTGCATGAAATTGATGGATCTTCTTTTACTTAGAGGAGACCTGATTTGGTTCCCGCTTTTTGGGAAGCTGGCACTGCCCCTTTTACGACATGGACGGTCGTTGCTTGACATGTCTCCGAGACGGAGTGTCCGTGATAGACGTTTCCCTGGCCCGGAGTGATCTGGTTCCCGCTTTGTAGGAATCCTGCGCTGCCCTTTTTACGACATGGACGGTCAATGCTGCCTTTTTAGCGACTTGGACGGTCGGTGCTGCCCTTTTAGTGACGTGGACGGTCGGTGTTTCCCTTTTTACGACGTGGACGGTCGGTGCTGCCCTTTTTGCGACTTGGACGGTCGGTGCTGCCATTTTAGCGACGTGGACGGTCGGTTCTGCCTTTTTTGCGACTTGGACGGTCGGTTCTGCCCTTTTTGCGACTTGGACGGTCGGTGCTGCCATTTTAGCGACGTGGACGGTCGATGCTGCCATTTTAGCGACGTGGACGGTCGGTTCTGCCCTTTTTGCGACTTGGACGGTCGGTTCTGCCCTTTTTGCGACTTGGACGGTCGGTTCTGCCCCTTTTGCGACGTGGACTGTCGGTGCTGCAATTTTAGCGACGTGGACGGTCGGTGCTGCCATTTTAGCGACGTGGACGGTCGATGCTGCCCTTTTTGCGACTTGGATGGTCGATTCTGGATTTGACTTGCCGGGATTCTTGCGGCGTCAGGGATGAAGTTGACTTGTTTCCGAGGTGGAATTTGGTTCTGCCAGGGAGGTCATTGGTTGTTTTGCCGACCTGATGTGATTTGGGTTGACATCAGTATCGCTACGCTGGAATATGGTACCAGGAGCGAATCATCATTTGTCATGACAGGGTTTGGGAATTGGTTTTTGTTTGGTATCTGCATTGCTGCACTGGAATAATGCCAGGAGCAACTCATCATTTGTCCCGAGAGGATTTGGGAATTGATGGCTTAGGAGGCAGGTTTAGATCCCTATCACCTAAGACTTTTCAATTTTATGGGCCGTAAAGGTCCCATAAAAGCATCTTCTCCCCACGAGTCGAAAGGATCTCGTAGGTGTATTTTCTCCTTAAGAGTCGTGGGGACTCCTAAGTGTGTTGCTCCTTTGTGAGTCATAGGGATCTCACGCGGGAATTTTCTCCTCACAAAGTCGAGAGGACTTTGCGAGTGCATTTCATTTCTTTTCTTTTTTACGAGTTTGCGCCCTTTCGGGTTTTCACAAACTCGCCGGCAGTCCCGCTGTTTTTACTCACGGAGCCCTTTCGGGTTTTCATCCGTGCCCATTTTGCTTGTGGACTTACCGTTCTTTTTTTTTCTTCTCCTTCTTCTTTTTCTCTTTTTTTTTGGAGAGATCGGGATTGTTTTACGCCCGTGGATTGTATACGGTTTTGCAGGATGTATGATCCAGACCGTAGGGCCGGAAAAATTTCAGGGCTTTGTTGGCGTCTGCATCGCTGCACTGGAATGTGGTACCAGGAGCGACTCATCATTCACCGTTGGGGTATGGGATTTGGAATTTGGTTGGCGTCTGCATCGCTACACTGGAATATGGTACCAGGAGCGACTCATCATTCGCCACTTTGGGGTTGGGGAGCGATGGCTTAGGAGACAGGTTTAGATCCCTGTCACCTGAGACTTTTCAATTTTATGGGCCGTGAGGGTCCCATAAAAGCATTTTCTCCCTACGAGTCGTAAGGATCCCGCAGGTGTATTTTCTCCTTAGGAGTCGTGAGGACTCCTAAGTGTGTTTTTCCTTTATGAGTCGTAAGGATCCCACAAAGGTTTGTTCTCCTCATGTATCGTGAGGACACATGAGTGGGTCTTCTCAATGGAGCATAATTCCAAAGGCGGAGACCAGCCGCGTAACTGGTAATTGTGGTGGGGCATGGGTATGACGAGAATTATTTGAGCCCGTGGATTGTATACGGTAGTCAATTTGGGGACTAACCGTAGGGCTGGGAGAATTTTGAGAAATTGGATTTTGGTTGGCGTCTGCATCGCTGCACTGGAATGTGGTACCAGGAGCGACTCATCATTCGCCGTTTGGGGACTTGGAATTTGGATCTTGTTTGGCATCAGCATTGCTGCACTGGAATAATGCCAGGAGAAATTCATCATTTGCCTTGGGAGGACTTGGGATTTGGGTTTTTGGTCGGCATCAGCACCGCTAACACTGAAGCGAAATGCCATGAGCGACTCATCATTTGCCGCTGCCCGTTGGGGAACGATGGCTTAGCAGACAGGTTTGGGTCCCTATCACCTAAGGCTTTTCAATTTTATGGGCCGTGAGGGTCCCATAAAAGCATTTTCTCCCTAGGAGTCGTAAGGATCCCGCAGGTGTATTTTCTCCTTAGGAATCGTGAGGATTCCTAAGTGTGTTGCTCCTTTGTGAGTCGTAAGGATCTCACGCAGGGGTTTTCTCCTCACAAGGTCGAGAGGACTTTGCGAGTGTATTTCATCTCTTTTCACGAGTTTGCGCCCTTTCGGGTTTTCACAGACTCGCCGGTAGTCCTGCTGTTTTTACTCACGGAGCCCTTTCGGGTTTTCATCCGTGCCCGTTTTGCTTGTGGACATACCGTTTATTTTTTATTTATTTTTTTTTATTTTTTTTTCCGCTGGTGGGACTTTAAAAGTAGTCTCACCGGCAGGATTTGGAAGAGATAGGGGTCATTTATGCCCGTGGATTGTATACGGTTTTGCAGGATGTATGATCCAGACCGTAGGGCTGATGTGGTCAATTTGCCTGCGACTTGGAGCATTCACGTGTAGTATTTCTTGAGATATCGGCCATTGATGGGTGGCATGGGCCTTTCTCCCTCGGCACTTATTAGTTGGTAGGATCCTCCGTCAAACACTTTCTCGATGACGTATGGTCCTTCCCAGTTTGGCTCGAATTTTTCCTTGGCATGTCGATTGGAGATGATCGGTCTTTTGAGGACCAACACCAATTCACCTTTCTTGAAAGCGCGGAGACGGGTTATCTTGTCATAGGCCCGTGACATTTGGGCTCGGTATAGCTCTAGACTTTGCTGCACCGCGAGCCTCTTTTCTTCGAGGGCATCGAGTTCTTCAAGTCGAAGGAGCACGTTTTCCTCCTCCGTCAACTCATGATGAACGGCCATTCTTAAGCTTGGAACTTCGACTTCGAGGGGGAGGACCGCCTCCACTCCGAAGAGCAATGAGTATGGAGTGGACTGAGTTGGAGTACGGTGCGTGGTACGATATGCCCACAATGCCTCGTGAAGCTTGAGATTCCAGTCTCTCTTGTTGGCTGAAGTATTTTTCCTCAGGAGCTTGCATAGAGTCTTATTGAAGGCTTCGGCTAGCCCATTGGCTCTTGGATTATAGATGGAGGGATATCTCCAATCTATCTTGTGCTGAGTAGCGAACCTTGAGACATTGAAGCTCTTGAAAGAAGGCCCGTTGTCAGAAATGATTCTTCTTGGTGTACCGAAGCGGTATAGAATATTATGCTGGAAGAATGTCAGAATATCTTTTGTCTTGACTTCTTTTAGCGGGACAGCTTCAGCACATCTAGAGAAGTAGTCTGTCGCGGCCAGTATGAACCGGTGGCCTTTAGATGACGGAGGATCAATTGGGCTAACAATGTCGGTGCCCCAGACTTTGAAGGGCCACGACGCCACCGTAGGATGCAACGGATTGGGATGCTTGTGAATGAAATCACCATGGATTTGGCAAATCTGACATTTCTTTGCATATTCTCCGCAATCCCGTATCATGGTGGGCCAGTAATACCCAAGCCGTTTGATTTGAAGTCACATCTTGGGGCCAGATTGGTGAGCACCGCAAACGCCCGAGTGAACATCTTTCATGACCTTTTGGGCTTCGGCCAATGACAGACACCTGAGCCAGAGTTGGTCATATGACCTGCGGTTTAACGTGTCATTTACAAACACGTATCGGAGAGCTCTTTTCTTCAGCAGAATCCTCGCAGATTTTTTTTCGGGCAGCTTGTCGTATCGGAGGTACTCTATGAAGGGTTCTCTCCAATCGGGCTCGTCTTGGATGATCGAAGCTTCTTCGACGGGACTGCTCTTCTGTTCCGCGCTTTCCTCTTCTCGTAGAGAGACTGGGGGTAGAATTTGCCGGCTCCTGACTGTGATCAGAATTTCGTCCATGTCAGGATCAGCCAGCTCCTTGGCTAAGCGAGCGAGTATGTCGGCTTTTCCGTTCAATGCTCTAGGGATTCTCATTAGTTCAATATGAGTGAACTGTTTCATGAGTTCCACCACCTGTTCATACCAGAATATTGCATTATATACCGCCCATTCTTACGCTCATTTGGTTATAGGCAGGTGCTTTTAATCAGTGTTTGCTACATATTTACAGGATACTGGTTCTCAGCTCTAGACAGTGAAATTCATAGAAAAGTACGTCAAATTCCGGATTACTGCCAACAACAGATAAAACACGGGTCTCCGCTCTCTATCCGTATGTTACCACACACCAGTTTAAGGGACAAAATGGCAAATCGATGTCATTTTCGTGCACAAAGCTCAATGTCAACAAAAGATCCAACATATCTACGCGGAGCTCGAGGAAATCTTGGCAAAAGATCCACATCACATCACCTTTTGATCTACTGAAATTCTGGAAGAAATGGGAAGAGTTTCTGAGAAAAAGTCATATACCACATTGAAGAGTACTAAAAACTAGGGAAAACCACCAAATTTCATGGCCTAACTCCTCTAAACGGCCGCGGTTCCGCGGCATAAGCATGCTTAGGCCGCGGTTCCGCGGCCGTATAGGCTCCTCACTTGGTCAAATTTCAGGGGCAGTTTTGGAATTTCATATACTGTCAGAATGTTGCCCTAGGTTCTCTGTTTCCAGCCTATAAATACCCCGGTTTTGTTCCAAGCCAAGCCTCTTTCATGTCTTGATTTCCATTCTCTCTTTTAGTGTAGTTTAGTCTTCTTCTTCTTATTCATTCTTTCCTTCATGAAAATTGTAGTGAGAGCTTTTTGAGTGGATGATGAAATGAAGATGAGGGTTTTTGTATCATTCTTTTATTTTAGCTTCCCCTTGAGATCCTTGCTTTCTCTTGATCTTTCAACCTCTTCATTGAGCTTGAAAGTTTAAGGGTTTGTTATTGATTTCAAGGGTTGTATCTTCTTATGGAATTAGTGCTTCATTTCACATGAGTTCTTTACCCTTCTCTTGATCTTGCAACCTCTTGATTGAGCTTGCAAGTTTAAGGGTTGGCTATTGATCTCATGCTTGTCTTGAGTTCTATGTTCTTGTAATTACTTTCTTGCTTATTTCTTTCTTGCTTTTTATTACCTGCTTTACATTCATGCTTTACTTTCTTGCACTTAAATTCCATGCACTTACTTACTTGTAATCTTTTCTTTTCTTTTGCTCTTTTTGGTTCGTTTTTGTGAATGGTTGTAATTATCGTTGTTAAGAATAAATACGGTATTGTAAGTTAATATTTCTTTGCTCATTTTCTTTTCCCGTTATTTTCCATTGTACTCCGCCCAAACGTTACGCAAGCGCTCCGTTAGGCACCCTACCCTACCAAGGTAACGGTGATTTCTAACCGCGACCGGTTGCGTTCGGGTTAGCCGGAGGCGAAAGCAAGAGACAAGAACGGACGGACAAGGGTAAATAAGCCGGATTCCACGAATACCGTGCTTAAATCCCCTAATCCACGTTGTTGCCGATTGCTCTAGCTTCAATTGGTCAAGACTCGGCTCAAAGGTTTTGAGTACGGATTTCTTTAGCTTACAATTTCTTATCTTTTTCTTAACAACTTTATACTTGCATATAATACACATAGGTTAGTCTGAACAAACATATACATATTCTTTATTGACTCGTCTAAAACTCGAACGGACATACAACCATCTCCCTGTGGATCGACCCGTGCTCAACCGGCTAGCTGCGAAGCGACACCGTCCTGATCGCGGTTATAACTTTAGAATTTTGAACATCCGACACGCCAAAAGCGTGCGATCACCACCCGGCCTCTGTACCGAGCTAACTCGGGTTTGTATATCTTATAGTCGGGTTTGTTATTCGGGTTAATATTCTTTTTGTATATATTTATAAATAAAAAAAAATCTTTTTGTTATTTTTGATAATTTTTGTGGGCAAGTGTGCAGATTTTTGCGGATTTGCAAACGGCGATTGTGGGGAGCAAAGTGTACGTTCAAGGCTAAGGTGATTGCAAAGTACAGTGCCAAAGATCCGGGTAGTTTGACCCGCGCAAGCGAACTTTTCAAGCTTACCGAATTTGATTCAACGGGGGTTTCCTAACCCAAAAACTTAACGGTACGTACTTACTAACACCTTCTTCTCAAATCCGACGCATCCAATATACTATTCTTTGCAGGATTCTTTGCAAGTTCGCTAGAAAACGCTAAAAATTGACTAACCCGTATTTGTTGCAGTGCCGTACTTAAACTAAAAAACGATTGTTTGATTCTTTATAGAATTTTTATTGAATTGCGCATTGCATACATTAATACGGACTTAAGGGCAAGCGAACCCCACAACATACGGTAAAGGATTTCATCATCTTTTTCATGGCCCACAAATCACGAACTTGAGCATAACGTTTACCCGCACAAAATTTAAAAGAAACTAGACTTTAAGCCTTAAGGACTTCGCGCTCACTAGGAGAAGTTAACTGTGTTTAGAACCTCGCTTAACGGTACATTGTTTACGGGGTGTCTAGGAAAGTGTTAACGGCGAAACCGCCAAAAGAGAAAGGGTTATTTAATTAAGGAACTTTGCGAAAGCGTTGGAAAACCTCCCCTTATCTCTGCACTTACTTGGCCTCGTGATCAGTGTATCTTGAGCCCGTTTCTCGACACAGTTTTACTTCGACAATCAAGTTCGGGAGCAGGTCTAGTTGACCTAGGTGAACCCTAGAACGATTAGGTGTGTGGTATTTTTGTGTCGTGATTGTTTTTGTCCAGATTCTTTTGTGTGTATATTTCATTCTTTTGTTAAAAACTAAAAAAAAAATCACATTCTTTTTCCCCTCCTTTTCTCTTCCTTTCTTTCTTTCTCTCTTCATATCATGGGTACCCCACCTCGCAAAACTCTTGCCGAACTTTGTAACCCACAACCAGACATAACTTCTTACGGTTCTTGCTTTGGCCGAACATCGAACGACCCCTCCATGCCCAAAATTTCATTGAAAGATCGCATAGCCACGTCTAGGACAAATACTTGCCCTCCGCAATCCACTTTGTATCAACCTTTTCAACCTCCCGCACCCGCTAATGTTGATACCCCTTTTGCAAGTCGTCCTTTGTCCATCGCTGAACGTATTGAACAATCTCATAGCCGATCTTTCACTCCTTTCAACACTACAGATTCCTGAGATCAACAATTCCATTCACCTTCTTATCCAAATGTTGATCCTGTTCCTGTCCAGCCATTCAATTCCTACCAGTCCTACCCGACTTTTGCACATTCCCTAGACATTGCTTTTGAACCGCCATTTGGGAATTTTCAGTATCCAAACAACTTTGAATCTTTTACTGAAACCCCTTCACAACCAATGTTTAGTCTGGAACAGTCTTTGGAAGATTTTAGGGTAGCGTCGTACCAACAGATGATGGATTTGAATGCGTCCATGGCCGCCCTCATACAACCTAGTGACCCGGTAGCTAGTTTTCAACTAGCTCCAAATTTTCCAATGTATGAAGAGGTGGTAGGACAAGTTGAGAATTTGAGTGGAGAGAGTGAGATGTACCCCCTTCCGAATCAAGCCTACCCGTTTCAAATTGAATCCCACAACTCATGTATTGAAAGTCTATCAAGTGTCCCAACTGAATTATCAATTAAAGATAGAATGTTTGATGAGTTGTGCGACTTTGCAGTGTTTGATTTACCCGATTGTGAAGGGACCTTGCCAAGTGAAACCACACCCAATCCTTTTGACCTCTACACCTCTATCTTAGAACCAGAATCGATTGAAATCCATGCTTTTGATGAGGTGTCTGAGAATTTTGATTTTCACTTGATTGAGGATATTGACGCTGGGAATATTTTGGATGATGAACCCATAAATTTGGCAGAGTTTTTCTCTCCAATTCATCATCCCGAGTCATTAACTGTTTTTCCCGAACCCCATATGCGTCTTGATTTTGATGAAATTTGCATGGATAAGCTGAATTTTGAGGAAACTTTTGAGGATATTTTTGAGGATGAACCCGTTTTAATTGATGAGTCGGATTTTCCAATTCATCATGTTCCTTTCATTGACCGTGTACACCCTCCTGAACCTTTAACCGATAACCTTCCTTAATCACCTACCTCCATCCTTTCCATCGTTCCGACCTTGGAAGAATCCGTATCACTTTCATTTCATATGTCTGGTTTACCGAGTTCGGCGTACCCATGGTTTCTCACGAATCTTGAGGGATTTGACCCCATTTCTCGATGGGTTAATAGATTAGCACAAACGCTTCTTACACATCAGTCATCACAAATTGTGCTAATCTATTCACTCCATTCCCACCCTCAAGTTCGTATTCCACTTCCTGCTCCCTTCCGCCATTCTTATTCTCATATACCAAGACCGTATCCCGCTTCTATCTCCATACGGTCTCGCGTATTCTCCATTTCTTTCCTCTTCACCTTCTTTCACCAACCCGCATCTTACAGAGATAGAATTTTTGAATGGTTGGTGTTAACTTTTGGCCTTTGTAAGGCCTTGTATAGCTTGATACCATTCTCTTTCCCCCCTAATCCTGAACTTCAACGCTTAACAGTGGAAACACTGTTTTACTTAAGTTTGGGGGGGACTCCTTTTTTGTATATATTTTTTGTTTTCCTTTTGTTTTGTATATAATTTGTTTCTAGGGAGCGCCGACAATTTTGACCCTCTTGGTGTAGCCTGACAGTGAGGGCACTGTCAAGTTTAAGTTTGGGGGTGTGCTCGGTAAGCTTTCTTCCTTCGCATTCATTTGTATATTTTGCATTTGCATACCTTATTAAAAACCCACAAAAATTGAAAATTTTCCAAAAAATATAAAAACTTTGTCATCAAGTTAGCTAATAGGGTAACTTAGATTTTTATTCTGAAAGTTTAGTTGATATGTTAGAAATAACTAAATTCTAGATTTAGGAATTGAACATCCTTAAAATAACCCTCATTCTGTCTAACTTTGGTAAGTATACATCCTTACAGTTTTTTGAGTTCAGTTCTTGAGTTAAGTCAAGATGAAGGGAAAGTATTGAAGCTTTACTGGAGGATAAGTCTGAAAAATAGTTTCTTTTCTTGAGTTCAAATTTAGAAAGTATATATCCTACAAACTGCACTTACACGCACCTTGAAACTTGGGATAGTAGAGGATACCTAGAAATACACTTGCCTGAAAGCCTAGTATGAAAGAAAAAAACGGTATTTAAAGCTAAACACCAAAAGAGCATATTGAAAAATATATCTGGTCTTGAAAAAGAAAAGAAAAAGAAAAAGAAAAAGAAAAAGAAAAAGAAAAAATAGAATAAAGTCAAGACCTGGAAACTGCTATTTACGCTTTAAAGTTCACACATTCAGTAATCGGTCGTTAGTGCATCAAGAAGTATTAATAGTCGCATGAAAGGTGTGTGAGCAAATCCGTCCATCCTTAATGAAAAGAAGTAGTATTAGGTATTAGGGAAAGGGTATTATAGCTTGAATTGAATTCTTGAGTGTAGGGGTGCAAATATACACACACGTAGGGGTATACAATCGATATTTGGATAAAAGATAGAAATAAAGAATAAGACCTGTGTTTTCTGTTAAGTTGATAAAAATCCCTGATTTGAGGCCGTACTTTAGAAGGAAAACTCAGGAGATCCAAGGTTAAATAGATAGGAGGTGTGAAAAATAAGGGTTGGATATTTCTAACTTAGGATGATAGATTTTCTAACGTAAATACTAAATTGTAGGAGTAGAATCGACGTTAACTTATGCCACTAGCTTGACGAGATTTTGTGGGTGTAATCCGCTGAAAACCCTCAGGAGACAACACTCCTCCTACTAGGGACACCTAGAGGTTTAACGGCTTGTTGCACGTGCTCAGTGCAATCGTGTTCCCTACGAAAGTGCGGTTAGGACTTTTTTGTGAATAATTGGTTTTGCTCGGGACGAGCAAAAGTTAAGTTTGGGGGTATTTGTTCATACCAGAATATTGCATTATATACCGCCCATTCTTACGCTCGTTTGGTTATAGGCAGGTGCTTTTAATCAGTGTTTGCTACATATTTACAGGATACTGGTTCTCAGCTCTAGACAGTGAAATTCATAGAAAAGTACATCAAATTCCGGATTACTGCCAACAACAGATAAAACACGGGTCTCCGCTCTCTATCCGTATGTTGCCACACACCAGTTTAAGGGACAAAATGGCAAATCGATGTCATTTTCGTGCACAAAGCTCAATGTCAACACAAGATCCAACATATCTACGCGGAGCTCGAGGAAATCTTGGCAAAAGATCCGCATCACATCACCTTTTGATCTACTGAAATTCTGGAAGAAATGGGAAGAGTTTCTGAGAAAAAGTCATATACCACATTGAAGAGTACTAAAAACTAGGGAAAACCACCAAATTTCATGGCCTAACTCCTCTAAACGGCCGCGGTTCCGCGGCATAAGCATGCTTAGGCCGCGGTTCCGCGGCCGTATAGGCTCCTCACTTGGTCAAATTTCAGGGGCAGTTTTGGAATTTCTTATACTGTCAGAATGTTGCCCTAGGTTCTCTGTTTCCAGCCTATAAATACCCCGGTTTTGTTCCAAGCCAAGCCTCTTTCATGTCTTGATTTCCATTCTCTCTTTTAGTGTAGTTTAGTCTTCTTCTTCTTCTTCTTCTTCATTCTTTCCTCCATGAAAATTGTAGTGAGAGCTTTTTGAGTGGATGATGAAATGAAGATGAGGGTTTTTGTATCATTCTTTTGTTTTAGCTTCCCCTTGAGATCCTTGCTTTCTCTTGATCTTTCAACCTCTTCATTGAGCTTGAAAGTTTAAGGGTTTGTTATTGATTTCAAGGGTTGTATCTTCTTATGGAATTAGTGCTTCATTTCACATGAGTTCTTTACCCTTCTCTTGATCTTGCAACCTCTTGATTGAGCTTGCAAGTTTAAGGGTTGGCTATTGATCCCATGCTTGTCTTGAGTTCTATGTTCTTGTAATTACTTTCTTGCTTATTTCTTTCTTGCTTTTTATTACCTGCTTTACATTCATGCTTTACTTTCTTGCACTTAAATTCCATGCACTTACTTACTTGTAATCTTTTCTTTTCTTTTGCTCTTTTTGGTTCGTTTTTGTGAATGGTTGTAATTATCGTTGTTAAGAATAAATACGATATTGTAAGTTAATATTTCTTTGCTCATTTTCTTTTCCCGTTATTTTCCATTGAACTCCGCCCAAACGTTACGCAAGCGCTCCGTTAGGCACCCTACCCTACCAAGGTAACGGTGATTCCTAACCGCGACCGGTTGCGTTCGGTTTGGCCGGAGGCGAAAGCAAGAGACAAGAACGGACGGACAAGGGTAAATAAGCCGGATTCCATGAATACCGTGCTTAAATCCCCTAATCCACGTTGTTGCCGATTGCTCTAGCTTCAATTAGTCAAGACTCGGCTCAAAGGTTTTGAGTACGGATTTCTTTAGCTTACAATTTCTTATCTTTTTCTTAACAACTTTATACTTGCATATAATACATATAGGTTAGTCTGAACAAATATATACATATTCTTTATTGACTCGTCTAAAACTCGAACGGACATACAATCATCTCCCTGTGGATCGACCCATGCTCAACCGGCTAGCTGCGAAGCGACACCGTCCTGATCGCGGTTATAACTTTAGAATTTTGAACAACCGACACGCCAAAAGCGTGCGATCACCACCCGGCCTCTGTACCGAGCTAACTCGGGTTTGTATATCTTATAGTCGCCGCTTACTTGGTTGACGACAAGCTGGGAGTCACCGTAAACCCGTAGCCGCAGAATTTCCATTTCTATGGCGAGTTCCAAACCAGCTATCAGAGCTTCATACTCAGCTTCATTGTTTGTCCAAGGCTCGGTGAGAGCAAAAGAACGCCGTAGGGTTCCCATTGATGGCGTGATGAACGCCAATCCTATCCCCGCTTTTACCTCCGGGACGCTTGATCTGCCGGAGCTCCTTATTGATGGGGCCCCATCGAAGTAGAGCTCCCAACATGGCTCATCTTCCTTGAGGTGCAGCACTTGTTCGTCGGGTAACTCACAATTTAGCGGCGACCCTTCTGGTATGGGATGAGCAGCGAGAAATTCTGCAAGAGCTTGCCCTTTTACTGCTTTCTGAGGAGTGTAAACTATGTCAAACTCAAGTACCATAATAGCCCATCTTGCCATTCTGCCGGCTAGGCTCGCTCTGGTCATCAAGTGTTTGAGCGGGTCGACCTTGGAGATCAGCATAACCCGATGAGCGAGCAGATAGTGCCTCAGCTTCTTCACAGCAAATATCAGAGCCAGTCATTGCTTTTCGATTGGGGAATAGTTGTGTTCCATCCCGACTAGAGTTCGACTGAGGTAGTAGAGTGCATTTTCCTTTCCCTCCTCGTTATTCTGGGCGAGGAGCGCACCGAGTGACTCATCTAGTGCGGCAGTGTAGAGAATCAACGGTTTATTTGGAATGGGAGCGGCCAGCACTGGAGGGTGCAACAAGTATTGTTTGATGCTTTTGAACGCTGCTTGACATTCGGCATCCCAGATAAACGGAGCTCCTTTCTTCATGAGCTTTGAGAAGGGCCTACATCTCCCCGATAAATTTGAGATAAACCTCCGTATATAAGCAAGCTTGCCTTGAAAAGATCTTAGCTGCGTCAGACTCTTCGGAGGGGGCATCTCCATGATGGCCTTTATCTTTGATGGGTCAACTTCGATCCCTCGATGTCGGATTATGAAGCCCAGGAATTTTCCCGATGACACGCCAAAAGCGCACTTCAGAGGATTCATCTTCAGATCGTATTCCCTCAGTCTGGTGAGAACGGTCCTGAGATCTTGGATATGATCGGCCTTGGCTTTAGTCTTGACGACCAGATCATCAACATAGCATTCGACGACTTTATGGATTAGGTCATCAAAGATATTAGTCATTGCCCTTTGATATGTAGCACCTGCGTTCTTCAGTCCGAATGGCATTACCTTGTAGCAATATATTCCGATCGGGGTTCGAAATGCTGTGTGCTTCTCATCCTCAGGTGACATCTTGATCTGATTATATCCAGACGAGCCATCCATAAAGGTGAATAGTTCATAATTTGAGGTGTCATCGACCATCATTTCCATGACCGGTAGCGGGAAGTCGTCTTTAGGACATGCCTTGTTGAGGTCCCTGAAATCGACACAAACTCGGATCTGCCCATTTTTCTTCTTCACTGGGACTATGCATGCGATCCAGTCTGCATATTTCTCTTCCCTGATGAAGCCGGCATCGATGAGTTTCTTGGTTTCCTCGATGACCTTTTCTTCCAACTCCCTTCTCATTCTTCGAGGAGCTTGTTTGACTGGCTTAGCATCAGGAGATATAGCCAGCTTATGCACGGCTACCTCAGGGGAAAGGCCAGGCATTTCTTTGTACGTCCACGCGAAGCAGTCGACGAACTCACGCAGCAGGGCAATTATCTGCTCTTTCATTTCCTCCGATAAGAGTGAGCTGATGTAGGTCGGCCTTGGATTATCGGGCGTTCCTAAGTCAATCTTGGTTTGCTCATCAAAGGTTGCTTGTCCGCCATCTTCGAGCTCTTGAGGAGCTTCTTCTAGCTCGGCTATCTCGTCATCATCATTTGATCTTTCGCTGGCCTCACCGACACGGATCATGTAGCACGCTTTGGAATCAGGTTGAATGTAGCCTTTGCCCCGCCTATCTGGAATTCGTCCATCGATAAGTGCTCGGACCTGAGGTGGATGCCATAGCCCTTCGTAAAACTTTGCTTCATACTCCGTTTGATATAACCGGCATCCGCACTTTTTGAAGTATTCCCGCAAATCGGGCGCATAGTACCTGGGATTAAGGACGTCCCTTATGCCTCTTTCGTATGGAAGGCATGCGACAGACAAATCGTCCGGGTGCACAACGGGGTTTGACCCATAAAACAGGATGCCCTTCTGTCCAATTTTCCTCCCGGGAACGTAGAAAGTTTTCAGCTGGTCCACGGTGGAGACTGACAACGCATCAAGCTCTTTGCACATTTGCTCCGGTACCCTTGTGACAGTTAGGGACCCTTCTGCAATTTCGAAGGTCTCTCGTAGTTTCGCTTGTTGCATGGGGGGCCGATCTGCACAACTGTTGCACGGCAGGTCCTCTTCTTCTGACTCTTCAGTGTCACTGCCAAGATGAGGGCGGACTTTGCTGCTAGATGGGCCTTAAGTAACAGATTCGTCCGTATCGCTGCCGAAATGAGGGCGAGTTTTGCGGAAGGAAGGGCTTCCAGCGTCGGACTCATCAGTGTCGCTGCCAAAATGCGGGCGCACTTGGGTATTTTTGCTTTTGAAAGTGACAGCCGGCGTAGATTTGCTTTTGAGTCTTGGGGCCGGTCTATCCTCAGTCAGTTGTGGCTTAGCATTTTGGTGGTTCATAAAGTACCGAGAATCTTCATATCGGACTTCATGCACACCGAATGGCTGGATGTCTCCGTCAATGCGTCTTTCTTCACCATTTTTAGTATACTTCATGCATTGATGGAGAGTTGACGGAATGATGCCGTAATCGTGGAGCCACGGACGCCCCAAGAGAATCTTATAAGACGTGTCGGCGTCGATCACGTATATCTTAGCTTCAGTTTGCAGATCCCCGAATTTGATTGGCAAAGCTATAGACCCCAGAACTTGCTGGCAATTTTGGTTGATGCCTTGAATGACAATCCTTTCCCTTGACAGGTGTCGGACGTCCATTGACAAACTCTTCAGAGTTCGCAAGTTCATGATGTTCACTGAGGACCCCGGATCAATCAATATGCGATTAATTCGATCTCCGTCGCTGTTCCCGGTCACGTAAAGCGGCCGATTATGCTCAGCCGTTCCCAGTAGCAAGTCTTCATCCTTAAATGTGACTGCGGCGGCATGCAAAGTTTGCTGGGCTTCTTTCATATTAATTTCCGCAAAGTGAGCCTGATACCGCTCGGGGTTTTGTAGAGCGTGAATGAGAACATCTCTAAGCTCCTTAGATAGGACCAAGGCGTCGTAGATGCTCAGGAGAGACGGAAGCTTCCGGAGATGTGCCAAGACATTATAGTCCACTGAGGAAGGACTTATGTTTTCATCATCCGGTTCTCTGCCATCTTCTTCATTAGCGACTTGTTTTTCCTTCCCTTTTGGGGCGTTGCCCTGATTTGGCGGTAGAGCCCTGCCGCTTCTGAGCTGGATTTGATTGGCCGTTGTGGCGAGCTCCTCATCCTCTTCGGGAAAACAGAGCTCCTCTTCCGAGTCGCTGCCAAGATGGATGGTGTAGCAGGTCACTACTGGGATCTCTTCATTGGAGTCTTCTTCTAACTCCTCCAGAATTTCAGCCGCTTGTACAGGGAAGAACTCCTTCAATTGAATCAATGTTCTTTCCTTTTGTTCATATTCTTCGAGGGAATCGATATATTTTTGAATAGTCGATCTCCCTGCAGACTCTTTTTCGCGCCGAGCTGCACTTTTCTTCTTCTTGAGCTTCTTGGATTTTGAGCCTGATGGAGCCGCATTGGCAGCTAGACTGGTAGGCTTCTTCTGTCCTTCCCATTCCATCCTGGGCTCTTTCTGAAGCAGCTTTAGCATCTTCTTCGTCTTATTAGATATGTGCGTACTCCACGGAGGCCGCGATGAGTCAGTTTCGTTTGTCAGGGCAGCAGGTTCAGCTGTCTGCTCCCAGAAGACTTCAACTTCTGTCTGTATAAAGTTGGCGGTTGCAACTTGATTGTTCACCAACACGCTTTTGGACAGCTCGATCTCTCCAGCCTTGTACTGCTTCTCGACCCAGTCCTTGAAGATATAGCAATCCTCGATCGCATGGCTCACTACTCGGTGGTACGGGCAATACAGAGGATTGTCGGTCATTTTTGCTTCTTGGGGTCTTTTCGACTCCGGCAATTGTAGGCCGTTGTTCAAGGCATCTTTAAATATCTTGCGGACCTTGTCCCTTCTGAAAGAGTAAACCTTGTTCTTTTTCTCCTCTAGGGAAGGCCCATCTCCTCCCAGCAATGGCTTTCGAGACCGGTTGGTTTTGGATTCGCACGCCCTTCGCTTTTCTTCATTGTCGGAGGCATTGAAGACATTGGTACTGCTGGAACTCCCGCTTCTACGGTTGTCGTCCCGCTTGCTTTTCCAGGTTTTGTCTCTCTGAGAGTCTGGCGGGGACTCTTGCTTCGAGCGTTCCGGCATTTGGACTTTCTTGGTTAGCTCTTAAAATGTCTTGAGGCCCGCTGTACACAAGAATGGGACCATCCAATTGCTGAGGTTCCCAATGAGAAGGCTGACGGACTGGTCCTGCTCCAGCGGCGGTTCGTACTTGACTGTGAGATTACGCCATCGGACGATAAAGTCGGTGTTGCTTTCATTCTTCCCCGGCTTGGTCCTCACAAGGTCGGCAATGGAGATTTTATCAATGACACTCATGAACCTTTGCCGAAACAGGGACTCCATTTGGGCAAAGGTAATGACGGATGATTAGTTCAAAGATATTATGTTAACCGCAATCAGAAACGGCGTCGCATGAATCTAGCCGGTGAGTACGGGTCGATCCACAGAGATGTGTAATTTTCTTAATGTGTTTTTACGAGTTGATTCCAAATGTTGTTTGGATTGATTTATTAAATCTAAAAGAAACTACCAAAAATTATCTAGATCTATCAATAAACTAAATTAATCTAAATTAAAGTCTTGCTAGGGTTAGGCTTAGGGGAAGTTGGGAGATTAAAGGTTTCCTCACCTGCTTTCAATGCCTTATTTTAGATCTATTAGATGTTATAGTAATTATCAATAAAGTGGATTAGAATCTTTTGGAAAGATGTTTCTTCCTCTAGGTTCTTGTCCTTCCTTTATCGATCCATACCCTAACCTCCATGGAAAACATGCGCAACCGGTCCTTTATACTACGGTGTCACCTTTACCTCGAGGGGTAGGGTGCCGTAGGGAGCGGTGAGTGCGCGCATGCATGGAGTTCTAATTCTTAGGTGTGAAGGGGCATGAAAGGGGTGAGAGATCTCATCTCTCAAACCTTTCCCTAAGGCTAACCCTAACAAGCGAGGAGATTACTCGCTCATTAGGGGATTAAAAGACATTCTAAATCAAAAGAGAATTAAAGCGAAGAAATAACTTACTAATTTTTATTGATGGCTCCTTCCAAACAATAATGCAGAACAGATCTGAATTTGTGAAATGAATAGAGGCATGAGTTTTACAGATCTGTGATTACAATTTATAGGTAAACAGGGAAACTAGGGTTTACAGATTCTCGCGCATGCGATATTACAGATATGCCCACGTAAAATCCAAATCCCCGCACCGACGCACCGACACCAGAAGTTTCCACCGACACGGGCACTTAATGGCCGCGGAACCGCGGCATTTGTTGGCTTGGGCCGCGGTTCCGCGGCCCTTTGGTGAGCTCAGCTCACCAAACTTCCTGGGCTGCATACTGGGTATTTGGGCTTCTTTATTCTTCACTACTTTTCTCTGTTTGGCTTCTTATCCTTCTCCAGATCTTCAGTGAGAATTTGTATTGGTCTTTTAACTGTTTCACTTTGACATGTTTGGACCTTGCGTTGCCTTGTACCTATGTGAACTGTTGTTAGTCTAGGCTTCACTAGGATCCGTCTACTTGTTGGTCAAAAGTCCCTCTTTTTGTATCATCTTTTGTCTTTTTCACCGTTTTCGCTCCAAGAACCTGTATCCTGTACATGCAGCAGACATGCGTCAAAAGCACCTGTTTATTTATAAAATGAATAAGAATTGGGGAATATAAAATGCAATATTATGATATGAACAAATACCCCCAAACTTATCTTTTTCTCGTCCTCGAGCAAACTTATTTTTTATTCACTAAAATCCTAACCACACTTTCGCAGGGAAACGCGATTGCACTGAGCACGTGCAACAAGCCGTTAAACCTCTAGGTGTCCCTAGTAGGAGGAGTGTTGTCTCCTGAGGGTTTTCAGCGGATTACACCCACAAAATCCTATCAACTCGGCCCATTGACTTTTGTTCTCTAATTAGGTTTTCTAACTACGAATTCTATTATCTTTTACCCGTAAATCAACCACCCACATTCTTCACACTTCCTCATCATTTAACTTAAGATTATATATATCTTGCAGATCTACTTAGCTTTCGGCATTTCCTAAGTTTTCCTTCTAACTTTCCATCTCCACTTAGGAATTTCTATCAACCCTTACTAAAGATACAAGTTCTATTTTTCATTCCTCTCTCTTATCTAAACTCCAATCACATATCCCCACGTGTGTGTAAATATCACCCCTACACTTGGAAATTCAAATCAAGCAATCGTACTCTCGTCCATTGTCCAAAGCACTTATTAATTAATGAACTTTTAATTGAATTTCGCTTACACATCCTTCATGCGACCGTTAATACTTCTTGAGGTACCAACAACCGATTACAAGATGCGTTAGCACTTTAAAGCGTACTTCCTAGTTTTGCAACACCTAAGGCTTTAGCAGTGACTCCCAAACCAGTTGGTCTAAGGCACTAGGTGATGAAGCACCCTCGCTAAATATTTTTCTATTTTTATAGCCTTAAGTAATCACAAAAACCAGTGTCCATTTTTTTATTCTTCATTCATATTTTTTTCTTTTATTTTCATCGTACTAAGGACTTTAGACAAGAGCATTTCAAGGTCTCTTCTATTATTCCAAGTTTCAAGATGCGTGATTGTGCATTTTATAGGGTATACGTTTTCAGAATCTAGACTTAAGCTAGGAACTATTTTTCAAACTTATACTCTAATAAGAACATCAATACTCTTCCCTCATTTTGACTTAGCCCAAGAAGTGAACCCAAAATTTGCCTATTTCTAAATAAACTACAAGGAATATACTTTCTACCGTTAAACTTTATGGAAGGTTATTTTTAGGGTTTTTAATTTACTAAGTCTAAGATCTAGTTGTTCCTAGCTAGTTAACATATTCATCAAACTCAAGTCAAATAAGCCAAAATTGAATACAATATTATTTTTATAATTTTTGAAATTTTTCAAATTTTTATGGGTTTTCAAATAAGTATGCAAATGCAAAAATATGTACAAATGAATGCGAAGGAAGAAGACGTACCGAGCAGACCCCCAAACTTGAACTTGACAGTGTCCCCACTGTCATACTAAACCAAGAGGGTCAAATACCGGCACTTCCCTGTTTATTTATTTATAATTTTTTTATTGTTAAGGAAAACAAAAATATATACAGAAAGCCCCCCCCCCTAAACTTCATTTAAACAATATTAGACATTACTGCCAAACATTGCATAGACCAAACGTCAACACCAACCAGTTGAAAAATTTATCAGTAAAGAGTAACGGTTGGTGGAAGAATAAGTCGTAGCGATCCAAAAAAAATTGGGGAAGATAGAAGTGGTGGTATGGAAGGTGTGGAGGTGAATAGACAGGAGGTGGTGATGAATCAAAACGAGAATGTGAATGATCAGCAATCAGTGGAATATTGGCATTCTCGTAGCTTATTAAAAGAAATGGGGGTGGTTCAACTTCTAAAGGAGAAGGTTGACTAACCACAATATCCCCAAGATAATTCTGTGGATCCTTTATTGACTTGGCATCATCCATCATATGCATATGATATTCAATTATAAGGGAACTGATCTCCTCGATGTCCGCCATAGTCCAACCGAAAACTTGCCGCCTATCTTGTAAGACCTTTAAAATAGCGTTTTGCTCGAAGGCTAGAGAGGCTGATATTATAATGGGAAAAGTCTCATTCTCACCTATGTAAGCATATTTAAGGTGAGGCGGTAAGGATATGAGTTCGAGTTTCAGAGGCGAAAGAATCATTGCGGAATCTACCTCGAACCCAAAGGACTCCAACACAGGTTCGAAATCACTGCAAACAACCGATTCGGATGGTTCAACTAACTCATCCAAAAATTCAAAAGACTCATATTCGGGCTGTGAGTCGTCATCTTCCGAAAAAGTGAAACATTCATAATCCATATCGGTTGTGTCAACGGTGGTAGGCTCAAGGAGGGACGCACTAGTGGTGTCAAAACTGTCTTCATCAAACAAGAATCTTTCAAGCTCGCAGTCCTCCTGCGTGATTTCGTGAATAGAGCAAACTTCTCGTGTACTAGTTTTAGGTACGGGGGGCAGACTTCCCATCTTATAAATATTGGACTCACTAGACGTCTTCCCGAAGGATAGAGTCATGGAGCCATTGCGACAGTTTATCACAGCTTTGGAAGTGGCCAAAAATGGTCGACCGAGGATCACCGGAATTTGGTTTCTTGGGTTAGCAACAGGTTGTGTATCCATGACAATAAAATCAACGGGGAATATGAACTCCCCAACTTTGATCAACACATCCTCTAGCTCACCCCTTAGATGGGTGATTGATCGATCAGCCATTTGGAGAGTACAACGAGTGGGTTTCAACTCTCCAGCCCCTAATTGTTCGTACACGGGGTAGGGAAGCAGGTTAACACTAGACCCAAGATCTAAAAGTGCTCGATTAATTTTCTTATCCCCAATTGTGATTGAAATCGTAGGACAGTCGGGGTCCTTTCGTTTTTGGGGTAAGGTTTGAGGGTGGTTAATAGCATTGCTCACTGCACTAGCCACTAGCACTTTCTTGGGTACTTGAGATGACTTTCTCTTCGAGGTGCATAAGCCCTTTAAGATTTTCGTCTATGAAGGGACTTGTTGGATTGCATCCAAGAGAGGTATATTTATGCTAACCTGCTTAAATAACTCCACAATCTTTTCCATTTGTGCAGTTGGTTTATTGGGACTCAACCTGTTTGGAAATGGAGCATTTTGAAAATTTGTTGAGTCAAATGTCCGTGGAGTAGAATGTGGAGTAGGAACGGCACCCCGTGTAGATGTGTTCGTGTTGTGAGAAAAGGGTCCGTTCAAGTTAGAAGAAGTAGAGCCGTGTGAAGGGTGGAGAATAGGCTCTAAAGAAAAAAGTGAAGAAGAAGGTGAAGAAAATGAAGAAGGGGAAGATGACGATGGAGAAGAAGAAGAAGAAGAAGAAGAACCACCGGCGGGGATGTCATCACTAATACCCTTATTATTTTGCAACACTCTTCCGGATCTCAACGTGGTCACCGCATTTACATTGTGATTGTGATATGCGTTTTGTGTGTGACCGGGATTTGGCATTGGTTGAGATGGAAGCTTTCCATTTTCTCTCTCGCTCAACGCAGCAGTTAATTGTGCAATTTGTGCCTCAATAGATTTGATACTTTGATCGTGTGAAGCATTGTTATGCATCAAAGACTGAACATAATTTTCAAATCTTGCTGCGGATTCTGTAGATTGCTTGAGAAATGCATCTAGACTTTTTTCGAGCGAGATAACCTTATCATCATTTGGTTGAACCAAATTGTTCGTTTGATTTGTATAAGGTTGTTGTTGGAAAGATTGCTGGTTTTGAGTTTGTGAAGGTGCTTGTTGTTGTTGTGGAGGAGGAGGTCTTTGAAAATTGTTATTCCCTTGGAATTGTTGATTTTGGTTCCAAGCGAAATTTGGATGACTCCTCCACCCCGGATTGTATGTCGAAGAGTACGGATCGTTTCGTTGTCGTTGCTGAAATGCAACATTAACTTGATTCTGTCCTTGAGTAGATGCATTATAAGGACACTCTTCGGTTAGATGCGATGGATCCACACAACAAGCACAAACAGTTCGTGGAGGCATAACAGGGGCAGGAGAAGGCGATGAGATTTTGGTCTCAATGGCTTCTAGCTTTTTCATAAGTGCGGCCATCTCGGCCTTCATAGCAATCGACATATCTACTTGATGTATGCCTGCCCTCGATTGACGAATAGAAGAAGATGATGTGGTCTTGGTACTCTCCCACTGAATTGTTTGCTCACTAAGATCCTCAAGAAACTGCCACGCTTCGTCGCTAGACTTGGAGAGAAAATGACCTTGACATATGGTTTCTAGCAACTGCTTCATTGCCGAGTTCAATCCCTCGTATAATGTTTGGCAAAGTTGCCAACTTTCGATCCCAAGATGAGGGCATTGAACGAGTAAGTCTTTAAATCTCTCAAAGCACTTCCAAAATGGTTCGGAAGGAAGCTGTGAAAATTGTATAATCTCGTTACGGATTCTAGCAGTTTTGTGATGAGCATAGAACTTTTTCAGAAAATCTCTCACAAACTCGTCCCAATTTCTAATGGAATGTGATGCGGTGCTGTATAGCCACTTCTCGGCTAGGTCACATAAGATGAAAGGAATGACCCTTAGCCTTATAGCGTCATCACTTAATTGGGTCGTTTTCATCATAGCGCACACATTTTGGAATCTATTGATAAAGATATATGCATCTTCATATTCCAAACCATGAAATTTTGGCAGCATATTGATGAAATGTGGTTTTATTTCAAAATTGTCCCTATTTGCCGGTGGGGGTGAAAGACAGGTAGGTAAAGAAGTGCGGACGGGGTAGAAGAGATCCTGGAGCGTGATTCGTTGGGGCGCTACAACAGGCGGAAGATTCGGGTTATTCGCACCTAACGGAGGTGGAATCATTCCCGTCGGTAAGGTATTGTTGGGGTCGGATCCCGACATACCTTCGAAAGAAGAATTTGAAGGTGGAGGTAAGGAAATGGAGGGAATTTCGACTTCGGTGTCGAAAGGTTCGTCGGTCGGTACCAACGAAACACGGACTAATCGGGCGTTAGTATCCCTAGTCCAAAGTGACATACACTAAAAGGAGTAGTGTAGTCAGAAAAAAGAAGAACAGAATGTGGAGGTAAGATAACGTCAATGAGAAGAAGTGGTGTAAGCGGGGTGCAAGATTTCTTTAGCGACAAGTTGCAAGTTTTGAAAAGATTTTTCTCCTTTTTTTTAATTTATTTATTGAGAATGTTTGCAAAGAGATTTTTGAAAAGGGACTTGTGACACAAATGTATCAACCACACATGCACAATCAGGCCTAGATCTAGGGTCACCTAGGTCTGCTAGACAGCTCCTAACTAGGGCTAGAAATAGGACCTCAAATCGTCTCTTCACCGACAATTGCGGCCAGGTAAGCGCCAGGTAAGTGGGAAGGAACCACAGTAGTGGGCCTAATTAATAACCACTAGCCTAGACACACTTGCCTAGACACCGCAAGGTCAGGTTAGGATAAACGGCCGATGCCTATACTAGTCCTTTTCCTATTGAGCTCGAAGTCCTTAGGGCTGAGTCTAGTATTTTTTTAATTAATTGTGGTCAATGCAAATGCTTTAGGTGTTTTCTGGGGTCCTGGGAAGGGTGATGAAATCCCCACCCAATCTGAGTTTGGTCAATTAGCCCCTTAAAGTCCAATTAAATTATGCAAAACATTAAATTCACTTGCAATCAATTTTTTTAGCGCGGCGCAAAGAAACCTACAGAAAATCTGTTATTTAGAAGGGGAGAGAAGATTTTTAGCGCAAAGAAATCCTGCAGAAAATTTTCACAAAAGATATATGGAAGTTGCAGAGGGGAGAAGGAGAGATCAAACCATGTAAAATTGAGGAGCTGACGTGGCCAACATGCGGAGGAACCGCGGTCTGGGGCCCCCTTATGCGGCGGAAACGCGGCGGAAAGAGGAGATCGGCGTCTGGAAAAAATTGTGTGGCTCCTGTTCTCCAATTCTCCTCTGTTCTGATGTGATTTTTCCTGATTTGCCCTCTGTCAATCTTCAGACCTGCGATTCTTCTCTGTTCCT
The DNA here is from genome assembly GCA_030015575.1 of Agapanthus africanus. Lineage (NCBI taxonomy): Eukaryota > Viridiplantae > Streptophyta > Magnoliopsida > Asparagales > Amaryllidaceae > Agapanthus > Agapanthus africanus. Next base: position 17,239,399 of record JASDDO010000026.1, on the reverse strand, counting down.
GCAAGATTCAAAAGATACACCCTTCAAACAGATAAAAATTGATAAATATTTTTAATTTTTATTATTTTCAGATTTTTATAATTTTTAAAATTTATATCAATCCGAAATCACACAAAAGAAATTTTACGCCCTCCCCAACAACGGCGCCATTTGATTAGTTCAAAGATATTATGTTAACCGCAATCAGAAACGGCGTCGCATGAAGCTAGCCGGTGAGTACGGGTCGATCCACAGAGATGTGTAATTTTCTTAATGTGTTTTTACGAGTTGATTCCAAATGTTGTTTGGATTGATTTATTAAATCTAAAAGAAACTACCAAAAATTATCTAGATCTATCAATAAACTAAATTAATCTAAATTAAAGTCTTGCTAGGGTTAGGCTTAGGAGAAGTTGGGAGATTAAAGGTTTCCTCACCTGCTTTCAATGCCTTATTTTAGATCTATTAGATGTTATAGTAATTATCAATAAAGTGGATTAGAATCTTTTGGGAAGATATTTCTTCCTCTAGGTTCTTGTCCTTCCTTTATCGATCCTTACCCTAACCTCCATGGAAAACATGCGCAACCGGTCCTTTATACTACGGTGTCACCTTTACCTCGAGGGGTAGGGTGCCGTAGGGAGCGGTGAGTGCGCGCATGCATGGAGTTCTAATTCTTAGGTGTGTAGGGGTATGAAAGGGGTGAGAGATCTTATCTCTCAAACATTTCCCTAAGGCTAACCCTAACAAGCGAGGAGATTACTCGCTCATTAGGGGATTAAAAGACATTCTAAATCAAAAGAGAATTAAAGCGAAGAAATAACTTACTAATTTTTATTGATGGCTCCTTCCAAACAATAATGCAGAACAGATCTGAATTTGTGAAATGAATAGAGGCATGAGTTTTACAGATCTGTGATTACAATTTATAGGTAAACAGGGAAACTAGGGTTTACAGATTCTCGCGCATGCGATATTACAGATATGCCCACGTAAAATCCAAATCCCCGCACCGACACCAGAAGTTTCCACCGACACGGGCACTTAATGGCCGCGGAACCACGGCATTTGTTGGCTTGGGCCGCGGTTCCGCGGCCCTTTGGTGAGCTCGGCTCACCAAACTTCCTGGGCTGCATACTGGGTATTTGGGCTTCTTTATTCTTCACTACTTTTCTCTGTTTGGCTTCTTATCCTTCTCCAGATCTTCAGTGAAAATTTGTATTGGTCTTTTAATCGTTTCACTTTGACATGTTTGGACCTTGCGTTGCCTTGTACCTATGTGAACTGTTGTTAGTCTAGGCTTGACTAGGATCTGTCTACTTGTTGGTCAAAAGTCCCTCTTTTTGTATCATCTTTTGTCTTTTTCACCGTTTTCGCTCCAAGAACCTGTATCCTGTACATGCAGCAGATATGCGTCAAAAGCACCTGTTTATTTATAAAATGAATAAGAATTGGGGAATATAAAATGCAATATTATGATATGAACAACGGACCCGTCCGGTATACTCGCATACCAGTCGAAGGCGACGCCGGTCAGGCTGTTGACAAACTGACGAAGAAGGAGCGCGTCATTGCCCCATGTATTTCCGCACGATGCTTTGAAGTGGGTGACGTGCTGATTTGCATTCCCCGTTCCATCAAATCTTCCGAACTTAGGAATGACGTAGCCGCTTGGGAACTCAATCAGATCGTACTGCGCGGGATATGGCCGCCCACTACTGCTGATTTCTTTCTGAGCTTCAGCTTCGGCCACCAATGTTTTAACCTTGCTGGTGACCAAATCCATTATCCGATCCTGTGTTAGCGGGATAGTGCTATCTGGGGCCAAGGCGTCCCCAGAAGCGGAATGCGGCCGGCTTTCATGCGGCTCGACCAGTCTTGGTCCCAAAGGAACAGGCATTGGCTGCCTCGGATTGTCATCACCCGGCTGATTAGTAGCGGTTTGTGTCTGATTGGGAGGCGCTCGAGCAATTTGAGTCGTAAGCTGCATCACCACGTTCGTTAAGACGTCAATCTTCGAATAGAGCTTGGCCATCTCTTTATCTTTGCTCCTGAGCTGTTTTCGAAGCTCTTGAAGCAGCTCTTGCTCCGCAGTCCTGGGGCGGAAAGTTGGCTCTTCCTCGTTGTCCAAGCTTGACTCTGCATGGACCGAGGGGTCTTTCTGCCTATCATCCTCATCGAGAGGGTTTTCTTCATCTAGCAGGGGCGGCTGTTCTTGGGCAGCGGCAACCACATTCAGGCTAGATTGGGCTTGGGATGTGGTGGCCCCATCCTTGCTTTTGCTGCGAAGGTTGTCGCTGGGGCGCCCGCCCGCCATATAGACCGTATGGATGATATATCCGGCCGTCTTTCTATCATTGGCAGCTGATTTCACGGATTGCTGTCTTGACCCCCCTTGTTTCGGTAGCTGGTAGTCGATTGAAGGCGGCTGGCCTAACCAGGTTCTTGAATGGTGCTGGCGCTTCTTTTCTGGGTTTGCCCCACTGCTTTCGTGCGGCACAGAGTGCTTGATAGACTCTTGAAGAGACAGTGTCATACTTTTTCTGTTGGGGCCGGGACACGTCTCTTTGTGGCACAGTTCGGACCGATGTCTTCTTGATTCTGGCGGTCATGGCATTTTTCTGAACCCACTTCAGAGGCTCGAAGGAATTGCTGATTCTTACGTCCAACTCAGCCGTCGTCGCGGGGCAACCCTGCACTTGGAACTTCACACGATTCCATTTGGCTGAAGCCCTGGCCCTCTTGTTGGCTCGATACCTGAGCCGCTTCTGCCTTAACTTTTCTGTTCTAAGCGCCTGGCAGACTTCGGCTCTTTGGGAAGACGCCGCAAACCGGTCAATGGAGGGCCTTGGAGATACGCTCAATTGTGCATTTGTTGGAGTCATCGCCTGAGCTCGTCCGCAACATTTGATGTTGCCCTTTGTACCGAAGTTCTTGCCCCCCGCTGGAGCACCAGGGAGTCGTTCAGACACCATCTTAAGTTTTGGTTGGGGTGCCTTGGCCATCACGACATTCGGCCTCTTACCCCTTTAGACCGGCTTGGCCACCTGTTCCGCCGGGATCTCCGCCAGGTGAGCACTTCCGGCAGGGTAGATGATGACGGAGCCGAACTGGCGGGGCGGTTCCTCCCACTGTCGACTGAGGCTTGCGGGGAGAACCACACGAGCGTTGATCTTGACCACGTACGGAATCGAGGTCGCATTGGAAGTTGAATTCGTCTAGGGAGACATTGTTGGAGAGTGATTGCTTGAAAACCTGCATGAAAAAGCATTATTTTAGTTTAAATATAGGTATATATATTGATTGAGTCCGCATGAATGCTTAACCCGAAATATGGGAGGAGAGATTGGTCCCACCGGGCGTGCCAGAATCTGTAGGGTGTTTTTCGTCACCCCATTGAGATGGGAATACGCGCGCGCTTGTCAGGTGTACTACAGATTCCCCCTGCCTAGGGTAGGCCGGGGGTTTAATGATTGTGGGGATCCGAATCTCCGGCAGCCGCGAACTAAGCTGCCGTTAATTACCCCTCGCCTTTGGAGCGAGGGAACCTCCGATTGACGGGTTAAACTGGTCATGCGAACTCAATATGCAGTGTACGTGTGTTGTGTTTTGAAAGGGGGGGTTTTGGATATATCGGGAACCACGCAGAGTTTTTACGGGGGTCCCGCTACCCGGATAGCGGGCTAGGGGTCAAGGGAGCTAGCAGCCCCCTTGCGGGGTGCGGGGCAGCGCCCCGTTAGAAATTTTTTTCAACGGGGGCAGTGTCGCCGAGTATGTGTATGTGTACATATGTGTATATATATATATATACATGTATATATAAATAAAGGGGGAAAAGACATCCAAAGGATGCGTGGGGCCAGCGCCTAGGCGCTTGAGCGCAAGCGCGCCACGTGTCGGCACGTGGGCGTTTGGGCGCAAGCGCGCCACTTGTCGGCACGTGGATGACTTGCGCTTGCGCTCGAGCGCAAGCGCGCCACGTGTCGGCACCGGGGTGACTTGCGCTCGAGCGCAAGCGCGCCACGTGTCGGCACGTGGGCGCTTTGCGCTGGAGCGCTGAGCGCTTGAGCGCAAGCGCGCCATGTGTCGGCACGCGGGCGCTCTGCGCTTGAGCGCCGGCGAGAAAAAGAGGCTTTTAGCCTAAAAAAATTTCTCGGAAGAGAAATCAGAGAGGAGTTGGACTCCTGAGTGTGTTTTTCGGGTTAATGGAAGGGGTTCTTCTTCTTCTTCCTCTGTTAGCTGGATCTTGAAGATCAAGAGATGTGAGATCTCAAAATCTCTCCTTTTTGAGATCTGATGACAGATCCAAGTTCTTCTTTGTGGGTTTCGTGGTGAAAAACTATTTTTGTTTTTGAAAAGGAAGAGTAAAACTCTTAATTTAATTCAAAAGAAAGAAGAAGGTCTTGGAACCTTGAAGAAGGAAGAAAGATCTCAGATCTGAAACTTTTTTTGGAGAGAGAAAAAGTTGTTGAGATATTTCATTATCTTTGCCTTTATAGGCTATACACTTTACACATAGCCCCTTGGGCTTCACAAAATGCCATTTTGCCTATCCCATGGCTCATGTGCCATTTCATTTTGCACATAAGCCATGGGCTTTACAAAAATTTGGCTTTATGCCTGTTTTTCTTACATTTATCCATAAAATAAAATAACAGAAATACAACAAAATTATTTATTACAAAACTTTTATCTTGGCATGGGGGAAGGCCGGCCGCTTCATGTTCGGGCTCGACCCGGGCATGGGCCCACCGGATCTGGGCTTGGGCCCACTTGGCTTGAGGTTGACTTTGATTTTGGCTTGGTCAACCGGGGTGTAAATTTTTACCCCAACAAAGGGATATGCGCAAAAGGAAGGAATTGACTATCAAGAGATATTTTTCCCTGTGGTGAAAATGACATCAATTCAGGTGATCCTTAGTATTGTGGCGGTGGAGGATCTGCACTTAGAGCAGCTTGATGTGAAGACCGCGTTCCTTCATGGAGATTTGGTGGAGGAGATCTATATGATGCAGCCACCGGGATACGAGGTGAAGGGAAAAGAATCTATGGTGTGTAAACTGCGAAGGAGCTTGTACGGCCTTAAGCAAGCTCCAAGGCAGTGGTATCTCAAATTCGATCAGTTCATGCTAGAGAAGGGATTTGTGCGTGGTGAGTCAGATCACTGTGTCTATATTCAGACTTTTGAGGACGGAGACTATATCATTCTATCACTCTATATAGATGATATGTTGGTAGCGGGTCCGAATTTCGAGAAAATTCAAAGCCTGAAGAAGATGATGGCTGAAAAGTTTTCCATGAAAGATTTGGGAGCGGCCAAACAAATTTTGGGCATGAAGATCGTTCGAGATAGGAAGCAGCGGAAGCTGTGGTTATCGCAAAGCGACTATATCGAGAAGTTTTGAAGCGGTTCAACATGGACAAGTCAAAACCGGTGAGTACGCCTTTAGCAAAACATTTCAAACTCATGAAGGAGTTTTGCCCGACAACTCAAGAGCAGAAAGACGAGATGGCAAGAGTGTCTTATGCTTCTGCGGTGGGGAGTTTAATGTATGCAATGGTGAGTACGAGACCAGATATTGCACATGCAGTGGGAGTTGTGAGCCGGTATATGCAAAACCCGGGGAAGGAACATTGGAATGCGGTGAAGTGGATTTTGAGATATCTTAGGGGTACGTCTAGTCACTGCTTATGTTTCGGGGGCGACTCTCTAATGGTGCAAGGTTACGTTGATGCGGACTACTCGGGTGATCGAGATAGTAGAAAGAGCACAACGGGTTACGTATTTACAGTTGGGGGAACAGCGGTAAATTGGATATCTCAACTGCAAAAAGTGGTAGCATTGTCAACTACGGAGGCTGAGTACGTAGCGATCACGGAAGCCAGCAAAGAGATGATATGGCTACAAGGGTTACTCGAAGAGTTGAGTAAGAAGCAAGACTTCAATACCTTGTGGAGCGACAGCCAAAGTGCAATACATTTGGCAAAGAATGCAGCATATCATTCTCGGACGAAGCATATCAAGGTGCGGTACCACTTCATACGCATGGCGTTAGAAAATGGTGAGTTGACACTGCAGAAGATCGCGGGAGAAAAGAATCCGGCGGATATATTCACCAAAATAGTAGACAGAGATAAGCTGAATCTCTGTTGCAGATTGGTGAATCTCTCCATGAAAATTTAATGAGGAGAGAGCAGCAGTGGAATCGTGTGAAGTTTACTAGTGCGAGAATCAAGCCAAAAAATTACTCCAAGTGGGACAATGTCGAGATTGTGATGAATTTGCATCAAGGTGGAGTTTGTTGAAAATTGATGCAAATTAAAGTCTATGGTTAGGTGCCACCTTTTGACATGCATGCCATTGTTAGGTGATGACAATGATAGGTGGTGACTTTGTTAGGTGCTACTTTTGACATCCATGGCATTGTTAGGTGATGACAATGATAGGTGGTGACTTTGTTAGGTGCTACTTTTGACATCCATGACATTGTTAGATGATGCCAATGATAGGTGGTGACTTTGTTAGGTGCTACTTTTGACATCCATGACATTGTTAGGTGATGCCAATGAAAGGTGGTGACTTTGTTAGATAGTGGCATTATCCTAGGTGCTATAAAAGCACATCTTATGAGAGGCATTTTGCATCAATCACAAGTATCATCACAAGAGGCAAAGGCTAAGAGAGATTTGAGAGAAATCTCCTACGGTTGTTCTTGTGTGTAAACTTGATTCAAGTATAGTAGACGTTTGCAGATTCCGCTTTGCCGGGGACTAGCCATACGGTGGGTGAACCTCGTTAACAAATCTATCATGTTTGTGATTGATTGTTTTCTTATTCCCGCACTTTAATTTATATTGTATTTCGTCGTTTAATTGCGTGATTGTATTTTTGCGTGATTTGGGTTTTGTCGCGAGCACTGTTCCGTGGATCGACTCTCCCTCCCAACAGGCATGTCTGAAGACCGTTGAGCATCCTCTTTGTCTTGGCTGGCAGCACAACCTCCCACGGGGCTTCTTCGACGAGAGAGCACGTTGCCCCTGGCATATTCATCCTCTTAGAGGCGTGAGGTTGCGGCAGATTCACCTTCCATCTGTCGGATAACGCGAACTTGCCCTGTTGGTACTGGTCTTCAAGCCAATTTTTGAAGACATAGCAATCTTCGATCGGATGACCCAGTACCCGATGATAGGGACAGTAGTTGGGCTCATTGATATCATTTGGCTGCGACGGACGTTTTGGATCCGGCAGATTTATGAGTCGGTTGCGCAATGCCTGCTCGAATAATCTTCTCGTTTTATCTTGGGGAAACGAGTAAGGACGTCCTAGCCTCTCCTCAAGGGGTACGTGCGGACGCATATTATTTTGACGAACAACCGGCTTCGAGTTGCTCGGCTGTTGCTGAGCATTAACGACAACGATCGCTTTTCCCTACCCCTTTTCATTTCGGGAGTCCGGCTTTGGAAGAGGAGGTCTATGGCCTATCTGATCCATTTGCGCTAACTTGTCGATCAGGGCTTGGAAGGTAGTCGGCTTGAAGAACATCATAAATTGCGAGATGGTTGCTTGCGGATCAAGGGTTCCCACAAACATACCCACTGCAGGAGCTTCTTCAATGCGTTGCTCGCATTTCGACCATAAATTCCGCCACCGTATAGCATATTGGACCCATGTCTCGCTTGGCTTCACCCTGGTGTTAATCAGTGCCATCATCGGGGTGCGTTCGCTGGCGCTTGCAAAACGCTGGGTAAACAGTAGCTCCATCTCCGTGAAGGTCTTGATAGAGTCGTTTGGGAGCTCAGAATACCACTCGAACGCTGTATCTGACAAGCTGCCGACGAACTGGCGAAGCAATAGTTTGTCATCACTGCCGGTGTTGCCGCAGAGTGCTCTGAACTGGGCAACATGCTGGTGGGGATTGCCCGTCCCCTTATAGACATAGAACTTGGGAATTGTGTAGCCCAGCGGGTACTTGATCTGGTCGTACCAGCTCGGATATGGTCGTCCTATTTTTACGACCTGGCCGGCTGCTTCAGTTGCATGATGAACCCGTATTTGTTGGTCTATGTACTCGTCCAAGTCAGCTTTGGAGATTGTCTCCTCCTTAGCTGTTGACAGAGCTGGTGGAGGATTCGACGTTTCTCCCCTATCGTCTTCAAGGACGATCGGGGGATCTACGGCCGGAGGATCTTGTTGGATCATCATCCCCACCATGTCTTGGAACAGGAGGGCTATACGCTTTATGTTGGCTGCTTGTTCAGCAGCCTCTTTATCCTTCTTCTCCAATATCCGACGAAGGAATTCGGCGTCAGTTTCTTGCTCCTGGCGTTCATCCGAGGACGCTTCAGGGCTTTCTTTTGGCCCAGTGAGTGCAGCCATCGCGGTCATCATTTCTTGGAGCTTCTGCTGTTGCTCCTGCGCTTTGGTCACCGATCGCGTGAGCGGTCTATGACCTATGGATATGCGGCTGTCCTCTTTACCAGACGCCATGTAGACGGTATGAACTACGATGCCCCCTGACTTAGGGCGTTTGGGTTCACCACCTTTGATATTCGCCGTCGGCGTGAGGACTTTCTCCGGCCTTCTTCTCTTATGGGCCGTTGAAGTTGAGGGGGCCGTTGCTTTGGGCACCCAAGTGGTCGTCGCCTTTCATTGCTTGACCGGGGGATTTTCTTCTTGCCGACCTTTCGACTTCTTGTGTTGGCGAGAGAAATTAGGATCAATCACAGATTCTCGGACTCGTCGCCATGTCTTGTAGATCCTGGAGGACAGCGATTGAGGAGACTGTTCCGACTTTTCTGCTTCCACGGCGGTCTCTATCGGTGGAGGAGATCTTTTGAGCACCGCAGTTGGCGAATTTCTGCGTACCCTGTTCAGCAGCTCAAAGCTGTTCCCAGTTGGAACAGCAGCATTAACTTCCACCGTTGGAGCGGGCGGAGTTATCCCAGAGAGGGAGTTGCCCCCAGTCCTCCTTATCCGGCGCCAGTGGCGTCGTCGGGCGTGACGAGTCGTCGGTATTGGTTCAGCGACGGAGACAACTTCTTCTTGCCCCCTGTTCAGGTGAGAGACTGTTGCCGGTGTCAGCCTCTTGAAGACTAACATCCGTTGAGGAGTTGTGTCTAACCGGTCAAAAGCAGATTTCCGAGCGGGAGTGGGCACGAGAGCAGTCAGTCTCGTGAAGACCGATCCTCTGGGCGGAGAAGCAGCCTTGATGACTTCAAGAGCAGCTGTCTTTTTTGGGATGGCCGCCTCAGGTGTTATGGGCTTCTTGAGAGGCCTTTTGGTGCTCAAGCTCAGCCTGGTGAAGACTGAAGAGTTGGACGACCCGCTGAGAGGGGCCGTGGGAGTAGCAAGTCGATCGAAGACCGACTTCTTTGAAGCTTCCGCTACGGGAACAGGGATGGTGAAGCTTGATGGAGGGATCATGGTTCCGAAGAACAGGCCACTGGTAGCCTGGGTCACTTGCTCCACAGGCATAGTAAGGACGGAGGCCGCTTGAGGTCCATATGCTACGCCTCCAGGTGAGGTGGAGCGTCGGTTGCATTGGCACTTCGAGCAGTTCGAGCAATTTGAGGCCATTGATGCTTGATTTCTACACCAGGCAAAAGACCAAATCTTAGTAACTTGAAATCTAAAGGCAACCATTAACAAACCGCGATTCGTTCGTGAAGACGACACACGAAGTGTGGAGTGGAAAGAGGAAAAGGTCCCACCGGGCGTGCCAGAATCTGTTCCCCTCCGAATGGCGGCCAAGACATTAGGACGTCTAGCCTGAGATTCGGGACAGATGCTATTTGGTTTTATCCGTCCACCTCTCCGAAGATGCCAAGTTGATTTATGGCACCGTGTATCGGAGGTTTAGACGGATGCGGCCGATGTAGCAGACTTCGTCAGATTCCCCCTTATTTGAGGGGGTTTTGATTATGGGGACGCTCTTCCCTGCAGGCGCAAGCCCCTGCAGTTAATTACGCTACCACATCGCGGTAACCACTTTCTCCTTCTCCAGAATTTCACTTCGTGTCGTGTGTGTTTGTTTTGTTTGTGGATGCCCGTGGATTGTATACGGAGACTAAGTGATGCCGTCGCCCGTAGGACGTGGATTAGTCCAAATCCGTATTTACTTAGATTTGGGTTTGGTGTTTTAGTTTAAGGATACGTTAGCCATATTTAGGCTAAGATCGACTTAAACGTTTGTTAAGGATACGTTAGTCTGATTTGAGACTGAGATCAACTTAACGGGATCGTTTGGATCCGACAAAAGAGCATTTGGGGGCTCTGTTGTTCTAGTTTAGGGACGTAGTGGTCCATAGGTAGTTTAAGGACATTTCGGTCCGTATTCCAGTTTAGGGACATAGTGGTCCATAGGTAGTTTAAGGACGCATAAGTCCGTGGGTTTAAAGACCCCACAGTCCGTGTCTTAGTTTAAGGACGTATAAGTCCTCGGGTTTAAGGACCCCACAGTCCGTGTTTTGGTTTAAGGACGCATAAGTCCATGAGTTTAAGGACCCCACAGTCCGTGTTGATATGTGGTTGTCGGGACCCGTCACCTCTCTGACGTCGTTGAAGGAAGTCAGAGGAGTTCGGAGATGTACCCTTGAACCGGATATAAATTGATTTAAGAGAGCAACTGTGCTCAGTCAATTTAATTTGAGGACTTACGGCCATGATTGGGCTAAGTCCAGTTGAAAAAATGTTCAACACTTTTATTTGTTTTTGGCCTATTAGGTCTGTGCTAGGGCTTTGCCCCTTTTTTAAATAATGCACTGCATTTCTTATTTTGTTTAGGCTCTGCCCTTTTATAAATGATGCAGAGCATCAATTTTGTTTGGGCTCTGCCCTTTTATTGCATTTTATTTTGTTTGGGCTCTGCCCTTTTATAAATGATGCAGAGCATCAATTTTGTTTGGGCTCTGCCCTTTTATTGCATTGCAATTTATTTTGGCCTACTAGGCCTTTTTGATTTGGGCCTGGCCCTTCAGTAAACAATGCAGTGCATTTGTCAGGCGCTTTGCGCCAATCACTGAGCGCAAGCACTGTGGTGATGACACGTGTCACGCAAGCGCAGTGCGCTGTGCTTGCGCTGCTGACACGTGGCGCGCTCTGGTGAGGTGCGCCAATTTCGGAGAGTAAGGCTCTATCTTAAAAGCGCATAGCGCAAGTGGTTCAGGTGCTGACACGTGGTGCTCTCTGGTGGCTTGCGCCAACCCAAGAGCGAAACAGTGCAAATTTTACAAGTGCAGGGCACTGTTTAATTTCTTGATCCAATTTAGATCAAAGAAAACAAGTTTTTCTTGTTTTTAGAGAACCAGTGGTTCATAAAAAGTGCAAGGCACTATTATTATTTGTTTTTATTGAAGATCATTGATCTTCTTCTTAGATCAATGATCTATTAGAAGAAATTCTTCTATTTTATAAAGGTTTTACCTTTTTCTTGAATTTTCTTCAGAGTTCTCTCTGTTTTGAAGTTCTTGATCTCTCACAATGTTGATGATGTTTTGAATTGGGGTCTAGGGGTCTTTATATAGTGCCCATAGGTTTGTTAAGTTTGTTAAAGAGATCATTCTCTGAGTGATTTGGGGAATTTTCCCCACCGTTGGATCTAAGGGCTTCTGTTTTACAGAAGACAATCTTCTTATTTTAACAAGAACAGAAGGATCTTACAAGAATTTAATTCTGTTTGGCGCAAATGCCCCAGCGCGTGACACGTGTCGCGCAGCGCACGGCGCAGCGCAACTGCGCTGACACGTGTCGCGCAGCGCATCTGCGCTGACACGTGTCGCGCAGCGCACGACGCAGCGCAACTGCGTTTGTGCTGACACGTGTCGCGCAGCGCAGCGCTTGCGCAACTACGCTTGCGCCACTGCGCTGACACGTGTCGCGCAACGCAACTGAAGTATTGCTTCCTTTAATTTTGTTTTAAATAGATCCTTGCTCTGATTGGGCGCGCTGCCTTGGGCGCTGCGCTGACGTATCAGCTTTTGACACGTGGCGCGTTGCGCGCAGCGCAAGAAATTTGAAGCGTTGCTTCAAATTTTGAATTTTTGAAATTCAAACAGAGCTTTGCTCTGATTGGGGGAAACACCAACTCCTACACCTCACCGCTGACGAACCATTCACCGGCGATACCACTCCGACGGGTCCTTTAACCCTCTGCCATCGAGACCACTGCCACCTCGCTTTTAACAACTCTGTTTATAATGTACAAAAATTGTTTAAAGTTAAAGTACTAAATGGAGTATTTGCAATCCTGAGTATACTATAAGTATTTGATTTGTTTTTAAACAGCAAGAAAGCACTTGTAGCTCATTGGTAAATTCATGCACTGCTGTAACATAGCCCCTGTGTTCAAATCGCCTCTGCCACATATTATTTTTGCTGATTTTTCTTTTAAAATTTTTGGAAGCCCAAAAGTTTACACGTAAAAATGAAAAGTAACTGAAATCAAACATGTGCACTGAGTTATATGAAACGACTCCGACACGTGGCATAAATCCCACACCCCATCTCCAACAATGGACCGGCGAGATTTTCCAAAAGGCTGGCGCCGACAGAGTTAGCCCAAGGTCAAGTTTCGGCGAAGATTCGGGACAAATCCGGCGACACCGCGACTCCACGACGCTTTCAAACTATTCCTACACCTCCCCTCTCTCTCCTCAACCAGTAAGTTCTCTCTCCTCTCCTTTCTTTCTATTTTAAAACGATCTTTTATTAAAACTCGTCGGAAGCTGAATTATTCCGACTTCCGATTCTAATTTCATTAAAAACCCAACTTTTCTTAATAACAAATCAACCATTTCTTTATATCTTGTTTAGAAACCATAAAATAACATTTAGAATAAGTTTCAATTCAAAATAAAATACTATGCAACTTATATTACACTTTTTCGTTTAAATACCACAAGATTTACCTATGACATTACTTCATCATATTGCTCATATTACCTTTAGAAAACTCACGAGATAATGACCTATCTCCTCACAACACTTATCATGACATAGCATGATGGCTTGAAAACAATATTTTTGTGGCTAAGACGAATTTACAGTTAAATACCATTAACTATCAAAACCGTATTTCTTTTAACTATTTTAATCAAATTCCATACGATTATGTCCTTACAACCCATTTTGGGGAATCCGATTTGGTTGGTGCGGATTATCTCACATTCATCGGACTAGTAGGGCGAGATACAGACTTTCTCACGGAGTATACGTTCTCGATGGAATTTTTATTATTACAATTTTTAAGAAAACGTGATTTCTATTAATAAATAAATTCTATATTTAATATATATATATATTATCAAAATATCTATTTTAAATATATAATATATTCCATGTTTTCTAAAACAAAAAAAAGAACCACAAAAGTTCATGAAAATACCATCAAGAAATCAATACAAGTCAATTTACATGAAAATACCATATACTATTCAATTTAGGTTTATATCCACTAGAATATCGCATCTTATAAAAAAATTACATATATGAAAACCCTAAAGACGATAAATAAATACTTGAGTTTTATTTTGAAAATATATCAAAACTATTTTATCATAAACCCCCCCAAAGTTATATTAATTTACAATAAGGACCCTAGAAAATATAGGTTTAAACGGGACTAATTCTCTTGAGAGAAAGTGGGTGGTTGCCTATTTAAGCTATACAACTAAAATGGGGTTATCAATACGGTAATTGTCTTGGAAAGAGACAAATCCAGCCATCCATGTGAAGCAGTTACCGATAATTCTAAAACCTAATTCAGAACTTCAATTCTGTTTAAGTGTCTGACTCAGACAGAGTCTCGGTTTAATCCGAATACAATTCCAATCTACATACAATCCAAATATAACTCCAATACAATATGAATCCATATATACTGGAACTTGAACATGAATACCAGAATACGATCTATATCAACATGATTTGATTTGACCAATCCATGGATATACATTGACTTGTCTACATGACTATCCGTTTATATCTTTATCCGTTTACATAAACAATTGATATCATGATTTCGGCAAGTCTTATATCTGCAAATCATCTATAAAACAACACAATAAACATTACGGGTTTTTTAACGGGGTAGATTGGTACGGAATGTATTAGAAGTGGCACGAGACTGTAACTATAATACACCTAACCTGAATATCCGTGTTGTTGTTCCGTGGCTTAACGGTTCCTTATGCTCCGTATACATTAGTCCATGGGAAAAGTTGGACTCCTCTCGTATACACTGATGCATTATGTACCAAGCTACAAACAACTGCGTTAACATAATAATCATACATTATACCAGATATATTCTCTTTACCTGTTCAGTCTATTTTTACCTCTCTTTGGGACTTACTGAGCGATTGTTCGCTGACGGCATTCCTTTTCTATTCTTTCTTTGGAATGTTGTCAGGAGAACCCGACTCTCTAGAGATCGAGCCCAGCTCAGACGACTTGGAGCAGTTCTCAGAAGACCCAAAGTTTTAGTTACCTGTATATACTTTTACATTCGTTCATGCCATTGTTTAGGCATTGCTTTCCATATTGTATGTACTTTTCAGTTGCATTGTAATGAATGTTTAATAAATAAAAGTTGTTATTTTTTTACATCTCATGTCTTTCTTGTGCACATTTATATTATATTGCGTATTTACGCTTAGCGTGTTTACTTCTGAGTAAATACGTCGCGTGACTCGTCATGTCTCCTTACCGTACTCTGGAAAGCGGGGCGTGACAGGTTTTGTTGGTGGCCCATGCAGGTCAGTTCTGCATAGAACTCTACCATGCAGGGTCAGTTTTGCATGAAGTCCTAAGCAATATAACTCAAAAATTATAAGACTCAGCAACCAAATATTCTTTACATTTTATATTCTTTGAATCTATCCTAATCCTATTTTTCTTTCAAGGTTATGGATTCCCCAAACAATACTAGCACCAACGTGATCGGCAACACCACATCTTCCACTTACGCCTACCGTTATAGCTCCGATCAACGAGCAGACGGTACTGCTTGAGGTAATTAAGAGCCTCCTGAAAGGACAGCAGCAGCAGACAGCCATACTAATGCACCGTCCAGAAGCGGATGCACCTGGAGTGAAGCAATTCCAGGTATTGCATCCGAAGCAATTTTCTGGAAAAGAGAGCTCTTTGGAATCTGAAGAATGGGCTCAATCAATTGAGGACGATCTGGCAGCAGCACAAGTGCCAGACATTGTTTGAGTAAGGGTTACGAAGCTGCAACTTACTGATAACGCCCGAGTATGGTGGAAGGCGGAAGAAAGCCGTCTTACCCAGCCAATCGAATGGAAGACATTTCACGAAATGTTCGATGCGAAGTATTTTCCAGAGTATGCTCGATTTGACATGGAGCAATAATTCATACACTTACAACAAGGCTCTATGTGGAGCAAATCTGTGGATGAGTATGATACCGAGTTTACTATGTTGAGCAAGTAAGACATGTCTCAAATATTCGATTTTCTAATAACATATACTACACAGCTAACACAAGATCGTAACAGGTTTGCGGCACACCCCATACCGACTGCTGAGATCAGGGCCAGACGATTTCAACAGGGGTTGGACTCGGAGATCCAAGCGGCTCTAGCTACAGGGGATTTCCCAACCACGATTTGGCTCTGAAAGCTGCCCGTCGATACGAGGCAGTAGTGAAGAAGAAGAGTATACCTCAATCTGTCGGTATGAAGCGCACTGCTACTCAGATAGCAGGAAGAGCCTCTTCCATGCCACTGTTTATACCAAGAAGACCAGGAGTAACTTTTAACCGGCCAAGTCCAGATTTTTGCACCTGCTGCGGGAGGAATGGACATTTGGTGAAAGACTGCAGGCGTGCAAACGGCATGTGCTTAGTCTGTGGTTCATCCACTCATGATATTGGTGCATGTCCCCGTAGACTCAACTCGAATCCAGAATACAAACCAACAATCACCTATTCGCGGCGGCCAGCTATCCAGGCACCTGCTCCTCGTCTTGCACTCCCAGCTCCACCTCCTCATGGACCTACTGCACCTCCTCCTCATCAGTTCCATCAAGCACAAAGGAACCTACCTCAAGGACAGAGAAACGGACAGAGAAATGCTCCTCCAGCAAGGAGGAATGTACCAAGGCGACAGGCTTTCACAATGACTGTGGAAGAAGCTGAAGCCACTGGCCAAGTCATCACTGGTAACTCTTTTCTTCCAAGTTTTCTTTCAATCTTTATACATATCAAAATATTTTTTCTTATACCTAAAACATATTCCACACAACTTAGGTACAATCTTAGTAACCTCACTTCCTGCACTAGCACTCTTCGATACTGGAGCATCTCATTGCTTTATGTCGCAACGGTTCGTCCGAACTCATACGATTCCAGTCAAACCGCTCGTATCCAGCTGGAATGTCAGTTCAGAGAATGGTGTTCTAAATGCAACAATGGGATACGACATGTGTCCAGTGGTCGTCTGCAACAGAGAATTCTATGCCGACTTCAAGGTGCTGGACATACCGAACTTCAATGTAGTTTTGGGTATGGATTGGTTAAGAACTTTCTATGCTACCATCGACTGTCGTCAAAGGAGAGTAGTGTTCGAGATTCCAGACCATTCAGTCTTTTATTTCAAAAGTAGAGACCGTACCCTGGAGCCTAGCACATACAAGGCAAAACCGAAGAAGGCAGTGATTGCAACTCTACAAGCAGGAGAAGTTAAGCCATAGGTAGTTCGAGAGTTCGATGATGTATTTCCTGAAGACATATCAGGTTTGCCTCCTGATCGAGCTCTTAAATTTGGAATTGATTTAGTACCTGGAGCACAACCGGTGATCAAAGCGCCATACCAATTAAGTCTTGAAGGTTTGAAGGAGGTCCGTACTCAGCTGTACGAACTTCTGCAGAAAGGATGGATTCGTCCTAGTATTTCAAGTTGGGGATCTCCAGTTTTGATTTTGAAGAAGAAGGAAGGTTTATACAGAATGTGCATTGATTATAGAGTTTTGAACGAAGTCACGATAAAAAACAAGTATCCACTACCGCGAATCGACGATCTGTTCGATCAGCTAAGTGGGTCTTACGTTTTCTCAAAATTAGATCTTCGTTCGGGTTATCATCAGGTGAAGGTCAAAGAGTCTGATATTCCGAAGACGGCATTTAGGACTCGCTATGGTCATTATGAGTTTCTCGTGATGCCATTTGGAGTGACCAATGCACCATCCATATTCATGAATCTAATGAATCAAGTTTTCCGAGAGTACCTACACAGATTTGTTGTCATCTTCATCGACGAAATTCTGGTATATTCTAAGAGTCGGAAGGAACATGCCGAGCATTTACGAATTGTCCTAGTGACTTTACGACAGCATCAACTCTATTCCAAGTACAGCAAGTGCGAGTTTTGGTTAGAATAAGTCGGATTTCTCGGACATATCGTTTCAGGTGAAGGAATCTCTGTGGATCCAGCTAAAGTATCAGCAGTAAGCGAATGGCCGACACCAAAGACAGTAAAGGACATTCGAAGTTTCTTGGGATTAGCGGGATATTACCGAAATTTATTGAAGCGTTTTCGAAGATTGCAACACCCCTGACCAAGCTCACACACAAATACGAAGAATTCGTGTGGTCAGAAGCATGCAAACAAGCTTTCGTAGAACTCAAGTCAAGATTGAAAACAGGGCATATTCTCGTAATACCGGACCAATCTGGAGGTTTCGTAGTGCATTGCGATGCATCCGGTAAGGGATTAGGATGTGTTCTACACCAGCACGGTAAAGTCGTAGCTTATGCATCAAGACAGCTGAAAGTTCATGAGCGCAACTATCTGACGCATGATCTGAAGTTGGCAGCCGTTATCTTTGTACTCAAGATTTGGCATCATTATCTTCTTGGAGAACGGGTAGATATCTACACAGACCATAAAAGTCTGAAGTATGTATTTACTCAGAAAGAGTTGAATATGCAGCAGAGAAGATGGTTAGAACTTATGGCGGACTTCGACATCAACCTACAATATCATTCAAGGAAGGTAAATGTAGTACTGATGCACTTAGTCGTCAACCACTATCAATGAATCTCACCGCACAGTGGAAGCTACAGCAAGATTTGCATCAGATGGAGATAGAAGTGGTCATGCCAGGTAACACTTCAAGTTTGATAAACTTACAAGTTCAGTCTACAATTGTCAATCAGATCAAAGCAGCTCAAGCAAGCGATGCCAAGTTGCAAAAGATCAGAGAACAAGTAGAAAGTGGATTTAGAATAGACTTCATCATCCATGAAGACGGATATTTGAGATACGTCAGTAGATTGTGTGTACCACAAAATCCTGTTCGGGAAGAATTGATGAAAGAAGCTCACAACCCTCCCTACTCAGTACACTTTGGAGGTACAAAGATGTATAAAGATCTACGTCAACATTACTGGTGGTATGAAATGAAGCGTGAAGTAGCCAGAAGTATGGCAAAATGTCTGGTGTGTCAGCAAGTGAAAGCTGAACATCACAGGACTGCTGGTTTATTTCAACCGTTACCTATCCCAAAATGGAAGTGACAACACATTATCATGGATTTCGTGACTGCTCTTCCTCGCAGCACAAAAGGTAACGATACTGTATGGGTTATTGTGGATCGACTCATAAAGTCGACTCATTTCATCCCATTTCGAGTTGGCCAATCTACTGAGACACTAGCAAAGAAGTACATGGAAGTAAGTATGAATCTAAGTAAGATTTAACTCTCCATAGTGTACTATTTCTGATACCTATGAACTCATGCAGGAGATCATGAGATTACATGGAGTACCGGTTTGTATTTTCTCCGATCGTGACACCGGATTCTGATCGCAATTTTGGCAGAGTCTGCAAGCTAGCTTGGGAACGGGTCTGAACTTTAGCACAGCTTACCATCCATAAACAGATGGACAGTCTGAGCGAACGATTCAGATACTTGAAGATATGTTAAGAGCGTGTATGTTAGACTTCGGAGGATTGTGGGTAGATCACCTACACCTTGTAGAGTTTTCATACAACAACAACTACCAAGCGAGTATTGGAATAACACCATTTGCAGCTCTATATAGAAGGAAGTGTCGTTCACCATTAAGTTGGGATGACATCGGAGATAGATAACTCCTTGGATCTGAGATGATAGTGGTGACTGTAGATGTAGTTCGCACTATCAGGTAACGAATGCGCATAGCCCAAGACCGACAGAAGCACTAGGCTGATGCAAAACGCCGACACTTGGAGTTCCAACCGGGAGATCATGTATTTTTGAAGATTTCTCCAAACCGTGGAGTGATTCGCTTTGGAAAGCGAGGTAAGTTAAGTCAAACATACATTGGATCGTTCGACATACTCGAACGAGTCGGAGAAGTGGCTTATCGCTTGGCACTTCCACCCTCATTGGAAGGAGTGCACAATATATTCCACATATCCCAACTTAGAAGGTATGTGAGTGACCCCAGTCACATTCTTGATCACTCCGAGCTTACTGTACAGACGAATCTATCTTGTGAGCAACAACCCGTTGAAATCCTGGACAGAAAGGTAAAGTCACTTAGGAACAAGCAAGTAAACTTGGTTCGAGTGATGTGGAGGAAAGACTCATCAGAAGAATCAACGTGGGAAAGAGAAGACGACATGCGTGCAAGATACCCTTTCTTATTTTTAAATTAGTTCTTAAATATTTGTATATTTTGAGGACGAAATTTTTGTAAGGAGGGTAAAATATAATGACTCTGTTTATAATGTACAAAAATTGTTTAAAATTAAAGTATAAATGGAGTATTTTCAATCCTGAGTATACTATAAGTATTTGATTTGTTTTTAAACAGCAAGAAAGCACTTGTAGCTCATTCGTAAATCCTTGCACTGCTGTGACATAGCTCCTGTATTCAAATCACCTCAGCCACATATTATTTTTGCTGATTTTTCTTTTAAACTTTTTGGAAGCCCAAAAGTTTACACGTGTAATACACGTAAAAATGAAAAGTCACTGAAATCAAACACGTGCACTGAGTTATATGAAACGACCCCGACACGTGGCACAAATCCCACACCCCATCTCCAACAGTGGACCGGCGATATTTGCGAAAAGGACGGCGGCGCCGGTTTTCTCCGTAGGTAATACCCCCATCTTTTGAACCCTAACCCCTTGGCCTCCCCCACTACTCCTCTTCTGTTTGATTTTCCTGCACATTAACAAAGAATTAAAATGAGCTTTAAAACCAAATTTTAATGCATTTTAATTCTCATTTTTAATACCCTAAACCCTAATTCTATCCTATAAATACCATCCTACACCTTATTCCTCTCTATTCTGAAATCTATTGTCAAACTCTCTAATTTTTTCCAAGTCCAAAAAGTTGTACAAGTGGAGTTTGCCCAAGGTCAAGTTCCGGCAACGATTCGGGACAAATCCGGCGACACCGCGACTCCACGACGCTTTCAACTTATTCCTACACCTCCCCTCTCTCTTCTCAACCAGTAAGTTCTCTCTCCTCTCCTCTCTTTCTATTCTAAAACGATCTTTTATTAAAACTCGTCGGAAGCGGGGTTATTCCGACTTCCGATTCTAATTTCATTAAAAACCCAACCTTTCTTAACAACAAATCAACCATTTCTTTATATCTTGTTTAGCAACCATAAAACAACATTTAAAACAAGTTTCAATTCAAAATAAAATGCTATGCAACTTGTATTACACTTTTTCATTTAAATACCACAAAGTTTACCTACGACATTACTTCATCATATTGCTCATATTACCTTTAGAAAACTCACGGGGTAATGACTTATCTTTTCACAACACTCATCATGATATTGCACGATGGCTTGAAAACAATATTTTTGTGGCTAAGACTAATTTACAGTTCAATACCATTAACTATCAAAACCGTATTTCTTTTAATTGTTTTAATCAAATTTCATACAATTATGTCCTTACAACTCATTTTGGAGAATCCGATTTGGTTGGTGCGGGTTATCGTATATCTATCGGACTAGTAGGGCAAGATGCAGACCTCCTCACGGAGCATACGATCTCGATGGAATTTTTATTATTACAATTTTTAAGAAAACGTGATTTCTATTAATAAATAAATTCTATTTTTAATATATATATATAGTGAATATTATCAAAATATATATTTTAAATATATAATATATTCCATGTTTTCTAAAACAAAAAAAAGAACCACAAAAGTTCATGAAAATACCATCAAGAAATCAATACAAGTCAATTTACATAAAATACCATATACTATTCAATTTAGGTTTATATCCACTAGAATATCTTATAAAAAAAATTACATATATGAAAACCCTAAAGACGATAAATAAATACTTGAGGTTTATTTTGAAAATATATCAAAACTATTTTTTCATAAAATCCCCACAAGTTATATTAATTTACAATAAGGACCCTAGTAAATATAGGTTTAAGCGGGATCAATTCTCTTGAGAGAAAGTGGGTGCTTGCCTATTTAAGGTAGACAACTAAAACGGGGTTATCAATACGGTAATTGTCTTGGAAAAAGACACAAATCCTGCCGTCCATATGCAGCAGTTACCGATAACTCCAAAACCTAATTCAGGACTTCAATTCTGTTTAAGTATCTGACTCAGACAGAGTCTCAGTTTAATCCGAATACAATTCCAATATGCATACAATCCAAATATAACTCCAATACAATATGAATCCATGTATAGTTGATTTGACTAAACATGAATACCAGAATACGATCTATATCAACATGACTTGATTTGACTGATCCATGGATATACATTGACTTGTCTACATTACTATTACCATCCGTTTATATCTTTATCCGTTTATATGAACAATTGATAGCATGGTTTCGACAAGTCTTATATCTGCAAATCATCTATAAAACAACACAATAAATATTACGGGGTTTTCAACAGGGTAGATTGGTACGGAATGCATTAGAAGTGGCACGAGACTGTTACCATAATACACCTAACTTGAATATCCGTGCTGTTGTTACATGGCTTAACGGTTCTTTGTGCTCCATATACCTTAGTCCACGAGGAAAGTTGCACTCCTCTCGTATATACTGATGCATTCTGTACCAAACTACAAACAACTGTGTTAACATAATAATCATACATTATACCAGATATATTCTCTTTACCTGTTCAGTTTATTTCTATTTCTCTTTGGGACTTACCGAGCGATTGTTCGCTGACGACATTTATTTTCTATTCTTTCTTTGGAATGTTGTCAGGAGGACCTGACTCTCTAGAGATCGAGCCTAGTTCAGACGACTTGGAGCAATTCTCAGAAGACCGAGAGCTTTAGTCACATGTATATACTTTTACTTTCAGTCATGCCATTGTTTAGGCATTGCTTTCCATATTGTATTTACTTTTCAGTTGCATTGTAAAGAATATTTAATAAATAAAAAGTTGTTGTTCTTTTACATCTCATGTTTTTCTTGTGCATATTTACATTATATTGCTTATTTACGCTTAGCGTGTTTACTTCTGAGTAAATACGTCGCGTGACCCGTCATGTCTCCTTACCGTACTCTGGAAAGCGGGGCATGACAACCGCTCGGCTCCCCTGCAACAGCACCAACCCTACTCCTCAAACTCCCTGCACCGCCGCGCCCATTTCAACGCCGACAAACTCCTTCGACGTGGACCCAAACCGGAGCTCCCTCCCCTCGGCAACCACCACACCATCTGCCTCCAGCCGACGGAAGCTCCCAGAACCCTGTAACCGAGCCCGACTAAGCTCATCGCTGCACCTTGCCACCGCTACAACCGCCGCTTCGTGCCGTTGCCACCGATCGCCATCTCGCCACGTCGTTTCACTGTCAAGCAAGTTCAAAAACTTGCTTATTCATGCTTTGCTTATAGTAGCTAAATCATTCAATTTCAATTATAATTGTGTGTGTGTGTGTATTTATCGTAATTTATCGACAAATGGTAATATATGAGCCGTGGCTGTTTCGTGGTGTTGGTTTAGTTATGACGGGGGTCTAAAACTGCGTCTTGGGTCGTGAAGAGTTTGCAGGAATTGATTTTCCACCCTGTTTGAATAGCCAGAATTTAATTCTCGTTCGAAATGAATAAGCATACAACTCGCTCTATGAATTAACTAAACCTGGGATCTACCGTACATGTCGTCATGCAAAATATATATTAATTTGAATACAACTCGTAACCTAATGTCCTAGGGCTCGTATCGAAGCAAACAGATAAACCTGTTGGATATAGTGCCCTCAGAGTCAATTATTAGATCGCATGCACGTGATTGCAATGATTGAGGGAGGACCTATACCGGTAGGACAGTCTTACTCGAGAGGTTTGTATACTATCCGGTTTGTCTTTATCATCGTGTACATGCTTTAGGTGACATTGTAGTTCACTATTACACGTTGATAGAGAATAGTATGCTACCATGGTTTTTCTTTATCATCGTGTACTGCTTTAGGTGACCTTACAGGTCACTATTGCACGTTGATAGAGCCCATAGGATTCTTGCTTGACTACCAGCAATATGATGGTGATCATATACGTGAGAGTTGGGTAGTCTATAAGCACATCCTTAAAAGGTCCCTAGTCGTGGGAGTTTCGAGACTGGGCATCGATACTCCATTAGTAGACTAGTGTATACAGTCGAGACCCCGACGAGAGGCGGTGGCCGGTCTCACAAGCCATTGGCGTCAGTTGGATCACCTAAGATGTATACAGGTGCTCATTGGGTTATGAGTACACCGGACAGGACTCGCCGGGAACATGCTAGTTGGTATTATACCTGACGTCAGATAGCAGTTCCCTGGTGACATGTGTACAGGTTAGTTCATCGACCTGAGATCGTCATTTGTCTCGTATGAGTTCCCACTGTGCTTTGATTACTACCCTACCACGGCTCAAAGGAGTCGTGCAAACAGGTTTTAGCTGGGTACAGTCCCGAGCCACATGGAGGCAGTGAGCGGATCGGCAGGGGTTCGTCTCTCCCGGTATTGGGGATGAGGTCGCGCTGTGTCTAGGAGAGCCATTACACGAAGTCCTTGGCCAAGGCAGGAGATTTACTGGTAGGTATTCCAGTAGTATCTCAGGGTGTTCTGGGCTACACTCCGACACGACTTGTACCGCTTTTGGGGGTCTGGCTTTTACCAACCCCCTAGGCCCGACATGCGATGCTCATAGACGAACGGACCGGACTGTACGGATATTGTCACTGACAGGCTCAGTAGGGTGTCAGGATGAGTTCGCTCATCGACCTCCCTTTTGGTCAATACTTGGTAGCCCGTTACGTACGGCTAATACCTCTGACGTGCTAGTGGTTAAATCCACAGCCAAAGTATTGACGAGTCTTTAGAGTCCCCCACAGACAGTTTCTCAAGTTTCGGACGAAACGTTGTAGAGGCCGTATGACATATGGCAGGGTTCGATCTTATACGTGCGGTATTGCACGGATCATGATCGGACGGATCATACTAGTGGGCTTTGGTTTAAGCCGGATCCTGGTATTAGATTTGTTGGATTACTTTAGTCTCATCGCATTCGCATTCAGTCGTAATGCGGATGCAGGTATGTATATACAGGTGATGGGTATTCTTGTGATCCGTCACGAGTTTACTTTAGATGTTGCCGTATCTTTTTGTTGTGGCAAACATTTGGATTAATGTTTGCATTTGGAAATAATGAGCTAGAAATCATCATTTTGAGCATTTAATGTGACATGGACATATATGGTGACTCATGGTCTCTTTTAGTGTGTAAATGTCACATTATGAGATGGATTTGTGTTGATATGATAACAAGAGAGAGAGGGGCTGCCATGAGGTGGGGTTGGTCTTGTATTGTTTCATATCTTATACTCTCTCTTTTTTATCATAACAACAAAAGAAAAGAAAAAGCTCTTCTCTTTTTCTTCTTCCTCTAGCTCAAAACTTCCATCAATGGCATCATCTCTAACTTCCATCCAAGCCATGGATGCAAGAGACAAAGTGATCACAAACATTCTCTACGATACCTTGGATACGTCGGCTAGCACACTTCGTGCCCGAGTTGCTTCGGATGAAGCGGGAGCCCGTAAAAAGACTCGTAGATATGGTGCCCTTTCCGACGAGGAGATCAAGACCGGAGATGCCGCGAGGAGCTTGGGATGGTAGCCAAAGACCGAAGGAAACGGATCGATCGGTATAGCTTTCTATCCCTTCTCTGATAGCTAGTTGTAGGTTAATGGTTCGATCCGGGTTTTAAGCATACGATAGCGCCGGTTTTCAAGTTAAGAAAAGTTTTCGTTTCCGCATTTTGGCCTCGGAAAGACGGCTGGGACGCTACCGTAGACTTACATGGTATCAGAGCCACGCCATTAACCTTTACTAGCTTGCTCTAGCGTGTTTAGAACTTCAATTGGACGAAATTTTCAAAACTGCATTTCCAAGTCATCAGTTTCTGTAATACCCGGTTCTTTTATATACGCCTAAAATCCGTATTTCTCTTTAAACTATAAATTTTGTTATTTTTAATTATTTAATTATTTTAACGGAACTCCATTAAACCCTAAAACCCAAGCCCGGCCCTTCTTTTCCCTCTTCTTTATTAATTTTTCCCTGCGGCCCACCCCCCATTTCTCACCAAATTCCCTTTTAATTTCTTCCTGGCCCAACACGCGAGCCCAGCAGCCCATGCCCTCACCGCGCCCGCTTCACCGACCCGACCCGACCCGCTCCTATTCACCTTCCTTCTCCAACGGCTCTCTCCGCCCTTCCCGCGCGCCCGTTCCGCCTCCGTCGCCCACGCCCATGCTCCCGCTCGCGAGCGTTACCCACGACGCGCGACCCCCGTCTCTCCTATCTCTCCTCTCGTACACACCCCCACCCTCTCTTCCTCATCTCGCTCTCTCTCTCCCTCGTCTTCTTCCTCCTTCTCTCTCGCTCCCACACCCAATCCACTGCCTCCATCGACGCCGGCATCCCCTCGCCGCTGGACATGCCGGAGCACCAACACGACCTCCTTCACGTCGTCAACTGAACCACCATCGCCTCCACAGAACCCCACACTGCACACCCGAGCTCGGCCACCGTACCTCTCGCCGGCGAGCCTCCCCTGCACCCTCCTCGTCAACATCATCATCATCATCGTCGCAATCCCTATCTCTCTCTCCCGATCTCCCTCTCTCTTTCTCGATCTCTTTTCCCTCTCTATCACTCCCTCTCTCTACACTTCTCACTCCCTCTCTGAATCTCTCTGGATCTCTCTTTCTCTCTCTCTGTTACCTTCTCTGATCTCCCTCACTCTCTCTCTCTCTCTGATCTCCCTCGCTCTCTCTCTCTCTGATCTCTCTCTCTCTCTCACTCCCTCTCTCTACACTTCTCAAACCCCTCCCTCTTTCTCACTCTCCATTCCCTCTGTTTCTCTCTCCCTGCACACTCTTTCTCTCTCCCTCACTCCCATCACTCTCTCCCTCCTCTCTTTCCCGCTCCCTCTCTCGAACTCACATCCCGAGCACCTCACCTGAACCCCCGCCAGCAACCTCCACCTCATTGCAACAACCATCGCCCCCTCCACAAGCCGAGTCGAGATCACCACACAACCTTCAAGCTTTGGCATTTCATCGAGCACTTTTCATACGTCGTCGATCACTATTGTCTCGGTCGTCGCCACTGCTGCCGTACAACCCCGAGACGTCTCCAGGCAAGTAATTTACTTGCTACATGCTATATATTCAAGTTACAAATCTAAATTTCATAGATCGCAAATTTACAATGTCAGATCTATTATGTGCCATACCTGTTCGATGTGTGATCCCAATGAAAATACTTGTCTATTTTGACGGAATTAGATTGTCTGTCTTGGCCCGTGTAGTGATAAATATCCTGTATAAATTTCACTGGATAATATGACTATTAACGACTAAAACGACTACCCCCAAGTTTACCCGTAAAACTGGAAATTTCTTGTACCTGAAAACCATTAAAATCACCATAAATTATATATATACTGGAATGATGCGTTCGGGGGCTCAAATCGAAGCCGACTCGACGAACTATAACCCTATGCAAGTTTCTAATTGTTTCTGTACTTAAAACTGTGACAGTATTTGGAACGGAGTGCGACTCTGGACTGCAGTCCAGAGCGACTTTGTTTACTGTGTGCTGTCCCGTAATGGGTACCACACTGTTTCCTTAACTCGTAGGTTGCGGAACTCCGCTGTTTATTAAAGTTGAATCCGTTAGCTAGACAACACAAGTGGTTTCATCCTATTTCGTTATTGTTTGTTATTTAATCTGTAATTTAATAGATGTGGACGTATAACAGTCCCAACAGAATCAGAATTGACATACTAGTATTGAACAGTGTATATCTCCTGACGTACAGACGCGATTGAAGATCCGTCTGTTGCGTTGAAAACCTTATTGGAAACCCTAGATTTCATTCAACTGGAATTAAAATGCGTTGCGAAACGGACTTCCGATTCTGAAACCGGATTTCCAGCCGTGAACGCTTAAAATGAAATGGCTATAATTAGTGATCCTGGAACCCGATTGGCATGAAACTAAATTCGATGGATAGATAACTGAACATACTAATTATTACATGTTTATCGTTTCGCTAAACTGTACACGTTTTATGTATGATAAATATTGCAAGTGGTAGATTACTGATTCATGACAACCTAATCATGCTTTACATACTGTTTACGCATCAAATCATACATATGTCACTGCATTGATAATTTAGTGATAATGTGCATTACCCAGTGTTAGGTATTAGTGATGATTGTGGCAAGTACGTTAGTGTTCGTGTATCAGTGAATAAGTGAAAGTGATACGTACTTGTACACAATCAGTGAACCTTATGATTCTATTGCATTGTCGACGTCTGTGGGACGCGTGTACGTGTAACTATAAGTGGTATGGGACACTTATGGAAACTCTTGCATGGGTGTCACAGATAAGACATCAGACTCTGCCATTTATCTTAGGTATTAGTCGGGACGTGCTTGATGGAGGCCTGCCTCCAATTCTCGCGCAGACTTGTCACAGACCGACTGGTATTTAGGGTTATGGTTAGCGTTTGATGTAGACCACGGGATGTGGGGTAGTTTGAGTGTGAGTTCAACAGAATCTCGGGAGTCCCATACCGGCTTATATATATATGGAGATATATGGAGATTTACAGGGTACATGATTATTACCGTGAGTTACATGTTGGGCCCGTGGTCCCTTGCCCTTGGGTTCTACCCTTGGGTGGAGGACACTCGAGAGTGGTTGACTCTCACACTTGGACTGACGATAGGCTTAGTGACCTGCACAGTGAGACTTAGAGACTGATAGGGGTGACAGCATCGATATACATCACTTATTATGTTGACATACCTGGCATATTCTTTCACTGCTTTTACTGTTCCACTGCATTGATTACTGCATGTTCATACCTATACCGTCATTGATTTACTGTTATATATATTTACTATCACTGTTAGGGTTGTCATTTAGATTTATATATATTATATTGCTATTGTGTCGCTCTGACGACCTGAGTATGCATGCTCATTGTGAGGAGAGGATTTAGCCTGGACCAGGACTAGACGTACATCACGGACATCTTGATTTACCATCCAGAGTTATACCCTTTTGTTTCCCATCAGGTCAGTTCTTTATATTGTTTCGTTTCAGTTACTGCATTTCTCATTACCTGCGCATTATTTACTGTTTACCACGTAAAGCTAGAAGCCGAAGTGTGACTACGGCATGATGTATCCTTGACCGTAGGAGCATGGCTGGCCTTGTCAATCCCTCGTATCCCGTATTTTGGGAAGCGGGGCGTGACAGTTTCTATCGAAATTTTTCTGTTGTCAAAAAATTATTTGGTGTGTTGCAGAAAATCAGGCAGGGTTTTTTAGGAGTTCTCAGAAATTTTGGTTGCATGATCGTACGGTCCCGCCGCGGAACCGCGGCAATAACCCTCTTCCGGCCGCGGTTCCGCCGCCATTCTGTGCCCTTACTGCACCAAAATTTCTACAGTGCTTTCTGACATAGAAATGGGGTTTGTGGTATTTTTTGTTTGGGCCCAGATTTATTTGAGTACTGGGTATTGTGCTTGGGGCCCACTTCGGGAATTATGTCGATCGAAAATTTTAAACATGTTAGTTCACAGTATTTACATTATATCTGCGACCGTGAATGTCATTTGATCGGTAAATCCTGTCTAATTGCTATAGTTCTTTTAGACGGATTTGCGAACGTGACATTCACGTTGATGTTCTGTGTTGTGCTGTGATATTGCGGATTTGTCGTGGTGGATAGCCTGGATGCAATGTCAGTACAGTTTGGTTTTATATGTACATTTGATATTGCGGGGCGAGCGTCCGACATGTGGACAGCCGTCACTGCATGTTTGTATATTATTCTTTTGGGGCATGACCGGGCTGAGGTCGATGTACCCATTGTATATTTTACTTTCTGTACTAGGATTACCCCGCAGTGGGGTGCACGGATAGCCGGGTTCTAGAGGGCAACGGGCCCGCATCTCATGGCTTTGAGACGGAGGAGGCTTTACTCTAGAATTGGCGGGCTATTCGCCGCACTCGTAGGGGGTACAGGTTGACCCAAGGAGGGGTGCTCAAGTTTCCGGATTTCGTGAAGTGTTGGGTGGTCCATTCACGTTGTTGAAGGGGGCTGCCTCACTTCAGGTTTTGGCGGGTAACTTGCCGCGCCCGTAGGGGTCTAGGATTTCATTGCACAGGCTATCCACACGACCAGGGGAACGTCGGGTTTCAGTAGCGGCTCTATGAAATCCGAGGATCCCAGATTATCTGTATTGTTCTGTGATGCTTATTACATTTCTGTGATGTTGCATTTTATCACGCCTTGAGCGAATATTATATATTGATATATATACTAGTAGATGTTGTATATGTTTTACACCCGTGCTAGTCCAGTCCCCGCTCTGTCGTTAGTTAAGTAACCTAACGGGTAATGACGGGACCCAGTGGCGAATGCGGATGGCATATACGTACATCGTATTTTCGTTCTTTTGTGGTGTGATTAATTGATGGGACTGCATTGATTCGGATCAATGCAAGCTAAACAAACCTATTCTGATATTGTTGGAACATTTTTCAAAAAGCTGTTATTGCAAGGGCGTTCTCTTTTGTTTTGCACAGTGGTATTTGGTTATGAATATCCAGCACCTCATTCGACGAGGCAAGGGCCGAGATCCCTTCACCGGGAGTGATCCCTTGGACAGAAGTTTGGGTCAGGGCAATAACTTCACTATAGTCAATTACTTTTTACTTTGCATCATGGTATTCAGTTGGAATATCATGCACCTCATTCTACGGGGAAAGAGCCGAGATCCCTTCACCGGGAGTGACCTCTTTAGCAAAGGTTTTCGCCACTATATTTTTATAAAAAGCTATCCGGTTCCTTCAACGATATCAAGTTCATTACGTTAAAGGTTTTTCGCCAAAAACCATTCGTAGCCCTCCGTCATTTCAGAAAGGTAGCACTTAGTATTCATGCTATGTATGTTGGCCTTCGTCAAGGTATAATGTATGGTAGCTATTTGTTACTTTTCTGCTGCATAGATAGATGCGTTGGTTTGGGACAGTCGTACTGCTATTTTGGCCTTCGTCAAGGGTATGTACGTGTGGGTTCAAATTAACCTGGATAATGACGGGTAGAACTTGACATGTGACTTATGATA
Organism: Agapanthus africanus; assembly: GCA_030015575.1. NCBI lineage: Eukaryota > Viridiplantae > Streptophyta > Magnoliopsida > Asparagales > Amaryllidaceae > Agapanthus > Agapanthus africanus. The sequence continues at coordinate 17,208,739 of JASDDO010000026.1, read as the reverse complement.
TGTTGGCCATCGTCAAGGTCATAAGAGCATGGGGTAAAAATCACATCGGGAGTTTCTAAAGAAACTGAAACTTGCCAGATATGCGCATACCTTCTGGAGTGTGATAACGTGAGTGGATTCCATCACGTTATCATGCGATGATAGTTGGATCTCGATTCCCACTGATGAGTTGGTTTACTCCTCGGATGATCCCGACTAATTCTTCTTTTAGGTTTGGAGGAGAATTTGAGGATACAGTGGGAGGTTTCCTGATTAGATAAAGTGATAACCATTCTGATCTAGGTTAGAGTGCACACTGAGTGTTTCTTTTCTCTCTCTCTTTGGAAGCGGCCATGACCCGACCCTTGACTATGACTCAGTGACCAAGATTAACCGAACCTTCTTAAACACTGGCTTTTGGATTGTCAGAGTTGCGTACCTCATTGCCACTCCTACTTTTACCCTTTTCTCCAGAACACCCCGTATTACTACGAACATCCACTTCCATTGGATAAAACCATCGTATGGTTATATACGAACTCGAAAGAACTTGTTCCAGATTCGAGAATGGTTTCCGGTTTTGGAGAAAATAAATAGGACTATTCAGTTGTCTTTTCCTTTTACCTTCTCTCAGGTTGCGAGTGCTCCTTGGATTAGGACGGTACACCTATTATGCTAATTGGATAGTCTTCTTCCAAACTATAGGCAGGTGCCGAACAGTGGGGAATGAAGAAAACCAATTAGCCTAACGAAGGTATACAGAAGGTATTAAGTAAAGACAAATAAAGGGATTAGTAAGAGGGCAAAGTAAACTGCGACTGCTATTCACGACCAAAACCAAGTATTTCATCGCCACTCCTACATCACCTTTGTATTTCTCCAGAACACTCCGTATCACTACGAAGATCCACAGTTTATTGGATACTCCATCGTATGGTTATATACGAACTCGAAGGAACTTGTTCCAGTTCGAGGATGGATTCTGGTTCAGGAGAAATAGGAATAAGGTTTTATTCAGTTGTCTTTTATCTTTACCTTCTCTCGGGTTGCGAGTGCTCCTAGGATTAGGACAGTACACCTATTACGCTTATTGGATAGTCTTCTTCCAAACCATAGGCTGGTGCCGAACGGTAGGGAAGGAAGAAAACCATTTGGCTTAAATGGGTGTACAGAAGATAATGACTAAAGACATATAAAGGGATTTGGAGAGATGGCAAAGAAATATATGGTTACAGTTATGAATCTGATAATGGAAGAGGCATTACTAAGAATACCCGGATACCCCTTCGAAACGTTTACATGTTTCAGTTTCACTGTGTATTGTTAAAAGAAAACTGATTTCCCAATTAGTCCTTGCTCCAGGGTATGTATTTACCAGGTTTGATTCTCACATCTATATGGTTTTACATATGATGAGTGGGAGTAACTTATTGGGAATTGGGTGATCATCCTCATTATATCGGGATTCGTTTTAATTGGAGATATTTGAGGAAATCGCCTGGGTTGTTTGCCGGACGGCAAATATTTGGTTTTGAATATCCGTTGTTATGCACCAATTTCAAATTGATATATCTGTATTTTTATTTTTATAAAGTGAGATATAACTTTTTGAAATTATGTCCATGACATTTACCTATATCAGTGGATGGTTAGGTAAGGAGCATTAAACAGCGGTGTAATTCTTCTTAACCATAAGTACAGTTTTCAATCTACGACACACAGGGAATGAGTTATTAGACTCAGTGGACTTATACATAGTATTGTATGTTGTCCAGTGTCCATGAGGACAGAGGGGTGGTACTCGTACTATATTCTCTTTACTTGTGACTTCTCTAGTTCTTAGACATGTGTTACGTAGAAATGCAAGGTCTAAGTTTTGAGAAGTTATAGGTATAAGAGTAAAGTAAAGAACCAGGTGTTGCAAGTATCGGGATTCTTCAAAGTGATCGAAAATGTAGATACTTGTGTATGGTATTCAGTTTATATTATTGATTATGAGAACTTACTTCTCTTTCAGGTTACTCATATCTGGATGTATTCCTAAGTTGAGTGATGTTGATCGGCCTCTCTCCATTTAGTTGACATGCACTGGAGACAGTTGCATGATTTGAATCTGGTTCCAATTAAATCAGTGCCTCTGCTTCTATATTGGATATAGAAGAGTTCATATCTTAACGATGCTAAGGTACGGGGAGTTGTCCGGCTTATGCTTAAAACCAGACTCTGGATAACTCAAGGCACGTTTCTGTAATGGCAGTTTGTGGGTTGACCCGGGCTATGACGAGGGTTGACTTTCTACCATCTGGAAGATCAATAGTGATATTGTTCTTGACTCGCCACAGTTTTAGTAAAATGGATTTTTTCAGAAAACAGTAGTGAGAGTATGGTAGAACTGGAAGTGATTCCAGAACCGCAAACGATTACTGAAAATTTGATAAGAACCTAAAGATTCAATCTGGATTGACATTCCATTGGCCACTCCGCAGATATGGTAGGTAACTTCAGGCACCCAAGAGGTACTCCGGTAGCCTCAAGGACGGTAACAGCGAGGTTCTTGTTTACCCAAACTTGCCATTGCTGTTGTTCCAGACTGTGAGACCCGGCAGGAGGATGAGTATAGCGTCGTTCTAAACTAGCTTTAGAAGTGTACGTCTATATGACTCTGCCAGAGGGTTGTCGTAGTCAGTGGGAGCAGCGGAAGCATGGTGGACAAGTGGCTTATGTCTATTTATAGACTAAAGCAGAAATAGAGGAGATAGATCATCTATTTCTGGTGTGACAGTCATAGGTTTGACTTCATCAGAATAGGGGATGGATCTGTTAAGAAGGTAGTAGGATGTGATGTCCTGGTATTTGGATGACATACACAGAGTAAGAAGTGAAATTTCTATACCACGGTCGATTAACTTTGGTTGTCGCACAGTGGTTTCTCCACATAGGACATAGATATTATATCAGATATTCTGGTTACTAGATCTATGGTTTTAGATCTAGATTTGGGTAGTTTCCCAATCTGGGTACTTAGGCAGCATTCTAAAGGTATTTAGAATGGACGACTCCTGGCACGGTAGTGTACCTGCAGATGATGGAGTCACACTTTCTAAAGGTGTCTTACAGACTAAAGGGGAGAGGGATGTGCATGATTGGCATATCACTTGCTTAGGCAATTGAGTCAATCATGAGATGTCAAGTACCACACCAGATGTTGTTTTTGCACGAGATGCAATAAGTTGATATTAATCCAATCCTGGAGAAACGATCGGAAGTAGTTTTAGAACATAAGTTGATGTTCTGGGGATATGATAACGACAGCCTCTTTTAGGAGACAGTTATCATTCCAGGCTTCCAAGGTGACCTGGATGACAGAGTGGCTGTCAGAGTTATAGTTTTTCCTCTGACGAGGGGCAGGACAGGTGGTCCAAGCGGATACTGAGGGAGGCATGGTGCAGGATACTGATTAAGTTCAGTTGCTGATGCAGTCTAAGAAGTTTGGATTTGAAGTTCATTTATGAACTAGGTCCCATCAGATATCCAGACATATTCTAAGACAGGTATTACTCATTTCGGGAGATGGTTTTCTCCGCGAACTTGAGATAAAGAGAGACATAGAAAGAAACATTAGGGCGGATCCACTCACTGAGGCTATTCCTCGAACGCAATAGTTTCGCAAACGGGCTTTGTGAGACTGATTAGTAGAGGAGTTGGGTGTTCGGTATCACACGGGCTGTGAGAATGCGACATCGCAATAATTAGCCTTGAGTACAAGTGGGAGATTGTTGGATATAGTGCCCTCAAAGTCAATTATTGGATCGCAGGCACGTGATTGCAATGATTGAGGGAGGACCTATACCGGTAGGACTGTTCCCCTCCGAAAGACGGCGCGCAGGACCGCGATGGTCTCGGCGCTGAGGTTCGGGGCAGATGCTAATTGGTGCTATCCGTCCACCTCTCCGAAGATGCCAAGTCGATTTATGGCACCTGTGTATCGAAGGTTTAGACGGATGCGTCCGATGTAGCAGACTTCGTCAGATTCCCCCTCGTTTGAGGGGTTTTTGATTGTGGGGACGCTCTTCCCTGCAGGCGCAAGCCCCTGCAGTTAATTACGCTACCGCGTTGCGGTAACAACTTTCTCCTTCTCCAGATGGTCACTTCGTGTCGTGGGTGTTTGTTTTGTTTTTTATTGCCCGTGGATTGTTTACGGAGACTGAGTTATGTCGTCGCCCGTAGGGCATGGACTAGTCCAAATCCGCATTATCTTAAATTTGGGTTTGGGGGTTTGGTTTGAGGATACGTCAGCCATACTTGAGGCTAAGATCAACTCAAACGTTTGTTAAGGATACGTTAGTCTAACTTTGTGACTAAGATCAACTTAACGGGATCGTTTAGATCCTACAAAAGAGTGTTTGGACTCTAATGTTCCAGTTTAGGGACGTGGTGGTCCCTCGTATGTGTGTGGCCATCGGGACCCGTCACCTCTCTGACGACGTTGAAGGATTACAACGACGGATGTCAGAGGGGTTCAGAGATGTACCCTCGAGCCAGAGTTAATTAGGGGGATTCGTAGTCCAGTTTGCCTGAAGGTTTTAAGGACGCGTTAGCCATCTTTGAGGCTAAGATCAACTTAAATGGGACCGTTTAGATCTGACAAAAGAGCATATGGAGGCTCTATGGTTCTAGTTTAAGGACATTGCGGTCCATGGGTAGTTTGAGGACATTGCGGTCCATTGTTAGTTTTAAGACATCTCGGTCCATTGGTAGTTTTAAGACATCTCGGTCAATTGGTAGTTTTAAGACATCTCGGTCAAGGTTAAGGACGTCGTAGTCCATGGGTTTAAGGGCCCCACAGTCCGTTGTTAGTTTTAAGACATCTCGGTCGAGGTTAAGGACGTCGTAGTCCATGGGTTTAAGGACTCCACAGTCCGGTATGTGCTCTGGATGCTTCACACGGGTTCACTGCCGCGCTTGGCGAGGACCAGGCTCCGCTCTGGGCGTTTTCCGCGGGGTCAAAGAGTGACGTTATCCACGTTCCACGTAACCAGGAAGTTTGCACTAGATGCTTCACACGGGTTTACTGCCACATTAGGCGAGGACTAGGCTCCGCTCTGGGCGTTTTCCGCGGGGTCAAAGAGTGACGTTATCCGCGTTCCACGTGACCAGGAATTTTGTATTAAACATGGGTTTAAGGACCCCACAGTCCATATCGATGTGTGGTCGTCGGGACCCGTCACCTCTTTGAAGACATTGAGGGATTACAATGCCAAGTATCAAAGGAGTGATGAGATGTACCCTAGAACCGGAATGGCTTGAATAGTCCCTGGCCCAATTTGGGGTTAAGACTGGTTAATTATGTTATGAGCCCATTAGCCCAGTTAATCATGAATTGAGGACTTATGGCCAGCTTGGGCTAAGTCCAATCAGGAGAGGCTTTGCCTCTATCCCTTTAGCCAATTGGGCCAAAGCCTAGTGTTAAACACTTCAGAGCAATCAGCGTTGAACACTGGGAATGAGGTTGACAAGTTAGTGTTCAACATTGAGAGATAATTGGTGTTAAACACCAGCAATAAGGCTTTTTAATCAGCATTGAATGCTAAGGCCCGACAGTGTTTTAACACTGGGCTTGAGAGTTTTAATTTTAGTGTTAAACACTAAGGCAAGAAGGGTCACGTGGCAGCACGTGAGAGCGCCCTCCCTTCATTTGTTCTGCTGAAATTATCATTTCCTTCAAAGCATCACGTGCCATCACGTGATGGGCATTCAAATGCCTGTGTATTAGAGTTTCTGCCAAGGTCACGTGGATCACGTGGGGTGCTGCCTCAAAGGGACTTCTGTAGCTCTTTTGAGAGGGTCACGTGGTGGCACGTGACCCTACCTCCATGTATGTTGTTTAGAGAATCTGTTGATCTTTCTTTTCAGGAATTAAATTCCTCTGGCTTTAATTTTCAAAGGAATTCAATTCCTACTTCCTTTCGATCCCTGAACCTTCTGTAGGAATTAAATTCCTCGTTTATGTGAAGAACTGAATAGGGTTAAACCCTAATAAAAACTTTTTAAGGAATCAAACTTCCGTTTCCCGTCAGATTATGATTAAGGGACTTAAATTCCCATTGTTTCAACAGAACTAAATTCTTAATTAGGGTTAAACCCTGTTTTTCTCTGTTCTGAAGGAATTAAATTCCCATAACACAGGGTCAAGCCCTACTTTTATCTTAGAGGAATTAAATTCCTATAGTTCTGTGAGAATTAAATTCTCATGCTTGCATTCTTTCTCTATGTTTTGGATCTGCATGGCAGGATCTCGACCCATTGAGAATTAAATTCTCAACCTTAAGGGGAGATGTGCACTTTGCAGATCCTCTATCAAAGAGAGAAGAAATCTGCTCTTCTGTTTTATGTATCAGAGTTAAACTCTGTTGAGAATTAAATTCTCTTTCTTTCAAAAGGCTTTCCCTTTCTTACCTAGGGTTTTTGCAGAAGATCCGAGTCTTTTCAAAGTATCAAAGCTCTCCTCCTTTTTTCTTTCTCTTCTCTGCGCATGTATATATCTTTTTGTGTCTCTTGGCTCCTATTTATAGGAGAAGCAGCTGAATCAGTTGGTTTTTGACGAATCTTCGTTGAGAGATCTGATTTGCATCCTTCATTCGTTCTGGGCCTTTGGATTATTAGGTGAATTTTATTCACCGTTGGATTTCAAATCCAGAGATTCTCCCTTGTTATTTTGGTTAGATTTAAGGGGGAAATCTTTCCAAACCCGAGATTTTCCATAAATAAATGACCTCTGAATCTTTAATTTGATTGGATGCATATAGTTGCGTTCCTTTGGAAAGATTTGCATTTCTCTCAGAATTTAATTCTGTTGACAAAAAGGGCTTTGAAAGCCGGTCACGTGTGAGCACGTGACCCCCTTTGGAATGAGCATTTTCCTTTCTTTTGCGCTGTCTTTTGATCGTTGCTTAAACGTCACGTGCTACCACGTGACCCTTGTTTGAACTTTCTTTCTTTGGTTGTACTGAAGAATGCGTTTGCTGCCTTAAACGTCACGTGCCAACACGTGACCCTGGTCACGTGGGATCACGTGACTTCTTCTGAAGCCTTTTCCTTAACTTGGTCAGTTAACCGACGTGCCTTTGACGCTTGCATTTAAACGTCTCGTGTCGCCACGTGACCCTGATCACGTGGGAGCACGTGACTCTCCTTGAAGCTTTTCTTTTTCCCCTTCGTATTCAGGGAATTGATCTTGCCTTAATGACGTTTTTAGGTGTCACGTGCCAACACGTGACCGCTAGTCACGTGTAAGCACGTGACCCTCTTCTGAAGCTTTCCACAGAAGTTTTCCTGATTTTAAATCAGGAAACAAATGCCCCCACAGCGTTGTTCTCACGTGTCTGCACGTGAGTGCAACGCTGTCATCTCTTGCGACCGTTGGATTCATTTAGGGATTTGGGAGATGAAGCGTTTTCACCGTTTTCTATAAATACCGCTGTCTCTTCATAGGAGCCTTCACTCTGCTCGTCTTCTTCCTCTGAGAACTTTTCTTTGAGAATTTAATTCTCTTCTTCCAGAGCTTAGTTCTCTGTTTTAAGATTTTCCAGAGTTTAACTCTGTTCGAAAAGGACCCTTTTTCCTCAGGTAATGGTAATCGAAGCACCTTTGTTTTGACAAAACTCTCTGGATTTAAAATCCAGATCGAGGGTTTCCCAAAGAACTCATTTTTCTTCAAGTAATTTAACCAAAATATGGGACCACTTGACTTCCCGCAGTAGATCACTTAGGGTTCAGATGATCCCTTAGGGAGATGATGATGGCGGTTCAAACCCATGGAATTTAATTCCATTCAAAATGTTTCTGGGAATTTAATTCCCTTCCCTTAATAAGAAATTAAATTCCAACGAAGAACTCGACTTCTTCACACAGAGAATCTCTGGGGTCTCTTGGCTCGAGGCGGTTCTTCTGCAATTAATGCGATGGTGGTTTTGTAATGAATCTCTTGACTTTTGTCTTAGGTACCATGGATGCCCATCTGTATAGACTTGACCAGATCATCTCCTACGGGAACATTCGTGCGCTGGGCCGCAGTCAGAACCAGGAGTTCACCGATGCTCAGTGCGCCGAGATCATGAGCCGTTTCGACAAGTACAACCATAGGCTCCTCCCCCGTCGCTCTTCTCTTCTGAGGCTAATCGTGCTGGCGATCCGGGAGGCACTTCCTCTCTTTTGTGCCGGCATACCGCTCGGGGACTTGGACATTGCCGAGGATAAGGTGCATTCGGTGTACCTTATGGGCTTGATCTCAAAGAGAAGGCGGGATGATCTCATTGATCTCCTTCATCAGATTTTTCAGCAATCAGCTATACTGGGCGCCTACCGGAGGGAAGAGGACATCCGCGGGGATCCCGATGCCTGTGACCGTGAGAGAAAGCATACTCGGGAGGTTCGAAATGCTTGGAAGATCTTGAATAAAGTCAATTCCGAGTTTCTCAACCCGTGCCCCGTGTCTGAAGCCTTGCCATTATAAAAGTTTTTCTTTTTATTTTGTATTGCCTTCTTGAAGTCTGGGTAATAAATTTTGTTGTATCCTGGTACATTTGCATGCTTTTCCTTTAAGATTTTATTATTTTGCTACTGCTGTTACTCGTGCTTTTAATATGCGGGGTACCACTCCATATTTTCCTTTTAACTGCACGTCAGGTTTTTAGGCCTCACGTGTTCCACACGTGGGATCCCTTAATGTGGTTGTTCGCAAGATTTTCCTCATGCCATACCCTTAGTGCACAATGTTAGGTGTAGAAAAGGGGCCTTGGGAATAGTTCCGTCTCCTTGATTTTCGGGGCTTTTCCTTTTTTGGGCCTTGGAAATAATTTCCATGCAGGATTTTCCGCGCACAGCACTTAATGCACTTCATTATATATGAGGCTTTTCTTTTCACGGAGGGATTCATATATATTTTTCTTGAGGGAGAAACGAGTGCCATGGCTTGTAATCGCCCTCATGCTCGTCGACAGCCGTGGGAAGTTTCTCTTAAGGAGATGATCCCCCGCCTGGCTGCTCGGTTGGTGGACCCTTTCCTTACCGACAACGAATGCGACTCAGCCATGCATGAACTCTCGATCCGTAGGGGGTCTCCCCTCCCGATGGGTTCTCTCTGGCTCCGGATGATCCTCTCGGCCGTGCTTGCCGATATTCCCCCTCACCCGGCAGAGATGACCCTGGCGATGCTTGATGCGGCGGAGGAAAAGCTCGAGAGCTTTCATGAAGCTTGTCTAATTACTCAGGCTCTGAGGGACTGCTCAATTCATCTACTGAGTGAGATAAAGGCCCGGCGAGCTATTATGTTTGCATTCGCGGACGAACACGGCACCAACCGATGGGGAGCGACTCCTCGCGAGAATCGTCGCTTCGATGTGCTGGAGAAAGCGGAGAGAGAGATGGAGAATTTTGTCCTTTGCTTCATCAACCCCTGTGCCGTTGATCCTGTGTTTGGTGATCTTTTTCGTTAGTGTAGAACCCCCCCTTTTTTGCTTTATGTTGAACTTTCATGTAGGCTCAGTACTCGTATGTATGTTTCCGCTTGCATGAATAAATTTTGTGTTCCTTTTTATGAAAACTTTCTTCAATTACCAATACTATTGTCATGTCGCGTGTGAATCAAAGCCTTGAATTTTATCTCTCTTCCGAACGTCCATGTAATTGCTAACACATGCTCGATAGGATAAACATTGGAAATTTTCTCGTTGTTTTTCATACCGGGTGATATGAACTTGTTTCGGATCGATTAGTGCTGTCAACCGGAAGTCCATTCATATGGTCTTGTAAGTGTCTTGTTTCTAAGGTCGTGGTCACGAAAGCGAGCTTACATGGCCTGGTAGAACGGTACGTAGCGAACATATTGTTGTGCGAGAAGAGGGTTCGACCGTAAACTTTCAGAGAGGGAGCTAGCTTCTAAGGTGCTGAGCGAGCTTCAGGCCAGCTTTACAGCCAAAGCCGACAAAGCGTATGAGCCGTGGCGGGTGCTTCAGGAGTCCGTCAAAGAGGTGGTGGCTCTTGATAAAGCCGCCACGTTCCCTCGTGAGGGGGTCGAGGCTCATAAGGCCACCGAGAAAGAGCTCGAAGCCCGGCTTGCTTCATATCAGGCCCAACAGGCTCAGGCGGAGGCTCTTCTTCTGGAGATCTTGCATCATGAAGCCGTGGCTCAGCAACAGAACAATGAGTTGGTCAAATATTTACATCGCCCGCCGGCTTAAGAATTTGTATCTTCTCTCCCCTTCTTTGTACATACTCATGAATAAGAGTATCTCTCCTTTTTTTGTTTCTTTCATGAATTGTACTTTGTATCCATCTTGGTTCATGAATAAAAGATACAAATTTATTTCAATGGCGTGTCCCCTTTTGAATGCATTCTGTGAGTATTCTATCTTGATCTCCTTGCAGGACAGCGATGGTTCAGGATTCAGGGTTAAGATCTGCTTCCTGAAGCTTTTTCATTTTATGAGCCATGAGGGTCTCCTAAGGAGTTTTTCTCCCTACAGGTCGAGAGGATCCCGTAGGTGTGAGTTCTTCTTAAAGATCGTGAGGATCCTTAAGCGGGTTTTCCCTTGAAAGTCGTAAGGATCTGACAAGAGAGTTTTTCTTCCTTACAGGTCGTGAGGACTTGTAAGTGCTGGATGTGGTCACCCTCGTTCGTGTTTTACGGAGTCAGGGGTTTCTCCAGGTATCATAGTTTAAAGACGTCACGGTCAAGGTTAAGGACCTCATAGTCCATGGATTTAAGGACTCCACAGTCCAATGTTAGTTTTAAGACATCACGGTCAAGGTTAAGGACCTCATAGTCCGTGGGTTTAGGGACTCCACAGTCCAGTGTTAGTTTTAAGACATCACGGTCAAGGTTAAGGACCTCATAGTCCGTGGATTTAGGGACTCCACAGTCCGATGTTTGGTTACAGGGACCCTTCACCTTTTTGAAAACGTTGAGGAATTACAACGCCAGGTATCAAAGGAGCGAAGAGATGTACCCCTAAACCAAGGCGGTATCCGTAGGGAATCGGGGGGTTGATCGTTAGTTTTAAGACATCGCGGTCGAGGTTAAGGACGTCATAGTCCGTGGATTTTAAGGACTCCACAGTCCGATATTTGCTCTGGATGCTTCACACGGGTTCACTGCCGTGCTCGGCGAGGACCAGGCTCCGCTCTGGGCGTTTTCCGCGGGGTCAAAGAGTGACGTTATCCACGTTCCACGTAACCAGGAATCTTGCACTAGATGCTTCACACGGGTTCACTGCCGTGTTAGGCGAAGACTAGGCTCCGCTCTGGATGCTTCGCACGGGTTCACTGCCATGCTCTGCGAGGACCAGGATCCGCTCTGGACGTTTTCCACGGGGTCAAAGAGTGACGTTATCCGCTTTCCACGTAACCAGGAAGTTTGCACTAGATGCTTCACACGGGTTCACTGCCGCGTTAGGCGAGGACTAGGCTCCGCTCTGGATGCTTCACATGGGTTCACTGCCATGCTCTGCGAGGACCAGGATCCGCTCTGGACGTTTTCCACGGGGTCAAAGAGTGACGTTATCCGCTTTCCACGTAACCAGGAAGTTTGCACTAGATGCTTCACACGGGTTCACTGCCGCGTTAGGCGAGGACTAGGCTCCGCTCTGGATGCTTCACATGGGTTCACTGCCATGCTCTGTGAGGACCAGGATCCGCTCTGGACGTTTTCCACGGGGTCAAAGAGTGACGTTATCCGCTTTCCACGTAACCAGGAAGTTTGCACTAGATGCTTCACACGGGTTCACTGCCGCGTTAGGCGAGGACTAGGCTCCGCTCTGGATGCTTCACATGGGTTCACTGCCATGCTCTGCGAGGACCAGGATCCGCTCTGGACGTTTTCCACGGGGTCAAAGAGTGACGTTATCCGCTTTCCACGTAACCAGGAATTTTTGTTGATTGTATCCGCATTTCACGGAATGGAGGTTTGACTTCTGGTGATATGTATGTCATCGAGCCATGGAACTGGGGGTTGCCGCTGTTCCGTTTCGCTTGATATTGTGTCTGTCGAACGACGAGATGTTCTCTAGGCTATCTGTGAACCGTCGAGATTTGGCTTCCCCTTATGATGAAACCTGGGGGAGGAGTATGATCCCTTCTTTGTTTGCGCCCCTGGATTGTATACAGGGGTAGATGTACTGTCACCTGTAGGGCGAGGATTTCACTTTTATTTTATTTATCTTTCCGCGATGCTCTATCATTTCAGCTTTTATATCGCGAAGGTCGCGATTTCCCCATCATTTCGGCTATTTTGTAGGCGTGTGTGGCTTGCTAGCTTTTTCGCTGCAAGCCTGGATTTTAGGCACCAATTTTGGCATCAGCACCGCTACAACTGGAATGTTGCCAGGAGCGAATCATCATTTGCCTTTGTCGATGATGAACAAAGGTGGCTCAGCAAACAGGGTTGAGGGTCCTGTCGGCCAAGGCTTTTGACTTCATGAGCCGTAAGGGTTTCACAAAGGTATTTCTCCCTACAAGTCGTGAGGATCTTGCAGGTGTATTTTCTCCTTAGGGATCGTGAGGATTCCTAAGTGTGTGCTTCTCTGTAAGTCGTAAGGATCCTACAAGAGGGTTCTCTCCTTATGGGTCGAGAGGACCTACAAGGGTTGGACTTTGCTGGGGAAATGTTTATTTGCGCCCGTGGATTGTATACAAGGGTCAGTATTGAGCCACTTGTAGGGCAATATCGAAGGTCGTGGGGGATTTGCTTAAGAACAGATTTAGGTTTCTGTAACTTAAGACTTTCAAGTCTCATGAGCCGTGAGGGTCTCATAAGAGAATTCTCCTTACGAGTCGTGAGGATCTCGTAAGTGTATTTTCTCCTTAGGAATCGTTAGAATCCCTAAGTGTGTTGCTCCTTTGTGAGTCGTAAGGATCTCACGCAGGTGATTTCTCCTTACAAGGTCGAGAGGACCCTATAAGTGCCTTTTAACGAGGTTGCGCCCTTTCGGGTTTTCACAAACACTCGCCGGTAGTCCTGCTGTTTTTACTCACGGAGCCCTTTCGGGTTTTCATCCGTGCCCATTTTGCTTACGGACATACCGTTTTTATTTTATATATTTCTTCTTCTTCTTCTTCTTCTTCTTCTTTTTTTTTTTATCTCGTCAGCCCAAGGATGCTGCGGTAGTAGTTTAGGGACATTTTGGTCCGTTGTTAGTTTAAGGACGTTTCGGTCCGTCGTTAGTTTAAGGACGTTTCGGTCCGTCGTTAGTTTAAGGACGTTTCGGTCCCTCGTTCTGGGAAGGCCGGCTGCTGCTTGTAAAGTCTGAGCCTAGGAAGATAGCGAGCGGACATAGTCGTCGTCATCTGTCATTGACCCAGGCTATGGCTCATTTAAGCGTAGTATTTCTTTAAGAAACGGCCGTTTATTGGCCTGAAAGGTCTTTCACCGTGCATGTCCATGAGCAGATAGGCTCCATCCTGGTAGACCTTGTCTATGATGTAAGGGCCTTCGTAGTTTGGCTCAAATTTTCCCCGTTTGGCACGATTGGGGATCATAGGTCTCTTGACCACTAGCACGAGTTCGCCTTGTCGGAATGTCCTCGGCCTGGTCAATCTTTCGTACGAGCGCGTCATCTTTGCTTTGTAGGCCTCCAGATGTTGTTGCGCTATGAGCCGGCTTTCGTCTAAGGCATCGAGCTCCTCAAGCCGAAGGTGAGCATTTTCTTCGTCCGTCAGCTCGTGGTGGACTGCCACTCGTAGAGAGGGTAACTCTATCTCAAGGGGGAGTACTGCTTCCGTCCCAAATACCAATGCGTACGGCGTTGTGTTCGTGGCCGTCTTGAATGTAGTTCGATAAGCCCATAGGGCTTCTTGCAGCCTCTCGTGCCAGTCTCTCTTATTCCGGGAAACGGTCTTTTTTATGATCTTCGTCAAGGTCTTATTGAAGGCCTCGGCCAGACCGTTGGCTCATGGGTTGTAAACTGAAGAATACCTCCAGTCTATATTGTGCTGCTGCGCGAAGCGGCTAATCTTATGGCTTCTGTAGGCTGGCCCGTTATCGGAGATAATCCGCCGTGGGGTTCCAAACCGATAGATGACGTGCGTCTTGAAGAAATGGAGGATATTCTCCGTCTTCACTTCCCTCAGTGGTACTGCCTCTGCCCATTTGGAGAAGTAATCAGTTGTCGCCAGGATAAAACGATGTCCCCGAGATGATGCTGGTTCAATGGGGCCGACTATGTCAGTCCCCCACATCTCGAATGGCCAGCTGGCCACCGTTGGGTGTAGCGGATTCGGATGTTGGTGGATAAAGTCTCCATGAATCTGGCACGAGTGGCATTGCTTCGCATACTCGAGGCAGTCCTGGATCATCGTGGGCCAGTAGTAGCCCATTCGTTTAATCTTTAACTTCATCTTCGGGCCTGCTTGGTGAGAACCGCAAAGTCCGTCATGAACTTCCTGAATGACTCTTTCTGCTTCGTCAGATCCTAAGCATCTCAGCCATAGGGAATCAAACGATCTCTTGTATAGGGTATCGTTGACGAGAGCGAAAGATAGAGCTCGTTTCATGAGCTGATGTCTTGAGGACGCTTCTTCGGGCATTCGGCAGGACTTAAAGTAGTCTACGAAGATTTCCCTCCAGTCCTCGGCCTTCTCATGGTCCTTTATTTGTAGGGTCATCTGCTCAGTCGCTCCCTTTTCTTTGCATGATTCCGGAGATATTTCTGCCGGGGCGAGCACTCGACGGCTTTGTACCACGATTCTGACGTCATCGAGGTTCTCGTCAGCCAGTTCTTTAGCGAGTTTGGCCAACGCGTCTGCTTTGCTGTTTTCCGCGCGTGGTATGTTCTCCGAAGTATAGGAAGGAATTTGGGCCAACAGTTGTTGCACCTTTTCGCCGTATCTCACCAACTCCGGTTTGCACGTTTGGTAGTCACCATTTACTTGACTAACGACCAGCTGAGAATCCCCGTATATGAGGAGGTCTTCAATTCCCATGTCAATGGCGATTTCGAGGCCTGCTATCAGGGCTTCGTATTCGGCTTCATTGTTTGTTCTCGGTTCTGTTAAGGAGAAGGCGAAGCGCATTATCCCTCCTTGTGGAGTCGCAAAGATGAGGCCTATCCCCGATTTGATCATTGGGATACCTTGTTTCTGTTTCTTTATGGAGGACGCTCCGTCGAAATAGAGCTCCCATCGAGTGCTACCGGTGCCGATCGCATCAAATGCATGTTCGTCTGGCAAATCACAGCTCAGCGGAGAATCGGCCGGTATCGGGTGCTCAGCGAGGAAATCGGCAATAGCCTGACCTTTCACTGCCTTGAGAGGTTGATACGTTATCGAGAACTCCATCAGGAGCAGGGCCCACTTAGCGAGTCGCCCCGTCAATATGGCTTTCGACATCAAGTATTTAAGGGGGTCCACCTTTGAAATGAGACGGACTTCATGCTCCACCGCATAGTGCCTGAGCTTTGTTATCGCGAATATCAATGCCAAGCAATGTTTTTCAATGGGGGAGTAATTGCTTTCTGCCCCGAGTAGGACTCGACTTAAGTAGTAGAGTGCTCTCTCTTTCCCCTGATCGTTCTCTTGCGCCCATAGTGCGCCCAAGGAACCTTCGAGGGCGGTTGTATAAAGAATGAGGGGTTTTCCCTTGACCGGCGCGGCCAATACCGGCGGGTTCTGCAAGTACTGCTTGATCTCGTCTAGTGCACCTTGGCATTTTTGATCCCAGACGAATGGGGTTCCCTTCTTCATCAGGTGACTGTAGGGGCGGCATTTGCCAGAAAGGTTGGCGATAAATCGCCGGATGTACGCGAGCTTCCCTTGGAGGGACCGCAACTGTTTGAGGGTTCTTGACGGAGGCATCTCCATGATCGCTTTAATCTTTGACGGATCTATTTCAATACCTCGGTGCCGAATGATGAATCCCAGGAATTTCCCCGAGGAGACTCCAAACGCGCATTTGAGGGGATTCATTTTCAAATTATATTGCCGGAGGCGTTGAAACACAGTCTCCAGGTGGTTTAAATGCTCTTCGTATGACATGCTCTTTACTACGAGGTCATCGATATAGCACTCGACGACGTCATGTATGAGGTCATCGAAGATCTTTGTCATGGCCCTTTGGTAGGTAGCGCCAGCGTTCTTGAGGCCAAAGGGCATAACCTTGTAGCAAAATATACCCAAAGGGGTGCGGAAAGCGGTATGCTTCTGGTCTTCGGGATGCATCTTTATCTGATTGTATCCTGACGAACCATCCATAAAGGAGAAAACCTCGTGAGTTGACGTGTTATCTATCATTAGTTCGGTTACCGGTACTGGGAAATCATCCTTTGGACAGGCTTTATTGAGATCCCTGAAATCCACGCATATACGTACCGTCCCATTCTTCTTCATTACTGGGACGATATTGGCGATCCAATTGGGGTACTGGACTTCTTGGATAAACCCAGAATCGATCAGCTTCTTGACTTCGGCGTTGATGCTCATCTCAAGCTCGAGTCGCATCCTTCTTGGCGCCTGCTTGACTGGCTTGATATCTGGGGATATTGCTAATTTATGCACAGCGACTTCCGGATCTAACCCTGGCATCTCGGAGTAGTTCCACGCGAAGCAGTCTTTATGCCGTAGAAGCACGTCCTTTAACGCGGCCACCCTTTCTTCAGAGAGCAGCTCGCTGACGAATGTCGGTCGCGGGTCATCTGCCGATCCCAACTCAATCTTCCTGAGGTTATCTGCCGTAGTATGTATGCCATCTTCCAGTTCTTTCGGAGCGGGCGGAAATTCTGAGATCACCTCACCATCGCCGTTCTCAAAGCATTGGGGAAGGTCATCCATGTTCTTGGGCTCTTCTTTTAATATCGTAATCGTATAACAGGTACGAATCCGCTCCCAGGACTGAGGTGGACCCGGCTTCGTTCTTGTAGCCTTGGGCTCGTGCTTTCGTGGCGGCGTTACCCTCCAGCTGTTGGATAAAGCGAATCTGCCCCGTCGGTACTGGTCTTCGACCCAGTTCTTGAAGGTGAAGCAGTCTTCGGTAGGATGTCCTATGGCTTGGTGATAAGAGCAATAGCTCGAACGAGGAGCCTTGTTGGTTTGCTCAGGGTGTTTAGACTCTGGAAGCACAATCATTTGATGTTTTAAGGCGAGTTTGAGTAACCTTTCCGTCTTGTCTCGGGGGAAGGAGTACGCTCGACTCATCTTTTCTATGAAGGACGAATCCGAGCTGTGCAATACCCGGTTACGTAACCCTCTAATCCTGCGGCGTTGTTGTCGGCTCTTCTTTCCGCTTTTCGACTTATTTCCGTCTCCGCATTGGGTCTTTCGCATGATGGGTTGACAAGGATGAACGTCTTTGTCTTTTGCAATCTGTTGAAATAGACGTTGCGTCCTGGCCTTCTCATAGATGGCCGTTTCGCGGCTGTGGTCTTCCCGAGCTTTCTGACTCACTTCCCTTATAGGCTTGCCCGTTTGTTCTTCAAACGACGGACTTAGTGCTTCAATCGCAGGGTCTGGTTTTGACGAGGGATCGGCATCTCCTGACAGGGCGTCCTCTTCTTCGTCAAAGGTATATATAGCGTAGCTGCTGTGGGCCCGCTCCCGTTTTCCGGTTCTTGCGTATCCAAGCCCAAGTGTTTCCATCTTCCCGTTGGGCAATTTGCGTTGGGTTCCAGGGACATCCCAAATCCTGTTGTAGAACCGAGCCTGTCGAACAGTTTGTTTTAAGGGTACTCCTTGGCGCTTCAATAGCTTCTTTAATCCGTTCGTATAGTATCTGGGCAGTCGGATGGGTTGGAGTCTGTCGCATGTAGCATCTGCGCCATGCCAGATCTCTTTCTCTGTTTTCGACTCTGAAGATCGGTAAAATAGGATCACTTTCTCACCCCTACGCCTGGGAGGGACGTAAAACGTTTGCAGGTCTTGCACATTGTGAGCTTGAAGCGTGTCGAGATCTTTGTAGTGTTTTCGCGGTACCATGGTGATTTGCAAACTATGGCCATCGCTGAGGGGTGCTTGCATTGAAAGCCGTTTGGAGAATACGGCATTGACCTCATCTTTTGAATCACTTCTGAAGACCGGTATGGGGGCGGGCGTCCCCCGATTGTTGCGTTGAGATGGCTCTGTATAAACTATCTCTTCCTCTTCTTCGGTATCGCTTCCGAAAACAGGGATGGTGGTGGCGGCTTTGTTCTCCGAGTTGCGACACCCTTCTGTATCTTCGAAGTCTGGCAAAAAGTATTTCGCATCTTCGTATTTGCGGACTTCGTTCACGGAAAATGGGTTCAACTCACCTGTTATGGTGTACTCGAAACCGTCCTTAAAGTACTTCATACACTGATGTTGTGTAGAAGGGACGATGTTGTATTCGTGTAGCCAAGGACGACCGAGCAAGGCGTTGTAGCAGGTCTTGGCGTCGATGACATGGAATTTGATGTCCGTGACGAGAAGTCCGAAGCATAATGTTAATATTACAGATCCGAGAGTCCGTGACGATTGTGAATCGAAACCGGAGATAGTGATTTTGTCACGAGCGAGATGTTGCACACTCATGCAGATTTCCTTCAACACCCGAACATTAAGGAGATTGACGGAGGATCCATTATCCACCAAGATCTTGCCTATCTTGATATCATGGCAGTATCCGGAGACATACAGGGGACGGTTATGGTCGCACGTCCCGAGAAGGAGGTCTTCATCACCGAACGTGATATCGGCTGTATGCACTTCCTCCAGTTCATCCTTCATCCTTTCAGTGGCGAGAAAGGCTTGGAATTGCTCAGGTTCTTGTAATGCCTTAATTAGTGAGTCCCGCGCTTGTTTTGATAATAGGAGGGCGTCGAGAATGCTAAGCTGAGAAGGTAGCTTCCTTAGATGCGCGAGGATGTTATAGTCCACTTTGCTCCTCCTAGGAGGGTCTCTGGTAGTTAGTTCTTTTGTGACTTGGTCATCTAAAGTGATATCTTCGGTGACCTTGTCATTTCCCTTATCTCTTCGGCCTACGGGCCCGAGATTCTTTTCTGGGAGTGTGCGATTGCGCAGCTGAATGTTCTCGCAGGCCTCCGATTCCTCTTCTTTCCCTAGAACGGATTCTTTAAAGAGAGGGCCCAGAGCCATTTCTTCATCAGAGTCGCTCCCAAAAGTGAGAACTTGTGACCCCCCGGCGTTAACCATGTAACAGTTGCCAGTAGTCTTGTTGCGCCCTTCGACAGTACCTCTTCTCTCCCGACGACTCTCGCGTTTCACGCGCTTAAAATGTTGCCGACGAGCAACATATCCTTGCCACCATATCTTAAAGGCGTCGCACTCCTCCGTGGGGTGTGAGATTTTCCGATGATATGCGCAATAGTCAGGGTGCCTCTCCGCCCCATTGTGCCTATTTCCTTCTGAAGGTGGTAGCTTCATTCCCATTGACATGGCTTTGGCGAACCTTTTCCTTGTCTTGAATATTTTCTTGTCCATTTCGGATGCCTTTCGCTCTGGCAGGGGTAGCTCAACTCTTTCGTTCAGTCGCCCGCATTTGGTTCCTTCTGATGCTGCCATCTCACGCTCCTGATCCGCTTTACTTTTTAGACGAATCTCGTCTAGGAAGGCATTGATCATATCAGTTGTCAGCCTCGCACGCTCTGGTTCGGGCTCTGCCTTCGGCTTCTTAGTGCTAGGAGTTTTCTCATCATCGGTAAACGAGTGGGAGATCACGTTGCAACTTGGCGCATATCCCTCGGATTCATCCGACGAGCTCTCTCCATCATCGTCCTCTTGAAAGATGTGGCTGAGGAACTCTTGCAGTGTGACAGGAGTTCGCGCCTTTTGATTGTATTCTTCCAGCGCGTCGATTTGCTTCTGCAAGTTTGTTCGCTCGTCTCCAAGCCTCGCGGGCTTCTTGGATTTCTTCTTCTTTTTCTTTGAAGATTTTGACGGTTGGGCGTGAGTATTTGGGCCCTTATCACGAGTCTTCGCGATTGTGCGGGGCTTCAACATCCCTTCGATAATTTGAGGTTCAAGAGGGTCCTTCCATTCGATCGCAGGGCATGCATGGAGGTCTCTCAGCATTCTTTTGGTCTTCGTTGATAGCACGACCTCCCATGGAGCTTCTTCGATAAAGGAGCAGGTTGCCCCCGGTGTGTCTGCCTTTTTAGGAGTATGTGGTTGTGGCGGGTTCACCTTCCACTTTTCAGACAGTACAAACTTCCCCTGGAGGTATTGATCTTCGATCCATCCTTTGAAGACGAAGCAATCCTCAATCGGATGACTTACCGTCTGATGGTAAGGGCAGTAGTTGGAGTTATTCACCTCGGTGGGTTGTGGCGGTCGCCTTGGATTTGGGAGGTTAATAAGTCTGTTGCGTATTGCCAGCTCAAATAACCGTCTCGTCTTGTCTCGTGGGAACGAGTAGGGACGCTTCATCTTTTCATTATAATACCGGCGTCTTTCTTCCAGTTGATCTGCCGATTTTGGGGCGTCAGGTTGCTGTTGGGCATTCGCGACAAAGGTTGCTCTTCCTTTACCCTTATCATTCCGAGGTTCCGACTTCGGGGGAGGTGGCCTATGACCCATCTGGTCCATCTGAGCCAACTTGTCGATTAAAGCCTGGAATGTGGTTGGCTTAAAAAACATCATAAACTGGGAGATGGTTGCGTGGGGGTCTAAGGTTCCCACAAACATACCCACTGCGGGTGCCTCCTCAATGCGTTGCTCGCATCTCGACCACAAATTCCGCCAGCGTATGGCGTACTGGACCCAGGTTTCGCCATGTTTTACCCTGGCGTTAATAAGTGCAGTTATTGGAGTGCGTTCGCTGGCACTTGCAAATCGCTGAGTGAACAACAGCTCCATTTCAGCGAACGTTTTGATAGAATCGTTCGGGAGTTCCGAATACCATTCGAACGCCGTTTCTGATAAACTACCCACGAATTGGCGGAGCAGCAATTTATCATCACCGCCGGTGTTACCGCAGAGGGCCCGGAACTGGGCGACATGTTGATGGGGATTGCCGGTCCCCTTATACACGTGGAATTTTGGTATCGTATAGCCTTGCAGGTATTTGATTTGGTCGTACCAGCTCGGATACGGCCGCCCGGTTTTCACGATTTGACCAGCTGCCTCAGTCGCGTGATGAACTCGGATTTGCTGGGCTATGTAGTCAGCCAAGTCAGCCTTAGAGATCGTCTCTTCCTTGGCCGTCGAGAGGGCTGGTGGTGGATTTGACGTCTCTCCTCGGTCGTCTTCAAGAATAATCGGAGGATCTTCGGCGGGTAAGTCCTGCTGGATCATCATTCCTATCACATCTTGAAAGAGAAGGCCCATCCGTTGTATGTTGGCCGCTTGTTCAGCAACCTCTTTGTCCCTTTTCTCCAGTGTCCGGCGAAGGAATTCAGCGTCGGTTTCTTCCTCCCGGCGTGCGTCTGAGGACGCTTCTGGGCTTTCCTTTGGCCCGGTGAGCGCGGCCATAGCATTCATCATTTCTTGGAGCTTTTGTTGCTGCTCCTGGGATTTCGTTACGGATCGGGTTAGTGGTCGGTGGCCTGTAGAAGTGCGGCTCTCCTTCTTTCCAGAGGCCATGTATACGGTGTGGACCATCATGCCCCCAGACTTAGGGCGTCTAGGCTTAGTGCTTTTAGCCGTCGTTGCATGCTGCGGGGTCTTCTCCGGCTTCCTCTTTTTATGAGCCACGGAGGTTGAGGGGGCCGCTAAGGCGGGCGTCCAGACAACCTTTTGGGGTTTAGCCTGGTGACCAGCTTCCGGTTGGATTTTCGGCTTCTTGTGCTGGCGGGAGAAGTTCGGATCGATGATCGAGTCTCGGGCTTGCCGCCAAACCTTATAGATTTTGGAAGACAGCCGTTGAGGAAATTGGGGCTGTTCGGGTTTTGTTTCGACAACCTTTTTTAGTGAGGGAGGAGACCTCTTCAGTACTGCCGTAGGGGAATTCCTTCGCACCTTATTTAGCATTTCAAAGCTGTTCCCAGTTGGAACAGCAGCATTAACTTCGGCCACCGGGGCTGGTGGGGTCAATCCGGAGGGGGAGTTGCCCCCAGTCTTCCTTATTCGGCGCCAATGACGACGTCGAGCGCGTCGAGCGGACGGCGCTGGCTCAGCGGTGAAAATGACTTCATCTTGCCCCCTGTGTAGGTGGGGGGTCACTGCTGGTGTTAGCCTGTCAAAGACCGATGTCTTTCGTGCAGCAGGAGCGGGAGCTGAAGCCGTCAACCTTGTAAAGACCGACCTTTTGGCCGGAGAGGTTGTCCTGACAACTTCTGGGGCAGGAGCGGCCATCTTCTTAGAAGCAGCCTTCTCTGAGATTGTAGGTCTCATGATAGGTTCGCGGGATTTCTGGCCCAATCTAGAGAAGACCGGGGCGTTGACGTCGGGCGACTCGTCGAGAGGAGCCGCGGTAGGGGTAAGACGGTCAAAGACCGACTTCTTGAGAGCTTCCTTTGTTAGCACCGGCGCCGCGAAGCTTGATGGTGGGAGTATGGTCCCAAAGAACAATCCGGTAGTGGCTTGAGTCACTTGGTCCACCGGCATTGTGAACAACGAAGCAGCTCGGGGTCCATAGGCTATACCTCCTGGCGAGGTAGAGCGTTGGTCGCAATTGCAGTTTGAGCAGTTGAAGGACTTCGCGGAAGTAGCAGCCATTGATCCTTTGTTTTCTGCAATAGGCAAGACGCCAATTCTTAGTATCTTGAAACCCAAGGGCAATCATTAGCGAACCGCGATTGGTTCGCGAATCACGACACACGAAGTGTGGAGTGGAAAGAGGAAAAGGTCCCACCGGGCGTGCCAGAATCTGTTCCCCTCCGAAAGACGGCGCGCAGGACCGCGATGGTCTCGGTACTGAGGTTCGGGGCAGATGCTAATTGGTGCTATCCGTCCACCTCTCCGAAGATGCCAAGTCGATTTATGGCACCTGTGTATCGAAGGTTTAGACGGATGCGTCCGATGTAGCAGACTTCGTCAGATTCCCCCTCGTTTGAGGGGTTTTTGATTGTGGGAACGCTCTTCCCTGCAGGCGCAAGCCCCTGCAGTTAATTACGCTACCGCGTTGCGGTAACAACTTTCTCCTTCTCCAGATGGTCACTTCATGTCGTGGGTGTTTGTTTTGTTTTTTATTGCCCGTGGATTGTTTACAGAGACTGAGTTATGTCGTCGCCCGTAGGGCATGGACTAGTCCAAATCCGCATTATCTTAAATTTGGGTTTGGGGGTTTGGTTTGAGGATACGTCAGCCATACTTGAGGCTAAGATTAACTCAAACGTTTGTTAAGGATACGTTAGTCTAACTTTGTGACTAAGATCAACTTAACGGGATCGTTTAGATCCTACAAAAGAGTGTTTGGACTCTAATGTTCCAGTTTAGGGACGTGGTGGTCCCTCGTATGTGTGTGGCCATCGGGACCCGTCACCTCTCTGACGACGTTGAAGGATTACAACGACGGATGTCAGAGGGGTTCAGAGATGTACCCTCGAGCCAGAGTTAATTAGGGGGATTCGTAGTCCAGTTTGCCTGAAGGTTTTAAGGACGCGTTAGCCATCTTTGAGGCTAAGATCAACTTAAACGGGACCGTTTAGATCCGACAAAAGAGCATATGGAGGCTCTATGGTTCTAGTTTAAGGACATTGCGGTCCATGGGTAGTTTGAGGATATTGCGGTCCATTGTTAGTTTTAAGACATCTCGGTCCATTGGTAGTTTTAAGACATCTCGGTCAATTGGTAGTTTTAAGACATCTCGGTCAAGGTTAAGGACGTCGTAGTCCATGGGTTTAAGGGCCCCACAGTCCGTTGTTAGTTTTAAGACATCTCGGTCGAGGTTAAGGACGTCGTAGTCCATGGGTTTAAGGACTCCACAGTCCGGTATGTGCTCTGGATGCTTCACACGGGTTCACTGCCGCGCTTGGCGAGGACCAGGCTCCGCTCTGGGCGTTTTCCGCGGGGTCAAAGAGTGACGTTATCCACGTTCCACGTAACCAGGAAGTTTGCACTAGATGCTTCACACGGGTTTACTGCCGCGTTAGGCGAGGACTAGGCTCCGCTCTGGGCGTTTTCCGCGGGATCAAAGAGTGACGTTATCCGCGTTCCACGTGACCAGGAATTTTGTATTAAACATGGGTTTAAGGACCCCACAGTCCATATCGATGTGTGGTCGTCGGGACCCGTCACCTCTTTGAAGACATTGAGGGATTACAATGCCAAGTATCAAAGGAGTGATGAGATGTACCCTAGAACCGGAATGGCTTGAATAGTCCCTGGCCCAATTTGGGGTTAAGACTGGTTAATTATGTTATGAGCCCATTAGCCCAGTTAATCATGAATTGAGGACTTATGGCCAGCTTGGGCTAAGTCCAATCAGGAGAGGCTTTGCCTCTATCCCTTTAGCCAATTGGGCCAAAGCCTAGTGTTAAACACTTCAGAGCAATCAGCGTTGAACACTGGGAATGAGGTTGACAAGTTAGTGTTCAACATTGAGAGATAATTGGTGTTAAACACCAGCAATAAGGCTTTTTAATCAGCATTGAATGCTAAGGCCCGACAGTGTTTTAACACTGGGCTTGAGAGTTTTAATTTTAGTGTTAAACACTAAGGCAAGAAGGGTCACGTGGCAGCACGTGAGAGCGCCCTCCCTTCATTTGTTCTGCTGAAATTATCATTTCCTTCAAAGCATCACGTGCCATCACGTGATGGGCATTCAAATGCCTGTGTATTAGAGTTTCTGCCAAGGTCACGTGGATCACGTGGGGTGCTGCCTCAAAGGGACTTCTGTAGCTCTTTTGAGAGGGTCACGTGGTGGCACGTGACCCTACCTCCATGTATGTTGTTTAGAGAATCTGTTGATCTTTCTTTTCAGGAATTAAATTCCTCTGGCTTTAATTTTCAAAGGAATTCAATTCCTACTTCCTTTCGATCCCTGAACCTTCTGTAGGAATTAAATTCCTCGTTTATGTGAAGAACTGAATAGGGTTAAACCCTAATAAAAACTTTTTAAGGAATCAAACTTCCGTTTCCCGTCAGATTATGATTAAGGGACTTAAATTCCCATTGTTTCAACAGAACTAAATTCTTAATTAGGGTTAAACCCTGTTTTTCTCTGTTCTGAAGGAATTAAATTCCCATAACACAGGGTCAAGCCCTACTTTTATCTTAGAGGAATTAAATTCCTATAGTTCTGTGAGAATTAAATTCTCATGCTTGCATTCTTTCTCTATGTTTTGGATCTGCATGGCAGGATCTCGACCCATTGAGAATTAAATTCTCAACCTTAAGGGGAGATGTGCACTTTGCAGATCCTCTATCAAAGAGAGAAGAAATCTGCTCTTCTGTTTTATGTATCAGAGTTAAACTCTGTTGAGAATTAAATTCTCTTTCTTTCAAAAGGCTTTCCCTTTCTTACCTAGGGTTTTTGCAGAAGATCCGAGTCTTTTCAAAGTATCAAAGCTCTCCTCCTTTTTTCTTTCTCTTCTCTGCGCATGTATATATCTTTTTGTGTCTCTTGGCTCCTATTTATAGGAGAAGCAGCTGAATCAGTTGGTTTTTGACGAATCTTCGTTGAGAGATCTGATTTGCATCCTTCATTCGTTCTGGGCCTTTGGATTATTAGGTGAATTTTATTCACCGTTGGATTTCAAATCCAGAGATTCTCCCTTGTTATTTTGGTTAGATTTAAGGGGGAAATCTTTCCAAACCCGAGATTTTCCATAAATAAATGACCTCTGAATCTTTAATTTGATTGGATGCATATAGTTGCGTTCCTTTGGAAAGATTTGCATTTCTCTCAGAATTTAATTCTGTTGACAAAAAGGGCTTTGAAAGCCGGTCACGTGTGACCACGTGACCCATGGTCACGTGTGAGCACGTGACCCCCTTTGGAATGAGCATTTTCCTTTCTTTTGCGCTGTCTTCTGATCGTTGCTTAAACGTCACGTGCTACCACGTGACCCCTGGTCACGTGTGAGCACGTGACCCTTGTTTGAACTTTCTTTCTTTGGTTGTACTGAAGAATGCGTTTGCTGCCTTAAACGTCACGTGCCAACACGTGACCCTGGTCACGTGGGATCACGTGACTTCTTCTGAAGCCTTTTCCTTAACTTGGTCAGTTAACCGACGTGCCTTTGACGCTTGCATTTAAACGTCTCGTGTCGCCACGTGACCCTGATCACGTGGGAGCACGTGACTCTCCTTGAAGATTTTCTTTTTCCCCTTCGTATTCAGGGAATTGAACTTGCCTTAATGACGTTTTTAGGTGTCACGTGCCAACACGTGACCGCTAGTCACGTGTAAGCACGTGACCCTCTTCTGAAGCTTTCCACAGAAGTTTTCCTGATTTTAAATCAGGAAACAAGGACAGTCTTACTCGAGAGGTTTGTATACTATCTGGTTTGTCTTTATCATCGTGTACATGCTTTAGGTGACATTGTAGTTCACTATTACACGTTGATAGAGAATAGTATGCTACCATGGTTTGTCTTTATCATCGCATACTGCTTTAGGTGACCTTAAAGGTCACTATTCCACGTTGATAGAGCCCATAGGTTTCTTGCTTGACTACCAGCAATATGATGGCGATCATATACGTGAGAGTTGGGTAGTCTATAAGCACATCCTTAAAAGGTCCCTAGTCGTGGGAGTTTCGAGACTGGGCATCGATACTCCATTAGTAGACTGGTGTATACAGTCAGGACCCCGACGAGGGGCGGTGGCCGGTCTCACAAGCCATTGGTGTCAGTTGGATCACCTAAGATGTATACAGGTGCTCATTGGGTTATGAGTACACCGGACAGCACTCGCCGGGAACATGCTAGTTGGTATTATACCTGACGTCAGATAGCAGTTCCCTGGTGACATGTGTACAGGTTAGTTCATCGACCTGAGATCGTCATTTGTCTCGTGTGAGTTCCCACTGTGCTTTGATTACTACCCTACCACGGCTCAAAGGAGTCGTGCAAACAGGTTTTAGTTGGGTACAGTCCCGAGCCACATGGAGGCAGTGAGCGGATCGGCAGGGGTTCGTCTCTCCCGGTATTAGGGATGAGGTCGCGCTGTGTCTAGGAGAGCCATTACACGAAGTCCTTGGCCAAGGCAGGAGATTTACTGGTAGGTATTCCAGTAGTATCTCAGGGTGTTCTGGGCTACACTCCGACATGACTTGTACCGCTTTTGGGGGTCTGGCTTTTACCAACCCCCTAGGCCCGACATGCGATGCTCATAGACGAACGGACCGGACTGTACGGATATTGTCACTGACAGGCTCAGTAGGGTGTCAGGATGAGTTCGCTCATCGACCTCCCTTTTGGTCAATACTTGGTAGCCCGTTACGTACGGCTAATACCTCTGACGTGCTAGTGGTTAAATCCACAGCCAAAGTATTGACGAGTCTTTAGAGTCCCCCACAGACAGTTTCTCAAGTTTCGGGCGAAACGTTGTAGAGGCCGTATGACATATGACAGGGTTCGATCTTATACGTGCGGTATTGCACGGATCATGATCGGACGGATCATACTATTGGGCTTTGGTTTAAGCCGGATCCTAGTATTAGATTTGTTGGATTACTTTAGTCTCATCGCATTCGCATTCAGTCGTAATGCGGATGCAGGTATGTATATACAGGTGAGGGGTATCCTTGTGATCCGTCACGAGTTTACTTTAGATGTTGCCGTATCTTTTTGTTGTGGCAAACATTTGGATTAATGTTTGCATTTGGAAATAATGAGCTAGAAATCATCATTTTGAGCATTTAATGTGACATGGACATATATGGTGACTCGTGGTCTCTTTTAGTGTGTAAATGTCACATTATGAGATGGATTTGTGTTGATATGATAACAAGAGAGAGAGAGGGGCTGCCATGAGGTGGGGTTGGTCTTGTATTGTTTCATATCTTATACTCTCTCTTTTTTATCATAACAACAAAAGAAAAGAAAAGGCTCTTCTCATTTTCTTCTTCCTCTAGCTCAAAACTTCCATCAATGGCATCATCTCTAACTTCCATCCAAGCCATGGATGCAAGAGACAAAGTGATCACAAACATTCTCTACGACACCTTGGACACGTCGGCTAGCACACTTCGTGCCCGAGTTGCTTCGGATGAAGCGGGAGCCCGTAAAAAGACTCGTAGATGTGGTGTCCTTTCCGACGAGGAGATCAAGACCGGAGATGCCGCGAGGAGGTTGGGATGGTGGCCAAAGACCGAAGGAAACGGATCGATCGGTATAGCTTTCTATCCCTTCTCTGATAGCTAGTTGTAGGTTAATGGTTCGATCCGGGTTTTAAGCATACGATAGCGCCGGTTTTCAAGTTAAGAAAAGTTTTCGTTTCCGCATTTTGGCCTCGGAAAGACGGCCGGGGCGCTACCGTAGACTTACATGGTATCAGAGCCACGCCATTAACCTTTACTAGCTTGCTCTAGCGTGTTTAGAACTTCGATCGGACGAAATTTTCAAAACTGCATTTCCAAGTCATCAGTTTCTGTCGAAATTTTTCTGTTGTCAAAAAATTATTTGGTGTGCTGCAGAAAATCAGGCAGGGTTGTTTAGGAGTTCTCAGAAATTTTGGTTGCATGATCGTACGGTCCCGCAGCAGAACCGCGGCAATAACCCTCTTCCGGCCGCGGTTCCGCCGCCATTCTGTGCCCTTACTGCACCAAAATTTCTACAGTGCTTTCTGACTTGGAAATGGGGTTTGTGGTATTTTTTGTTTGGGCCCGGATTTATTTGAGTACTGGGTATTGTGCTTGGGGCCCAATTCGGGAATTTTGTCGATCGAAAATTTTAAACATGTTAGTTCACAGTATTTACATTATATCTGCGACTGTGAATGTCATTTGATCGGTAAATCCTGTCTAATTGCTATAGTTCTTTTAGACGGATTTGCGAACGTGACATTCACGTTGATGTTCTGTGTTGTGCTGTGATATTGCGGATTTGTCGTGGTGGATAGCCTGAATGCAATGTTAGTACAGTTTGGTTTTATATGTACATTTGATATTGCGGGGCGAGCGTCCGACATGTGGACTGTCGTCACTGCATGTTTGTATATTATTCTTTTGGGGCATGACCGGGCTGAGGTCGATGTACCCGTTGTATATTTTACTTTCTGTACTAGGATTACCCCGCGGTGGGGTGCACGGATAGCCGGGTTCTAGAGGGCAATGGGACCGCATCTCATGGCTTTGAGACGGAGGAGGCTTTACTCTAGAATTGGCGGGCTATTCGCCGCACTCGTAGGGGGTACAGGTTGACCCAAGGAGGGGTGCTCAAGTTACCGGATTCCGTGAAGTGTTGGGTGGTCCATTCACGTTGTTGAAGGGGGCTGCCTCGCTTCAGGTTTTGGCGGGTAACTTTCCGCGCCCGTAGGGGTCTAGGATTTCATTGCACCGGCTATCCACACGACCAGGAGAACGTCGGGTTTCAGTAGCGGCTCTATGAAACCCGAGGATCCCAGATTATCTGTATTGTTCTGTGATGCTTATTACATTTCTGTGAACTTGCATTTTATCACGCCTTGAGCGAATATTATATATTGATATATATACTAGTAGATGTTGTATATGTTTTACACCCGCGCTAGTCCAGTCCCCGCTCTGTCGTTAGTTAAGTAACCTAACGGGTAATGACGGGACCCAGTGGCGAATGCGGATGGCATATACGTACATCGTATTTTCGTTCTTTTGTGGTGTGATTAATTGATGGGACTGCATTGATTCGGATCAATGCAAGCTAAACAAACCTATTCTGATGTTGTTGGAACATTTTTCAAAAAGCTGTTATTGCAAGGGCGTTCTCTTTTGTTTTGCACAGTGGTATTCGGTTATGAATATCCAGCACCTCAGTCGACGAGGCAAGGGCCGAGATCCCTTCACCGGGAGTGATCCCTTGGACAGAAGTTTGCGTCAGGGCAATAACTTCACTATAGTCGATTACTTTTTGCTTTGCATCGTGGTATTCAGTTGGAATATCCTGCACCTCATTCTACGGGGAAAGAGCCGAGATCCCTTCACCGGGAGTGACCTCTTTAGCAAAGGTTTTCGCCACTATATTTTTATAAAAAGCTATCCGGTTCCTTCAACGATATCAAGTTCATTACGTTAAAGGTTTTTCGCCAAAAACCATTCGTAGCCCTCCGTCATTTCAGGAAGGTAGCACTTAGTATTCATGCTATGTATGTTGGCCTTCGTCAAGGCATAGTGTATGGTAGCTATTTGTTACTTTTCTGCTGCATAGATAGATGCGTTGGTTTGGGACAGTCGTACTACTATTTTGGCCTTCGTCAAGGGTATGTACGTGTGGGTTCAAATTAACCTGTATAATGACGGGTAGAACTTGACATGTGACTTATGATATGTTGGCCTTCGTCAAGGTCATAAGAGCATGGGGTAAAAATCACATCGGGAGTTTTTAAAGAAACTGAAACTTGCCAGATATGCGCATACCTTCTGGAGTGTGATAACGTGAGTGGATTCCATCACGTTATCATGTGATGATAGTTGGATCCCGATTCCCACTGATGAGTTGGTTTACTCCTCGGGTGATCCCGACTAATTCTTCTTTCAGGTTTGGAGGAGAATTTGAGGATACAGTGGGAGGTTTCCTGATTAGATAAAGTGATAACCATTCTGATCTAGGTTAGAGTGCACACTGAGTGTTTCTTTTCTCTCTCTCTTTGGAAGCGGCCATGACCCGACCCTTGACTATGACTCAGTGACCAAGATTAACCGAACCTTCTTAAACACTGGCTTTTGGATTGTCAGAGTTGCGTACCTCATTGCCACTCCTACTTTTACCCTTTTCTCCAGAACACCCCGTATTACTACGAACATCCACTTCCATTGGATAAAACCATCGTATGGTTATATACGAACTCGAAAGAACTTTTTCCAGATTCGAGAATGGTTTCCGGTTTTGGAGAAAATGAATAGGATTATTCAGTTGTCTTTTCCTTTTACCTTCTCTCAGGTTGCGAGTGCTCCTTGGATTAGGACGGTACACCTATTATGCTAATTGGATAGTCTTCTTCCAAACCATAGGCAGGTGCCGAACGGTGGGGAATGAAGAAAACTAATTAGCCTAACGAAGGTATACAGAAGGTATTAAGTAAAGACAAATAAAGGGATTAGTAAGAGGGCAAAGTAAACTGCGACTGCTATTCACGACCAAAACCAAGTATTTCATCGCCACTCCTACATCACATTTGTATTTCTCCAGAACACTCCGTATCACTACGAAGATCCACAGTTTATTGGATACTCCATCGTATGGTTATATACAAACTCGAACAAACTTGTTCCAGTTCGGGAATGGATTCTGGTTCAGGAGAAATAGGAATAAGGTTTTATTCAGTTGTCTTTTATCTTTACCTTCTCTCGGGTTACGAGTGCTCCTAGGATTAGGAAAGTACACCTATTACGCTTATTGGATAGTCTTCTTCCAAACCATAGGCTGGTGCCGAACGGTAGGGAAGGAAGAAAACCATTTGGCCTAAATGGGTGTACAGAAGGTAATGACTAAAGACATATAAAGGGATTTGGAGAGATGGCAAAGAAATATATGGTTACAGTTATGAATCTGATAATGGAAGAGGCATTACTAAGAATACCCGGATACCCCTTCGAAACGTTTACATGTTTCAGTTTCACTGTGTATTGTTAAAAGAAAACTGATTTCCCAATTAGTCCTTGCTCCAGGGTATGTATTTACCAGGTTTGATTCTCACATCTATATGGTTTTACAGATGATGAGTGGGAGTAACTTATTGGGAATTGGGTGATCATCCTCATTATATCGGGATTCGTTTTAA
This sequence comes from Agapanthus africanus, assembly GCA_030015575.1. Taxonomy (NCBI): domain Eukaryota; kingdom Viridiplantae; phylum Streptophyta; class Magnoliopsida; order Asparagales; family Amaryllidaceae; genus Agapanthus; species Agapanthus africanus. Next base: position 17,176,999 of record JASDDO010000026.1, on the reverse strand, counting down.
TTGGTGATATTTGAGGAAATCGCCTGGGTTGTTTGCCGGACGGCAAATATTTGGTTTTGAATATCCGTTGTTATGCACCAATTTCAAATTGATATATCTGTACATTTATTTTTATAAAGTGAGATATAACTTTTTGAAATTATGTCCATGACATTTACCTATATCAGTGGATGGTTAGGTAAGGAGCAATAAACAGCGGTGTAATTCTTCTTAACCATAAGTACAAATTTCAACCTACGACACACAGGGAATGAGTTATTAGACTCAGTGGACTTATACAGAGTATTGTATGTTGTCCAGTGTCCATGAGGACAGAGGGGTGGTACTCGTACTATATTCTCTTTACTTATGACTTCTCTAGTTCTTAGACATGTGTTACGTAGAAATGCAAGGTCTAAGTTTTGAGAAGTTATAGATATAAAAGTAAAGTAGAGAACCAGGTGTTGCAAGTATCGGGATTCTTCAAAGTGGTCGAAGATGTAGATACTTATGTATGGTATTCAGTTTATAGTATTGATTATGAGAACTTACTTCTCTTTCAGGTTACTCATATCTGGATCTATTCCTAAGTTGAGTGATGTTGATCGGCCTCTCTCAATTTAGTTGACATGCACTGGAGACAGTTGCATGATTTGAATCTGGTTCCAATTAAATCAGTGCATCTGCTTCTATATTGGATATAGAAGAGTTCATATCGGATATAGAAGAGTTCATATCTTAACGATGTTAAGGTACGGGGAGTTGTCCGGCTTATGCTTAAAACCAGACTCTGGATAACTCAAGGCACGTTTCTGTAATGGCTGTTTGTGGGTTGACCCGGGCTATGACGAGGGTTGACTTTCTACCATCTGGAAGATCAATAGTGATATTGTTCTTGACTCGCCACAGTTTTAGTAAAATGGATTTTTTCAGAAAACAGTAGTGAGGGTATGGTAGAACTGGAAGTGATTCCAGAACCGCAAACGATTACTGAAAATTTGATAAGAACCTAAAGATTCAATCTGGATTGACATTCCATTGGTCACTCCGCAGATATGGTAGGTAACTTCAGGCACCCGAGAGGTACTCCGGTAGCCTCAAGGACGGTGACAGGGAGGTTCTTGTTTACCCAGACTTGCCATTGTTGTTGTTCCAAACTGTGAGACCCGGCAGGAGGATGAGTATAGCGTCGTTCTAAACTAGCTTTAGAAGTGTACGTCTATATGACTCTGCCAGAGGGTTGTTGTAGTCAGTGGGAGCAGCGGAAGCATGGTGGACAAGTGGCTTATGTCTATTTATAGACTAAAGCAGAAATAGCGGAGATAGATCATCTATTTCTGGTGTGACAGTCATAGGTTTGACTTCATCAGAATAGGGGATGGATCTGTTAAGAAGGTAGTAGGATGTGATGTCCTGGTATTTGGATGACATACACAGAGTAAGAAGTAAAATTTCTATACTACGGTCGGTTAACTTTGGTTGTCACACAGTGGTTTCTCCACATAGGACATGGATATTATATCAGATATTCTGGTTACTAGATCTATGGTTTTAGATCTAGATTTGGGTAGTTTCCCAATCTGGGTACTTAGACAGTATTCTAAAGGTATTTAGAATGGACGACTCCTGGCACGGTAGTGTACCTGCAGATGATGGAGCCACCCTTTCTAAAGGTGTCTTACAGACTAAAGGGGAAAGGGATGTGCATGATTGGCATATCACTTGCTTAGGCAATTGAGTCAATCATGAGATGTCAAGTACCACACCAGATGTTGTTTTTGCACGAGATGCAATAAGTTGATATCAATCCAATCCTGGAGAAACGATCGGAAGTAGTTTTAGAACATAAGTTGATGTTCTGGGGATATGATAACGACAGTCTCTTTTAGGAGACAGTTATCATTCCACGCTTCTAAGGTGACCTGGATGACAGAGTGGTTGTCAGAGTTATATTTTTTCCTCTGACGAGGGGCAGGACAGGTGGTCCAAGCGGATACTAAAGGAGGCATGGTGCAGGATACTGATTAAGTTCAGTTGCTGATGCAGTCTAAGAAGTTTGGATTTGAAGTTCATTTATGAACTAGGTCCCATCAGATATCCAGACATATTCTAAGACAGGTATTACTCATTTCGGGAGATGGTTTTCTCCGCGAACTTGAGATAAAGAGAGACATAGAAAGAAACATTAGGGCGGATCCACTCACTGAGGCTTTTCCTCGAACGCAATAGTTTCGCAAACGGGCTTTGTGAGACTGATTAGTAGAGGAGTTGGGTGTTCGGTATCACACGGGCTGTGAGTATGCGACATCGCAATAATTAGCCTTGAGTACAAGTGGGAGATTGTTGGATATAGTGCCCTCAGAGTCAATTATTGGATCGCAGGCACGTGATTGCAATGATTGAGGGAGGACCTATACCGGTAGGACAGTCTTACTCGAGAGGTTTGTATACTATCTGGTTTGTCTTTATCATCGTGTACATGCTTTAGGTGGCATTGTAGTTCACTATTACACGTTGATAGAGAATAGTATGCTACCATGGTTTGTCTTTATCATCGTGTACTGCTTTAGGTGACCTTACAGGTCACTATTCCACGTTGATAGAGCCCATAGGTTTCTTGCTTGACTACCAGCAATATGATGGCGAACATATACGTGAGAGTTGGGTAGTCTATAAGCACATCCTTAAAAGGTCCCTAGTCGTGGGAGTTTCGAGACTGGGCATCGATACTCCATTAGTAGACTGGTGTATACAGTCGAGACCCCGACGAGGGGCGGTGGCCGGTCTCACAAGCCATTGGTGTCAGTTGGATCACCTAAGATGTATACAGGTGCTCATTGGGTTATGAGTACACCGGACAGGACTCGCCGGGAACATGCTAGTTGGTATTATACCTGACGTCAGATAGCAGTTCCCTGGTGACATGTGTACATGTTAGTTCATCGACTTGAGATCGTCATTTGTCTCGTGTGAGTTCCCACTGTGCTTTGATTACTACCCTACCACGGCTCAAAGGAGTCGTGCAAACAGGTTTTAGTTGGGTACAGTCCCGAGCCACATGGAGGCAGTGAGCGGATCGGCAGGGGTTCGTCTCTCCCGGTATTGGAGATGAGGTCGCGCTGTGTCTAGGAGAGCCATTACACGAAGTCCTTGGCCAAGGCAGGAGATTTACTGGTAGGTATTCCAGTAGTATCTCATGGTGTTCTGGGCTACACTCCGACACGACTTGTACCGCTTTTGGGGGTCTGGCTTTTACCAACCCCCTAGGCCCGACATGCGATGCTCATAGACGAACGGACCGGTCTGTACGGATATTGTCACTGACAGGCTCAGTAGGGTGTCAGGATGAGTTCGCTCATCGACCTCCCTTTTGGTCAATACTTGGTAGCCCGTTACGTACGGCTAATACCTCTGACGTGCTAGTGGTTAAATCCACAGCCAAAGTATTGACGAGTCTTTAGAGTCCCCCACAGACAGTTTCTCAAGTTTCGGACGAAACGTTGTAGAGGCCGTATGACATATGGCAGGGTTCGATCTTATACGTGCGGTATTGCACGGATTATGATCGGACGGATCATACTAGTGGGCTTTGGTTTAAGCTGGATCCTAGTATTAGATTTGTTGGATTACTTTAGTCTCATCGCATTCGCATTCAGTCGTAATGCGGATGCAGGTATGTATATACAGGTGAGGGGTATCCTTGTGATCCGTCACGAGTTTACTTTAGATATTGCCATATCTTTTTGTTGTGGCAAACATTTGGATTAATGTTTGCATTTGGAAATAATGAGCTAGAAATCATCATTTTGAGCATTTAATGTGACATGGACATATATGGTGACTCATGGTCTCTTTCAGTGTGTAAATGTCACATTATGAGATGGATTTGTGTTGATATGATAACAAGAGAGAGAGAGGGGCTGCCATGAGGTGGGGTTGGTCTTGTATTGTTTCATATCTTATACTCTCTCTTTTTTATCATAACAACAAAAGAAAAGAAAAAGCTCTTCTCTTCTTCTTCTTCCTCTAGCTCAAAACATCCATCAATGGCATGATCTCTAACCTCCATCCAAGTCATGGATGCAAGAGACAAAGTGATCACAAATATTCTCTACGACACCTTGGACACGTCGGCTGGCATACTTCGTGCCCGAGTTGCTTTGGATGAAGCGGGAGCCCGTAAAAAGACTCGTAGATGTGGTGCCCTTTCCGACGAGGAGATCAAGACCGGAGATGCCGCGAGGAGCTTGGGATGGTGGCCAAAGACCGAAGGACACGGATCGATCGGTATAGCTTTCTATCCCTTCTATGATAGCTAGTTGTAGGTTAATGGTTCGATCCGGGTTTTAAGCATACGATAGCGCCGGTTTTCAAGTTAAGAAAAGTTTTCGTTTCCGCATTTTGGCCTCGGAAAGACGGCCGGGGCGCTACCGTAGACTTACAAAACCTATAGCACCACATAATCGATCTCTGAAATTTTCATAAGTTATGACAACAAAAACTGAAGCGATCTAGACTGCAGTCCTGAGCAGAATCACATATCGACACCTGATTCTAATTAATTGTATAACTCTGTATGGAAATGAAAATATACGAAACCCTACACCGTTGCGAAGATAATTCTGTTAGCTAACTATAGACGGTGGTGTCATTCGATTTTACACTTGTTTGATATTTTAATTGCATTTTAATCCGTCATGGTGTACTGCAGTTTAGTACAGAGACAGAATGTGTACCTTAACCTTAAACGGTGCATATCTTCCTGCATACAACGGATATTATTGATCCGTTTGATGCGTTGGAAACATAACTGATAAATTTAAATATTATCTACTGTAGCTTCGTTTAATTATTCTCCCAACAGAGAGTAAAACGTGTAATGAAACGGACTTTCAATTCAGAAATTGGATTTCCAGCAGTAAACACTCAAAATGGAAGGACCGTAACTCGCAAACCTGAGATCCGAATGACTCGAAACCAATTTTTCCGTACAGATAATTTAATACACTATTACGTCTTTTATATTGTTTCGCCAAATTATACACGTGTGATTTTATGTGATTTTTCTAATCCAACCGACACCGACTGCTCATATGTTTTTAGTAGTGCATTTTACTGTATCCCCATCAAGTTGCATGACTATTATACCCTTGTAAATAGTGTTCAATTGCATCGATATCCTATTGACTATTTTAAATTACCGAGTGATAGTGTTAGTGATTGGATTGTGGTAAGTGCGTTAGTGTGAAAACGTGATTGAATGGTGGAAGTGACACGTACTTGTACACAATCAACGGAACCATTTAGTTATTGTATTGTCGACGCCTATGGGGCATATATAAGTATAACTATAACTGGTATGGGACGGGTATGGAAGCACTTATATTAGTGTCATAGGTAAGACATCGAGGACTTCCCACTTATCTTGGATACGGTCGAGACATTCTTGATGGAGACCCTGTCTCCAATTCTCGCGTAGACTTGTCATGGAGCGACTAGTATTTAGATTCATGGTCGGTGTTTGATATATATCGCGGGATGTTGGGGTAGTTTGAGTGTGGGTTCGATCAACGGAATCTCAGGAGTCCCACTGCCGGTATATTTCGTGATTTCATGATTTTGATATTGATCGTATTACTGATTCTTACTGATCGTGATTCGGGCCCGTGTTTCCTTGCCCCTGGGGCTTACCTTTGGGATGGGAATACTCCTGCGGTGGTTGACGCTCACCCTCGGACTGACGATAAGTTTAGTGACTTGGACATTAAGACTTAAAGACTGATAGGTTTAGTGACATGGACATTGCATTGATTACTGATCTGATACACCTGCTATACTATTTATATGTACCTGTCATTTCATGCTCATGTCATTACCCTATACTCACTGCTTTATGTTTGTCATCATTGCACATTATATATGTATATATTGCTATTGTGTCACTCAGACGACCTGAGTTTGCATGCTCAGAGGAAGAAGTGGACCTGACTAAATTCGAGAAGATCGCAAAGATCCAGACTAGTGAACCAACGGTATCATTCTTCTGATATCACTGATTAGTGGTCTCTTGGTTTGTATCCGTTGCGCTCGGTCTCTTTATATCTGATAGTTCTAGTGATTGTATTTCTCTTTATCTGTACTGTGTCTTACTGATTATCACGTAATTGTAGGGTGTTTTTCGTCACCCCATTGAAATGGGAATACGCGCGCGCTTGTCAGGCGTACTACAGATTCCCCCTGCCTAGGATAGGCAGGGGTTTATTGATTATAAGGATCTAAATCTCCGGCAGCCACGAACTAAGCTACCGTTAATTACCCCTCACCTTTGGAGTGAGAGAACCTCCGATTGACGGGTCAAACTGGTCATGCGAACTCAATGTGCAGTGTTGTGTTTTGAGGGGTTTTGGATATGTCGGGGACCTCGCAAAGTTTACAGGGGTCCCGCTACCCGGATAGCGGGCTGGGGGTTAAGGGAGCTAGCAGCCCCTTTGCGTGGTGCGGGGCAGCGCCCCGTTAGAAAAAATTTCCTAACGGGGGACGAGTTTCTGGTGTGGAGTGCGCGAAAAATGAGGGGGGAGGAGTGTCTTAAAGACGCGTGCATGGCACGTGGGCGCTGGGCGTCCGCGGATCATGTGCGCGGCGCGTGGACGCTGGGCGTCCGCGGATCACGTGCGCAGCACGCGATCGCTGGGCGCTGAGCGCCCGCGGGTCGCGTGAGGCGCACGTGGGCGCTTAGCGCCCGCGAGTCACGTGCCCAGCACACAACCGCTGGGAGTCCGTGGATCACGTGCGCGGCACGCAACCGCCGGAAACACCAGCGGGAAAAGGAGGCTTGGCCCCTGGGTTAAGAGTTGAACTCCCAAGGGGGCTTTGGAGTTGAACTCCTAACAGAAATTATGTATAGATTTGGAGTTAAACTTCTAAAAAGGGGGTTGATTTATGGAGTTAAACTCCAATAGATTTTGAATGGAGTTAAACTCCTAGAAATCTTTGGATCTTCTTTTGAGCCTCGGATCCTTCTGAAATGGGATTTTTGGAGATGGATATCTTTCTTCTTCCTCTATGTTGGCTGGATCTTGGGGGAAAAGGAGAGGTGGGACTTAAAATCTTCCCTTCTAGGGATTTGATGGCATATCCGAGCTCCCCTTCAAGGGTTTTATGGTGATAGACTATTTATTTTTGAAAAATGAAGGGTTAAACTCTTGATTTAATTCAAAGGGAGAGAAGGTTTTAGAATCTTGAAGAAGGGAAAGGAGGCACAAACCATAGAATTTGGGAGAATGAATTATTGTCCTTTATTTCATCATCAAGTCGTCTTTTATAGGCTTACAAATTTACATATAGCCCCTTAGACTTTACAAAATGGCATTTTGCTCATCTCATGTCTAATGTGCTCATTTCTTTTGCACACGAGCCATGGGCTTTACAAAAATTTGGTTTTATGCCCATTTTTCTTACATTCACGTATGAAAATTACATCAAAATTATTTATTACATAATTTTCATTTTGGCATGGGGGACCGGCCGCGGGGCTCGACTTGGACATGGACCCACTTGATCTGGGCTTGGACCCGCTTACTTTGGTTGACTTTGACTTTGACTTGGTCAACCAGGTGTAATTTTTGACCCAACAGTAATGCTAGAAACCGAAGTGTGACTACGACAGGATATTTTCTTGTCCGTAAGAGCATGGCTGGCCTTGTCACCCCTCATATTCCGTATTTTGGGAAGCGGAGCGTGATAATGCATGTGTCTATCATTGATTTGAAGTCAACCTGCAAACAAACTTGGTTACTGTCATAGCCTGAAACTTTATAGAGATCTCTCTAAAATTTCTATATAAACCCTCATACTTCAACACACTATTAGCGTCTCTCTCGATGCTCATACTAACAAACATGAACGGCCCAGTCCCCAGTTTAGATGAACTGAAGAGACTGTTCCACCAATTCGATGTAGACAGCGACGGCAAGATATCTCCTTCAAAGCTTCAACACTGCATCAACATCGTCGGTGAGGAGTTACCATCCGAGGACACTGAGGAAATGATGCAGGTTTCCGATTCGGATGGCGATGGGCTCTTGTGTTTCGAAGATTTCATCAAGTTAATCAATGGAAAGTAAGCGGTTTCCGATTCCGATTCGGATGGCGATGGGCTCATGCAGGTTTACAAACTTAAAAATATTGAATTAAATCTATGCTAAATTTCAATTTACTACCATGATCTAGGCACTTTTCCAAATGATACCATGAACTTAAAATGATGGATTAATACCATAAACTTTCAAACTATCAAAACACCCCCTAACTTTGTTATCGGAAAATTATAAAATGACAATAATGCCTCTCACCATTCTTTAGAAATATAGTCTTTTTTAATATGAGAGGGGCATTATAGTCATTTTATAATTTTCCGTTAACTCCATCAAGAGAGTTTTGATATTCTGAAAGTTCATGGTATCGATCCATCATTTTAAAAGTTCATGGTGTCGTTTGAAAAAAACGCTTATGGCCCATGCTAGCAGGTTGAAATTTAAGCCTTAATCCTAATGTTAAATTAAGTACCTCCATGTTTCTCTCTTTGTTCCATTTGTATCAAACGTAATTAATCCTCATACGTGCAAGCAATGCATGTGCATAATAACGTATCAAGCACTGCATACACGGACAATGACACTGTAAATTTATAAAAATTAGCACACATGGACATGGCTTATATATATAATAGAGGATTTATTCCTTCTACGGCGTCGAAAAGTTACACCCCTACAATTTTTTTTGGCGATCGGCATATTATCATCTAAGATGTAGATACACCAAATTTCATATGATTCCATCACTTTTTCACCGGTGATTTAGTTGGGTGCGAAATTAACGGTTTACCGACAATAGAACAATTTACATTGCAAAACCAACGGTGAAAAAGTGATGGAATCACATGAAATTTGGTGTATCCACGTTTAGATGATAAAGAAGATGATGATGGGTGCCAATCATCAAAGAAAATTATGAAGAATGTATTTTTTCGAAACCATAGAAGAAAATTCTCACCTATGGCACCTCTCTCTCTCTCTCTCTCTCTATCTATATATATATATATATATATATATATAGTTGATCCTATGAGGTCCGATTTCATTTCTTATTTTGAGACCAAACTTTTAAACACACAAAACATCATGTTTTTCTCCAATCCGTACCGATCATTTTGATCTACTTATATTAGATAGGTTATGTATAGAGTTTCATTGGATTTGGAGACTTCTAACACATCCATCAAGCAATCTTGCTTTTCGTTCATCGTAAAGCCGTCGATTTTTTAGTCTATTTAATGGATTAGTTAGAAATCTCCAAATCTCGTAAAATTTGATATATAACATATCTAACATATGTAAATCACGATAGCCAGTGCGGATCAGTGAAAACACGACGGATTGTGTGTTTGAAAAATGGACCTCAAATGAGAACCGGCCTCATATATATATATATAATGGAGGAAAGATGCCATATGAGGGAATTTCCTCCTATGGCTATGGCGTCGAAAAAACACACCCTTCATCGTGTTTTCCGACGATCGGAATGCATAATCTTTATTGTTATCATCTAAGATATGGGTACACCAAATTTTATATGATTCTACAACTTTTTCACCGTTGAATTAGTGGGTTCAAAATTAACGGTTTACCGACAATAGAACTTTTTACATTGCTAAATCAACGGTGAAAAGGTTGTAGAATCACATGAAATTTGGTGTACCCATATCTTAGATGATAACGATGAAGATGATGCATTCCGATCGTCGGAAAACGGGATGGATGGAGTGTTTTTTCGACGCCATAGGAGGAAATTCCCTCCTATGGCCTCTTTCCTCCATTATTCTCATATATATATATATATATATATATATATATATATATATATATATATATAAATAAAGTAAAACACACAACAATAAAATTACTATTGTAAAAACAAACAAAATATTAACCCTTTTTAATTGGAGCCAGATTTCATAGACCCAACTTCATAATTTGTGCTGAAACGTATGGAGAACATAGTCCCACATTGGAAAAATATGAGAAGTAAATGGGTATAACATATAAAATGGGACAAAACTCAATAAGTCTTGAGTATTATTGATAGAATTCACTTATATTAAAATCCCGTGTACACTCTATATAATAACATATATAATCGCCCTCTCGTCCATGAACATTTAAAAAATTTAATAATTTGCATTAATTTGAATCTTTACCCTTTAAATCCAGTCCGATATAAAAGATATTGAAAAAAATTATATTCTTGCATTCAAGATAGTCCACACTTTTCAATTCTTTACACTATGTAGAAATGTCGGACACATTTAATTTGGATGGACACAATACAAACGTGTCGGACACGACGTCCAATGGAGTGTCTGAGTGTCCAATATACATGTCGGATACAGCTACGGAAGGCAAATAGAAGCATACCTGCTTCCTAGATAATAACTATATAAATAATCTGAGATGAGGCTCACAGCAAGAAAAGAAAATATGATAAGATACCTGTCACACGACTGTTCCAAACTTATCCTCTCATACATGTATGTTCGTCCCATCTATCTAAAGCTCGAAGCTGATGTGGGCCGCAATACCAAAAACTGCCCCGGTTTTTCTTCTTACCGCTGCGGTATATATATATATATATATATACCTCCATCATCATTCGCGTCAGCTCTTGCATAACTACAATAACCAAACTAATTGATACATAGCTAATGCGACATAACCTCTTCTTTTTTATTTATCCATAAAATAAGAGGCCTGCCGTTAGATTTCTGAAAAGTTCACCTCCAAACTAGTAGCAGCAGAAATAATAATATAACAACTAATACAATAACTACAAAATTCACAATATTTTAGTACTTTATTTCACTTGCGCTAATATCTATTGTTAGGATATACAAATATATTCACACAACCGTCACATGACTACCGAGTTATGGTGCAGTGACAGTGACATTAATAATGGTATCAAAGCAATTCCGATTCCACCATATGCATGATTTAAAGCTGATCACTTTTTAAAAATAATGGTGCGAAAATAAATATTATATCTGCTCGGGGTTCCTATTGGCAGCTAAAAGTACCGCAGGGGTCATAATGGAAAGCGGCTTTTGTTGTACCCAGGAAGAGTCTTCCAAATAAATAATGATGGACCCACAAGATTCCCCGAGCTAAATAATTTCACACCAATGTCAAGAAGAATAAATATAAGTCTACAACTTAAATTCTATTCTTTTCTTTTGGGATATACAATTAATGATATAAATTAATGAGGAGAAGAGAAAGACAAATGCTCTGTAAAAATTAGGGTTGATTCCAGAAAAAAAACTACCAAATTCTTGTTAAATACACAAGAAACAACCACAAAACTTTCAAAAACTACACCAAATTACCACAAAACTTTCAAAAATTACGAAAAACAAAGCTACCATAAATAAGACACCACATCAGCAATAAATTGCAAGAAACTACCAAAAACTAATAAAATTTTTCATTATGGCGGTTTCTCATGATTTTAAAAGAATTTGGTAGTTTCTCACAGCTGAGACAAAATATGTGTCAGTTTTTTGGAATTAAGCCTAAAATTTATTCATACAAAATATCAAAGTAAACAAAAAAAATTGCCATCTTAAAATATTTCCATCCCCGCGTCCTATACGATGGTTGACTTGTACTTGCATTTTCCAACGGTGGCCGTTGAGCTAATAAAAAAGTTAGCCATAAACTTTTCTTGCTTGAAAATCAAAGCTTCTGCGCGTTGGCCGAAGACTTTCTCTCTCTAGAGCCATCTCAATTTCTCAACCTTCTTCAGTTTCCTATTATCTCTCTCTCTCTAACCTCAACTGAACTTTCCACTCTCTAACCTCGAAGCTCCCAATCTCTCTCTCTCTCTCTATCAAATAAAATTTGCCCATTGGTTTCCTTATAAATATAAACCATGAGCTCAAATATACAACCTCCAAACTTTCCAGAAATAAATCATCAAACTTATCAGTTATTTTTCAATACCTTATCCTCTCCTCAAAACTCACATCTATCTATCTATCTATATATAAATAACACTAGCCAAGCATCCAACCAACATCCCAAGTCAAGTTAGTTAAATGAATCTCAAAGAAACAAACCAAAAAGTAAACCCCGGCCAATCCTTCTTCTCTACTTTCTTCAGCATGCTATCACCGAAAAAGCCCAGCAACTCGCCTCATCTTAACCTACCACAACCGATACAAACTCTGTCGACGAGCTTAAAAAGCTGTAACGCCGGGTTTGAGAGGATATTTCGATACTATGATAAAGATGGCGATGGGAAAATATCTCCTGATGAGCTAAGAAACTGCATGAGAACCGTCGGCGAAGATTTGTCTGTGGAGGACGCAGAGACGGTGGTCGGTTTTACGGATTCTGATGGAGACGGGCTTCTAGGGTTTGATGATTTCGTGAAGTTGGTGGAGGTTGAAGAAGAGGACGAGAAAGGAAGAAATTTGAGAGAGGCCTTTGGGGTATATGAAATGGAAGGGGAAGATTGTATTACGCCAAGGAGTCTGAGACACGCTTTGGAGAAGTTGGGGCGAATGCCAAGTGTTGAAGAGTGCGAGAGGATGATTCGGAGGTTTGACCTTAATGGAGATGGTGTGATCAGCTTCGATGAGTTCAGAGCTATGATGCTCTGAATGAAGAAGGTGATTGATGTTTGTTTTTGCACATAATAAAGAACAGTACATGTATATTGCTTATGGAGATGTGAGTTAGGGGAGATTTGGATTTTGCTTCATCTTTTTTTTCCCTTTGGTTTTTTCATAAATGATTCTTTGTGCCCTAATCGTTATCATCCGGGTAGGTTTTGCTACCAATTGGCCATGGCTCATCGGAAGAATATTGATTGAGGTGTAATATTCATTCATTGTATTGTGTCATTTTTCGGTTGAATTGTGTTATTTTTCGGTTGAATCGGCCTTTTCTGAAACCTGGTCATGTGTAGAATATGTGCTTCGAATATCTCGAGTCTAAAAGTCAAATCTTGAAAGCGACATAATATTAGCATAAGTTTGAATGTGGAACTAGTACCAGTATTCTCATGGCAGCATGAATCATTCATATCTTTCGCTCTCGTGTTCTACTCCAAAATATCGGGTGAATAGAAAATTGGGGATGCTACAATTCATATGGTTTGACGTCAACTACTCAGAGGACATGTGTGTGCACGCACCCGCGCGTGTATGCTCTAGCTGGTGAGATTTTAGCCACGACAGCATTATACTGATAAGCCCTCATAGAGATGACCATTCGGGGAAGGACTGCGGCGATGACTATCCACTAACGTGAAGCAGCATTTTCTACATGTTCCATAAAGTCTTGCTGATAATAGAACTGGGCCAACCAAGATTCGGCTCACTAAGAGCTCGCATATATAAGGTGCAGTTCTGAGCTAGTTCATGGCGACAACGTTTCCTGGCGAACAAAGAATCACCCTGTCTTGCGGTGAGATCAAAACTTGGACGTCCTTTTCGTACGCATGAACTAATGGAGCAAGGAATGTCCCAAAGGATAAAGAATTAAAGTCATTTACTTATATTGGTTTGCATTGCAACCCTCAAACCGACACATTGTTTATTTATTTCAAGGAGACGGGGGAAACGCACCGCAGCCGCATGGAAACTAACGACTAAGTTGAATGGAATCACTACAATAAAGAACAGCAAGCATACTGAATATAGCAGCTCTATGATAACTAATGTTCAACGTAAAACACTGCGAACTTTCAACAGAAAGAAAATATTGCGAGATGGAAAAGCCACAAGCACAAAAACACAAGCGAAGTAATTTTATATAAGACAGTAGATGACATAAACACTAGTTAGATATGGTGACTTACAGTAACCTTGTACAGTACAGCACAATGTGTAGTCTAGCATGCATTACCATATTTACCTAGAGAGCGGCAAACCCGGCTATCCACCAAACACCAGATTTCTAAATTCCATTAAGAGTGACCACAACTTTGCGAGGAGTTGCATGGTCCCGATGCTCACACAGCCATATACCCTGATATATAATTACCAAATTAACATGAAAAGAATTAAGATGACAAGACAACAATTAATGCTATATATCTAAAAAAGTAACAAAGCAAAACAGTAAGGCAACAACATACATAATCTTTTAAAAGTAAAAAAAGGAAGGCAATTACAAGATGCCGAAGCTCAAGTTCATTGCCGTGAGGTTTGTCCAGATTTATTGTGATTTATCATAATTAAAAAGGTAGAACAGTATCATCGTGGAAACTAAATAAACTAATCTTCGGAAATTATAAAGAGATGCCTTGTATAAATCATGATTATACTGAAATTTACCATGTTTCAATTGGACTTGGACCGATAAAAGGATATGTCAATCAAGCTCACAAAGCTTGCACATGCTAACATACACCTATTTGAATTGAAGAATGGAAATTGTGGAAATCTGTTCAACATTACAAATCGCATGACTCAAACTCTTCGTTTTCGTTTTATTTGTCTGGAAAGATGTCCAATTCTATATTATATATAATAGAGGATAATGGAGAAAAGATGCCATAGAATGGAATTTCCTCCTATGGCGTTGAAAAAATACACCCTCTATATTTTTTTCCGATAATCGGAACTCATCATCTTCATCTTTATCATATAAGATGTGGATACACCAAATTTTATATAATTCCATAACTTTCTCACCGTTGATTTAGTGGATGCAAAATTAACGGTTTACCGACAACAGAACTTTTTACATTGTTAATTCAACGGTGAAAATGTGGTAGAATGACATGAAATTTGGTGTATCCACATCTTTGATGATAAAGATGATAATGTGTGCCGATCGTTGAATAAAATAGTGGAGGATATAGATATTCGACACTACTAACAAAAAAGCCTCCTTGGGCCTCTTTTCTTCAATATTCTCTAATAAGAAAGCTATATGACAGAATATTCCAAGAAATAGTCTCTCATCTTGCTTGGACATATGTGGCTACAAATTTGTCTTAGCACCACAATTTTAGAAATTATAAATTGCAACTTGCCATCTATATGTAACATTTCCTCATTTAGTCTGGACATTTGTTGCTACAAATTTATGCTTAACACCTCAATTTTCCAAATACTAAAAATTCTGAAAAAATTTATGATTTTGGAAAATATATATATATATATATATATATATATAGCATGCAAAATATTAAAAATAGGAAGAAAACGAAAATTGAGATTTTCGTGTGGATACAAAATTATAAAAATCCGCAAAATAAAAATATTGTTCAGATTTTTGAAAATTTAAATTTGAAATAACAGAAAATTTTGGAATTTTTTAAAATTTTGCAAGTGCTATATATGACCAGCAAAAAATTGAAAACAGAAGAAAACGAAAAGTTCTGAGATTTTGGAAATTCCTTGATTTTCGTGAGCCATCACGCAAAACATAAAAATGGAAAAGAGCAGAATATTTTGAGATTTCTGAAATTTTTGTGAGCTAGCATGCAAAATATTGAAAAGCCGAAGAAACCATAATTTATTTTAAGAATTTAGCGATTTATGTTTCCTATATAGCAAGGAAAATAATGAATAACCGAAGAAAAATGAAAAGTTTAAAATTTTAGGAAATTACGCAATTTTCATGTGGTGGCGTGCAAAATATTATAAATTTGAAGAAAGAAATTAATTTTGGAGTTTTTGAAAATACTGTGATGGAGGCAAAATATTAAAAAAACGAAGAAAACTGAAAATTTTGATATTTTTGAAGTTTTCATGATTTTTGCGTGTTATATAGCATGCAAAATAGTAATAATTTTAAAGAAAATATTGCAACTTTTCATGTGCAAGAAAACAAAACATTGAAAAATCAAAGAAAGATAGAAAATTTTATATATTTGAAAATTTCATGATTTTCATGTGCCACATCACGCAAAATATTAAAAAGGAAAGTAAACAGAATATTTTTTGAGATTTTTAAAGATTTCAAAATTTCAGTGTGCTGCAAGCAAAATATTAAAAAACCGAAAAAAACAAATTTTGGGAATTTTAAAAATCGAAGAAATATATTACCTTTACGACTTTACAATAGTTGCAATACTACTAAAAGAAGAATAGTAATGTATGTCCATTATCAAGATTGGCTTTAGTGGAAAAATTGTTATCTAACCTCAATTAATTCTCTTCGTTTTTTTAAAGCTGGAACTTTGGAACTTTCTCGGTGGACCCCAGCTAGCCCATTTTAAAGCTGGAACTTTGGAACTTTCTCGGTGGACCCCAGCTAGCCCAGATTTTTATATTGATAAAATTTGCAAACCAAAATACAACAGCCAACTGATAGGAGTACTACTCCTTATCCCTACAATAAAAAATCAAATACAAATACAGTTCAAACGGAAATATTGACATATCAAAAAAAAAATGGTCGTGGAAATTTTTTAATAGCTCCTTACTCAATATTTATCATTCTTATATTTCATACAACTAGGTTTATATGATGAAAAAAATTTGGTCGTCCCCCTTCCATAAAGTCTTTCTTTTCTTCTTTCACTACCTAAGTTTTACCGGCAAAATATTTATGGGCTATAGCATGGAAAATATTGAAAAGTCCAAAAAAAATTAGGTTAAAAATTTCACGAGTTTTGTATGGTATTGCAAAAAGTATATATAGAAAAACAGAACAGAACAGAAAATTTTGATACTTGAAAATTTTGCTATTTTCATGTGCTATTATGTAAAATATTAAAAATTTGAAGGAAACATGAGATTTTTGAAAATTTCGCGCGTATACTGAAAAAACAAAAGAAAACAGGAAATTTTGAGATTTTCGGATTTTTCTTGTGTTACAGCATGTAAAACATAGAAAAACGGGAAAAAACAAAAAATATTTAAGACTTCTGAAAATTTCGTGATTTTCGTATGGTATAGCAAATAAAAAATATTAAAACCGGAAGATAACAGAAAATTCATGAGACTTTTGAAGCTTTTATGATTTTCGTATGCTACAACAAGCAAAATATTAAAAACAAAGTACAGAAAATTTTGAGATTTTTGAAATTATCGTGTCTTGCGGCGTCAAACTATTGGAAATTTGAAGAAATTTTTTGGGGAAATTTTAAAATTTTGTTATTTTCCTGTGTTGCTAGAGGTTCCCAGTCACCCGGATTATCAGTTACTCAAAAGAAAAAGAAAGTTCTATCATGTTCTTAGTAGCAATCAACGGCCTTCCCTTTTTTTACTTCATATTTTTTGTCTATTTGATACTCGAAAGTTCTCCAAAAGTGTAAGAAAATAAAATATTGAAAAACCAAATAAAACAGAAAATTCGGAGATTTTGAAATTGCATGATTTTTATGTGCTATATAGCATACTAAATAATTTTAAAAGGAAGATAACGGCATATTATTGAGATTTTTGAAAATTTTACGATATTCATGAATTATATCATACAAAATATTAAAAATTGAAGAAATAAGGAAAGTTACGAGATTTCTGAAATTTTTGCGATTTTCGTTCAATCAAAATGTAGAAAACCAAAGAAGGATATTAGAAAATATTGCAATTTTCATGCTCGATATAACAAGCAAATAATAAAAGGACCGCAGAAAACACCAACAGAAAAACAATTGAGATATTTGAAAATTTCATGTTTTTGTGTACTATATATATATATATATATATACAAACACAAAAAATTGTAAAATCCAAAGAAAACAGAAAGGTTTCAAGCAAAACATTGAAAAAGTAAGAAAATATAAAATTTTGATATTTTTAAAAAGCTTGCAATCTTTGTGAATTATAGCAAGCAAAATATTGAAGAACCGAATAAAAAAATATTGAGAGTTCTGAAATTTTCACAATTTTCGAGTGCTATGTAGCATGCAAAATATTGAAAATGTGAAGAAAAATTAGAAAATGAAATTTTATAAAATTCGCGATTTTCATCTGCTATCTCAAATCTTGAAAATTTTATAAAACATAAAATTTTGGAACTTTTGATGATATCGCGATTTTCATGTGACAGCAAGCAAAATATTAAAAAACCAAAGAGCATGGAATTTTTTGAGATTTTTTAAATTTTCACGATTTTGGTATGCCCTAAAGCATGCAAAATATTGAGAAATCGAAGAAAAATAATTTTTTAAAGAAATTCATGATTTTCTCATGCTATAGCAAGCAAAATATTGAAAAACCGAAGAAAACATAAAAGTTTGAGATTTTTGGAAATTAAGCAATTTTCGTGTGGCAACATGCAAAATATTACAAATTTGAAGAAAACAATTAATTTTGGGATTTTTGCAAATTTCACGATGCATGCAAAATATTAAAAACGAAGAAAATAGAAAATTTTGATATTTTTGAAAATTTCATGACTTTCGTGTATTATATGCACGCATAAGGAAAAATAATAGATAATTTTGAGATTTTGAAAATTTTACGATTTTCGCGTGGTATCATGAAAATTATTGAAAACCATAAGAAACTTTCATGATTTTCCTATGTGCTATATAGCAAGCAAAATATCGGAAAACTGGAGAAACAGAAATTTTGAGATTTTTAAAATTTCACCATATATACGTGATGTAGCGTGCAAAATGTTGAAAATTTGAAGGAAAAAAATTGACTAAAGAGTACATGAGTATCATCGTGGAAACTAAATAAACCAATCTTCAGAAATTATAAAGAGATGCCTTGTACAAAGCATGGATATACTTAAATTTTCCATATGTCAATTGGGCTTGGACCGTTGAAAGGATATGTCAACCAAGCTCACAAAGCTTGCACAAGTAGACATAAACCTATTCAAATTGAAGAATAGAAATTATGATCTGTTCAACATTACAAATCGCATATGACTAACTCAGTAACTCTTGGTTTTCGTTTATTTGTCTGGAAAGATGACCAACTCAAATTCAAGAAGACACTCAACAACGAAGCAAAAACGACCAAATTACCTGCCAAGTTCCCATTTTGAGCCGGCCATCAGTAATCGGAATCCTGAATGAAAGAAGATGAGGTTTAGAATACATTTTATTTGGAGAAATATATATATATATATATATATATATATATATATATATATATATATATATATATATATATATATACATGTTAACATTTAAAAGTAAAATGATAAACATACGTGAGGGTACAACCAAACATTGATGACTTAATATGCGCCGGCATGTCATCAGGACCTGTAGGATAAACAACCATATATTTTTATAGTATCAAGTAATAACTACAAGGTTTCGTGTCAAGTAAGCAAATTGCTGTTGAATTGAAAAGCTAGCCCTTGCATAATACTATCTAAGCACTACAGACCTTCAATGGTGTGCTTCCATGGTGCTGATCGCCCCTGAATAACACAGTAAATACAGAAAATCACATTTTATAAGCATTTTAAAAACTTTATGAGTAGTTAGATGCATCAGAGCAATCTAATCACCTCCGGCACAATTCTATTAAGAAAGGTTTCAGTATCATCTTGAACATCAGAATCGTAATTCTCATTTATGGTCAGAGAAGCACTTGTATGCTGCACTGAAAAATAAACCCCATTTCAACAAATAAGAGGTACAATGTTACACGTAGCTGAGAAAATGTTAGCGTAGTAAATTTCTTACAGAAAAGATGAGCAAGGCCGCATTTAAATCCTGATAAATCTTGCTCGATCTCCTTCAATATCTGACAATAGCATAATCTACTCCCAGGTGAGTTAGATGAGATGCAAATGCATGTACATTACAATCAGTAACGCGTGCAAAAAAGGCCAGTATTATTCAACAAAAGTAACAGCCGGCTTACATTAAGACGAACCAAATATAAATTTTGGATTGAATGAACGAAGTAGTGACGTGGTCGTGAATTTTGTTTTGACAGCTAAAGGGATGGTTGGTGTGATGTAATATCTTGTGATAGAATATTTTAATATAATGATAAGCTGGATGCTTCCTACTAAAGCCATAAAGTTGCAAGAAAAAAAACTTGCCCTGTAACTATAATATACCTGGATGTGAGCTCTGTTTTGGGTGGCTATGATTCATAAATAGACTTATGACCTATAAATAGAAATGGAGAAACTAAATGATTCCTGAAATTCGAGGCTATGGCAAAGAGTTTGTGATCTCAATTGCCCGCTTCTAAACTTGGTTTGAAATCTAGGCTGGTCCCATATCGAGAAGGCCAATTCTGGTCCCAAAATGACGGTCGGGATTCTGATACCAAGGTCGATACGGAGATTTTGAACCTTGGTATTAAGTTCACCAATTGGTTATTTTGATCTTAGGGGTTTAGTTTATTTATGGGTTATTGATTTATTTCACATCATTAATTACTAATAAAGTGAATAAAAGTTTAAAGTTATTTTTACAACATATTTTTAAGACATTATAGACATCATTAAATTATTATATGCAAGCATTGTGGTTGCAATTTCATTCCTTTGGTTGGTTAGAATGTAGTTGTAACTACATGTTTTGCAAAACATATGTTTGTTTGGATGAGCATCAACACAATAACAAATTTTTCTATTCTTTTTTGCATTCCAACTCATGTAGTTGCAAAAGTGCTCAATTTGAGTGTAGTTGCAACTATATGATTTTTAACACAGTTTGCTTTTTCAACTACAAGTTGAAGAAACGGCTACTTAAAACCAAACAATTGATTTTATAATTCCATGTAGTTGTAACCGCATGGAGCTTCAACCACACCCAACCAAACACTTGATTTTATAATTTGGAGTTCAAATAACTAGAGTTTCCTAAAGCTGTCTGACCTTAGCTCTGATAGTCTGACTATGCAATGTTTGGCTTCCAATTTGGAGTTTAGGTTTTCTAAACTCCAAAGTTGAGATAACCGGCGTTTGCTAAACTCCGATACAGGCTTGCAAATGATAGTTTGCATCCCTTCTACTGCTCTACCTCCACTTAAAAATAAACTCTAGTTATCCGAAACTCCATATCCAAACAGGGCCTTAAGAAAATTCCCATACTTCTAGCGTACAGCTACGTCGTTCTTGCCCCTAGAATAGTTTAGTGATTGATAGATTCCATTCAAAATGTCATGTTTGCCAATAGAACATTTCACTCGTACATTCAATTCAAAGAACAACTCAATTGGTAACTCATTTCCGGAATCCCTAGTTGAACTAAACGCCCATGATAAATAAAAGCTCCCAAGATCCCATCTTTATATCAAAATCAACCAAATTTCAACAATCAACAACCAAGCCACACCCAACGCTGAACCCAATCGATTAAAAGATAGGGCTTTTGCTCACCTTCGATGTGACGAGATGGCAACCGCGCCGCTGAGGAGGGATGACGACGGTCTTCTGGGCCCACTTGGCTGCCATTGATCTCGAGTTCTCCGTTGCAATTGCTATCGATCGTTGATCTGCGAGCTGCTGAGATCTCACGCGAGGGTAAGATCGAGGCGAAGCGGTGAAGGGTTTTGCAAAGGAGAGAGATGAAGAGAGTGCTTGCATCGCATTGGGGAAATTTTCGAGATGATTAATAAGTATATAGGAAATTAACAAGGGTGCAGCTAATAATAAGACCACAAATAGTTTTCGCATATTTTTTTCTTCTCT
The DNA here is from genome assembly GCA_030015575.1 of Agapanthus africanus. Classification (NCBI taxonomy): domain Eukaryota; kingdom Viridiplantae; phylum Streptophyta; class Magnoliopsida; order Asparagales; family Amaryllidaceae; genus Agapanthus; species Agapanthus africanus. The sequence continues at coordinate 17,155,379 of JASDDO010000026.1, read as the reverse complement.
GGCTATGGTTTTGCTTTATTATTTGTGGACTCCATTTCTTGTGAATTTTAGGTCGCATAAATTTTGTGTCGCAGAAAGGAATTCAGGGGTGTCCAGGGGTGGGGGCGGGTCATAATCGGATCGGGCCATCCGGCCGAAGTCTAGTTTGGGCCGACCTCTAATAGTCCGGTTAGTTTTCTAGGACCCACACCTGACCCATTTCGGGTCGAATCGAACCGACCCATTTAATGTTTGGGTCCGATCATAATCAGATAACCCGTCCCGATCTAAGTTGATTTGTTATTTTCTTTTTATGTATGAACAATACAAATTAACTATTACAAATTTGATGCTTATGAATAAATTTGCAGATATTCAAAAAATAGAACTAAAAAATGCCATGGAATAAAGAACAGCGTGAACGGTTTGGAGATAATGTATTCGGGTCGAAGCGGATCATGATACATGACCCATACTCGACCCGTTTATTTAACGGGTCAGGTCGGGTTAAGCGGTTTAAAAAGTTATCGGGTTTCAGGTCATTATTTTCGGGTTGGGTTATCGGGTTCGGAAATTTTTGACCACCCTCGAGAAAGGATTTTGTGGCGCATTAGGATGGGCTTTACGACTCATGTGCTCTTTTAGTTTTAGCCCAATGGGCTCAGGTATGTGGTCTGAAATGAGGGCTTGGGAGGTTTCTTCTCGTTAGTGTACTCCACACATCTTGTAATGCCATGCTGGCCGTTATTGTAGCAAGACTGTAGATTGATTGTTTCTCCAACGATTTCATTAGTAAGTAAATTTTTTTAAACGGCAGGACATATTTCATTTAGAATATTGTTTGTCATCCCTAAAATCCAAGAAACATGTGCGCTTGGTAAATGATAATCCTAAATTATTATGAAATATAACCAAACTTGTTTAAGTGTAAAAGATATTCCTATGAATATAGGATCACCGTGATAATCAAATGACCTCATTTCATGGCAATCGTATCTCCAAAATACGTGTCTATCCTAAATTACCGTGAAGTATTCCAGCCTAACATGAACGAGCCATGACCATCCACCGCCGGCCTCCCTTACCACCCGCCGACCCGGCAGCCCATCGTCGGCCGTCCGCCAGTCATTGCCGTTTGTTCACTGACCGGACGGAAGCCGGTCATCGCAGATCGTTCACCGGCCGGCCGTTGATCGGACGTTCACCGCCGGCCGACCGTAGTCAGCCGTCGGTCGTCCGCTGGCCGGCCACTTGCTAGCCCGCCTCAGATCGAATGTTCTCTACCGGCCGACCATAGTTAGTCACCGATCGTTCACCGACAGGCTATTGTCGGCCACTCGCGGGCCGCCGCTGATCGGTCATGCGTGCCGGCCTCACGCCTTGCTATCTGATGATGCTCGATATCGGCGATCTCCCAGATCGTGGCACGTGGCTGATGACGTGTCCCGAAGCCCACAAGAAAGGACCAAGAACAGCACGTCGGAAGAACATCCGGCGCTGCGACCCTTGGATGTGGCCGACCCTCTGTGACCGCCCACGCAACTCCTGTACCCGCCTTACAAACAACTATTGGCTCACCTCCGAGCCTCCGCACAATTGGCCTCCTCGGCCCCCTCAGCTCGTCTTCGGGCTTTAGCATAACCAGGACACCTCGGCCTCCCGCTCGTCCGCGAGCTACCCACCGAGCTAATCCTCCTCGGTCTCATCCTGACCGACACGCAGTGCTGATCACAGGCTCCCACGCCACGGCTCCGCGAATCTCGCCATGCGCGAGATATCCGCCGCCCACGATCCCACGTCATCACGATCCCCCATTAACGTGCCTGTCTCGCCATTAATGCGGGATCCCGCTTATCACGCGGGCGTGACGTAACATTTCAGAAAATATAAAATATTATTTTTGGAATTTAATATTAAAATAGAATATTTCGCGAAAACTACCCGATTTGTGAAATTGGGGTTTTCGTAAAATGGTATAAATATATACCAATAATTATGAATTAATTGGAGATAAATGATTTATTCATTTAAAAATATATTTATTAGATTTGGCATTTTAAAAATTTATTATATGCAGTTTGGATAAAACCTGATTAGTGCACAGCTAATCGCGATTAGGCCAAATCCGTGTTTATACAGTTTTCCATGGCTAGTGCACCATGTCATATTACATTTTGGTTATATGTTGTGTTCTTGTGTTGTTTTTGGAATATTATGTGATTTGGTTTTAAAAATAAGAAGAAAAGAAAATGAAAAAGGATAAAAGGATAAATAATTAAGAGAGAGTGTGAGATAAGAGAGAGACGGGGGCTGCCTCATTTCCTCTTCCCCTTCGTTTTCTTCTTCTTCTCCTTCAACCCTTCCTTCATCTCCTCTACCCTCATGACCTATCTTAATTCCCTCATCAAAACCCTATACTCTCTTCACAAAAGTTAATCCGCACCTCACCCTCAACATATTTGACCAAGCAAAGTTGGATTTTGATGACTTTGGACTTTTAGGGTTTTTCTTGAGTTGCCCAAATAAGGTATCTCCTACACCATTAGTTTAGTAATTTAGTTGTTTTAGTTTCTATTTTAGTGTAGAATTGGTTTAGTGATGATCAGTGATGTTGGAAATTTCAAGAGAGAGATTAGGGTTTGAGTTGTGGTAATGTGGTGGATGTTTACAAGACTTTAGAGGTGATTCTTGACCTAGAACAGAAAATAGAACCTAAACACAAACTTAGAACTTTCCGACATCAGTAAATTTGGCAGTTTGCGGGTGTATCTGGGAATCTGGGATGACCCGAGACCATTACAAAATAAGTTCCCTTGCAGTGAGACGTGCAGGTAAGCATGAATCACCCCTGAAAACCTGAGCCCCTCCCCTCATTATCTGCCGCAAATTTATTCTTTGTGGCCGCAAATTGCGGCCACATTAGAGAGGAAATTAGTGATTTTTGGTTGGTAGGTCCCTTAGGTGATATCTAGAGCAACCCTATGTGCAAAATGTCCTAGTTTGGCCTAAGGTGAAATCTGGGAGGGGTTTTCCTAGGTTGCTGTTTTCGTGTTTTGCGATTCTGAATTTGGGGTTGGGTATTTGGATTTGTATTTGGCTGTTGGGCGTTTGTACGTCAACAACAAGGGTTGTTTGATTGTTTTGCATGTATAGGCTATAGGTTCTAACCTATGAGCGTACCGTGTGCCGTATTGGTTTTCCGGATTCGATTTTAATAGCATTGCGGCTATATGTTTATTGTAGGTACCTTCGTGTGGATTCCGGAACGACGGAACATGGCGTCATCGACTTCGGCGAGTAAGGATCAAGGTGAGTAGATCTATATCTACGGGGAAAGTCGGGTGGATGGCGTATAGCACCCCCGCAAATTATAATAGAAATCGATCTATAGAACACAGTCGTAGAAACTTAGATCAGGAAACTAGGGATATTGTTAAAAGGATAATTAGAGATGATGTGAGATGAAAGCTTAGGGTTATGAAAATTTGATGTGATATGACGACTTGATTGATATGTCGGTATACGGATGCGAGTCGATAAGAAAGGATTGATACCTTTGCCGGTCCCCTGATATGAGGTTGTTATGGATGTGACCCGGGGACATGGGCATACAGGGATATAAAATGTTGCGAATCATGAATGATAAGTCGTACGAGACGTTAGGTCCGTACCCTCATTGTCATATAGGTCGTCAGGATCCCAAATTGTTTAATGACGCCGTACGATAATTTACCGTACGTGACGAGTTTAATTGATGATTGATCCATACCCTTGACCAGAGGATACCGATTGATAGATTCACCGACTCAGTCATGTTAGATATGTATACCTTATAGCATTTAGCTGCCAATTTACTTTATGCTACGTTCATGTTATTCCCATTGCATTTCATATACCTGTGCTGGTACACCTACACCATTATCGATGATGTGTATGCCACACTTACACAGATTGGTCGGCTCACACACTTCATCATCGATAATTGATATGTCACTACACAGCAAAATTGCTGCATCATGATATGACTCTTTGCATAATTTACTTGCTATAGTTACATATACACCTTTATATGATGTTACATTCGACTTTGGAGAAATGGGAAACCGCATGATATATTTTAAAACTGGATTCATTTAAAAGAGCGCTTTTCCCTTGATATGTGCATATTACTGTTCCATGTTACATTATATAGATATGCTTATATTTCTGTTATATGTCCCATACATCATGCTTTATGATTATATGCATTGAGATATGTTGTTTTCATGAGATTTTGGGATTTGAGAACCGTGGTTATTTCAAAAGAAAGTATGTATTGTTTTAAAAACTGGGTTTCTCTTGATATGATATTTGTATAGTCCACCATGAGTTTTCTCGGCTCTTGAACGATATCATACACCTGATTCGAGGAGGAGGAGGAACCGTCTGCGGGTGCATGATGGACCCGGTGCGGTACCCTAGGACAAGATGGTCGCAGATGATGGCGTTGAGCCTGGCAGGAGAGCACTACCTACCGGTGATAGTATTTGGACTCGGCAGTTATCCGGAGGATACCGACCGGAGTAGTTAGATGGATATGAGGGCCGATCTGAGGATGCGGCGCCTGAGATATGAGGATTTATGTGTCGATACTGGACACGGGTTTCATGATGTTTTCAAGTGTCGATACTGGACACTCAGGTTCCATGATTTGATATGTCATTGATGGACACACATTCTTTAATATCCTCATACATTTACATGCATATACTTTTACGATGTTCGAGTGGACGAGATCCACATGCATACAGACATTTATTATATTGTTGGCACACATTTACATACGGCCACCCTAGATATCATAATATTACCTTCATGATATAGTTGACCTAGGAATCGTTGTTTATTCAATATCTACCTGTTGATATTTTCTACTCAAGAGTTGGCAACTCACCCCCATTGTGCCACAATTCTTGCAGGTTGACTGCATGGATCAGTAGTGGCATTACTGGAACACGGTTTCTTTTGGGTGATTTGCTTTGGTAGGTGGTACATGTCGGATCATGCCACTATTGTATTTATCATTCATATTGTATCTAGTCAACTCCATCAATCAAAACTAGTAGTTGTATAAATAGTAAGACTTAGTGAGACCTGTAGTTGCGAGACTTGAGCAATGGGTTTTATGTTCGTTTATTGGGCTGATGTCTTGCTTTATTCATTATCTTTTGTATGGATTTTCGCCGTTGGACGTCGTATACTTGTTTTATTGCTTGCGTGGTTGTTAATCCGCCGTTTGGCGAAGAGCTAGCTCCTGCTTGGGGATGCCTTTTATATTATCATGTATTTGTGGTTTTGGATCAAAATATACAAGGAAGGTGCTGCCCAAATTTTGAAAAAAGACGAAACATATTTTTCAACTAGTAAGATAAACTTGCATTTTTCATGTTCCCTTTGCTATGCATTTTAGAAAATGTTGTTTTCATCATACCTTTATCTTCAAACTTCACCTCTTATTTCCTTTAAAAAGGTTTAGATTTCTGGGTTTCAGCTTATTTGAATTACGTTACGCCTTTAAACGTTGCGTGATTTAAGTGCTGGTCACGAGCTAATATTTCGGGTCGTGACAAAGTTGGTATCAGAGCGCTAGATTTAACCTTTGTTCGAGTTTAGATTTGACTATGTAGAGTCTGGGGCGTAAATATTTCGGAACCTATGCTTGACCTTACGGAACTTAGACTTGGACAGGGGGGTATTAGACCCGAACTTTTGTTACATAGGCTAACCCTGATTGATGGAGTAGCAAGCTTGAGTAGAGTGACGTACCGTACGTATGTTCCGCGTCATATTTACAATACGATACTCCACTTAAGAAACCTTAAGATGTACATATTTTGAGATTTTTGATTCTATTTGTTTCCATAATCATACTCTTATTGATTCCGTTCCTCCTTATGATCATGTATCCATTCTGGATCCGTTGATTCCTTTCATTCCATTGACATGGTTTCATCGATACATGCTTGAGGTTCCTATCACCATGGTTTGAGCGCAGATTGAGCTGCTGCTAGTGATATGGTCAGGACGAGCTTGTCATGGACGAGGACTGACCATCGTGTTTTCTGGTGACACAAGAACGTCTCGATTTTGTATTGGTGTTGTGACTTCTAGTTTGAGGCGGGTGTTCGGTTTTGCACCGTATGATCGGGCCGTTGATAGAGGCTGCCAGTTGTGAGAGGACTGTTGATGTACAGCATACCTCAGAGATTATGATGTCATCTAGCGTGTAGACAGATGACCTAGCTGTTGCTGAGATTGATAGGATGTCGCCTCCATACTTTACGAGCTGAGATCGCTGGAGCTTTCAGGCAGAGCTGCGACAGACGATAGCTAGTCTACCTTGAGTTGAGAGACGAAGGGTATTCACATGTTGTCTAGGCAAAGTTAAAAAGTCAGAAACCCATCTTTCCAAGTTTAAGGTATTCAGAGGAACATGCGAGTAATTTTGTAGACCTTCTAGAAGAATGAAACCCTAATTCGACATAATATCCTTGGAACCGATTTTGAACCTTAGGGTCTGCGGCAGTTCCGCGGTGCCATCAGTGAGGCTCGGGTTTGCCCTTCTATGGCCGGTCCCTAGGTACTGTGGCATGTCCTGGATATTATTAAACTGTGCTTAAGTGTTGAGCTCTCGAGAAATTATAGGACTTTGACAAATCGATCGAAAAGTTTAACGTCGTTCGGATATCATGTGATAGGAGACCAGTAAGTTGACCAGCTTCAGATAGAGGACCTCACCCAGATGCGTTGTGAGTTGATTGAGAACGGATGAGTATTGAGTATTCCTCCGATGGTATGAACCAGTTCTCGAGGACGTGTTCGGCTAGAGATCTTCTACAGAGTGATGAAGATACCGAGTTCGCGATTTCGAGCCCGTGTGAGAGATTCCGGATTGACTGTAGCTAAGACAATTGCAGTACGCAGATAGCATGATGTGACGTCAAAGTGGATGATAATAAAGACGGGTGGAACAAGAGCTTCGTGCGAGATGTTAACGAGCTGTGGTTACTCCCCATCGAGATTAGAGATCAGAAGTGTATATAGAAGCTTTGGAATACGACCAGTTCCCAAGGAAATGTTGTGCTTAGAACACAGATGTTCAGAAAGCATGAAAAGATTTTGTAAGAGTATCAGCCTCCGTATAGTTCGGCATAGACAGGATCGGAAGAGACCATGTTCCCTCATAAAATACAAGAAAAAAACCCAATGGGGCATCACGTGCCCACACGTGATCGGGGGTCATGTCCCGACACGTGATGGCTTCCTGAGGACTCTGAAATGATAAGAATTGAATCCTAATTAAATGGGGTCACGTGTCCACACGTGATGGGCCTTTAAACCCATTAAGAGGAATTAAAAGGTATAATAAAACAGCAAGAAAAAACCCTAAATGGGGTATCACGTGCCAACACGTGACAGGGGGTCACGTGCCAACACGTGATGGGTTCCTAAGACCCTCTGAAACAATAGAATTAAATTCTAATTAAAAGGAATCAAAAACCCTAATGGAAAAATAGTTCCCTAGATCTTTCGAAACAAAAAAGATTGCGCTCTGTAAAGTGGAATATCGTTGGATTAAAAATTCAATGGTGATTAAAAAAAATCACCAGTTTATAGAAAAATTCTACATAAGGAAATATTTTCCTAAACTCTGCCAGGAACAACAAATAAAATATCTTTTGGATTAAAAATTCAATGGTGAATAAAATTCACCGAGTGATCTAAAAGATTATGTTGGTTACAAAATCAATCAAAATCTTTCAATGAAAAATTGATTAAACAAACTGATTCTTTTCTTTCTCCTATAAATAGGAGCCAAGAAGAAAAAAAAAGGGAGATATACAACAATAGAGAGAGAATACAAAAAAGAAGAAGAAGAAGAGAATTTAATTCTCCAAAAGAAGATCTCTTTAGAAAAGAAAGAAACCCTAGGTAAGAGAGGGAAAGAGATCATTCTATAAGCTCCCACAAAACAAAAGAGAATTTAATTCTCAAACTAAGAGCTTAACTATTCTGAATAAGAACTTATTTCTTCTTTTGGTTGAAGATCTGCAGAAACAGATCTCCCCATAAGTTGAGAATTTAATTCTCATCGGGGAGATTCTGCCATGCAGATCTAAAATCTAAGAGATGACCTAAGTTCAGAGAATTTTATTTTCCCATAAAGCATATAGGAATTTAATTCCTCCAACAAAGATAGGGTTTAACCCTTAATATATGAACTTAGTTCTTCTTATGGTTGAAGATCTGCAGAAGCAGATCTTCCCATAAGTTGAGAATTTAATTCTCATCGGGAAGATTCTACCATGCAGATCCAAAACTTAGAGGGAGAATTGGGTTTAAAGAATTTAATTCTTCCAAATACATAGGAATTTAATTCCTCTAAATAAAATTAGGGTTTAACCCAATAAAAGAATTTAATTCTTAAATAAGGGACTTGGACTTTTCATGCACGTAAAAAGATCAAGTACCCAACATAATCACGTGGCAGCACGTGACCCTCCCCTCAAATGGTAAAAAAAGAATGAATGAGATGGGGTCACATGCTCCCACGTGACCCTTGGATAAATTCCTCAAAATAAAGAGAACAGAGCCAAGTCAGAACAGACTTTGGGCACCCTCACGTGTCCCCACGTGACCCCTAATAAATACTTTAATATCCAAATCATGGATACCCATCACGTGCCCGCACGTGATGGTCATAAAGTCCAAGTGTTTAACACTTATTTGAATATTCCGAGAATAAAATAAAGGAAGTTTGGGCCCAACATTCAAGCGCCTCACGTGATCCCACGTGAGCGCTTCTTTTTAGTGTTTAACACTATTTTGTGCGCTGCATCCTTGGTGTTTAACACTATTTTAAGCGTGTCACGTAGGAGCACGTGATAGAAGAGTATACTCTAGTGTTTAACACTGTATCCAAGCCAATATTAGCCTAAACTAGCTAAGTCTTCCAGAGGCAAGATCTCCTGAAACTGAACTCCAACCATACTCTTAACATTCAAAATAATTCCCAGAACCCTCTCAATCAACTTTGGTTCGAGGGTACATCTCTTCACACCTCTGATACATGTCGTTGTAATTCTTCAACGATTTCAGAGAGGTGGTGAGTCCCAATGGCCAATAACTATCTGGTGCATTTTCAAACCCATGTTTGCATCTGAACTTGGACCGCAATGTCCCTAAACTAAACAACATAGCCCAAATGCTCTTTTGTTGGATCTAAATGATCATGTTAAGTAGATCTTAGCCTAAAATTAGACTAACGTATCCTTAACAAACATTTAAGTTGATCTTAATCCCAAACGAGATTAACGATCCTTAAATCAATCCAACTACAGATCCCCCAACCAATATTGGTTCAAGGGTACATCTCTTCACTCCTCTGATATTTGTCGTTGTAATCCCTCAACGTCTTCAGAGAGGTGACGGGTCCCGACAACCAGCAAATCTTACAGATTATGATGTCTCTAAACTGGACTGTGTGGTCCTTAAACCTATGGACTGTGAAGTCCTTATGTAACAACCCCAAATTTCCAATACAAGTTTTTTTTTCAAAAATTTTCAAAATCCATAAAGGGGTATTTATTGTCTGAGCACAAGATAAGTAATTAATTAGCAATTTAATTACAAGAAAGAGCATGTGGCTCATTGGTAATACCTTGCACTGCTGAACCAAACCACCAGAGTTCAAATCCCATACCCCATATTATTTTTAATATTATTTTGTTTTAAATTTTTTAGAATACCAACAGTCAATACGTGATAAATCTCCAAAACCCCACTACACCCAATAAAGTAAATGTTCCAGATGCTACACTAGAAGACTCCCCACCTCCCGATCCATCGACTCGGCCGAGTCGGCCGGCGGACCAGCCGACTCGGGCCTGCGCCGCCGGACGGCTGAGTCTCCAACTGAAAAGTTGGGGCTCTTGGCCTCCCCTGCCCCCTGTACACTCCATTTATTTAGATCGGTTACAGAGAAGCCATAAAGTCCATTTTACTCCATTTTTAATGCATTTTAACATATTTTTTATATTTTTTTAAATTAAAACCCTTCATCTACCATAACCCTAGCCTAACCCTATAAATACCAACCCTACACACTACCCCCTCACCCCAAAAATCTGAGCCAACTCTCAAGAAATCATTAGAAACCTTGTGTATTTTGAAAACGAGCAAGAAACGAAGCGACGGCGAATTTTCCAGCGAACTTCCGATGACCATCCTAAGAGCTCCCGGCAACGAAACGACGCACCGGCGACTCCTCCCGATCCATCTCCCTCTCCTTTTTGTGCTAAACCCGTAAGTCCCAATTTCTATCTTTCTTTTCTTTCTAAAAAATACGGAATTACAAAACCCGACGGAATCGGAACAAATCCGATTTTCGATTCGGTTTCTTTATAAAACTTCACTTTTCTTTGATACAATTATACTTAAACTCTTTCATGTTGACTATTAAACACCGATCAACCAATTGATCAAGTTTTATATCATAAAAATAATTGCTATTATCTTACCGTATTTTTCATTTAAATACCACATAGTTTCAATTCTATATTTAACATCACAAAACTTGCTATACCTTTAACTAGATCACAAGGTAATGACCTACCTCCTCACACACTCATATGCAACATAGAACAATACCCTTAGGAATATAGAATACGGGAAAACGACATCATTGCAAATAAATACCATTTACTTAATAAAACCGTTTTCTAAAGGATTTAGTATTCATACAATCTTTGCAAAGCTCCGCTACAACCCATTTTGGGGAACCCGTTCGGGATGGTGCGGATTATCGCACATCCTTGGGCTTAGTAGTGCGAGATTCAGACCTCCGCAAGGAGCATTAGGTCTCGAAAGATTTAAAATACGAAAATCTAAAGAAAATGAGATTTCTAGAATATTATATATATTAAAAATTATTTTCATATAAATATATGTATATTTATCCTTAAAATATTTATTTTGTAATAATATAAATATTCCACTTTTTCTAAAAATATCACAAGAATCATTTTACGCTAAAATACCGTGAATTCCATATAAATCAATATTATAAATAAATACCAATTATTATGAAATTGGGATATTTTCACTAGATATATCACAATATAAAATCTACAATCATTACAACTCTAAAGACGATTAATAAATACTTGGTGTATATTTTGAAAAGTATATAAAAGTATTTTTACATAAACCCCCTCAAGTTATATAATTTACCTTAAGGACCCTAGTAAATATAGGTTTAAGCGGCCAATCTCTTGAGCCTCAGGGAGCCGGAGAAGTGGGTGCTTGCTTATCTAAGATAGATAACTTAACAACGGTGTTATCAATACGGTAATTGTCTTTGAAAAAGACAAAAATCCTGCCGCCCATGTGCAGCGGTTATCGATAACATCAAAACAATCAGGACTTCAATTTAGTTTGAGTCTCATTATAAACCGACTTGAATATGATTCAAGTACAATCTACAATTTACAATGTTCTGATTCAACATGAATCCCTATATTCAATCTATTCAATACATTCAATCTACATGACCGAACCGAACCATGGATATACATCCATTTACATGATCCTACAGTTATTCCATTTACATGATTATACAGTTACATCTGTTTACTGATATCATGGTTTTGGTCAGTCATCCAACTATACAATCTATACAATACAATACAACAATACAATCAAAACACTACAGGGTTTAAAGGGTAGATTGGTACGGAAGGTGTTTAAAGTGGCACGAGACAGTAAGATTAAGACACCTAACCTATATTCCGTTGTTGTACCGTGGCTTAACGGTTCCTTGTGCATTCCGTTTGCCCTGATCTCTAACATATAGAGACCCCTCTCGTATACACTGGCATCCTTCTGTACCAAGCTACGAACAACAGCGTTAACACAACATTACAACAATATAATACAACTTTAAAAGATACCTTCTTATTCTGTCTTTTCTATTTCTCCCTTATCTTGGGACTTACCGAGCGACCTGTTCGCTGACAACATTCTCTTTCTTTCTTCTTTGAATATCGTCAGATGATCTGGACACTTCAGAGATCGAGCCCACTGCTGAAGACTTGGGCCAGTTCAGTGAAGACCCCGAGCTCTAGTCATTGTACACTTTCCATTCAGTACTTTCCATTTCTGTTATGCCATTGTTTAGGCATTGCTTTATTTCAGTTGTATTTACTTTCCATGCATTGTACAGAAAAAATGTGAATAAATAAAGTTGCTGTTTTTATTATATCCTGTCTCTTGTACTTTACTTTTATATTGCTTAGATACGCTTAGCGTATTTACTTCACATTAAATACGTAGCGGTTTAGTCGCACCCCCTTCGCCGTACACCGGGAAGCGAGGCGTGACACCTTAACCTTGGACTGTGGGGTCCTTAAACCCATGGACTATGATGTCCTTAACCTTGGACTGTAGGGTCCTTAAACCCATGGACTATGATGTCCTTAACCTCGGACTGTGGGGTCTTTAAACCCATGGACTATGATGTCCTTAACCTTGGACCGTAATGTCCTTAAACTAACAATGGACCGCAATGTCCCTAAACTAAACAATAGAGCCCAAATGCTCTTTTGTTTGATCTAAACGATCCCGTTAAGTTGATCTTAGTCTAAAATTAGACTAACGTATTCTTAACAAACATTTAAGTTGATCTTAATCCCAAATGAGATTAATGATTCTTAAACCCAATCCAAACCCAAATCTAAGAAAATACGGATTTGGACTAATCCACGCCCTACGGGCGACAACATAAATTAGTCTCCGTATACAATTCACGGGTAACCAAAAAAAAATACACACGATACGAAGTGACTATCTGGAGAAGGAGAAAGTGGTTACCGCGATGCGGTAGCGTAATTAACTGCAGGGGCTTGCGCCTGCAGGAAATAGCGTCCCCACAATCAAAAACCCCTTAAATGAGGGGGAATCTGACGAAGTCTGTTACATCAGCCGCATCCGTTTAAATCTTCGATATATGGTGTCGTAAATCAACTTGGCATCTTCGGAGAGGTGGACGGATAGCACCAAATAGCATCTGCCCCCGAAGTTTCTGCCCCCGAAGTTCAGGCTGGACGTCCCAATGTCCCGGTCGCGTCTTTCGGTGGAGAACAGATTCTGGCACGCCCGGTGGGACCTTTTCCTCTTTCCACTCCACACTTCGTGTGTCGTGTTCGCAAACGAGTCGCGGTTTGACATGGTTGCCTTTGGATTTGAAGTACTAAGATTTGGTATCTTGCTCCGTGCAGAAAAACAGAAGATCAAATGGCTTCAAACTGCACTAACTGCAACTGCAACGCTCGCTCTGTCCCGTCTGGAGGAGTAACCTATGGGCCCCAAGCGGCCTCTCTTTTCATAATGCCGGTGGAACAAGTGATCCAGGCCACCACTGGACTAATCTTCGGGACAATGCTCCCGCCAACAAGCTTCAGCGCTCCTGTACCATCGCAAGAAGCTCCGAAGAAGTCGATCTTTGATCGGCTTGCAACTACTGCGGCCCCTCTCAATAGGTCGTCTAAGTCCACTGCCTCAGTTTTCAATAGACTGGGCCGAAGCTCAGATGGGCCCATGAAGAAGCCCACAATTCCTGAAGAGGTTATCCCGAAGCAGATAGTCATTCCTGTCCCTGAAGTCGTCATAGTGGCTTCCCCTGCTAAGGAGTCAGTCTTTGCAAGACTTACTGTTTCAGCTCCTGCTCCAAATGAAGTCACCAAGACTGCTCCTCCTGCTCGAAAAGTCTGCCTTCGACAGGTTGGTTATCCCCACTCAGCGGACGTCCGTTTTCAATAGGCTGGCGCCAATAACAACACCTGACCAGAACCGGAGGCACGATCAAGCCACCCCTATAGCTGAGCTAGTACCGTCGGCTCGACACGCTCGACATCGCCATTGGCGCCGAGTAAGAAAGGCTGGGGGCAATTTCCCTTCTGGATTGACTCCGCCGGCTCCAACGGTGGAAATTGATGCTGCTGTTCCAACTGGGAATGGCTTGGAACTACTTAGGAGGGTACGCAAAAACTCTCCGACTGCTGTATTGAAAAGGTCTCCTCCACCAATGGAGAGCGCTACAAAGGCGAAGCTAGAACAACCCCCTCAGCGGCTGTCCTCTAAAATTTATAAAGTTTGGCGACAGGTCCAGGACTACGTGATAGATCAAGACTATCCCCGCCGACAGAAAAAGATGAAGGTTCGACAAGAAGAGGACCACCCTGTCAAGCCACAAAAGGCGACAGCTACTTGGGTGCCCACTGCAACGGCCCTCTCAATTTCGACCGCCCACAATTCAAGGGCACTGAGCCTAAACGCCCTAAGTCTGGGGGTATGGTGGTGCATACCGTCTATATGGAATCCGGAAAAGAGGATAGCCGTATTTCCGCAGGTCATCGACCACTTACGCGATCAGTGACTAAGGCTCAGGAGCAGCAGCAACAAAAGCTCCAATAGATGCTAACAGCTATGGCTGCACTCACGGGACCAAAAGCAAGCCCGGAGACATCCTCGGAGCAACGTCATGAACAGGAAACTGATGCCAAATTCCTTCGGAGAATGCTTGAGAAGAAGGACAAAGAGGCTGCGGAACAAGCGGCCAACATAAAACAAACGGCCATTTTATTCCAAGATATGGTGGGCCTGATGATCCAGCCGGACCCTCCAGCCGAAGATCCTCCAGTAATAATTGGAGATGATAGAGGAGAGACATCAAATCCTCTGCCGGCTCTGTCAGCAGCCAAGGAGGAGACCATCTCCAAAGCCATGCTCGATGATTATATAGCTCAGCAAATACGAGCTCATCAAGCGAATGAAGCAACTGGCCAAGTCGTCAGAACTGGGCGAGCATATCCAGGATGGTACGATCAGATAAAGTACCCGCCGGGATACACAATTCCTAAATTCCATGTGTACAAGGGAACATGCAATCCCCATCAACACGTTGCTCAGTTCAGGGCTCTCTGCGGCAACACTGGAGAGGATGATAAGCTACTGCTTCGCCAACTCGTCGGCAGCTTGGCAGGGACGGCGTTCGAATGGTACTCAGAGCTTCTCAACGACTCCGTCAAAACTTTTACGGAGATGGAATTGCTGTTCACCGAACGTTTCGCCAGCGCTAGCGAACGCACCCCGATCACCGCGTTAATTAACGCCAGAGTGAAGCCAGGCGAAACATGGGTGCAGTATGCGATACGATGGCGGAATCTATGGTCGAAGTGCGAACAACGCATCAAAGAAGCGCCTACAGTGGGCATGTTCGTGGGAACCCTCGATCCGCAGGCGACCATTTCCCAATTCATGATATTCTTCAAGCCGACTACTTTCCAGGCCTTGATTGACAAACTGGCCCAAATGGATCAGATGGGTCATAGACCCTCTTCTTCGAAGTTGGAATCTCGAAACGAGAAAGGGAAAGGAAAAGTGACCTTCGTCGCCAATGCTCAGCAGCGGCCCAGTGGTCCAAAGCCAACCGATCGCCAAGATGAAAGGCGGCAATTCTTCAATGAGAAACTGAAGCGCCCTTATTCGTTTCCCCGGGATAAAACAAGGAGACTGTTCGAGCTGACGGTGCGCAACAGGCTCATCAACCTGCCGGATCAAAAACACCCATTGCAACCCGGTGAGGCTAATAATCCCAATTATTGCCCATATCACCAAGCGATAGGCCATCCAATCGAAAATTGCTTCGTTTTCAAAGGGTGGATTGAGAACCAATACCAACAGGGCAAATTCGCACTGTCCGAGAATTGGAAAGTAAACCCGCCCCAGTCGCACGCTCTTAAAAAGGCGGACACACCGGGGGCATCATACTGTTTTATAGAAGAAGCTCCATGGGAGGTCGTTCTTTCATCCAATACGAAAAGAATGATAAAGGATCTCCAAACATGCCCGGCGATCAAATGGAAAAATCCGCTGGAACCCGAAGTCATCAAGGGAATGCTAAAGCTGCGCCCGATGCCAAAAATTGGTGGGGATGGTCAAAACGCCCATACCCGGCCGTCAAAGTCTAAGAAGAAGAAGAAGAAGACCAGAAAGCCCGTGAAGCTTGGTGACAAGCGCACGGACCTGCAGAAACATATTGACTCGCTGGAAGAATATAACCAGAAAGCACGGACCCCAGTCACACTCCAAGAGTTTCTCAACCACATCCTTTAGGACGGAAATGATGAAGGAGAAGACTCGTCGGATGAACCTGAGGATTATGCAGCAAGCTGCCATATGATCTCTCACTCGTCGATAAACGGTGAAGAAGCTCCTGACTCAGAGAAACTAGGGGCAGATCCCGAATCGGAGCTCCTAGGACCGTCAGACGAGATGATTGATGCATTCCTGAATGAAACTCTTCTGAAAAGCAAGGCTGATCGAGAGCGCGAAACAGTCATATTTGGAAAAGCCAAACGCCGGCGACTGAAAAGAAAGATTGAAGCACCCCAACCAGATAGGAGCACTTCGGCCGCCAGCAAAAGCAGGTTCAAGACAAGGAAAATATTCGCTAAAGCCATATCGATGGGAATGAAGCTGCCACCCTCCGAAGAAAACACTTTAGATGAGATACACCTTAATGAAGAGGATGTGCATCGTAATTACTGTTTATATCATCGAAGGATTGCGCACCCTACTGAAGAATGCAACGCCTTTAAAAATTGGTGGCAAGGGTATGTCACTCACAGGCAGCACTTCAAGAGGATGAAACGTGAAACTCGTCGACAGCGGAAAAATGCGACAGACGAACGTGGAAGAGCTGCCGGCAATTGTCACATGGTTGATAGCAGGGGATCGCAAGTTCTCACCTTCAGGAGCGATTCGGAAGAAGAAGTGACTCTCGGCCCTCTCTTCAAAGAATCCACCTCAGGAAAAGAGGAAGAAATGAAGACCTGTGAGAACATTCAGCTGCGCAATCGCACGCTACCCGAAAAGAATCTCGAACCCGCAAATAAGGGATCGAGCAAAAAGGATAAGGGGAAAGAAAAGGTCCCTGAGGAAATTTCCCTCGATGATGGAGTCGTCAAAGAGTTCGCGGCCAAAGACCCGCCTACGAAACACAAGGTGGATTACAATGTCTTGGCACACCTGAGGAAGATACCATCGCAACTAAGCATTCTCGATGCCCTTCTACTATCTAAGGAGGCGAGAGATTCTTTGATCAAGACATTACAAGAGCCTGACCAGTTTCAAGCTTTCCTAGCCGAAGAAAAGATGAAGGATGAGCTGGAAGAAATTCACACAGCCGACATCACTTTCGGCGATGAAGACCTCCTCCTCGGGACGTCGAGCACAACCACCCCCTTTATGTCTCCGGATACTGTCATGATATCAAGATAGGCAAAATCCTGGTTGACAATGGGTCCTCTGTCAACCTCCTCAATGTAAGAGTGTTGAAAGAAATTTGCATGAGCGTTCAGCGCATCGCTCGTGATAAAATCACCATATCCGGTTTTGACTCCCGGTCGTCACGGACGCTCGGGTCTGTGATACTGACGTTACGCTTTGGGCTGCTCGTCACGGACATCAAATTTCATGTCATTGACGCCAAGACATGTTACAATGCCTTGCTCGGCAGGCCATGGCTACATGAGTACAATATTATCCTTTCTATACAGCATCAGTGTATGAAGTGCTTCAAAGATGGGCTTGAATATACCGTGACAGGGGAGTTGAACCCGTTCTCCGTAAATGAAGTTCGAAAGTAAGAAAATGCAAAATACTTCTTACCAGATTTCGAAGACACGGAAAGATGCCACAAACCGAAGAACAAAGCTATCACCACTATTCCGGTCTTCGGGAGTGATATCAAAGAGGAAGAAGAAATAGTTTATTCAGGGCCACCCCAATGCAACAAGCCGGGACCATCCACCCCTATTCTGGTCTTTGGCAGCGACTCGGAAGATGAAGTCAATGCAGTATTCTCTGTTCGACCATCTATAAAAACCGTGCCAGGCGACGATCAAAGTTTGCAAATCGATATGGTTCCGCGGCAGCACTACAAAGAGCTCGACGCTCTTAATACCTACAGTGTGCAAGAACTGCAGACGTTCTATGTCCTTCCCAGGCGAAAAGATGAAAAGGCGATCCTCTTTATCGATCCGTAGAAACCAAAGTGGAGAAAGAAATCTGGCATGGCGTCGATTCTGCACTTGACAGGCTCCAGCCCATCCGTCTGCCCATATACTACACGGAAGGATTAAAAAGGTTGTTGAGGCACCAAGGTGTACCCTTCAAACAGACTGCTCGACAAGCCCAGTTCTACAACAGGATTTGGAGCGTCCCCGGAACTCAGCGAAAACTGCCCAGTGGGAGAATGGAAACTATCGGGCTTGGATATGTTCAATCCAAGAAATGGGGGCGATTCCATGGCTGCCATGTTATACATGATTTCGATGAAGAAAATGATGCTCTTTTAAAAGACGCTAACCCTGAACCAAGACAAGGTCCCGCCATGAATATGCTAAGTCCGTCGTTTGAAGAACAGATGGACAAGATAATAAAGGAAGCGGGTCAAAAGGTCCGGGGTGATCATAGTCGCGAAATGACTATTTACGAGAAAGCCAGGACGCAGTGCCTCCTTTAGCAGGCCGCGGAGAATGACAATGCTCTTCGTCGCCAGCACGTCATACAAAAGATCCGGTGCAGAGGCAAAAATAAACCAAAGAACAGAAAAAAACGTTCGACAGCAGCAGAGCGAGTCTGAGAAGCCACGCGATCGAGAATCGAGCAGCCAGGATCCGTCTCTTATAAAGATGATGGGTCGAGCATATTCTTTTCCCCAAGACAAGACAAGGAAGATGTTCGACCTCATCGTGAAACATCGGATGATTACGCTCCCGGAGTCCAAGCATCCCGAGCAAGAAGACGAGGTCTCTCACCCAGACTATTGCTCCTATCACCGAGCAATAGGACATTCTTTCGGAGACTGCTTCACCTTCAAGAACTGGGTCAAAGACCAATATCAACAGGGCAGGTTCGCTCTATCAGCAGTTGGAGGATAACCCCGCCACAGAAGCATGAACCGAAAGCGACGTGTATAGTGAGAGTAGAACCAGATCAATATCGGTCTTGGAAACGATCTCGTACCTGTCACGCGATAACGCTGTCAGAAGAAGAACCCTAGAATATGGATGACCTTTCTTGGTGCTTCGAAAATGATGAAGATGAGTTGATCTCAGAATTTCCACCGGCGCCAAAAGAGCTGGAAGATGGGATACTTACTACTGCAGAAGACCTCAGAAAAATCGACTTGGGAAAGGCAAACGACCCATGGTCGACGTTCGTCAGTGAACTGTTGTCTGAAGAAAAGGAGGCTACGCCTAAAGACGTGCTCTTGCAGTATAAAGATTGCTTCGCATGGAACTATTCCGAGATGCCAGGACTAGATCCGGAGATTGGTGTGCACAAATTGGCGATATCTCCGGACGTCAAGCCGATCAAACAAGCACTGAGAAGAATGCGGCTCGAGCTTGAAACGGGCATCAACGCCGAGGTCAAGAAGCTAATCGACTCCGGCTTCATCCAAGAAGTTCAATACCCTGACTGGATTGCTAACATCATCCCAGTGATGAAGAAAAATGGGACGGTGCGCATATGCGTGGACTTTCGGGATCTCAACAAAGCTTGCCCGAAGGACGACTTTCTAGTACCAGTCACCGAGCTGATGATAGATAATACGTCCACTCATGAAGTTTTCTCCTTCATGGACGGCTCATCAGGATATAATCAGATAAAGATGCATCCCGAGGACCAGAAGCATACCGCTTTCCGGACCCCTTTGGGCATATTCTGCTACAAGGTGATGCCCTTTGGTCTAAAGAACGCCGGTGCCACCTATTAGAGGGCCATGACGAAGATTTTCGGTAGCCTCATACATGAAATCGTCGAATGCTATATTGACGACCTCGTAGTTAAAAGCAAATCATACGAGGAACATATAAAGCATCTGAAGATCGTGTTTCAGCGCCTTCGGAAGTACAACTTGAAGATGAACCCTGTCAAATGCGCGTTCGGAGTTTCCTCGGGCAAGTTTCTAGGATTCATCGTCCGACACCGAGGCATCGAGATAGACCCGTCGAAGATCAAGACGATCATGTAAATGCCTCCGCCAAGAACTCTCAAGCAGCTGCGGTCTCTCCAAGAAAAGCTCACGTATATCCGGTGATTTATAGCCGATCTCTCCGGCAAGTGCCGCCCTTACAGTCACCTAATGAAGAAGGGAACCCCGTTCGTCTGGGATCGCAAATGCCAAAGTGCGCTGGACAAAATCAAGCAATACCTGCAGAATCTGCCAGTACTGGCCGCTCCCGTTAAAGGAAAACCTCTCATCCTGTACACAATAGCCCTCGAAGGTTCCTTAGGCGCACTGTGGGCACAAGAGAACGACCAAGGAAAGGAGAGAGCCCTCTACTATTTGAGTCGAGTTCTTCTGGGGGCAGAAAGTAACTACTCCCCCATCGAAAAACACTGCCTGGCGTTAATCTTCGCGATAACGAAGCTCAGACACTATGCTTTGGCACATGAGGTCCACCTCATATCAAAAGTGGATCCTCTCAAATACTTGATGTCAAAAGCCATACTAACAGGACGACTCGCTAAATGGTCCCTGCTCTTGATGGAGTTCTCGATAACTTATCGTCCCCTTAAGGCAGTGAAAGGCCAGGCCATCGCCGACTTCCTCGCTGAACATCCTATACCTGCCGACTCACCCCTAAACTGTGAATTGCCAGACGAGCACGCGTTTGACACGATCGATGGGGAGAGAAGAGAGAGTGATACCCGATGGGAACTCTACTTCGACGGAGCATCTTCTATGAAGAAGCGAAAGCACAACTCACCCATAATCAAATCTGGGGCGGGCCTTATCTTCGTGACTCCACAATGAGGGATAATGCGCTTTGCCTTTTCCCTAACAAAGCCGAGGACAAACAATGAAGCCGAATATGAAGTTTTGACAGCAGGTCTTGAGATCGCTGTCGACATGGGAATTGAAAACCTCCTCAAATATGGAGACTCGACGATTATCAAACGTGCAAACCAGAGTTGGTAAAGTACGGTGAGAGAGTGCAACAACTGCTGACTCGAATCCCTTCTTATGCCCTGAAAAGCATACCGCGCGCGGAAAATAGCAAGGCGGCGTGACTGGGGTTCGCGCCATCTGGTTGTATTCTTTCAGCGCATCAATATGCTTTTGCAGATCCGTGCGCTTGTCGTTAGACAACGCGGGCTTTTTGGTCTTCTTATTTTTCTTCAAAGAATGTAACGGCTGTTCCTGGGTGCTTTGCCCATTGCTATTAATTCCGGATGTTGGGCATGGTTTCATCATCCCGTCGATGATCTCCGGCTCTTGCGGGCTTTTCCACCTGATCGCCGGACATGTTTGAAGATCTTTCAGCATTTTTTTAGTTTTTTTTTGAAAGAACAACTTCCCATGTTGCTTCCTTTATGAATGAGCACGATGCCCCTGGCATGTCTATCTTTTTTGGAGCATGTGGTTGTGGCGGATTTACCTTCCAGTTTTCAGACAGCGCGAACTTGCCCTGTTGATACTGGTCTTCAACCCAATTTTTTAAGACGTAGCAGTCTTCGATCGGATGGCCCAATACTCGGTGGTAGGGGCAGTAATTAGGATCGTTGACGTCGTTCGGTTGCGGTGGGTGTCTCGACTCCGGTAGAGTAATGAGCCCATTGCGCACTGCCAGTTCAAACAGTTTCCTTGTTTTATCCTGGAGAAATGAGTAAGGACGTCTCAACTTCTCATCGAGAGACTGCCGCTTGTTGCTTTGGCGAACAACCTGTCTCGGGCCACTCAGTTGTTGTCGAGTGTTGGCGACGAAGGTTGCTTTCCCTTTGCCCTTTTCATTCCAAGGCTCCGTCTTTGAAGAGGAAGGCCTATGGCCCATCTGGTCCATTTGAACCAGCTTGTCAATCAAGGCCTGGAAGGTGGTCGGCTTGAAGAATATCATGAATTGTGAAATGGTCGCCTGAGGGTCGAGGGTCCCTACGAACATGCCTACCGCAGGCGCTTCTTCGATGCACTACTCGCACTTCGACCATAGATTCCGCTATCGAATTGCATACTGAACCCATGTTTCGCTTGGTTTCACCCTGGCATTGATCAACGCCGTGATTGGGGTGCGTTCGCTGGCGCTTGTGAAAGGCTGGGTGAATAAAAGCTCCATCTCCGTGAATGTTTTGACGGAATCATTTGGAAGCTCCGAATACCATTCGAAGGCCGTCTCCGCCAAACTGCCAACGAATTGGCGAAGTAGTAGCTTATCGTCACCTCCGGTGTTGCCGCACAGAGCCCTAAATTGAGCGACATGCTGATGTGGATTTCCAGTCCCCTTATATACGTGGAATTTAGGGATCGTGTATCCCGGCGGGTACTTTATTTGGTCATACCAACCCGGATAGGGTCGTCCAGTTTTAACAATTTGCCCAGCTGCTTCATTCGCCTGGTGAACTCGTATCTGCTGAGCGATGTAATCATCCAGGGCAGCTCTGGAGATTGTCTCCTCCTTGGCTGTTGATAGAGCCAGCAGAGGATTTGATGTCTCTCCTCTATCATCTTCAATTACTACTAGAGGATCTTCGGCTGGGGGATCTGGCTGGATCATCATGCCCACCATATCTTGGAATAGAAGGGCCATTTGTTTTATATTGGCCGCTTGTTCCACGGCCTCTTTGTCTTTCTTCTCAAGCATTCTCCGAAGGAATTCGGCATCAGTTTCCTGCTCACGGCGCTGCTCCGAGGATGTCTCTGGGCTTGCTTTCGGTCCTGTGAGGGCGGCCATAGCTGTTAACATCTCTTGGAGCTTTTGTTGTTGTTGCTCCTGAGCCTTGGTCACTGATCGCGTAAGCGGTCGATGACCTGTGGAGATACTGCTATCCTCTTTTCCGGATGCCATATAGACGGTATGCACCAGCATGGCCCCAGACTTAGGGCGTTTAAGTTCAGTGGTCTTGCGATTCGTCGCAGACTCAGGGATTTTCTCTGGTCTTCTCTTCTTGTGAGTGGTCGAAGTTAAGGGGGTCGTTGCAGTGGGCACCCAAGTAGCTGTCGCCTTTTGTGGCTTGACAGGATGGTCCTCTTCTCGCTGAACTTTCACTTTTTTCTGTCGGCGAGAGTAATCTTGATCAATCACCGAGTCCTGAACCTGTCGCCAAACTTTGTAAATTTTAGAGGACAGCCGCTGAGGGGGCTGCTCTAGCTTCACCTTAGTAACGTTCTCCACGGGTGGAGGAGATCTCTTCAGCATGGCGGTCGGGGAGTTTTTGCGCACTCTCCTTAGCGGTTCAAAGCTGTTCCCAGTTGGAACAGCAGTATCGATTTCCACCGTTGGAGCCGGCAGAGTCAGTTCAAAAGGAGAGTTGCCCCCAGCCTTCCTTACTCGGCACCAGTGGCGACGTCGAGCGTGTCGAGCCGTTGGGATTATATCAGCTGTAGGAGTGACTTCCTCATGTCCCCTGTGTTGGTCAGAAGTTGTCGTTGTCAGCTTATTAAAGACTGATGTCCGCTGAGAGGGGATGGCCAACCTATCAAAAGCAGACTTCCGAGCAGGTGAAGCAGCCTTGACGATTTCGCCTGAAACGGGAGCTGAAACAATCAGTCTTGTGAAGACCAACCCTTTGGTGGGAGAAGCCGCTTTGACGACCTCGAGAGCAGGAATGGCTATCCTATTTGGGATAACCCTTTCTGGTATCACGGGCTTCTTCATTGGCCCACATGAGTTTTGGCCCAGTCTGTCAAAGACTGATGCGTTGGAGCTGGACGACCCGCTGAGAGGGGCCGCGGTAGTTGTGAGCCAGTTAAAGACCGAACTTTTCGGGGCTTCTTGCAATGACAGTAGGGCATTGAAGCTCATTGGTGGGAGCATGGTCCTAAAGAATAGCCCAGTGGTGGCCTGAGTTACCTGTTCCACTGGCATCTTGAAAAAGGAGGCTGCTTGAGGCCCGTAGGTCACTCCTCCGGCGAGGATGGAGTGGGAGTTATTGCAATGAGTGTAGTTTGAAGCCATTAATCTTCTATTTTCTGCACGGAGCAAGACACCAAATCTTAGTACCTCAAATCCAGGGGCAACCATAGCAAACCGCAATTCGTTCGCAAAACGCGACACACGAAGTGTGGAGTGGAAAGAGGAAAAGGTCCCACCGGGCGTGCCAGAATCTGTTCCCCGCCGAACACAGAGACGCGACCGCGTAAGTTCGTCTTGCCTGAAATTCGGGGCAGATGCTAATTGGTACTATCCGTCCACCTTTCCGAAGATGCTAAGTTGATTTATGGCACCATGGATCGAAGGTTTAAACGGATGCGGCCGATATAGCAGACTTCGTCAGATTCCCCCTCGTTTGAGGGGTTTTTGATTGTGGGGACGCTCTTCCCTGCAGGCGCAAGCCCCTGTAGTTAATTACGCTACCGCATCACGGTAACAACTTTCTCCTTCTCCAGATGGTCACTTCGTGTTGTGGGTGTTTGTTTTATGTTTGGTTGCCCGTGGATTGTATACGGAGACTAATCTATGTTGTCGCCCGTAGGGCGTGGACTAGTCCAAATCCGTATCTTCTTAGATTTGGGTTTGGGGTTGGGTTTAAGGATACGTTAGCCTCATTTGGGACTAAGATCGACTTAAACGTATGTTAAGGATACGTTAGTCTAATTTTAGACTAAGATCAACTTAACGGGATCGTTTAGATCCAACAAGAGAACAATTGGGCTCTATTGTTTAGTTTAACAACATTGCGGTCGATAATTAGTTTAAGGACATTACGGTCCATCGTTAGTTTAAGGACATCTCGATCCAGGTTAAGGATATCATAGTCCGTGAGTTTAAGGACCCCACAGTCCAATGTTAGTTTAAAGACATCACGGTCGAGGTTAACGACATCATAGTCCGTGAGTTTAAAGACCCATGGTCCAATGTTAGTTTAAAGACATCACGGTCGAGGTTAAGGACATCATAGTCCATGGGCTTAAGGACCCCACAGTCCAATGTTAGTTTAAAGACATCACGGTCGAGGTTAAGAACATCATAGTCCATGGGCTTAAGGACCCCACAGTCCTTGAAATGGGTGGTTGTCGGGACCTGTCACCTCTCTGAAGACGTTGAAGGATTACAACGACAGATATCAGAGGAGTGAAGAGATGTACCCTCGAACCAAAGTGGATTAAGTGATCTGTAGTCCAATTTGGAACTAAGATCAATTAATTATATTATGAGCACATTGGCTCAGTTAAGTCTGAATTGAGGACTTATGGCCAACTTGGGCTAAGTCCAATTAAGTTTGAAATATTGGGCTTTTGTTGGACCATTAGACATTTGTCTGAGTTCAGCCTCTCATTATTCAGCACTGCTTAAACAAGAGTTTGATGGCTTTGATAACATTTTTATCTTTGACTGGGTATTAAACATTATAACTCTGGGTTTTACTCAATTTTGAGATTTAGTTGAAGGGGAGGCTTTTGCCTCTGGAGAATTGGCCAATTTGGCTGAAAATAGTGTTAAACACTAGAGAACAACAGTGTTAAACACTGGAGATAGAACTCTCAAATTAGTGTTAAACACTAAAGACAATCAGTGTTAAAAACTGGAAATATAATCCCCAAATTAGTGTTAAACACTGGAAAACAACAGTGTTAGACACTGGAAATAAGGTTTTCGAATTAGTGTTAAACACTAAAAGTAAAGTTCTCAAATTAGTGTTAAACACTAGAAGACAATCAGTGTTAAACACTGGGAATAAAGCTCTCGAATTAGTGTTAAACACTAAAGAAAAAGGGATCACGTATGGACACGTGAGGGCGCCCAAAGGTGGGACCAGATCCCTCTACTTCGTTCCGCAATTAAGTGTTTTTTCCCCTCCGAACGGTGGCCAAGACATGGGCGTCTCGCCTGAGATTCGGCGCAGATGCTATTTGGTTTTATCCGTCCACCTCTCCGAAGATGCCAAGTTGATTTATGGTACCGTGTATCGGAGGTTTAGACGGATGCGGCCGATGTAGCAGACTTCGTCAGATTCCCCCTCGCTTGAGGGGTTTTTGATTGTGGGGACGCTCTTCCCTGCAGGCGCAAGCCCCTGCAGTTAATTACGCTACCGCGTCGCGGTAACAACTTTCTCCTTCTCCAGAATTTCACTTCGTATCGTGTGTGTTTGTTTTGTTTGTGGTTGCCCGTGGATTGTATACGGAGATTGAGTAATGCCGTCGCTCATAGGACGTGGATTAGTCCAAATCCGTATTTACTTAGATTTGGGTTTGGTGTTTTTAGTTTAAGGATGCATTAGTCGCGTTGCGACTAAGATCAACTTAAACGTTCGTTAAGGATACGTTAGTCCTGTTTTAGACTGAGATCAACTTAACGTAGTGATCCATTTAATATATGGTCGTCAGGACTCGTCACCTCTCTGATATCGTTGAATGATTACAACGACATGTGTCAGAGGAGCTCGGAGATGTACCCTCGAACCAGAGATGATTTGGAATTTTATAATCCATTTGAATGTTTAAGGATACGTTAGCCGTGTTTGGGGCTAAGATCGACTTAAACGGGATCGTTTAGATCCGGTAAAAGAGCATTTGGAGGCTCTATTGTTCCAGTTTAGGGACGTGGTGGTCCATACTCCAGTTTAGGGACGTGGTGGTCCATTTTCCAGTTTAGGGACGTGGTGATCTATCGCCAGTTTAGGGACGTGGTGGTCCATATTCCAGTTTAGGGACGTAGTGGTCCATAGCCAGTTTAGGGACGTGGTGGTTCATATTCCAGTTTAGGAACGTGGGGGTCCATGATTAGTTTAAGGACGTTTCGGTCCAACATTAGTTTAAGGACGTCTCGGTCCGATATTAGTTTAAGGACGTTTCGGTCCACATTAGTTTAAGGACGATTCGGTCCACGAGTTTAAGGACCCCGCAGTCCATATTCATGTGTGGTTGTTAGGACCCGTCGCCTCTCTGACGTCGTTGAAGGATTACAACGAGAGGTGTCGGAGGAGCTCGGAGATGTACCCTCGAACCGGATATAAATTGATTTAAGGGAGCAATATCGCTCAGTCAATTTAATTTGAGGACTTACGGCCAGAATTGGGCTAAGTCCAGTTGAAAATGTTCAATATTTTGTTTGCATTTGGCCTTTGTCTGGGCTTTCCCCTTTTTAGAATAATGCATAGCATTACTTCATGCCATTTATGCCCATTTTGACTGGGCTCTGCCCTTTTTATTATGATGCAGATCATTTGTTTTGGTCCATTGGACCTTTCAATTGGGCTCTGCCCTTTTAAATAATGCATAGCATTTTATTTATTAGGCCTGTTAAGCCTTTTAATTGGGCCTGGCCCTTCAGGAAATGAAATGCATTGCATTTGTCAGGCGCTTTGCGCCAATCACTGAGCGCAAGCGCTTGTGGTGAGGACACGTGTCATGCTCTGGCGAGCGCAAGCGCAACAGCGCGGTGCGCTGTTGCGCTGCTGACACGTGGCGCGCTCTGGTGAGTTGCGCCAATTCTAGAGAGCAAAGCTCTATTTCAAGAGCGCGTAGCGCAAGTTGTTCTGTAGCTGACACGTGGCGCTCTCTCAAGAGCGCAACAGCGCAGTCTGGAAGTGCAAAGCACTAAGAATCTTTTAGATTCAAGAACAGAAGTGCAGAGCACTATTTGATTTCTTGATCTAATTTAGATCAAAGAAAAATAAGTTTTTTCTTTTTGTTTGAAGAACCAGAGGTTCATAAAAGTGCAAAGCACTATTTTTATTTTGTTATTTTCTTGTTTTTAAAGAACCAGTAGTTCATGAGAAGTGCAAAGCACTGTTTATTATATGAAGAAACATTGATCTGGTTTTTAGATCAATGATTTATTAAAAGAGATTTCTTTTCTCTCGTGAAGGTTTTTACCTTTTTCTTTAAAATTTTCTCAGAATTCTCTCTCTGTTTGAAGCTCTTGACTTTTTTCAAGAAAAATATTGATCCCTTTGAATTGAGGTCTGGGGTCTCTTTTATAGTGCCCATAAATTAGTTAATTTTGTTGAAGAGATTTTTCTCTGAGTGATTTGGGGAATTTTCCCCACCGTTGGATCTTTGATCCAAGGGCTTGTGCTTTGCAGATGAAAATCTTCTTGTTTTAACAAGAACAGAAAAGATTTCTTTAGAATTTTAATTCTGTTGGGCGCAAATGCTCCAGAGCGTGACACGTGTCGCGCAGCGCACAGCGCAGTGCATCTGCGCTGACACGTGTCGCGCAGCGCATCTGCGCTGACACGTGTCGCGCAGCGCAACTGTGCTGACACGTGTCGCGCACAGCGCAGCGCAACTGAAGCGTTGCTTCATTTATTAAAATTTAGATTTTCAAAGTAGAGCTTTGCTCTGATTGGGGGAAGATGAAGCGTTGCTTCATCTCCCGCCTTGGAATTTGAACAGAGCTTTGCTCTGATTGAGGTAAACAGTGTTAAACACTTTTTTTATTTTTATTTTTGAGCATCACGTGTTGGCACGTGATGGACATCCGTGCGCTGATCACTAAGGTATTTGCTAAGGGGTTACGTGGTAACATGTGAGAGAGCCCAAAGCTTGGATTTCCTATGCTTTTTCTTTCTGTCTTTTGGAGGTCATGTGGGAGCACGTGAGGCATTGCCTCTGGGCTGATTCCTTCTTATTTTTGTGGACCTTTTCAGGGGTCACGTGGGGACACGTGACCATAGTCTTTTGCATGCATGGAGATCTTTCAAGTTTCTTTATTTCTTTAAGAATTAAATTCTTTATAGGGTTAAACCCTGTCACGCCCCACTTCCCAGTGTACGGCGAAGTGGACGCGACGAAGTCCGCTACGTAAGTACTCAGAAGTACATACGCTAAGCGTGGCTAAGCAATAAATACACAAGAGACAAGAGTATAAAAAGAACAGCAACTTTTATTTATTAACATTCTTTGTACGATACATGGAAAGGAAAATACAACTGAAATAAAGATGCCTAAACAGTGGCATAACAGGAAATGGAAAGTACTGAAAAGAAAAGTGTACAATGAAATTATACTGCAGGGTCTTCGGCAAATTGCTCCAAGTCTTCTTGTGTTGGCTCAACTTCTGCCGGGTCCAGATCACCTGACGACATTCAAAGAAGAGAGAAACAGAATGTCATCAGCGAACAGATCGCTCGGTAAGTCCCAAAGGTAAGAGGGAAGTAGAGGAGACAGAATAAGAAGATACATTTTAAAGTGTAAACTATTGTTGTTATGTTAACGCTGTTGTTTGTAGTTTGGTACAGAAGGATGCCAATGTATACGAGGGGGGTCTTTATATGCTAGAGACCAGGGCAAACGGAAAGTACAAGGAACCGTTAAGCCACGGTACAACAGCAACGGAATATAGGTTAGGTGTCTTAATCTTACCACCTCGTGCCACCTTTAACACCTTCCGTACCAATCTACCCCTTAAACCCCGTAGTATTGTTGTATTGTAAAATTGTATAGATTGCATGATCGATTGACTGACTGACCGAAACCATGATATCAGGAAACGGTTATAACCGTAGAGTCATGTAAATGGAATACTGGGAAACATGTAAAAGGAATATATCCATGGTTCGGTTCAGTCAAGCTGTAATGATTGTTAACATGATTCTGGGATTCATGTGTTCATATTGAGTTGGAATATTAAAGAATATAGATTGACTTGAATCATATTCAAGTCAGAAATAGTCAGACTCAAACCCGAGTCAGACTAAAAGAAAAGTAATTTGAAGTTCTATAATTGTTAGGGTCCTTATTGTAATTTATAGAACTTGAGGGGGTTTTATGTAAAAAGTACTTTTGTATAGTTTTCAAAATACACCTCAAGAATTTATTATTCGTATTTATAGTTATAATGAGTGTGGATTTGATTTGTGTTATTCTAGTGAATATATCCTAATAAAAGTATTAATTTATAATATTGATTTATTTGAAATTCATGGTATTTTAATGTAACTTTTAATCTTGTAATTTTAGAAAAACGTGGAAACTTTATCTTATGATAAAATAGGTGTTTAAATGATAATTATATATATATTAATACAAGAATAATTTTAAATAAATATTTTATTTTCCAAAATCTCATTTTTCTTAAATGCCGTATTTTAAACTTTTCGAGACCGAATGCTCCTTGCGGAGGTCTGAATCTCGCACTACTAGCCCGCGGGTGCACGATGAACCGTACTATCCCTAACGGGTTCCCCAAAGGTGGGTTGTAGCGGCGCTTTGCTTAGGTTTAATAAATACTATTCATTTAGAAAAACGGTTTTATAAATATAAGGTATTTATCTGTAAAGGATGTAATTTCCTTATTTTATTTTCTAGGGTTTCCTAAGCCAACTAGCCTATTTCTAAGGTCTAAACGACAAGTCATTAGAAGCCTCAAATCGCCTCTTCACCGCCAATTGCGGCCAGGTAAGTGCCAGGTAAGCGGGAAGGAACCACAGTAGTGGGCCTAATTAAAAACCACTAGCCTAGACACACTTGCCTAGACACCACAAAGTCAGGTTTATATAAACGATTGATGTCCATGACCTATCGTAACTTCATTTTAAAAGATTTTGTTTTAGAATTGTGTACAACTTAAAGTTTATAGAAAAGGTTTATAAAGAATATGGTATTTTAGCGAAAAGTCTTGTATTTTCGTATTCTAAATTTTTAACGATATCAATTAAGGTTATATTTGTGTGTGTGTAGAGGTAGGTCATTACCTCGTGACTTATTTTAAGGTTTAGTGAAGTTTAGAGGTTAAACATGTTAAATTAAACATAAGGGTATTTAAGTGTAAGAATACGGTATTTGAAAACGTTATCATTTCATGTGTGAAAACTCATTCAAATTAATTTTTACAAGTTTATTTATCAAGATGAACATGTTTAGGAATGAGAGAATTAATTAGAAGAGGAAAAATAAACTTTATGGTATTTTTATGAAAAGAATACGATATTACAAGAAAGTTATCATTTCATGTGAGAAACTTTATTTAAATTGATTTCTATGTGATTAATAGTCATCATGGATATGTTTAGGTATTATGGATTAGGTGACAAGTGTGATTTTGTAGAAAAACCGAATCGGAAATCGGGTTGTTCCGATTTCCGTCGGGTTTCATAATTCCGTATTTTGAGAAGTAGAAAAGAGAGAAGAATGGGACTTACGGGTTTCAAACTCTTCTAAAGAGTAAGAGGAACTAGGGAAAAAGGCCGAGGTGTGGTTTCGTCGCCGGTTGCTTCCAAGGAACGTCGCCGGAAATCCGTCAGCGCTTCGCCGTGTACTCGATTTCAACACACACTTTCTTGCGGAAATTTCAAGAGAGTAATTCTATGGTTTTGGAATGAGAAGGTAGGGGTAGGGGTCTATTTATAGGGTAGCTAGGGTAGGGTAGGTGAAGGGTTTTGTATATTTAAAAAAATTATAAAAATTTAAATAAAAAGCATTAAAATTTGTAATAAATTGATTGTATTTAACAATTGAAAACCGATCCCTTAAATTGGAGTTAACAGGGAGTTTAGGAATACCAAAAGCCACAATTTTCATGTTGAGACCCCGGCCATCGGCCCAACTCCGGCCGGCGGCGCCGACCGATTCGGCCGTCCGGCCTGCCGAGTTGGCCGATCCCGGCCGGGTTCGGCTATGGTCGGGTGCGGGGTTCTCTGACGTAGACTATGGCATACTTCATTTTTGGGGTTCAGTTCAATATTTGGGAGTTATGGCCTGTGGACTTTTGGGCTTCCAAGAATTTTTAAAGAAAAATAAACTAAAAATAATGTGGGGTATGGGATTCGAACTCTGGTGGCTTGGTTCAGCAGTGCAAGGTATTACCAATGAGCTACAAGCTCCTTCTTGTAATTATTGTAGGGAAATAGATACTTAAAGTGTTTTCAGCAACATCAATACTCCAAGTATACTTCAAATTTAAATCAAATTTAGGTATACAAAAATTGGAGTTGCTACAATCTACCCTCCTTACAAAAATTTCGTCCTCGAAATTTACAACTTTTATTTGAGGACTAGTTTACAAAAAGGTGCGGATATCTTGCACGCATTTCATCTTCCCTTTCCCATGTGGATTCTCCTGGAGTATCTTTTCTCCATATTATCCGGACCAAGTTAACTTCCTTTTTCCGAAGTGTCTTCACTTTCCTGTCCAGAATTTCCACAGGTTGTTGCTCACAAGACAAGTCGGGCTGTATAGTGAGCTCGGAATGATCAAGTACATGGCTGGGGTCACTCACATACCTTCTGAGTTGGGATATGTGGAACACGTTATGCACTCCTTCTAATGAGGTTGGAAGCGCTAATCGGTATGCCACTTCACCGACTTGTTCGAGTATGTCGAACGGTCCAATGTATCTCGGACTTAGCTTACCCCGTCTTCCAAACCAGATCACTTCGCGGTTCAGAGATATCTTCAAGAATACATGGTCTCCTGGCTGGAACTCCAAGTGTCGCCTCTTCGCATCAGCCCAGTGTTTCTGTCTATCTTGGGCTATGCGCATTCTTTCCCTGATAGTACGAACCACATCAACGGTCGCTACTATCATCTCTGGTCCAAGGAGTTCCTTATCTCCGATGTCGTCCCAACTTAATGGTGATCGACACTTCCTTCCATATAATGCTGCAAAAGGTGACATTCCTATACTTGCTTGGTAGCTGTTGTTGTATCGAACTCCACAAGATGCAGGTGATCTTCCCACGATCCTTTGAAGTCGAGCATACATGCTCTGAGCATATCCTCCAAGATCTGAATAGTTCGTTCCGACTGACCATCTGTTTGTGGATGATAAGCCGTGCTGAAGTTCAGACTTGTTCCCAAGCTAGCTTGCAGACTCTGCCAAAATTGCGACCGGAACCTGGTGTCACGATCGGAGACAATGCAGACCAGTACTCCATGAAGTCTCACAATTTCCTGTATGAGTTCATGGGTATCAGAGATAGTACATTATGAAGAGTTTAAATCTTAATTAGATTATTACCTCCATGTACTTCTTTGCTAGTGTCTCAGTAGATTGGCCAACTCGAAATGGGATGAAGTGAGCTGACTTTGTGAGTCGATCCACAATGACCCATATCGCATCGTTACCCTTTGTGCTGCGAGGAAGAGCAGTTACAAAGTCCATCGTGATGTGCTGCCACTTCCATTCTGGGATTGGTAACGGCTGAAGTAGTCCAGCTGTCCTGTGATGTTCAGCCTTTACTTGCTGACACACCAAGCATTTTGCGACACTTCTGGCTACTTCACGCTTCATTCCATGCCACCAATAATTCTGACGTAGATTTTTGTACATTTTGGTACCTCCAGGATGTACTGAATAGGGAGAGCTGTGGGCTTCTTTCATTAACTCTTCCCGAACAGGACCTTTTGGTACACACAATCTGCTGTCGTATCTCAAAGATCCGTCTTCATGGATGATGAAATCGGTTCTGAGTCCATTCTCCACTTGTTCTCTGATCTTTTGAAACTTAGCATCACTTGTTTGAGCTGCTTTAATCTGATTGACAATGGTTGATTGAACTTGTAGATTCATCAAACTTGAAACATCACCGGGCATGACTAGTTCAATCTCCATCTGATGTAAGTCTTGCTGAAGCTTCCACTGAGCGGTGAGATTCATTGATAATGGTTGGCGACTAAGAGCATCAGGTACTACGTTCACCTTCCTTGGGTGATATTGCAAGTTGATGTCAAAGTTTGCCATGAGTTCTAACCATCTTCTCTGCCGCATATTCAACTCCTTCTGAGCAAACACGTACTTCAGACTTTTATGATCTGTGTAGATGTTCACTCGTTCACCAAGTAAGTAGTGGCGCAAAATTTTGAGAGCAAAGATGACGGCTGCCAACTCCGGATCATGCATCAGATAATTGCGCTCATGAGTCTTCAGTTGTCTTGAAGCATAAGCCACAACCTTACCGTGCTGAAGTAGAACACATCCTAACCCCCTACCAGATGCATCGCAATGCACTTCGAATCCTCCAGATTGATCCGGTATTACGAGAATAGGTGCTGATGTCAACCTTGACTTGAGTTCTATGAAAGTTTGCTCGCATGCTTCTGACCACACAAATTCTTCATCTTTACGTGTGAGCTTGGTCAAGGGCGTTGCTATCTTCGAGAAGCCTTCAATAAACCTTCTGTAATATCCAGCTAAACCCAAGAAACTTCGAATATCCTTCACTGACTTTGGTGTAGGCCATTTGCTAACTGCCGAAACTTTTGCTGGATCTACAGAGATTCCTTCTCCTAATACGATATGTCCAAGAAAACCAACTTGATTTAGCCAAAACTCGCACTTACTGTACTTGGCATAAAGCTTATGTTGTCGAAGAGTTTCCAGGACAATTCGTAGGTGCTCCGCATGCTCTTTCCGATTCTTAGAATATACCAGGATGTCGTCGATGAAGATGATAACAAACCTGTCTAAATACTCACGGAAAACTTGGTTCATTAGGTTCATGAAGATTGCTGGTGCATTGGTCACTCCAAATGGCATTACTAGAAATTCGTAATGTCCATAGCGAGTTCTGAAAGCTGTTTTGTGAATATCAGCTTCCTTGACCTTCACTTGATGATAACCTGAACGAAGATCTAGTTTAAAGAAGACACAAGATCCACTTAACTGATCGAATAAATCGTCGATGCGCGGGAGTGGATACTTGTTCTTTATAGTGACATCATTCAAGGCCCTATAATCGATGCACATTCTATATGAACCTTCCTTCTTTTTCACCAATAGTACATGTGCTCCCCAACTTGAAGTGCTGGGACGAATCCATCCTTTCGCCAGTAATTCGTCCAGTTGTGTTCGAATTTCCTTCAATCCTTCCGGACTTAGTCTATAAGGTGCTTTGATCACTGGTTGTGCTCTTGGTACTAAGTCAATACTGAATTCAAGAGCTCGATCGGGAGGCAAACCTGATATATCGTCAGGGAATACATCATCGAACTCTCGAACTACCTCTGGTCTTGATTCTTCCTCTGCTTGAGCTGCCGCAACTACTGCTTCCCTAGGCTTCGCTTTGTAGGTACTTGGTTCCAGTGTACGGTCTCCACTCTTGAAATAGAAGACCGGATGATCTGGAATCTCAAATACTACCCTCGTTTGACGGCAGTCGATGGTAGCATAAAAGGTTCCAAGCTAGTCCATTCCCAGAACCACATCGAAGTTTGGTATGTCCAGTACCTTGAAGTCAGCATAAAACTCTCGACTGCAGACGACGACTGGACACATGTTGTATCCCATAGTTGCCTTTAGAACACCATTTCCGGAACTGACGTTCTAGCTGGATACAAGCGGTGAGACTGGAATCGCATGGGTTCGGACAAACCGTTGCGACATAAAGCAGTGGGATGCTCCAGTATCAAACAATGCAAGTGCAGGTAGTGAAGCTACTAGGATTGTACCTAAGGTATATGGGATAGGTTTTAGGTATAGGGAAAGTATGTAGGTAAACAAGACTAAAAGATAAGTTTGAGAAGGAAAGTTTACCAGTAATGACTTGTCCAGTGGCCTCAGCTTCTTCCACAGACATCATGAAAGCCTGGCGCTTTGGCACATTCCTCCTGGCCTGAGGAGCATTCCTCTGAACGTTCCTTTGAGCTTGATGGAACTGTCGAGGAGGTGGTGCAGCTTGTGGTCCCCTGGGTGGTGCAGGCAGTGCAAGTCTAGGAGCAGGTGCCTGAAGAGCTGGTCGCTGCTGATAGGTAATTGCTGGCCTGGGTGCAGCAACTGGGTTCTGTCTTTGAGGACAAGACCCAATATCGTGAGTAACTGAGCCGCAGACTAAGCAAAGGCGGTTGGCTCGACGGCAGTCCTTCATCATATGTCCAGGTCTCTTACAGTAGGTGCAAAAGGCTGGGCTAGGACGATGGGTTGGTACTCCGGGTCGCCTTGGCACGAAAGGTGGTCTGGACGAGGCTCCACCTGCCATCTGGTTGGCAGGGCGTTTGACTCCTGCAGACAGAGGTCTGCCCCTCTCTTTTATTACTGCCTCATAACTGCGGGCAGCTTCTAGAGCTTCCTCATGAGTCAAAAACTTTCCTGTGGCTAAAGCAGCCTTAATCTCTGTGTCTAAACCTTGTTGAAAGCGACGGGCTCTGATCTCGTCCGTCGGTATCAAGTGTGCCGTGAATCTGTTTAAAGTTTGTGTTAGCTGTGTAGCATGTGATAATTAAAAATTGAACTATTGTGACATATCTTACCGGCTCAACATGGTGAATTCAGCGTCGTATTCATCTACCGATTTGTCCCACATTGATCCTTGTTGTAGATGAATAAACTGCTGCTCCATGGCAAACTTGGCAGTCACAGGGAAATATTTCGCGTCGAACTTCTCGCGAAATGTCTTCCATTCAATCGGCTGTACCAGACGGCTTTCTTCCGCCTTCCACCAATTGCGAGCATTATCCGTGAGGTGTAGCTTTGCTACACGGACCCAAGCGTTGTCTGGCACTTGAGCTGCTGCCAGATCGTTTTCGATGCTTTGTGCCCATTCTTCCGCTTTAAGAGGGCTTCCTTTACCAGAGAATTTCTTTGGGTGCAAAGCTCTGAATTGCTTTACTCCCGGTGCATCGGTCTCAGGACGGTTCAAAAGTTGTTGCTGTCCCTCGAGAAGACTGCGGATCGCCTCGAATAGCATCGTTTGCTCAGTGGGTGGTGCAGGAACAGCTGGTGTGAGAGGTAGTGCTGAAGGAGTGTTGTTGACGTTGGTGCTGGTGTTGCTTGGGGAATCCATAACCTTGAAGAAAAATTCGGGTTAGGACAGATTCAAATACATGAAATGATAAGATTCAAGGAATAGAAATTTGCAATATTCAAGTAATATGAATTGTAAAGAATGTTTAAGTTGCCGGTGTTCCCCTCCGAATGGCGGCCGGACGTTAGGACGTCTCGCCTGAGATTCAGGGCAGATGCTATTTGGTTTTATCCGTCTAACTCTCCGAAGATGCCAAGTTGATTTATGGCACCGTGTATCGGAGGTTTAGACGGATGCGGCCGATGTAGCAGACTTCGTCAGATTCCCCCTCGCTTGAGGTTTTTGATTGTGGGGACGCTCTTCCCTGCAGGCGCAAGCCCCTGCAGTTAATTACGCAACCGCATCGCGGTAACAACTTTCTCCTTCTCCAGAATTTCACTTCGTGTCGTGTGTGTTTGTTTTGTTTGTGGTTGCCCGTGGATTGTATACGGAGACTGAGTAATGTCGTCGCCCGTAGGACGTGGATTAGTCCAAATCCGTATTTACTTAGATTTAGGTTTGGTGTTTTGGTTTAAGGATACGTTAGTCGTATTGAGACTAAAATCGACTTAAACGTCCGTCAAGGATACGTTAGTCCTGTTTTGGACTAAGGTCAACTTGACGTGGTGATCCATTTAATATATGGCCGTCGGGACTCATCACCTCTCTGACGTCGTTGAAGGATTACAACGATGGATGTCAGAGGAGTTCAGAGATGTACCCTTGAACCAAAGTTGATTTGGAGTTTTATCATTCATTTAAATGTCTAAGGATACGTTAGCCGTATTTGGGGCTAAGATCAACCTAAACGGGACCGTTTAGATCCGGCAAAAGAGCATTTGGAGGCTCTATTATTCCAGTTTAGGGACGTAGTGGTCCATTTTCCAGTTTAGGGACGTGGTGGTCCATCGCCAGTTTAGGGACGTGGTGGTCCATATTCCAGTTTAGGGACGTGGTTGCCCGATATTAGTTTAGGGACGTCTCGGTCCGATATTAGTTTAGGGACGTCTCGGTCCGATATTAGTTTAAGGACGTCTCGGTCCGATATTAGTTTAGGGACGTCTCGGTCCGATATTAATTTAAGGACGTTTCGGTCCGATATTAGTTTAAGGACGTTTCGGTCCACGAGTTTAAGGACCCCGCAGTCCATATTGATGTGTGGTCGTTGGGACCCGTCATCTCTTTGACGTCGTTGAGGAATTACAACGATGGATGTCAAAGGATTTCGGAGATGTACCCTCGAACCGGATGTAAATTTATTTAGAAGAACAATTTTGCTCAGTCGATTTAATTTAAGGACTTATGGCCGCGATTGGGCTAAGTCCAATTGGAAGCACTTTTATTTGTTGTTGGTCTGTTAGATCTGTGCCATGGCTGTTTATTTATTTTGGGCTTTGCTCAAACAGAGTGTCAATTTAAATGGGGCTCTGCCCTTTTTATTGCTTTGCAATTTATTTAGGCCTGTTAGGTCTTTTTGACTTGGGCCTGGCCCTTTAAGTAATGCAATGCATTTGTGCAAAGCACTAAGAATCTTTTTAGATTCAAAACAGAAGTGCAAAGCACTTTTTGATCCCTTGATCTAAACAAGTTTTTCCTTGTTTCAGAGAACCAAAGGTTCATAACAAGTGCAAGGCACTATTTTTATTTTTATTTTATTTGTTTATTTATTTATTGAAGATCCATGATCTTGTTCTTAGATCACTGATCTGTTCATAAGAGAAATTTCTCTTCTTTCAAAGGTTTTTACCTTTTTTATTCTTGAGGAGTTCTTCAGAGTCCTCTTTCTCTCTTTTTTAAAATGTTCCTCCTTTTGAAATGAGGTCTGGGGTCCTTTTTATAGTGCCCATAAATTAGTTAAATTTGTTAAAAAGATCTTTCTCTGAGTGATTTGGGGAATTTTCCCCACCGTTGGATCTTTGATCCAAAGGTCTCTGTTTTACAGAAGAAAATCTTCTTGTTTTTAACAAGAACAGAAAAGATTAATTCTGTTTTGCGCAACTCCCTTAGCGCGTGACACGTGTCGCGCGGCGCTGCGCTTGCGCACCTGCGCAGACACGTGTCGCGCGGCGCAGCGCTTGCGCAACTGAAAGTTGTTTCTTTTATGTTTAGTTTTTAAAAGATCCCTGCTCTGATTGGACGCACTGCCTTGGGCGCTGCGCTGATGCGTCTGCGCCTGACACGTGGCGCATTGCGCACATCGCAAAGAATCTGAAGCGTTGCTTCATTTATTAAAGTTTAAATTTTCAAAGCAAAGCTTTGCTCAGATTGGGGGAAGATGAAGCGTTGCTTCATCTCCCGCCTTGGAATTTGAACAGAGCTTTGCTCTGATTGGGGTAAACAAATGCCCCCCCACCGTTGCGCTTACGTGGCCTCCAAACGCGAGCGCAACGGTGGCAGAATCCCAACCGTCGCGATAGCTTTTGGAAGTTGGAAGGGCACTTGGTGCCTATAAATAGGAC
The DNA here is from genome assembly GCA_030015575.1 of Agapanthus africanus. Lineage (NCBI taxonomy): Eukaryota > Viridiplantae > Streptophyta > Magnoliopsida > Asparagales > Amaryllidaceae > Agapanthus > Agapanthus africanus. The sequence continues at coordinate 17,116,172 of JASDDO010000026.1, read as the reverse complement.
CTTTGGTCCTCCACAGATGCTTATCATCTTTAAGATTTTTATTTTCAAAAGACTCCAGAGTTTTGCTCTTATTTAAGAACTTTTAGAGCCCTGCTCTTGTTTCTTTTTAAGAACTTTCAAAGTTCAGAACCCAGCACCCCTTTTAGGTAAAATTTTAAATTAAATCAAATTAAGTTTAATTAACAGAGCCTTGCTCTCATAGATCTTTTGATCTAAAGAAAATCCTTTTGGGGTTCCACCAAATAGAGCTTTGCTCTCAAGAATCTGTTTCAAGGTTTCTTGACCTATGAACAGAACCTTGCATCTTTGTCAAAATATAGATCTCTTTGATCTAAAAAAAATGATGAACTTTTAAGAGTTCGAATATGAATAATGAAAATTAAAAAATGGAGTTTTGTATTTCAATGGACTATATCGTCTTTTAATAATAGTGATTTCAGAATCTTGGGGGACTTCTTTAAATTTCCTTTATTAGGATTTTGATAGTCACTCCTGTTCGTAGAGCATTGCTCTCGAGGAGTTTAACTATCTGTGCTCGTTTTTTTAACAAGAATTCGCTTAATCAGTCGGTCTGCTAATTCTGTTTATCTTCTTTCACAGGAACAATGGACGCCCATATGTATGCTCTTAATGAGATCATCTCTTACGGGGACATCCGCCGACTTGGCCGCTCTCAGAATCGAGAGTTCACAAACGCGGAGTGTGCTGAAATTATGAGCCGCTTCGACGCATACAATGGTCCACTGCTCCCCCGGCGTTCCTCCCTCCTTAAGCTTATCGTGGGAGTCATCTGAGAAGCGCTTCCCATATTCTGTTCCGGCGTGCCGCTTAGGGGGTTGGATGCCGCTGAGGACAAGGTGCACTCGGTGTACCTATTGAACTTTATCTCGAAAAGACGGCGAGACAGTCTTATCGATCTCTTGCACGAGGTCTTTCAACAGTCTGCCATACTCGCTACTTATCGGAGGGTGGAAGACATCAGGGGGGACCCTAACGCTTGTGCTCGCGAAAGAAAGCACACTAGGATGGTCCGCGAGGCCTGGAAAGTCATAGATAGAGTCGCTTTTGAATTCCTCAATCCATGCCCTGGATCTGAGGTTATTCCATTGTAACTTTCGTTTATTGCTTTTATGATTGTAAGAACTTCGGGCAATATTAATGAAATTTTTTGTTTTTCCTAGCATGTCTTATCCTTTGTTCTGAGTCTTTTGCCCATGCATGAATGAATGTGTTTTGAATGCTTGATCAAATGTAAATCGGATACTCTTTCTGTTACTTTTCTTCTTTCTCAGCATGTCGTCACAATTAGCAGGTAATAGAGTAAGCTTCTTGATTTCTTCACGAGATAGCGAGGGCTTAGGCCGCAGGTTCAGATCTGCTGCCTAAGACTTTTCAACTCTATGAGCCGTGAGGGTCTCATAGAGACTTTTCTCCCTACGGATCGAGAGAATCTCATAGGTGGGTTTTCTCCTTAGGAATCGTGAGGATCCCTAAGTGTGTTTTCTCTTATAAGTCGCAAGGATCTTATAAGAGATTTTTCCCTCTTACGAGTCGAGAGGACTTGTAAGCGGTTGTTCCCCTCCTTGTCGAAGTTCGACGTTGGAGAGTGAGACCCGTGGAAGGTATGCAAGAGACCGTTTTGGGCCAACTTGCGGGGTCCCAATGCTTAGGAAACAGGCTTCTTTTATGCCCACTGCCTAAGGCTTTATCTCACGAGTCGAGCCGCCTCGACAATTTTTTCACAAGTCGAGACGAATCGAACGTTGCTCGCAAGAACATCTTAACGTCGCATTTAACCTCTGCTCTTTACGACAGAAGCCAGTTAAGGTTGGTGGTACTTAGGGTTTTGGCCATCGTACCGTCGCATAAGCTGATATAGTCCTCGATAGGCAATCGTGCTGTTCGAGTAGCCCTGCGACTGCCGTGTCTCTGATCCCTTCGGGGGCTGGACAAGACGTCTTCAAGCAATCCTCCTTGGCAGTTTGACCGTCGGAAGAGCAAGCGTTAGGAATTTGCCATGTCGCTTTTTACTTGAGGTTAGGCTTATTTTGATGAGCCCCAATGAGTCATAACCACTCCGCGCTGGTGTGGGGATAATCTCCGATAGTCTTTCGGGCTTTATGTGAGTTGCCGTCAAGACCCCGAAGCTAGGAATTTGGAATTTGCTTCGTTTGCTGGCATTGCGTCTGCTGTATCGAGATGAATGTTGCGGTGGGAACTAGGGATTTTGCCGTGGCTCCGTTTGTTTGATGACGTTGCGTCTGCTGTGTCGAGACGAACGTTGGGGTGACATCTCGTCTGCTGTATCGAGACGGACGTCGAGGTTGTCTCTAGGTTGCTGGTGAACCGCCGAGGTTTGGAACTAGGGATTTTGCCGTGGCTCCATTCGTTTGATGACGTTGCGTCTGAAGTGTCGAGACGAACGTTGGGGTGACATCTCGTCTGCTGTATCGAGACGGACGTCGAGGTGGTGACCATTCTGTGCTGGTGCGAGATGATCTCCGATTGTCTTTCCTGTTTTATATGAGTTACCGTCAAGACGTCAAAGCTAGGAATGTGGCCTTCGCTTCGTTTGCTTTGGTGTGTCCAAATCCTGTTGGAGGAAGAATGTTGGGGTTGACATTTCGTCTGCTGTATCGAGACGAACGTCAAGGTGGTGACCACTCTGTGCTGGTGCGAGATGATCTCCGATTGTCTTTCCGGTTTTATGTGAGTTACCGTAAAGACGTTGAAGCGCGGAATGTGGCCTTCGCTTCGTTTGCTTTGTCACGTCCGAATCCGTGCTGGAGGAAGAACGCTGGGGTGACAACTCGTCTGCTGTATCGAAACGAACGTCGAGGAGATGACCACTCCATGTGAGATGATCTCCGGTGGTCTTTCAGGCCTTATATGACTTGCCGTTAAGACCTTGAAGCTAGGAATTTGGCCTTCGCTTCATTTGCTCACACTGCGTCTGGTGTATTAAGACGAATGCTGAGGTGGAGCTAGGATTTTGCCGTCACTCCGCTTTGTTTCGACCATGGGGTCTTTTGTTAACTTTGCATGTACACCCTACTGGACTGCGAAGGAACGCCATTGTTGACATTGCGTCTGCTGTAACGGACGAATGCTAAGGTGGAGTTGGGATTTTGCCGTTACTCTGCTTTGTTTCGACCGTGAGGTCTTTTGTTGACGTTGCATCTGCCTCCGGCTGGACTGCGGAGGAACGCTGTTGTTGACATTGCGTCTACTGTATCGAGACGAATGCTGAGGTGAAGCTGGGATTTTGCCATCGCTCCGCTTGATGGTGTAACATCTGTGTCCTGCTGGAATGAGGAGGCACACCGTTGTTGGTCTCCAGGCTGCAGATGTGGCCATTAAGATTTGGAACTAGAGACTTTGCCATAGTTCCATTTCGTTGCGATTCTGAGGTCGGTTGTTGACTTCATGTCTGCATCTAGTTGGAGTGAGGAGGGACGCCGTTGGTGATCTCGAAGTTGTCGATGTTGACGTCGAGACCCTGAAGCTCGGGATCTTCGTTTGCTTCATTTTTTGACATCGTGTCTGTAATATTGCGACAAATGTCGAGATTGTCTCTAGGTTGTCTATGAACCGTCGAGATTTGGCTTCGCTTTCTGATGGAGCCTGTTGGGGAGGTATGGTTCTCTCTTTATCTGTGCCCCTGGATTGTATACAGGGATCGATGTGATTTCACCTGTAGGGCAAAAAGTTTCATTCTATCATTTTTTTTATTCTTTCCACGATGCTCTATCATTTCAGCTTTTTATATCGCAAAAATCGCGATTGCCCAATCATTTCGGCAATTTTTCGCGGTGCCCAATCATTTCGGCTATTTTTTCTTTTTACTCGCTGCTTTTTTTTGCGAGTTGCCTAATCATTTTGGCTATTTATTTTATTTTTACTCGCTGTTTTTTTATTGCGAGTTGCCCAATCATTTCGGCTATATTTTTTTTATTTTTACTCGCTGTTTTTTATTGCGAATTGCCCCATCATTTCGGCTATTTAATATGCATTTTCAGCTCGCTGATTTTTATCGCGAGCGTAGAACTTAGAATCTGGTGCCAATCTCAGCATCAGCATCACTACAACCGGAATATTGCCAGGAGCGAATCATCATCTGCCATGAAAGGACTTGGAATTTGATACCGATATAGGCATCAGTATCGCTACAACTGGTATATTGCCAGGAGCGAATCATCATCTGCCTCCATCGATGTCGAACAAAGGTAGCTTAGCGAACGGGGTTAAGGTCCTGTTGACTAAGGCTTTTGACTTCATGAGCCGTAAGGGTTTCACAAAGGTATTTCTCCCTACAAGTTGTGAGGATCTTGTAGGTGTATTTTCTCCTTAGGAGTCGTGAGGATTCTACAAGAGGGTTTTCTCCTTGTAAATCGAGAGGACTTACAAGTGTTGTTTGCTGTACGAGCATATCCCTAGTCACGGATGAGACTTTGTTAGGGAAATGTTTATTCACGCCCGTGGATTGTATACAAGAGCCAGTATTGGACCACTTGTAGGGCCATAACGAAAGTTGTGGGGGTTGCTTAAGCACAGCTTTAGGTCTCTGTAACTTAAGACTTTCAAATCTTATGAGCCGTGAGAGTCCCATAAGAGAGTTCTCCTTACGAGTCGTGAGGATCTCGCAAGTGTATTTTCTCCTTAGGAATCGTGGGGATCCCTAAGTGTGCTGCTCCCTTTGTGAGTCGTAAGGATCTCACGCGGGTGGTTTCTCCTTACAAGGTCGAGGGGACCTTATAAGTGTCTTTTAACGAGGTTGTGCCCTTTCGGGTTTTCACGAACACTCGCCGGTAGCCCTACTATTTTTACTCACGGAGCCCTTTCGGGTTTTCATCCGTGCCCGTTTCGCTTATGGACATACCGTCTTTTTTTTTATTTACGAGGTCGCGCCCTTTCGGGTTTTCACGAACACTCGCCGGTAGTCCTGCTGTTTTTACTCACGGAGCCCTTTCGGGTTTTCATCCGTGCCCGTTTGGCTTATGGACATACCATTTTTTACTTTTTTTTTATTCTTTATATATATATATATATATATATATATTTTATAATTTTTTTTCTCGTCAGCCTAAGGATGCTGCGGTAGTAGTTTAAAGACATTTCGGTCATTTGCAAGTTTTAGGACATTGCGGTCCATCATTAGTTTAAGGACATCTCGGTCCGCCGTCGCCGTATTTGAGGCGAATATCTAGTTTATTGACTTTTCGGTCTATGGGTCTTTCTCTATGACTGACCATGATGCCCCTGGCGTATCCATCTTTCTCGGAGCATGCGGTTGTGGCGGGTTCACCTTCCAATTTTCGGACAGCGCGAACTTGCCTTGTTGGTATTGGTCTTCAACCCAGTTCTTGAAGACGTAGCAATCCTCGATCAGATGACCTACCGTTTGATGGTAAGGGCAATAATTAGGATTATTAACATCGCCTAGCCGCAACAGACGTTTTGGACTCGGCAGATTGATGAGTCTGTCGCACACTGCCAACTCGAACAGTCCCCTTATTTTATCTTGCGGAAACGAGTAAGGACGTTTCAACTTTTCCTGGAGGGGTTACCGCTTGTTGCTTTGGCGAGCAACCGGTCTAGGGTCACTTAATTGTTGTTGAGCGCTGGCGACGAAGGCCGTTTTTCCTTTTCCTTTATCCTTTTTGTTCGCTCCATTGTTTGCGGGGCCGGGATTTTTTCCGAGTAGCGTGCGATTGCATGGCTGAACGTTCTCGCAGCTCCTCAATTCCTTCATTTTTGAAATAGATTCCCTGAGGGAAGGTTTGGGGGTACATTCTTCGTCAGAGTCGCTTCCAAAGGTGATAATTTGCGATACCTTAGAGTCGGCCGTATGACAATCGTCGGCGGCTCTTTTGCGATCATCTATCGCATTTTTTCGACGTCTACAAGCTTCACATTTTGTCCTGTCGAAGTGTTGCTTTTGAGCGACATACCCTTGCCACCAACAGTTAAAAGATTCGCAGTCTTCGGTAGGATGTATGATCTTCTGATGATATAAGCAGAAGTTAGGGTGCATCTCTACCTCAGCGAGAGTATTTTCTTCAAAGGGCGATAGCTTCATTCCTACTGATAAAGCTTTGGCGAACCTTTTCCTCGTCTTGAATTTGTTTTTATCCGCAGTGGATGGCTTTTGATTTGACGGGAATGCCTTGGCTTTTTCCAGTATGGCCATTTCACGCTCTTGATTGGCTTTTGCTTTCAGACGAATTTCATTTAGGAAGACATCGATCAACTCGTCTGATGGCTGTAGAATCTCCGGCTCAGGGTTCGCCATTGATTTCTCAGCGCAAGGAGCCTCCTCATCATCCATCAGTGAATGAGAAATCACATGACAAGTCGCAACGTAGTCTTTGGATTCATCTGATGAGTTTTCTCCATCGTTTTCATCCTTGACTAAAGAACAAGCTGCCCCCGGCGTGTCCATCTTCTTTGGAGAGTGCGGCTGTGGTGGGTTCACCTTCCAGCTTTCAGACAGCGCGAACTTGCCTTGTAGGTATTGATCCTCGATCCATCCCTTAAAGACGAAACAATCCTCAATCGGGTGACTTACCGTTTGGTGGTAAGGGCAATAATTGGGATTATTAAGATCGCCTGGCTACGACAGACGCTTTGGACTCGGCAGATTAATAAGTCTGTTTCGCACTGCCAGCTCGAACAGTCTTCACGTTTTATTTTGAGGAAACGAGTAAGGACGTCCTAGCCTCTCTTCGAGGGATGGGCGTGGGCGCACGTTGTTTTGGCGAACGACCGGCTTTGAGTTGTTCGACTGTTGCTGAGCATTGGCGACGACGATCGCTCTCCCTTTTCCTTTCTCATTTCGGGAATCTGGTTTTGGAGGAGACGGTCCATGGCCCATCTGGTCCATTTGGGCTAATTTGTCGATCAAGGCCTGGAAGGTAGTCGGCTTGAAAAACATCATGAATTGTGAGATGGTCGCCTGCGGATCGAGAATGCCCACAAACATGCCTACCGCAGGTGCCTCTTCTATGCGTTGTTCGCATTTCGACCATAGGTTTCGCCATCGTGTTGCGTATTGGACCCACGTTTCGCCTTGCCTTATTCTGGCATTTATTAGTGCTGTTATCGGGGTGCATTCACTATCACTCGCGAATCTTTGTGTGAACAGTAGCTCCATCTCCGTAAATGTTTTGACAGAGTCGTTAGGTAACTCCGAATACCATTCAAAGGCTGTTTCTGCTAAGCTGCTGACGAATTGACGTAGCAACAATTTGTCATCGCCTCCAGTATTGCCGCATAAGGCCCTGAATTGAGCGACATGCTGATGCGGATTCCCTATCCCTTTATATACGTGGAATTTAGGGATCGTATATCCCGGCGGGTAACTGATTTGGTCGTACCAGCTCGGATACGGTCGTTCGGTTCTAGCAATTCGCCCAGCCGCTTCATTCACCTGATGAACCCGGATCTGCTGAGCTATATATTCGTCCAAGTCATCTTTGGAGATTGCCTCCTTCTTGGCTGTTGACAGAGCCGGTGGAGGATTTGACGTTTCTTCCCTGTCGTCTTCAAGGACGATCGGAGGATCTTCAGCAGGAGGGTCCGGCTGTAACATCATCCCTACCATATCTTGGAAGATGAGCGACATCTGTTTTATGTTAGCCGCTTCCTCTGTAGCTTCTTTGTCCCTCTTTTCGAGGACTCTGCGTAAAAATTCAGCGTCGGTTTCTTGTTCTTGACGCTCATCTGAAGACGTTTCAGAGCTTTCTTTTGGCTCAGTGAGTGCAGCCATTGTAGTCATCATTTCCTGAAGCTTTTGTTGTTGCTCCTAGGATTTCATCACGGATCGGGTGAGCGGTCGATGGCCCGTAGAAGTGCGGCTTTCCTCCTTTCCAGAAGCCATATAAACAGTGTGCACCACCATGCCCCCAGACTTGGGGCGTTTGTGTCCGGTGTCTTTGCGATTTGCCGAAGACACAGGGGCTTTTTGCGGCCTCCCTTTTTGAGTGATTGGAGTTAAGGGAACCGTTGTAGTGGGCACCCAAGTAGCTTCTGCTTTTTGTGGTTTGACAGAGTAATCCTTCCCCTGCCGAACCTTCATTTTTTTTCGTTGGCGGAGATAGTTTTCATCAATCACTGACTCCTGGACCTGTCGCCAGACTCTGTACATTTTAGAGGACAGCCGTTGAGGGGGCTGTTCTAGCTTTTTCTCTGGAGTACTCTTCGCAGCTGAAGGATTTCGTTTCAACATTGCAGTAGAAGAGTTTCTGCGCACCGTGTTCAGCAATTCAAAGCAGTTCCCGATTGGAACAGCAGTATCGATCCCCACCGTTGGAGCTGGAGGAGTAAATCCAGAGGGGAAGTTGCCCCCAGCCTTCTTTACTCGGCGCCAATGGCGACGTCGAGCATGTCGTACTAATGGAGTTGTTTCAGCTATAGGGGTGACCTCCTCATACCCCCTGTGTTGGTCAGAATATGCTGGTACCAGCCTTTTAAAGATCGACGTACGTTGAACGGGGACGGCCAACCTGTCAGAAGCGGACATCCGAACATGGGAAGCAACCTTGGTGACTTCGCCAAGAACGGGAGCTGGGATGGCTATCCGCTTCGGGATAACACCTTCTGGTACGACAGGCATCTTCATGGGCCCGTTGGAGCTCTGACCTAGCCTGTTAAAAAACGAGGCAGTGGAACTGGGCGACCTGTTGAGAGGGGTCGCGGCAGTGGTAAGTCGATCGAAGACCGACTTCTTTGGGGATTCTTGCAACGTCATTGTGGCATTGAAGCTCAACGGTGGGAGCATGGTCCCGAAGAATAATCCAGTGGTGGCCTGAGTTATCTGCTCCACTGGTATCTTGAAAAGGGAGGCCGCTTGGGGCCCATAAGTCACTCCTCCAGTAAGGACCGAGCGAGAGTTGCAGCTGCAGGCGGTGCAGTTCGAAGCCATCGATCTTCTGTTTTCTGCATGGAGAAAGACACCAAATCTAAGTACTTTGAATCCACAAGCAACCACAGCAAACCGCGATTTGCTCGCGAACACGACACACGAAGTGTGGAGTGGAAAGAGGAAAAGGTCCCACCGGGCGTGCCAGAATCTGTTCCCCTCCGAATGGCGGCCGGGACGTTAGGACGTCTCGCCTGAGATTCGGGGCAGATGCTATTTGGTTTTATCCGTCTAACTCTCCGAAGATGCCAAGTTGATTTATGGCACCGTGTATCGGAGGTTTAGACGGATGCGGCCGATGTAGCAGACTTCGTCAGATTCCCCCTCGCTTGAGGGGTTTTTGATTGTGGGGACGCTCTTCCCTGCAGGCACAAGCCCCTGCAGTTAATTACGCTACCGCATCGCGGTAACAACTTTCTCCTTCTCCAGAATTTCACTTCGTGTCGTGCGTGTTTGTTTTGTTTGTGGTTGCCCGTGGATTGTATACGGAGACTGAGTAATGTCGTCGCCCGTAGGACGTGGATTAGTCCAAATCCGTATTTACTTAGATTTAGGTTTGGTGTTTTGGTTTAAGGATACGTTAGTCGTATTGAGACTAAGATCGACTTAAACGTCCGTCAATGATACGTTAGTCCTGTTTTGGACTAAGGTCAACTTGACGTGGTGATCCATTTAATATATGGCCGTCGGGACTCATCACCTCTCTGACGTCGTTGAAGGATTACAACGATGGATGTCAGAGGAGTTCAGAGATGTACCCTTGAACCAAAGTTGATTTGGAGTTGTATCATTCATTTAAATGTCTAAGGATACGTTAGCCGTATTTGGGGCTAAGATCAACTTAAACGGGACCGTTTAGATCCGGCAAAAGAGCATTTGGAGGCTCTATTATTCCAATTTAGGGACGTAGTGGTCCATTTTCCAGTTTAAGGACGTGGTGGTCCATCGCCAGTTTAGGGACGTGGTGGTCTATATTCCAGTTTAGGGACGCGGTGGTCCGATATTAGTTTAAGGACGTCTCGGTCCGATATTAGTTTAGGGACGTCTCGGTCCGATATTAGTTTAAGGACGTTTCGGTCCACGAGTTTAAGGACCCCGCAGTCCATATTGATGTGTGGTCGTTGGGACCCGTCATCTCTTTGACGTCGTTGAGGAATTACAACGATGGATGTCAAAGGATTTCGGAGATGTACCCTCGAACCGGATGTAAATTGATTTAGAAGAACAATTTTGCTCAGTCGATTTAATTTAAGGACTTATGGCCGCGATTGGGCTAAGTCCAATTGGAAGCACTTTTATTTGTTGTTGGTCTGTTAGATCTGTGCCATGGCTGTTTATTTATTTTGGGTTTTGCTCAAACAGAGTGTCAATTTAAATGGGGCTCAGCCCTTTTTATTGCTTTGCAATTTATTTAGGCCTGTTAGGTCTTTTTGACTTAGGCCTGGCTCTTTAAGTAATGCAATGCATTTGTGCAAAGCACTAAGAATCTTTTTAGATTCAAAACAGAAGTGCAAAGCACTTTTTGATCCCTTGATCTAAACAAGTTTTTCCTTGTTTCAGAGAACCAAAGGTTCATAATAAGTGCAAGGCACTATTTTTATTTTTATCTTATTTGTTTATTTATTTATTGAAGATCCATGATCTTGTTCTTAGATCACTGATCTGTTCATAAGAGAAATTTCTCTTCTTTCAAAGGTTTTTACCTTTTTTATTCTTGAGGAGTTCTTCAGAGTCCTCTTTCTCTCTTTTTTAAAATGTTCCTCCTTTTGAAATGAGGTCTGGGGTCCTTTTAATAGTGCCCATAAATTAGTTAAATTTGTTAAAAAGGTCTTTCTCTGAGTGATTTGGGGAATTTTCCCCACCGTTGGATCTTTGATCCAAAGGTCTCTGTTTTACAGAAGAAAAACTTCTTGTTTTTAACAAGAACAGAAAAGATTTATTCTGTTTTGCGCAACTCCCTTAGCGCGTGACACGTGTCGCGCGGCGCAGCGCTTGCGCAGCTGCGCAGACACGTGTCGCGCGGCGCTTGCGCAACTGAAAGTTGTTTCTTTTACTTTTAGTTTTTAAAAGAGCCCTGCTCTGATTGGACGCACCGCCTTGGGCACTACGCTGATGCGTCTGCGCCTGACACGTGGCGCATTGCGCACAGCGCAAAGAATCTGAAGCGTTGCTTCATTATTAAAGTTTAAATTTTCAAAGCAAAGCTTTGCTCTGATTGGGGGAAGATGAAGCGTTGCTTCATCTCCCGCCTTGGAATTTGAACAGAGCTTTGCTCTGATTGGGGTAAACAGCTGGTTCTTGTGTTATATTGCTTAGGTTGTTCACGCAGACCAGAACTGCATGACAGGGATTCATACAGCTCTGACCTGCATGGGCCACCAACAAAACCTGTCACGCCCCACTTCCCAGTGTACGGCGAAGTGGACGCGACGAGGTCCGCTACGTATGTACTCAGAAGTACATACGCTAAGCGTAGCTAAGCAATAAATACACAAGAGACAAGAGTATAAAAAGAACAACAACTTTTATTTATTAACATTCTTTGTACGATACATGGAAAGGAAAATACAACTGAAATAAAGATGCCTAAACAGTGGCATAACAGGAAATGGAAAGTACTGAAAAGAAAAGTGTACAATGAAATTATACTGCAGGGTCTTCGGCAAATTGCTCCAAGTCTTCTTGTGTTGGCTCAACTTTTGCCGGGTCCAGGTCACCTGACGACATTCAAAGAAGAGAGAAACAGAATGTCGTCAGCGAACAGATCGCTCGGTAAGTCCCAAAGGTAAGAGGGAAGTAAAGGAGACAGAATAAGAAGATACATTTTAAAGTGTAAACTATTGTTGTTATGTTAACGCTGCTGTTTGTAGTTTGGTACAGAAGGATGCCAGTGTATACGAGGGGGGTCTCTATATGCTAGAGACCAGGGCAAACGGAAAGTACAAGGAACCGTTAAGCCACGGTACAACAGCAACGAAATATAGGTTAGGTGTCTTAATCTTACCACCTCGTGCCACCTTTAACACCTTCCGTACCAATCTACCCCTTAAACCCCGTAGTATTGTTGTATTGTAAAATTGTATAGATTGCATGATCGATTGACTGACTAACCGAAACCATGATATCAGGAAACGATTATAACCGTAGAGTCATGTAAATGGAATACTGGGAAACATGTAAAAGGAATATATCCATGGTTCGGTTCAGACAAGCTGTAATGATTGTTAACAGGATTCTGGGATTCATGTGTTCATATTGAGTTTGAATATTAAAGAATATAGATTGACTTGAATCATATTCAAGTCAGAAATAGTCAGACTCAAACCCGAGTCATACTAAAAGAAAAGTAATTTGAAGTTCTATAATTGTTAGGGTCCTTATTGTAATTTATAGAACTTGAGGGGGTTTTATGTAAAAAGTACTTTTGTATAGTTTTCAAAATACACCTCAAGAATTTATTATTCGTATTTATAGTTATAATGAGTGTGGATTTTATTTGTGTTATTCTAGTGAATATATCCTAATAAAAGTATTAATTTATAATATTGATTTATTTGAAATTCATGGTATTTTAATGTAACTTTTAATCTTGTAATTTTAGAAAAACGTGGAAACTTTATCTTATGATAAAATAGGTGTTTAAATGATAATTATATATATATTAATACAAGAATAATTTTAAATAAATATTTTATTTTCCAAAATCTCATTTTTCTTAAATGCCGTATTTTAAACTTTTCGAGACCGAATGCTCCTTGCGGAGGTCTGAATCTCGCACTACTAGCCCGCGGGTGCACGATGAACCGTACTATCCCTAACGGGTTCCCCAAAGGTGGGTTGTAGCGGCGCTTTGCTTAGGTTTAATAAATACTATTCATTTAGAAAAACGGTTTTATAAATATAAGGTATTTATCTGTAAAGGATGTAATTTCCTTATTTTAGTTTCTAGGGTTTCCTAAGCCAACTAGCCTATTTCTAAGGTCTAAACGACAAGTCATTAGAAACCTCAAATCGCCTCTTCACCGCCAATTGCGGCCAGGTAAGTGCCAGGTAAGCGGGAAGGAACCACAGTAGTGGGCCTAATTAAAAACCACTAGCCTAGACACACTTGCCTAGACACCACAAAGTCATTTTTAAATAAACGATTGATGTCCATGACCTATCGTAACTTCATTTTAAAAGATTTTGTTTTAGAATTGTGTACAACTTAAAGTTTATAGAAAAGGTTTATAAAGAATATGGTATTTTAGCGAAAAGTCTTGTATTTTCGTATTCTAAATTTTTAACGATATCAATTAAGGTTATATTTGTGTGTGTGTAGAGGTAGGTCATTACCTCGTGACTTATTTTAAGGTTTAGTGAAGTTTAGAGGTTAAACATGTTAAATTAAACATAAGGGTATTTAAGTGTAAGAATACGGTATTTGAAAACGTTATCATTTCATGTGTGAAAACTCATTCAAATTGATTTTTACAAGTTTATTTATCAAGATGAACATGTTTAGGAATGAGAGAATTAATTAGAAGAGGAAAAATAAACTTTATGGTATTTTTATGAAAAGAATACGATATTACAAGAAAGTTATCATTTCATGTGAGAAACTTTGTTTAAATTGATTTCTATGTGATTAATAGTCATCATGGATATGTTTAGGTATTATGGATTAGGTGACAAGTGGGATTTTGTAGAAAAACCGAATCGGAAATCGGGTTGTTCCGATTTCCGTCGGGTTTCATAATTCCGTATTTTAAGAAGTAGAAAAGAGAGAAGAATGGGACTTACGGGTTTCAAACTCTTCTAAAGAGTAAGAGGAACTAGGGAAAAAGGCCGAGGTGTGGTTTCGTCGCCGGTTGCTTCCAAGGAACGTCGCCGGAAATCCGTCAGCGCTTCGCCGTGCACTCGATTTCAACACACACTTTCTTGCGGAAATTTCAAAAGAGTAATTCTATGGTTTTGGAATGAGAAGGTAGGGGTAGGGGTCTATTTATATGGTAGCTAGGGTAGGGTAGGTGAAGGGTTTTGTATATTAAAAAATTATAAAAATTTAAATAAAAAAGCATTAAAATTTGTAATAAATTGATTGTATTTAACAATTGAAAACCGATCCCTTAAATTGGAGTTAACAGGGAGTTTAGGAATACCAAAAGCCACAATTTTATGTTGAGACCCCGGCCATCGGCCCAACTCCGGCCGGCGGCGCCGGCCGGCCGAGTGGGCCGATCCCAGCCGGGTTCGGCCATGGTCGGGTGCGGGGTTCTCTGACGTAGACTATGGCATACTTCATTTTTGGGGTTCAGTTCAATATTTGGGAGTTATGGCCTGTGGACTTTTGGGCTTCCAAGAATTTTTAAAGAAAAATAAACTAAAAATAATGTGGGGTATGGGATTCGAACTCTGGTGGCTTGGTTCAGCAGTGCAAGGTATTACCAATGAGCTATAAGCTCCTTCTTGTAATTATTGTAGGGAAATAGATACTTAAAGTGTTTTCAGCAACATCAATACTCCAAGTATACTTCAAATTTAAATCAAATTTATGTATACAAAAATTGGAGTTGTTACAATCCCTAATTATGATTTTGGAGGAATTAAATTCCTATTGTGAAAGAATTAAATTCTTATGTAGGGTTATACCCTAATTTCTTTTTAGAGGAATTAAATTCCTATATATGTAAAAAAAATTAAATTCTTATATAGGGTGAAACCCTAATTTCATTTAGGAGGAATTAAATTCCTGAAAATTTGAGAGAATTAAATTCTCAATTATGGTTAAACTCTAGTTCTGTCCATCTTGAAGGAATTAAATTCCTATATTTTTAGGAGAATTAAATTCTCATATAGGGTTTAAACCCTAATTTATCTTGAAGGAATTGAATTCCTGTAAATTGGAAGAATTAAATTCTCAGATAGGGTTTAAACCCTAATTTATCTTGGAGGAATTAAATTCCTATGAGTTTTGGGAAATTTAAATTCTTATATAGGGTTAAACCCTAATTTTATTTTGGAGGAATTAAATTCCTATAAATTTGGGAGAATTAAATTCTCTAAACTCAATCCTCCCTCTTAGTCTTGGATCTGCATGGCAAAATCTCAACACGATGAGAATTAAATTCTCAACCTATGGGAAGATTTGCTTCTGCAGATCTTCAACTATAGAAAGAACTAAGTTCTTTTTGCAGAAGAGTTTAATTCTTAGATTTTGAGAATTAAATTCTCTGTTTGAAGTTTTGGTCCCCTTTCTTTTCTCACCTAAGGTTTTCTTTTTTGAGAATTAAATTCTCCTTTCTTTTCTCTCTGAAATTTCAAGATTCCAAAATTATATATCCAAAATTCTTTTTTTTAATTCTCCCCCCTTGGCTCCTATTTATAGGAGAAGGAAAAGAATCAATTTGTTTAGTAAATTTTTCATTGAAAGATTTTGTTTGTTTTCATAATTAATATGATCTTTTAGATCATTCAGTGAATTCACTGTCGGATTTTCAATCCAAAGATATTCTATTTGTTATTTTCGGTGAGATTTAGGGAAATCTTTTCTTATCTAAGATTTTTCCATAAATTTGTGATTTTTAATCACCCCTGGATTTTTAATCCAACGGTTCCCCATAACCCTTTTCCATTTGGAAAGATTTAGAGGAATTTAGAATTTAATTCTATTAAACTGTAAGGCTTTCAAAGCCAGCCACGTGCTGGCACGTGACCCTTGGTCACGTGTGAGCACGTGACCCCCAATTGAGTCCTCTTCTCAGACGCTTATTTATGTTGCTGTTTTAACCATCACGTGTCAACATGTGACCATTGGTCACGTGTGAGCACGTGATACCTTATTGAAGTTTTTCCTTATTTTTAATCAGGGAACACCCATCAATAAATACACACCATATATGTGAGTCGTGTGGATGAAATTGATGGATCTTCTTTCACGTGGAGGCGACTTGCCTTGGTTCCCACTTTTTGGGATGCACTGCCCTTTTTACGACATGGACGGTTAACGTTTGCGTCTTCAAGGTGGAGTGTCCGTGATAGACGTTTCCCTGGCTCGGAGCGTTTTGGTTCCCAATTTGTGGGAAGCCTGCACTGCCCTTTTTGCGACATGGACGGTCGACGCTTGACGCGTCTCCGAGACGGAGTGTCCGTGGTAGACGTTTTCCTGGCCCGGAGTGATCTGGTTCCTGCTTTGTAGGAAGCCTGCACTGCCCTTTTTGCGACATGGACGGTCGACGCTCTGATTCGGAGTGATTTGGTTCACGATTAGTGGGAACCCTGCACTGTCCTTTTTGCGACATGGACGGTCGACGCTCTGATCCGGAGCGATTTGGTTCCCGATTTGTGGGAAGCCTGCACTGCCCTTTTTGCGACATAGACGGTCGACGCTTGACGCGTCTCCGAGACGGAGTGTCGGTGATAGACGTTTCCCTGTCCCGGAGCGATTTGGTTCCCGCTTTGTAGGAAGCATGCACTGCCCCTTCTACGACATGGACGGTCGACGCTTGACGCGTCTCCGAGACGGAGTGTCCATGGTAGAATTTTCCCTGGCCCGGAGTGATCTGGTTCCTGCTTTGTAGGAAGCCCGCACTGCCCTTTTTGCGACATGGACGGTCGACGCTCTGATCCGGAGCGATTTGGTTCCCGATTTGTGGGAAGCCTGCCCTGCCCTTTTTGTGACATGGACGGTCGACGCTCTGATCCGGAACGATTTGGTTCCCGATTTGTGGGAAGCCTACACTGCCCTTTTTACGACATGGACGGTCGACGCTTGACGCGTCTCCGAGACGAAGTGTCCGTGGTAGACTTTTCCCTCGCCCGGAGTGATCTGGTTCCTGCTTTGTAGGAAGCCTGCACTGCCCTTTTTACGACATGGACGGTCGACGCTCTGATCTGGAGCGATTTGGTTCCCGATTTGTGGGAAGCCTGCACTGTCTTTTTTGTGACATGGACGATCGACGATCTGATCCGGAGCGAATTGGTTCCCGATTTGTGGGAAGCCTGCACTGCCCTTTTTGCGACATGGACGGTCGACGCTTGACGCGTCTGCAAGACGGAGTGCCCGTAGTAGACTTTTTCCTGGCCCGGAGTGATCTGGTTCCTGCTTTGTAAGAAGCCTGCACTGCCCTTTTTACGACATGGACGGTTGACGCTTGACGCGTCTCCGAGACGGAGTATCCGTGGTAGACGTTTCCCTGGCCCGGAGTGACCTGGTTCCTGCTTTGTAGGAAGCCTGCACTGCCCTTTTTATGACATGGACGGTCGACGCTCTGATCCGGAGCGATTTGGTTCCCAATTTGTGGGAAGCCTGCACTGCTCTTTTTGCGACATGGACGGTCGACACTCTGATCCGGAGCGATTTGGTTCCCGATTTATGGGAAGCCTACACTGCCCTTTTTGCGATTGGGACGGTCGACGCTCTGATCCGGAACGATTTGGTTCCCGATTTGTGGGAAGCCTGCACTGCCCGTTTTACGACAAGGACGGTCGGCGCTTGACGCGTCTCCGAGACGGGGTGTCCGTGGTAGACGTTTCCCTGATCCGGAGTGATCTGGTTCCTGCTTTGTAGGAAGCCTGCACTGCCCTTTTTGCGAAATGGACGGTCGACGCTTGGCGTCTCCGTGACGGAATGTCCGTGGTAGACTTTTCCCTGGCCCGGAGTGATCTGGTTCCTGCTTTGTAGGAAGCCTGCACTGCCCTTTTTGCGACATGGACGGTCGACGCTCTGATCCGGAGCGATTTTGTTCCCGATTTGTGGGAAGCCTGCACAGCCCTTTTTGTGACATGGACGGTCGACTCTCTGATCCGGAGCGATTTGGTTCCCAATTTGTGGGAAGCCTGCACTGCCCTTTTTGCGACATGGACGGTCGACACTTGATTTGACTTGCTCTGCTTCTTGCAATGTCAGGGGTGGACTTGACTTGCTCCACTTCTTGCGCTGTCGAGATTGGATTCTGACTTGCTCTGCTTTCTGTGGTGTCGGAGTTGAAGTTGACTTGTTGATTGTGATTTGGGTTGACATCAACATCGCTACACTGGAATATGGTACCAGGAGCGAATCATCATCTGTCTTTGAGAGGATTTGGAGATTGGTTTTGGTTTGGCATCTACATTGCTGCACTGGAATAATGCCAGGAGCAACTCATCATTTGCCCCGGGAGAATTTGGGAATTGGTTTTTGCTTGGCATCAGTATCGCTACACTGAAATATGGCACCGAGAGCGAATCATCATTTGCGCTTGCTTATCAGGAAGCGATGGCTTAGGAGACAGGTTTTAGGTCCCTATCACCTAAGACTTTTCAATTTTGTGAGTCGTAAGGGTCTCATAAAGCATTTTCTCCGTACGGGTCGTAAGGATCCCGTACGTGTATTTTCTTCTTAGGAGTCGTAGGGACTCCTAATTGTGTTGCTCCTTTGTAAGTCGTAAGGATCTCATGCGGGAATTTTCTCCTCACAAAGTCGAGAGGACTTTGTTTGTGCATTTCATCTCTTTTCACGAGTTTGCGCCCTTTCGGGTTTTCACAAACTCGCCGGCAGTCTTGCTGTTTTTACTTACGGAGCCCTTTCGGGTTTTCATCCGTGCCCATTTTGCTTGTGGACATACCCTTTTTTTTTCCACCGCCGGTGGGACTTTGAATGTGGTCTCACCGGTAGGACTTGAGAGAGATTGGGATCGTTTTTCGCCCATGGATTGTATACGGTTTTGCAGGATGTATGATCCAGACCGTAGGGCCGAAAAAAATTTGGGACTTTGTCGTCGTCTGCATCGCTACACTGGAATATGGTACCAGGAGCGACTCATCATTCGCCGTTGGGGTATGGGATTTGGAATTTGGTTGGATTCTGCATCGCTGCATTGGAATATGGTACCAAGAGCGACTCATCATTCGCCATTGGGAATTTGAGTTTTAGACGGCGTCTGCATCGCTGCACTGGAATATGGTACCAGGAGCGACTCATCATTCTCCATTGGGAATTTGAGTTTTGGACGGCGTCTGCATCGCTGCACTGGAATATGGTACCAGGAGCGACTCACCATTCGCCGTTTGGAGTTTGGAATTTGGTTGGCGTCTGCATCGCTGCACTGGAATATGGTACCAGGAGCGACTCATCATTCGCCGTTTCCTGTTGGGGAGCGAGGGCTTAGGAGACAGGTTTAGGTCCCTATCACCTAAGGCTTTTCAATTTTATGGGCCGTAAGGGTCCCATAAAAGCATTTTCTCCCTACGGGTCGTAAGGATCCCGTAGGTGTATTTTCTCCTTAGAAGTCGTGAGTACTCCTAAGTGTGTTTTTCCTTTGTGAGTCGTAAGGATCCTGTCACGCCCCGCTTCCCAAAATACGGAAAACGAGAGATGACTAGGCCAGCCATGCTCCAACGGTCAAGGAATAATCCCGCCGTAGTCACACTTCGGCTTCTAGCATTACATGGTAATCAGTAAACAAAGCACAGAAGTAAAGGAAATATATCACTAAATTATTACATCAAATTTCATTGTTCACAATTTACAATAAAACAAGAAAAAGAACTACTAACCAAGTTCAAATACAAGGTCTCTTTAGGGAAAGCAGTAAAAGTGAAGGAGGTACTCCCGACTAAATCTCCGCAAGCTCGAAGGGCAAGTCCGACTCCTGCGCTGGTTCTTCCTCGAGGTCTGAGCATGCATACTCAGGTCGTCAGAGCGACGTAATAGCAATATTATAATAGTGACATGAAACGAGCAAAGAAGGTAATGACAGTGGAAGTAAAATGCAGGTAATCAATATGTCACTAAGTGATACAAAATATGATCTATGTCCCTATCAGTCTCTAAGTCATCTTTGAAATCGAGTTATGGAAATGAGGATCATGTTTAACGAGGAGCTCATACATACCCGAGATTACGGCCCGTTATCGCCCGGGATATAACCCTGTCAGCCGGACCGCTAGGCCCAACCTAATATATATAAGAGTCGCTGTTCGAATGATCATCCTCTAAATCACTGTCCTTGCTAAATACGATGCTCTTTCCCCTTCGATTTTCCCTTTCCCCCCATGTTTACACTATTTATGAGTATGGTCTGGTCGTGTACAAGTATGCATCAATAACACGGTTTTGTCACTGTTCGCTGTATTATTCACTGTCATGAATCATTCACTTTTTCATTGGCATACTTGACACTCCTAAACCAATACCATTCACGCACGACAATGCATTGTACACTGGACAATAACGCGCACTATCACTATGTGTATGGCAATCGGGTAAGATATGTGCAGTTAACAAGTCATGTGTAATATGAACTATTATGCACCTTATGAGCTTATAACAATTGCAGTAAATCATACGTTCAAAATACAGTAAAATGATACAAAAGTGGTAGCTAGTAAACTCAGTCGTCAGTTCAGCAAAATTTATTTCAGTGCAATCGGATTTCGGATTTGCAAGTTACAGCCGTTTCTTTTTAAGTATTTGCTGCAGGAAATTCAGAACTGAACGTCCATTCCGCGACACAATTTTCACCCTATTGGGATCAGAATTTAGTGACGCTATAGTTGAACGAAATTTATGTTTTTCAATAGGGTTTCCAACGCACCATACGGATTCTCAATTACGCCTCTACGTCAGAAGTTATGTACTGTACAACAATAGGGTATCAGTTCTGTTTCTGTTTGGGACTGCTATACGTCCTGTTCATTTAAATTACAGTTTAAATAGTAAACGACGATAAAAAGGGGTGAAATCACTTTAATTATTTATCTAACTGTTTCATCTTCACTATGGTGTAGGGTTCCGTAGTACAACATGTTCAAGAAGTAGAGGGTAAGCATTACAAGATGGAAATCAACAGCCAGAGCTGCTCTGGACTGCAGTCCAGAGCCGTTCTCCGAACCAGACTCCGTTGTCTTTTCAGTATAGAAAAAATTTAAAACTTTTATGGGATTCTAGGTCGTCGAGTCGGCTTCGATTTGAGCCCTAGAACGTATCGTTCCAAATTGTAAACAATTAATTATGATTTTTACAAGTTTCAGACGCGGGAAATTTTCAGTTTTAACGGGTGTAATTGGGGATGATCGTTCACGTCAGTAACGATTATATTTTTCAGCCAAATTTTAACACAATGTTCATTACCACACGGGCCAGCTTATATGATCAATTTCCGTCAGTTTAATGGAAGGTTTTCGTTCGGGTTCTGTGTCGAACACATACACTATATTAAGTCACACGAAGCATTTACGCGGAATTTAACGGTATTTCTAATTTTAATTGTTCAATTAGCATGAAGCAAGTAGGTAACTTGCCTGGAGACGCGTTGACGGTGCACGGCAGTGGCAACGGTACGAACGCGCAACGAGCGGCACGGCTAGGGTTGACGGCCTCGGCTCGAGTTTGGGTTCGTCGTCGGAGTTTCTCGGGGGATGGCTCTGTTGGCGTCGAGTGGTTGCAACGTCGAAACTCAGGTGAACGGCGGTGGCTGGTGGTTGCGGTGGTCGGCGAAGGTAGCTCCGGCGATGGGTGCAACGATGGTGAGGTTGCAGCGAGGGGTGTGCAGGGGGAGGCTCGGTGGCAAGGAGGGGTTCTGGGTAGTGGGTGAAGAGGGGCGAAGGTGGTGCGATGGGAGCGGGTGATCGTCGGCGGCGAGAGGGTGTGCAAGGGAGGCTCGGCGAGTGGGTTGGGTTCCGGCTCGGTGGTGGGTTGAAGATGGATGGGTTTAGGATGATAGGTAGAGAGAGGAGATGGGTTTAGTGGAAGGAGGTGACTGAGGTGGTCATCGTCGTCGTCGTCGACGTTCAGCAGGTAGTAGGGATGAAGCAGGGTGTTTTTTTTTGAAGAAAGGAGAGGAGGGAGAACGAGAGTGAGGGGGAGAGAGTTAGAGAGACGAGGAGGGGTTGAGGATTTTGTGAGCGCGTGCGCGATCGTGGGTTGTGGTCGGGGTCGTGGGTCGGGGGCAACGAAGACGAGGCGTCGGCGAGGCGACGTGGGCACGTAAGGAAACGAGCAGGAAAGAGAAAATGAAGTGGGGAAGAAAGGTTAACGGGTCGGGTCGGGCGCGGGTTTGGGCGCGGGCTTGGAGTTGGGCCGGGAAGTGTTTAGGGATTTAATTATTTATTTAGTTTTTCTTTGTTTTCTTTGGGCCGGGCTTTAGGGAATTGGATTTATTTATTTAATTCAAATTTTGTCTTGGGCTTTATTTGTTTAGGAAAAAATCAAGTATTAAAAAAAAACTAAGCAACCATTTTCATACAAAAAAAATACGAGGGAAAGAATAGGAAAATATTCGGGGGACTAGGAAAAATATAGAAAGATTTTATTGATGGAAACGGGAATTTACATCATACCCCACCCCCAATACAGAGAGTATTGTCCGCTCTGGCCGAAGCCGCACGGTTTTGTCCTTCGGGGCGAATCGGACCCGATCAGGGGCCACTTCCCAGGAGGTCACCCATCCCGGAACTTCCCTGGCTCGAGCACGCTTAACTACGGAGTTCTCAAGCTCATGTAGTGCCGGTTCACTTAAAAGGCGCCTCTATATTGAAAAATGGTATCGTTCCATTTATAGTACAGATTTGTCCCCTTTCGGAATGTATTCCGAAAATTCTCCATCGTTCTACAGTGGGTCCCACGGACTCAAGAGGTGGCCCCCACGGATTCAAGAGGTGCCCCCCACCCACTTAACATGACACTTGGCGTGGCACTTTGCTCCGTGTGGTACTTTGCTCCGTGAGCAAGAACCGGGTCCCGACAGATCCCACGAAGGTTTGTTCTCCTCATGTATCGTGAGGACACATGAGTGGGTCTTTCCAATGGACCATAATTCTAAGGGCGGAGACCAGCCGCGTAACTGGTGATTACAGCGGGGCATGGGTATGATGAGAATTATTTGAGCCCGTGGATTGTATACGGTAGTCAATTTGGGGACTGGCCGTAGGGCTGGAAGAATTTTGGGAAACTGGATTTTGGTTGGCGCCTGCATCGCTGCACTGGAATATGGTACCAGGAGCGACTCATTATTCACCACTTTTTTTTGTTTTTTTTGTTTTTTTTGTTTTTGTTTTTGTTGTTTTTTTTTTGTTTTACCGCGATTGCTCTATCATTTCAACTTTTCTTATCGCGGAGCTCGCGATTGCCCTATTATTTCGGCTTTTATTCGCGGTTGCCCCATCATTTCGGGTTTATTTTCATCTTTATTTTACTCACTGATTTTTATTGCGAGTTGCCCCATCATTTCGGCTTTTCTTTATTTTTCTTATATTTACACAATTTTTCTTTATTTACATATATATATTTTTTTACATTCCCAGTTTAACGACTTAGAGGTCGACTATTCCCAGTTTAATGACATGGTGGTCGACTGTTCCCAGTTTAATGACGCGGTGGTCGATTATTCCCAGTTTAACGATGTGGTGGTCAGCTGTTCCCAGTTTAAAGACTTAGAGGTCTATCGTTCCCAGTTTAAAGACTTAGAGGTCTATCATTCCCAGTTTAACGACGTGGTGGTCAGTTTTGCTTATCCCAGCTCCTTGAACTTTGACCTTGGCGGAGCTGTGTTGACGACCGTAGCTCTGTGGCTTGCCGATACATCCGAGGGCTGTGAGGTTTTTCCAAGCTTTGTATTGGTCCTCTGCCCAATCTTTGAAAATACAGCAGTCTTCAATGGTATGACTCACCACTCTATGGTATGGGCAGTATACGGGATTGCCGGTCATATTCATTTCATGTGGCCTCTTGGGAATAGGCAATTGCAAACCGTTTTTCAAGGCTTCCTCGAATATATTACGGACCTCATCCCTCTTGAAGGAGTACACCTTCTTCTTTCTCTCTATTAGAGTAGGTGCCCTCACTGATGCTGGTCCTTGAGGTCGATCAGTCTTTGGTTCGCCCCTTTCAGATAATGGTGCATGTCTGGGAGGATTAGGTTCCCGAAAGGCTTCGGTCCCCATTTGTATGAAATCGGCGGTCGTAGCTTGACTGTTTGCTAACACGCCTTTAGACAGTTCTATCTCTCCCGTCTTGTATTGCCTTTCGACCCAATCTTTGAAGACGAAGCAGTCCTCAATGGCATGACCTATCACTCTGTGATAGGGGCAGTATTTGGGGTCGTTGGTCATATTCACTTTCTGTGGTCTTTTTGACTCTGGCAGTTGTAGACCGTTTCTTAGGGCGTCCCTGAATATCTTGTGGACTTTATCCCTTTTGAAGGAATAGACCTTATCCAGTTTCTCATTCAGAGGTGATTCCCCTTCGGTGTATGTATCGGAGGGACTGGAGGTTGATCGCGGCAGTTTTTCGAGAAGGCGCCCCGCTCTTAGGTTGAAGGGGGTATCAGTTGGCTGCCTCCGGGTATCAATCCCTGGCTCATGAACTACAATTTGATTCTGCTGTAATTGCAATCGGATGACTTGGGTCGCAAGATCTACCGCGACGTTTGCCAATTCATTGACCTTGGACTGTACCTTGTCTAACTTCTCATCCCTGTCCTGAAGCTGCCTCCGAAGCCATCGGAATAACGCTTATTCTGTAGTTCCGGCTATGACAACCGGGTCATCTTTATTGCCTGAGCTCAATTTCGTAGGAACCACGGGCTCCTCTGGCTTATCGGCCAGAGCGGGCTCTTCATCACTTAGATCGAGCCGATGCCGGGTGGCGTCAATCATATCATCACCATGGCTGTGAAGAAGAGGAGGATTCGTTTCTTCATGTCCGACCATGTAGACAGTGCGAACCACATACCCAGCATTCTCTTTATCTTTAGCGGATGATTTCGCGGAGCGGTCCGGGCTTTGGAAATTCATAAATTTTAATATGGCCGGAGCCCTAACCCTTTTGTTGGCTCTGTATCTGAGCCGCTTCTGCCTCAGCTTCTCTGCCTTGAGCGCTTGGCAGGCTTCTGCTCTTCGGGAAGCCGCCATAGGCTGAGTGATGGG
Source organism: Agapanthus africanus (assembly GCA_030015575.1). NCBI lineage: Eukaryota > Viridiplantae > Streptophyta > Magnoliopsida > Asparagales > Amaryllidaceae > Agapanthus > Agapanthus africanus. The sequence continues at coordinate 17,091,367 of JASDDO010000026.1, read as the reverse complement.
AAGGCTTGAGAAGACACCCAATCGAGCAGTTGTCAGAGGCACCGCTGGAGTTTGCCCGAGATGCCTTATTACTTTGTTGGTGTTGATGGCCTTGCCCCCAGCTGGGGCCAAGGAAAGTCGTTCAAACACCGACTTGCGTTTGTGTTGGGGCACCCTCGCGACCATGACATTCGGCCTTTTCCCCTTTGAGATCAGTTTGTCTGTTACCGGAGCTTGAGGAGCTGGGACGGCGTTAGCTGACACGAACATAATAGAGCCAAATGGTAGCGGCTCCTCCTCCCATTGTCGCCCGAGACTGGTCAGAAGGACCGTCCTGGAGTCCATCTTCATCGTGTAGAAGACGGGAGTTGTGTCGAGAGCTGAGCTTGTCCTTGGAGACATTTTCGCTACGACCGGAGATTGCAATTTGAAATTTGTTAATCTGCACAAAGAAGCATGATTTCAGTACAGGCAGTCGATATGTATATTGATTGAGTTCGCATGAACGTTTAATCCGAAATATGGGAGGAGAGAAAGATCCCACCGGGCGTGCCAGAATCTGTAGCGTGTTTTTCGTCACCCCATTGAGATGGGAATGCGGGCACGCTTGTCAGGCGTACTACAGATTCCCCCTGCCTAGGGTAGACTGGGGTTTATTGATTGTGGGGATCCGAATCTCCGGCAGCCGCGGACTAAGCTGCCGTTAATTACCCCTCGCCTTTGGGGGGAGGGAACCTCCGATTAATGGGTTAAACTGTTCATGCGAACTCAATGTGCAGTGGTGTGTTTTGGAGGGGTTTTGAATACATCGGGGGGCCCGCAGAGTTTTTACGGGGGGCCCGCTACCCGGATAGTGGAGTGCGGGGCAGCGCCCCTGTAACACCCGAGCCCAATACTACTATTTTCTGTTATTGGTTGAGCATTAGATATTACTCATTTCATTTATCTTGCTTGTTTGGGTCTTACTGTAAAATTTTATCTGGCTAAGTCATTTCTGCATAAAACAAATTTTAGCACCTAAAATAAAATTAAAAATATCTATCTTGGCCTACTCGTCACCCCTAGCCGCGTGGTAGCGTCCGTGCGTCGAGTTCTCGTCCCGTTCTGTGAAACGGGCGAGTTTGGACGACTACGCGCGCGTACAGGTGTCCGACTTAGGGGTATGCTTTTTAATCATAAAACATATCATTTTAAAATTCGGAACCCGCTTAAAATCCTATTATTTGAATTTCGAATTTTTGGACCCAATCCGGGCGCGATTTGGAAATGTTTCATTTAGCGCCAAAATCCCAAATTAATAAAATAATCAAAGCCTTATATTATTTCGTTTATATACTAAATCTTACTGTTATTTAAATCTATTAAATCTTTCTTTAACCTCTTAAATTTTTTATCAGCCTATCAGACTCTTTCCTTTCTCCGTGGGCCCCCTCCAACGTCTCTCTCTCTCTCTCTCTAGCTCTCTCTCTCTCCCCTATATATATATATATATCTATTCCTCCTCCCCCTCATAATTTTCCAGAACCCATCGCGAGAACCCTACGACCCAGCCCTAGCCGCCTCCGCCGTCGCCACCGCAGCTCCGACGCCGGCGCCAGAGCCACCGTTGCCCTCGCCTCCGCCTCCCCGTACCAACCTCGACTTCCCCTCCTTCTCCCCGTGTGCTCGGCGCCGCAGCAGAGACCCCGGCCAACCCCGTGCCTTCTCTGTACGGCCGGAGACGTCTCCGGCAACCTTCGTCGTCGTCACCCACGCCACCTTCAGCACCTCCTCATCACCGCGCACTCCAGACCCGACCACCTCCTCTCCCTCTCCACTTTCTTTCATTCTCCATACCCGCAGCCCTAGCCGTCGCCTGCAACCTCCTCGCCGGCGCCCCACCGCCGTCGACCCCATCGCTGGCACGCCCTCTGCAACACCAGTAAGCCCTCTCTCCCCTTCCTCATTCCATTTTCCCTTCGGTTTATCCCTTGGCCGTGCATTAACTTTTCCGGTTGTTTTGTCGCTGTTCGCCGGAATCCGGCCGTGCCGGTGGCGTGTCCTGGCGATCCAGCAGAGTGCTCTGACCCGTGAGGTCCCTTGGTTCGTCGTTTAGGTTCAATCCGCGAACCGTGCGTCCGTCACGTGTTTCCCCGCCGACGTTACGTTCCGTTCTTCCCGGTTCGCGACCCGTCGAGGCAAGTATCACTTGCTACATGCTATACTATACGATTATATATGTTTGACTCATTAAACCTGCAAAACTTAACTCGGTATAGTTATTTTCTCATTTGGTTGCAATATGACATATACCATTTTACAGTTAACATAGAAATTACAGTTTGCCACTTTTAACTAAGAACCAAGTTTACCTGTTAATCACATTTTTCCGTTTAATAGATTGTAGCACTTTCCCATGTAGTTCTATTACATTCAGATATTCGTATTCAAAGGCTTGATATAACTGTATTGTATCATCATTTAAACTGTTGCACCGCTAAGGGTGCTCAAAACCTGTTAATATAATAAAATGGCTGCACTATATTAATGCACTATTGTGATTGAATGAACTGCTTATTGTTGTTTAATTTATTGCTTATTTCCTGCTGTTAATCCCCTGTTCGATTATATATCTGTTGTGAGCACACCCACGATATTGTTACACCTTGACTTGACTTTGTTACACATGATATATATTGATACACTTGACATGGTACCGTTTACTGTTGACTTAACCTGATATACCATGACCCGACCTGTTACCTGATCTCGTGTCTAATGCCAACAAACCTGACATGTAGTCCTCATGGACCATTCCTGTTGTCTATCCAGACAAACATACTGTTACCTGATCCTGTGTTGGCATTAGTTCTTGATTATGGAATACCTGACTGGAACACATAACTTGGGGGTATGGGAAAATCAAAAGTGTAAACTAAAGTGTAACTTGAAAGGGTATTACTTGATCCGTGGTCCCGAGGGGTAACGGGACAGAGCCATTCGTGACTCTTACATTTTCCTGATCCGTGGTCCCGGGGGGTAACGGGACAGAACCACCATTGGTTCACATATTCCTGATCCGTGGTCCCGGGGGGTAACGGGACATATCCTTTGAGTTACATGGAGGATTACTCAAATTGATTTCAAAGACTTTAGAATAGAAAACCTGATAGAACAGTTTAGTTACCCACTGCACACTACCCTGCACTGCTTGATTCACATTATTTGCTACTCTCGTTTTATTCATGTTTATTTTGCATTGCCTGTTACACTGTTCATATTATATTACTTGATGACATGACGCGCTGACGTCTGGGTTTTGCATGGCCCAGATTCCGTACCGCTGTCGCAGTCCGAGCAGGAGTACTTCAGCCAGTAGGCTGAGCTGTGAGGTGTTAGTATTAGTTAGTTTTATTTCCTGCATTTATTTCCTGATGTGAGCCCGCATTATGGGACATACTTTTCAGTTATTTGTATTGGATCATTTGCTTCCGCATTTATTTATTATTGACTCATGTTATTCTGGATTATGGACATATTTTAGATAGTTTTATCTTGTTCTTGATATCTCTACAGCCGTAATGTGACTATGGATGGATACTTCCTACCCACAGGTAGCATGGTTGGCTATGTCACGTGCCCAATCTAGCGTACTCTGGGAAGCGGGGCGTGACATGGTTCTTTTGTGAGGTGTTAGTATTAGTTAGTTTTATTTCCTGCATTTATTTCCTGATGTGAGCCCGCATTATGGGACATACTTTTCAGTTATTTGTATTGGATCATGTTGCTTCCGCATTTATTTATTATTGACTCCTGTTATTCTGGATTATGGACATGTTTTAGATAGTTTTATCTTGTTCTTGATATCTCTATAGCCGTAATGTGACTGTGAATGGATACTTCCTACCCACAGGTAGCATGGTTGGCTATGTCACGTGCCCAATCTAGCGTACTCTGGGAAGCGGGGCGTGACAGCCCCGGCCCAAATTTTTTTTAGAGGGACGGTGTTGTAGAGTGTGTGTGTGTATACATATATATATATATATATATATATATATATATAAAGGGAAAGGGCATCCAAATGATGCGTGGGGGCCAGCGCCTCGCGTGTCTAACACGCGAGTGCTGGGCACTTAGGCGCTGGCGCACCACGTGCCCGGTATGTAGGCGCAGGGCGCTTAAGCACAAGACGCTCGAGCACTAGCGCACCACGTGCCTGGCACGTGGGCGCTTGAGCGTTCGGGCGCCGGCGAGAAAAATGGGGCTTTTAGTCCAAGAAATAGGATTTAAAATCCCAAAAGAGAATTTAGAGTGGAGTTAAACTCCTAAGATGTTTTGGAGTTGATGAAAGGGGTTCTTCTTTGGAGCCCTGGATCTTTCCCAAAATGGGGTTTTCGGAGATGGGCCTCCTTCTTCCTCCTCTGTTGGCCGGATCTTGAAGATCAAGAGATGTGAGATTTTAAAAATCTCTTCCTTTTGAGATCTGAAGGGAGATCTGAGCTCCCCTTTGTGAGTTTTATGGTGAAAAACTATTTAGTTTTGGGAAAGAAAAAGTAAAACTCTTGATTTAATTCAAAAGAAAGAAGAAGATTTAGAACCTTCAGAAAGGGGGAAGAGGTACAAACCCTAGATTTTGAGGGGAATGAAAAGTCAATGCTTTATTCATCATCATGTTGCCTTATATAGGCTTACACATTTACATATAGCCTCTTAGGCTTTACAAAATGGCATTTTGCCCATCCCATGGCTCATGTGCCATTTCTTTATGCACATAAGCCATGGGCTTTACAAAAAATTTGGCTTTATGCCTATTTTGCATCCATTCATGCATAAAAAATTATATAAAAATTATTTATTACATGGTCTATATTTTGGCATGGATGAGGCTGGCCGCGGGCTCGACTTAGGCATGGGCCCGCTTGACCTGGGCTTGGGCCCACCTGGCTTGGGGTTGACCTTGACTTTGACTCGGTCAACTGGGGTATAAATTTTGACCCCAACAAAGTGCTCCCATTGTTCCCCGCCGAACACAGAGACGCGATCGCGTAGCTTCGTCTTGCCTGAAATTCAGGGCAGATGCTAATTGGTGCTATCCGTCCACCTCTCCGAAGATGCCAAGTTGATTTATGGCACCATGGATCGAAGGTTTAAACGGATGCGGCCGATGTAGCAGTCTTCGTCAGATTCCCCCTCGTTTGAGGGGTTTTTGATTGTGGGGACGCTCTTCCCTGCAGGCGCAAGCCCCTGCAGTTAATTACGCTACCGCATCGCAGTAACAACTTTCTCCTTCTCCAGATGGTCACTTCGTGGAAGTAAGCTATTTTGAGATCATTTTGATAGTATGGGTAAGTGTGGGTAATATCAGGGGCGAATTGACAATTCATGGGTTATGACATTAAGCATAACAGATTCCAGGTATTATGAGAGTGTAATATATTTTTGTGTACAGAGGAAATTAAACACCGTTTTAAAACATGGGTTATCATTATCATTATTGAGGGTACAAGGAATATGCATGCACGTATATTATAAAAACATTTTAAATAAGGGGTTGATGATTAGAAGTTGGAACTAGGTTATTGAGAAAATAAGAAGGCGACAAAAAGAGGGGAGAGAGGCGGATCCTACCTTTTGTTTGAGTCGGATGCCGATGGGTTGAAAGCGTAGGCTTGTATAAAATCCTCAAAACCTCCGCGCCCCGATTTTTCCTCGGCCATTGGGTGGAGTCGTAGCATCGGCATCGGCGATACGAAGGCACTGGTATTTTTTTTAGAATTTTTGGAGTTCTGAGGTGTGAAAAATCAGTGTTTAAAGTGCCTATTTATAGCGTTTTTTCACCAACCATAAAATCCAAAAATTCAGTTAAATTTCCCCAAAATTTGCGCCGCCCAATCATTCAGAATCATCACCTCGTCATTAGCCGCCGCCAAAGCTTCGTGGCCGTTGGATCTGCATCCAACGGCTCACGAGCCGCCGCCTCTGCGCCACGCGTCACGCGTCACCAACGTGGGCGCGTCGGTGGGTTCTGGGCCGTTGGATCTTATGATCCAACGGTCCAGGATCAAAGGGAATTTAATTAATTTTTTTTGTTTCAATAAAAATAATATATTGTTTATTATTTAAAAATTGAATTTGGTTTTTAAAATATTGTTAAAAATAGTTTAAAATATGGGAAAATTATGAAAAAAAATTCAGAAATTATATTTTATTGTTATCTTTAGTATAAAAATAATTTTAGGCCAAAATAAATAATATATCCATTCCTATGGTTTTAGTTAGTTATTAAAATTATATAATATCTAGTTTATCCTTTAAAATATTTTTAATTACGAATGAATTACTTTAATTGATAATAAAAATATGTAGATTATTTTAAGGCGTTATAAAATCTTACTACAACATTTTAAGCCTATAAAAACAATAAATAGATTTTAGAAAATTCCTTTAATCATATTTCGATGCTTTGAAAATTATTAACATTACTTTAAAAATTATTCTTCAATTAACGAAACACATAAATAATTATTTGATAGTAGAAATTTAAATAAAATATATTTTATTAGGTATTAGAAAACACGGTCGTTACAATCTACCCTCCTTAAAATAATTTCGTCCTCGAAATTTCAGAAGGTAGGTCAAGGAAAGAAAGAAATCACTAAGAAGGGATTATCGCGGTTAAATATTTTGGGTCTTGCTCTCTCGTCCGTGTATGTCTGCCTAGCAGTACTTTCTTCAGATAACTCTAGCCAGCTGGATTATCTTGTCGTTCAAGGTTTCATCCTTCTAGTATTCCGACCGGTTGCTGCTTGTAGATTACGCCAACCTTTCTATAATCTCGGAATTGTTCCCCTCCGAATGGCGGCGCAGACTTTGCGTCTGGCCTAAGATTCGGGGCAGATGCTATTTGGTTTTATCCGTCTACCTCTCCGAAGATGCCAAGTTGATTTATGGCATCGTGTATCGGAGGTTTAGACGGATGCGGCCGATGTAGCAGACTTCGTCAGATTCCCCCTCGCTTGAGGGGTTTTTGATTGTGGGGACGCTCTTCCCTGCAGGCGCAAGCCCCTGCAGTTAATTACGCTACCGCATCGCGGTAACAACTTTCTCCTTCTCCAGAATTTCACTTCGTGTCGTGTGTGTTTGTTTTGTTTGTGGTTGCCCGTGGATTGTATACGGAGACCGAGTAATGCCGTCGCCCGTAGGACGTGGATTAGTCCAAATCCGTATTTACTTAGATTTGGGTTTGGTGTTTTTAGTTTAAGGATGCATTAGTCGCGTTACGGCTAAGATCAACTTAAACGTTCGTTAAGGATACGATAGTCCTGTTTGAGACTAAGATCAACTTAACGTGATCGTTTAGATCCGACAAAAGAGCGTTTGGACTCTATTGTTCCAGTTTGGGAGATTCATAGTCCAATTTGGGACTAAAGTCTGTTTGGAGGATACGTTAGCCATTTTTGAGGCTAAGATCGACTCAAACGTTTGTTAAGGATACGTTAGTCCAGTTTGAGACTAAGATCAACTTAACGGGACCGTTTAGGTCCGACAAAAGAGCATTTAGGCTCTATTGTGCCAGTTTAGGGACGTGGTGGTCCATATTCCAGTTTAGGGACGTTTCGGTCCGATATTAGTTTAGGGACGTTTCGGTCCGATATTAGTTTAGGGACGTTTCGGTCCGATATTAGTTTAAGGACGTTTCGGTCCAATATTAGTTTAAGGACGTTTCGGTCCACGAGTTTAAGGACCCCGCAGTCCATATGGATGTGTGGTCGTTGGGACTCGTCACCTCTTTGACGTCGTTGAGGAATTACAACGATGGATGTCAAAGGAATTCGGAGATGTACCCTCGAACCGGATGCAGATTGATTTAGGAGAGCCATTTTGCTCAGTCGATTTAATTTAAGGACTTACGGCCACGATTGGGCTAAGTCCATTGCTTTTGCATTTCTTTTGCTTTTATTTGGGCTTTGCCCAAAAAGGATACAGAGCATCAATTTTATTTGGGCCCAGCCCTTTTATTGCTTTGCAATTTATTTTGACCTGCTAGGTCTTTTTGATTTGGGCCTAGCCCTTCAAATAATGCATTGCAGTTGTGCAAAGCACCAAGAATCTTTTAGATTCAGGAAAAGAAGTGCAGAGCACTTTTTAATTTCTTGATCTAAATTTAGATCAGAGAAAAGAAAAGAAAGAAATCTTTTCTTTCTTTCTGTTTCAGAGAACCAGAGGTTCATAGCAAGTGCAAGGCACTATTTTTATTATTTTTATTTATTTATTTATCTATTGAAGATCACTGATCTTGTTTTCTAGATCAATGATCTATTCTTTAAGAGAATTTTCTCTTATCTCAAAGGTTTTTACCTTCCTTTTGTGTTCTCCAGAAATTCTCAAGAGTTCTCTCCTCTTTTTTTTATCCAATTCTCTATATTTTTGAAATGGGGTCTGGGGTTCTTTTATAGTGCTCAAAGATCAGTTAAATTTGTTAAAAAGATCTTTTCTGAGTGATTCGGGGAATTTTCCCCACCGTTGGATCTTTGATCCAAAGGCCCCTGTTTTACAGAAGAAATCTTCTTGTTTTAACAAGAACAGAAAAGATTTCCTTAAATCTTCATTCTGTTGTTGCGCAACTCACCAGCGCATGACATGTGTCACGCAGTAAGGCGCTTGTGCAACAGCGATTGCGCAACTGCGCAGACACGTGTCGCGCAGTGAAGCGCTTGCGCAACAGCGCTTGCGCACCTGCGCAGACACGTGTCGCGCTGCCGTGCGCTTGCGCAGTTGTGCTTGCGCAAGTGCGCAGACACGTGTCGCGCTGCCGTGCGCTTGCACAGTTGTGCTTGCGCAACTGCGCAGACACGTGTCGCGCTGCGGTGTGCTTGCGCAGTTAAGTGATACTTATGTTTTTAAAGAGCCTTGCTCTGATCGGACGTATCGCCTTGGGAGTTGTGCTGCCGTGTCAACTTCTGACACGCGGCGCATTGCGCGCAGCGCACGGGAACCGAAGCGTTGCTTCAAAATTAAAGTTTAAATTTTCAAAGCAAAGCTTTATTTCTGATTGGGGGAAGATGAAGCGTTGCTTCTTCTCCCGCCTTGGAATTTGAACAGAGCTTTGCTCTGATTGGAGTAAACAGGAATGATCAAAAGTATGACTAGGGTTGCCAGCATACCCTCTTAGCTGTGAGATATAAAAGTATTATGCACACCCTCCATAGAAAATAGCAAAGCTAGTCTATACACAAACCCACCGTCTCCTTCCAAGATGTTAAACGGCTGATGAGTCGTGGGCTAGGGCTTCTTAGCTCGCTGCATTGTATCACCATCTCCACTTTTTTTTCTACAACTATGTCAATCTTACAATTCTCCATCTTCAGGGTCGTCCCAATCGATCGGTACTTCTCCTATATAACCCTTCTCATCCGCTTCATGTGTTTCAACCATCCGTGTTCCCATGTTCTCCTTAGAGTAGTGTTTCTATGTCTTCAAGATGAAAATTACCATCGCCAGTTCTAATCTGAACAGGACGGTTGCGTCCACAAGTCGTTAGTTGTCTTGACGCATGTGCAACTATATCGTCGCGCTGATACATCACACCACCAAGTCCCTTCTCCGAAAAATCGTTGTGGATGTTTAAAACTTCTGGGTTTGCTAAGAATTGCAAGAATGGTTGTGATAGTTACGATCTACCCTCCTTAGAATAATTTCATATTTGAAATTTTCAAAGAGTACCCACTACTGGGCACGGAAATCAGTAACGCTGTCAGGAATCCTCTTTGCTGCATGTGTCGTTCCCGCGAATTGGTGTATCACTTGATGCATGGAAAGTCTCTGAAGGGTTTAGGTACAAGGAATCGGAAAATATAAAATCAGTAGCTTCCAAATAGAAAAGTTTGGAAGTTGAAGGGAGGTTGTGAATTAATGGAAAACTTGAGAGATATAACATAATGGCAACTAGTCGAAATTACGAAAACTAGAGAAATCATAGTGTGTTTAACTAAGATTTGCATAGAAGGATAAATAAGCACGGTATCAAAAGAAAGGTTGAAAAATAAAAGAGTATCTCCGCTGTTTTGCCACGTGGTATCAGCCCTCTCGGCTGTCATGGTGAAAATCTGTCGTTTGGGTCCATTCCTCTGCGCTTGCTGAAAATACGCTCCTGTGATGACAAAGGTGGTCCCTTTGGTGATGCTCCTTGACCGGTTAGTTTAGTGGAGGAAAGTGGTCGGTTTCCTTGTGTTGGTGCCCCATAATTAGCCGGCTGGTTGATGGGGCCTGATTGTCTCCCTCTCTGAGGACAGTCCCCAGTGGCATGATCCGGAGACCCACAGACTATGCAAAGTTTGTTCAAAATGCGACAGTCTCTCCTGTAGTGTCCGGTCCTACCACAATGGTTGCATATAACGGCTGGTTTTCCGAAGATAGTTGGTCCTGCTAGCCTCTTAGCTTGTTGTTTCCCGTTGGATCTGGAAGACGATCCTCCAAGAATTTGATTGGCTGGTTGCTTAATGCAAGACAAACGGTCATCCTTCCTTATTGTCTCTGAAGGTTTTCAAAGTTTCGTGCCGCCTCTAAGATTTCATCATAAGTCGAAAGAGTAGCAGAAGACATGGAGGACTGCGTCTTCAGGTCCAATCCTTACCGGAATCTCTTATCATAAAGTTCTTGGGTTGCCACCAGATGATGCGCGAACCAACTTAACCTTGTGAACTCCGAAGCGTACTTGTCCACCGACTTATCCCACATGCTCTTTTGTTGGAATTGTATAAACTCTCTTTCCATTCTTAAGTGTGCCACGACTGGAAAGTACTGGGTATCAAAACGCTGTTTGAACGTTTCCCAGTCGATGGGCTCCTTCAATCTACCTTCCTCTGCCTCCCACCATATCCTGACATTATCCGTAAGTTGTAGTTTAGCGATGTTCATCCATGCGTCCTTCGGAATTTGGGCGGCACTGAGATCGTTGACTGTTCCCTTGAGCCATTTCTCAGCTTCTAAGGGAGTTTCCTTTCCCGAAAAGTCTTAGAATGTAGTGATCTGAACTGCTTCACTCCCGCCGAACCTTAAGAAACCGGGGTTAGTGTCTTACTTAAAATCTCTGTTTGCTGCTGCTTACTTTCTCGTAGCTCCTGATGAAGGGCAGCTGTATGCTACTGCTGTTGCTCCAGTAGTCCTTGCATCCTTTGTAGCATAGCTGCTTGCTGAACAGCGGCTTCATTGACCCCATTTCCCCTTCGTTGCGGTCATGGTGTCGTCCGGCCATTGATGATTAGAATAGGTTAGGTTACAAACAGGTTGAGAGATGAGACAAGATAATAACTTGCATGGAAGAACAACAATTAATGCAAGAGAGAGACTAATAGGAAGAGCAAGAGACCCATGAGAGATTTTTGCTCGAAACTAAGATTTTATTATCCAACTTCAATATGGAGAGTACAACCGAAAAGTAAGGACATGCCCCTACTATTCTTACACCGTTTTATTCGGCTAAAGAAAAGGAAAAAGACTTATTCGTCTCGATTATGGGATTTCAACAAGTGGTGATAGGTCCTCGCACTAAGAAAGGTACGACCATTCCTACGGTGCCTTGCGGGGACAACTGCCTGAGTTTCTTCGGTCTCGAGTTCCTCCTCACTCGAAGCTTCGTCCTTCGACTCATCCTCGGCAGGAGCTTCGTTCTCTGATTCCACCTCTATAGGGTCTTGTTCTTTTGCAGGGGCCTCCTCATCCGGATCATATTCTATAGGATTCTCTCCCGCCGCAGGAGCCTCTTTTTCTGGCCCATCCTTTATATGATCCTCTTTCATGGGATCTTCTTCTTCGTCTTCGGAGTCATTGGCCATCATAGACTCCGGAGTTGCAGTATCGACTTCTTCGTCTTTCGAGTCGCTGTCGGAAAACCGCTTGAGAGTCTACGACTTCGTCGTTTGAATCTCCAGATGTAGCTTCAAAAGTAATATCGGACATGTCATCCTCGTTGGAAAGATTTGCCATGACCAGAAGGGAAGGTCATGGTCAGGGTACAGAATGTCAAGGAAGGGACAAGGGACATAGGAAAACTATGATATCGGTATAGATGGATGAGATTTACAAATATAATAAGTCGGTTAATGGTTTCATTTTAGCACACAAGATGACCTGCATGGGCCACCACAAAAACCTGTCGCACCCCGCTTCCCAAAAGAAGGAGAAGGATGACGTGGCATGGTCCGCAACCTAACTGTATTGAAGGTGGTCTATTCAATACAGTTACGTTAAGCGTATGAATATTTAACATGCAGGATGTGTACCAAAACAAAAGTAATAAAAGCGAAAGACATTTATTTCCATTAACCAAACTTTATTACATCCCAAAAGAGAGAGTAAAATAAATTAAGTAGTTTAATTACATCGAGGAAAAACAAAAGCCCTAAACATGTGGGCAACAACAAAAATTAAATCTAACTAATTTTCCCTCGTCCAGTCTGCATAATCTTCATAAGCTGGCTTCACACCTTGATCCTTACCATAATACTCATTCTTATCTGACGGACATTCCAAAGATAGAGGGAAAAAAGGAAGGTCCGTCAGCGAGTTATACTCGGGTAGGATTTGCCTCATAAGGAAATAGGAGTATAAAAATGAACAGGTGTATATAAGAATAAGATGTATGCATGCAGACATAAAATAAGGGGTGTAAATGTTTGAAAGTACAAACTTAAGAAGTTTTGAAGAGGGGTATATATGAGTATGAGTATGTTGTAAGTTCTATGTAGATGAGTAGTAGGAAGTATAGGTGAAGGTAAAAGTTCGTATTAGTTTGTTAAACAAGGATCCGGATACTCGCGATTATTCCGTTGTGGCCACGGAACAACAACTGGGGAAGTGAAATGTACAGTTTCACTTACAGGGATCATGATCGAGTAGTAGGGGAATCTGAGTTCCGAATTTCCTTGCCTAATCAAACTACCCATCCCCGTGATTCAGTATAAAGGTTCGGACGAATTAGGGTTAGTGCGTATACCTCTAGGCATGGAATTTCCACATTGTATTATCGTCCATATTTTGGACTGGTCACCCGGAATATCGGGATCTTCATATAAGTATAGTCGCCCATATATTGGACTAGTCACCCGGAATATCGGGATCTTCATATTTGTATAGTCGCCCATATATTGGACTGGTCACCCGGAATATCGGGATCTTCATAATAAGTATTCCATACCTAGGTCCGTGCAATCTAACCCTAACCGTAACATATGTCAGATATGTCATAAACTGGAAATTTATTTTTTAAAAGTATTGATCTCGTTTAATATGGCCTTCCACAACCACTCGTTTTATTTTCTAAAGTTTGTAAAGTACTCCGTGTCATCTTAGGGAATGCTTAATAAAAAGAATAATAGTTTTTAATTATCTTTTATTACTTCTAAGCAAAACCATGAGATTTGGAATATTTATCATTTTGGAAAAACATAATGTTTTACGGAAAAATATTCTTTCGATAAAAGGTTGTGGTGTTTATTTGAAAATCTTTTGTAAGAGATTTTTATAAGAACAAGTTGCAAGAGGTTTTTATTTGAAAAACTAGACTGCTCCTAACTGTTCCAAAGGGCAAGTTGTGAGATCCTCAAATCGCCTTTTCACCGTCAATTGTGGCCAGGTAAGCACAAGTAAGGAAAGGAGGGATCCGCTCACGAATCACCGTGAGACGGGCCTTTTAAAATTATCTTTCCCACTTGTCTAGCCTAGGCACCACAAAGTCTGGTTTAGATAAACGACCGATGCCTACAACCTTTCCTTTGCCCTAGATTGGTGTTATTTGAAAATTTCCTTTTAATAAGGTACTAGATATTCCTTTTGAAAAGATATCGTTATACGGATTATGATCTTTGTGGAAAATGGCCCTTCCACAAAGATCGAGGTATTTAAATGAAATTAATAATTTTGTGAAATTATAGTGTTTCAGATTCGGGGTAACGTTTTAGAAAATACGTTTGTTTTGGAAAAACCATAAGCCTTTATTTAAATTTAGTATTTTCTTCTTTAAAAAGGTTGAAGGGGGTTTAACAATATTACAGTAGTTGATGAAAAAGTGTAAGCAAGATATACGTATGTCGTATCTAAAATATTTCTTTCACATATCTTATCTCTTATGGATATTTTAAACAAATATAACATTTTAATTAAACGAGGGTATTTTGTGGAAGTAACCTTTTTCGAGATCATTTTGATAGTATGGGTAAGTGTGGGTATTATCAGGGGTGAATTGACAATTCATGGGTTATGACATTAAGCATAACAGATTCTAGGTATTATGAGAGTGTAATATATTTTTGTGTACAGAGGAAATTAAACACCGTTTTAAAACATAGGTTGACATTATCATTATTGAGGGTTGATGATTAGAAGTTGGAATTAGGTTATTAAGAAAAAAAGAAGGCAACAGAAAGAGGGGAGAGAGGCGGATCCTACCTTTTATTTGAGTCGGATGCCGATGGGTTGAAAGCATAGGCTTGTACAAAATCCTCAAAAGCTCCGCGTCCCGATTTTTCCTTGGCGATTGGGCGGAGACGTAGCGTCGGCGTCGCCGATACGAAGGCACTGGTATTTTTTTCCAGAATTTTTGGAGTTCTGAGGTGTGAGAAATCAGTGTTTGAAGTGCTTATTTATAGCGTTTTTTCACCAACCATAAAATCCAAAAATTCAGTTAAATTTCCCCAAAATCCTCGCCGCCCAATCATTCAGAATCATCACCCCGCCATTAGCCGCCGCCACTGTAACAACTCCAATTTTTTTTGTATACCTAAATTTGATTTAAATTTGAAGTATACGTGGAGTATTTAATGTTGCTGATAACACTTTAAGTATCTATTTCCCTACAATAATTACAAGAAGGAGTTTGTAGCTCATTGGTAATACATTGCACTGCTGAACCAAGCCACCAGAGTTCAAATCCTATACCCCATATTATTTTTAATATTGATTTTTTTTAAAACCTTTAGAATACCAAGAGTTTACACGTGCATATCTCACAAAAACCCCACTACACCCAAACATGTAACACTTGCAGGAGTTAGATGAACCGTCGGGGGGGATCCAGGTCACCGGACTCGGTCGGGAATCGGCCAACTCGGCCTTGACTCGGCCGACTCAGTGATCCGACCGAGTCACCCCCGATTCGGCCGATTCCGGCGATGGTCACAACACGAAAGTTGTGTCTTTTCATATTCCCTACGCACCTGCAAAGTTTCAGCCTCATACCACTTCCAGAGATTTTAAAAAACCCAATTACTCTACTTTTAATACATTTTTATTACATTTTATCACATTTTTATTTTTAACTTTTCATGTACCCTAACCCTAGCCTAACCCTATAAATACCAATCCTACACACTACCCTATCACCCCCCAAAATCTTGAGCCACTCTCTCAAAAGTTTTCCAAGAAGTGTGTGCTTTGAAACCGAGTTCACGGCGAAGCCCTGACGGAATTCCGGCGACGTTCTTTGAAGCAACCGGCGACGAAACCACACCTCGGCCTTTCCCCTAGTCCTCTTTACTCTTTAGAAGAGTTTGAAAACCCGTAAGTCCCAATCTTCCCTTTTTTCTATTTCTTAAAATACGGAATTACGAACCCCGACGGAAATCAGAACAAACTGATTTCCTATTCGGTTTTTCTACAAAATCCCACTTGTCACCTAATCCATAATACCTACCTATATTCATGATGACTATTAATCACATAGAAACCAATTTAAACAAAGTTTCTCACATGAAATGATAGCTTTCTTGTAAAACCGTATTCTTTTCATAAAAATACCATGAAGTTTATTTTTCTTCGTTTAATCAATTCCCTCATTCCTAAATATGTTTATCTTGATCAATAAACTTGTAGAAATCAATTTGAATGAATTTTCACACATAAAATGATAACGTTTTCAAATACCGTATTCTTGCGCTTAAATACCTTCAAGTTTAATATATCATATTTAACCTCTAAAACTTCATTAAAACTTAAAATAAGTCACGAGGTAATGACCTACCTCTACACACACACAAATATAACCCTAATTGATAAACGTCAAAACATAGAATACGAAAATACAGGACTTTTCACTAAAATACCATTATCTTTATAAACCTTTCTTGAAAGCTTTAAGCTATACACAATTTTAAATAAAATCTTTTATGATGAAAGCACGATATGTCATGGACATCGATCGTTTATCTAAACTGACTTTGTGATGTCTAGGCAAGTGTGTCTAGGCTAGTGGTTTTTAATTAGGCCCACTACCGTGGTTCCTTCCCACTTACCTGACACTTACCTGGCCGCAAATGACGGTGAAGAGACGATTTGAGGCTTCTAATGACTTGTCGTTTAGACCTTAGAAATAGGCTAGTTGGCTTAGGAAACCCTAGAAACTAAAATACGGAAATCTAAACCCTTTTACAAATAAATACCTTATATTTATAAAACCGTTTTTTCTAAATGAATGGTATTTGTTAAACCTAAGCAAAGCGCCGCTACAACCCACCTTTGGGAACCCGTTAGGGATAGTACGGTTCATCGTGCACTCACGGGCTAGTAGTGCGAGATTCAGACCTCCGCAAGGAGCATTCGGTCTCGAAAGGTTTAAAATACGGCATTTAAGAAAAAAATGAGATTTTGGAAAATAAAATATTATTTAAAAGTATTCTTGTATTAATTTAATTATTATTTAAACACCTATTTTATCATAAGATAAAGTTTTCATTTTTTTTCTAAAATTACAAGATTAAAAGTTACATTAAAATACCATGAGTTTCAAATAAATCAATTAATACTTTTATTAGGATATATTCACTAGAATAACACAAATAAAATTCACATTCATTATAACTATAAAGACGAATTGTAAATACTTGAGGTGTATTTTGAAAAATATACAATAGTACTTTTTACATAAAACCCCCTCAAATTTTATAAATTACAATAAGGGCCCTAACAATTATTGAACTTCAACTTACCTTCTTTTAGTCTGACTCGGGTTTGAGTCTGACTATTTCTGACTTGAACATGATTCAAGTCAATCTATATTCTTTTATATTCCAACTCAATACGAATACATGAATCCCTGAATCCAGTTAACAATCTATATAACTTGACTGAACCGAACCATGGATATATTCCTTTTACATGTTTCCCAGTATTCCATTTACATGACTCTACGGTTTTAGCCGTTTCCTGATATCATGCTTTCGGTCGGTCAGTTAATCAATCTTACAATCAATACAATTTTACAAGATAACAATACAAACAAGACATCGCGGGGTTTAAGGGGTAGATTGGTACGGAAGGTGTTAAAGGTGGCACGAGGTGGTCAGATTAAGACACCTAACCTGAATCCCATTGCTGTTGTACCGTGGCATAACGGTTCCTTGTACTACACGTGCCTTAGTCTCTGGCAAGTGAGACTCCCCTCGTATACACTGGCATCCTTCTGTACCAAGCTACAAACAACAGCATTAACATAATATTACAACAATAGTTTACACTTTAAAAATGTATCCACTTATTCTGTCTTCTCAACTTCCCTCTTACCTTTGGGACTTACCGAGCGATTTGTTCGCTGACGACATTCTGTTTCTCTCTTCTTTGAATGTCGTCAGGTGACCTGGACCCGGCAGAAGTTGAGCCAACCCAGGAAGACTTGGAGCAATTTGCTGAAGACCCTGCAGTATAATTTCATTGTACACTTTTCTTTTCAGTACTTTCCATTTCCTGTTATGCCACTGTTTAGGCATCTTTATTTCAGTTGTACTTTTTTCCTTTCCATGTTTTGTACAAAGAATATCAATAAATAAAAGTTGTTGTTATTTTTATACTCTTGTCTCTTGTGTAATATTTTATATTGCTTAGCTACGCTTAGCGTATGTACTTCTGAGTACATACGTAGCGGACCTCGTCGCGTCCACTTCGCCGTACACTGGGAAGCGGGGCGTGACAGCCACCAAAGCTTCATGGTCGTTGGATCTGCATCTGTCACGCCCCGCTTCCCAGAGTGCGCTAAGATAGGCACGTGACAGAGCCAACCATGCTACCCGTGGATAGAAAAAATCTTTCCACAGTCACATTACGGCTGTAGAGATATCAAGAACAGGAAAGTAAACTAAACTATCTAGTACATATCCATGAGCCAGAATAAATGAGTCAAGAATAATATAATATGCGGAAGCAAAAGATCCAATAAACAAAACACCTGGAATAGTAAATCTGGATACCAACAGGGTCCTCACCGCTCGGTCTAACAGCGGCAGTACTCCTGATCAGTCTGCAACAAAGGTAGAGGATTTGGGCCATGCAAAACCCAGACGTCAGTACGTCATTGCTGTATGAATCCCTGTCATGCAGTTCTGGTCTGCGTGAACAACCTAAGCAATATAACACAAGAACCAGCAACTTAAAACATTCTTTACAATTCATATTCCTTGAATCTTGCAAATTTCTATTCCTTGAATCTTATCATTCATGTATTTGAATCTGTCCTAACCCAAATTTTTCTTCAAGGTTATGGATTCCCCGAACAGCACCAGCACCAACGTCAACAACACTCCTCCAGCACTACCTCTCACACCAGTTGTTCCTGCACCACCCACTGAGCAAACGATGTTATTCGAGGCGATCCGCAGTCTTCTCGAGGGACAGCAACAACTTTTGAACCGTCCTGAGGCCGATGCACCGGGAGTAAAGCAATTCAGGGCTTTACATCCCAAGCAATTCTCTGGAAAAGGAAGCCCTCTTGAAGCGGAAGAATGGGCATAAAGCATTGAAGACGATCTGGCAGCAGCTCAAGTGCCAGAAAACGCTTGGGTCCGTGTAGCGAAGCTACAGCTCACGGACAATGCTCGCAATTGGTGGAAGGCGGAAGAAACCCGTCTGGGACAGCCGATTGAATGGAAGACATTTCGCGAGAAGTTCGACTCGAAATATTTCCCTGTGACTGCCAGGTTTGCAATGGAGCAGCAGTTTATTCATCTACAGCAAGGATCAATGTGGGACAAATCGGTAGATGGATACGACGCTGAATTCACCATGTTGAGCCGGTAAGATATGTCACAATAATTCAATTTTTAATTATCACATACCACACAACTAACACAATCTTTAAGCAGATTCGCGGCACACTTGATACCGACGGACGATATCAGAGCCCGTCGCTTTCAACAAGGACTGGACACGGAAATTCAGGCTGCTCTAGCCACAGGAAAGTTTTTGACTCATGAGGATGCTCTAGAAGCTGCTCGCAGCTATGAGGCAGTAATAAAAGCAAGGGGCAGACCTCAGTCTGCAGGAGTCAAACGCCCTGCCAACCAGATGGCAGGTGGAGCCTCGTCCAGGCCACCTTTCGTGCCAAGGCGACCCGGAGTACCAACCCATCGTCCTAGCCTAACCTTTTGCACCTACTGCAGGAGAACTGGACATATGATGAAGGACTGCCATCGAGCCAACCGCCTTTGCTTGATCTGCGGTTCAGCTACTCACGGTATTGGGTCTTGTCCCCAAAGACAAAACCCAGTTGCTGCACCCAGGCCAGCAAATACTTATCAGCAGCGACCAGCTCTTCAGGCACCTGCTCCCAGACTTGCACTGCCTGCACCACCCAGGGGACCACAAGCTGCACCACCTCCTCGACAGTTCCATCAAGCTCAAAGGAACGTTCCGAGGAATGCTCCTCAGGCCAGGAGGAATGTGCCGAAGCGCCAGGCTTTCATGATGTCTGTGGAAGAAGCTAAGGCCACTGGCCAAGTCATTACTGGTAAACTTCCTTCTCAAATTATCTTTTAGTCTTGGTTATCTACACACTTTTCCTATACCTAAAACCTATCCCATATACCTTAGGTACAATCCTAGTAGCTTCACTACCTGCACTTGCACTGTTTGATACTGGAGCATCCTACTGCTTTATGTCGCAACGGTTTGTCCGAACCCATGCGATTCCAGTCTCACCGCTTGTATCCAGCTGGAACGTCAGTTCCGGAAATGGTGTTCTAAAGGCAACTATGGGATACAGCATGTGTCCAGTCGTCGTCTGCAGTCGAGAATTTTATGCTGACTTCAAGGTACTGGATATACCATACTTCGATGTGGTTCTAGGAATGGACTGGCTTGGAACCTTTTATGCTACCATCGACTGTCGTCAAAGGAGGGTAGTATTCGAGATTCCAGACCATCCGGTCTTCTATTTTAAAAGTGGAGACCGTACATTGGAGCCAAGTACTTACAAAGCAAAGCCAAGAGAAGCAGTAGTTGCAGCAGCTCAAGCAGAAGAAGAACCAAGACAGGAGGTAGTTCGAGAGTTCGATGATGTATTCCCTGACGATATATGAGGTTTGCCTCCCGATCGAGCTCTTGAATTCAGTATTGACTTAGTACCAGGAGCACAACCGGTGATCAAAGCACCTTATAGACTAAGTCCGGAAGGTTTGAAGGAAGTACGAACACAGTTGGACGAATTACTGACGAAAGGATGGATTCGTCCCAGCACTTCAAGTGGGGGAGCACCCGTACTATTGGTTAAGAAGAAGGAAGGTTCATACAGAATGTGCATCGATTATAGGGCCTTGAACGAAGTCACTATAAAGAACAAGTATCCACTCCCGCGTATCGACGATTTATTCGATCAGCTAAGTGGATCTTGTGTCTTCTCTAAACTAGATCTTCGTTCAGGTTATCATCAGGTGAAGGTCAAGGAAGCTGATATTCACAAAACAGCTTTCAGAACTCGCTATGGACATTACGAATTTCTAGTAATGCCATTTGGAGTGACCAATGCACCAGCAATCTTCATGAACCTTATGAACCAAGTTTTCCGGGAATATTTAGACAGGTTCGTTGTCATCTTCATCGACGACATCCTGGTATATTCTAAGAATCGGAAAGAACATGCGGAGCACCTACGAATTGTCCTGGAAACTCTTCGACAACATAAGCTTTATGCCAAGTACAGCAAGTGCTAGTTTTGGCTAAATCAAGTTGGTTTTCTTGGACATATCGTATAAGGAGAAGGAATTTCTGTGGATCCAGCAAAAGTTTCGGCAGTTAGCGAATGACCTACACCCAAAGTCAGTGAAGGACATACGGAGTTTCTTGGGATTAGCTGGATATTACAGAAGATTTATTGAAGGCTTTTCGAAGATAGCAACACCCCTGACCAAGCTCACACGAAAAGATGAAGAATTTGTGTGGTTAGAAGCATGCGAGCAAGCTTTCGTAGAACTCAAGTCAAGACTGACATCTACACCTATTCTCGTAATACCGGATCAATCTGGAGGATTCGAAGTGCATTGTGATGCATCCGGTAAGGGATTAGGATGTGTTCTACATCAGCACGGTAAGGTTGTGGCTTATGCTTCAAGACAACTGAAAACTCATGAGCGCAATTATCCGACGCATGATCTGGAGTTGGCAGCCGTCATTTTTTCTATCAAAATTTGGCGCCAATACTTACTTGGTGAACGAGTGAACATCTACACAGATCATAAAAGTCTAAAGTATGTGTTTACTCAGAAGGAGTTGAATATGCGGCAGAGAAGATGGTTAGAACTCATGGCGGACTTTGACATCAACTTGCAATATCATCCAGGAGAGGTGAACGTAGTACCTGATGCTCTTAGTCGCCAACCATTAGCAATGAATCTCACCGCCCAGTGGAAGCTTCAGCAAGACTTACATCAGATGGAGATTGAACTAGTCATGCCAGGTGGTGTTTCGAGTTTGATGAATCTACAAGTTCAATCAACCATTGTCAATCATATCAAAGCAGCTCAAGCCAGCGATGCTAAGTTGCAAAAGATCAGAGAACAAGTGGAGAATGGACTCAGAACAGATTTCATCATCCATGAAGACGGATCCTTGAGATACGGCAGCAGATTGTGTGTACCAAAGGGTCCTGTTCGGGAAGAGTTAATGAAAGAAGCTCACAGCTCTCCCTATTCAGTACATCCTGGAGGTACCAAAATGTACAAAGATCTACGTCAGAATTATTGGTGGCATGGAATGAAGCGTGAAGTAGCCAGAAGCGTCGCAAAATGTGTGGTGTGTCAGCAAGTAAAGGCTGAACATCACAGGACAGCTGGACTACTTCAACCGTTACCAATTCCAGAATGGAAGTGGCAGCATATCACGATGGACTTTGTAACTGCTCTTCCTCGCAGCACAAAGGGTAACGATGCAATATGGGTCATTGTGGATCGACTTACAAAGTCGGCTCACTTCATCCCATTTCGAGTTGGCCAATCGACTGAGACACTAGCGAAGAAGTACATGGAGGTAATAATCTAATTTAGATTTAAAAACTCTTCATAATGTACTATCTCTGATACCCATGAACTCATACAGGAAATTGTGAGACTTCATGGAGTACCGGTCTGCATTGTCTCCGATCGTGATACCAGGTTCCGATCGCAATTTTAGCAGAGTCTGCAAGCTAGCTTGGGAACAAGTCTGAACTTCAGCACGGCTTATCATCCACAAACAGATGGTCAGTCAGAACGAACTATTCAGATCTTGGAGGATATGCTCAGAGCATGTATGCTCGATTTCAAAGGATCGTGGGAAGATCACCTGCATCTTGTGGAGTTTGCGTACAATAACTGCTACCAAGCAAGCATAGGAATGGCACCTTTTGCAGCATTGTATGGAAGGAAGTGTCGATCACCATTAAGTTGGGACGACATCGGAGATAGGGAACTCCTTGGACCAGAGATGATAGTAGCGACCGTTGATGTGGTTCGTACTATCAGGGAAAGAGTGCGCATAGCCCAAGATAGACAGAAGCACTGGGCT
Organism: Agapanthus africanus; assembly: GCA_030015575.1. Classification (NCBI taxonomy): domain Eukaryota; kingdom Viridiplantae; phylum Streptophyta; class Magnoliopsida; order Asparagales; family Amaryllidaceae; genus Agapanthus; species Agapanthus africanus. The sequence continues at coordinate 17,068,612 of JASDDO010000026.1, read as the reverse complement.
GATGCGAAGAGGCGACACTTGGAGTTCCAGCCAGGAGATCATGTATTCCTGAAAATATCTCTGAACCGCGGAGTGATCCGATTTGGAAGACGGGGAAAGCTGAGTCCGAGATACATTGGACCGCTCGACATACTCGAACGAGTCGGTGAAGTGGCATACCGATTAGCGCTTCCACCATCATTGGAGGGAGTGCATAATGTGTTCCACATATCTCAACTCAGAAGGTATGTGAGTGACCTCAGCCATGTACTTGATTATTCCGAGCTCACGATACAGCCCGATTTGTCTTGTGAGCAACAACCTGTGAAAATCCTGGACAGGAAAGTGAAGACACTTCGGAACAAGGAAGTTAACCTGGTCCGGGTAATGTGGAGAAAAGACACTCCGGGAGAATCCACGTGGGAAAGAGAGGATGAAATGCGTGCAAAATATCCTCACCTTTTTGTAAACTAGTCCTCAAATAAAAGCTGTAAATTTCGAGGACGAAATTTTTGTAAGGAGGGTAGATTGTAACAACTCCAATTTTTTTTGTATGCCTAAATTTGATTTAAATTTGAAGTATACATGGAGTATTTAATGTTGCTGATAACACTTTAAGTATCTATTTCCCTACAATAATTACAAGAAGGAGCTTGTAGCTCATTGGTAATACCTTGCACTGCTGAACCAAGCCACCAGAGTTCAAATCCCATACCCTACATTATTTTTAATATTGATTTTTTTTAAAACCTTTAGAATACCAAGAGTTTACACGTGCATATCTCACAAAACCCTACTACACCCAAACATGTAACACTTGCAGGAGTTAGATGAACCGTCGGGGGGGATCCAAGTCACCGGACTCGGTCGGGAATCGTGCAACTCGGCCTTGACTCGGCCGACTCAGTGATCCGACCGAGTCACGGCCGAGTCACCCCCGATTCGGCCGATTCCGGCGATGGTCACAACATGAAAGTTATGTCTTTTCATATTCCCTACGCACCTGCAAAGTTTCAGCCTCATACCACTTCCAGAGCTTTTTAAAAATCCCAATTACTCCACTTTTAATACATTTTTATTACATTTTATCACATTTTTATTTTTAACTTTTCATCTACCCTAACCCTATAAATACCAACCCTACACACTACCCTCTCACCCCCCAAAATCTTGAGCCACTCTCTCAAAAGTTTTCCAAGAAGTGTGTGCTTTGAAACCGAGTTCACGGCGAAGCCCTGACGGAATTCCGGTGACGTGCTTTGAAGCAACCGGCGACGAAACCACACCTCGGCCTTTCCCCTAGTCCTCCTTACTCTTTAGAAGAGTTTGACAACCCGTAAGTCCCAATCTTCCCTCTTTTCTATTTCTTAAAATACGGAATTACGAACCCCGACGGAAATCGGAACAAACTGATTTCCAATTCTGTTTTTCTACAAAATCCCACTTGTCACATAATCCATAATACCCACCTATATTCATGATGACTATTAATCACATAGAAACCAATTTAAACAAAGTTTCTCACATGAAATGATAGCTTTCTTGTAAAACCGTATTCTTTTCATAAAAACACCATGAAGTTTATTTTTCTTCGTTTAATCAATTCCCTCATTCCTAAATATGTTTATCTTGATCAATAAACTTGTAGAAATCAATTTGAATGAATTTTCACACATAAAATGATAGCGTTTTCAAATACCGTATTCTTGCGCTTAAATACCTTCAAGTTTAATATATCATATTTAACCTCTAAAACTTCATTAAAACTTAAAATAAGTCACGAGGTAATGACCTATCTCTACACACACACAAATATAACCCTAATTGATAAACGTCAAAATATAGAATACGAAAATACAGGACTTTTCACTAAAATACCATTATCTTTATAAACCTTTCTTGAAAGCTTTAAGTTGTACACAATTTTAAATAAAATCTTTTATAATGAAAGCACGATATGTCATGGACATCGATCGTTTATCTAAACTGACTTTGTGGTGTCTAGGCAAGTGTGTCTAGGCTAGTGGTTTTTAATTAGGCCCACTACTGTAGTTCCTTCCCACTTACCCGGCACTTACCTGGCCGCAAATGACGGTGAAGAGACGATTTGAGGCTTCTAATGACTTGTCGTTTAGACCTTAGAAATAGGCTAGTTGGCTTAGGAAACCCTAGAAACTAAAATACGGAAATCTATACCCTTTTACAAATAAATACCTTATATTTATAAAACCGTTTTTTCTAAATGAATGGTATTTGTTAAACCTAAGCAAAGCGCCGCTACAACCCACCTTTGGGGAACCCGTTAGGGATAGTACGGTTCATCGTGCACTCGCGGGCTAGTAGTGCGAGATTCAGACCTCCGCAAGGAGCATTCGGTCTCGAAAGGTTTAAAATACGGCATTTAAGAAAAAAATGAGATTTTGGAAAATAAAATATTATTTAAAATTATTCTTGTATTAATTTAATTATCATTTAAACACCTATTTTATCATAAGATAAAGTTTCCATTTTTTTCTAAAATTACAAGATTAAAAGTTACATTAAAATACCATGAGTTTCAAATAAATCAATTAATACTTTTATTAGGATATATTCACTAGAATAACACAAATAAAATTCACATTCATTATAACTATAAAGACGAATAATAAATACTTGAGGTGTATTTTGAAAAATATACAATAGTACTTTTTACATAAAACCCCCTCAAGTTTTATAAATTACAATAAGGGCCCTAACAATTATTGAACTTCAACTTACCTTCTTTTAGTCTGACTCGGGTTTGAGTCTGACTATTTCTGACTTGAACATGATTCAAGTCAATCTATATTCTTTTATATTCCAACTCAATACGAATACATGAATCCCTGAATCCAGTTAACAATCTATATAACTTGACCGAACCGAACCATGGATATATTCCTTTTACATGTTTCCCAGTATTCCATTTACATGACTCTACGGTTTTAGCCGTTTCCTGATATCATGCTTTCGGTCGGTCAGTTAATCAATCTTACAATCAATACAATTTTACAAGATAACAATACAAACAAGACATCGCGGGGTTTAAGGGGTAGATTGGTACGGAAGGTGTTAAAGGTGGCACGAGGTGGTCAGATTAAGACACCTAACCTGAATCCCATTGCTGTTGTACCGTGGCATAACGGTTCCTTGTACTACACGTGCCTTAGTCTCTGGCAAGTGAGACTCCCCTCGTATACACTGGAATCCTTCTGTACCAAGCTACAAACAACAGTGTTAACATAATATTACAACAATAGTTTACACTTTAAAAATGTATCCTCTTATTCTGTCTTCTCTACTTCCCTCTTACCTTTGGGACTTACCGAGCGATCTGTTCGCTGACGACATTCTGTTTCTCTCTTCTTTGAATGTCGTCAGGTGACCTGGACCCGGCAGAAGTTGAGCCAACCCAGGAAGACTTGGAGCAATTTGCTGAAGACGCTGCAGTATAATTTCATTGTACACTTTTCTTTTCAGTACTTTCCATTTCCTGTTATGCCACTGTTTAGGCATCTTTATTTTAGTTGTATTTTTTTCCTTTCCATGTTTTGTACAAAGAATGTTAATAAATAAAAGTTGTTGTTATTTTTATACTCTTGTCTCTTGTGTAATATTTTATATTGCTTAGCTACGCTTAGCGTATGTACTTCTGAGTACATACGTAGCGGACCTCGTCGCGTCCACTTCGCCGTACACTGGGAAGCGGGGCGTGACAACCACCAAAGCTTCATGGCCGTTGGATCTGCATCTGTCACGCCCCGTTTCCCAGAGTGCGCTAAGATAGGCACGTGACAGTGCCAACCATGCTACCTGTGGATAGAAAAAATCTCTCCACAGTCACATTACGACTGTAGCGATATCAAGAACAGGAAAGTAAACTAAACTATCTAGTATATGTCCATGAGCCAGAATAAATGAGTCAAGAATAATATAATATGCTGAAGCAAAAGATCCAATAAACAAAACACCTGGAATAGTAAATCTGGATACCAACAGGGTCCTCACCGCTCGGTCTAACAGCGGCAGTACTCCTGATCAGTCTGCAACAAAGGTAGAGGATCTGAGCCATGCAAAACCCAGACGTCAGTGCGTCATAACATCAAGCAATAAAATAAACAGGGGTAGCAAGACATACAGGTATGTGCATGAACAGTAAAACAGATATAACAGTAATATAAATGAGGACAGCGAGGGTAACGTGTAGTGAGTAATCTAGACTGGTCTATTGGGTTAACTACTCTCAAGTCTTTGAAATCAAATTGATGAATCATCGATGTAACTCAATAGTATCCCGTGCGTGCCCGGGATCACGGTCTATGACTCTCGGACTGAATCCGAGACATGCCGCAAGACAGTAAAAGGGTAGTAGGTAATGACGAGTGGTGTCAGCAGCATCACCCCGGGGCTGGCCTAGCCCGTAAGACTGATCAGAAAAGGTATCGAACTGTCGAGTTACAAGTCAGGTTTCATCATTGATTTCCCCATACCCCCAAGTTATATATGTTCAAGTCAGGTATTAAATAATCTGGAGCTAATGCCAACACAGGATCAGGCAGGTACAGGTTTGTCTGGATAGATAACAGGAAATGTCCGTAAGGACAACAGGTCAGGTTTGTTGGCATTAGTAACAAGATCAGGTAACAGGTAAAGCCATGGTACATCAGGTCAAGTCAGGTAGTATATATGTATCATGTTATGTCAAGAACTGCACGGTATCACGTCGTGTCAAGTAGTAGGTGTATCAAGTCATGTCAGGGGTACACAACATGTCACGTGGGTGCTCATAATCAGACTAAAATAAGCATGGGTATACAAAACAAGTATGGGGTACTAATGGAACAATAAAATGGAACATTGAAATGTGGTATGCAAATAGATACAGATTAAAATATATGGATGCACAGTTATCGATTTGAGTTAGGGTTATGGTTCCAACACTAATTAAATACACTTTATCAAATATGGAATGTTAAAATCTCATTATTATGTATTAAAGGATCCAGGGATGCAATTGTATATATATTAGGCTAGATGGGTGCAAACGGTTTCTGAAAGGTTATAAACAAATGAAAGGGTACTATGGGCTATGCAACCAAGCACTATGTGATATAAATATGGACGTGGGTACAATGTATTGCAATCTAATATGCAACACGATATATTTCAGGTTCTAGATCTAAAAAAATGTTATAAATGGAACATCGAAATGTTAAAAATGGAATATGTGGTATTAGCTGTAAACTATAGGTTTAATATGCAATTAAATAAGCATGTAATAAATAAAATAGTATGCAGCAAGTTTTACTTGCCTCGATGGATCGCGATACAGATACGCACAGCACGTCCGACGTCGGCAAACGTCGCAACATTCACACGCGCACACGGGACAGGTCCAGGCACGGCAAGAAGGTAACCACACAAGTAGGGGACGCCCACAGGGTTGCTTGGATCATCGGGAGCGGCACAGCTCCAGCTCCGGCGATCATCGGAAACAAGAAACCAAGAAAAGAGAAAAGTAGAAGAAGAAGGAAGAAGAAGAGAGGGTTGTTCTCTGGCCTGGGGTCCTCTGGGGGTTAGAGGTGAGGCGAGGAAGTCGTCGACGACGATGGGCCGTCAATGGCGAGGTGCAAGCGACGGTTTTCTGGCGATGGCAATGGGTGTTACGGGTTCTTGAAGTCGGGGTGATTAGGTTCTTGGTGTCAAGTTTCTGCAGTGAAGAGAGGAAAGAGGAGAGATGAGGATGGTGATGCGGGGAGGCTGACAAAGTGGTCGGCGATGAGGGATGATGGAGACAGAGGGGGGTGGCCGCAGTGGGTATATGGGTGTGCAGGGTTAGATCGGGTTGGGTTTGCATGGAGCTTGGTGGGTGTTTTCAGAGAGGAGAGGAGATGAACGGAGGGAGGCGAAGTCGAAGGTGAAGCCGACGAGGGTGCCGGCGAGGCTGGCGACGAGGAGTTGGGTTTCTTGGGTCGGGTTTGTCGGGGTTGGAGAGAGGGGACGAGGGCGATGAGGAGAGGTGAGGAGATGGACGAGGGTGGAGGCGAGGGTTTCGTGATGGGTTCGAGCGGGGAAAAGACGACGGGTTCATGCAAGCGAGGTCGATGGGTTTGCAGGCGGGGTTCGGTGAGGGGTTGCAAGTGGAGGTGGTGGTTGTGGTGGCGGAGAGGAGGCGAGGTCGAGGATGATGAGCAAGGAGTGGACGAGGTCGAGGTTCGGCGGTGGTGGCGACGGCGGGACGAGGCAGTGGCGATGGGTTCGCGACGAGAGGGGCAGAGGCGGAAAAAGAAATGAGGTGAGGGAGAGAGAGAACGTGTGCTGTGAAAATAAGGTTTGTTAAACAAAGAAATATAAGAATATAAATAAGAAAGAGAGAGAGAGAAAATGTTAAAGAGGAGATAGAGAGAACGTGAACTGTTAAGAATATATAAAATATATATTTTAGTTATAATAAAGTATAGATAGTAAATTTATATTTTACAGTAATAGTTATAATTTATTAGAATATAATATTAGTACGTTTTGTGATTTTGCCAAATACAAACTTACTCCAAAACACGTCCGGGTCGGGTCTAAAAATCCGGTTTTAAAATATGAAAAATATATGCGCTTCCAAATTTCAAAATGAATGCTCAGGTAACGAAAATGCATATCCCCAAGAACGGATGCACGTACGTGTGTGTAGCCATCCAAACACGTCCGTTTCACTAAACGGGACGGGAACAAGATGCGCGGATGCTACCACGGGGTTAGGGGTATCAAGCAGGCCACGTTATGCAATTTTAAAATATTTTACGCGACCTAAAATGTTATATGGTAAAAATGCAATGCCGGATAAAATGCCAGTATGCAGTATACATGAGTTGCACGTGTCTATGTAACAAGCCAGGATAATTTATAAATATGAATCAAACAGCTTCAAGCAAGCGGGTCGGGACGAATACAATGTAAAATGTAAAATACCATTCGCACCCAAAACACGATAAATCAAGAAAATACCACAAATAAGGAAATTCGAGAACTGGAATTGGTATAGATGAACTAGGTTGTTACAGCATCCAACGGCTCACGAGCCGCCGCCTCTGCGCCACGCGTCACGTGTGGGGGGGTTCACGCGTTTTCACGTGGTCCCACCACGTGGGCGCGTCGGTGGGTTCTGGGCCGTTGGATCTTATGATCCAACGGTACAGGATCAAGGGGAATTTAACTTTTTATTTATTTATTTATTTTAAAATAAAAATAATATACTGTTTATTATTTAAAAATTGAATTTGGTTTTTAAAATATTGTTAAAAATATTTAAAAATAAGGGAAAATTATGGAAAAATTTCAGAAATTATATTTTATTGTTATGTTTAGTATAAAAATAATTTTAGGCCAAAATAAATAATATATCCATTCCTATGGTTTTAGTTAGTTATTAAAATTATATAATATCTAGTTTATCCTTTAAAATATTTTTAATTACGAATTAATTATTTTAATTGATAATAAAAATATGTAGATTATTTTAAGGCGTTATAAAATCTTACTAAAACATTTTAAGCCTATAAAAATAATAAATAGATTTTAGAAAATTCCTTTAATCATATTTCGATACTTTGAAAATTATTAACATTACTTTAAAAATTATTTTTCTATTAACGAAATACATAAATAATTATTTGATAGTAGAAATTTAAATAAAATATATTTTATTAGGTATTAGAAAATACGGTCGTTACAGACGACCTCTCAGATCGTGGCACGTGGCAGATGATGTGTCCCGAAGCCCGTACGGAAGGACCAAGAACAGCACGTCGGAAGAACATCCGGGTTTGCGACCCTTGGATGTAGCCGACACTTTGTGACCAACCACGCAACTCCTGTGCCCGCCTTACAAACAACTGTTGGCTTACCTCCGAGCCTCCGCACAATTGGCCTTCTCGGCCCCCTCAGCTCGTCTCCGGGTTTTAGCAGAGCCAGGACACCTCGGCCTCCCGCTCGTCCGCCGAGCTAATCCTCCTCGGTCTCATCCTGATCCACCCGCAGCGCTGATCATAGGCTCCCACGCCACGGCTACGCGAATCTCGCCATGCGCGAGATATCCACCGTCCACGGTCCCACGCTCCACGCCATCACAATCCCCCATTAACGAACATGTCTCGCCGTTAATGCGGGTTTCCGCTTATCACGCGGGCGTGACGTTGAGAGCGTAACGGCCGGCGTGATTCTCGCGCCTGCATGTCCATCGCTGCTGCTATATAAACCCCTCTTTCAGACGATCAAGGTACGCAATTCTCTCCTCTCTAGGCCGCTACTCTGCCCAAATTGCGCTACTAACTTGATCGTCGGAGAATCCTCGGTGGTACAACCATCCCGGAACTTCCTTGCAGGTAGCGCGACCACCACAACCTAAAACCCATTGAGAATCCACACGCTTCAGGAGTCAACCTCCAAATCAATCTCAGCCGTCCATTGTCGCTCGACAGCAGATCTACGGAAGGTAACATCTTGACGTGATACGACGCACGTCACTATCAATCGACGGTTGCACATTCATATATTACCAAGATTAATTAAAGCATATCAAGCATATTAATGCAAGATTTCTTAGAATTTGATGCTGCATTATCTCATTTCCGAAAATACGAGATTTTCGGCAATCTTGCGATTCACGTAACAAAGCACAACCGTAAAATATCAGACATTAGCGGTTTTTAGAATGATGACATATTAATATTAGCACACAAATATACGCAGGCAGTCGAGGGATCCACGGATCTGTCCCTTATCATTTCCATCCTGCGCTTCGAACCCTCTGTATTCTCCTTAAACTAGCAGGGCACACTCTCCATCGCCACCGACTCCTTCATCCAACAACGCCATCAGTTTGAAAACCCTAATCCTCTCTCTCTCTCTCTCTCTCTCTACACACACACACACACACCCCCCCCCTAACCCTAGCTTATGTTTCTAATGGCGATTCTATGGATCCGTTCTCATTTTCGCTTTCGATTTCTCGTTGTCGCTGCACTCCTCCTCGTCTCTATCTCTAGGGTTTCGGATGCATCGGGACCGGAACCGGAACCGGTTGTCTCTCGAATCGCCTTTGGTTCTTGCGCTAATCAGAGCGCTCCTCAGGTACGCCTTCTCGATTTCAACTACCTTTGTTATGTTTCCTGCACTCAACTTTGATACAAATTGGGAGAAATTGAATTCTTTGTGTGCCCTTCTATCATCATTCGAGCCTTTTCCCCATATAAAATGGGATCTGCTATGGAAAAAGATTCCACCTTTACGACCAAATGCCACATTTTTCCAACAGAGAAAAGAAGAGCTCCATAAATGACCGCTGATGATTTACCTATTTTTGAAGAATTTTCTGCTTTCCTTGCTGTGTTTTAAATTTTGATTTCTGGAATACTGTGTTGGGTTGTTTTGATGCAGCCCATATGGAATGCGATAATCGATTTTGATCCACAACTTTTTATTTGGCTTGGGGACAATATCTATGGAGATATCCGACGCCCTTTCAGGGTTTTTGGAAAGGAGAGAACTATTGGCCCCTGGAAGAATGTACCAAGATTCTACGCAGCATCAGAAGAGGAGTTGAGGAGGAAGTATGAGATGGCCAAGAGAAATCCAGGATATTCCGCTTTGAGGCAGAGGAGCAAGGTAAACTATTGACCAAACATGTTCTGCCTTAGCATCTAAACATGATTCCTCCCATACTAGTCGAGCCTATCAGCATTAGCATCTCTCCTAGTCACTGAAACTATAGATTCAGTATGACATATGAGCATATGGTAGGCCGCTAAACAATTGCTCCCATACTAAAGGAGCCTATCACTATTACTGTCATCTACGGTTCAATCATATAGTAGTTTGAACATCACCTAGTTTTCGCATCATCTCTGTTATAAGCTTATTATGTGTTTGTCATGGCTTAAACCTCTAGACATCAATGTCTACGCTTTATCTGTAGCCGATACATGTATTGTTTGTCTCAGAGCAGACAAGTCATGCAGAACTTCTATTATTATGCTTGCTTTCTTCTTTTATTTTTGGGTTTATATCATTAGCATCAATTCAAATATGCAGGTTATTGGAACATGGGATGATCATGATTATGGATTAAACGATGCAGGGAAGGAATTTAGTGGGAAAGTTACAAACCAAAGGCTCCTATTGGATTTCTTAGATGAACCTGAAGATAGTCCTCGGTAAGTATCCTCCAAAAGAGTTTTTTAAGTTGTCTTTCATGAAGGTTGTAAATTATCAGTCTGGCTCATCGAAAGCTATGATTTAACGACATAGACATGAGTATAAATACAAGTATCATGTGGAGACATAGATACAGGCCACCCACGTCTATTTAATTTATTACATTGTTCGCTACATATTTGCTGTTAAACTTCCAGAGACAACATTAAAGTTTTAAATCTATGAATGCTTCTTAATAAGAACCTAATATGAAAGCCAACCCTACTCCACATGAAATGATTAGATACTTTTCTTAAGTGGTGATTAAGGCTAGCTTTCATCCTGCATGAGATGAAAGCCGACTTTCGGACTCAAGTAGAACATGTCACATGCACACTGAAGCATTTGTCACTGTGGCTTCTTTCTTGTAGGCGAAAACAAGCTGGTGTTTATGCGTCCTATTTATTTGGACCCACGGGGAAGCAAATAAAGGTATTTCAGTGAGTTTTGTCCTTTTCTGCTGCAATGATTATTTTGTGCACCTGTTCTTCACCACAGGGAAGCAAATAAAGGTATTTCAGTGAGTTTTTGATCACTCGTTTTACTTGGTTCTTTGGCCAAAAGGGGGATGGTGCGAAACAAAACAAAGGAAAAAACGAAAACTTAATTCTTAGTTTAATATGAAACTAGCCATCATCATCATCTACGCCTCTGGCCCTCCATCAAAATGGTTTTTTCCATTGATCCAATCTCTGGATTGAGAAGGGCTATAAGGAGACCAAATGTTATGATTTGGCTGTCAAGATGTTGTTTTTGACTTGGTGCCAATTTCTGGCTAAAGAAAACAACATCTGAGCCTTTTATCCCAAGTGTATGGGGTAGGCTACATGAACCAACATGAGAATCACGCCGGGTCCAGCACATGAATCCTTCGCCTCCACTCTCCTATAGAACGATATACTTTCACTGAGGCCTTTGGCAACCATATCTTTTCGTATCACCTCCATTCATGTTTTCTTCGGTCTTCCTTTCGCCCGTTTGACATTGCCTATATCGATAGTATCCATTCGTCGAATCGGTGTTTCTATAGGTCTGCGTCGCACATGGCCAAACCATCTTAACCGGTTTTCCCGCATCTTCTCCTTTACAGCTGCTACACCAACTTTTGCATGAATATCCTCATTTTGCACATTATCTTTTCTAGTGCTACCACACATCCAACGAAGCATTCACATCTTCTCTACGTGCATCTTTTATGTATGATACTTCTTAGGGGCAAGTATTCTGTACCATATAATAAGGCATGCCAAATAGCGCTCCGATAAAACTTTCCTTTCAATCTTAATAGAAAGTTACGATCGCACAAAATCCCTATTGCGCTCCTTCATTTGAACCAACCAGCTTAGATCCTTTGATTAACACAGTTATCGATCTTCCCATCCTTTTGGATAGTGGAACCTAGATATCTAAACTGATCGCTCGGTGATATCTCTTGTCCTTCTAGTGTTATACCAATGTGGTTTCGACTTCTCCGTTTGTTAAATTTGCAATGCATATATGCTGTCTTGGACCTGCTCAATCTGAACCTCCGAGATTCCAACGTTTGCCTTCATAACTCCAATTTGGCATTAACACCTGCTTTCGACTCATTTACTAAAACAATATCATCAGCGAATAGCATACACTAAGATACCTCATCTTGGATGGTTATAGTAAGCCCATCCATCACGATGGTAATCAGGAATGAACTTAATGCAGATCCTTGATGTAAACCAATTGTAATCGGAAAATCACTCGTTAGGCCGCCACAAGTTTTGACATTTGCCACTATATTGTACATATCCTTAATTATGTCAATGTATTTGATGTGGGCCCTTTCTTCTTCATTGTCCTCTATAATCTCTCTAGGTATCTTGTCGTACGTTTTCTCTAAATCAATAAATATCATATGTATATCTCTTCTCTCTCGAAAACGCTCGACAAGTTGACGAAGTAAATGAATAGCCTCTGTCGTCGATCGTCCAGACATGAACTCAAACTGGTTCTCTGTTATCGTAATATCCTTTTTAACCTATGTTCAATCACTCTCGTCTAAAGTTTCATGGTGTGACACATAAGTTTTATTTTACGGTGGTCTGAGCAACTTTGAATGTCATCCTTGTTCTTGTATATAGATACAAATGCACTTTTTCTCTACTCATTTGGCATCTTTTTGTTCTGCCAAATCATATTAAACAGATATGTCAGCCATTTAACGTCTATTTCTCCTAAGTATCTCCAAAGCTTGATAAGAATCCTGTCTGGACCAACCGCTTTTCTTAATCTTATTCTCTTCAAAACCTCTTTAACCCCTGGCATTCTTATTTTACGCATGAAATCACGGTTTATATCTTGAGATTGAATAACAAGTTCATCCAAATTCTTAGTAAAACTCTCATTGAACAATTTGTCAAAATAACCTCTCCACCTTTCTTTAATATTCTCATTTTGAACTAAAGCCTTCATATCTTCGTCTTTAACACGCTTCACCGCACATAAGTCTTTGATCTTTTTTTTCCGCATCCGAGCAATTCAGTATGTATCATTTTCAGTCTCCTTAGTGTCCGACTTCTTGTACACTCCTTGTAAACCTTAAGTTTAGCTTCCCGAATAGCTTTCTTAACTTTCTTTTTAGCCATTTTATATTTCTCAAATCTCTCTGCATCCCTGTTTTTTCAAATCTTTATAAGAATTTCTCTTGATTTTAATAGCAGGGTTTATTTTTTCGTTCCACCATGATGTGTTCTTAGATGGTGGAGCACCACCTCTCGACTTTCCAAGTAAATCTCTAGCTACTCTCTTGATACAACTAGCCATCTTGTTTCATGTTCTGTCTGAATCATTTTCCGACCGCCAATCCGCCTCTTGAACTACCCTCTTGATACAACTAGCTACCTTCTGATCTTCGTCTTTAACACACTTCACTGCGCATAAGTCTCTGATCTTTTTTTCCCGCATCCGAGCAATTCAGTATGTATCATTTTCAGTCTCCTTAGTGTCCAACTTCTCGTACACCTCCTTGTAGACCTTAAGTTTAGCTTTCCGAACAGTTTTCTTAAATTCCTTTTTAGCCATTTTATACTTCTCAAATCTCTCTGTATCTCTACTTTTCTTCAAATCTTTATAAGAATCTATCTTGATTTTAATTGCAGCCTTTATTTTTTTGTTCCACCATGATGTGTTCTTAGATGGTGGAGCATCACCTCTCGACTCACCAAATAAATCTCTTGCTACCCTCTTGATACAACTAGCCATCTTGTTCCATATCCTGTCTGAATCATTTTCAGACCGTCAATCCGCCTCTTGAACTACACGATCTATAAAAGTCTTTTGGTTACCTTCTTTCAGTCGCCATCATTTAATTTTAGGTTCTATCTTACGTCTAATCTTCCTAGATTCTTTTCTAAATCAAAAATCTAAAACTAAAAGTGTATGTTGAGTGGTCACACTCTCATCTGGCACTACCTTACGGTCGATGCAACAAGCTCTATCTATCCTTCTCGTTAGAAAAAAGTCTATTTGATTTGCACTTGATCCGCTCCTAAAGGTGATAAGATGAGACTGTCTTTTTCTAAACCAAGTGTTTACTAAGATCAAGTCATAAGATAAGGCAAAATTTAGAATCGAGATACCTGCTCCATTCCTTTCTCCAAAGCCAAAACCTCCATGAATAGTATCAAACCACCACGACTAGTATCTACATGTCCATAGAGATCAGCACCAATAAATAACTTCTCTTCACTAGGTATCTTTTGCACTATCTCGTCTAAATCGTTCCAGAATAGACGTTTACTAGCGTCATCAAGACCTATATGTGGTGTATAAGCACTAATAATATTAAGTATCTCCCCATCCAGAATAATTTTAACCAGTAAAATTCGATCACCTTTTCTCATAATTTCAATTACATTCTCAAGCAACCGTCTATTTACGATTATGTCTATCCCATTACGATTTTTACCTCTACCCGTATACCAAAACTTATATCCCCAAGGCTCTATAACTCTATCCTTTTCACCTACCCATTTAGTTTCTTGCAAATACATAATACCAACTCTCCTAATTATCATCTCCACTAATTCTATTAAGCTACCCGTAAGGGAACCTATGTTTCAAGAAGCGAGGCGGATCTTATTAAACTCTTGCTTATTTCTCACTACACCCGGGGTCCGATATGGCGCGCCACTTCCGGACGACGACCTAGAAGCCCTTGCATACTTAACACTACACCCGGGATTCAATGTAGCACATCGCTAAGTAGGATTCAATGTAGCACATCGCTAAGTAGGAGACGTCCCAACTATATTCTTATTATGTTCATGTCATAGAATGTGACAAAGTTTTACGTTGGCTGTCACAAGCCTACCTCAACCCTCACCCTTTATGCCTAAAGAAACTTGTGAAGAAATAGGGGCTTGCTATAAAATCTTGAAGGTCAAGGTAGAAAAAACTACCTCAATAGATACCTAATTTATGTTCATGATACTAGGGAGTAAATAGCTCCAGAATTCACCTTGATAAAGAAATTGTCCGTATGAGGTGAGTTGTTAAAAACTATAGAAAACTGCGGTTACATCTGAATGTAAAAATAGGCAAATTGCTTAAATTAGATGCATTCCCTTCATATGCAACTGTTATGCAGCCTTTTTTGCAAAAGTTATTTTACAATATGCGGCTGTATTTTTCTCCACTATCGATATTATATCATGCTCACTTGATGCTATTGCATTTTGACAAGTTCCTTCGAATGCCAATGACATACTATTCCACATATAATCAACCGGTCTTTTGTATAGCTCAATATCAAGCCTATAGTGTTAATATTATCTGTACATTGTGAACCTCGTTGATTGCTATGAACCTAACCCTCATTGTGCATGTTGCACTCACCTGGAGGCACCTACATGCATATATATAGATATCTAACAACTATTCTGGATATGGTTCTGCAGGTCATTCTCCTAGACACTAGATATCATAGGGATCCATTGTCCAGTGATGGGAGTATATTGGGGGAGACTCAGTGGGGGTGGTTAAGACAGGAGTTAAACAGTCTTGAAACACAGATTACCATTATAGCGTCTTCTATTCAGGTACACAGAATGCAAATTCTTTAATATTGCTGATATTGTATACAAAAATCATGCTTTTGGAGTGTAAGATGTTGATTATACTATTTTTCATAGCTGGTTTCTGTTAATGTTTTGTTTGGCACTATATCATATAACATATATCTTAGGGATGAGCCATTTCTTACGGAAAATTTATCGTTTTTGCTTTTCTTTTCTCTGAATCTTTTGAGTCTAGGAGAAGTTTGGAGGGTTCACTTATTATGTTTATAGCTGGTCTAAACCGTCTAATCAATAAGCTATATATCATGCCTCCTGACCAGCTGTCTATGCTGTACGCTTGTCCTACTCTTCTCCATAGTATCGACCAATATTTTACCCTACAACCAGTGGAGTGAATTGGTAGCTGGTCGTAAATGTTGCATCAAGTTTTCTTTGGCCATCTCAAGTGTTGTGCTTACAAAGAGTTTTCCCTGGCAAGTTTTTACCTGTATGATTTACTTGCAAGTTGCTTCACATCTTGCTTTCTGTATTCAGGTTATCTCAAATCTCTCTGCAACTACTGGTCCATTATTCTATATGGAATCTTGGGGGCGTTTCCCGAAGGAGAGGGAGCGGCTATATGAGTTGATAACTAATAGTCAGGTGCAATATACTTTCTCTGGAAGAATCTTATGCTGTACGTCTGGAATTTTAAGCTTGATGGTTGATTCTTATTATATAACCATAATGTGCTTCTCATAATAGTTCCTCTGTGTAATGGTAATCCCTCAAGCCTGATAGCTGACATGCTGTCTTGCAAAGTTTGTTGTAGAAGAGTTCAAAACTTGGCCTTTTACATGATTATCAATATAAATACAACCAATTTTATTATCAATATAAATACAACCAATTTTCATGGTTTGGCAACAGTGGCAGACCTTGGAATCTAAGGAATCTAGGTCAGAGGAGGCACCATATCTAACAAGGATCCCTTGAAAATTCCAAGTGCATGATATTAAAAGTAATTTTAATCAAAAATATAAATATGATTTTGAATTATTTAATAATAAATGAAAATTATTGATTGCAATAATATTTTTGCAAGAATTTATATTTTAACTATATCATACAAATCATGTTTTTGGTGAAACCGAAATAAACTAATTTTACTATGTTACCGTAGCTGTGAATCAAGAACAATTGCAAAGCACGAATTTGTATTAGAGACATAAAATAACAACATTGTTGATGAGATGCTTGAAACAAAAAAATTTGATTTTTTCCCTGCTGGGAGAAGATACAAGAGAACATGTTAATGATCTATAAAACAAGATATTATTCAAAAAAAAATATTATCTTCTTGTTTTATTCATAAAAAGAACACAATATGAATCAATACTCAAGTTAATTAAAACAAAAATTAAATCATGCCAATTTTGGGAATTGAACCCAAAAATATTTATAATCTACTTATTTTATTCATAAAAAGAACACAACAGTTATTAATACTCAAGTTAATTAGAATTTTTCCCCACTGGGATAAGATACAAGAGAACATGTTAATGATCTATAAAACAAGATATTATTCAAAAAAAAATATTATCTTCTTGTTTTATTCATAAAAGGAACACAATATGAATCAATACTCAACTTAATTAAAACAAAAATTAAATCATGCCAATTTTGGAAATTGAACCCAAAAATATTTATAATCTACTTATTTTATTCTTAAAAAGAAGTTATTAATACTCAAGTTAATTAGAACAAAAATTAATTCATGCCGATGGTGGGACTTGAATCCATGACCTTTTGCTTTAAAATGCCACATACAAGCACTTGAGCAAGGATACCATTATGTTGAGTTTATGAACACAATATATATAATATATTCTCATATATATGTTATTGTATTCATGGATCGAAGTAGGGGTTTCTTTTTCCGTGAAATCTCAGTGGGGGCACATGCCCCTGCTGAGCTGACAATATACTCAAATTAGTCTGGCTGACACTATATAGCAATTTTTCTTTAGTTCAGCAGATTTTCCCTAAAAATAGCATATATCTTTATGGGAGCATGTTTTAATATTAACTGAACAGTGATATCTTCATATTATGACATGCAGAGAAATGGAATCTTCTTTATAAGTGGTGATGTGCACTTTGGTGAAATTACACGGTATGACTGCGGTGGTGATTACTCTTTGTATGACATAACCTCAAGTGGGCTTACTCAGGCGGTCCAGAAGGTTGTTCCCCAACCACTAGATTTCCTTGTGCGGGTTGCAGCATGGCTGACTCCATCTACCATGAGAGTTTATTCCCCAAAGTGCCGATACAGATCATGCACATTTGGTATGATCATTAGGAGCATATACTTGTAATTTTTTAAACCAATGTCTCTTAAATGTTGTCTTCGTTGTGGTGCTGCTTTACATTATTCCTAATTTATATCGCTCATAGCCTTGTGTATATAGTTCAACTGTGTATATGTCCACGACTACTATTTTGGTAGCGAGTCTCTATTTTGTTTTCTTAAACTGGTGTTCATATTAGATTTCACATTGTTGTGGCTTTGGAGAACGGTGCCATCACAAAATATGGCACCTAGGTTTTCTGGTATGTGTTCAAATTGATGATATTCCCTGAATGTTTGGTTCTAGCAAGCAAGTGATCCATTAATTCGTATTGGGATTGTATTTAGTTCCAAGCCTGGTGGATCCCTTTGGAATCCCCCCCTCCCCTTAATCGTTTTCCCCCCCTATATAGATGTGGCCTCTCACCTTGATTTGGCATCGCTTGAGCGTGTGACTCCCTCATTACAAATTCGTGTGCGCAAATCAACTCTTCGTCCCCCTGGGGAGTTAAGCTGCTATTAATATGTTCGTATTTGGATTTTCATCTTTTGAAGTACATAACTGATGGAAGAACAAGCTTGCTACTGCTCAATGTATTAATACTGTGCTGCCATTTAGATTCCTATCTTTTTCATGCCAGCCAGAAATTAGGCTCCTTGATTTTCACAAGTTAATTATTGATGTACTTTATTCAGGCCAGCCAAATTTTGGAGCAATTGAAATAGACTGGGATACGATTCCTCAGAATATCAAAATCGAAGTGCGAGATGTGAATGGAAATCCTACTATGGGAGTAGAGTTCTTGATTTCTGATTTGCATCCGAGGAACGCACACAAGAATTATTCAAGAGGAGAAGCATATCAGCAGCACTGCACCCTCGAAATTGACCATCCATGGATTGTCAGATATCGTCTAGCTTTTCTATTTTTTGGAGCTTTAATCGGTGCGTATAATCTCCTTAATGTTGGCATTTGTATTTTAAAACTGGAATTTGAATTTGTGGATGCAACTTGGAAAATAGAGTCATGCACATGTTAAGAAGAAACATAAGGAACTTGCTTAATCATGTACTTTGCAATTTTTTTAAGAAAAAGAACTCAAAATCCAGTATCTTCTTTGGATTGATTGTTCTATAATCCAGTTGCTTTTGGTGGTGGTCCCACCTACTATTAATTTTGCAGTATTATTACATTGCTGTATGTCTTTTATGTTTACTTTCAAAATTTAAAGTACCGTTTCACTAAATAAAAAATGTGATTTGCATTTTATGTTTACTTTTGGAAAGCCTATTCACGATTCTCCTTATTTCAGGTCTGCTTGCTGCGGTTGTTCTGCTGACTATCAAAATTTTATCAGTTAGCAAGAGACTTGTACGAAAATACAAGATTGATTGATGAGGTAAGTGATCCTTGGGGTTGAAACGTGTTTCAATTCTAGAAAAGTAAAATTGGTATTAGGGGGAAGCTCCATCGTCTAAATTTCATGTTTCCAATGATTATTGATTGATGTTTCAATCTGTTCATGAACTCTAATTTCTTCTTCTTACTTTGAATTTTGTTCTCTTTTGCAGCACAATCTCATTTTAATCTGCATATTTTCCTTATACAACTTCATTTAACAAGGTGTATTGACTTCATCCATATATGCTGATTGGTGAAGTCTTTAGCCTTAAAGCATAACATGGCTGCTGCAGTTATGTAGCCAAACATACAGCTGGTAACAGATTTCTACCTTGTATAAATTTATGTTTACATTATATATAACAGTAGCGGCTTATGTTACGAAAGTTCTCATGAATAAAATTATTAATCCTGTATAACTTGCTAAATTGCCATTAGCTGCTGTCTATGTGAATTCCCAAATTTTTAATGCTCAACTCACATAATACTCGATGTTCTATTCTCTATTTTCTCTCTTGTTACCATTTTCATCACTTCTCCGTCTCTCGAGTAGAAGTTTTGTATATAGGAAGTGGTGAAGAATGCTTTTTGGCTTCTCACTTCTTCCTTGGGCTTGTTTACAAATTATGACACCAAGTCTTTCTAGTTTCTACATGCCAAGTCAGTCAACTTCACTATTCACAAACACATGTATCTCATGTTTTTTTACTACCACAATTTGGATATCAATACTAGATTATGGTTCACAAGATTGCATTCGTGGCTACCATAACCTACCGGGCTTGAAATCTACCGCAATCCACCCAAGAGACATAAACCATGGACCCATTTGTTTGGTACCAGTATCTAGGAGTTGTGGGTCCCACCATTTTATCTCTTGGGTGGATTGTGGTAGGATTTCAAGCCTGGTAGGTAAAGTATTGCTCTAGGATATAACCATGTTTCACATGCTCCAAGAGCTGTTACGTAGCAAACGTCTTATAAATACCCATTGCTCCCGGTCTCAATTTATCAGAAACCATGAAATCTGCTCTCTTTTGTTCCTTCTGTTGCCTCTTCTTATTCTTCTTCATCGATATCTTGAATGCCCGGCAGGATTATGCAGGACTAGATCAGCAGGACTCTCTTGGATACGAATGCAATGGCCCTCCATCTTGCATTTCCTACTTAATCTATAGGCCCACTTCCCAAAGCGATTAAGATATCGCACAACTCCTTAGTGCATCACTATGCAAATCCAAAATCGGCAATCTTCCCATTTTTCGTTTTGAGTGTTCTAATTCTAGTAACTATTACCAACACAACCCCTATGTCGTGAAGGATCAAGGAACTTTCTATACCATCAGCAATGATACTTACCAGGGATCGACTTCATATAAGGCCATAATGGTTCAAAATCCTCTGTATACACACTTGAATCTTGGGGATAAACTTGTAGTCCCACCGAGACGTGCTTGCCCTACTCCAGCTCAGCAGAACAAGGGGACCAAGTACTTGGTTACCTATCCCATTGTCGAGGGTGATTCTCCTTATAATATTTCCAAGGCATTCAGTGTAGACATGCATTCGATATTCGATGCAAACAATATACCGCCACCGGAAGAGAATATCATTTACCCATATACTACCATTTTAGTACCCGTCAGCGAAGAGTTCATATGTCCTGAAATAGCAGCCATGTAGAAGCTATGCGGGACTTTCATTAGACCTTTATATATCAACTATTATATTTAGAAGCTTGGTATATCGTAGATTCTTCAGATGCTAGTGAGGGAGTGTACCTGTTTGCTGCCAATATATGTAGAAAATATGCATTTCTTTCACAGGCAGATGCTTGATATAATTTCAACGTTACCTGTGAAATTTCTTAGGAGCTTTGGTATAATCTATATTGAAAATATAGAGGGCAATGTTTTCTTCATTTCTCACTTTTTTATTTGTTACTTGTTTTCTTCCCTTCCACAAGTCTAAGGAAATAGCAAAATCTAAGAAAGTTCAGTGTTCAGTGTTTAATTTTTCCAGCCTAAGACCTAATATTAGGTGATCAAATTAGCTATGCGCCTATGTGAGAAAGAACCATGATATATGAATCGACTAAGCAAATGCAAATGTAGCACTTAAACCAAAATTATCTTTTCGAAAAGGAAGGCTGGACCACCTCCTTGTTCCATTAAAAGAGGGAATAGTGGAACAAAATGGTAGAGTTAGAATAGCAAATAGATACTTTTTACTTAAAAGTACTGAAATTAAAATAAGTGCAAGTAAAAGTCGAAACGTATAGTCACAACTTCATTTTAAAAACAATAGTAGATCAGATTGATTGGGCCATACTACGAGAAATGCAAGAACATGAGAAGACAAAATATCGGAAAACACAGCAGAGGCTAAACTTACAGTTTTCATATGCCATCATAATGTTACCGATAGAAGTGCATAAAGGCGGACAAATGATTTTTACGATATCCAGAGCAATCAGAACAATATTAACTGAAAAATAATCCGCAGGCAAACGAGTTGTTCGTGAAGATGAATAAAAGCATGAATCTTAGTCTTACAGCGAGCATCCTTCTTTTATTCCTTTTCTGGATGACTAGGATCCAAAAGGTTTGCATGAAACGAAGTACAAAGCAACCTTGTTAGTCTCAGAAGTGGGTGGATTTTGTGCTCCTTTCCCATGAGTTGATAGCTAAATCATGTGCCAACCTGCTATTATCTCCTGTCAATGTAAATTCACAATATTTGTTATTCCTAATTCACATAATATTATGTGTTTATACTACTCAGTGTTATATTCTTTTGACCTTTGTATGATATTCCCTTGATGTTAATTAATCTCTTCCTACTCTTTTCGTCACTTTTTCATCTCTCACGTAGATATGTTGTATATGTAAAGCACATGTGTTTTGCTTCACACTTCTAATTGAGGCTTGTTTACGAACCATGATACTAAGGCCCTGTTTGGCTTTGGAGGTAAGTCGTCGTCGTAGTTGGTGAGAAGCTTTGGAGCTAAGTTAGGATAACTATACTTTCATAAAGTTTTCTAAACCTAACTCCTAACTATGCTCTATGTGGTTTTCATGTTAGAGAAAACTTTGAATATCTAAACTTGAGATAATCAGAGTTTAGAAAACTCCAATCCAACCTAACCTTTTAAACTCTAAAGAGTATGAGGCCATGCTTGAGTGTGGAGTTAGGATAGCCATAAATTAGTGTCAAGTGGACATAGGGGTGATGCAAACTCTAGTTTTAGAGGCCCTTACTCCATTTAAAATGTTAGCTCAGATGGGGTGTTTGGATTTGGAGTTGTCTAAACTCTTAAAAAAGTGTCTATTTCTTGAGTTTAGATAACTTTGGTTGGATTAGAGTTTAGTGCACTCCGGTCATCTCTACTTTGGAGTTCAAATAACAGGTGTTTCCAAAACTTCAGAATGAAAGCCAAACATGGTATGTGGGATTTTGGAGTTAATTGTAAATAACTTGATGAAACTCCGGCTATCTAGACTTAACTCCATTCCCAAACCAAACATGGTCTTGCAAAATAGGGTTTGCATTACCTCTGCCTCTACTTAAAAATAAAGTCTGGTTTTCCCGACTCCATTCTTAAACATGCCTATGCTAAGTTAGTCAACTTCACACTATCCACAAAAACACATTCATCTCGTTTCCTTTGACTAAAGGTATACCAGCCTTTTTCTGGAGTCACCAAGCTTGTTTTCCCTACAAGGTTATTTTTCACATGGTTGCATGCGTGGCAACCAATTTCTATTTCAAGACCTAACCATGTTTCACATGCATGCATGCTCCACTAAATCACATATCTATAAAACCCCATGAAGCCCCACTCTTGAGCTAGCTATCAGAAACCATGAAGTCCTTTCTATCTTGCTCTCTTCGCTACCTCCTCTTCTTCCTCCTCAAATTTTCATATGCCCAGCAAAATTATGCCGGACTAAATCAGACCGACTGTTCCTCGACCTCGTCTTCTGCCCTCGGATACGAATATAATAATGGCCAAGAAAACTGCATTTCATATTTTATCTATCCGCCCTATTCCCGACCTAAAAACATCGAGCGCCTACTCAATGCGTCGGAATGCAAAACCCAAATCGGTCATCTTCCTGTTTTCCGCTTCACCTGTTCTCGTTCCGGTGCCTACTACCAACACAACACCAACTATATAGTAAAGGATGAAGATTCTTATTTTTCCATTAACAAAGATTTGTTTCAGGGGTTAACTTCATGCAAGGCCCTAATGAATCAAAACCCTAGCGTTCTGCCCGAGGCATTGAAGCCCGGCGTGAAACTGGTGGCCCCATTGAGATGTGCTTGCCCTACAGATGCTCAGACCAGGAATGGCATCAAGTCTTTGGTTACTTATCCTATTATTAAGGATGATAGTGTTAGTCGTATCGCCAAAATGTTCAACGTCGATGCGAATTCGATACTGTATGCGAACAAGCTGTCGGGCGACGAGTACATATTCCCACAAACAAGCATTCTTGTACCTGTCAAAGAGTTCATTCATTCTGAAATAGCAGCTATGTAGCTATCTCAAATGTGGGTGATGCTTGATGTCATTTCAGTATCACCTATTAAATATAGAGGTGGTGGTATGAAAATAAACAAACAAGATGTTTGTTAGGGAGCATGCCTGATTAGTTCCAAAATACAAAATTAATTTGTAGTGTTGGGATCAATAAATTTGTTGCACTTCAATTTCTCTCTTTTCCATTGCTTTCTATTTTCAACATTTCTAGTCTACAAGGGATCATCAGATCTTTTGTTTTGTTTGTACAGGCAAAGAATCAAATTAGGTGTGATCCCTATCTATGAAAATGGCCCTAAATGTAATGAGTCAACCAAGAAATGCAGATGGGAGAGGTTAAACAGATTTTCTGAAAACAGAACTTAGATATTATAGGAGAGAAGGTTTTTTTCCCCGACCGGAGTCATTGGGGAATCAGGCGACCTCTTACTTGGGAGAGGGAAGTTTTACCGCAACGACTATGGTCCTCTGGAAACTCTAGGAAAGATGACCGGTCACTTGAGTTGAGGGATTGGGTGCCAAAGTAATGCGGAATAAATCGGACAGCAAGAAAGGAAACAGAGTAAAATGCACTTGATTCATAATACCACATCACGATTACAACTAAAATACTTTTGCACAACCGATCAACGTTACCCGGGAACAATCTTAACTGAAAAGAGGTCCACGGTCAAACGAGTTGAGTAGAGATGAAAGCATAAAAACAGCGTAGTCATACAGTGAGCATCCTTTTGGATGGCTTGAAACCAAAATTAGGCTTGCATGAAACAAGACACAAAGCAACCTTGTTCTTGATCTTCCTTAGCAAAATCACCTTATCTTCTCCCCAATGGAACACAGCTATGAACTTCCCCTTCATTGACAACCTACCACTACTACTAACCTCATCATCTTCATCATCATTTGAAGCTATCTGCTCTTCATCATGATCCTCCCATTGAAGTGGGTAACTCCTCAAAAATATCCTTCTTGTGTTGTAATCTTCATACCTAAAGCTCCTTGTCTTCATCCCTTCTTCCTCTTCCATTTCTTAGTGAGAGAAACCTTTGAAGAGAGAGATAGCTTCTTGTTCCTTGGTTCCATTTATATATGAAACCTTTTTCTTTTCTTTTCTTTTTTGAGGCAAACAAAGAATGACAGCAAGAGTTGCTTTCCCGGCACATTTGTATTAATTAAATGATGTATACAAGAGGATAAATCTTATAAGCTTTTCCTTGACTTGAATGAAGGGGAGATTGCAACTTAAACCACCAAGTTATTCATTGTTTATGCTTTTACTTTTGGTCTAATTGCTGCCTTAATTAGTCATCAACTGAAAGCTATATAAAAGCCTTGTTATGGAAAGATAGCTCTGTAAGCAAGCAGGTTTAAATTATGATTATGTTATAATTAAGTAGAGACAGCGTTTTAAGCTATAAGCTAAGTGTTAGAGGCTACAAAGAGAATAATACAAAAGATTTGGCACCACAAGTTACAATCAGTCCTTTTCAAGATTCTAGAGGACAAACCAATTAAAGGTGGTCCTAGACAATGGAGGACCATTTTTTCTTCCTTTTTTTTGGGTTAAATTCTCAGTTGAGCTATAAGCTTGGATTCATTTGGCACTCGGAAAAGTGAATATGGTCGTTTATTATTTAATTATAATAGTTATCTAGTTATATATATAGTACTTATCATGTATAATAGAGTAGTTTAGCTGTACCCAACTCCTTTGTCATGAAGAAGAATTTTGGTACATGATGAGAGATTGGTATATATTAGTAATCTAAAACCAATGTTTTTTTGGTCATAGAGGTGTCCTTGCCCTTTTTTTTCTGTATAGGGACCTAGATTGATGGCTTTTGGGCCAAGGGTGTAGATCATTTTTCCCTCTCATTTTTCAAGTCTTTTTAAAATAAAATTCTAATGAATCTGTCCTGCTTCTATCCCGGAATACAGGTTGTAGTGGACCCACAACAAAATTCGGGATAGAGTACGCAACGGGAGGCAAACACGTATATTGAAGGATATACTCTCGTCATATACGCTATTGCCATCAATATCTACTTGAGTAGCTCAAAAATTAATCTAAAAATAATATAACTAGCACAAGTGAAAAGCTGTATAGATCCGAAACAATCAAATATCACATGCTTAGAAACAATAAGATGGAATTGATAAACATGGATGATACAAGAATATCAATATTCAAAGGGAACAGATGGATACCCGGTAATCTATCCTTGATTAATTCTGATGAAAATTACAATATGTACTTTAAAACGCCAACCGTCTGATTCTCCAATATCTGGACATGTAAGCCCAGGATAGTCAGAAAGCGATCTAGCAACTGGTAAAATGAAGGAAATCGTGCACATGTGTGTGTATAGAAATATAGTGTATTATAAAAATGTATATGGATGTCATGATAAATCAGGACATGGCTAGGGGAGTATTATGGAAATGGACGGTAAGGTACTCATATCTTGGGATATCCAATGACTAGCTGGCACGCTCATGTCAAATATAACCAATATTCATTGATTAGTATCCAGTATTCATATCATGTTCAGATAACTTGTCATGTTTTGGTAAACTTGTCATGTCATGGTCCAGTAATCGGTATTCCGGTAATTGGTGTACAGTAATCATGATAACAATGGGTGTAGCGTGGATATTATCCAAGGGTACGAGTATTCTTACTTTCCATTTATCAATAAACCACTAGTCAAGTCAATAGTAGAATCATGTTAGTAACAAAAATAAATTAATGTCAAGTCATTCACAGCAGCATGAATTCAAATTGATCAAGTACTACATGTATCAGGTAATAACACTTGTGTTGCAGGAAACACGATGAAACGAGTATCAATTATATAAATGGATATTGTAAGCTTAGAATAATTTATTATTTAGTTTGTTATTTAGTTTGATATTTAGTTTAATATTAGTTTTGTGAACCTGAACTGTCTCGCGTATACTCCGGTACTGCCCCATCCCAGTACTCGAGTATACGTGGTAGTTCACGACGTTGCATTATTAAACAGTTTTATCTTATGTTTGTGAAAGTCCTTGATAGCCGGCGAATAATAATGGGAAGCGTTCCGTGCATATCCGGGACCACGACCCCTGGAGCTGAACACAGGACGCACTGCTAGGCGCTACTGGCATAGGAATAGGTATTACAGGTCGGTAAACTTTTAAAATCATTTTCCATTGATGTAGAAAAACGGTACTGGACAGTAGCAAGCTACCCGGACCACCATGGCCGCTGGTCCTAACTGGCACGGGCTGCAATAATATCTGGAATGACGGTAGGTGCAGTTACTACCTGGACTCCCATGATTGGACCCTAACATGTGGTACCATAAATAAAGCTTTCCAAAGTTATTAATCGAGTCTACCAAGTCCTTTTCCCACCCCCCGGATATATCAGTTTTATTAATGGAATTAATTAAAACATGATTTCATGTCAATGACAATACTTGAAATTGTATCGGTGTACGGGTAAACATGTCGTTTCCAGGTAGAATTGTCATGTTCTGGTAACAATGTGTCATGTTTCGGTAACAATGAGTCATGTTTGGTTATCTATGTCTTGTTTTGTAACAATAAATATATATAATGTCATGTCATGAAATAAGTAATATAGAATTCTGGTTCAAGATCATACCACGTCAAATTGGGAAGCTGGGTTAAAATGAATCAAGTAACATGAACATATAAATATATTATAATAAGCAAGTCGTAAAACAGGTACATGCAGTAGTCATATCATGTTATTCGGTGTATATGATTTTCAGTAATTGTATCACTGTTACAAATAAAACTGTGTCTTTCAGTGTAATAGATTATTGTAAATGAGTATCATATCGTGTAAGGAAACAAATAGACGTATAATCAGGTCCAATCTTATATATTTCTATATTTGGTTAGTCTCTAAATTTAGCACCAAGAAATATAGAAATAGTAATGTAATCGTATAAGAATTCCATATCGATATTGATTGGTAAGAGAACTTAACTTGTATGTATATTCAAAACTATAACTACCATGTATGCTTTTGGGTGTTAAAAGTTAGGGTTTTCTATTAATGAAACTAAACACTAATTCATTTTAAACACGGATTTAAAATTCGATATCAAACTATTCCAGATCAGAATACAGGTAAAATTAGGAAATTTTGTATATAAATTTGACTTAAATTTGAGAGGTTAAAGCTACAGTGAAAATTCCAGAACTTATCTAAAAAATTGGTCTGAGGTTTGGCCGAGATTTGCGGCCAAAGAGGGACAGAAATGCCTCATTTTCCATACCAAGTCTCAAAATTATCGAATTAGTTCAATTTAATATATCTAATATTTTCCAAAGGTTCCAACTTATTCCAGTTTTGTCCTAAACTTTAAAATCCTAATAAAAATCCTAGTTTGTCATGTAAACGGAATCACTAACTCATCAAAGATCGTATTTTACATAAATTTGAGGGTAAACAGATCACCCAAATCTTGTAGGAGGTCATTACGTGGAGTTGAATTTCATCAACTTGAGGTATTTAGGAAAAGGCTAAGTTAAAGATAATAGGTTTAGATATTTGGTATAGGGTTAAGGTTTTGTGTATGTGGGTAAATTGAAGTATCCTGAATCATTCATATTTAGTAGGATATTAGAACTAGATGATAATCTATACAAACCATTAATCAAAACTAAATAGGATAGCAATACAACAAATAGTTCGATTTCTAAATTATAAATCAACAAGTATTAAAATAAAATATGAAAAACACCTGCATAAACCATAAAAATGTCATGAAACCCTAATTTCCATGACTAATACCTTTTAAAAATGTGTTACGGTGATTTTAAGAGTTGAACTAAACAAACAACTACTTAAAATTAATTAAGTTTCCAACTACAACAAGTGAATAGAATGATCAAATATATGAACTAATTATATGCTAGGAAATCAAGTAAATCAAATATATGAACTAATCAAGCAAAGAAACACTTGCATAAAAATTAAATAATGAATTATATAACAAACATGTAAAATCAAATTAAAGCACTTGCATAATTATAGAATAACATTTATAAAAACAAGTTAAAACACCTGCCTTGATCTACAAATTATCTTCACTCCTCTTCTCTTTGAATTTTTATTTTAACTTTGGTTAATTTTGTAGGAAAAGAGAAGAGAGGAGAAAGCGAAAGTTTTGTTTTGAGAGAAAGAAACGAGAAGAATATGGTTTTAGCGGGAAAAAAAATTCTTAATTAGAAGGTAGTTGGAAATCAAGTAACCCTGGGAAATTAAGTTACGAAAAAGAAATGAAATAAAAGAGGGTTCTATGATTTTTTATTTTTTTTGCAAAATACCCCCCTCAAGTTTTAAAACTTACACATAACCCATAAACCTTTGCATAAGAATTTCTTTTGCAAAAATTAAAATTTACGTTTTCATATAACAAGTTTCTTATTTAACAAAAACACGGTTAATTTCAAATTATCAAAATTCTATAAATATTTTCAAATACCAATACAAGAAATTTTTATTTTAAAGAAAATTCATGTTTTTCAAATACGAATACGAGTACTAAAATTCAAAGGAATACCAATACATGTATATCAGGATCCAGAGGTTACAAAATCGAATCAATAAAGTTCTATATTGAAATGTTTAGTTCTTATGCGGTTCTTTCCTTTGGGTGAACGGAAGGATAAACCGTCTTTCACCTATTAGAAGCATGTAGTAAACTCGTATACTTGAACAAATGCCAATCAGTCATGACCGTACTGTCAATGGTTTACCTCAAGATGGTTAAATTATTAGTTTTCTCCAAGTATACTAATTTGTATCTAAGTTCGTTTCTCATCGCAACAATCTCGGGCTAATAATTTGATAAATGCGTCATCTTGACAAATTCAAGATCAGACAGATGCTTTAAAAAGCTTGGGTAAGATAAAACAATCACTAATTGTCAATTTTGTATAGTTGGGCAGTACCAATCTGTAAATTAATCAAAAAATATTATGCGTGCCAAGAAAAGTTGATACCCTTGCCGTCACGCTTATGTTGATGTGGCAATGCCATCAAAATATGTTAATCTCATTTTCAAAATTTTGAATTTTTGAAAATATTAAAATAAAAGATCGAAGAAGTGCAAGTCAAAATTCCCTCACATAAAATTAGTGGGGGGCATAAAGCATTGATTAAAGCTGTATCGAGCTTTTATGCGTACAGTTGGCAATCGAGGGAGGTGCTCAGATTCTTCCTCCTGCTTCCTCTTCAAATTAAAGCAACGACAACCCTCTGTTCCTCGTGCTGTGCAGTCACCGATGCAAGCCAACTCTTTCCGAAAATTGAGGGTCGGGTCAACAAAGATTATCAAAACCAATATATGCTATCTGCTGAGGCTTAGCATTTGTTATTAGATTAAATGAAGATTGCTGATTCATTATGATTTTACATTCGAATAGTAACCCGAAAGTGATACGATGAGAGGTTGCTGGTACGATGAGAGGTTGCTGGTACAATTTCTACGTGGGATCGCTTTCCAAAAAAACACATGAGAAGAATTGGTATTTAAAATAACAATTAAACAGATTTTCTATCATCAATGAATTTTTCATTTTTAAACAAAAATGATATCAAGTAAAGAGTCGATTAATCATTAACTTTTGTCAGATATTTTAAGGTGCATTTTTTTTATTAATTTTCAAATCTGCAAAGTTTCAGTATAGGCCTGGATGGGCTACAGCAATTAAAGTTCAATTTAATAGCAGGGTTTTCCATGCAATTAATCAGATGAAAAGCCACCTAGGGTCGTTCCTTCAATAAACTCATATATCATGTCTCCGAATACTACGGTGATTGGTTTTATGAGGTTTCGAAATTAAACTCCAAAATTTGTAACCGATGCTTGTTTGGCAACTAAAATGGGAGTTTCAAATTTATAACCAAGGCCTATTTAGCAACAAAAATAAAGTTTCCCAAAATGCGGTTTCAAAAGCTCAAAACCCCATTTTCGCCAAAAAATAGTAGAGTTCCAAAAAGTTTCATGCCTTCTCTTTTTATTCTCTCTTTCCACCCTTGACAATAAGTTGAACCTTTGGTTTCATAAACCGTCTAACCAAACAACTCTAAACTTTACGAAACCCCAATTTTATAAAATCACGGTACATGCAAACCGGGTTTCATTTTAACTTGATCAAAACCATGGTTTCGGAATCCTTGTTGCCAAACTAGACCTAAATGATAATCGTAACATTTTCGACCTGTTTAGATGCACCTATGATATCATATTTCTACACAAACGACCATGTCAACTAAAATTTGGGAAATAAACACTGGAGAAAGCTGAAAAATATAGATTCAAATTATCTGTAGCAACTCCATTAAGGTAATATAAACTCATCAATAGTGTACAGAATGGAATGAATATTTCCATTATACATTTGGGCAATCACGTACTACTACACTGCATGTCCGTGACCATCTAAAACCTGAAAACCCTCGGAATGATCTGTTAAAAACTAGAATCAGGAGCCAAGCAAGGTAGGGTTAGTCCATGTCAGCATACAAGTCAGGGTTAACTATTTTTCATCGAGGCAATGTTGGTAATTTGGTCTGGTCATGCATCATTTAACTTCTGTAAGACCTTCCAGTACCTCAAACATGACGGGTTCAAATGTATCGCTCGAATAATCCATGTCAGAGGGCTCCCAGATAATTCTATGTTGTGTTGTTGTTGATTAGACCCTGCTGTGTTCGATTGCTTTGCAAGCAAGTACATTTGAAAATACAATTCAGCAGGCCTCATTTCTGCAAAGAAGAAAGGAGAGCGACAAACAGAAGTAAAGCAAAGATGCTTACCATGAGAAAAGAATGGAAGCCTTTCTTATCAGACAAAACACCCTTTGGTTACATTTGTTGGCAACAATCCATGTCCTCTTGACATTTTTTTTTAAACCGGAAGCCATTTGTCGGACATTGCATTTCCAAAACTACTGTCTTTCATCTTAATAATGTAAACATATCACCTCTAGTTCTGTAGACGAAACTTAATCCGAACTGATTTTTCTCAACTTCTTCCCCAAAACCGAACCCACAATTCAATCAAGACAAGACATATTATTGCCCAACTGCCCAGTACCCTTCCCAAAATAAAAAGTAAATATAAGTTAAGAGGAAGATGAGATTGTTTCCTACTTAACATAAAAAGGAAGACGAGGCTAAATTTGGGATAAGTGTGTTCAAAGTCACAGAATGGGTCACTTAGGAGGGCATTCCAAGATTCCAATAAAAAGACTTCAGCAAAGGGTTTTCACCAACAATTGGTTTTTCACTTTTTCGTCAACTAAAAATTCACGATATTTCGGAGAATGTGGGAAACAACGGGTGGTTTTTGGTAATTAAACCGATAAAAAAACGAATATTGAACTCAATGAAGCAAGAAGATCACAACCTGCTGGCCAAGAGAACCATTCGAAACGAAGTTTTCTCTCCCACTTGGCTCTTGAACCTAGGTTTGCCTCTGCTTGAGCCAACAATGCTGAAACAATAGGTAGAGGAAAAGGTGCAGTCTCCTGAGCCTTGGTGAGGCTAACTACTGCACGTGATAAAATCTCAGAACCTGTTCGCTGCCTAATAAGCTCCATACAGATCGCGCCTGTCAAAAACATTAGACATTACAAACAAGTTCACCGTCCCAGAAGAGAATTTTTTCCCTTCTTTTTTAATAACTTAATGAAAAATCTAGAAAAGTAAAGCATATGAAATAGCAACTGATAAGGAGCATAATAAGATTAATGCAAGGAGGGATTTTACGAAGAGAAACAACTTCATGTGCTCAAATATTGTATGTTGCGTTTTATAATACATTATAAATTAACAGACTACAGATATATGGAAGCAGTACTCTGAAGCATTACTTCTCCTCAATGATGATAAACAGATGGCTGATGATAAATTTTTAGTAGAGAGAAAAATAAAATCAGGTGATTAGAAGATACCATGACAGAGTAAAAGGCAACTGTCTGTGTCTACCAATGAACATGCATGCGCTAAAGCTTGTTCCGCACTATGGAATTCCTGGTCCCATATGTAGCACTGACCAAGCACCAAATTAAAGAGAGCTCTCCACATGGAACTTTGATTTCCATAGGAGTAGCTCTGAAAGTTTATATCTATCGAGTTGGAATCGTCCTGCAGATGAAACTTAGATCCAAGATATTTTTGGTTTATCCAACCAATTGGCTCAGCTGTCTTTACAAGCAAGCAATTCATATACTCATTCCTCGCATATTCCAACATGTCTTGAGCAGCATAGATACGGCATAGTTGCGAATGAGCGAAGAAGGGCTCTGTGTTGGGGAGAATTTCTAAAGAATTATTGACGTGGCTGATGCTACCAAGGTAATCTCCAGATTGCAAATTTATTTCTCAAGCAGTTAGCAAAGTTAGAAACTTTAAATGTTTCCGTCTCTCGTGATCATTGCATGTGTCTTTGGAAAGAGCAGTACACACTAAACATTTTAAAGTAACACACAGATTTAGTGGAAACTTCTCTTCACGGGCTTTCTGTAGAATATTAAGTACCAGTATGTGATGTGCTTCAACCTTCCACGGCTCCTGATGCAGCCATCTGCAGACATATGGTTAGAAGAGGGTATAGCTTCAAGGGCAAAAAGATATATGAGAGGTAAAGAATCGAAAAGAAAATTACTTCTGTAATTGGTTTATTCCCAGGGATCCATGCATAATTTGATCTTTACAAGTTGGAAATGAGAACTTTGGCCTTGTGACACAACTAGCATAGCATGCAACTCCTGCACTGCCGTGAATCTCAAATGCTGGTTTTTTACCCATTTCAACAGGGTAACCAGTGGGTATCACAGTACATCTCGTTGCTCTGTGAGAGGCCATCCAATCTCCACTAGACAGTAAAAGAGAGCTAAGGTGGTTTCTGAAACCAGCAAAATAAGAGATACGCAAGTGAGCAAGAATTAATGCTAAGGGGAAAAATAATAACAAAGATCGAATGCACATAAATAGATGCTAAATCTGAAGGTTTAAGATAGGCTTAGAAAGATCCATGCAAGTGTGAATATAGAGACAACTACTGGATGGCAGCAAACAGATGACTAAGAGCACAACTAATTGCCATCAAGGACATAACACTATGCAGGGGACAACCAAACTTCTATTCTCAAGAAATCTTGTAAACACAATAAGAGCATGCAGATTGTCTAGCTGTTATCCACGAATCTTGAAGTGAAGAATTAGCAAGTACATAAGCACGAGCATTACCTGATCAGACTGCTATCAGGATACTTAATGAAGAACTTTCTTCAAGTAGTCTACTCCACTCTGAATTTGAAGATGTTGTTCTGATCCATGATCAATCTGCCAATTCAAATTGGAAACAATCCCATCCCAATTCACATGTTAGGATTGTATGCAAATTGATATCTCACAGCAAAAGGCGAGATGTAAAATTTAATTGGAATGGGAAAAAAACTGACCATTTTGCTCATACAAATTATGGAATGAGTTCCATTATAGACTCATGAGATGCAAAAGCTTGAAGATTACTCTGGAGTAGCATCTCAAGGCGATTATTTGGACTCAAAGCATTGATTGCCGCGACAACTACACTTATTTTTGCATTCTGCAAAAATTCTGCACGAAGATTTAGAAGAAACATAGCTGCAGGATTTTTTCCAGAAATGCAGTACATCAATGGGCATATTAATCCTAGGGCTGCAAGTGCACATCTCTGCTCCATGGAGGAAACTGACTTAGCCAGATTTCTTGCCACATTGAGAGCCAAGTCTTTTTTCCCAAGTTTCCATACGGCAACAGCATATATCGGGGGGGGGGGGGGGGCATTGCTATCAAGTGAACCTTCAATTTGAAACAAATAATATGTTTGTAACAGAAAGAGCCTGTTGTATGGCTCCAAATACCTAAACAACAGTTCTCGGTTGTAGAGCAGAAAGATGAGAATAATAAATTAGTGCAGTACAAACAGTGAAATCATAGAGTAAACTCAGAAGGAATGAAAACAGAATGAGCTTTCCTCAGACACTGCCTAAATGAGAAAAAATCATCTTCAATTTCAGCCAAATCATCAAATGAAATTAAAAAAAAATTAATCTTACATGTTTATGATACAGCCAGCTCAGCTAAAACCATCTCTTAAGTGGCGATTAGAGCATATAACAGTCTTGGTGTTAGTAAGTTTCAAGTACGAGGGGGTGTCAGCTAGAGTTCCAGAAGAAAAGGCAGCGTCAGCTAGGATTAGGCTGATGAGAAAGGTTGCCAGATGATATTGAATGGGTTTGAGGAATGCTATCCGTTAATTTTTAATGTAAGCTAATAAAGGTACGTAAAGGAAGAAATCAAGCCTTCAAGCAATGGAATTCCAACCATCGCTGCAGGGGCTGAAATATTCAAGAGAAGAAGTGATCATGTGCAACAAAATATATTAATTATCCAACATTGATGCCTTGCTTTATAATTATTATTTATCCCGCATATGATTACATGTAACAACATCAAATTTTAATGAAACAGCCTAGACAAGCTAATGAAATATGCTAGCATTGCCATTAGTTGGGATACAAGAAAACAATAACCTAAAGAAGTAAATTCTTCTCATGTATAGATTTAGGAACATGATTGCGGCATCAAGCTTTCATCGGAATACAAGACATGTGTGTCAGGTTGCATCAAGCTTTCATGGGAATACAAGATATATTGGTATCTGGTTGTATTTAGCATTTTGTACCAAGAACTTCTGTGACCATATAATATTAACCCAGAAAGGTAGCATCTACAGTTCCATCAGGAAGACATAAACTTCAGCACCAAGGTTTCATGGCAACAAAGAGAAACCTACAAGCACCCAAAGACTAGTTTTTGTACTTGCACACAAACACAATGCATACCTGTGGAGATAGTAGGTGACCAGAGAGAGAAGCCAGCTTCCCAAGGCCAATTTCAAATTCTGCAACCTGCATGCAACCAAATTGTAAGGAGGTTAAAAGGGGGGAAAAGAAAACACAGAAAGTATCAGAGACACATGTATCCCTTTCCAATGCGATTCAACAATAAACTAATTTCGCTGATAAGTAAATTAAGAAGAATGTGCTTCGACTTTATTGGAAAGATCATGACATTGGACATGCTTTGTATGAAAACAAACAAAAATGCTATATATAATAAGGTACTTGAGTCACACTTCACCAACATAAACAACAGTAAAGCAGCTATCCCATCACAGACATTGCTGCAGACTACACTCCCAGTAGCTATGTCTTAATGCAAAGAATAAAAACTTCATGCAGCAAATGGAGCTCTTCAAGCAAACATCTACACTCTAGGATCTTCAACTGAGAACAAGCTCATATCATAACAAATTCGAACTTAATGGAACCTAATGAACATATTTTAAAAATAATCAACTTCCTTTTTCATCAAGAAATAGGTGCCCCCACTTCATACTGGGCCCACTCCAAGATTCAAACCTTAGGAATCATCAATCTAGCATCCTACCACTCCACCTTGCAGCTATTGTATTCTAAAAAATTCAAACGCCACAGGGTATACAGCAGTAGGCATTCGATGAAGCCTAGAAGTAACATGCTTTGTGTAAATAGCTTGGGGTTAGGAATCTCTTGCACAGCTTACATATCTTCTTCAAAGATGCTCAATATTTAAAATTTTCAGTCGTATAGAAGACATCTGGCTGTCATAGTCATTCCTAACTAGTTTTAGAAAGATGGAGAGACTGTATTGGTCAAATATGGAAGAAGACGCATATAAATATCAAGATAACAATTATTACTTTCCAAAAATATTTTAATAAGAATGTGCTCCTCTCACATATATCTATCAACATGCAAGATGTAACATAGATAAAGAATACTGACAGAAACTAGAGTAGACCAACCATAAGGTACTTACAGGAAGGATCTGTACAGCTCTCAGGCAGCTTTCATAAGCCTCACTTGTTGAGAATTTCCTTAAATGATATTATACACACATAAGTAAGTGAATATATATAATGTGAAGGTGAGACCGAAGAAAACATGGATGGAGGTGATACGAAACGATATGGTTGCCAAAGGACTCAATGAAAGTATATTGTTCGATAGGAGTGAGTGGAGGCGGAGGATTCATGTGCTGGACCCGGCGTGATTCTCATGTTGGTTCATGTAGCCTACCCCATATGCTTGGGATAAAAGGCTCAGTTGTTGTATAAATAAGTGAATATATATAATGTGAATGAAACAAACATCTGTGGAATGTCATAAACAGAGGAAATTTTACCCTTCATGAGAATCGGCTGACATGCCAGCCCAAGGTAATGCCAGTGCGGGATCTATGCTTCTAGCATGATCAAAAGCTTGGCCAGCTAAATGCTTTTCACCTAATTTTCTGTAAAGCTGCAAAATAACTGTATCAGAATCACTCTCCACAGAAATCAAATAAGCAACTATGATTACCTTTCCAAGATATGCCCATGCGACAGAAAGAGATGCATCTAACTGTAACCCCCTAATGAAAGCATGCTGTTGCAATGCAAATTCTTTGCACAAGCAACCAAGTATGGTCCAAGATTCACTATTAACTCCTTCAAGCAGTAAGCTGCCCACGGACATTCTCTCTGGTAGTTCCCTGATGAATAAGCAGGAAAAGGCCAGCTTCAGTAAAATATATAAGACAATTCTATCAAACTTGTTTGTAAATGGATCTAATAAACATCAAACCCTGGAATTTTTCTCTTCCAAAGAATCTATAAGGTCCAAGGTGATAGCAAGATCAGTATACATGTTCGCCTGCCACGGTGCCAAGTGTAAAGCTCGTTGGTATGAGAGCTTAGCATCATTTGCAGCCAAAAGGCATGTCTTTTTCCAATCATCGATAGAAACATTGAACATCTCTTCGCCAATTTCATGGTAGCTCCTTTTGGCATCCCAGGGAAAGCACTTTGCATACGCACTCTGATGATAATACCCAAAAAGAAGAAAAGAAGATTCTCAGATAGTGCTTTTTATGTTTGAAATAAACCGTTTCAGGACTAAGCATGTAATTTAAGCTATTATTGGCATAAATATTCAGCAGTATCGCCTGATTGTGCAATCACTAAAGGAATTCTAGATGTACTTCCATGCAAGTTTGAATGGTGGCAAAAAAGGTACAGATAACCAAATTACATAGGGTTGAATTTGGACTTGAGGCATCATATAGAAAAATATTTATCACCATGCATGATGTATGAAACATAAAGAGAAAATATCAAAAATAATAGACCAGCAGACATAGGCACAAATAGAAAGCAATGGCCTTATATATTATGTACTGTGCTCCAAGCAATGCTAACATATATAAACATCATTGTAGCCTTCTCCCGCCAAAATTACATCTGCTCTAAATAAGAAATTTACTATCAGATTAAGTTGGCATTCCAATATCTGACATAACATGGTCAACCGCTTATTACTTTCCCCGCTTTTTCTGCTTCGCTACTTACTGCACTGATTTCAAAGAACTTTCACTGACATCTAAAGGAGGCTAATACTAATGAAGGGGATCAACTCTATTTACTTGTGAGCAAAATATGGCGCCAGTTAAATAAGTCGCATGTAAATAATTTCTGCCAGAAAAGTTAGTTGAAATAGAATTTTACAGCAAAAGCTTGCCAAGGTTTAGATTTTCAAACTGATATGGTGAGCGAACAAAGAAACATGATGTAAACAGCAAAAGAAATAATGGCAGCCAGAGTTAACACATAAAAGAAATTACCAATTAAGAAGAGAATTGCATTAGTGCTATTGCAATTATATTCGAGCATGTCTAAATTAAAGTAAGTATGAATCAATTAGTAGCGAAATAAAGCTTCGGATCAGAACAATGATGAGCACCATTACCCGCAAGTACCTGGATGTCCCCATGCAATTTCCAAGCAGAATAAACATTTCCACATATATGTGTACCAGCTTTCTCAACTTCCGATGCTTCCTACACACAAAAGAAACAAAGGACTCTAAGGCATGTCAATGCAATATAGGTAAAATTTGACTGAGTTTGATGTTACAATTTCAGCAGCTAACCTCCAAGAGAGTAGCACCCAAACCAAACGCTCCAGAACTTGCACATTCTTTTGACAATCCAAGCAGCCCAGACGCGAGTCCAAAGTGTGCAGATGCATTTTGAGGTGCCATCTCTAGAGAGCAGCGAAACTGCTCGATACCCTACAACAGATTGTTTTAATAAAAACAAAAATAAATCATTGCTGACTAAATGCAATTTTCTACTTTCAGCCACCAAAACAATGTGAGGAGAAATTGATAATAGAAAATATATGTTAATATTCTATTACTAATTAGGTAGCTATAATTAGGCTATACATGTAAATAGGAGAGATTATCTCCTAAATATCCTCCTGTATATCTTTTGTACATCTATAGTTACAAATGAATGCAAGGTTAATCCCCAAGGGGAATTCACCATTCTTCATGGTATCAGAGCCAACAAAGCTCTAATCTCTTCTTTTCTCCCTCCTATTCTCTCCCTCATGGCC
The DNA here is from genome assembly GCA_030015575.1 of Agapanthus africanus. Classification (NCBI taxonomy): domain Eukaryota; kingdom Viridiplantae; phylum Streptophyta; class Magnoliopsida; order Asparagales; family Amaryllidaceae; genus Agapanthus; species Agapanthus africanus. The sequence goes on along the minus strand of JASDDO010000026.1, from coordinate 17,029,473 downwards.
GGTCATGACGCCACCCCTCCTCCTCCTGCCACTGAAAAACCTTACGGCATCACCAACATCAAATCCTACATCCCTCTTATCCTAGACCTCGACGAACTCAACTATGATGCCTGGAGAGAGCTATTTGAGACCCATTGCGTCGGCTTTGGCGTTCTTGGTCACGTTGATGGTACAACCATAGCCTCCGGGCCTACCGATAATGAATGGAAACGACTCGACGGTTTGGTGAAACTGTGGATCTACGGTACTATCAGCAAATCCCTCCAAATGATCTTGAAGAAAGGTGTCACCGCTCGCGATCTCTGGCTCAGTCTTGAGAATCTGTTCCGTGATAACAAGGATGCTGGAGCCATCCAACTCGACAATGATCTCCGTAATATCGAGATGGGTGATCTTTCGGTCACCGCCTATTGCCAACGTCTTAAAACTCTCTCTGATCCGCTGTCCAACATCGACGTGATAGTTCCCGAAAAGAATCTCGTCGCCTACATGGTTAATGGCCTCCCCGAGAAGTTTGAGCAAATTGGAAATATCATCCGGCATCACAACCCCTTCCATTCCTTCCTTCAAGCCCGATCCATGCTCCTCCTAGAGGAACAACGTCTCTCCAAAACCCGCAAACATCAAGCCTCTCACACCGACCATCCATCCTCTCCTACGATCCTTTACACTGCTACACCGACCACTCAGTCCTCCAACAGCAACTTCGCCCGCCGTAACACCGGTCGTCCTGGCCGGAACTACAACTGCAACCGTCAGCAGTCCAACCAAGCATCACTGCGCCAGCCCTCGGCCCAGCATCCGACACCCAACCCTTATGCCTGGGGCCCGTACTTCTGGCCTCCAAACTGGCTCGCTGCACCTCCTACTGCCAACCCGTGGCCCGGCCACTCTGCTGCAAACCTACGCCCTACTACCGCGCCTGGACTACTTGGCCCCAGCCCACGTCCATCAGCCCAACAGGCTCTCTCGGTCTCCGTTCCTCCGCCATGGACCTGGTTCGCACCTGCGCCTATCGGTCAGCCCACTGCCTCGGTTGTGCCCACTACTTCTCTTCCTCGGGCCTTACACACCTTGGCCTTTCACGACAACGCAGGATGGTATATGGACTCGGGAGCCTCCGCCCACTTGACATCCGACGCAGGTAACTTACATTCTGTTTTTAATAATAACATCATACAGTCCGTACTTGTTGGTGACGGATCCTCAATCCCTATTACTCACATGGGCCATGGACATTTACCCAATCCCCACCGTCCTCTTTCACTACAGAATGTGCTTATCTCACCCAAAATTATTAAAAATCTCATTTTCGTGCGTCAATTTACCAAAGACAATAATTGTACTGTTGAATTTGACCCTCATGATTTTTCCGTGAAGGATCTCCAGACATAGCAAACTATCCATCGGTGTGATGGCACGGGTGATCTACCCCGTCACCACCAACTCCACTGCCGCTCCACCTCTCGCCCTTCTCACCTCCAGTCCCTCCACATGGCACAGACGTTTGGGTCATCCGGGCGACACTGTTCTTCAGTCTCTAGTGTCTCATGGTTTTATTTCTTGTAATAAAGATAAAACTCAAAAGTTATGTCATGCGTGTCAATTAGGAAAACATGTTAGGCTTCCATTTTATCGTTCAGAGTCTATTGTTGAGTCCCCATTTGATATTGTTCATTCGAATTTATGGACTTCGCCTATTTCCAGTATTAGTGGCATTAAATACTACGTTATCTTTTTGGATCACTTCTCACAATTCTTGTGGGTCTATCCCTTACGGCGTAAATCTGATTTCTTTTCAAAATTCTTACATTTTCGTGCTTATATCCACACTCAATTTAATCGGGAAATAAAAGCCTTTCAGTGTGACCACGGTGGTGAATTTGATAATACTCCCCTTCATGATCTTTTTGCTGCTAATGGGCTGCTTGTTCGTTTTTCGTGCCTCCATACCTCCCAACAAAACGACAAATCAGAAAGGATGATACGGACTATTAACAATATTGTCCGCACCCTTCTCATTCAAGCCCACCTTCCTCCTGGGTATTGGGTAGAAGCCCTCCACATTGTCACACACCTTCTCAATCTCCTCCCATCCACCTCAATACAAAATGACATTCCTTTCTCTAAACTCTTCCAAAAGCCTGTCTCATACTCTCATCTTCGAGTTTTCGGGTGCCTATGCTATCCCCATCTCTCACCTCTTCATAAACTAGCCTCACGGTCTACCCCATGTGTCTTCCTCGGCTATCCGACTAATCATCGGGGTTTCTGATGCCTTGATCTCACCACTAGAAAAATCATCATTTCTCGTCATGTCACCTTTGATGAGTCCGTCTTCCCGTTTAATTCTCTATCTCCTACTCCGTCCACCACATACAACTTCCTCGACGTCTCCTCCGAACCGTCACATATCTCACGTCGTCTCCTAAAGTCGCCCGTTGTCCCCAACATCAATACAACCCCTCACACTATGGGGGTGCCCCCCATTATCCCCACGGCCTCCACCACCCCACCATCCCACTCCACGAACTCCACAGCCTCAACCTCCCCTTCAACAACATCCACGACCTCACCTCCAACTCCCCCTCCACCTCCCTCGCATCCCATGGTCACCCGTGCACAGCACGGGATATCCAAACCAATTCAAAAACTCAACCTCCACATATCCACTCCCTCCCCTGTTCCCCGCTCTTATATCCAAGGCCTCAAGGATCCTCACTGGCGTGCAGTTATGCAGGCTGAATATGATGCTCTTATTAAAAATGGAACTTGGGTTCTGGAGCCTCGCCCACCTGGGATGAATGTGGTTCGGTCTATGTGGTTGTACAAGCACAAGCTTCACTCTGATGGGTCACTTGAGCGACACAAGGCTCGCCTGGTTGCCAACGGCAAGAGCCAACTGCCGGGAGTTGACTGTGACGACACTTTCAGTCCGGTGGTCAAACCAGCTACTATCCGCACTGTACTCAGCCTTGTCTTATCACGCTCCTGGCCTATACATCAGTTAGACGTGAAAAAGGCCTTCCTTCATGGAGCCTTACATGAAACGGTCTATATGCATCAACCACCGGGTTTTATTGATCTTGTTCATCCCGACCATGTCTTTCACCTCCGTAAATCCCTCTATGGTCTTAAACAGGCACCCCGTGCCTGGTACCGGCGGTTTACCGAGTATGTGGCGCGCATTGGGTTCCGCAACAGTCTGTCAGATACTTCTCTCTTCATTTACCGTCAAGGGGGCGACCTAGCATTTCTCTTACTCTATGTGGACGACATCGTCCTCACGGCTTCGTCAGATGCTCTACTACGGCGGATTATTGCGTCCCTCAACTCCCAGTTCGCCATGACTGACCTGGGCCCACTCCATTATTTCCTTGGGATCGCGGCAACTCGCACCAAGGATGGTCTCTTTCTGTCACAACAGAAATATACCCCTGAAATACTTGATCGCACCAACATGACTAATTGCAAGCCGTGTGCGACTCCAGTGGACACTAAGTCCAAACTTAGCCCCTCTGGTATACCGGTTCAGGACCCATCACTCTACCGTAATCTTGTCGGCGCTCTACAGTACCTCACATTTACCCGGCCTGATCTCTCCTACGGTGTCCAGCAAGTGTGTCTCTACATGCATGATCCTCGGGAGCCTCACTTCAACGCTCTCAAACGCATCTTGCGCTATGTTCGTGGCATAGTGGATCATGGCCTGCACCTATATCCGTCCACCGCCACCGGACTAACTGCTTACTCTGATTCGGATTGGAGTGGGTGCCCCGACACACGCCGCTCTACCTCCGGTTACTGTGTGTTCTTGGGTGATAATCTTCTCTCTTGGTCCTCAAAGCGTCAAGCTACTGTCTCTCGCTCCAGTGCCGAAGCCGAATATCATGGGGTTGCCAATGCCGTTGCTGAGACTTGTTGGCTCCGCAACCTGCTTTTGGAACTTCATTTCCCACTTACTCATGCGACCCTTGTATATTGTGACAATGTTAGTGTTGTCTACCTATCCACTAATCCGGTGCAACACCAGCGTACGAAACATATTGAGATCGATATTCACTTTGTTCGTGAAAAAGTAGCTTTGGGCCATGTCCGGGTTCACCACGTCCCTTCCAGCTCATAATATGCCGACATCTTCACCAAGGGACTTCCTACTTCACTTTTCACTGATTTTCGCTCCAGCCTGAGCGTCCGACCTCCTCCCGCTCCGCCTGCAGGGGTGTGATAATAGAAAATATATGTTAATATTATATTACTAATTAAGTAGCTATAATTAGGCTATAAATGATAATAGAAAATATATGTTAATATTCTATTACTAATTAGATGGTTATAATTAGGCTATACATGTAAATAGGAGAGATTCTCCTAAATATCATCATGTATATCTTTTGTACATTTATAATTACAAATGAGTGCAAGGTTAATCCCCGAGGGGAATTCACCATTCTTCAGAAATAAGAGAAAGACTTGGATTTGTATTGTTCTGACCAAAGAGAGACTTGTATTTGTCCCACAACTGAATAAGGGTACATCAAACATGTAATAACTGTTTAAGCTTTCTTTTCTAAATGGCAGGGCCAGAGCGCATCCTTAGGAATTATTTATCAGAACCCTTTCATGGGCAAGGGAAATTTGAAAATTATGGACCAAAACAAATTGGTTTAAGAAGCCCTGATGAGAGAATCAAATATCTTTACCATGATTTCAACGAAAGATATTTTTATTCATGCGCAGGTTTATTAACAAAAGTGCTAAAAATACAAATAAGCTTTTGGGTAACATAATTTACAATACTTTTTCTAGATCTTTCATTACAGCATTACCTTGAATACATTTTAGCTTCATCAAACAGCAATATAGAATTCAGAATGCAACAAACCAAATAATCGGGATGCGACGAGAGATGATCTCACTTTTCGGAAAGCTCCTAGCATCAGAAGAATATTCCCGCTCTCTAACAGAGAAAATACTCTTGATTTCTCCAACTCATTGGCTCGTCCATATGACTGTTACCAGAGTAAGAAATATCAAGTCAGAGAGAATGCCAGAATCAACTAAATATTGGCTTTAAGAGGCCAACAGATTAAGTCAAAGTTAAAGCTTTTGCTCTGATAATAGTATAGCTACAAAATTGCTCAAGAATTTTCAGTATATATCATCTTAGGCGCTTCGCAAGTTTTTAAGTGGTGCAACCGTGCAACTTATTTATTAATTAAATTTCACTATGCTGCTGAAAGAAAAGGTAGTTTGCATGATAGACTGTCCATAGACTGTCCCCATCAATAATGAATTACAAACCTCCCCGGTTTAACATAACAAAAAACTTGTGTGCCAAGGATTGTGAGCGTACTCAGCAAAATCAAATTTACTAAATTTTTGTTAACAAACAGGGATTAGTTTGGGAGGTAACGGAATGGGAGATAAACCTGCGTGTCTACTAATATAGATTTCTGAAACAGTCATAAATTTAAAGACGCGCCATAGGGATACAACATACTACTCATCTATTTAAAGTGACAGAAGCCAGGCACTTTACCGGATGAAGCAAGAATTCTATAATAACATGGAGAATGAGATCAAAGCAAGAATTAATACTGAACCATCAAGACAAAACAGCTCCGGTAGCGAGATACCTTTATAGCTGCTGTAAACATGCCCAAGCATTGGTATGAAAGACCTAGAGCCTGAGAAGTCATATATAAAGAGTCATATATAAAGATTTAACAGTTATGGACCAAACACAGAAAAACTAATAAATTAGGAAAACTAATAAACAGCCTGAGAAGTCATATATAAAGATTTAACAGGCGTCCGTGGGTAGAGAAGTACCAGCCATGGATGGACCGAGCATGGTAGCTATTTGGTTGCCTCTCGGCGAGGGCTTTGATCCTTAGCGTAGATGGGTAAGAAGTTACCCGCTAAGGATAGACCGAGCAGGGTAGCTGCTCGGTTGCCTCTTGGCGAGGGCTTTGATCCTTGGCGTCGGTGGGTAGCGAACTACCAGCCATGGATGGATCGAGCATGGTAGCTGCTCGGTTGTCTCTTGGCGAGGGCTTTGATCCTTGACGTCGGTGGGTAGCGAACTACCGGCCATGGATGAGCCGAGCAGGGCAGCTGCTCGGTTGCCTCTTGGCAAGGGCTTTGATCCTTAGCGTAGATGGGTAAGAAGTTACCCGCTAAGGATAGACCGGGAAGGGTAGCTGCCCGGTTGCCTCTTGGCGAGGGCTTTGATTCTTAGCGTAGATGAGTAAGAAGTTACCTGCGAAGGATAGACCGAGCATGGTAGCTGCTCGTCTACCTCTTGGCGAGGGCTTTGATCCTCGGCGTCGGTGGGTAGCGAACTACCAGCCATGGATGGACCGAGCAGGGTAGCTGCTCGGTTATCTCTTGGCGAGGGTTTTGATCCTTAGCGTAGATGGATAAGAATTTACCCGCTAAGGATAGATCGAGCAGGGTAGTTGCTCGGTGTCGCGAAGCTCTACCCGACCTTCCGAGATGTGTGAATATCGGAGAGAGTGACCGTCGCGTGCGGCACGTGGCAGAAACGTATAGGGGAGGCGAAGCATTCGAAGATCTGCGTCGCTCCGACTTCGATTCGCCGAGAAATACGGGATATCCGCCGTGTGACGGTACAATATTGGAAGAACCGAGCGAATATTGGACTCTTGGGGGGCTGTGGGGGCTATAAGATAGAGAGGGTGTGTTGCTCATTCCTAACTTTGCGCCCCTAAACACAAGAATGGACGAATTCCTTTTCACCATCCCCGATATCATTTCTTTCGAAGATGTATACTTGTATGACCAGCTGAGCTCCGAGGAGACGCTTCAGGCGGTGGTTCGGCGTGTGGAGGACCATTTTGGCCGTCTGCTTCCCCGGCAATCACCCCTGCTTCAGCTGTTGATGTACTTGATTTGGAGGGCGTCGTCGGGGCTGCACAACCTCTTGTCCAAACAACTGAAGGACGAGGCGGTTGGCAGGTTAAGATCGCTATGCCGTTTCGGCCTGATCTCGAAGAGTCGGCGCGACCGCTCGGTGGCCCTCGTCCTCGAGTGTTACCAACTGAGGCATCTCGCCGATGGGTGCCCGGCTGGAGAGTCCTTCGGCCCGTCCGTAGCGTCGAGGATCCGCGGGTAGCACCAGAGGTAGAGGTCCGAGGCGGCAAGGGTTAGGCTGGCAGCAATTTCTATGGAGTACCACGAGCAATGCTTCCTGCATCCCTTCCCCCATTGTTGTAACTTCAACTTTTATGTAAGGCTGAGGAGCCCGCAATACCTCTTGATAAATAAATAAAGTTCTCCTTTTTGCGAAGTTCTACTGTTTCTTCTTGTCTTCTGGATTCATTTGAGTATTTCAGCGAAACGGAACTCGTAAGCTATGAACTGAGGAAGAGTGAAACATATAGGGGAAGTTCCTTCTTTATATAAAAAAAACTTAGCAAAATTTACATCGTTTTGAAAAAGGAGAAATATGTATTCATAGATATGTTTTTTTAAAGGTACAACTTGAGCTTCTCGGCATTGTAGGGCCGTGGAAATTTACGACCCGTTGCATCTTGTAAGCGGTAGGCCCCGCTGGGCAGGACCTCGAAGACGAGGAAAGGGCCGTCCCACTTTGGAGAAAACTTGTGCAGCTTGCCCTGAATAATGAATTTGTTCCGCCTTAGGACCAAGTCCCCGGCCCTAAAGGCGCGGTGCTTGACTCGTGCGTTGTAGTAGCGGGCAGTTTGCTGTTGGTAAACAGCGGCTCTAATCTGTGTGCGGTCATGCTTTTCTAACAAGACGTCCAAATTTGTCCGGAGTGCCTTGGTGTTCGCTTCGTCGTCGAAATGCTTGCCTCTGTGACTGGGCAGCCCGATCTCTGCTGGGACCATTGCCTCGGTGCCGTAGCAAAGACTGAAGGGGGTCTCTCCGATGGGGGTCTTCTTCAATGTGCGCAAGGCCCATAAAACCCGAGGTAATTCGTCGACCCAACTGCCCTGCCGTCCTTCAAGGCGGTCTCGAAGTCCTCGAATGACGTACCTGTTAGCGACCTCGGCTTTCCCGTTGCAATGGGGGTGCGCGATGGCGGCGAACTTCATCAGTATATGGTATTCGTTGCAGAATTCTTTAACTCTTCCGTTCTCGATGTTCGTCCCGTGGTCGGTGATGATACATCTCGGGATCCCGAACCGGAATATTACGTTGTTCTGCAGGAACTTGATGGTCGTGGTAGCATCCAGTTTTCTGATGGGGACGGTTTCGATCCACTTCGTAAAGTAGTCCACCGCGACAAGGATGTACTTATGCCCGTCCGTACCTGTAGGGAGTTGGTCTATCATGTCCATTCCCCACTGGGAAAACGCCCATATGGAGGTCAGGGTAGTAAGCTCGATAGCTGGAAGGCGGGGTATGTTGCCATGGAGTTGGCAACTCTCACACCTTCTAACGAGTTTCTGAGCGTCGCGATAAATGGTCGGCCAGTAATACCCTTGAAGGATTGTCTTCTGGACTAAGGTGTGGGCCCCTTGATGTGCTCTGCCGACCCCTTCATGGATCTTACGGGGGACATAGTTGGTTTCGTGGGGGTCGACGCACCGAAGCAGGGTTGAGTGAAGGATTTTTTGTAGAAGTTCCCATTACTCCAAACGAAATGACAAGATTTGGCTCGAAGGCGGTGTGCTTCCCCATGATCTCCGGGGAGCGTACCCTCCTTCTGGAATTCAACGATGGGCTTCCTCCAATCTCGGTCCTCTTCCCAGGCTGTGTAAACTTGGAGCGATGTCGCTCCGTCTTCCACGCTGGGCCGTGGCAGGACCTCGAAGAGGATATTTCTCTTGTTGTTGGCCGAGTAAGAGGAAGCTAGCTTGCTCAAAGCGTCGGCCTGGGCGTTTAGGTGTCGGGGGATCTATTCCACTTGAACTTCGTCGAAATCCTTTCGCAGCCTTCTTACCTCGGCTAAGTACTTCACCATCAGAGGCTCCCGAGCCTCAAAACGGCCGGTCACTTGGCCGACGACCAGAGCGGAGTCGCTACGAATTCAGATCATCTTCAGCCCCAGTCCGGAGGCGATCCGCAGTCCAGCGAGCAGGGCCTCATACTCCGCTGCGTTGTTTGAGACTTTGAAGCCGAGCTTTAAAGTATACTCTATCTCTGCTTCGTTTAGGCCCCGAATGATGATGCCGGCACAACAGCTTTTCTCGGTTAATGACCCGTTGACGTAAAGGACCCAATCGGGGACCGAGTCGGGCCTCTCTATGACCAAGGGTTGGGATCCGAGGACCGGTACGGGAACCGCCTCCTTGATGGGGATGGTGCATTCGACAATAAAATCGGCCAGGACTTGTGCCTTGATAGCTTGCCTCGGGCGGTACTTGATGTCAAATTGGGACAGCTCCCACCTCCACTTCTCTAAATGACCAGAAGACCCGGGGGAGGCGAAAATAGCCCCAAGGGGTGTTCGGCGGATACGAGGATGGTGTATGCCTGGAAATAGTGCCTTAGCTTCCTCGAGGTCGCAACGAGTGCCAGGACAATCTTCTCTATGGCCGGGTACCTTGTTTTCGCGTCCTTAAAGATGCGGCATACATAGTAGACCGGATTTTGGACACCCTCGACTTCTCGGACGAGCACCGAACCTGCAGATTGATCGGACACCGCCAAGTATAGTGACAACTCATCTCCTTCGACTGGCCGGGTGAGTAGCAGGGGAGTCGCCAGGTGCGCTTTCAATTGCTCGAAGGAGATCTGACACTCCTCCGACCATTCGAACCTTGGGATCTTCCTTAGGGCCTTGAAGAACGGGAGGTACTTTTCTCCGGATCTTGACATGAAACGACTCAGAGCGGCTACCCGCCCTGTTAGTCGCATGATTTCGACGTTAGTTTTGGGTGTGGCCATGTTGGGGATGGCACTGATTTTCTCCGGGTTAGCCTCGATTCCACGGTGGGTGACCATGAAGCCGAGGAACTTTCTACTGGTGACCCCGAATGCGCATTTGGTGGGGTTCAGTTTCATCTTGTATTTGCGGAGGACGTCGAAGGCCTCACCCAGATCCTTGGTGTGCTGATCCGACAAGGTCGATTTGACGAGCATGTCATTGACGTAAACCTCCATGTTTCTGCCGATCTGAGACTTGAACATCCTGTTGACTAAGCGTTGGTACGTAGCCCCGGCGTTTTTGAGGCCGAAGGGCATCACTTTATAGCAGTATAACCCCCGGTCCGTTGTGAATGCGGTGAGCTCTTCGTCTGCCGGATTCATACGGATCTGATTGTAGCCGGAGAAGACGTCTATAAGGCTGAGTAGCTCGTGGCCTGCCGAATCGTCGACGAGCCGATCTATCCGAGGGAGAGGATAGTTGTCTTTCGGGCAGGCCTTGTTGAGGTCGGTGAAGTAGACGCACATGCGTCACTTCCCACTGGCCTTTTTAACCATGACTACCTTTTCCAACCGCTTCGAGTAAGCCACGTTCCGAATGAAGTTGGCTGCGAGCAGCCTGTCGACCTCTTCTTCGATCGCTTTTTGCTTGATTGGAGCAAAGCTTCGTTTCTTCTGCCTGACGAGTCGGACCGCCGGGTCAACCCTGAGCTTATGTGATATTATTTTGGGGTCCCGAGTATCCAAAGATCCTTTGAAATCATCCGTGCTCTCAAGATCATCGCTTGTCTCCTCTGGCATGGACGTCGCTGTGAAGCAAATCTTCGTGGTTTGCTGGTTTCTGTAGGCCTGACCTATCCCGCCTTGGTCGAGGGGAAACTTGATCGCCAGGTGGTAGGTCGATATCTGGGCTCGGAGGGAATTCAGCGTTGGACGTTCCAGGAGGATATTGTAGGCCGATGCAATTCTGGCGACGATGAACTCCATAGGCACAGTACGCATATGGCCAGTCTTCCCAATGTTAAGCAGCAGGGTGACCACCCCTTCTGCCGGGATGGAGTGATTGGTGAACCCCGACAGGATATGAGTGATCGGTTAAAAGCCGTGTGCTCTACCAGCTGTGCTAAGACGATGCCAACTGATGGAGGCTGCGATCTCCTTCAGATATTATGTTCCGTTGATCTGTAACGAGCGTTGATAGATGACTGAGATTGAATTTGAGGGTTTTCTCTTGATGCGTGTGGATCTCAATGGGCTTAATTTAGGAATGAAGCCGAGCTACCTGCAAGGAATTACCGGGGTTGTTGTACTACCGAGGACCCTCCAACGATCAAGTTAGTCAAAGTATTTGGGCAAAGTAACGACCTGTTGGGGTAAAATTGTCTTACCTGAGTCGTCTGAAGAGGGGTTTATATAGTAGCAGTCATGGGCTGGCGGGCGCGAGTTTCACGCCGGCCGTTACGCCCCTGGCGTTGCGCCTGCGTGAAAGACGGGATTCTCCATAAAATGACGATATATGCTCGTTAACGGGGGAACGCGATGGCGTGGAACGCGATGGCGTGGAACGCGGTATCGTGGGCGGCGAATATCTCGCGTCTGGCGAGATTCGCGGAGACGCCTGTGATCTGTGATGTGAGTCGGTCGATGAGACCGAGAAAGCTAAGCTCGGCGGGAGGCTCGGGAACGAGCGGGAGGCCGAGGGAGCTTGTTTGAGCGATAGCTCAGAGGTGAGCTAGGAGGGGTGAGGGAACTCAGTGTGTGGGAGGGCTCAGAGGCGAGCTGTCACGCGCCCGCTTCCCGGTGTACGGTGAAGTGGACGCGACGAGGTCCACTACGTATATACTTAGAAGTACATACGCTAAGAGTATCTAAGCAATATAAAAGTAAATTACAAGAGACAAGAGATATAGAAATAACAGCAACTTTATTAATAACATTCTTTTGTACAATGCATGAAAAGTAAATACAACTGAAATGAAAAGCGATGCCTAAACAATGGCATAACAGGAAATGAAAATACTGAATAGAAAAAGGAACAATATCTAGAGCTCGGGATCTTCGTGAAACTGCTCCAAGTCTTCACAGGTGGGCTCGATCTCTGCTGGGTCCAAAGCACCTGACGACATTCAAAGAAGAAAGAAATAGAATGTCGTCAGCGAACAGGTCGCTCGGTAAGTCCCAAAGATAAGAAAGAATTAGAAAGACAGAATAAGAGTATTTTCTAAAGTATTATGTTGTAGAATATTATGGAATATTGTGTTAACGTTGTTGTTTGTAGTTTGGTACAGAAGGATGCCAGTGTATACGAGAGGGGTCTCTATATGCTAGAGACCAGGGCAAACGGAATGTACAAGGAACCGTTAAGCCACGGTACAACAGCAACGGAATATGGTTAGGTGTCTTAATCTGACCACCTCGTGCCACCTTTAACCCCTTCCATACCAATCTACCCCTTAAACCCCGTAGTGTTTTGATAGTATTGTTGTATTGTATTGTGTAAGTTGGATGACTGACCAAAACCATGATATCAGTAAACGGATTGTAACTGCATAATCAGGTAAATGGAATAACGGAATAATGGATGCATATCCATGGTTTGATTCAGTCAAGTTGTATAGATTGTTAACTGGATTCTGGGATTCATGTCTTCATACTGAGTTGGAATATTAAAGAATATAGATTGACTTGAATCATATTCAAGTCAGAAATAATCAGACTCAAACCCGAGTCAGACCAAAAGAAATGTAATTTGAAGTTCTATAATTGTTAGGGTCCTTATTGTAAATTATAAAACTTAAGGGGGTTTTATGTAAAAAGTATTTTTGTATAGTTTTCAAGTACACCTCAAGAATTTATTATTCATCTTTATAGTTATAATGAGTGTAAATTTTATTTGTGTTATTTCTAGTGAGAAATCCTAATTACATTAATAAAAGTATTAATTTTGTAATATTGATTTAATTGAAATTCATGGTATTTTAATGTAACTTTTAATCTTGTAATTTTTTTATAGGAAAAGTGAAAACTTTATCTTATAATAAAATAGGTGTTTAAATGATAAATATATATATATGTTGATACAAGAATAATTTTTTTTAATAAATATTTTATTTTCCAAAAATCTCATTTTTTCTTAAATGTCGTATTTTAAACCTTTCGAGACCGAATGCTCTTTGCGGAGGTCTGAATCTCGCACTACTAAGCCCGAGGATGCACGATAAACCGTACAATCCCTAACGGGTTCCCCAAATATGGGTTGTAGTGGCGCTTTGCAAATATTTTATAAATACTAATCATTTAGAAAACGGTTTTATAAAAACAAATATTTGTAAAAGGGTGTAAATTTCCGTATTTTAGATTCTAGGGTTTCCTAAGCCAACTATCCTATTTTTAAATGGTCTAAACGACACGTCATTAGAAGCCTCAAATCGCCTCTTCACCGCCAATTGCGGCCAGGTAAGTGCCAGGTGAGTGGGAGGCTCTCCACTACAAGTAGTGGTCCTAATTAAATAACCACTCATCTTAGACGCACTTGCCTAGACACCACAAAGTCAGGTTTAGATAAACGATCGATGTTCATGACATATCGTATTTTCCTATTAAAAGATTTTGTTTTAAAATTGTATACAACTTAGAACTTTCAGAAAAGGTTTATAAAGAAAATGGTATTTTAATGAAAAGTCTTGTATTATCGTATTCTAAGTTTTGATGATATCAATTAGGGTTGTATTTGTGTGTGTGTGTGGAGGTAGGTCATTATCTCGTGATCTATTTTAAGCTATAGCAATGTTAAAGTGTTAAATGTGATAAACTAAACATTGTGGTATTTAAGTGCGAAAATACGGTATTCTGCAAAAGTTATCATTTCATGTGAGAAATTTTATCCAAATTGATTTTTAAGTGATTAGTATTCAACATGAATATGTTTAAGGATTATGGAATTAGTGATAAGTGAGTTTTGATAGAAAACCGAATCGGAAATTGGTTTGTTCCGATTTCCGTCGGGTTTTAAAAAGTCGTATTATTATGAAGGAAAAGAAAGGTAGAAAAGGGGACTTACGGGTTTAGACAACGCTAGAGAGTGAGAGGGAGGTAGTGGATTTGTCGGTGCGTCGAAATGTCGTGAAGAGGTCCTAGTACGATCGCCGGGATTCGCCGTCGATTTCGGCAACGTTTCGCCTTTCGCTCGTTTTCTAACGTACCGAGTTCTCTTGAAATTTTTAGAGAGTGGACTTAGGAATGTAGGGTGAGAGGGTAGAGGGTAGGGATGTTTATATAGGGTTAGGCTGGGGTTAGGGTTTTAATTAAAAAAAATAAAAATTTATATAAAAAAACATTAAAAAATCATTAAATTTTGGAGTAAAAGTGATTTATTGAGAATTTGATAACCGATCTGGGAATTTAGTGTATGCAGGTGAGAAGACCAGGTCAACATCGACAAATTCCGTGTTGACGACTCGGCCGTCCGGCCGAGTCCGGCCGGCGGCGCCGGGCCGAGTTGAGGGCTCGTCGGGTGGGGGATCTTCTGGGGGGAATTTTGGTGCATCTAACTTTTTGTGTTCAGTATAAATTTTGTGAGTTATGGCGGTTTGACTGTTGACTTTCCAAAAAAAATTAAAACAAAATAATTAAAAAATAATGTGGGGCATGTGATTTGAACTCTGGTGGGTTGGTTCAGCAGTGCAAGGTATTACCAATGAGCTACAAGCTCCTTCTTGTAATTATAAAGTGAAATAAATACTTAAAGAGATATCAGCTGCAATAAATACTCCAAGTATACATTGAATTTAAATCAATTCTTTATACATTAAAAATGGAATTGTTACAGTCTACCCTTCTTACAAAAATTTCGTCCTCGAAATTTACAACTTTTATTTGAGGACTAGTTTACAAAGAGATGTGGATATCTAGTACGCATTTCATCCTCTCTTTCCCAAGTGGACTCTCCTGGAGTGTCTTTCCTCCACATCACTCGAACCAAGTTAACTTCCTTGTTCCGAAGTGTCTTCACTTTCCTGTCAAGGATCTCCACGGGCTGTTGCTCACAAGACAAGTCGGGCTGTATAGTGAGCTCGGAATGATCGAGAACATGGCTGGGGTCACTCACATACTTTCTGAGTTGGGATATATGGAACACATTATGCACTCCTTCCAATGAAGGTGGAAGCGCTAAACGGTATGCCATTTCACCGACTCGTTCGAGTATGTCGAACGGTCCAATGTATCTCGGACTTAGCTTACCCCGTCTTCCAAATCGGATCACTCCGCCGTTCGGAGATATCTTCAGGAATACGTGATCTCCTGGCTGGAATTCCAAGTGTCGTCTCTTTGCATCAGCTTAGTGCTTCTGTCGATCTTGGGCTATGCGCATTCTTTCCCTGATAGTACGAACCACATCAACAGTCGCTACTATCATCTTTGGTCCAAGAAGTTACCTATCTCCGATGTCGTCCCAACTTAATGGCGAACGACACTTCCTTCCATACAGTGCTGCAAAAGGTGCCATTCTTATGCTTGCTTGGTAGCTGTTGTTGTACGAAAACTCCACAATATGTAGGTGATCTTCCCATGATCCCTTGAAGTCTAGCATACACGCTCTAAGCATATCCTCCAAGATCTGAATAGTTCGTTCCGACTGACCATCTGTTTTTGGATGATAAGCCGTGCTGAAGTTCAGACTTATTCCCAAACTTGCTTGCAGACTCTGCCAAAATTGCGATCGGAACCTGGTGTCACGATCGGAGACAATGCAGACCGGTACTCCATGGAGTCTCACAATTTCCTATATGAGTTCATGGGTATCAGAGATAGTACATTACGAAGAGTTTTAAATCTAAATTAGATTATTACCTCCATGTACTTCTTTACTAGTGTCTGAGTTGATTGGCCAACTCGAAATGGGATGAAGTGAGCCGACTTTGTGAGTCGATCCACAATGACCCATATGGCATCGTTACCCTTTGTGCTGCGAGGAAGAGCAGTCACAAAGTCCATCGTGATGTGTTGCCACTTCCATTCTGGGATTGGTAACGGTTGAAGTAATCCAGCAGTCCTGTGATGTTCAGCCTTTACTTGCTGACACACCAAGCATTTTGCAACGTTTCTGGCTACTTCACGCTTCATTCCATGCCACCAATAATTCTGACGTAGATCTTTGTACATTTTGGTACCTCCAGGATGTACTGAGTAGGGAGAGTTGTGGGCTTCTTTCATTAATTCTTCCCGAACAGGACCTTTTGGTACACACAATCTGATGCCGTATCTCAAAGATCCGTCTTCATGGATGATGAAGTCTGTTCTGAGTCCATTCTCCACTTGTTTTCTGATCTTTTGCAACTTAGTATCGATGGCTTGAGCTGCTTTGATCTGATTGACAATGGTTGATTGAACTTGTAAATTCATCAAACTTGAAGCATTACCTGGCATGACTATTTCAATCTCTATCTGATGCAAATATTGTTGAAGCTTCCACTGAGCGGTGAGATTCATTGCTAATGGTTGGCGACTAAGAGCATCAGGTACTGCATTCACCTTCCCTGGGTGATATTGCAAGTTGATGTCAAAGTCCGCCATGAGTTCTAACCATCTTCTCTGCCGCATATTCAACTCCTTCTGATTAAACACGTACTCCAGGCTCTTATGATCTGTGTAGATGTTCACTCG
Organism: Agapanthus africanus; assembly: GCA_030015575.1. Classification (NCBI taxonomy): domain Eukaryota; kingdom Viridiplantae; phylum Streptophyta; class Magnoliopsida; order Asparagales; family Amaryllidaceae; genus Agapanthus; species Agapanthus africanus. The sequence continues at coordinate 17,012,949 of JASDDO010000026.1, read as the reverse complement.
TTCACCAAGTAGATAATGACGCCAAATCTTGAGAGCAAAGATGACGGCTGCCAACTCCAAATCATGCGTCGGATAATTGCGCTCGTGAATCTTCAGCTGTCTTGAAGCATAAGCCACAACCTTACCGTGCTGATGTAGAACACAGCCTAATCCCTTACCGGATGCATCGCAATGTACTTCGAATCCTCCAGATTGATCCGGTATGACGAGAATAGGTGCAGATGTCAACCTTGACTTGAGTTCTACGAAAGCTTGTTCGCATGCTTCTGACCACACAAATTCTTCATCTTTACATGTGAGCTTGGTCAGGGGCGTTGCTATCTTCGAAAAGCCTTCAATAAACCTTCTGTAATATCCAGCTAAACCCAAGAAACTTCGAATATCCTTCACTGACTTTGGTGTAGGCCATTCACTAACTGCCGAAACTTTCGCTGGATCTACAGAGATTCCTTCTCCTGATACGATATGTCCAAGAAAACCAACTTGATTTAGCCAAAAATCGCACTTGCTGTACTTGGCATAAAGCTGATGTTGTCGAAGAGTTTCCAGGACAATTCGTAGATGTTCTGCATGCTCTTTCCGACTCCTAGAATACACCAGGATGTCGTCGATGAAGATGACAACAAACCTGTCTAAGTACTCCCGGAAAACTTGATTCATAAGGTTCATGAATATTGCGGGTGCATTGGTCACTCCAAATGGCATCACTAGAAATTCGTAATGTCCATAGCGAGTTCTGAAAGCTGTTTTGTGAATATCAGCCTCATTGACCTTCACTTGATGATAACCTGAACGAAGATCTAATTTAGAGAAAACACAAGATCCACTTAGCTGATCGAATAAATCGTCGATGCGCGGGAGTGGATACTTGTTCTTTATAGTGACTTCGTTCAAGGCTCTGTAATTGATGCACATTCTGTATGAACCTTCCTTCTTCTTCACAAGTAATACAGGTGATCCCCAACTTGAAGTGCTGGGACGAATCCATCATTTCGCCAGTAATTCGTCCAACTGTGTTCGGACTTCCTTCAAACCTTCCGGACTTAAACGATAGGGTGGTTTGATCACCGGTTATACTCCTGGTACTAAATCAATACTGAATTCAAGAGCTCGATCGGGAGGCAAACCTGATATATCGTCAGGAAATACATCGTCGAATTCTCGAACCACTTCTGGTCTTGATTCTTTCTCCGCTTGAGCTGCTGCAACTACTGCTTCTCTTGGCTTCGCTTTGTAGGTACTTGGCTCCAGTGTAGGGTCTTCGCTTTTGAAATAGAAGACCGGATGGTCTGGGATCTCGAATACTACCCTCCTTTGACGACAGTCGATGCTAGAATAAAAATTTCCAAGCCAATCCATTCCTAGAACCACATCGAAGTTCGGTATGTCCAGCACTTTGAAGTCAGCATAAAACTCTCGACTGCAGACGATGACTGGACACAAGCTGTATCCCATGGTTGCCTTTAGAACGCCATTTCCTGAACTGATATTCCAGCTGGATATAAGCGGTGAGACTGGAATCGCATGGGTTCGGACAAACCGTTGCGACATAAAGCAATGTGATGCTCCAGTATCAAACAGTGCAAGTGCAGGGATTGAGGATACTAAGATTGTATCTAAGATATGTGGGATTTGTTTTAGCTATAGAAAATATGTAACTAAGTAGTATAATAGAAAAGCAAAGTTTAAAAAGAAAAGTTTACCAGTGATGACTTGGCCAGTGGCCTCAGCTTCTTCCACGGACATCGTGAAAGCCTGGCGCCTTGGTACATTCCTCCTGGCCTGAGGAGCATTCTTCGGAACGTTCCTTTGAGCTTGATGGAACTGACGAGGAGGTGGTGCAGCTTGTGGTCCTCCGGGTGGTGCAGGTAGTGCAGGTCTGGGAGCAGGTGCCTGAAGAGCTGGTCGCTGCGGATAAGTAATTGCTGGCCTGGGTGCAGCAACTGGGTTCTGTCTTTGGGGACAAGACCCAATATCGTGAGTAGCTGAGCCGCAGACTAAGCAAAAACGGTTGGCTCGGCAGCAGTCCTTCATCATATGTCCAGTTCTCTTGCAGTAGGTGCAAAAGGCTGGGCTGGGACGATAGGTTGGTACTCCGGGTCGCCTTGGCACGAAAGGTGGCCTGGACGAAGCTCCACCTGCCATCTGGTTGGCAGGGCGCTTGACTCCTGCAGACTGAGGTCTGCCCCTTGCTTTTATCACTACCTCATAACTGCGGGCAGTTTCCAGAGCATCCTCATGAGTCAAAATTTTTCCTATGGCTAGAGCAGACCGAATCTCCGTGTCCAGTCCTTGTTGAAAGCGACGGGCTCTGATCTCGTCTGTCGGTATCAAGTGTGCCGTGAATCTGTTTAAAGATTGTGTTAGCTGTGTAGTATGTGATTTTTAAAAAAAATTGAACTATTGTGACATATCTTACCGGCTTAATATGGTGAATTCAGCGTCATATTCATCTACTGATTTGTCCCACATTGAACCCTGTTGTAGATGAATAAACTGCTGCTCCATTGCAAACCTGGCAGTCACAGGGAAGTATTTAGCGTCGAACTTCTCACGAAAAGTCTTCCATTCAATCAGCTGTACCAGACGACTTTCTTCCGCCTTCCACCAGTTGCGAGCATTATCCGTGAGCTGTAGTTTTGCTACACGGACCCAAGCGATGTCTGGCACTTGAGCTGCTGTCAGATCGTCCTCGATGCTTTGTGCCCATTCTTCCGCTTCAAGAGGGCTTCCTTTTCCAGAGAACTATTTGGGATGTAAAGCCCTGAATTGCTTTACTCCCGGTGCGTCGATCTCAGGACGGTTCAGAAGTTGTTGTTGTCCCTCGAGAAGGCTGCGAATCGCCTCAAGTAGCACTGTTTGCTCGGTGGGTGGTGCAGGGACAGCTGGTACGAGAGGTAGTGTTGGAGGTGTGTTGTTGACGTTGGTGCCGGTGTTGTTCGGGGAATCCATAACCTTGAAGAAAAATTTGGGTTAGGACAGATTCAAATACATGAAATGAAAAGATTCAAGGAATAGAAATTTGTAAGATTCAAGAATCATGAATTGTAAAGAATGTTTTAGTTGCTGGTTCTTGTGTTATATTTCTTAGGTTGTTCATGCAGACCAGAACTGCATGATAGAGATTCATACAGCTCTGACCTGCATGGGCCACCAACAAAACCTGTCACGCCCCGCTTCCCGGTGTACAGTGAAGTGGACGCGACGAGGTCCGCTACGTATATACTTAGAAATACATACACTAAGCGTATCTAAGCAATATAAAAGTAAATCACAAGAGACAAGAGATATAGAAATAACAGCAACTTTATTAATAACATTCTTTTGTACAATGCATGAAAAGTAAATACAACTGAAATGAAAAGCGATGCCTAAACAATGGCATAACAGGAAATGAAAATACTGAATAGAAAAAGGAACAATATCTAGAGCTCGGGATCTTCGTGAAACTGCTCCAAGTCTTCACAGGTGGGCTCGATATCTGCTGGGTCCAAAGCACCTGACGACATTCAAAAAAGAAAGAAATAGAATGTCGTCAGCGAACAGGTCGCTCGGTAAGTCCCAAAGATAAGGAAGAATTAGAAAGACAGAATAAGAGTATTTTCTAAAGTATTATGTTGTAGAATATTATGGAATATTGTGTTAACGTTGTTGTTTGTAGTTTGGTACAGAAAGATACCAGTGTATACGAGAGGGGTCTCTATATGCTAGAGACCAGGGCAAACGGAATGTACAAAGAACCGTTAAGCCACGGTACAACAGCAACGGAATATGGTTAGGTGTCTTAATCTGACCACCTCGTGCCACCTTTAACCCCTTCCGTACCAATCTACCCCTTAAACCCCGTAGTGTTTTAATAGTATTGTTGTATTGTATTGTGTAAGTTGGATGACTGACCAAAACCATGATATCAGTAAACGGATTGTAACTGCATAATCAGGTAAATGGAATAACGAAATAATGGATCTATATCCATGGTTTGATTCAGTCAAGTTGTATAGATTGTTAACTGGATTCTGGGATTCATGTGTTCATACTGAGTTGGAATATTAAAGAATATAGATTGACTTGAATCATATTCAAGTCAGAAATAATCAGACTCAAACCCGAGTCAGACCAAAAGAAATGTAATTTGAAGTTCTATAATTGTTAGGGTCCTTATTGTAAATTATAAAACTTGAGGGGGTTTTATGTAAAAAGTATTTTTGTATAGTTTTCAAGATACACCTCAAGAATTTATTATTCGTCTTTATAATTATAATGAGTGTAAATTTTATTTGTGTTATTTCTAGTGAGAAATCCTAATTACATTAATAAAAGTATTAATTTTGTAATATTGATTTAATTGAAATTCATGGTATTTTAATGTAACTTTTAATCTTGTAATTTTTTTTATAGGAAAAGTGAAAACTTTATCTTATAATAAAATAGGTGTTTAAATGATAAATATATATATGTTGATACAAGAATAATTTTTTTTAATAAATATTTTATTTTCCAAAAATCTTATTTTTTTTTAAATGTCGTATTTTAAACCTTTCGAAACCGAATGCTCCTTGCGGAAGTCTGAATCTCGCACTACTAAGCCCGAGGATGCACGATAAACAGTACAATCCCTAACGGGTTCCCCAAATGTGGGTTGTAGTGGCGCTTTGCAAAGATTTTATAAATACTAATCATTTAGAAAACGGTTTTATAAAAACAAGGTATTTATTTGTAAAAGGGTGTAAATTTCCGTATTTTAGATTCTAGGGTTTCCTAAGCCAACTATCTTATTTCTAAATGGTCTAAACGACACGTTATTAGAAGCCTCAAATCGCTTCTTCACCGCTAATTGCGGCCAGGTAAGTGCCAGGTGAGTGGGAGGCTCTCTACTACAAGTAGTGGTCCTAATTAAGTAACCACTCATCTTAGACGCACTTGCCTAGACACCACAAAGTCAGGTTTAGATAAACGATCGATGTCCATGACATATCGTATTTTCCTATTAAAAGATTTTGTTTTAAAATTGTATACAACTTAGAACTTTCAGAAAAGGTTTATAAAGAAAATGGTATTTTAATGAAAAGTCTTGTATTATCGTATTCTAAGTTTTGATGATATCAATTAGGGTTGTATTTGTGTGTGTGTGTGGAGGTAGGTCATTACCTCGTGATCTATTTTAAGGTATAGCAATGTTAAAGTGTTAAATGTGATAAACTAAACATGGTGGTATTTAAGTGCGAAAATACGGTATTCTGCAAAAGTTATTGTAACACCCGGGCCAAATAGTACTATTTCTGGTTCTGGTTGAGTGTTATACATTGCTCATTTCGATTATCCTGATGGTTTGGTGCTTATTGCTAAATTTTAACCGGTTAAGTCATTTTGGCACATAACAAATTTTAACACCTAAAATGAAATTAAAAATATCCTTGTTGGCCTACTCGTCGCCACTAGTCGCGTGGTAGCGTCCGCGTGTCGAGATTTCGTCCCGTTCGGCGAAACGGACAAGTTTGGACGTCTACGCGCGCGTGCAAGTGTCCGACTTGGGGGCATGCATTTTAACCACAAAACACCTCATTTCAAAATTTGGAACTCGCTTAAAATCCTGTAATTTAAATTTGAAACATTTGGGCGCAAACCGGGAGCGATTTGGAAATGTTTCATTTAGCGCCGAAAATGCCCATTTAAATTAAATATATTAAACTATATATATACTTTTACTGTTACCCAAATCAACGTTAAATCCCTTAAAATCTTTTAATTTTAACACACAAAATTTTTCCTTGGCCAATCACGAGGGATTTAAATCCCTCGTGGGCCCCCGTTTCCCCCCCCCTCTCTCCATCTCTCTCTATCTCTCTCTAATCTCCTTCTCTCTCTCTCTAAAATATTTCTCTATCTATCAATCTCTTTCTCTCTCCTCATATATATTACGCAGCCGCCTCCTTCTTCCTCTGCATCATGAGAAAACCCCCACGTGAACCCCGAACCCTAACCCTAGCCTCCTCGTGCTTGCGCCGCCGACCTCCCCGCGACCTCGCCGTCGCCGTCCTCGCCTCCTCAGCCTAGCCGCACCCTCCCTACCTCCTCTCCTCCCTCCTTCAGAGCCCGCGACCCAACCCCGACGCCACCACCTGCACACGGGTCTCTCCGTCGCCGCCGCCTCCCATCGCCGACGACGCTAGGGACTCCCTCTCTTCACCCTCGTCCCGACCTCGTCGTCGTCTTCCTCCTCCCCTCGCCGGACCACCAGAACCCGAGCCCGACCCTAGCACCAACCCCCGGGTCGCCGGAAAACGTGCCGACGATCCTCGCCGTTGTCACTTGAGCCACCTCCGTCTCCCCTCGATCACCAGAGCGGGCCAGCACCCCTCTACTCACCGCACCATCCTCTTTCCAGCGAACCAGAAAATTCCAGCCCTCGCCGCATCTCCTGTTCGCCGCCGGCGCGCCCATCGCCGTCGGGCCCGTCGTAGTTGCCCCTGGTTCTTCCCGGTGAGCATCCCTTTAGCTTCCATTCAGGTATAACCCCCTCGCTGGTCTTTGTTTACGTGTATCGTGTTTGCTAACTTCGTCGCCCTTGACTTTTGCCGGATTCCGGCCGTGCCGTCGTTTGGACCCGACGCTCCAGCGAAGTACCCTGGTTCGTGTGGTCCCGCTGTTCGCTGTTGGGACTCGATCCGTAGTCCGTGCACCCGTCTCGTGTTTTCTGCCGACATTGCATCCGTGCTTTCCGGTTTGCGAAACCGTCGAGGCAAGTATCCGAATACTTGCTTTAACATGCTAGTACACAATATCAAGTCTTGCTTTACTCTTGATTATCATATTATTTATTATAACCACACAGCTATTTGTAACATCGATATCATTTTTATAACTTAGAATTGACGGTCACAATTACCCTTAACATTAAATCAGTATAGTAGTTGCTTGTAATTAATCGGTCTGCTATCAATCCACACTTTAACTAACTAAACCAAGTAGATCGTCCTCGCTTCATTTGTTAAATCACCCATGAGACAATTGTTATGCTTTAGTTTAAATTCATGTAGCTTCATTACGTAGGTTGTTGATATTGTTTCACTTTGTGACTATTGCACCCCAAGGGTGCTTGAACCTGTTAATAAGAGAATACAAAGCATCACTGTGTTTACATGGAATAATATTGTTATTTACTGTTCCTGCTGTTGTTCCTTATTCGTTACTATACCTGTTATAAGCATACATTTGATTGCATTACATATTGACCCGATCTTGATACACCTGACACATGTACTGATACACCGGACATGACACCCTATACATACTGACTCAACCTATTGGACTACAACCTGACTTATTACATGATCTCATGCCTAATACCAATAAACCTGACTTGGGGTCCTCATGGACCATTCCTGCTGTCTATCCAGACATACCTGTTTTTACCTGATTCTGGGTTGACATTAGTCCTTGACTACTGAATACCTGACCTGACATACATAACTTGGGGGTATGGGGAAATCAAAGATGAACCTGACTTGTAACTCGACAGTTCACTACCAGTTCGAGTGTACACATTCCTATTTTGTGCCTAGCGGCATGTCTCGGTTTCGGCCGAGAATATTGTGGCCGTGATCCCGGGTATGTACGGGGTACTACCGAGTGTACACTTTCATGTTTTGTGCCTAACGGCATGTCTCGGCTGCAGCCGAGAATATTGTGGCCGTGGTCCCGGGTATGTACGGGATACTATTGAGTTACATCGATGATTCATCAATTGATTTCAAAGACTATAGAGTAGAAACCTGATAGGACAGTTTAGTTACCACTGCACATTACCATGCACTGTTATTTCTTAGTACTGCTTTATTCATGTTCATACTTGCATTGCTTATTACCATGTTTATATTATATTATTTGGTTGACATGACGCGCTGACATCTGGGTTTTGCATGGCCCAGATTCCTTATCCCTGTCGACGACTGAGCAGGAGTACTTCAGCCAGCAGGCTGAACTGTGAGTCCTTAATGATTAGTTTATTCATTTCATTTCATTTCTAGATGTGAGCCCGCATTATGGGACGTACTGTTTATTTATTGTATTGGATCATTTGCTTCCGCACTTATTGTTTATTGACTCTTGATATTATGGATTTGGACATGTGTTAGATTAGTTTATTTATATTGTTCTTGATATCTCTACAACCGTAATGTGACTGTGGATGGATACTTCCTACCCACAGGTAGCATGGTTGGCTATGTTACGTGCCCAATCTTGCGTACTCTGGGAAGCGGGGCGTGACATGGTTCTTTTGGTATCAGAGAGCCATAGGTTAATTGGGTTGATTCTTTGTAGTTGGGTATTGCACCCGATACACGAATCATAATACCCGTGACTAGGAAACATGTCCTGCCACTTTGACCGTTTTACCATCCTTGAATCATTCTTCCGGATCATGTCGACATGCAAACTTACTTTGCATTGTCAATTCGAAAACCTAATTCCTTGTTATCTTTAGGACTTAGGCGACTTGGGTGGAGTTAAGTAATTGCGGCTATGATACCGCGGCATAGCTACAATACAGTACTCTATTTAAGTATCTTGGAGTTCTAGCCTTGATCTATACTCAGAATCTATCATCATGCTAATGTTGGGTATTTTGATTTCCAGGAATATGGCCGGTAAGAATTTGAAGATGGACCAAAGACGTACGGACATAGCCGCCAGGCGTAGAGTGATAAGGGGATTGCTGGAAAATCTAAAGGGACAGACCGAGCTAGAACCGGCATCTGCACTGAACCAAACGTCTGTACGTAGAAGAAGTATTCCGGTGAACAGGCGCAGCGTAGCACCAAGGAAGAAAACAATTGTGGGTGATCGGAAAAGGAGCGTGATTTGTGATTACTGCCATGTACCCGGACATGTGCGAAAGGAGTGTCGTAAGAGGCTGGGACTCTGTTTTAGTTGTGGAGCGGCAGATCACGTCGTTAATGCTTGTCCGTCGAAGCTTCGTACAAGGAATGCTATACAGAAGCCTCCGCAGAGACCGATCCAAGGGCAGGGACAGCTGACTCAAGGATCTAATCAGGCTCGAGCTTTCACGTTGACAGTTGAAGAAGCTAAGGCATCAGGAGAAGGGGTTTCAGGTACTTTACTCGTTCATGGTTTTCCCGCATTGGCATGATTTGATTTCGGAGCATCCCACTGTTTTATGTCATCTAAATTTATAACTACACACTCGATTACCTGCACGACCCTGTCTAGTTTTTGGGACATACACACTGGGAATGGGAAAATCATAGCTAGTAAGGAATGTAGAGATTGTACGGTTGTTGTTTGCGGACGGGAGCTTTTTTGCAGATTTCTTGGTGATAGATACGGGCAGTTATGAAGTAGTCTTGGGAATGGATTTTCCAGGCACTTTCCACGCACACATTTGATTGTAGGGCAAGGAATGAAATTTTCCAGATTCCCGGACACCCTGAGTTTACTTTCACTGGAGGAAGCAGTTCTGTCGGGCCAGTCGAGTTTTGGGCTAGGCCGACGAACAATGATCTTGCGGCTATGGTAGTGGATAGTAATGAAGAGCCGGCAGTTGTTCGCGACTTTATGGATGTATTTGACGATATCCTGGTGTACTCGAAGAGTCCGGAGGAGCACGCTGAGCATTTAAAGATCGCACTGCAGACACTGAGACAAGAAAAATTATTCGCGAAGATGAGTAAGTGCGAATTCTGGCTGGAAGAAGTGAAATTTCTGGGGCATGTCGTGTCGGGCGATGGAATCGCCGTCGATCCCGAAAAGATTGCAGCAGTTCGAGATTGGCCTATTCCAAAGAATGTTGCAGAGATAAGAAGTTTTCTGGGACTCGCCGGATACTACAGAAGATTTGTGGAGAACTTCGCTCGTTTAGCGGAGCCGTTAACCAAGCTCACGCGCAAGGAAGTACCGGTTGTTTGGACGGATGGATGTGCATTGGCCTTCGAGACGTTGAAGCAGAAGTTGATAACCGCCCCTATACTGACCGTACCAGATAATTCAGGAGGACTGGTGATTCACAGCGACGCATCTGGAAAAGGGATTGGGATGTGTTTTGATGCAGAGTGGGAAGATCGTCGCTTACGCATCGAGACAACTGAAGACCCATGAGAAGAATTATTCGACTCATGACTTGGAGCTTGCGGCCGCGATCTTCGCCTTGAAAATTTGGAGACACTACCTTTTGGGCGAGAGAGTCGAAGTCTTTACAGATCACAAGAGTTTGAAATATGTGTTCACTCAGAAGGAGTTGAACATGAGGCAACGCAGATGGTTGGAGCTGATGGCCGACTACGACCTTGATCTTAAGTACCATCCGGGAAGAGTTAACGTCGTGCCGGAGGCGCTAAGTCGGTTACCAGCAATTCAGGTATTGACCGCACAAAAGGAGATCATTGCGGATTTTCAGAGATTTGACTTGGAGGTGGTGCTACCACATGCTACGGGACAGTTGATGCAGTTGCAAGTACAATCGTCCTTAGTTGAGAAGATTAAAGCGTCGCAATTGCAGGATCCCAGACTGCAAAAGTTTCAAGAGCAGGTTGAAGCCGGACTACGAACCGATTTACTGATCCACGAAGAAGGTTCGTTGAGATATGGTAGCCGTGTATGTGTGCCAAAAGGGGATGTACGTGAAGAGCTTATGAAGGAGGCACACAGTTCAGCTTACTCTGTACATCCAGGAGGAACAAAGATGTACCGAGATATTCGACAGCACTTCTGGTGGGAAGGTATGAAACGGGAGATTGCTCGCTTCGTGGCTAAGTGCTTGGTGTGCAGCAAGTCAAGGCTGAACACCAAAGGGTTGCTGGTTTGTTGCAACCACTTCCGATCCCTCAGTGGAAGTGGGAACATATAACCATGGATTTCGTGACGGCTTTACCGCGGAGTCCAAAGGGCAACAATGCGGTATGGGTGATTGTCAATCGGTTGACCAAGGCAGCTCATTTTATTCCTTTTCGGGTTGGTCAATCGACAGAGACTTTAGCAGAGCGGTACATGCAGGAGATTGTAAGATTTCATGGTGTACCGGTAAGCATCGTGTCCGATCGGGACACTCGTTTCTTGTCGCACTTTTGGAGGAGTTACAAGATAGTTTGGGGACTCGATTGAAGTTTAGCACAGCTTATCATCCTCAGACTGATGGACAATCGGAGAGAACTCCAGACCCTTGAAGATATGTTGAGGGCTTGCATGTTGGACTTCAAAGGTTCTTGGGAGGATCATCTACACTTGGTGGAGTTTTCGTACAACAATAGCTTCCAAGCGACTATTCAGATGGCTCCGTTTGAAGCGTTGTATGGTCATAAGTGCCGTTCACCGGTTTGTTGGGATGATGTGGGTGAACGAAGGTTACTAGGACCAGATTTGGTGGTACAGACAGTCGAGAAGGTGAATACAATCAGGAAGCATATGAAGGCAGCTCAAGACAGACAGAAAAGTTGGGCCGACACGTCAAGAAGACATCTAGAGTTCGCCGTGGGTGATTTGGTATTCCTGAAGATATCACTGACTAGAAGGGTGATTCGCTTTGGAAGTCGGGAAAGCTTAGTTCTCGATTCGTTAGACCCTTCGAGATATTGGAGCGTGTTGGAGAGGTAGCGTACCGTTTGGCGTTACCCCAGTCATTGGCAGGAGTGCACGATGTGTTTCATGTGTCTCAACTACGGAGGTATGTCCGAGATGAGACTCACGTCTTGGATCATTCGGAGTTGACTGTACGGAAGGACCTAACTTTTGAAGAGCAACCGGTTGAAATCAAGGATCGAAGAGAAAAGGTTCTTAAGAACAAAGTTATCCCTCTTGTGCTAGTTTCTTGGGGTAACCGATTGCATGGAGAATCCACTTGGGAGCGAGAAGACGAGATCCGGCAGAAATTTCCTCACCTTTTCCGGTAGTTAGCTATCTTGTACCTTTGGAATTTCGAGGACGAAATTCTTTTGTAGTTGGGTATGATGTAACACCCGGGCCAAATAATACTATTTCTGGTTCTGGTTGAGTGTTATACATTGCTCATTTCGATTATCCTGATGGTTTGGTGCTTATTGCTAAATTTTAACCGGTTAAGTCATTTTGGCACATAACAAATTTTAACACCTAAAATGAAATTAAAAATATCCTTGTTGGCCTACTCGTCGCCACTAGTCGCGTGGTAGCGTCCGCGTGTCGAGATTTCGTCCCGTTCGGCGAAACGGGCAAGTTTGGACGTCTACGCGCGCGTGCAAGTGTCCGACTTGGGGGCATGCATTTTAACCACAAAACACCTCATTTCAAAATTTGGAACTCGCTTAAAATCCTGTAATTTGAATTTGAAACATTTGGGCGCAAACCGGGCGCGATTTGGAAATGTTTCATTTAGCGCCGAAAATGCCTATTTAAATTAAATATATTAAACTATATATATACTTTTACTGTTACCCAAATCAACGTTAAATCCCTTAAAATCTTTTAATTTTAACACACAAAATTTTTCCTTGGCCAATCACGAGGGATTTAAATCCCTCGTGGGCCCCCGTTTTCCCCCCTCTCTCTCCATCTCTCTCTCTCTATAAAATCTTTCTCTATCTATCAATCTCTCTCTCTCTCCTCATATATATTACGCAGCCGCCTCTTTCTTCCTCTGCATCACGAGAAAACCCCCACGTGAACCCCCGAACCCTAACCCTAGCCTCCTCGTGCTTGCGCCGCCGACCTCCCCGCGACCTCGCCGTCGCCGTCCTCGCCTCCTCAGCCTAGCCGCACCCTCCCTACCTCCTCTCCTCCCTCCTTCAGAGCCCGCGACCCAACCCCGACGCCACCACCTGCACACGGGTCTCGCCGTCGCCGCCGCCTCCCATCGCCGACGACGCCAGGGACTCCCTCTCTTCACCCTCGTCCCGACCTCGCCGTCGTCTTCCTCCTCCCCTCGCCGGACCACCAGAACCCGAGCCCGACCCTAGCACCAACCCCCGGGTCGCCGGAAAACGTGCCGACGATCCTCGCCGTTGTCACTTGAGCCACCTCCGTCTCCCCTCGATCACCAGAGCGGGCCAGCACCCCTCTACTCACCGCACCATCCTCTTTCCAGCGAACCAGAAAATTCCAGCCCTCGCCGCATCTCCTGTTCGCCGCCGGCGCGCCCATCGCCGTCGGGCCCGTCGTAGTTGCCCCTGGTTCTTCCCGGTGAGCATCCCTTTAGCTTCCATTCAGGTATAACCCCCTCGCTGGTCTTTGTTTACGTGTATCGTGTTTGCTAACTTCGTCGCCCTTGACTTTTGCCGGATTCCGGCCGTGCCGTCGTTTGGACCCGACGCTCCAGCGAAGTACCCTGGTCTGTGTGGTCCCGCTGTTCGCTGTTGGGACTCGATCCGTAGTCCGTGCACCCGTCTCGTGTTTTCTGCCGACATTGCATCCGTGCTTTCCGGTTTGCGAAACCGTCTAGGCAAGTATCCGAATACTTGCTTTAACATGCTAGTACACAATATCAAGTCTTGCTTTACTCTTGATTATCATATTATTTATTATAACCACACAGCTATTTGTAACATCGATATCATTTTTATAACTTAGAATTGACGGTCACAATTACCCTTAACATTAAATCAGTATAGTAGTTGCTTGTAATTAATCGGTCTGCTATCAATCCACACTTTAACTAACTAAACCAAGTAGATCGTCCTCGCTTCATTTGTTAAATCACCCATGAGACAATTGTTATGCTTTAGTTTAAATTCATGTAGCTTCATTACGTAGGTTGTTGATATTGTTTCACTTTGTGACTATTGCACCCCAAGGGTGCTTGAACCTGTTAATAAGAGAATACAAAGCATCACTGTGTTTACATGGAATAATATTGTTATTTACTGTTCCTGCTGTTGTTCCTTATTCGTTACTATACCTGTTATAAGCATACATTTGATTGCATTACATATTGACCCGATCTTGATACACCTGACACATGTACTGATACACCGGACATGACACCCTATACATACTGACTCAACCTATTGGACTACAACCTGACTTATTACATGATCTCATGCCTAATGCCAATAAACCTGACTTAGGGTCCTCATGGACCATTCCTGCTGTCTATCCAGACATACCTGTTTTTACCTGATTCTGGGTTGACATTAGTCCTTGACTACTGAATACCTGACTTGACATACATAACTTGGGGGTATGGGGAAATCAAAGATGAACCTGACTTGTACGGGATACTATTGAGTTACATCGATGATTCATCAATTGATTTCAAAGACTATAGAGTAGAAACCTGATAGGACAGTTTAGTTACCACTGCACATTACCATGCACTGTTATTTCTTAGTACTGCTTTATTCATGTTCATACTTGCATTGCTTATTACCATGTTTATATTATATTATTTGGTTGACATGACGCGCTGACGTCTGGGTTTTGCATGGCCCAGATTTCTTACCCCTGTCGACGACTGAGCAGGAGTATTTCAGCCAGCAGGTTGAACTGTGAGTCCTTAATGATTAGTTTATTCATTTCATTTCATTTCCAGATATGAGCCCGCATTATGGGACGTACTGTTTATTTATTGTATTGAATCATTTGCTTCCGCACTTATTGTTTATTGACTCTTGATATTATGGATTTGGACATGTGTCAGATTAGTTTATTTATATTGTTCTTGATATCTCTACAACCGTAATGTGACTGTGGATGGATACTTCCTACCCACAGATAGCATGGTTGGCTATGTTACGTGCCCAATCTTGCGTACTCTGGGAAGCGGGGCGTGACAGTTATCATTTCATGTGAGAAACTTTATCCAAATTCATTTTTAAGTGATTAGTATTCAACATGAATATGTTTAAGGATTATGGAATTAGTGATAAGTGAGTTTTGATAGAAAACCGAATCGGAAATCGGTTTGTTCCGATTTCCGTCGGGTTTTAAAAAGTCGTATTACTATGAAGGAAAAGAAAGGTAGAAAAGGGGACTTACGGGTTTTGACAACGCTAGAGAGTGAGAGGAAGGTAGTGGATTTGTCGGTGCGTCGAAATGTCGTGAAGAGGTCCTAGTACGATCGCCGGGATTCGCCGTCGATTTCGGCAACGCTTCGTCTTTCGCTCGTTTTCTAACATACCGAGTTCTCTTAAAATTTTTAGAGAGTGGACTTAGGAATGTAGGGTGAGAAGGTAAAGGGTAGGGGTGTTTATACAGGGTTAGGGTTTTAATTAAAAAAAATATAAAAATTATATAAAAAACATTAAAAAATCATTAAATTTTGGAGTAAAAGTGATTTATTGAGAATTTGATAACCGATCTGGGAATTTAGTGTATGCACGTGAGAAGACCAGGTTAACACGGAGAAATTCCGTGTTGACGACTCGGCCGTCCGGCCGGCGGCGCCGGGCCGAGTCGAGGGCTCGTCGGGTGGGGGATCTTCTGGGGGGAATTTTGGTGCATCTAACTTTTTGTGGTTAGTATAAATTTTGTGAGTTATGGCGGTTTGACTGTTGACTTTCCAAAAAAATTTAAAACAAAATAATTAAAAAATTAGGTGGGGCATGGGATTTGAACTCTGGTAGGTTGGTTCAGCAGTGCAAGGTATTACTAATGAGCTATAAGCTCTTTCTTGTAATTATAGAGTGAAATAAATATTTAAAGAGATATCAGCTGCAATAAATACTCCAAGTATACATTGAATTTAAATCAATTCTTTGTACATTAAAAATGAAGTTGTTAAACAAGCCAATGGGTGTTTGTAAGGCGGGCACAAGAGTGGTCTGGGAGGCCACCGAAGGTTGGGACTATCCTCCGGCCGAAAGCCGGGGGCATGCTTCTACTGTACCATTCTTGCTTCTTCTCATGAGCTTTGGGACAAGTCATCTGCCATGTGTCATGATCTGGGGAGTTCTCAGTATCAAGCATTATCACACAGTATTAAACTAATAATGCATTTTCATTGTTAAACCTTGTCATTTATGTTTAACCAAACCCAATCTTCAAATTCACCGCCAAAACCTTCTAAGTGAAACGAGCATGATATATTAGTATAAACTATGACAATTTAATGAAGGTTTAAAGGAAAAAAAAAAGGTAGATTTCTTATTTACTACCATTGAAAAATGGTTTTAAAACAATAAAAATTTTGAAATAATGTTCAATGATGAAAGTGTTTCAAAGCAATACTTTCCAAAGCAACAAAGAACAAAAGAGTAGGTTTGGGGCCGCGCATATGGGTGGAAACCCGCTGTTTCCGTCCCATCTTTTGTTCCTCACTAGTTGGAATTACTCCGAAAATTGTTGCTTCAGAGTTTTTCTGTCTTATAACCAGCTTTCTTTTTCATACCAAACAGACAAAGAAGAGCTCATTACGCAACTCAAAACTGTGTGGTTTTGAGAAAATAGCGATGACAAGGTGTTTTCATAATAATTTTGAAGATTTTAAGGGGTAAGAGATTATAGGCATAAACATAAGAGATTTCCAAAGGCTTACAAAAAAAATAATAATTAATAAATGAAAAATAAAAGGGTCTTTTTCTGCTTATCACCCTCGAAGCTTACCTATTTTTAGAAAAATCAATTATCAAAATTTCATATGTCATCCCGAAAACGTTGTTGCTGTGTGAAAATCATCCCCTTCTCCTCTCTTAAGCTCTCTGCTACTGTTTTCGATTCGTTGTTTTTTTTTAACCCGCACACTCTACAAAACCTTCAATCTTTTTACAAAGCTAAAGCTAAACTCTATACAAGTCTCATTCACTTCTCTTCTGCCATTCACCCCCTTTACGCCATGGCTAAACTTTCTATGATTTTACAAGCATAGAATTAAGGCAAAATCATTAATTTGATGATTTGGGGGAAAAAAACCTAGCATAATAAAAAACCAAAATTCAAATTGAAGATGACATTTGAGAGAGCATATAATGGTGATTAAGCGGCATGGAAGGAACATTCTCATCATCAGAGAATATTCCATCAAAAAATTAACTCATCGGAGAAATTTAGGTAAAGCTTATTATAATTTTTGTGGGCTGATACATGAAACATCAAGATTGGGGGTGACAATTAGAAATAGATGCATTTTCGGAGTGATATGCGGTAGAATAAAGGTCAAAGCAGATCGGGCTGGCCGGGCTTTAAGCCCGTTGGGCCTGAGCGGTCTTCGGTCCGGGCCAAGACCGGTATGACTACAGTCGGGCCGGGCCTCGGCCGAGCCAAGAGCCCATTCATCCAGCCCAGCCGATCCTAGGCCCGGCCCGGGATGGCCCGGCTGCTGTTTTTTAAATTTATTGAAAATTGGATTTTTTTTAATTATGGCATCAAGTAGGGAAACAATACTGAGCAAAATTGCCACAGCGTGTGCATTGCAAGGGAATATTGACATTAATACCTTAAGTAATGATGGATGTTGCTTCCAAAACCTACCTTGCTCTGTCTTGATATTCTTAAGGTCTAAATTCAATTCACTTCTTGCTGCCACAAACAGTTTCTGAACAGTTTCATCATTACTCCTGTAAAGTGGCATTTTCATATACTCTGCAGGCTTGATAAACACATCCATAAACTCGCTGTATATGATATTTGGTCGGCTATGAACATGGATACGCTCGACCCCAAAACAAATTGGAATTTTCGGGCTGGGCTTAGCCCTCGACATGGCCCTGGCCGGCAGGCCATGGTAGACAAGCCCGGCCCGGCCCAAGACAGGCTTGTCCCTTGGCCGGGCTGATCCGGGGCCCATCAGTGGCCCCGTCCCATTTGCTGCCTTAGTAAACACAACGCATTTCCTTTTGCCCAAAAACCTCGAAAAATTAGGGTTTTGCTCGACCCTAATACTGGCTCTTTCTCGACAACCAATCCTCAACAATCACTGCAAATTTCCAAGGGTTTGGGTCCAAGCAATCAACTCCTCAAACAAATTCAAGGTAAGCGACCACTAAATCCATTAATGGACTGAAGCTTGCTTAAATTTCAAAGCTTTATCAAAAGCTCCTCTAATTAGTCATGATAGCTTGTAGATTTCGTCTCAACACCAATTTGCCTAAAATGCTCACTCAATTGATCAACCCATCGATTCTTCCATGCGCTTCACAAGGAACCACAGGTCTTGAGAGATATCCATCTCCTATTTTGTATCAAAATCCAATCTTTTTCATTAAATGGAAAAATTCTCAATTTTTCACCGAGGCCATGCCTTTCCGAGCTCCATATGCAAATAAATTGTTCAGTTTGCAAAGGAACCAGTACTTTTCAGTAATGGGAACAAACTCATTATCGGATGGCCCTTCGTCTTCAAAAATTTCACGGCTCAGCCGCCACGATGCGCAAAATGCTCTCTTTGACTACTTGCATGGCACTAGAAGTTTGCATTATACCGATGCTGAACATGTGAGCAAGAATTCCCCTGTTTTCCTTCAGAATCTTATGTCTAAACTCGAGAATGAAGAAGACATTCGCCGGTCCCTTAGTAGATTCCTTAGATATCATCCCATTAACGAGTTCGAGCCCTTCTTTGAAAGTTTAGGTTTGAAATCGTCAGAGTTGCATTCACTTCTTCCTAAGAATCTGATATATCTTAGCGACGACGGGGTTTTGCTTGAAAACTACCATGCTCTTTGTAACTATGGAGTTCCGAGGAGCAAGATCGGCAAAATGTATAAAGAAGGGATGGAGATGTTTCGATATAATTCTGGCATCTTGTCTTCGAAACTTTTAGCTTATGAAAGGCTCGGGTTGAGTAAACCGACCATTATAAAGTTGGTAACTTGTTGTCCAACTCTTTTGGTTGGCGATATTAATGTGGATTTTCTCAAAGTTATTGAGAAATTGAAGAGTCACGGAGTCGAGCTTGATTGCATTCGAGGGTCATTGTCCGATAAGAGCAAGTATGAGTGGAATCGGATATTTGAGATGCTTCAGTTTTTGGATGGAATGGGATGCAACAAGAACAATTTGTCCATGCTTATTAAGGATCACCCAAGATTTGTCTTTGATGACTCTGGGAAAAAGATTTATATTCTTGTGGCCGTTTTGTTGAAATTGGGATTAAAAAGGGACGATATGTTACACTTCTTCAAGCAATGCCCGCGAATCTTAACCGGAAATTTCACAAAGAACTTATGGCGATCGGTTCAATTTTTATCCGAAATTGGGATGAGGAAAAAGGACATTGCAAGCATCGTGTGTAAACATGCTCAAGTTTTGGGATCTTCTTCTTGTTTGCAGCCAAAGTACGTATTAGGAAACTTAAATTTGTCTCCCAAGAGATTGTGTTTGGTCATAAAGGAGGATCCCACTCAGTTCAGCATTTTGACTTCAAGAAGAAAGATAAGCTTAAGCTTGCCGAAAATAGAGGGAACATTTTTAAAGGAGAAGACTGCTTTCTTATTGAAAATAGGATTTGTTGAGAACTCTGATGACATGGCGAAAGCACTGAGCAAGTTTCGAGGCAGAGGAGATCAACTTCAGGAGAGATTCGATTGCTTAGTGAATGCAGGCTTAGATTGCCACACAGTTTCAGAAATGATCAGATTAGTTCCTCCAATTCTTAATCAATCAACGGTTGTAATCCAAAAAAAGATTGATTATTTATTGAATCATTTGGGTTATCCACTAGAGGCACTTGTGGCTTTTCCAACATTTTTGTGCTACAACTTGGAGAAGATAAAGCTTAGGTTTTCGATGTACAAATGGCTCAAAGAGAATGGGGTAGTGATAGCTACAAAAAAAAGGAAAATGGTGAGCTCTACTGTGGCATTGAGTACTCTTCTTGCATGCTCGGATGCAAGATTTGTAAAATATGTTGTTAGCCTTCATCCTGAAGGGGCAGAGGTATGGGAAAGATTGAAGAGCTTGCCGTCTTTGTAATTTTTGCCTTAATTATTCTTCTTATAATGAAAATAGTTTAAATCTTTTTTTGATGAGAAGTTTGGCTTTCGAATGATTTCGCTTCTACAAAGATTCAGCTCTAATTTCTCAGTACACCCTATCCAAAGTTCTCATTCATTACCGAGTATAATATTATTGAGATCTGCATCTTTTTGGAAATCTTTACATTGGAAGAGTATAGTAGAGCTGCTAGATCTGAAAATTTGGGTACTTGAAGAAACTCTACTCTTATGTTCACTCTTTTGTTTCTGGTATGTTCGCTGAGGTTGATTCTTGTTCTTGCTCTAATTGTAATCTGTGGGTGTTGATTTTATTATCACCGCTGGCGCAACCTATTTATTTTAAATGTCCTGTGTTGGTTCCATGTTTTATCATGTACAGCCTGTGTTTTATACCGATAAACTAAAGACTCGTGTCTTATACTTAGATCAGAAGTCAATACCTATGTCTTTATTCTTCCAATTTTATATTACTGAAACAAATGCAGCATATTATTTTTATTTTGCTCAGGGAGTCCAAAACCAGCTCATAGAATTTTAATATCACCAACTACCTGTAATTATTATGATTGATAAAATGATGGGAATGGAAGCACATGTATGCTTAGGTGTAGGCAACAGTGAAATGGCTTTATAATTCTGGGCTCTCTCTCTCTCTCTCACTCGCTCTCTGCAGTCTACAGGCCTTCTCCATGTTCGTTCTTGCCTTCTTTTGCAACACCTCGTTCTCTTAAAGGTAAAATGGATAACAACTTTGGCCTTAAAGGTAAAATGTGTGTAACCAGTGCTTCTGGATTTATTGCTTCTTGGCTCATAAAGCGACTTCTTGAGTCGGGGTATCATGTCAAAGGAACTGTCAGAGATTTAGGTGATATCATCCCCTTATTTCATTGGATATATATTACTTGTTTGATTGCATGTAACACCTCTTATCTATGCCTTGTCTAGAACATATCAAGACCGACTATCACCTCTTTACTAGTTCATTAGTACATGATACCCTGAGTTGGTTAGTAATTAGTTAAAATTTTCTCAGGATGTTATGCGCTAACAAAGCAATTGAATGTTATACATGAAGGGTGTTATATGCAATTAACCCTTTTATTTTCTAAGGATAAATTACACTAAACTACCCTAATTATCGTTGTTCTCTAGATTAGCTTTAAAAAAAAAATTTATGATCACGGTTTTGGTTTTAGATGAGTTCTTTGCACTAATGGAGCACCTTGACTCTTTAAGGGAGCTTACTATAACCAAAAAGGGAAAAATAAAGCTAGCACCTTTAGATAGCAAACTTTTGTTTAGGGTATTCAGTGTAATTTAGCCATTTTCCTATTACCAATCACGGCCTTTTTGAGGTATCTAGCTGCTAGCACGCAAATTTTGCAGGAATTTCGGTATATGATTTTCTTTTGAGAAAAATAATCTTGATATTTGAATTGGTTGACCCGAACAGTATTGCATCTTATAGGAGATCGCAAGAAAGTAGCCCACTTGTGGGATTTGGAAGCAGCGAAGGAAAGGCTCCAATTAATGAAGGCTGATATAATGGAAATGGGTAGCTTTGATGATACTGTAATGGGTTGTGTGGGTGTATTCCATATTGCTTCTCCTGTTCTCGTAGCCAAATCAGATCCCAAGGTGCCAATAATCACCTTTTTTTACTAATGCTTTTTCTTGAATATTTTCGTCGCGTCATTTTTTTCTTGATTATATTGCATATCGGTTCATTTTTTTCGGCTAAATCACAGGAAACTCCCATTACTTTCGGTTGCATAGAAGGAAACCACTCTAAACCCGAATAACCTTTACTTCGCTTTCACAACGCAGCATTGATTTCTTTAAAACTTTCTTGATGTTTGATTAGCATTTGGTATAGTTAAATGCTCAATGTATAGTTTAGTGCTTGAAGAGTAAAAAACACTGGGTTGAGTGAAGAAAATTTTGAAGTGTTAAATACTTGGCAAAACTGCATTTTTCTTGCCAACTAGTAGGATCCCCTGCACAAGCGCAGGGACACCAAGTTTTCATTTATATATTCGAAAGCAAAATGAACAATGCATGCAATGTTTTCCTAATTTAACCGCAGTAACCCACAAATTTAAAATTTTCTATGAATCACCAAAATAATCGGAATAAATCCAAATGGTCTAATATCTTACGAAATTTTAAGGGATTTTTTTAAAAGTGTATTACTGGACTTTATTTGCAAAATTTTGCAACCATGACAAAATTTGGGGTTCATCACAATTTTACGCTAGATGACAAAAAAGAGAACGAAAATTGCATTTGCAAGCAAAATAAACAATGCATCAAACAACGATTTCCCAATATAGCCGCATGAAATCGCAAATTAAATTTTTCATGAACACCAAAATAATCAGAATACATCCAAATGGACTATGCAATAAGCAACGTTTTTTCAATATAGCTGCAGTAAGCCGCAAATTAAAAAATTTCCATGACCACAAAAACAATCGGAATACATCCAAATGGCCTAATATCTTGACAGAACTTTAAGAATTTTTTTTCAAAGTGTATTACTGGAGTTTATTTGCAAATTTTTGCAACCATGACAAAATTTTGAAACTGAAGGGCGTCCATTGAATTTTCCGCTAGATGACAAAAAGGAGATTGAAAATTGCATTTGAAAGCAAAATGAACAATGCATTAAGCGATTTCCCAATATAGCCGCATTAAATCGCAAATTTAAAATTGTCGATGGACACCAAAATAATCAGAATACACCCAAAGGGTATATCTTGACGAAACTTTAAAGGAATTTTTTTCAAAGTGTATTATGGGAGTTTGTTTTAAAAATTTTGCAACCATGACAAAATTTTGAAACTGAGGGGCGCATAATTTTCTACTAGATGATAAAAAGGACCTTGAAAATTGCAAGCTAACTTTACACACACACTCTCTTAATGCAAATACTTTTGGTTAGAGGTAGAACCCTCTCATTTCTTAAAAAAAAGAAAGAAAAAAGAAGAAAAAATCTCTACTCTCAAGGCCTCCACATCAAAGAAGAAGACAAAAATGATGATGTCTTCAAATGAAAATTTATACATAAATCCTCATTATTTATAAATTTATACATATACTCATTTTCACAAATATGAAATGTTATATTAAACATGTGCATCGCACATGCACAAATTCTAGTGTGTGTATGGAAAATGAGGGGCTTTACCATAATTTTCCACCAGAAAAATTTTGATTGAAAATTCAAAGCTAGCTTTTTATAGATATAGATAGATAGAAAGGTTCCATGAAATTCAGCCTTCTTTTTCCCTACTATTGTGCTAATATCTTAGCTGCGGAATTGCATAAATAATTCAAGGAATCCTAATTCAATTTGGTACAAATATGACCAATTAATTCTAGGTGAGCGATCTTGTCACGTCCCGCTTCCCAAAATACGGAATACGAGGGGTTGATAAGGTCAGCCATGCTCTTAAGGTCAAGGAATATCCTGCCGTAGTCACACTTCGGCTTCTAGCATTATGTGGTAGTCGGTAATCAATGCACTGGTAATGAAAAATGCAGTCACTAATTCTATCCGAACAGATAAAAGATATATCAGATATAGATCAAGAGAAAGATAGCGCTAGCGCCGCTGATTTGGATGTGTGCAAAATCCTCGAGGTACGACAGGTGCTGATCCGAGCTGAGTCCACCTCTCATTCTGAGCATGCATACTCAGGTCGTCAGAGCGACACAATAACAATATATATATATATATATATATATATAAACATATGTAAACACATGCAATAATGACGAACATGAAGCCGTAAATATAGAACGATGACACTCATGAAATAATCGGTACAGGTAAACAGTAAAGCAGGTATATTGAATCAGTAATCAATGCATGTCCATGTCACTAAACCTACCAGATTCTAAGTCTTAATGTCCAGGTCACTAAACCTATCGTCAGTCCAAGTGTGAGCGTCAACCACCGCAGGAGTATCCCCAACCCAAGGGTAGGCCCCAGGGGCAAGGGAATACGGGCCTGAATCACGCTCGCTAATAATCAGTAATATCACCCATATGACTCCAAAAATCGCTGTATATGCCGGCAGTGGGATTCCCGAGATTCCGTTGATCGAACTCATACTCAAACTACCCCACACCCACGGTCTACATCAAATACCAATCATGAATCCAAATACCAGTCGCTCCATGACAAGTTTACGCGAGAACTGGAGACATGCTCTCTATCAAGTATGTCTCAACTGGTACCCAAGATAAATGGACAGTGTTTGACGTCATACCTATGACACTAATATCAGCGCTTTCATAATCGTCCCACGCCAGTTATAGTTACACTTACATATGCCCCATAGGCGTCAACAATGCAATAATTAACTGGTTCCGCTGATTGTGTACAAGTACGCGTCACTTTCACTATTCAATCACGCGTATACACTAACGTACCTGCCACAATCCAATCACTAATATCTATCACTGGGTAATGTACACGATCACTAGGTTATCAATGCTTTATAACCACTATTGAATGAGGGTATAACCGCTACATGATATGATGAGAATGCAATTGATTACGATATGAATAAAAGTATCAGCAGCTGGTGTCCAATCACTTGCATAATTTACTATAAATCACACGCGCAGAATTTAGCAAAACAATATAAAAGGGGTAAGCAGTATATTTAATTATCTGTACAGAAAAATTGGTTTCATGTCAATCGGATTTCAGGTTTGCCAGTTACGGTCACTTCATTTTAAGTGTTTACTGCTGGAAATCCAATTTCTGAACCGGAAGTCCAATTTCTGAACTGGAAGTCCGTTTCGTAACACGCTTTACTCCCAGTTGGGAGCATAATTAGGCAACGCTACAGTTGGATAATATTTAGGTTTAATAGTTGGTTTCCAACGTATCAGACGGATCGATAATATCCGCTGTGTGTTGGGAGTTATGCAATGTTTAGTATCGGGATATGCGTTATGTCCCTGCTTGGGACTGCAGTATATACTGATAGTTTAAAATGTAATTAAAATAGCAAATGATGATAAAAACGAATGAAACTGCTTTCAATATTTAGCTAACAGATTTATCTTCGCCACGGTTTAGGGTTCCGCATAATATCATTTTCACACAGAGATGTAAAAGCATTTCCAATCAAGTGTTGGCAAGCAGTACTGCTCTGGACTGCAGTCCAGAGCCGCACTCCTGACCAGTTTCCGTCATCTTTTTAAAATAGAAACAGATTATAAATTATATAGAGTTCTAGGTTGTCGAGTCGGCTTCGATATGAGCCCTCGAACACAACATTTCGGTGTGTAACCAAATTATTATGAGTTTCACAAGCTAAGTGTACAGGGAATTTCAGAATTGGCATATCTAAATGGGGATGACATTTCACGGTGTTAGGGTCCGTATTTTTGACCCAACTCTTTACATAGTATTCATTATTACTAAGGTAATCTGTTACATCTAAGTTCCGCCATATTAGATTTGGTTTTCACATTGAACTCTTGACTGGTATATACAAGTGGCAATCTAACCCGATTAATTCATGAGAAATCTAAGTTATATTCATACGATCAATGAACCCAAGGTGGGTCCGATCCAATATGACCAAATACGATGACTTGAGGTATGTGTTCAATTAAACTTATCACTATAACGGAATTGATATATCTACGCACGATGACACACGTACGTATATACCTCTAATTATCTAGCAATATGATATAATTTATATAAATTATAGTAGCATGATTTGCAAGTGAAGGGGGTTTCCACTTGCCTTCGGTCGCTTGATATAGAAGCGACACCGCGCGCGGGATCCGTCTCGTCAGTCGAGATGATACGATGCTGGACACGTGCATGGCGCGAGCGCGATGCGTGGAGATCCGGTACTGGGCACGGTGACGATGCGAGTGTGACACGGTAGTGGGCGTGGTCTTGGCTCGGTGCGTGACACGGCACGACATAGTACCGAGCACGGTCTAGACTTGGGGTGTGGTGCGGGAGCGGCACGACGCGTGCATTGGATCGTGCACGTGTGGCACGGGGGCTGGGTACGAGGCGCGACACGTCCGGGTACGCGGTGACACGGAGGCGGGCACGGTGTTAGCTGCGGCGTGGGCCGGGGTCGTGACGGAGAGCTCAGACGGCAGTGGCTCCTCGATGGAGTTGCGACAGGGAGGTTGTGGCGTTGTGTTGGTGACGAGGAGGAGATCGACGATGTTGTTGGAGGTCGGCGGTGTAGCCCCTCGCGGTTGGAGGCGGGGACGAGCTGCTGGGGTTGAGGCAGAGGAGTGGTGTCGGAGGGCCGTCAGTGCTCTGGAGGTTGCAGGGGTGCTCACGGTGGTTCAGCGAGGAAGCAGAAGTGCAGGCGTGTTAGTGGGTAAGCTTGGGAAAGGGAGGTGGTGTGACTTCGGTTGGAGGCTAGAAGGAGTAGGGTCGACGACTAGGACAGGTCGACGGCGACGGTCGGTTGGAGGAGACAAGGTTGGCGAGGATTCAAAGTCGGAGTGGCGTTGGTGAATGTTGTCGGCTCCGGTGACTAGGTCGGGGTGCTAGTCGATGGAAGGCAAGAGGAAGCCCGGGGGTGGTTGCAACGATGGCGGTGGGTAAAGAAGGTCGTGGTGACGATGGTGTGAGGACGAGGGTTAGACAACGACGACGACGATGGCCGGTGATGGGTTCTTGGGTTGCAGGGAAAGACGGGTTCGTCGCGGGTGCAGTAGGTTCACGCCGGGAAGACGAGAGCGGAGAGAGGTGAGGTTGTGGTGACGGAGAAGATGATGGTGAGGTAGCAATGGATGCTGTGGGGTTGAGTTTTGAGGAGAGAGGGAGCGAGGCAGGCGAGGAGATCGCAGGTTGTTGAGGGGAGCGAGTCGTGGGGTAGCACGAGAGAGATGGGGGAGTTGGCGAGAGGGTCATTGGGTAGCTGTTGAGAGAGGAGCGGGTTATGGGGCTCAGTGCGAGGAAGGCGGGAAGGAGGAGTGATGTCACGCCCCGTTTCCCAAAATACGGAATACGAGGGGTAGACAAGGCCAGCCATACTCCTACGGTCAAGGAAATGTCCCACCGTAGTCACACTTCGGCTTCTAGTTTATCATGGTAAACAATAAATAATGCGCAGGTAATGAGAAATGCAGTAACTGGAATGAAGCAGTAAAATGAACTGACCTGATAGGAAACAAAAGATATAACTATGAATAGCAAGTCAAGAAGTCTGTGTTGCACGTTTAGTTCTGGTCCAGGCTAAATCTTCTCCTCACACTGAGCATGCATACTCAGGTCGTCAGAGCGACACAATAGCGATATAGTATATATAAAATCATGTGACAATTCGAACAACGGTAACAGATATGAATAAAAGTAAATTAATGACAGCATGAATATGAATGTGCAGTAATCAATGCAGCGGAGCAGTAAAGCAATAGAACAATATGTCACGTATGTCAATCACAGTATATAAGGAATGAAAAATCCAGTATCCCTATCAGTCTTTAAGTCTCACTGTTCAGGTCACTAAGCCTATCGTCAGTCCAAGTGTGAGAATCAACCACTCGCGAGTGTCCTCCACCCAAGGGTAGAACCCAAGGGCAAGGGACCACGGGCCCAGCATGTAACATGTATATCACGGTGTATATCACGTACCCTGTAAATCTCCATATGTCTCCCTAAATATATAAGCCGGCATGGGACTTCCGAGATCCTGTTGAACTCACACTTAAACTACCCCACACCCCGTGGTCTACATCAAACGCTAACCATAACCCTAAATACTAATCGATCCGTGACAAGTCTGCGCGAGAACTGGAGGCAGGACCTTCATCAAGTACGTCCCGACTAATATCTAAGATAAATGGCAGTGTCGGATGCCTTATCCGTGACACCCGTGCAAGCGCTTCCATAAGTGTCCCATACCACTTATAGTCACACGTACACGCATCCCACAAACGTCGACAATGCAATAGAATAATATGGTCATTGATTGTGTACAAGTACGTATCACTTTCACTTAATCACGGATACACGAACACTAACGTACTTGCCACAATCATCACTAGAATCTAACACTGGGTAAATGCACGATATCACTAGGTTATCACTACAATGATATGGGTATGATATGATGCGTGAACAGTATATAAGCACGATTAAGGTGTCACAAAAATAGTATTCTATCACTTGCACGATTTATCATGAAACGTACGTATATAATTTAGCGAAACGATAAACAGGTAATAATTAGTATGTTCAGTTGTCTATCCATCGAATTTATTTTCAAGCCAAACGGGTTTCAGGATCATTACTTATAACCATTTCATTTTAAGCGCTCGCGGCTGGAAATCCGGTTTCAGAATCAGAAGTCCGTTTCGCAACGCATTTTAATCCCAGTTGGGATCATATTTTAGCGACGCTACAGTTGGATGAAATATAGGGTTTTCAGTAAGGTTTTCAACGTAACAGACGGATCTTCAATCGCATCTGCACGTCAGGAGATATACACTGTTTAACACTAATATGTCAGTTCTGATTCTGCTGGGACAGTTATGTGTCCCGATCTATTAAATTACAGATTAAATATCAACCGGTAACGAAACAGAATGAAACCAATTGTGTTGTCTAGCTAACAGATTTACCTATAATAATCAGTGGAGTTCCGCAATCTACGAGTTAAGGAGATCTTGTGGTACCCATTACAGAACAGTAAGCAACAACTGGAGTAGCTCTGGACTGCAGTCCAGAGCCGCACTCCGATCCGAATATCATCACAATTTAAGTACAGGAATGTCCGGAAACTGGTATAGAGTTAAAGTTCGTCGAGTCGGCTTCGAATTGAGCCCTCGAACGCACCATTCTAGTATGTATATGATTTATGGTGAATTTAACGATTTTCAGGTACAATAAAATTTCAGTTTTACGTTTAAACTTGGGGGTAGTCGTTTTGGTCGTTAGCGGTCAAATTTTCCGGCGAAATTTGCACACGCTATCCATCCCTACAAGGGCCAATGCAATATATCCAGTTCCGTCAAATGTGATAATGATTTTCTAAGAGGACAAGCATCGAACAGTTTTGTTGCAATATTTAACATAAGGCAAAACATGGGATATATATACGATTTTAATTTGTAAACTAAAAATAAATAGCATGTAGCAAGTGGGGACTTGCCTGGAGGCGTCTAGGTGATGCACGGCAGCGATGCGGTCTACTGTAATGGCCAGACGCGATCACGACAAATCTTGGCCTCGGCTCGAGCTTCGCTTGACGGCAACTGAAACTGCGGCGTTGGTTGGCCGAAGCAGGGGAGGTGACGGTGCTGTGCGTCCGATGGCGAGAGGTTGCAGAGGGCGGGAGATATTGAGCGGGAAACGAGTCAGAGAGAGAAGTGTTAGAGAAAGAAATGTAGAGAGAGAGAGAGTACTGAGAGAGAGAGAGAGAACAGAGTGAGAGAGGCAGAATGAGAAAGAGAGAGAGGCAGTTAGAGAGAGAATGTAGAGGGAGAGAGAGAGAAATGTAGAGAGAGAAAGAGAACTGAGAGAGAGAGAGAGAACATAGTGAGAGAGAGATGCAGGGAGAGAGAGAGGGACAGTGAGGAGGAGAGAGAGAGACAGTGAGATGAGGGCGAAGAGGATGATGATGATGGGGTCGACGAGATGCGATGGATGTCGACGACGAGACGAGGAGCCCACCGATCGTCGGCGCAGGGGATGTCGAGCTCGGGTGCAGGGGTTCGAGCTCGGCTGTGGGTTTGGGTGCTGGGTGATGGTGGCAGAGAAGGGAGAGGGAAGGTGGTGAGGAGACGAGGGCGTTGATGAGAAAAGACGGGTGTTTGCAGTCGTCGACGTCGACGCCGGCGGCGGAGCGAGTGAAGGAGTTGGCCGATGACGGGTGCAGGGATAGACGATGGCGATGGAGATGATGTTTGACGAGGAGGGTGAAGGGTGTCGATGGAGTTGGTGGTCAACGAGAAGACGGGGCGCCGGCGGTGAGGGTGCAAGGTGGCTCGGGAGTGTAGCGAGAAGAGGAGGAAGAAGGAGAAAATGATGGGAGTGAGAGAGAAGAGAAAGAGATGACGAGAGTTAGAGCGGGGAGTGCGAGACGTGGGGGTAACGGCGAGCGAGCGTGGACGGAGGAGTCGGCGGAGAATACGGATCGCGAGCGGGGAAGGCGGAGGTGTGTCGAGCGAGCGAAAAATAGAAAGTAGCCGTTGTGGGGAAGAAAGGAGAAGGCGGGTCGGGTCGGGGGTTGAAGCGGGTCGGGTGTGGGCAGAAGTGAGTGGGCTTGGAGGGGCACCGGGCCGGGCCTGGGGATTAATATAAGGGAAAAACAATTGGGAAATTTAGGGGAGTGGGCCGGGGCCGAGGAAAAAGGTGCTGGGCTCGTTTAATAGGAAAAGAATTTGGGAAAACAGAAGGAGTGGGCTGGTTTTTGTTAAAAAAAATAAAAGGAGTTTCTTTTACAAAATTGAGGGGATGGGCTCGGGGATTTGTTTTGGGTTTTAAAAATAATTTAAGTTATAAAAGAATGGGTTGGAGATTTGGCTTTACATTTAAAATTTTGTTTTTAACTTGGCTAAGGAAATACGTAAAATGAAATGGAGTTCTAGACCGAGATCGAGGTTTATATAAATAGGAAGGGAAAATAAGGGATTGGAATTAGGGTTTGAGAAAATAGCGGGGGAAAATTGATTGGGAATTTAGGGTCTAATGGAGTTTCCAAAATAAATAAACTAATAATTAATTATAAATAAAGTGAAATCTTATAAGTTAACGAGAAACACAAATATTGGTATAAAGAAGGTCGGGTGTTACATCATACCACCCTCATAAAAATTTCGTCCTCGAAATTTAAAATAAACGATAAATTATACAAATATAGGCGAAAGCTATTATATTGCAAACTAATACGTAAACATTTAATAGATATATGTGGACGAAGAAATTTGAAGTTATAAATATGTAAGAACATCATTCAAAAACATAGGTCTAAATAGGGATAAGGCCAGAATAACTATAGGGGCAACTACATGAATACCAGAATAGCAATAACAACAATAACGAACAATAATAATCAAGGCGTGTTCGATAGAATCAAACCCAAATATATGCACATATAAGTATATTGAAAGTAGCACAGCAAAAATAATAAGTATAAAGTCCAACCACTTATAATAGTAACCATAGGCACAACGCCCGAAAATAAAGTAACGATAATAACGTAGCAAAAGATTTGTCGGTAGGTTAAAACATTTTTAGGAAAACGTATCGGTCAAATAGTTTTAAAATGGCTTAGAAAACTTATTTAGTGCGGATAAGAAACATGGAACAAAATAGGCGCGGTGCAAGGTTGCGCTATTGAAAATAAAGATAATAGTAGGGTGCTTTGAAATACAATAAAGCTAAGCAGTCAATTATACGCACTTTTCGACAAATACAAGATAATGAAAACCAAATTTTCGAATGATAAAGTCCCTAAATATATATAGGGTAATAAGAAAATATATAAAAATGTATAGGGCTAGCTAGGGTAAGGATTATAAGGAAGTGTGGATCATTTAAAGGTTGAGGTATGGTGGCTTTAGGCTGAATGTTAAGGAGACTGTGATTGGGTCTGCACAGGAAGTAAGGATGAGCAACCAAGGAATACCAGAGAAAAGTATAGGGGAAAACAATAGCCGGTACACCACACGAATCAAAATTTGAAGAGTTAGTGAACTCGGAAATTTCACAAGAAATGTTCTCCTCCCAGAATGATCTCAAACGGGGCACAGACGAGAGATGAAGGGTGGCTCATTCCAAGGATCAGGGTGCGGTACTTTCTAATCGAAACGGGGTGAAAACTATACAATGAGTAGGGGTGGACAGTCAGGGAACTCAGCAGAAAAATAAATGGATATGGGCAACAAACAAGTATCAGGCGAACCAATAATCAAAAGGTTTACGAATTCAGAAGATTTATTTCATTCAAGAAAATTTAAAACAAGGCATTCCCAAAGGCGAAAAGTGGCCCTAAACTATACACATTTTATTTGGCTAGAAAGACAACATCAAAAAGGAATTCTGTCAGTCGCGGTTGTGGAGATTCAGTAGGCCGCGGTAGGCTCGCGCACTCAGGTAGGGGCGTCCATTTCCATAGCGCCTCGCGGGGACTGCCATTGGGAGTTCTTCCACAGCAGGGTCTTGTCCTTCTGGTCCTGTTCCCTCGGCTGGAGATTCTTCATCGAGGTCTGATTCCAAGTGATTCTCTTCTTCTGGATTCGCTTCCATGGGATTTTCCTCCACTGGATTTTCTTCTATCGGTTCTTCCTCGGGGTCTTCCTCTATCGGGTTTTCTTCAGGGTCTTCTTCCTCCTCGTCGGATCAGCTATCATGTCGAACTCTGGGACGACTACTCCTTCGTCCTCTGAATCGTCGTTTCCGAAATTGATATGGGGACCGTTGATCTCATCGTCAGAACTCATTAGGGTGTGGTCTAAGGATACGCATGACCGTGCATCCTCATCTAGATGCGGCGCTGCTCCAGGGTGGGCCATGGTATGAGAAGAAAAAGTCATGATTAGACAGTGGAGTACATTAAGAAAATAGTTAAGTGAGCGAAGTATAGAAAGGTATGCGGTGGCAGGAATCGAAAATCAAGATTAAAATGTTGTGCTAATGAACAGTATGTACAAGGGAAATGACAAGAGAATGATACATATATTACGATTCAAAGTTTTATTGCATTCAATTAAAAACCCAACGGATACAAGGTTTCAAACGGAAGGAAATATTTATAAGAAGATGACAACCTTAATACTAAAGGTAGAGAAACATGAAAATTCTTCTTTGAATCACTAGACCGCT
This sequence comes from Agapanthus africanus, assembly GCA_030015575.1. Taxonomy (NCBI): domain Eukaryota; kingdom Viridiplantae; phylum Streptophyta; class Magnoliopsida; order Asparagales; family Amaryllidaceae; genus Agapanthus; species Agapanthus africanus. Next base: position 16,980,258 of record JASDDO010000026.1, on the reverse strand, counting down.
GCATCCTAGTCACGCAAGTTGGATCCTGTGTTGAATCCGCCTTATCGTCGAAGTTCGAACTACGCGATAATCCTCACTTAGCAGAAGTGGGGAGAGTGGACGAGTTTCCTCCTTGTAGTTCTTTCCTTTCTGGGTAACCGTTGATGAGATGTTCGCTGGATCCATAAATCAGACATTTCCCTTGGGCGCGGCGACAATCGCTCTGAAGATGTCCTGGCCTCTTACAGTACCCACAACATGGGATCTTCTGCTGCTTTTGCCGCGGAGAAATAAATTGGCGCTTCATCTTCCTCTCTTTTCCTCGTCTAACGGGGATCCCTTTATGATTTAAGACTCCCGCTGGTGCCCGATTCACCTGTCTTCTCAGTCCTTCAGCCAACAAGTCGTTTGTTCGCTCCTGGGCTTCCTTCAAACCTTGCAGTACACTCAGAATCTCAACGGTCTGATTCCGGGGAGCGGATATAGATGATGAGTCGTTGGAAGACATGATCCTGAGACCACAATTTTGAGAATGATATAAGTCACAAGCTAAACGAATCAGAATATAATATGGATAGGACAAAGATTCAAGAATATCAGAGGTGGTGAATTTATTACAAGTAGGGAATCAACTGTATGACTTTAAGTCACTTGAATAGAGTACGGTGGTGCAATTTGCAACCACGTAACCTTGCCAAGTTACCCGAAACCATAGCGAAGGGATAGCTGAACACACGAGGTGAATATGGATCAAGAATGACAAGTTTACAACCTAGACCGAGGGATGTCTTAGATCGCCAAACTCTACACGGAAAACTGCAATCCCAAACGAAGTAAAACCTGGGCTCTGATACCAACGAAACCATGTCACGCCCCGCTTCCCAAAATACGGAATACGAGGGGTAGACAAGGCCAGCCATGCTCCTACGGTCAAAGAAATATCACACCGTAGTCACACTTCGGCTTCTAGTTTATCATGGTAAACAGTAAATAATGCGCAGGTAATGAGAAATGCAGTAACTGGAATGAAACAGTAAAATGAACTGACCTGATAGGAAACAAAAGATATAACTCTGAATAGCAAGTCAAGAAGTCTGTGTTGCACGTTTAGTTCTGGTTCAGGCTAAATCTTCTCCTCACACTGAGCATGCATACTCAGGTCGTCAGAGCGACACAATAGCGATATAGTATATATAAAATCATGTGACAATTCGAACAACGGTAACAGATATGAATAACAGTAAATTAATGACAGCATGAATATGAATGTGCAGTAATCAATGCAGCGGAGCAGTAAAGCAATAGAACAATATGTCACATATGTCAATCGCAGTATATAAGGAATGTAAAAGCCAGTATCCCTATCAGTCTCTAAGTCTCACTATACAGGTCACTAAGCCTATCGTCAGTCCAAGTGTGAGTGTTCCCGCCAAAAAATTTCTGCGCAAAAGAGCCCAAGGTATCAAATGGTGGCGATACGCTTAAGAAAATGGGAACCGGTATCTTCCGGGCTGTTTTTTGACAAACTCCCGAATGAGAAACAGATAAATTCTGATGGTATCGAAAGCGGCTCGAAAAACCCTTCGATTTGATATATTATGGGCCTCGTAATTCATCCGGGATCAAAAGTTATGAGGAATTACGTGTCCACACGTGATGGGCTTTTAAGAACCCGCTGGAGGAGTTAAAAGATACAATAAAAACTCAGAAAAGACCCCAATGGGGCATCACGTGCTCACACGTGACCATGAATAAAAACTCAGAAAAGACCCCAATAGGGCATCACGTGCTCACACGTGACCATGGGTCACGTGCAGACACGTGATGGGCTTTTAAAGCCTCTAAAATAATGAATAGAATTTAATTCTAAAAGTCAGAAAATACCTCAACGAGGTATCACGTGCTTACACGTGACCAATGGTCACGTGTTGACACGTGATGGTTAAAACTGAAACATAAATAAGCGGCTGAGAAAGGAACCCAATTGGGGGTCACGTGCTCACACGTGACCAAAGGTCACGTGCCAGCACGTGACTGGCTTTAAAAGCATTATAATTTAATAGAATTAAATTCTAAAAGTTTCTGAATCTTTCCAAATGGAAAAGGGTCATGGGGAACCGTTGGATTAAAAATCCAATGGTGATTAAAAATCACCAATTTATAGAAAAACCTTGGACAAGGAAAGATTTCCCTGAAAATCTCACCAGGATAACAAATAGAATATCTTTTGGATTTAAAATCCACGGTGAATAAAATTCACTGAATGATCTAAAGGCCCAGATTAATGATAAATATAAATCAAATCTCTCAACAATCAAATCAAATCTTCCAATGAGATATTTGCTAAACAAATTAACTCTTTTCCTTCTCCTATAAATAGGAGCCAAGAAAAGAAGAGGGGGGATCTACTACTTTTTTGAGAGAAAAACAGAGAGAGGAGAATTTAATTCTTAAGAGGGAAGAAAAGAAAGGAGAATTTAATTCTCAACAAAGAAAACCCTAGGTGAGAAAAGGGAAAAAGATAAACTTCAAACAGAGAATTTAATTCTCAAAATCCAAGAGTTTAACTCTTATACAAAAAAGAACTTAGTTCTTCTTCTGGTTGAAGATCTGTACAGAGCACATCTTCCCATAGGATGAGAATTTAATTCTCATCGGGTTGAGATCTTGCCATGCAGATCCTAAACTTAGAAGGGGAATTGAGTTTTGAGAATTAATTCTCCTAAAACAAAACTAGGGTTTAACCCTAATCAAGAATTTAATTCTTTTACATATCTGGGAATTTAATTCCTTTGAAAAGAAATCAGGGTTTCATCCTAAATAAGAATTCAATTCTTTCACGATAGGAATTTAATTCCTCCAAAATCATAATTAGGGTTTAACCCTACAAAGAATTCAATTCTTAAAAGATCTCTGTTCATGAAAAGAACTAGGGTCACGTGCCCCACGTGACCCCTCAGCAAATGCTTTAACAATTGGCGCACAGATCCCCATCACGTGCCAACACGTGATGCTCTAAAAATAAAAATGAAAGTGTTTAACACTTAATGGCAAAACAAAAGAAAAGAAGCTTTGGGCGCTCTCACGTGTCCCCACGTGACCCCTCAGCAAGTGCTGTAATATTCGATGCATAAACCCCCATCACGTGCCAACACGTGATGCTCTAAAATAAAGATGAAAAGTGTTTAACACTTATTCGCAGATTTGAGGATAAAACAAAGGAGATCTGGCTTCACATTTAGGGCGTCCTCACGTGTCGCCATGTGACCCCTAATGAGCATCCTAACAGACCAGAGCGGGGGCCTCCATCACGTGCTCACACGTGATGGCCGTCAGAATCAAAAGTGTTAAACACCTACCTGCAGAATAAAATGTGGGAAATCAGGGCGCTCTCACGTGTCCACACGTGACCCCTCTTTCTTTAGTGTTTAACACTAATTTGAAAATCTTATTTCCAGTGTTTAACACTGATTGTTTCTAGTGTTTAACACCAAATTGAAGATCATATTTCCAGTGTTTAACACTGATTGTCTTTTAGTGTTTAACACTAATTTTGAGAGTTCTACCTCTAGTGTATAACACTGTTGTTCTCTAGTGTTTAACACTACTTTTAGCCAAATTGGCTAATTCTCCAGAGGCAAAAGTCCCTCCTCCAAATGAATCTCAATATTGAGGAAATCAAAGACAAAATGTTGTCAGAGCCCCCAAATCTTTGTTTAACATTGCTGAATGATGAGGGACTGAACCCAGACAAATGTCTAATGGCCCAAAGGGCCAATATTTCAAACATAATTGGACTTAGCCCAAACTGGCCATAAGTCCTCAAATCATCTTGAACTGAGCACATCTGCTCTTTCAACCAACTCATTGGTTCAAGGGTACATCTCGGAACTCCTCTGATATTTGTCGTTGTAATCCTTCAACGTCTTCAGAGAGGTAACGGGTCCCGACAACCATATATCAACACGGACTGTGGGGTCCTTAAACTCATGGACTTATGCGTCCTTAAACCAAGATACGGACTGTGGGGTCCTTAAACTCATGGACTTATGCGTCCTTAAACCAAGATACGGACTGTGGGGTCCTTAAACCCGCGGACTTATGCGTCCTTAAACTAACGGACTAACGCGTCCTTAAACACACCCATATGGACTGTGGGGTCCTTAAACCCATGGACTTATGCGTCCTTAAACTACCATTGGACCACCATGTCCCTAAACTGGAGATGGACCACCATGTCCCTAAACTGGAGATGGACCACCACGTCCCTAAACTGGCAATGGACCACTATGTCCCTAAACTGGAACAATAGAGCCCCCAAATGCTCTTTTGTCGGATCTAAACGATCCCGTTAAGTTGATCTTAGTCCCAAACTGGACTAACGTATCCTTAACAACCGTTTAAGTTGATCTTAGCCTCAAATATGGCTAACGTATCCTTAAACCTTCAAACAGACTTTAGTCCCAAATTGGACTTTGAATCCCCCCAATCAGGTTTGGTTCAAGGGTACATCTCTGAACTCCTCTGACACATGTCGTTGTAATCCTTCAACGTCGTCAGAGAGGTGACGGGTCCCGACGACCATACATGCAATGGACCACCATGTCCCTAAACTGGAAAAATAGAGCCCAAACGCTCTTTTGTCGGATCTAAACGATCCTGTTAAGTTGATCTTAGTCTCAAATCAGACTAACGTATCCTTAACAAACGTTTGAGTCGATCTTAGTCTCAAATATGACTAACGTATCCTCAAACCAAAACCACAAACCCAAATCTAAGTAAACACGGATTTGGATTAATCCACGTCTTACGGGCGACTACATAAATTAGTCTCCGTATACAATCCACGGGCAACCACAAACAAAACAAACACCCACGACACGAAGTGACCAGCTGGAGAAGGAGAAAGTTGTTACCGCGATGCGGTAGCGTAATTAACTGCAGGGGCTTGCGCCTGCAGGGAAGAGCGTCCCCACAATCAAAAACCCCTCAAACGAGGGGGAATCTGACGAAGTCTGCTACATCGGCCGCATCCGTTTAAACCTTCGATACACGGTGCCATAAATCAACTTGGCATCTTCGGAGAGGTGGACGGATAGCACCTATTATCATCTGCCCCGAATCTCAGGCTAGACGTCCATGTCGCGCCGCCATTCTGAGGGGAACAGATTCTGGCACGCCCGGTGGGACCTTTTCCACTTTCCACTCCACACTTCGTGTGTCGTGTTCGCGAACGAATCGCGGTTTGCTAATGGTTGCCCGTGGGTTTCGAGGTACTAAGATTTGGTGTCTTGCTCCGTGCAGAAAACAAAAGATCAATGGATTCAAACTGCGCTGCCTGCAACTGCAACTCTCGCTCCGTCCTTACTGGAGGAGTGACTTATGGGCCCAAAGCGGCCTCCCTTTTCAAGATGCCAGTGGAGCAGGTAACCCAGGACACCACTGGAATATTCTTCGGGACCATGCTCCCACCGTTGAGCTTCAATGCCACAATGACGTTGCAAGAAACCCCGGAGAAGTTGATCTTTAATCAGCTTACCACTACCGCGACCCCTCTCAACGGGTCGCCCAGTTTCAATACCTCAGTTTTCAACGGACTGGGCCAGAACGTCTGCAAACCTGCGATACCCGAAGCTGCCATCCCAAAGCGGATAGCTATCCCGGCTTAAGCAGACAAAATCATTGGAAGGGTTTCTCCTTCCGAGAAGTCAGTTTTTACAAGGCTAGGCTATTCCGGTTGCTGCTCCAGGCGAGGTCCTCAAAGCTGCTTCCCCTACCCAGGGCAGGGGGCAGGAAGAAGCTTATCCAACAACGGAGGTGACTCCATCCGCAAGACACGCCCGACGTCGCCACTGGCGTTGAGTAAGAGATGCTGGGGGCAACTCCCCCTCTGGATTTACGCCACCAGCTCCGACGGTGGGGATCGATGCTGCTGTTCCAACCGGGAACAGCTTTGAATTGCTGAACACGGTGTGTAGAAACTCTCCTACCGCCGTACTAAAAAGATCCCCTCCTCCGGTGGGAAATGTTGCAGAAGCCAAGCCAGAACAGTCCTCTCAACGACTATCCTCTGAAATTTACAAGGTCTGGCGTCAAGTCTAAGACTCCGCGATGGATCAAGACCATCTCCGCCGACAGAAAAAGATGAAAGTTCGGCAGGAGAAAGACTACTCTGTCAGACCAGAAAAAGCAACAGCTACTCGGGTATCCACTGGGACGGCTCCCTCAACGTCAACCACTCAAAAGAAAAGGAGGCCGCAAAAAGCCCCTGTGAACATGGCGAACCATAAACACGCTGAGCACAAACACCCCAAGTCTGGGGGCATGGTGGTGCACACTGTTTATATGGCTTCCGGAAAGGAGGAAAGCCGTGCTTCGACGGGTCACCGACCGCTCACCTGATCCGTGACAAAAGCCCAAGAACAGCAACAGCAGAAGCTTCGAGAGATGCTGAATACAATGGCCGCACTTACCGAGCCAAAAGAAAGCCCAGAAGCATCATCAGAGTAGCGTCACGAACAAGAAACTGATGCTGACTTCTTACGCAGAGTCCTCGAAAAGAAGGACAAAGAAGCTGCAGAGCAAGCGGCTAACATAAAACAAATGGCGCTTCTCTTCCAAGATATGGTAGGGATGATGATCCAGCAAGATCCTCCTGCTGAAGATCCTCCGATTGTCCTTGAAGATGACAAAGGAGAGACATCGAATCCTCCTCTGGCTCTTTCAGCAGCCAAGGAAGAAACCATTTCCAAGGCCGCACTGGATGGCCATGTAGCTCAGCAAATACGAGCTCACCAGGAAAATGAAGCGGCTGGGCAAATTGCTAGAACCGGACGACCCTACCCGGGATGGTATGACCAAATTAGTTACCCACCGGGATATACGATCCCTAAGTTCCACGTATATAAGGGAACGGGAAATCCGCATCAGCACGTCGCTCAATTTAGAGCCATGTGCGGCAACACTGGAGGTGATGATAAATTGCTGCTCCGCCAGTTTGTTGGCAGCCTGTCGGAAACGGCATTTGAGTGGTACTCTGAACTCCCAAATGACTCTATCAAGACATTTACGGAGATGGAGCTGCTGTTTACACAGAGATTCGCGAGTGCTAGTGGACGCACCCCGATAACAGCACTGATTAATGCCAGGATAAGGCCAGGTGAAACGTGGGTCCAATACGCAACACGATGGCGGAACCTATGGTCGAAATGTAAACAACGCATAGAAAAGGCTCCTGCAGTAGGCATGTTTGTGGGCACCCTTGATCCGCAAGCGGCCATCTCCCAGTTCATGATGTTCTTCAAGCCGACCACCTTCCAGGCCTTGATTGACAAGCTGGCCCAAATGGACCAGATGGGCCATATGCCTTCCTCTTCAAAGACAGAGCCTTGGAATGAAAAGGGCAAAGAGAAAGCAACTTTCATTGCCAATACTCAGCAGCGACCGAGCAACTTAAAACCGGTTGTTAGCCAAAAAAACGTGCGTCCACGCCCATCCCTCAAGGAGAGACTGGGACGTCCTTACACGTCCGTTGCAGCCAGGTGACGTTGACAATCCTAACTATTGTCCCTACCATAGAGTAATGGGTCACCCACTCGAAAATTGCTATGTCTTCAAAGGCTGGATTGAGGATGAATACCAACAGGGCAAATTCGCGTTGTCTGACAACTGGAAGGTGAGCCCGCCACAATCACATGCTCCGAAAAAGATGGACAAGCCGGGGGCATCGTGCTCTTTCATAGAGAAAGCCCCATAGACCGAAATGTCGTTAAACTAACGATGGACCACTATGTCCTAAAACTGGCGTCGGACCGAAACGTCCCTAAACTAACGACGGACCGCAATGTCTTAAAACTTGCAAATGACTGAAACGTCGTTAAACTACTATCAACCCGCGGCATCCTCAGGCTGGCGTGGTTAAAAAAAAAAGAGCAAAAAAGCAAAAAAAACAAACAAACAAAAGAAAACGGTATGTCCATAAGCAAAATGGGCACGGATGAAAACCCGAAAGGGCTCCGTGAGTAAAAACAGCAGGGCTACCGGCGAGTGTTTGTGAAAACCCGAAAGGGCGCAACCTCGTTAGAAAAAAGAATAAAAAGAATAAAAAAAAACGGTATGTCCATAAGCAAAATGGGCACGGATGAAAACCCGAAAGGGCTCCGTGAGTAAAAACAGCAGGGCTACCGGCGAGTGTTTGTGAAAACCCGAAAGGGCGCAACCTCGTTAAAAGACACTTACAGGATCCTCTCGACCTTGTAAGGAGAAACCACCTGCGTGAGATCCTTACACTCATAAGGGAGCAACACACTTAGGGATCCTCACGATTCCTAAGGAGAAATTACACTTGCGAGATCCTCACGACTCGTAGGGAGAACTCTCTTATGGGACCCTCACGGCTCATAAGATTTGAAAGTCTTAAGTTACAGAGACCTGAATCTATTCTTAAGCAACCCCCACAACCTCCGATCTTGCCCTACAAGCGGCTCAATACTGACCCTTGTATACAATCCACGGGCACGAATAAATATTTCCCTAACAAAGTCTCATCCATGACTAGGGATATGCTTGTACAGCAAACAACACTTGTAAGTCCTCTCGACTTATAAGGAGAAAACCTTTTTGTAAGATCCTTACGACTTGCAGGGGAACATAAACTTAGGAATCCCCACGATTCCTAAGGAGAAAACACACCTATGAGATTCTCACGACTTATAGGGAGAAACACCTTTGTGAGACCCTTACGGCTCATGAAGTCAAAAGCCTTAGTCGACGGGATCCTAACCCTGTTTGCTAAGCCACCTTTGTTCAACATCGACAGAGGCAAATGATGATTCGCTCCTGGCAATATCCCAGTTGTAGCGATGCTGATGCCTAAACCGGTATCAAATTTCAAGTCCTTTCATGGCAAATGATGATTCGCTCCTAGCTATATTCCAGTGCAGCGATGCTGATGCTGAGATTGGCACCAGATTCCAAGTTCCACACTCGCGAGAAAAAATCAGCGAGCCAAAAAAAAATGCATACGAAATAGCCAAAATGATGGGGCAACTTGCAAACAAAATCAGCAAGTAAAAATGTATGCATGAAAAATAGCCGAAATGATTGGGCAACTCGCAATAAAAAGCAGCGAGTAAAAAGAAAAATAGCCGAAATGATTGGGCAATCGCGATTTTCGCGATATAAAAAGCTGAAATGATAGAGCATCGCGGAAAGAATAAAAAAATGAAAGAATGAAACTTTTTGCCCTACAGGTGAAATCACATCGATCCCTGTATACAATCCAGGGGCACAGATAAAAAGGGAACCATACATTCCCAACAGGCTCCATCAGAAAGCGGAGCCAAATCTCGACGGTTAATAGACAACTTAGAGACAATCTCGACATTTATCGCAATATTGCAGACATAATGTCAACAAACGAAGCAAAAAGAAGATCCCGAGCTTCAGGGTCTCGACGTCAACATCGACAACTTAGAGATCACCAACGGCGTTTCTCCTCACTCCAGCCAGATGCAGACGTGACGTCAACAATCGACCTCAGAGTCGCAACGAAACGGAACCATGGCAAAGTCCTTAGTTCCAAATCTCAATGGCCACATCTACAGCCTGGAGACCAACAACGGCGTGCCTCCTCATTCCAGCAGGACACAGATGTTACACCATCAAGCGGAGCGATGGCAAAATCCCAACTCCGCCTTAACATTCGTCTCATTACAGCAGACGCAATGTTAACAACGGTGTTCCTTCGCAGTCCAGCAGGATGTACATGCAAAGCTAATAAAAGACCCCATGGTCAGCAAAGCGGAGTGATGGCAAAATCCCAGCTCCATCTCAGCACTCGTCTCGTCACAGCGGACACATCATCAAGCAAAGAGAAACAGCGGCAACTCCCAGTTCCATGACTCGACGATGTACCCCTACAGAGAGTCAAATCCCAACTCCGTGAAATGCGGATATAATCAACAAAATTCCTGGTCACGTGGAACACGGATAACGTCACTCTTTGACCCCGTGGAAAACGTCCAGAGCGGATCCTGGTCCTCGCAGAACACGGCAGTGAACCCGTGTGAAGCATCCAGAGCGGAGCCTAGTCCTCGCCGAGCACGGCAGTAAACCCATGTGAAGCATCTAGTGCAAAATTCCTGGTCACGTGGAACGCGGATAACGTCACTCTTTGACCCCGTGGAAAACGTCCAGAGCGGATCCTGGTCCTCGCAGAACACGGCAGTGAACCCGTGCGAAGCATCCAGAGCGGAGCCTAGTCCTCGCCTAACGCGGCAGTGAACCCGTGTGAAGCATCTAGTGCAAAATTCCTGGTCACGTGGAACGCGGATAACGTCACTCTTTGACCCCGTGGAAAACGTCCAGAGCGGATCCTGGTCCTCGCAGAACACGGCAGTGAACCCGTGCGAAGCATCCAGAGCGGAGCCTAGTCCTCGCCTAACGCGGCAGTGAACCCGTGTGAAGCATCTAGTGCAAAATTCCTGGTCACGTGGAACGCGGATAACGTCACTCTTTGACCCTGTCGAAAACGTCCAGAGCGGATCCTGGTCCTCGCAGAACACGGCAGTGAACCCGTGCGAAGCATCCAGAGCGGAGCCTAGTCCTCGCCTAACATGGCAGTAAACCCGTGTGAAGCATCTAGTGCAAAATTCCTGGTCACGTGGAACGCGGATAACGTCACTCTTTGACCCCGTGGAAAACGTCCAGAGCAGATCCTGGTCCTCGCAGAACACGGCAGTGAACCCGTGCGAAGCATCCAGAGCGGAGCCTAGTCCTCGCCTAATGCGGCAGTGAACCCGTGTGAAGCATCTAGTGCAAAATTCCTGGTCACGTGGAACGCGGATAACGTCACTCTTTGACCCCGTGGAAAACTTCCAGAGCGGATCCTGGTCCTCGCAGAACACGGCAGTGAACCCGTGTGAAGCATCCAGAGCGGAGCCTAGTCCTCGCCTAACGCGGCAATGAAACCGTGTGAAGCATCTAGTGCAAAATTCCTGGTCACGTGGAACGCGGATAACATCACTCTTTGACCCCGTGTAAAACGTCCAGAGCGGATCCTGGTCCTCGCAGAGCACGGCAGTGAACCCGTGCGAAGCATCCAGAGCGGAGCCTAGTCCTCGCCTAACACGGCAGTGAACCCGTGTGAAGCATCTAGAGCAAAATTCCTGGTCATGTGGAACGCGGACAACGTCACTCTTCGATCCCGTGGGAAACATCCAGAGCGGATCCTGGTCCTCACACCAACATGGAGTGATCACCACCGCGACATTCGTCTCGATACAGCAGACGCGATACCAGCAAACGAAGCGAAGGCCAAATTCCTAGCTTCAGGGTCTTGACGGCAAGTCATATAAAGCCTGAAAGACAATCGGAGATCATCCCACACCAGCGCGGAGTGGTCACCACCTTGACGTTCGTTTCGATACAGCAGATGAAATGTCACCCCAGCGTTCTTCCCCCAGCAGGATTCGGACGCGACAAAGCAAACGAAGCGAAGGCCAAATTCCTAGCTTCAACGTCTTGACGCAGATGAAATGTCACCCCAGCGTTCTTCCCCCAGCAGGATTCGGACGCGACAAAGCAAACGAAGCGAAGGCCAAATTCCTAGCTTCAAGGTCTTAACGGCAAGTCATATAAAGCCTGAAAGACCACCGGAGATCATCCCACGTGGAGTGGTCACCACCTCGACGTTCGTCTCGATACAGTAGACGCAACATCACCAAAAGGAGCATTGGCAAAATCCCTAGTTCCAAACCTCGACGGTTCACCAGCAACCTAGAGACAACCGCGACATTCGTCTCGATACAGAGGACGCAATGCCAGCAAACAAAGCGAAGGCCAGATTCCTAGCTTCAGGGTCTTAACGGCAAGTCATATAAAGCCTGAAAGACCACCGGAGATCATCCCACATGGAGTGGTCACCACCTCGACGTTCGTCTCGATACAGCAGACGCAACATCACCCAAAGGAGCAACGGCAAAATCCCTAGTTCCAAACCTCGACGGTTCACCAGCAACCTAGAGACAACCACGACATTCGTCTCGATACAGAGGACGCAATGCCAGCAAACGAAGCAAAGGCCAAATTCCTAGCTTCAGGGTCTTAACGGCAAGTCATATAAAGCCTGAAAGACTATCGGAGATCATCCCACACCGGCGCGGAGTGGTTATGACTCATCGGGGCTCTCCAAAATGAGCCTAACCTCAAGTAAAAAGCGGCATGGCAAATTCTTAGCGCTTGCTCTTCCGACGGTCAAACTGCCAAGGAGGATTGCTTGAAGACGTCTTGTCCAGCCCCCGAAGGGATCAGAGACACGGCAGTCGCAGGGCTACTCGAACAGCACGATTGCCTATCGAGGAATACATCAGCTCATGCGACGGTACGACGGCCAAAACCCTAAGTACCACAGACCCTAACGGACTTCTGTCGTAAAGAGCAGAGGTTAACTGTGACGTTAGGATATTCTTGCGAGATCTGCTCGATTCGTTTCGACTCGTGAGGAAAATGATGTCTTTGCGAGAACTTCTCGATTCGTCTCGACTCGTGAGATAAAGCCTTAGGCAGTAGGGATTAAAAAAACCTGTTTCCTAAGCACTGGGATCCTGCAAGTCGGCCCAAAATGGTCTCTTGCATACTATTCACGGGTCTCACTCTCCGAAGTCGAATTTCGACAAGGAGGGGAACAACCGCTTACGGGTCCTCTCGACCCGTAAGAGGGAAAAATTCTCTCATAAGATCCTTACGACTTATAAGAGAAAACACACTTAGGAATCCTCACGACTCCTAAGGAGAAAATACACCTACGAGATCCTCTCGATCCGTAGGGAGAAAAGTCTTTATGAGACCCTCACGGCTCATAAAGTTGAAAAGTCTTAGGTGGCAGATCCTAACCCTGTCTCCTAAGCCATCACTGCCCTGCAAAGAGGTCAAGATGGACCATCTATGAGCCACACTCGCCAAAGCTACATGCCACTAAAATGGAAAAGCTACTCATGAGCATATAAACTACTTCACTCCAGAGTAAGATATAAAGAGATAGAAGGGTGCGGCTCATGGAGTTAAGGGTTTGGAACTATATCTCTTAAGAGTCGAGATTTGAGTCAATGATAAATGATGACGCTTGTGTCCGCTCGTTATCTTCTCAGATCAAGATTCTGAAAGTAATATACCAACCCGAAACTGGTCATACGCTATGCATTACTTTGCACTACTTCACCCACGTAAATACTTACGTGGGCAAAGTAGTGGGGGGCATTTGTTCCCGCCAAAAAATTTCAGCGCAAAAGAGCCCAAGGTATCAAATGGCGGCGATACGCTTAAGAAAATGGGAACCAGTATCTTCCGGGCTGTTTTTTGACAAACTCCCGAATGAGAAACAGATAAATTCTGATGGTATCGAAAGCGACTCGAAAAACCCTTCGATTTGATATATTATGGGCCTCATAATTCATCCGGGATCAAAAGTTATGAGGAATTACGTGTCCACACATGATGGGCTTTTAAGAACCCGCTGGAGGAGTTAAAAGATACAATAAAAACTCAGAAAAGACCCCAATGGGGCATCACGTGCTCACACGTGACCATGGGTCACGTGCAGACACGTGATGGGCTTTTAAAGCCTCTAAAATAATGAATAGAATTTAATTCTAAAAGTAAGAAAATACCTCAACGAGGTATCACGTGCTTACATGTGACCAATGGTCACGTGTTGACACGTGATGGTTAAAACTGAAACATAAATAAGCGGCTGAGAAAGGAACCCAATTGGGGGTCACGTGCTCACACGTGACCAAAGGTCACGTGCCAGCACGTGACTGGCTTTAAAAACATTATAATTTAATAGAATTAAATTCTAAAAGTTTCTGAATCTTTCCAAATGGAAAAGGGTCATGGGGAACCGTTGGATTAAAAATCCAATGGTGATTAAAAATCACCAATTTATAGAAAAACTTTGGACAAGGAAAGATTTCCCTGAAAATCTCACCAGGATAACAAATAGAATATCTTTTGGATTTAAAATCCACGGTGAATAAAATTCACTGAATGATCTAAAGGCCCAGATTAATGATAAATATAAATCAAATCTCTCAACAATCAAATCAAATCTTCCAATGAGAGATTTGCTAAACAAATTAACTCTTTTCCTTCTCCTATAAATAGGAGCCAAGAAAAGAAGAGGGGGGATCTACTACTTTTTTGAGAGAAAAACAGAGAGAGGAGAATTTAATTCTCAAGAGGAAAGAAAAGAAAGGAGAATTTAATTCTCAACAAAGAAAACCCTAGGTGAGAAAAGGGAAAAAGATAAACTTCAAACAGAGAATTTAATTCTCAAAATCCAAGAGTTTAACTCTTATACAAAAAAGAACTTAGTTCTTCTTCTGGTTGAAGATCTGTACAGAGCACATCTCCCCATAGGATGAGAATTTAATTCTCATCGGGTTGAGATCCTGCCATGCAGATCCTAAACTTAGAAGGGGAATTGAGTTTTGAGAATTAATTCTCCTAAAACAAAACTAGGGTTTAACCCTAATCAAGAATTTAATTCTTTTACATATCTGGGAATTTAATTCCTTTGAAAAGAAATCAGGGTTTCATCCTAAATAAGAATTCAATTCTTTCACGATAGGAATTTAATTCCTCCAAAATCATAATTAGGGTTTAACCCTACAAAGAATTCAATTCTTAAAAGATCTCTGTTCATGAAAAGAACTAGGGTCACGTGCCCCACGTGACCCCTCAGCAAATGCTTTAACAATTGGCGCACAGATCCCCATCACGTGCCAACACGTGATGCTCTAAAAATAAAAATGAAAGTGTTTAACACTTAATGGCAAAACAAAAGAAAAGAAGCTTTGGGCGCTCTCACGTGTCCCCACGTGACCCCTCAGCAAGTGCTGTAATATTCGATGCATAAACCCCCATCACGTGCCAACACGTGATGCTCTAAAATAAAGATGAAAAGTGTTTAACACTTATTCGCAGATTTGAGAATAAAACAAAGGAGATCTGGCTTCACATTTAGGGCGTCCTCACGTGTCGCCATGTGACCCCTAATGAGCATCCTAACAGACCAGAGCGGGGGCCTCCATCACGTGCTCACACGTGATGGCCGTCAGAATCAAAAGTGTTAAACACCTACCTGCAGAATAAAATGAGGGAAATCAGGGCGCTCTCACGTGTCCACACGTGACCCCTCTTTCTTTAGTGTTTAACACTAATTTGAAAATCTTATTTCCAGTGTTTAACACTGATTGTTTCTAGTGTTTAACACCAAATTGAAGATCATATTTCCAGTGTTTAACACTGATTGTCTTTTAGTGTTTAACATTAATTTTGAGAGTTCTACCTCTAGTGTTTAACACTGTTGTTCTCTAGTGTTTAACACTACTTTTAGCCAAATTGGCTAATTCTCCAGAGGCAAAAGTCCCTCCTCCAAATGAATCTCAATATTGAGGAAATCAAAGACAAAATGTTGTCAGAGCCCCCAAATCTCTGTTTAACATTGCTGAATGATGAGGGACTGAACCCAAACAAATGTCTAATGGCCCAAAGGGCCAATATTTCAAACATAATTGGACTTAGCCCAAACTGGCCATAAGTCCTCAAATCATCTTGAACTGAGCACATCTGCTCTTTCAACCAACTCATTGGTTCAAGGGTACATCTCGGAACTCCTCTGATATTTGTCGTTGTAATCCTTCAACGTCTTCAGAGAGGTAACGGGTCCCGACAACCATATATCAACACGGACTGTGGGGTCCTTAAACTCATGGACTTATACGTCCTTAAACCAAGATACGGACTGTGGGGTCCTTAAACTCATGGACTTATACGTTCTTAAACCAAGATACGGACTGTGGGGTCCTTAAACCCGCGGACTTATGCGTCCTTAAACTAACGGACTAACGCGTCCTTAAACACACCCATATGGACTGTGGGGTCCTTAAACCCATGGACTTATGCGTCCTTAAACTACCATTGGACCACCATGTCCCTAAACTGGAGATGGACCACCACGTCCCTAAACTGGCAATGGACCACTATGTCCCTAAACTGGAACAATAGAGCCCCCAAATGCTCTTTTGTCGGATCTAAACGATCCCGTTAAGTTGATCTTAGTCCCAAACTGGACTAACGTATCCTTAACAACCGTTTAAGTTGATCTTAGCCTCAAATATGGCTAACGTATCCTTAAACCTTCAAACAGACTTTAGTCCCAAATTGGACTATGAATCCCCCCAATCAGCTTTGGTTCAAGGGTGCATCTCTGAACTCCTCTGACAAATGTCGTTGTAATCCTTCAACGTCGTCAGAGAGGTGACGGGTCCCGACGACCATACATGCAATGGACCACCATGTCCCTAAACTGGAAAAATAGAGCCCAAACGCTCTTTTGTCGGATCTAAACGATCCTGTTAAGTTGATCTTAGTCTCAAATCAGACTAACGTATCCTTAACAAACGTTTGAGTCGATCTTAGTCTCAAATATGGCTAACGTATCATCAAACCAAAACCACAAACCCAAATCTAAGTAAACACGGATTTGGATTAATCCACGTCTTACGGGCGACTACATAAATTAGTCTCCGTATACAATCCACGGGCAACCACAAACAAAACAAACACCCACGACACGAAGTGACCAGCTGGAGAAGGAGAAAGTTGTTACCGCGATGTGGTAGAGTAATTAACTGCAGGGGCTTGCGCCTGCAGGGAAGAGCGTCCCCACAATCAAAAACCCCTCAAACGAGGGGGAATCTGACGAAGTCTGCTACATCGGCCGCATCCGTTTAAACCTTCGATACACGGTGCCATAAATCAACTTGGAATCTTCGGAGAGGTGGACGGATAGCACCTATTAGCATCTGCCCCGAATCTCAGGCTAGACGTCCATGTCGCGCTGCCATTCGGAGGGGAACAGTGAGAATCAACCACTCGCGAGTGTCATCCACCCAAGGGTAGAACCCAAGGGCAAGGGACCACGGGCCCAGCATGTAACATGTATATCACGGTGTATATCACGTACCCTGTAAATCTCCATATGTCTCCCTAAATATATAAGCCGGCATGGGACTCCCGAGATCCTGTTGAACTCACACTTAAACTACCCTACACCCCGTGGTCTACATCAAACGCTAACCATAACCCTAAATACTAATCGATCCGTAACAAGTCTGCGCGAGAACTGAAGGCAGGACCTCCATCAAGCACGTCCCGACTAATATCTAAGATAAATGGCAGTGTCGGATGCCTTATCCGTGACACCCGTGCAAGCGCTTCCATAAGTGTCCCATACCACTTATAGTCACACGTACACGCATCCCACAGACGTCGACAATGCAATAGAATAATAGGGTCACTGATTGTGTACAAGTACGTATCACTTTCACTTAATCACGGATACACGAACGCTGACGTACTTGCCACAATCATCACTAGAATCTAACACTGGGTAAATGCACGATATCACTAGGTTATCACTACAATGATATGGGTATGATATGATGCGTGAACAGTATATAAGCACGATTAAGGTGTCACAAAAATAGTATTCTATCACTTGCACGATTTATCATGAAATGTACGTATATAATTTAGCGAAACGATAAACAGGTAGTAATTAGTATGTTCAGTTGTCTATCCATCGAATTTAGTTTCAAGCCAAACGGGTTTCAGGATCATTAATTATAACCATTTCATTTTAAGCGCTCGCGGCTGGAAATCCGGTTTCAGAATCAGAAGTCCGTTTCGCAACGCATTTTAATCCCAGTTGGGATCATATTTTAGCGACGCTACAGTTGGATGAAATCTAGGGTTTTCAGTAAGGTTTTCAACGTAACAGACGGATCTTCAATCGCATCTGCACGTCAGGAGATATACACTGTTTAACACTAATATGTCAGTTCTGATTCTGCTGGGACAGTTATGTGTCCCGATCTATTAAATTACAGATTAAATATCAACCGGTAACGAAACAGAATGAAACCAATTGTGTTGTCTAGCTAACAGATTTACATATAATAATCAGTGGAGTTCCGCAATCTACGAGTTAATGAGATCTTGTGGTACCCATTACAGAACAGAAAGCAACAACTGGAGTAGCTCTGGACTGCAGTCCAGAGTCGCACTCCGATCCGAATATCATCACAATTTAAGTACAGGAATGTCCGGAAACTGATATAGGGTTAAATTTCGTCGAGTCGTCTTCGAATTGAGCCCTCGAACGCACCATTCTAGTATGTATATGATTTATGGTGAATTTAACGATTTTCAGGTACAATAAAATTTCAGTTTTACGTTTAAACTTGGGGGTAGTCGTTTTGGTCGTTAGCGGTCAAATTTTCCGGCGAAATTTGCACACGCTATCCATCCCTACAAGGGCCAATGCAACATATCTAGTTCCGTCAAATGTGATAATGATTTTCTAAGAGGACAAGTATCGAACAGTTTTGTTGCAATATTTAACATAAGGCAAAACATGGGATATATATACGATTTTAATTTGTAAACTAAAAATAAATAGCATGTAGCAAGTGGGGACTTGCCTGGAGGCGTCTAGACGATGCACGGCAGCGATGCGGTCTACTGTAATGGCCAGACGCGATCACGACAAATCTTGGCCTCGGCTCGAGCTTCGCTTGACGGCAACTGAAACTGCGGCGTTGGTTGGCCGGAGCAGGGGAGGTGACGGTGCCGTGCGTCCGAAGGCGAGAGGTTGCAGAGAGCGGGAGATATTGAGCGGGAAACGAGTCAGAGAGAGAAGTGTTAGAGAAAGAAATGTAGAGAGAGAGAGAGTACTGAGAGAGAGAGAGAGAACAGAGTGAGAGAGGCAGAATGAGAAAGAGAGAGAGGCAGTTAGAGAGAGAATGTAGAGGGGGAGAGAGAGAGAAATATAGAGAGAGAAAGAGAACTGAGAGAGAGAGAGAGAGAACAGAGTGAGAGAGAGATGCAGGGAGAGAGAGGGACAGTGAGGAGGAGAGAGAGAGACAGTGAGATGAGGGCGAAGAGGATGATGATGATGGGGTCGACGAGATGCGATGGATGTCGACGACGAGACGAGGAGCCCACCGATCGTCGGCGCAGGGGATGTCGAGCTCGGGTGCAGGGGTTCGAGCTCGGCTGTGGGTTTGGGTGCTGGGTGATGGTGGCAGAGAAGGGAGAGGGAAGGTGGTGAGGAGACGAGGGCGTTGATGTGAAAAGACGGGTGTTTGCAATCGTCGACGTCGACGTCGGCGGCGGAGCGAGTGAAGGAGTTGGCCGATGACGGGTGCAGGGATAGACGATGGCGATGGAGATGATGTTTGACGAGGAGGGTGAAGGATGTCGATGGAGTTGGTGGTCAACGAGAAGACGGGGCGCCGGCGGTGAGGGTGCAAGGTGGCTCGGGAGTGTAGCGAGAAGAGGAGGAAGAAGGAGAAAATGATGGGAGTGAGAGAGAAGAGAAAGAGATGACGAGATTTAGAGCGGGGAGTGCGAGACGTGGGGGTAACGGCGAGCGAGCGTGGACGGAGGAGTCGGCGGAGAATACGGATCGCGAGCGGGGAAGGCGGAGGTGTGTCGAGCGAGCGAAAAATAGAAAGTAGCCGTTGTGGGGAAGAAAGGAGAAGGCGGGTCGGGTCGGGGGTTGAAGCGGGTCGGGTGTGGACAGAAGTGAGTGGGCTTGGAGGGGCACTGGGCCGGGCCTGGGGATTAATATAAGGGAAAAACAATTGGGAAATTTAGGGGAGTGGGCCGGGGCCGAGGAAAAAGGTGCTGGGCTCGTTTAATAGGAAAAGAATTTGGGAAAACAGAATGGAGTGGGCTGGTTTTTGTTAAAAAAATAAAAGGAGTTTCTTTTACAAAATTGAAGGGATGGGCTCGGGGATTTGTTTTGGGTTTTAAAAATAATTTAAGTTATAAAAGAATGGGTTGGAGATTTGGCTTTACATTTAAAATTTTATTTTTAACTTGGCTAAGGAAATACGTAAAATGAAATGGAGTTCTAGACCGAGATCGAGGTTTATATAAATAGGAAGGGAAAATAAGGGATTGGAATTAGGGTTTGAGAAAATAGCGGGGGGAAATTGATTGGGAATTTAGGGTCTAATGGAGTTTCTAAAATAAATAAACTAATAATTAATTATAAATAAAGTGAAATCTTATAAGTTAACGAGAAACAAAAATATTGGTATAAAGAGGGCCGGGTGTTACAAGTGGGGGAAGAAGGGAAGAAGAGAAGAAGCGGGCATAAGGAATTGGGTCAGGCTGAGTCCGGGTCGGGTCGGGTTCGGGTGGAGTGGGTTCATGGGCCGTGCTTGGGATAGGAAAAGGGTTAGGGTTTAAATTAGAAAGACTTGATTAAATAAAAGTTAGTTAATTAATGTAGGAAATTATTTATAGGAATTTTCTAATAGAGAATTTTTTTTGGGAAACTTTTATTTATAAATACGAGAATTATGTTCAAAGAAAACTGTGTATTATATCATACCCCCACTTATATAAAATTTTGTCCTCAAAATTAAAATGAACGATAAGCTATAAAGTATAATGCGAAAAGCAACAAAATCAAATACTATTATATAGCGATTAACACACAAGCAACTAGATGAAAATCCAAGTTCTATATATGTATAAGAAATAGCGCGACTATAAAATAGGCATAAATAAGCATAAGGCATGACCATTTATAATGATAAACAATATATACAATACAAGGAAAAATAGAATAACAATAATAAACAATAGTGAAAGATTGACTAATAAGCCTTAAGAATTGAAACTACTTTGGTGAAACTACAATTCAAACAAGTACAAAATACTTTAGAATACGTATAAGGTAAAAGTGTCGAAAAATAAAACGAAGAATAAGCGAGCTGGTAATGAAAACAACAAAAGTGACATGTAAACTGAAAGCATTAGTATGGAAAATTCACTAGAAAATAAAATATATAATGTAAATCAAAATAATTTAAAAACTTGGAAATAGTAGAGAACTTCCGGACAGTAAGTAAAACTAAAATACATAATGGAAGTCTAACTTATTATAACCAGGCAAAACTCTAAAATTTTAAAATAGTAAACGTACTGCTTTTAATTATATCAACAGAGAAATAACATTAGTGATATACAGTAGACTAGCCGGAGAATGGACTGCGATATATATAACGAAGATCGACGCTGTGAGCAAGCACCCGAAATGGAAGAATTGCGAGGAGGAATTGGGTTGTTCAGAATGATATAAAGATATAGGATGAAAATCGGATTCAAAATTACGGAGAGATATAAGTTAACAAAGGGTAAAGGGTTTGACAATTTCAGACAGAGGTATGCGGCAAGATACAACCTAATCGAAAAGAGAATCAGGGGTGCGGTGATGAACCATAGTGTCAACTAAGTTTAAGGTCTAAATATAGTGAGTCAAACAAAATAGTTAGTCACAATCCATAACTTTATTGCATTCAAACTAAGAAGTTCAACAGATACAAAATTTAAACGAAAGGAAACAACTACTAAACAGAGTAACAATGTCCTTATTGAAAGCAGGAAAGGTGATAACTCCGTGTCGACATGCAATCTCGTAAAGCAAGTCTGAACCTTGTGCTCGGCCTGTGCCGTCCTCGAAATTTAAGGTACGAAAACAACTAAGTCGCTCAAGCAGATTTGGAGGACGTTGACGAATCTTCTCCTTGCAGCTCCTTTCTTCTAGGGCAACCATTGACAAGATGTTCGTCGGATCCATAAATCAAGCATTGCTCTTTAGTCCTGCGACAGTCTCTCTGAAGGTGTCCTGCTCTCTTGCAATAACCACAACGTTGAGTTCTCCGCTGCTTCTGTTGCTGAGAAACAAATGGGCGCTTCATCTGCATGCCGCCTCTTCGTCTAACAGGGATTCCCCTATGATTTGGGGTTCCCACTGGTGCTTGAGCCATTTGCCTTATTAGTCCTTCAGCTAAGAGATCGTTTGTCCGCTCCTGGGCTTCCATCAAGCCTGCAGTACACCCAAAATCTCGACGGTCTGACTCTGAGGAGTAGAGTTGGAAGAAGAGTCGTTGGAAGCCATGATCCTGAAACAACAAATTTTAGGACGACATAAGGTACAAGATATAAGAATCAGAATAAGATATAGAATGAACAATGAAACAAGAATATATGGTGAGGTGAAACTCAAATGAGTGGAAATCAAATATAGAACTTCAAGTCACTCAAGCAGAGTGTTGTTGTAATATCCAGCCCTTTTATACCAAAATTTGTATTATGTTACCTTTAATTCTATTTATTTCTTAATTATGAATTATTTATCTTTTTATTTTATTTTATAAGTTTATTATTTATATTTTCAAAACCCAGACCCTATTATATCTTTTCCAACGAATTCCCTTAGCCAATACCATTCGTCTTTAATAGAACCCCAATCTCATTCTTTAAATGAATTCATTTTCTTTAGCCCAAATCCCTCAGCCCAAAGCCAACCTCTGTTTTCTTTTTCTTATCTATTCCAGCCAGCCCATGTTTTACTCCTTTATTTTTTATAAAACCCCGAGCCCACCCATTCTTTTCTTTAACAAATCCCCTCGGCCCGGCCTTTTCCATTTTCCTTTTTTATATATATTTCTCGGCCACAAAATTCCAGCAGCCCACTAAATTTTTCCCTAATAAATCCTTATTATTCCCAGCCTGGCCCGTTCCCTCTCCCCTTTAATTCTTTCATTTTTATTTCAGGCCCAGCAGCCCACACTCCCATCCGCCAACCCGACCCGGCCCACCACTTCTTCTCCTTCTTCCCGTTGCGCTTTTCCCGCGCGCGTTTCCTTCGCGACCACGTCGCCCGCGCTCCCCGCATCCGCCTCCGCCGACGCTGGCGCGCGTTACTCCCACTACGCGCGCCCCTCTCCTCTCTCCCTTCTCTCGCCTCCACGTTCTCTTTCTCTTTCCCTCACGTTCTCCCCTCTCTATCTCTGCTTCCGCTCCCCTCTCGAACCCACGCCCACGACCACTCGCCCCTCGCCCTGACGGCAACGACCATGACCTATCACCCACCTCTCTCATCTCCTTCCTCTTCAACCCAAAACCCACAGCACCCCTCGAGCTTTCCATCTCCTCTTTTTACCCAGTCCCAACCTCGCATACACGTCGCCGCCGTCACCTCCGGCCACCTCCCTCCATCGCCATAGCCTCGCCTTCACGCTGAAACACCACCACCGAGCTCCCCACTTCAGCCAAACTCCTACACACTCCACCCGCTCACTGCACCCGAGCTCGGCCGCCCGTGCCCCGACGCCGGCGAGCCTGAACCGCCTCAGTCGACTCCCTTCATCATCATCATCTTCACCGTCGCCATCTTCCTCTACCCTCTCTCTCCTTCTGTTCTCACTCTCTCTCTTTCTCACTCCCTGCTCTCTGAGTTCTCTCTCTCTCGTTCTCTGCACTCTCTCTCTCCTCTCTAACTCTCATTTCTCTCTCTCCTCTCTAACTCTCATTTCTCTCTCTCTAACTCTCAGCTCTCTCTCTTTCTCTGCCTACTCTCTCTCTCTCTAGCACTCTCTCTCTCTCCATTCTCTATCAACCTACTACCACCACACGACATTGGCCGAGCCCGCAACAACCCCCTCTAGTTCGAACCAAGCCCGTGCCAACCAGTTCAAGCCGAGGCCAAATCTTGACGTTGCCGCTCGCGCGTGTGTCACTGCCGTGCCGCGCGTGTGTCGTGTCGCTTCCGTGCGCCCCAACGTCTCCAGGCAAGTCCCCACTTGCTACATGCTATTTATTATTAGTTTACAAATTATAATCGTGTATGTATCCCATATTTTGCCTTATGTTAAATATTGCAACAAAACTGTTCGATACTTGTCCTCTTAGAAAATCATTATCAAATTTGACGGAACTGGATATATTGCATTGGCACTTGTAGGGATGGATAACGTGTGCAAATTTCGCTGGAAAATATGACCGTTAACGACTAAAACAACTACCCCCAAGTTTAACCGTAAAACTGGAATTTTATTGTACCTGAAAACCGTTAAATTCACCATAAATCGTATACACACTAGAATCGTGCGTTCGAGGGCTCAAATCGAAGACGACTCGACAAACCTTAACCCTATACTAGTTTTCTGGTATTCCTATACTTAAATCATGATGATATTTGGATCGGAGTGCGACTCTGGACTGCAGTCCAGAGCGACTCCAATTGTTGCTTGCTGTTCAGTAATGGGTACCACAGGATTCCCTTAACTCGTAGGTTGCGGAACTCTGCTGTTTACTGTAGGTGAACCAGTTAGATAGACAATACAATTAATTTCATTCTATTTCGTTACCATTTGTTATTTATTCTGAAATTTAAACAATCGGGACGCATAACAGTCCCAACAAAATCAGAACTGACATATTGGTATTGAATAGTGTATATCTCCTGACGTGCAGATGCGATTGAAGATCCGACTATTGCGTTGAGTACCTTGCTGAAAACCCTAGAATTCATCCAACTGTAGCGTCGCTAAAATCCGATCCCAACTGGGATTAAAATGTGTTGCAAAACGGACTTCTGATTCTGAAATCGGATTTCCAGCCGCGAGCGCTTAAAATGAAATGGTTATTATTAATGATCCTGGAACTCGATTGGCTTGAAACTAAATTAGATAGATAGCTAACTGAACATACTAATTATCACCTGTTTGTCGTTTTGCTAAATTATATACGTACGTTTCATGATAAATCATGCAAGTGATAGAATACTGTTTTTATGACACCTTAATCGTGCTTCATATACTGTTTACGCATCATATCATACTCATATCATCGCAGTGATTACCTAGTGATATCGTGCATTTACCCAGTGTTAGATTTTAGTGATGATTGTGGCAAGTACGTCAGTGTTTGTGTATCCGTGAATAAGTGAAAGTGATACGTACTTGTACACAATCAGTGACCATATTATTCTATTGCATTGTCGACGTCTGTGGGATGCGTGTACGTGTGACTATAAGTGGTATGTGACACTTATGGAAGCGCTTGCACGGGTGTCACAGATAAGGCATCCGACACTGCCATTTATCTTAGGTATTAGTCGGGACGTGCTTGATGGAGGTCCTGCCTCCAGTTCTCGCGCAGACTTGTCACGGATCGATTAGTATTTAGGGTTATGGTTAGCGTGATGTAGACCACGGGGTGTGGGGTAGTTTAGGTGTGAGTTCAACAGAATCTCGGGAGTCCCATGCCGGCTTATATATTTAGGGAGATATATGGAGATTTACAGGGTATGTGATATACACCGTGATATACATGTTACATGTTGGGCCCGTGGTCCCTTGCCCTTGGGTTCTACCCTTTGGTGGAGGACACTCGCGAGTGGTTGACTCTCATACTTGGACTGACGATAGGCTTAGTGACCTGTACTGTGAGACTTAGAGACTGATAGGGATACTGTCATTTATATTCCTTATATACTGTGTTGACATACGTGACATATCGTTCTACTGCTTTACTGCTCTGCTGCATTGATCACTGCACATTCATATTCATGCTGTCATTGATTTACTGTTTCACATATCTGTTACCACTGTTAGAATTGTCACATGATTTTTATATATATTATATTGCTATTGTGTCGCTCTGACGACCTGAGTATGCATGCTCAGTGTGAGGAGAAGATTTAGCCTGGACCAGAATTAGACGTGCATCACAGACTTCTTGACTTGCCATTCCGAGTTACATTCGTTTGTTCCGCTTCAGGTCAGTCTTTACATTGTTTCTTCCAGTTACTGCATTTTCTCATTACCTGTGCATCACTTACTGTTTACCATGAAAAACTAGAAGCCGAAGTGTGACTACGGCAGGACATTTCCTTGACCGTAGGAGCATGGCAGGCCTTGTCTACCCCTCGTATTCCGTATTTTGGGATGCGGGGCGTGACAGTTGTCTTGTAACTATGCTGCAGTTCACGGTTACAATCACATAACTCTACCAAGTCACCCAAAACTCTAGCGGACGGAGTCAAAACGTAACTTGATAAACTGTAGAGATTCTAGTCAAGGATAACAAGTTTACAACCTGGACCGAATGGGCGACTTAAAATGCCAAGCCCTAACCGGAAACTGTAATCCCAATCTAAACCTGGTGCTCTGATACCAACAAAACCATGTGACGCCCCGCTTCCCAAAATACGGAATACGAGGGGTTGACAAGGCCAGTCATGCTCTTACGGTCAAGGAATATTCTGCCGTAGTCACACTTCGGCTTCTAGCATTACGTGGTAATCAGTAATCAATGAACATGTAATGAGAAATGCAGCCACTAATTCTATCAAAACAGATAAAAGATATACCAGATAGGGATCAAGGGAAAGATAGCGCTAGCGTTGCTGATTTGGATATGCGCAAAATCCTCGAAGTACGACAGGTGCTGATCCGAGCTGAGTCCACCTCTCACTCTGAGCATGCATACTGAGGTCGTCAGAGCGGCACAATAGCAATATATATATAAACATATGTAAACACGTGCAATAATGATGAACATGAAGCACTAAATATAGAACGATGACGCGCATGAAATAATCGGTACAGATAAACAGTAAAGCAGGTATATCAAATCAGTAATCAATGCATGTCCATGTCACTAAACCTACCAGACTCTAAGTCTCAATGTCCAGGTCACTAAACCTATTGTCCGTCCAAGTGTGAGAGTCAACCACCGCAGGAGTATCCTTAACCCAAGGGTAGGCCCCAGGGGCAAGGGAACATGGGCCCGAATCACGCTCGCTAATAATCAGTAATATCACCCATATGACTCCCAAAATCGCTGTATATGCCGGCAGTGGGACTCCCGAGATTCCCTTGATCGAACTCACTCAAACTACCCCACACCCATGGTCTACATCAAATACCAATTATGAATCCAAATACCAGTCGCTCTATGACAAGTCTATGCGAGAACTGGAGATAGGGTCTCCATCAAGCATGTCTCGACTGGAACCCAGGATTAATGGACAATGTTTAACGCAATACTTATGACACTAATATAAGTTCTTCCATAACCGTCCCGCGCCAGTTATAGTTACACTTACATATGCCCCATAGGCGTCGACAATATAATAATTAACTGGTTTTGCTGATTGTGTACAAGTACGCGTCACTTTCACTATTCAATCATGCTTATACACTAACGTACCTGCCACAATTCAATCACTAATATCTATCACTGGGTAATGTACACGATCACTAGGTTATCAATACTTTATGACCACTATTGAATGAGGGTATAACCGCTACATGATATGATGAGAATGCAATTGATTATGATATGAATAAAAATATCAGCAGCTAGTGTTCTACCACTTGCATAATTTACTATAAATCACACGCGCAGAATTTAGCAAAGCAATATAAAAGACGTAAGCAGTATATTTAATTATCTGTACAGAAAAATTGGTTTCGTGTCAATCGGATTTTAGGTTTGCCAGTTACGGTCACTTCATTTTAAGTGTTTACTGTTGGAAATTCAATTTTTGAACTGGAAGTCCGTTTCGTAACACGCTTTACTCCCAGTTGGGAGCATAATTAGGAGACGCTATAGTTGCATAATATTTAGGTTTAACAGTTAGGTTTCCAACGTATCAGACGGATCAATAATATCCGCCATGTGCTGGGAGTTATGCAATGTTTAGTATCGGAATATGCGTTCTGTCCCTGCTTGGGACTGCAGTATATACTGATAGTTTAAAATGTGATTAAAATAGCAAACGATGATAAAAACGAATGAAACCGCTTTCAATGTTTAGCTAACAGATTTATCTTCGCCACGGTATAGGGTTCCACATAATACCATTTTCACACAGAGATGTAAAAGCATTTCCAATCAAGTGTTGGCAAGCAGTGCTGCTCTGGACTGCAGTCCAGAGCCGCACTCCCGACCAGTTTCCGTCACCTTTTTAAAATAAAAACAGATTATAAATTATATGGAGTTCTAGGTTGTCGAGTCGGCTTCGATATGAGCTCTCGAACACAACATTCCGGTGCGTAACCAAATTATTGTGCTTTTCACAAGTGTACGCGGAATTTCAGATTTGGCAGATCTAAATGGGGATGACATTTCACGGTGTTAGGGTCCGTATTTCGACCCAACGCTTTACATAGTATTCATTATCATTAAGGTAATCCGTTATATCTAAGTTCCGCCATATTAGATTTGGTTTTCACATTGAACTCTTGACTGGTGTATACAAGTGACAATCTAACCCGATTAATTCATGAGAAATCTAAGTTATATTCATACGATCAATGAACCCAAGGTGGGTCCGATCCAATATGACCAAACACGATGACTTGAGATATATGTGTTCAATTAAACTTATCACTATAACGGAATTGATACATCTACGCACGATGACACACGCACGTATATACCTCTAATTATATAGCAATATGATATAATTTATATAAATTATAGTAGCATGATTTGCAAGTGAAGGAGGTTTCCACTTGCCTTTGGTCGCTTGATATAGAAGCGACACCACGCGTGGGATCTGTCTCATCACTCGAGACGATGAGATGCTGGACACGTGCGTGGCGCGAGCGCGATGCGTGGAGATCCGGTACTGGGCACGGTGACGATGCGAGTGTGACACAGTAGTGGGCATGGTCCTGACTCGGTGTGTGACACGGCGCGACACGGTACCGAGCATGGTCTGGACTCAGGGCGTGGTGCGGGAGCGGCACGGCGCGCGCACTGGATCGGGCATGTGTGGCACAGGGCTGGGTACGAGGCGCGACGCGTCCGGGTATGCGGTGACACGGAGGCGGGCACGATGTTAGCTGCGGTGCGGGCTGGGGGGGCACGGTGTTAGCTGCGGCGCGGGCTGAGGTCGCGGTCGTTGTGACGGGGAGCTCAGACGGCAGCGGCTCCGTGATGGAGTTGCGACAGGGAGGTTGTTGCGTTGTGTTGGTAACGAGGAGGAGATCAATGACGTTGTTGGAGGTCGGCAGTGTAGTCCCTCGCGGTCGGAGGCGGGGACGAGCTGCTGGGGGTGAGGTAGGGGAGTGGTGTTGGAGGGGCCGTTGGTACTCTGGAGGTTACAGGGGTGCTCACGGTGGTTCAGCGAGGAAGCAGAGGTGCAAGCGTGTTAGTGGGTGAGCTCGGGAAAGGGAGATGGAGTGGCTTCGGTTGGAGTCTAGGAGGAGTAGGGTCGACGACTAGAACAGGTCGACGACGACGATCGGTTGGAGGAGACAAGGTTGGCGAGGATTCAAAGTCGGAGTGGCGTTGGTGAATGTTGTCGGCTCCGGTGACTAGGTCGGGGTGCTAGTTGATGGAGGGCAAGAGGAGGCTCGGGGGTGTCGCAACGATAGCGGTTAGTAAAGGAGGTCGTGGTGACGATGGTGTGAGGACGAGGGTTAGACAATGACGATGGCCGGCGATGGGTGTTTGGGTTGCAGGGAAAGACGGGTTCGTCGCGGGTGCAGTGGGTTGACATCGGGAAGACTAGAGCGGAGAGAGGTGAGGTTGAGGTGACGGAGAAGATGATGATGGCGAGGTGGCAGTGGGTCCTGTGGGGTTGAGTTGTGAGGAGAGAGGGAGCGAGGCAGGCGATGGGATCGCAGGTTGTTGAGGGGAGCGAGTCGTGGGGTAGCGCGAGGGAGATGGAGGAGTTGGCGAGAGGGTCATGGGGTAGCTGTTGAGAGAGGAGCGGTTCATGGGGCTCAGTGCAAGGGTGGTGGGAAGGTGTGGGGGAAGAAGAAGAGAAGAAGTAGGCGTAAGGAATTGGATCAAATTGAGTCCGGGGCGGGGTCAGGTTCGGATGGAGTGGGTTCATGGGCCGGGCTTGGGGTAGGAAAAGAGTTAGGGTTTAAATTAGAAAGACTTAATTAAATAAAAGTTAGTAAATTAATGCAGGAAATTATTTATAGGAAATTTCTAATAGAGATTTTTTTTTGGGAAACTTTTATTTATAAATACGGGAAATATGTTCAAAGAAAACTGGGTATTACAGATCCTTTGTCCCAAAATTTTTTGGTTGGCTATATGAATATGTTTTTTCCATTATGAGCAAGCGGTTGCAAAAATGCACTGCACAGTGTCGAGCCAAGTGTTATGTTAGCTTTATTTTTATCTTTATCTTTATCTTTAATCTTTTTCTTTGGGAAACCGGATAGGTTCAATAAGTTATTATACCCTATCCTGATAAAACATTTCACCGAGTTATGTAAGCTTTATATACAATGCTAACTCACAACCCATTAACCCAATAGCTCACGTTCTAGATTAAGTTTTTTTTGGGACCCATTAAGTGTTTCTTTAGACATAGTTTTAACCAGATCCATATATATTGTCATGAGCTCAGCATCATATAATTTTTATGGCAGGCTGAGATCATCGATCCTGCAGTGAAACGTGTTACAATCTTGCAAGAAAAACCCAGCACTTAAACAGGTTGATCTCACATCATCGTCGTCTACAGTAATAATAATAGAGGTTATTGACCCAACAGTTCCATTTGATGAATCATCTTGGAGCTCCGAAAACTTTGTGAGAGGTTCAAGGTGAACTATGAATCCTTAAACTATTACTTCTCAGATTAAGTGTCATTAATAATTAATCAATAAATTTTAGTCTAAATTGCAGGAAATACCCTTAATTGCTGGCCATATAGCAGGAAATACCCCTCTTGTCAATACATGCCCTTTTCCCCTTATCTGCCGCTAGAGTTTTCCGTTAAAGTCTTCTATTCCCATAATACCCCAAAACAAGAATATCAATCATGAGCGTTAACCAATAGATATCGTTGAAACATGATGAAGCTTAGGGTATTTTGGGAATGCAAATTTGAGTTGACGGAAATAATAACACCATCAAATTCGGAGGGGGCAACGTGCAGATCTTAAGAAAAGACGGTTATTTCATGCTATAGGGCCAAAATGGGGGTATTGCCTTTTAAGGCAAGTGATCTAATAATCTCTTTTCTCCTGCAAGTTATGGTATGCTCTAGCAGAAGTTGGATATTTGTAAATCCCCGTTCTCCACCTATAGAATTTTCCCTGTATTTTCCAAATTCCAGAGATTTACTTTTCCTCGTAATTATTCTGTAGAAGGTGGTAGCTTGAATTCCGGTATTTATATTTTTCCAACAACCTAAAAATCAAATTTAAACTAACAAATTAATTTCTTAAACCAACCTAGCCCACTCAAATTTTTTAATAAAATCCCTAAATTCATTTTTCTCCCAGCCCGTTACTTTTCCAGCCCACTCGAATTTTTAAACCCTTTGTTAAACACAAAATCCCCCGGCCCGATTCTCCCTCACCAGCCCACTTCAGATTTTATTCCTAAGGGAATTCTTTTTTTTCTTGCGAGCCCGGCCCACTTCTTCAGCCGCTTCCTCCTACCCGACCCGCTACCCCACTGTTCATCTCCTTTAAATTTCCTCAACGGTAACCTCCCATAACTTACGCGCGCGACCCGTCTCCTCCGCCGTCGCTCACGCCCACGCCCACGCAGTACCGTTGCCGCCGTTCCCTATCACAACCTCACCTCTCTCTTCTCTTTCTTTTTGGAAAATCCCCGACTCTCACCATTCTCCAAATCCACCGAGCACCCAAACTCTCCTCGAACCCACTGCACCCCACCGCCGGCAATCACCCACCTCTTCGACAACCCCCTCGGCAACCCTCGATCACTCCTCCACCAACCTTCTCCCTCCACGACTCCACCCTTCATCAACCCGAGCCCCTGCCAAGCATCCCCTGCACTCCCTAACCCACTCACACCAACTTCGGTCATCGCCTGAAATCGACGCCGGCGAACCCCCACTTCATCTGAAACACCCCATCGACCTTCCACCTCCTCAGCATCATCACCAATACAACAATACCCGACCCCACACTGCTCCCCCTCGCTCTCTAAAACCCACTCCAAGAGATCTCTGCCCACTTCACTGTGCACGTCGCCGGAGCGACCACCGCCGACATCGTCGACCCCAGCGCACCCGGGAGACCCACAGAGCACCACTCTATATTTCCAGCGAGCGCGAGACGACTCCGAGAACTCCGACGTCAAACCCGTGTATCGAGCCAAGCTCGTGCGAATCCGTTACACGACGTACGTCACGCGTCCGCGACGCCACTGCTGCCGTGCGACCCCGAGACATTTCCAGGCAAGTATCTACTTGCTTCATGCTAATATAGTTGTATTACAAACCTAAACCATATAGTTATTAAACTTACCGATTACCGATATAAATCATGACCCAAGTGTTCGATGCTAGAACCCAATGGAAATAATTGTGTATTTTGACGGAAAACCGACATTTTCTGTTGGCCCATATGGTGATTAATATTGTGTATGAATCTCGCTGGAAAATACGATTGTTCGTGACAAAAATTGATACCCCCAAATATGCCGTCAAAACTAGAATTTTCTCGTACCTGAAAACGAATAAAATCACCATAAATTATATACAAACTGGAAAGATGTGTCCGAGGGCTTAAATCGAAGCCGACTCGACGAACTTTAACCTTATGTAAAGTTCTAATGATTTCTGTTCTGTAACTGTGAAGATAATTGGATCGGAAAGCGACTCTAGACTGCAGTCCAGAGCGTTTCTGATTATTGTGTTCTGTCCAAAGACCTGCGTCACTGTGTTTTCTGAAGTCGTATGTTACGGAACCCTGCAGTAGATTAAAGATATTCCTGTTAGTTAAACAAAACTGGTGGTTCCATTCCGGTTCATCGCCGTTTGCTATTTTAAACTGTATTTAAAAGGACAGAACGTATAACTGTCCAGAACATATTCTGAAATGACACCCTGAGGTTAAACTGTGTATAACTTTTAACGTACAGATGTGATTGAGGATCCGTCTGTTGCGTTGAATACTCTATTGAAAACCCTAGATTTCATTCAACAGTAGTACCGCTAAATTCTGAGCCCAATCGGGTGCAATTCGTGTCGCGAAACGGACGTTCAGTTCTGAAACTGAATTTCCATCAGCGAGCACGTAAAATGAAACAGCTATATCTTGAAAACCGGAATCCCGATTGAACTGAAACAAATTTTGATGAATTGCTGATTGAGTGTTCGATTTATCTTACTTGTATCATTTTGCTGAATTCTTAACATATTAATTTATGCAATTTATTTTAGTTCATGATATGCATGTTGATTCATAACATACAGAGCTTATTAGTAGCATACAATACATATATCATACCCTTGCCATATACTCAGTGTTAGTGCGTGTGTACATTGCATTATCGTGCGTGATAGATGTTGGTTTAGGAGTGACGAGTACACCAATGGAAAGTGAATATTCGTGACAGTGATTGATACAGTGAACAGTGATAAGACCGTGCCATTGGTATACTTGTACACGACTAAATCAAGATTATAAATAGTGTAAACCTGGGGAAAAAGGAGAAATCAAAGTGGAAAGAGTATCGTATTTAGCGGGACCGTGTTTAGAGGATGATCATTCGAACTGTGATACCGATACGTGTAGGATAGGATCTAGCGATCCGGCTGATAGGGTTATGTCCCGGGCATGTGGACCGTTGTCTCGGGTATGTACGAGACTCCTGTTAAACATGATACTCCTTCCACTATGTGATTTCAAACATGACCTAGAGACCGATAGGGACACATATCATATTCTGCATCATATAGTGACATAGTGATTACTTGCATTGTTCTTATACCAGTATTACCTCATTTACCTGTTTCATCTTATTATAATAATATTGTTATTGTGTCGCTCTGACGACCTGAGTATTCATGCTCAGATTCCGCGGGAGGACCAGCACAGGAGACGGACCTACCCTTTGAGTTCACGGAGATATAGTTAGGTGTACCTTTTTTATTTACTGCTTTCCATAAAAGTGATCGTGAGATCGAATTTGGTTAGTTATTGTTCTTATTATCTGTAATTTGTGAACAATGGAATTTTAATGTAATAAATTAGTGATGTGATTTCTTTAATACTGTGCTTTATTTACTGATTACCATGTAGTGCTAGAAGCCGAAGTATGACTACGGCGGGATAATCCCTTGACCGTAGGAGCATGGCTGGCCTAGTCATACTCCGTATTCCGTATTTTGGGAAGCGGGGCGTGACAGTATTTGCGAGGGCAAACAACATCGACCTTGGTACGGTTATTCCTTCCTTTGCCATAGGCCCAAGTTTGCCTCGTAATTTAACTTTAACTGTATCAGGTGTGCTAGGTTTGCTTAGAGGTACGATAAAGACAGTTCTTTAATTTGTGATAAATATAATGACTATAGATTATCACATATTAAAAATACTTTAGTTTATACACTTTAAACTTTAAAGATTCAATGTAAGGTGTTGTATGATTATAATGCTGGATGCTCAGTGAAATAGTACACCTAATTTCTTCTCTTGTGATTGTATGCCCTTAGAGTTATACAATCCCAAAAAAGGAAAGGGAAAAAAATTAGTGCACATGTTGATGGTCACGTGTTTCTTGATCGTGTCTGTTTTTTTCTTTTGGGTATAGATCAGTGTGGCCTAGACAAAAAGATTTTTTTTTAATATACCAAAAGAGGAAGAATCACAAAACATAGCTTGAAGAATTACAAAAGATAGCTTGAAGAAATTGTGTGTTTTTATAAATAAAGAAATCTTCATTCACTGCAAAGCACTTGTCCAAAATTCATCATGACATTGATTAATGAAGCACAATCACGTGTGTAAATTGTCATGCTTGTAAAAGATGCGTCTCTTAGGAATCAATACCTTGGTTGGAAACCCAAATCTCAATTTTCTTTCCTCAGCTGCATAAACATAATCTCAATATCCAAGTATTAATGGAGATAACATCAATTTGTGATTTACAGGAGAAACTGAGAAATTCTCAAGGCATGGAAGGATGGGTTATGTTCATATCGATGATGTTGCTGGCTGCCATATCTTTGTATAGAGACGCTGCTGCTAGTGGAAGGTATCTTTGCAGCTCAAGCATCCTCGAAAACCATGAACTAGCATCTCTGCTTGCAAAGCGATATCCTTCATTGCCCGTCCCAACAAGGTTTGATTTCCTGAAGATTGATTTAAGCTGAATTGCACTAAGCGGCTTTTAACTACATTGTTTTCCCCGAACCTACCTTAAAGTTTAAAAAATATAAATTAAAGTAAACTCCCTTAAACTTCAGTTTAGGGGAAGGCTCTATTCACTTCTTGGATTGGGATATCGGATTTTTTTATTGTTTATTTTTTTATTTTAGTCTAGAGTCGTTTTTAAGATGTGTTGTAAAAGATAACTATAAACTTTTTAGCATCTTTTTAATTAATGTAGTCAAATAAACCAACAACCCATAACCCATTAACCCATTAATTAACCTGCTAAACCATTCATAAACATAATACAAAAACCCCAATTATCAATTTGGTGAACCCAATGCCAAGTTTAGAATCAAATGTCTCTCGGTATCGGAAGTCGGACAGTCATTTTTGAGATCGGGATCGGCCATCCCGGATCAGGATTGGCCGAGAGTTCAAACCATGACCTTACGGGACCTTACTGCAGTTTAAAAAACTAAGGCAATTTAGTGAAGAAACAACAATAGTTAAGGAAGTTTACTGTAACTTAGTCATTGATTCATTATGAAATTATTTAAATTTGTGATTGTTTATAAGTTACTTGAAAAGCATTCCATGTTTAGTTTGTGGGAAGTGAGGGAAACATCGAAAGTGAGGAAATAAATTGCTTCTGCTAAAAATAGAAATAGCGTCCATATAAAAGAAAACAATTGTATGTAGCAGTTGCTGCAGTAGATGATAACCCTGCTCCTTTATTTATTTTCGTTTTCCCTTCCTCATTTTGCGCGGTTTTCAGAACCATCACAAGGCTCCGTACTATGAGTTGGACACATTGAAGCTGCGCAAAATAGGGTTCCAGCCCAATGGGGTGGAAGAAATGTTTGATGACTGCATCCAAAATCTCAAGGAACATGACTATGTAAATATGTGATGGCCTCAATTCATTAATTTCTATCTAGCAACACTTATCGGTTGTCTCAAATAAGCATTTTCATTAGAGCTAAGTTGGCTAATAATTATAAGCTGTGTATCTCGTTGGAAATTCTTGCCATCGAAGAGTTAATAGAAAATTTACATATTGGAATGGACCTGAATCTCTATTTTTAGGCGCCGATATGTTAGCTGTTATTGTTTTTCCCCCCCCTCCTTCTCTTTTTGACCTCAAATATTTGTGTGGATGAGTTGGTTTTATATTTCTGTTGGTGTTGCATTGTTGCTACATTTGTCACGGTAAATGAACTTCAAACTATACATTAGTTTCGATTGGTAGTTTAGTTGCAGGTTAAGTGTTGGGTACTTGAGTTGAATAGGCAATCACATTGCATACTAATTTTCTTTACTTAGAATATCCTTGGCTCACTGATTTTTACGTACATACCTTAATGTTTTGTTATTGCAGTGAGCTTCTCAAAGTGCTACATGTAAGCACTCCCTTAGCATAGAGGAGATTACTGTAACAGAAAAGAAACCTTGAGGTATTTAAGTGAAAACATCGATAGTAATGGGGCATTTTATTGAAATTCACCCATTTTATTTAATCAGGTGCAATGAAAATAATTCTTCTTCTTTGTAGGAAATATTGTATGCACCGCTATTTACCACCAATTAATTTGACATTTAATTAAAATTAGTAGTATGGCACATCCGATGCATAAAATTAAATCAATAATATATCAAAAAATAAAATTTGAGACAATATTTTAATTTTTTTAGGGAAAAGCAGGGCCCCAAAGAGAGCCCATCTCCTATTAATAACCCAGATTTGAGACAATATATATTATGATTTTCTTAATATCTTTTCTTCCAAATTATGAGAATTTTTTGTCACGTATCATCCTTAGAATCAAATTCGGCCCTCTTTCCTTTTGCATTAATAGTAAAGAAGACATATGGTTTCTAACCTTCACCACCGAAAATCTTCTTTCAGAGCTAGCATTTGTCAATGATGGAACTTGCATCCAATCTTCACTTCAAATCCATGCCATTAATGAAAAAGGTTGACATTTTTACCTCAACTTGCAAAACACAAAGGGAATCAAGAATGAAATTTCACGTGGGATTGCTAGCTAGTACCCTTGGTGGCTGTGGCCATAAGTTGTGCTGCTTGGAGATAGCTTGTCCTTGAATGAGAGAGACCTCATTCTTTCAGCAGGAGTGAATTCTATCCACCCACACTTCAAATTTTTTTCAAGATGTGGTTGGTTTTCTTCAATTCAAGCCTCAGGCTAATTCACCACCACATGAAGCCAAGGAATTATTATGTTACAAGATATGAAGTCAGGGGCACCAAAAAAAAGAAAAAAGAAAAAAGAAAATGAAAAATATTTCATTGATGTATTCGAAGCTGTTGCTTTCTATCTTTTTGGAATCATATGAGAATTACGTGAAAAATTGAGATGGACAGCAGTACCATGCATTGATTTGATGTTGCTGGATATAACTTCAACTTGATATATGTCTCTCTGTAGCACCATAATAAATTTTTTATTGCATTTCATTGGGCAGCTGATATTATATATCTGGGCTGATATAACAATGACAATCTTGGATGATATTTACTTTTCTTTCAGAGATGAAGCCATCTGTGAACTCAGAATTCATCAAGACTTGAAGTCAAGGGATAAATATTCTCTGGTTTGATAAATATTCTCTTCTGACTATATATGCGATGAATTATTCATGAAGGCTCTCCTTTTGATATTGCAAAGTTGATCTGGCTGATTTCAATTATATCTCGAAATCCGTCAACTTTAATGTCTAGAAAAATAATCAATCATGATGGTTTCTCTTCTCCTGGAAGTTTAATCCTTGAACATCATATTAAAGCACATAAGCACTTTTATAATTGAACATTAACTAATTATACTCTGTGTAACTTAGCCTTGATGATGATACAATTTATGCTTCTACAATAAACTCTTCTGAATGATATCACATTTTTTTCTGGTTCATTTATTTTTGTTTTGATTATCATATCCTTTCTGTGGTCAGAATGCTGCCACCAACAGTGTTGGGATACAACTGGTCCAAGGAGACAATTCTCTTCAAAGCATTTATCATGATTTTGAGTGGGCATTTATGAAGTTGCTGTACTTTAAATTCAGGGCACAGCAACTATTTAACACAACACTTGTATCACCAAAAGCTAATTTGAATCGTAAAGTTTATTTCTATACATCGAAAATACAGCAACTTCTACAATCTCTAAATTGCTGCCAACCACCAGTTAACTGTACCAACATAAATACTACATCAAAAAATAGCGAAAATAGAAACATGACTCTGAAATTTGAGGGCCTCAGAAAGAAAATTTTGAAGAGTGTGTTGGGGATCATGCTGGCCCTGCCTCAACCTCAACAAAACACTTGACTTGGAATAATTCTGGATAAAATGAAGAAAATGGACGGCTCATGAATGCTGAGGTGTAATCACCAATGGTTGAAATTGGTTTCAATTGCTCAAGTGGTTGTAAATGTCTTTATAATTCTAATGCTTTAAATCTTTTTGCTCAGAATAGTAGTCTCTGCCATTTTCTTTCATCTTTAGTCCCAACATTGCTTCTGGAATGGAGTAAGAGCTGCAGCTGACAGTGCCTTCAAATTTTGCCAAGGTGCCGCTCCCAACTTCTAGAAGTTTCTAGAATTATTTATTTTAAGAGATTTCTTTTTAGTTCAAATTAAACAGCTCTTATGCTTCAGTAGAATTCAGTTTCACCTTTTAAAGTTATTTGTCATGGTTGTAGAAATATGTCAATTTTAGTTGAGTTCTGTCTGAAAAACTCATCTTAAATGGAAAGCCTATATAGACTAATGAAGTTGCAATTTTTAGTCAACACCAGCAACAGCATTTTCTTTTTGTAACTGGGGTTGTTCTGTATCTGGAAATTGTAAATATGGTTATTTAAAATTTCAAATTGTGTTTGAGTTCGTATCGATTTTAAAGCGATTTATGGGTTTCAGATAGTTTCACCCTGATAATGAAATAAGCTGCATGGCCTCTTGTATTGCCTTTTCTATTTCCAGTTTAATTACTCCATGCATCATATTGTTTTTAGAGGGGCGGGGATCTCTCCCTGAATTGATTTATTTCTACACCCTATGCATAATCATAAGCCTAATACAGAAATCCTACAATAAGAAAACCATAGAACCTCAATTTTAATTGTATCAGAAATCATAGTTCCAGAAGTATTTCAGATCAATTTCCCATTAGATTTCATATAAATACAACTTCTTCTTTAACTATTGAATTTGACTCGAATAGCTGATTAGTGATAACTAAATAGAAATGATATGGTTACCTAAATGCTCTGAATGTTTTCAGAACAATTTGCAAAAGGGAAACCAAATATCAGGAAAAATCAAACAATGCTGCCGAGCTCTTCGAAATCCATACCTGAAGGCCAAGAAACAACCGAGAAATGGATGGCATTTCCATCTGCAAACTCTGAATCACACCCAAACTCCAATGAGATACACGAGGCGTCATATGACAAAGGCAGAATCAGCCAACAAATGATTCAGCGAGCAGCAGAATGGGGACTAGTGATAAGGTCAGAAAGCGGAAGGGATCCCAATAGTATAATAGTGGGCCCTACATCATCATTGGAAAGAGGGATAAATTCTACTAGAACATCAGGGGAGAGCTACACAACCGAGTCGACCGTTCCAAGGGTTTCTCAGGAATTGAAGGACGCGCTATCAACGCTGCAGCAGACATTTGTAGTATCAGATGCAACGAAGCCGGATTGTCCTATAATGTATGCAAGTGGAGGGTTTTTTAGCATGACGGGATACTCGCCTAAAGAAGTTATTGGAAGAAACTGGTAAGATTCATAACTGTCAATGGTATACTTCACTTTTGGCTAAATTACAGTATACTGACCTTGACTATCACGATTTTTCATTAAACTTCATTGACATTTTTTCCCTATTACTGTAAGCTCCCTTATAGTGCTATATTTAAAGGTATTTAATATCAGGGGAGTTTGCTGTGTATTTTGATGAATAACAACGATAGCTAAGGCTAGTTTATTGTAATTTAGCCTTCTTTTTATGTTCATGAAAACAGAATACAGGTTCATAAGCATCCTGGTATTGAGTTTGAGTTCATAAGCATCCCAGGATACCGCCTATATCGCAAAAAGTAGAACATGCAACTTAAGACAACATAATTTGATTATCAACACAAACTTAATCCTGTTCTTTCTTTCTTTTATTTATCTTTTTGAGGAAAATAGACGTGGGGCTAAATTACACTAAACTACCCAAAACTGTCTTTTTTTTAAAACAAAAACCAAACCAACCTTATAGTTTGTTATAGTAACTTCCTTTAAAGTGTTACATTTAAGGGTATTTAACGAAAAAACTCCCTTGAGATCAAAATTCAAGGGTGTTTACTGTAATTAAATACCAAACTATATTTTAATAAAAGAAACATAGATAGTTTGGGTAGTTTAGTGTAATTTACCCTAGATCTGACCAACACTATCGTAACCAGATAAAAATTTCAGTGAAAATATGAAATCAAAAGCG
The DNA here is from genome assembly GCA_030015575.1 of Agapanthus africanus. Lineage (NCBI taxonomy): Eukaryota > Viridiplantae > Streptophyta > Magnoliopsida > Asparagales > Amaryllidaceae > Agapanthus > Agapanthus africanus. The sequence goes on along the minus strand of JASDDO010000026.1, from coordinate 16,939,724 downwards.
TTTCAAAATACAAGATAGAAAGAATCCAATAGGACTCTCCAGTAAGAATGTACCCGTGAGTCATGAAATGCCAGTATGACGTGTAAAATAGGAACTTGTCAACAATAGTAATGTTTTGAAATGTCAATTTCTAATGTAAAATTACAGGATTGGTTCATTTCAAGGTAAAACAGACTGCACTTTCTATAACCAGATTTAAAATCTTAAAAACTATTGTCTTTCCTTGTTGCAGTCGATTTCTTCAGGGTCCAGACACAGATAAGGTTGAAATTGAAAAAATAAGAGAAGCTGTGAGAGCTGGAAAGAGCCATTGTGGAAGGCTCTTGAACTACAAGAAAGATGGCACACCATTTTGGAACCTTCTTACTATAACACCTATAAGGGATGATAGTGGAAAGGTTATCAAATATATCGGGTAAGCTATGTCAACTTCAAAGCTCCAATTCTGATTTTTACTCTCCTATTTATTTTGTGAACCAAAGTTTTCTAAACCAAAGCGATTATCATATTTTACTTTATTTTCTGTTCAGAATTTATAGACTATCTACATTGTGTAATTTCAGGATGCAAGTCGAGGTAAGCAAATATACAGAAGGTCAAAATGACAAAACATTGCGGCCAAATGCATTACCAGTGTCTTTGATCCGTTATGATGGTGAGAAATCAAAGACACTTCAAATTTTTGATCTTTACGTAATGTGCTAAAATAGGATACTCACCAGTTCTTTTGTGTTTCAGAACGGCAGAAGGAGAAAGCATTGTCTTCAATGACCGAGGTTGTACAGACAGTGAAACATCCTCGAGCTCACCCACAAGCTGAAGGTGAAGAGCATGAGAAATTCACTACTGAATCACCTCTCGTGAGTGCTGCAGATACAAAATTTGCTAAATCACCTGGTACACCTCTATTAGACTGGAAAAGAAACTCAGCAAGGATGACCGGTAGAAAATCAGAACGATCATCCTTGATCGGGTAAATTTTTTGTTCCTATATTCTGGGTGTCAGAATCGATAAAGAAAAAAACACGACTCTTCATTATTATTAAATGTGGTTCTTAATTTGTATGAGTTTGTCGATTTCTTTCCCTGAACTGTATTTGATACATGTTTGGTTTCCTGTTCAAAATAGTTCTCCACAAGATTTGCAACTAAATGTCTGCATAATTGTTCCAACAATTATGGGTAAAAACAGAAGATGGAACAAATTCTGGGTTATTTTCCAAAATAATCTTATGCATGGCGCGTGCGCGCGCACACAGAGAGAGAGAGAATGTTTAGGAAGTTTTTGCTAATGTGCATTGCTTCAAAATATGAAGTACTTGATTTGATTTAAAGAACAGGAAATCATCATTATGGGAAAAGGAGGGGCTAGATTCATGCTTAGTGAAATCTCCATGACTTGCATGTTAAAAATTAAAACCCTTTGACGGTGAAGCTATTAATTTATTCAAATCAAGTCATAACGTGTTCCAATTTATTATTGCAGGTTCAGAGGGAGAAAACAGAGTACTGCAGAAAAGAACGAAACAGCAATTGAGCCAGAGATCTTGATGACTACAGATGTAGAGCATACCGAGAGCTGGGAACGTGCTGAAAGAGAAAAAGATATACGTCAAGGGATTGATTTAGCAACCACCTTGGAGCGCATTGAAAAGAACTTTGTGATTACAGATCCTCGGCTTCCCGATAATCCAATAGTAAGATCAAGTTCCAGAAAACATTATGCATAAGTGAATGCATACTCACTCACATACATGATAGTGCAAATTAATTTCCAATATAACTCATAACATTATAGTGCATGATCCTCATGTATATAATTTAGACTCAAACAAGTAATGATTATGCAGTAGGCATACATACTGTATAATAAGAAAAATGAATTATGCAACATATTATCCCTCATTTGACATTATGGTAACTATTGTCACTCTCTAAAGGTGACGTTATCCAGTTAAACTTGATCCCTTATAAACTCTAATCATTGTGAATATTATGTTATGCAGATATATGCATCAGACAGTTTTATTGAACTGACAGAGTTTTCACGAGAAGAGATTTTAGGAAGAAATTGTCGGTATGAATGGAAAAATTCCCCTTTGCATCTTGAAAGTGTATGGATTATTTATGTTTATCTGTATATCTTCTTTCTTTTTGTGACCTTTAAAACACATTTCAAAATTTCCTACAATATTATCTCTTGATAATATGAGAGGTGTAAGGAGATATACCACTTGCAATGCCAACCAGAATCTTCTAAATGAAATAATAATATTTTCAGTCTTAATCTTCTATTAATTATAATATAACAGTCCTATATTTACACCGCAGGTAGCTGGAATAAAAAATGAACAGGCTAAATTTTTTATTAGGATTTCAAAGATTTTACCTCCATAATATTTTAAGTAATATTATTCATAAAACTAGGCAACTTCTCAAGGAACGGGATGTATCTAACAGAGTAATACATTCCTATTACTTAATGGATTAGATATTTGCGCTTTGTGGGTCCAACGACGTGAATGGACAGTTTTTCTAACCACCAAGTCTTATTTAATATTCATTGTTTGGTATATAACATATAAAATAGAGATATATTGACTTTTCTTTTTTATATTGTAGGTTTCTTCAAGGCCCGGACACGGATCAAGGAACTGTTGAAAAAATAAGAGCAGCTATAAGAGAACAAAGGGAAATTACAGTACAACTCATCAATTATACAAAAAGTGGTACGAACTATTCTTTCCTAATCATGGCTTCATGTAAATAGACTTAAAGAATTTTCCATTGATCACACGCAGAACATCATGGATTTTAATTATGTTTCAAAATTATGGAGAATATTGTATACCACATACGAGCTCTTGAAAGTTGGAGCATTACCAACTTTGATATAATTCAAAGTTGTGGAGAACTGTTAATGTCAAATATGAATGTAAGCGGTAAGGTAAACATTGATAATTAACAATATTTACATTTACGCCGATTAATACTACCAAGCGAAAATGTTTATGCTAAGGCCTTCCCACATTACCCAATACATTTACACTATCCATCAGCTTAAGCTAAGCAGTTTCCTGATAGGCAGAAAGCATGAAAAAACTATCATTATATAAATTTGAGATACTAAGTGGTATATGCCCCTGCATTTCCTTTTTGTGGCAACAGGAAAGAAATTTTGGAATTTGTTTCACTTGCAACCTATGCGTGACCAAAAGGTGACCCTCTCTTTCTTTTTGGGTGTTGTTTTTGTGTTCTTAAATTTTGCCTAGCTATAGCGATTTCAAGAAATATTCTAATCTTATGTATGATTAGGGTGAACTTCAATACTTCATTGGCGTGCAACTAGATGGAAGTGATCATCTAGAGCCACTTAGAAATCGTCTCTCAGAGGGGACGGAGTTGCAGGGTGCTAAATTGGTATTTTCTCTTATTTTTCTCAATTCATATTCGCAGCAATGTTCATTGAGAATTTTGTACAAGATATAGATAGAACCTATGGATATAAAGGATTCCAAACGTCCAAAACAGAAGTCATACCATTGTGCAAATTTCTATAGAAACAATTTTATGTCTACAAATTATGCAGTAAATAACAACCATTAAAGAATGATGTGAAAAGATTGGATTGAAACTTTTGTTTGTACAACTAGTTATGTTCTCAGGTTACTTCTCTATATATGTAATGAAGCTAAGTAGCTTTACTGATCACTCTCTGACTCCTACAGGTAAAAGCTACAGCTGAGAATGTGGATGAAGCTGTTCGAGAGCTGCCTGATGCCAACTTGGTAAGGTATTTCCTTTTGCACTTTATTATGTTCTATAAAACATATAATTATTGTTCTATGCATACTTATTCATACAGAATCAATTTTGTGCTTTACAGCAGAACTGAACTAGCACTAGGCAAATTGATAATTTATCTGGTTAGAATTGGACCGGGTATTTCCCTCGAAGGTATATAGCAATATGGGTATCAGGAAATTCAAAAGAGAATCATGTAAAAGTTAGCAATATCACATTAAGAAATCAACGTTGAACAAAATTGTGTGCAAGTACCATAAAGAACTCCCATATTTGCAAAATAGTAAATAATAGTGCATCCACAAGTATTAAGGAAAGTCGCCCATTAGTAACCTTGCTCCCAAATGTAACGGGAAAGGGGGCTTCAACCATCTTATCTGCAGGATCACTTTACTTCAAGGAAAATTGGGAAGCTGCTATAAAACCTAATTTCAATAGAAAGAAGAAGGCTGTCACATACAAAATACAACATTGAGAACTTCTCTAGAATAGCAAGACATAAAGAATTTACCATTGTTACCTTTCTTGAGCTTGTATGCTACCAATCAATGTGTTTGGTTTGACTGTCCTGATTAGTGAAACAAACAAAACAGTGCAATTCATGAATGCAAGCCATATTAACAAATGAGGCCATTCAAGTTTTTTCCCCGTCTCTGTGCATGCGCGCGGGTGGGTGTGGATGGGTGCATGTGTTCTTGGTGGGTGTGTATGTGTGCATGGCATGCGTGTGAGCCTGGGTGGGCACACGTGCGTGTGTGTCACATGCCTGCATGTGTGTAGAGGAAATTCTTCAGTCATATGCACATTCAACTTATACTTATAGCTTTACAATATTCATTTTTCCATATGCCAATTCATGAAAAAGAAAATTCTTCTTTATATATATATTGGCGAATAACAAATACATTCTATTTTCAGAGACCAGAGGATTTGTGGGCAATCCATTCCCAACCTGTTTTCCCAAAGCCCCACAAGAAGAAGAATTCTTCATGGCTAGCAATTGAGAAGGTGCAGTTTCTGAATCATCATGTAGTAATAATAGTTTCATCACCCACGCACCCACACACACTATGAATAATAATATTCTCACACATTCATCTTTGTGTATACTATTAGATTACACGACAAGGGGAACATATAGGTTTGAAGCATTTCAGGCCTATAAGACCTTTGGGTTGCGGTGATACTGGAAGGTACTTCTACTTGCACTAAGAAGTCCAGTTTTAGATCACTCTTGTAATGCTTTCATTTAGACTTGAACTTACGTGTGCATGGATCCATGTATATATGCATAGTTCCTAATGTTGATCTACATCCAATTTTCAAATAGAGATTTCTTATGATGTGGAATACAATTGTATACCAACCTTTTTATGCTACTCTTTTTTTGGATATCTAGCTAAATGGCATAGCAATTTTCAATAAGAAAAGTTAAAATGAACTAATTACATGAAGCTATATGGAAGAGCAATTTTTGATAACAGAAGTTAAAATGAACTAATTACTCATGTAACACTCTCATCTTGAAAGGAGTTAAGTTTGCTACAGTATGCCGAGAAATTGAAGACCCTTTTTCAAAAATCATTGAGAATAAATACTATAAATAACTGCATATATACATAATCAATTACAAATCATATATGCATAATAAATTAGATACACATGCTTGTTGTAGTCAGAAAATATCCAACCTAATATTATTGTCATCACAATACTTTCTACTTTCCATTTAACAAATAACCTATATTCATTTACCACCAAAGTATACTGAGGACTAGTTCACACATATATGGTAAAAATGATGATTTAGAAAGCATTTATGCTCAAAATTACACAAATACTATTGACCTGGGTCTCATTTCTTAGCAGATGCTAAATGATTATTAAGGTTTTTTTTAAAAATAAATGCTCTTAGAAACCGTTAATTTTCTCGCATTACGTGTGTCGTGTTGTTTTCTTCAGTGTGCATCTGGTAGAACTGCAAGGTACTGGGGAACTATTCGCAATGAAGGCCATGGAAAAATCAGTAATGTTGAACCGTAATAAGGTTTTTGTCTCGTGAAACAAACTGTTATCATCTCTCTTGTACTTTTATCTACCTATTGGTTTTCTATGTATATCTTCTTGTATTATATAGTAGGCAGTTATCAGCATAATTGTAGCAAGCATGTTGCTGAAAAATAATTTCACTTTCATGTGTAAGGAAGCTTCAAGTTATAAACTTTATATAACTTCATGATACACGAACATAGTCTCCTCAAGTTTGGGATGACAAAGGCCACTTAGTTAGCTATTTCCTTCCTTGTAATAGTCAGGTAATTTTGTCAGAGAAACCGAAAAAAGTACATAAAGACAAAATAGTTGACTAGATAATCACACAAATCATAAAGGGACGAGAGCTTGACATGCACATTAGTTTCCTGCAGCAATTATAGCTTCATAATAATGAATCTATATGGCTGGATATTTACAACTTGCTCTGCATTCTCTAAAGACAATAATTGAATATCATTTCTTTCCTTTAAAAAAAGGCTCAATTCTTTTTTGGAACTCTACAGGTTCATCGCGCATGCATCGAGAGGGAGATTTATTCATTACTGGATCATCCCTTTCTTCCGACATTGTACACTTCATTTCAGGTTTACTTTGATCTTACCAACTATTAACATTTACCAGCAACATGTAATTATGTTCTGCATTTACTTAGGTTCATTATTTTAATGGTTTAAATTAGCCAACTGATGTCATCATATACAATATACTGATAGAATCTCTGTTCCTCAGACTGCAACACACGTTTGTTTGATAACAGACTTTTGCCCTGGAGGAGAGCTGTTTGCTTTGCTAGACAAGCAGCCTATGAAGATTTTCAAAGAGGATGCTGCAAGGTATAAAAATTTAAATCCTAAAAACAAATTATGGATGCCTTCTTTTAAATAAAGAGGCGGCTATGTTAATTGGTATCTTCCACTTAGACTTAGCTAAGCTAAAAATTCCCCAGATGTGCAGCAGTCCCACAGTACAACCTTTTAATTTGTTTTCATGAGTTTGCCAATCAGTAGACCATTTTCAGGAAAACTAGGATGAGAGAGAGAGAGAGAGAGAGAGGCTTTATCCATCATAAATGCTGCGATGATTCATAAGTAGTTCGCTTCTTAATCTCCACTATTTTATTTCAATGAAACACGACTGTCTTGAAGTACAACTTCTAAATATCATGTCCATGATATTCGTAATCACCAATACGCTGAAGTATATAGATACACACATTATAAACATGCAAATAATCTTATAGGTTGCAGTAACGGTTTTAGTTGGAAATAGAAATTAGTAATTTTTCAAGCTATAAAATGGACATATAATCAATTGGCATCGTATTTTGCTATTGATCCATAACATAACATGAACAAATTTATCAAGTCATTACAGATTCCTATGGACCTTTTTTTATGAAAAATATGACTAAGTATATTCCTATGGACCTGACTTTTCGATGTGTGTGCATCGAAAAGTATATTCCTATATTCCTATAAGTTGAGCCGTAGATCACCTCATAAGTATATTCCTATATTCTTATGGACCTGACTTTTTCGATGTGTGTGCAAGTATGTCTAACCTAGACGCTCACTTGACAAATCCCAGTCTTAAGGATTAATTATATTTTGAGATATTTACATTTCAAAATGGTTTTAATCCAAGGAAGTGCATCCTCTTTTCCCTAAAATCATATTACCTATACTGGTTTGCATTAGATTTCCATAACAAAGCATCATATGCATCTCATGTATTGTTGCCCTTACTATGTACTTAAGCTACTCATCATCATTTATCAACATTTTTCAGGTTTTATGCTGCAGAAGTAGTAATTGGTTTGGAATATCTCCATTGTCTAGGTAATTTCATAATCTTAATTCTTAATCGTGGTTCAGTAATTCATTTCATCCTGCATCAAGGGGTGAACTGATTACATAATCTGTAACATATTTCTTTTTCACGAGAGCTAATGAGCCTGAAAATATATAGTAGTATAAGTCTCTTGATAAACTGCATTTCAACATATACCTTACAATCAAAGCCAACAACTTGAGTAAACTCCATAATCCATCCCTATGGCAATCAATTTCTAATTTTGTTTTCTGATACAGGGATAATATATCGTGATCTGAAGCCTGAAAACATTTTAGTACAGAAGGATGGCCATATTGTGTTGACCGACTTTGATCTATCTTTCTTAACATCATCTAAACCTCAAGTATGCAAACTTACCCTGCAGAAATTTAAATATGTCTCTTCTAATTCCTGTGAGTACTTGAATTGTCCAGTGCAATATTAATGCTCAATAATTGATCATTCAAATTCATTCTACAGGTTATCAAACATGCACCATCACCAACAAGGAGAAAGAGGTCTAGGGATCAATATCCTCCAATCTTTTTTGCAGAACCTACCACACAATCGAATTCATTTGTAGGAACAGAAGAGTACATAGCTCCAGTATGTATCTTTATTCATTGTTTTTCAATATGTTCTGGTTTTTATGAATTAAATGTTATGTGAACTGTGATAATAGAGTTGAGATAACATATGTACATCCCATAACCTAAATGTTATATCCCAAAATTTCCAGCCAGCAGTTTGTAGCCTAAATTGAAGTGCTTGGTACATTCAGGATCTTAGTTACAGTCACCAGCATGACATGAACACTAGTTTTAGTAAGTTTCTTCTATTCCTCACATAGCATAACTGTTTTACACACAAAATATTAGCAATCGACACAACAAAATTCCCCATATGGTTAATATCCTCGTTGCAGAGTTTTTTCCCTGCCTTTTGGAACACATTGAGATTTGACTATAACTTATAAGAACATAAAGGTTCATTTACCTAAGGATAGAATAGACTTATATGCATGTTTGACCCTTCAAATGAAAGAAAATGCTCAATGTAGCTTATACAACCAAAACCCCACCAACAGGAAATAAAGATTTTTAATAACAGATTATACTAAATAACTAATGAATTCAGATCCAAATACCACCATCAAGCTAATTCCTATCAAATTGGGGTAATAGAAAGATTTTTCCATTTTGTATTTGACAATATCATAATAGCCATATCACATATTGGAAGTATCATGAGATACTTGTTTGGTACTTCATAATGGAGGTCCTTAAAGATCTTATGCAATCAAAACATCATTAGACTATATATCATGCCTTGAATCCCTCCCCTAATTATCTTAGCCACTATGCTCCATTGTTCCCATCCTTACATTCCATGATGCCCTCTTTATTGCAGGAAATTATTACAGGAGCAGGACATAGCAGTGCCATTGATTGGTGGGCTCTTGGTAAGCTCATTATCATTTATGCATTGAATTGCAGATGTTTTGACTTTCTACAGCATTTATAAATACAAATAACAGCTACAGGTCCTACGAAGAAAGTTATGTTTCTTTCCACCAAACTAAACTGCGTGGTGAATCATAACATTCATCCAGAGAATTATGGGTGTACACGGATTTTCTTTTTTATAAATGAGTGATTTTAGAAGCTATAACTCCCAAGTGTTCTATGATTAAAATGCTCCTTATTTACCTTTCCTCTGAAATAGCAAACTGCTAGTTATGATGATGTCAACTTAAGTTGCTTTCAGCAATTCCCACATCAATTGTCCCATAAGCTTCTCAATATCACATCAAATTACTGAAAGCATATCCATTTTGCCAGGGTTAGAGATTTCAAATTTATTGATTCTATTCAAACCATTTTGTAGGCTAAAGTTCTTCTATGAAAAATGCAGGAATACTGCTATACGAGATGCTATATGGCCGTACACCTTTCCGAGGAAAGAATCGACAAAAGACATTTTCCAATATTCTGCACAAGGACCTCACATTTCCTAGTAGCATACCGGTAAATATGTTGTATCTTTAATATTTAGTGCCTTCTCTAAGTATATTATGCTCAGAGCCTCAGATATATACTCACATTCATATAAGACGACTCAAATAGCTTGTTTATTTAAACATGACATTATTCAGTACCTAGCTATGGAAAATATTCTTTCTATCTGTACACTCTGTCATAATTAGTTCTTAGCATCTCTTGATCTCTAATGATTAAAAATGCATCTTCATAAATTTCTTAAAACACATTCTAATGGAATGATGTATTGTAAATCTGGCAGGTTAGCCTTACAGCCAAGCAGTTAATACACGGACTTTTGCATAGAGATCCTGCTGACCGATTGGGATCAATCACTGGTTCTAATGAAATTAAACAACATTCTTTCTTCCGTGATATCAATTGGCCACTTATCCGTTGCATGGTAATTCTAATATTCTAGATTTAATAATAATAATAATAATAATAATAATAATAATAATAATAATAATATGCCGCTTAATGCACGTTTAATGAAACTAATACTTGATGCAGTTTGAAAAACCACTTGCTTCAATTAAAAATATGATGCTGGTATTCATGCAGACACCTCCTGAGCTAGATGTTCCTCTGCAATTAATCGGGAAAGAAACTGAATCAAATGCACAGGACATTCAGTTAGATGACGAAGAAATGCTCCTTGAGAGCTTAGAAGCTGTATGAGGTGAGGCCCGAGCGCATCACCTTTAACTCTATTGTGCCCTTACTGGAAAAAAAATGCAACTTTTGTACTTACCAAATACCATACATCTAACTTTGCACACATACATGCTTCCATACATACATACACGCATGCGACCTTATGTTATCGGTACCAAATTCCCGACCAAGTAAACTATGAATAAGAGAGAAGTTTTCATACCCCCAAATAAACAGTTGGCATCCTCCAAATTCTCCCAAGGCGAAATAATTTTTTTTTCTAAGAGAACCTTATATCTGAAACACTTGATTCTCAAATTCCTATTGTTAGAAGTTTGAACTATGATGGAAAACCTTTTATCATAGAGTGCCCAAACCAAAGGCCCTAACCGCACAGGCATCATAGTCTTTAAGTTTTCGAGGAACAACCATGTCATAAACCTAAACCTTGCCAGAAATTCCTGCAAGATCATCTCATGAGGTAGCAATGTTTAATTGACTACATAGGAGTTGCAAAGAAAAGAAACAAAATGAAAGATACTTGTTTAACTGGACCTTTGGATTTTAAAATGCAGGTATCCCAGAGAGCAGGAATTATGCGATAAAATGTTAGCCAATCATGTACAGTAAAGAGGAGCGGTCTATATTGCAGCAGTGTTCAGAGGCCGTTATGGTGAATAAATAAAAGTCGAAGGTAAGAATAATTTATTTGTCTAACAAGAGCAAAACATGAGCTACTGTGAAGGCTTCCGCATTGAAGGAAATACGTTGTCGAGTATTTTTGTACATCTAGATTACGAGGTTGTATGTAATTATATATGATAAATCTCCGTAATCATTATTGTGAATTTCTAGGACTCAAGGATGAAATTGCTAGGAAGTTCCATCAACTCAATTGTATATGTGACTTACTCATAGACAGCCGCCCTACAAGAACAGTGATTATTTCTCTCTCTCGTAAAGAACTTATTAGCAAGTCAATTGACCAAGAAAGTACCAAACTATGCCATGTATTTATCAATACATCCAATACTTAAATTGGCAAACCTATGTCATGTATTTATCAATATGGCTAAACATTTGCAAGAGATTTAGTCTGGTCTAAATTAAAAAGTAATTAACATACGATTCATGCATTTAAAATGAAGTAACATACAGAAAGGCCATGCAGCACCTTATATTCACTCATGGAATAATAACAGCTACATAAGATATATGATATCACTAGTTTAGAAAAGTACAAAACCGGTAAATTATGTGATACCTATTTGGGATGTAGGCCTATCTGACGGGAAAACCAATTGATCAAATTCTTCCATCTTTTATAAAGAATTCCAATATATAGACGAGGGTTTGATTCTCAACCGCATTCAAAGTAGTACAAGCCTCAGTGATAGACCTTCATTAGAGGGTACTTGGGCACCACTTGCTGAAACTAGTAGGTAATAGATAACAGAACGACATGCAAGAGAAGAGAATAATTGATTGCAAGTTAGTTCCAGCTTCAACATTAAACTTGCAATTGACTAGGAAGAATTCAACAGCTAGCAAAGTCTGTAGAGCCACCGTGTTTAAAATGCTTCTTAAAAATAAAAAATCATATACCTAGTCTTCTAACATAACTTCCATTAAATATTCTTACTATATTTTTAATCATCAAATTGATAATGAGGCAAAGAGCTACTATGAATTTCAGTGACTTTGTATGCGGCATGAGTTCTCTAATGAAATGACAGATCAAGCCACTGAAAGACGGTATCAATTAATGCAAAAAGCAACCTCCAAATATGGATGGTTGATAAGGAATTACCATATATTTTATATCACCGACTCATTGCTTTTTCCTACCCTTAATCTTCTTGATTTTCATGTATAAATCCTATTCCTACTAACTACTGCATAGTCTAAACCATCTCTCATAAGGCCTCCATCTTACCCTCAATAAAAGTAATCTATAACTTATCATGGAGACATGCATTTCTATCCTGCACATATTTTCTCTTCATTTTCCCCCCTGAATCCCAATATTTAGATCCACCAAGAATACTTGTCGCATAATACTATAAAGTTTCGTCTTCGAATTAAAGGGTATTCAAGATTACATGGTAGCATCCCAAGAGCACTACTACACTTAATTATTATTGTCACGCCCCAAATCCGCATATACAAATTTCGGTAATTCTTTCACGTGACACGGCCACAATTTCTACTCTTAGAAACTGCAAGGCCGACATTCCATAAATAGTCGTACACAATATATTTTCCAAATTGAAATTTAATAACAATGATTTTCAACAAAATCTCAAGTTCTTAAAATAATACTTAATATTAAATGATAACAAATCTCCAAATTCAGATAGACTTATTTGAAACTCCAAGTTCACTAGGAAAGACATAATCCCTATGATAACTTTATTATTCAAGCGAAAGCCCGTCTAGTCGCCAGAAATCCCACGCTAATCTGTAAAATTGTTAAAAAATCGAAGTGAGCAAACCACAACTTAGCAAGTTTAAGCCGCATACATTCTAACTCATGCAAGCGAGCGATTGAATGAAATAAGGGTCGCTCGTGAAACAATAAATGAACTCACATAATGAGTGTTATAGGACATATAAAATGGATCACACATATATATAATAAATCAAATGGCATGAGTCATGCAAATAATATGGAAGAGATTATGTCAAAGGTGAGAGAAAACTATGCGGATGGTTTAAATATGTTTATAGACACGGGCTACCACTTATAAACCAATGGCCGTGTCATCACTTACTAATCAGTGATTGGTATGGCCTATAACGACAAAAATCGTGGGACCTACAGCGGCGGCCTACAACAGCAGATCCATATGACGTTGGTACAGCTAAACTTTTATCCATGTGCGTCCTATAAACCATTTAACTCAATTGTACACCTTAAGAAGGGACTTTGTCAATTAGGGAAATATCAATTCAACTGTTTCATAAGTCACGTGAAAACACATATCATCATATAATCGGTCCTAAAATGTGAACGGCATTCTGATCACCATTTCAGAAATAAATAAATATATTTAAGATTTTGATGCGAAAACAAATAATCGAGTTGAGAATTTTAGATACACATCATGAACTAGAACATACGTGTCTAAAACTTACCTGGATCGCAAACACAGCTTACAACCCACCAAAACTGAAGGTACCCGATTATACACTCCCTATATAAAATTTCACCTCTACAATCAATATAACTCATCAAGACATCGTTTCTAATTAAATTATAAACAAAACTCTCTAATAAACTTTTATAATTATTAATAATATTTTTATGTAATTTTCTATAATTAAAATAAGGTAGAAAGGTGCTAATACGAATTACATATAATTCAGGAACCTAAATATAATTTTACTTTAACAATAAGTTTATGAAAAAATTCTGTTTTAGGGGGTAAAACTAAAATATAAAAAATTTCAGGGTTAGAGAATAATTTTCCAGGCTATTATTTCATTCTTGACATAAACCGAGGGGCCGAAACAAATTATTCTAAATCTGGGGACCTGTAATTAATATTACCCTTATTTCATCCAATCTCTCGCTTGCTTGGGTTAGAATGTATGTGGCTTAAATTTACCGAGCTGTGGTTTGCTCACCCCGACTTTTTAACAATTTTACAGATTAACGTGGAATTTCTGGCGGCTAGACAGGCTTTCGCTTGAATAATAAAGTTATCGTAGGGATTATGTCTTTCTTGATGAACTTGGAGTTTCAAATAAGTCTGTGAATTTGAAGATTTGTTATCATTTAATATTAAATACTATTTTAAGAAATTGAGATTTTGTTGAAGATCATTGTTATTAAATTTCAATTTGGAATATATATTGTGTATGACTATTTATGGAGTGTAGGCCTTGCAGTTTCTAAGAGTAGAAATTGTGGTCGTGTCACGCGAAAGAATTACTGAAATTTGTATATGTGGATTTGGAGTATGGCAATTATGCTTTGATTCTATTTAAACTCCTGGTACAATATAGCGATGGATGATCAAACCCTAAATAATGGAAGTAATAATTGTTAGGTATTTATTGGCCATCGATGGAGCAGTGAAATACACATGAAGTTGAGAGAAAGTTAGATGAATGATGATATATGTCATTCAAGTAATCAACATCACTGATACATTTAAATGTTCAAAACAAAAAATGTAAGATATTCACTGACATAATCTGACCTTTATATGAACCTTTTATATAAATCATTATTCCCTTTTTCTTAAGATTATAATAATTCAGTTAGAAAATCTCCTTGTGCAGCAAATTAACAAGGAGATTGCTAACGTTCCCACAGCCATGATCTCAATCCCGTACCACTATAACACAATCGATACGATTGTTACACAGTACACAATATATACCATAACCTAGATAAAGTTGCTGGCTTGATGAGGCAGCCTTGAAGGAGGTATTAGCCTTCATTACTCATACGGTAAATCATAATTAATCGAATAGGAAAAGAAATGTAAGAAATATTATATGAATAAATATCGGTCTATTAGTTTCGTTTAATGATATTTTTTGCTAGAACTGAATGAACTAGATCCCGAAATCCGATCCCTATATACCTTGAATCATAACCCAATGAACAAGATCACTGTAATATTTCCTCAAAGGCTAAATTTTTCAATGCCATAAACCAATACTTTCAAAATAATGATCAAGTCAGTCAATAATTTCAATGCAAAAAAGAACTAGAAGCACAAGTGACTGACCAATAAATAATAAGAAATGAATCAGAAAGGCCTCTGCGAATTCTTCTTCCCAAAAATAGCTTTCCAAACCATTGGCGAGTAAGGACCTTTCTTGTCCGAATACTCCCTAACAGCCTTCTCATCAATAGCAAACCTCTCTCTCAAACTTCCACAAAACCCTTGGCTTCTTCAACCCCCCTCTCTTTACAAAACCCATTAACCAAATCAGTGTGAGTCACACAGCATTTGGCATAAGTGTAAGCCTCTATCATCTTCATACAAAACTCAGCATCATCCAATCTCCCCTCTTTTTAGAACCACTGAATCACCACCCCATAACTAAGCACATTCAGAACAATCTCTTTCTTATGCATCTTCGGAAATAACTATTTAGCGATTAATTCTCGAATGAAGCAACCAACGATTAATTCCTTCAAAAAAGGTTTCATGAACCATTTAGCGAGCTTCGACCTACGAATAGTTATCCTTTTAATGTCTTCATATTCAAGTATATAATATTTAGAACCCGTTATGTCCTCTAAACTATCCAATTCATTATCTTCAGGGGACTTCTGTTCGCAATCGGCTTTTCTTCACCTTCACTCTCGCTCGAATCAAGTGTAGGCATAGGAACAGATCGAGGTTTAGCAGAAGAAGGATCTTTCTGATTAATATCCATAAACCTTCGATAACCCTCAGGATCTTGTTGTTTCATTCTCTTGGCTCTTAGTTCATTAAAAGCATCACTTGTAACTGCTGGCTGAGAGGGGCGGCCGCGAGATTATAAAGGAGGCTCCTTTCATGTTTTCATTTTAGCTTTTGAAGAGGTTTATATTGTCTTCTTCTTCAATCTATAGTCATCGATCTTGGTGCTTCCCTGCTAAGATCATCTCCCTATCTAGCTCCGACATTTTCCCAACGACCCAAACTTTTCCTTATCCTCTTCATCTTTGTAAAGATTGCTACCAATAGAAGGGGAGCTATCGGACATTGCCACTAAGCCCTTCATTATCGGAATCTTTTTCTAGGGGATCAAACCTCTTTTTTAAAGGGACTTGTGAACCTGGATGCTTCCTTTCGAGAATTTTGGGTTATCAGAATTGTTGTTGCTGCCATCAGAGTAGGAATTTTCTCTTCACCATCTTAACTGAGGACGAGATTGGTTTTTTTTTTTTCCGCCGGAAGAAGTGCCGGTTCTTCCTGCAGTGTGTAAAAGCAAGTCATCCAAGTCCGCCATTATTCACAAATCCTGTTCCAAGATGCGAAAGTATAAGTGATCAAAACAAGCAAGCTCTGAAATGATATTTCTTCTTTTTTCCCCATATATCTGAACAAGAGACAGCCACAATAAGCAAGATTATGCCCTGTATTTATACTTACATCACACTTATAAAAACAAGGGTCGAGTACAATTAACAAATAGTTTGAAATTATGCAAGAACTACTATCTAGGAAACTAAGCCATTTTGACCTTTTTCTTATACCTATAAAAAGGGCCAATTTCTATTAGTAAAGGATTTTCTAATTCTCATCTTGTTTTCCCTATATCTTAACAACCGGGGATGAGGCCAGGATTGCAACTTCAAAATGTTTTTTTTTTTTTGGGGGGGGGGGGGGGGGGGGGAGGGAGGGGGGCTAGTTGAGAATATTGAAATTTTGTCCTGGTAAAACACGATATGTGGACAATGAAATAAATAGTTTTTCTAACAAGTTACAATACAATATTTTGCAAGATTGCTTAGATCTCCGCTTACATACGATGCATTATAAAAACTTGCAATTAAATAATTATCAAAACCTTGAATGAAGGAGATGTATATAAGTAAATTCCCAACTTAGCTCATTTTCTTGATACATGAAGCAAGCAACAAAATCTATGACTGCTTTCGGGAAATTCAAGGAAAGAGAATAATGACTTGTACCGTGGAGATTAGCATTGCCAAGAAGAAATACCTTTTTATGGGTATAAATTGACTTCAATTTTAGGGTATCATAAGAAGCTTTGTATATAAACTTCATTCTTTAATAGGTAACATCAGATTCATATATTATGACTGGTATTAGTAAATGTTCAATCGAAAAAAGCATGACGAAATAGGATTTAGAAATAAGGAATTCTATACTACATCATGCTGTTTATAATGATAAATAAAATCAGCAAGAGAAATTAATATACACTGTATACCCTAAAAGTTGAATACAATAAATAAACAATCTTTTTATGTAGGGGAGTTAATTTAAGGCGGAAATGGTTTATATGTCAAAACTATGGAGAATGAACCTGAATCGATATTTTCTTTTTTACATGAAAACATTAAAATGTGATCACTTTTTAAGAAAAAATCAATTAAGGTTGATTGTCCATAGTTTTGAGATAAAGTGATAAAACCACTTCCGCCTTCATCGCCTCCTTTCTTTATTCTTGTAGCATATTTCCAAAGAGGTCTGCTTAACAACTCCAGATTCTCACTTGGTGCGCTACTAGCACCACTACTCGACGCCATTCCTACACAACAATTGCAATATCAATCTAATTTCAACAACAAGGCGATGTTTTTTTTATTATCAATAGCAACAATTAACAACGAACAACAACAATGCCGCAGTGTTAAACATTCGATTCGCTTTCAGATTGACAATGTAAATTGGATAATCAAAATAGCTACGCGCACAAATAAAATCCATTGAATCTCTTAAAAATCATCATTTTCACCACAATATTTAACCTAATTGTCTCAAACAGCGAGGTGGGGGGGGGGGGGGGGAGCGCGAGCCTGAGGGAGATGAAGAGAGAGAAATGGCTGCAGCAGAGGCAAGGAGAGAGAAGCGGAGGCTAATGAAGGCGAGGGACGCTGCAGAACCGATCGAATAGCAGCCCAAATCCTGCGACGTGAGGTAAAAACAGGATTTTTATTTGGGTAAGTAACACTAAAATACCCTCAACTATCTTTTTCTCTCACTAAAATACCTTAAGGTTTTGGGTAAATTGTCCCAAAAATAAAAGCAGGTTTTCTGGTTGACAAAACACCCCTGCCCTTGATGCGGTTGTCAAAAAACCCCTCGAAAATTTTCATGCAGTTTTTGTATAGTTACATATTATATCTAAATAGATCATACATATCGCAAGCAATTACATATATATCGCATAATAACTAAATATAGCAGGCAACTATACAGATACCGCCGACAGTGTTTTTTTTCACTGACAACTAAAAACCTTTTAAAGGATTTTTTTGATTAGCGCTTCGGGACCAGGTTGTTTTGTCAGGGGACGGGAAAACCTGGTTGGGGCTTTTGACAATTTACCCTAAAGTTGTTTCTTATGGTAAAAAGAAATTCCCTTAACTGCCACTTTGGAGCCTATCGTGTGAAATAAAGTACTTTGACAACCATCCGTATAGGTATTTTACCGTAATATAAAAAATAAGGTAGTTTAGTGAAAAAATCAGCAATAGTCAAGGGTATTTTGGTGATAAACGGATGCGGGTAATGGGTTTATGAACTCATAAGAAGTAAATAAAAACCAACCCAATTTCTTTCCATGAGATAAGAGATTATAAGGGAGAGGGAGAAAGATAAGGCCTTTGATTCTCTCTCTCTCTCTCTCTCTCATTCCAGTAGCAAAGCATTTTGGCCAAAAGGAAAAGTTTCAGAATTTCAATACCAAGGTGAAATCTCCATGCTTGCATACTAATTTAATCATCCATATCCATTCCTGTTCTTATATAGAAAGTTTGAGAATTTCTTTTGTTCCACTTATGGCTAGGCATTGCTCAACTTATATGCCTTCTGCATTTTTGCTGCTAAAGTTATGTTGGGTTTTTATCATCATATGTCATCTAACTCATTTTCCCCAAAGGGGGTTTGATTGATTTCAGGAAAAAATTTATGGCGCCTGCTTTGTGTTTGATTTTTTGCCAAAACGAACATTCTCATATTCCTAAATTGATAAGATTTTATGACAATGAGTCGATGAGACCTCTCTCATTGGTGCCAAATTAATGGCCAAGGAAACCATACAAAAGAAAGTTACTTGTCATGATCCTTAAAGCTTTAGTCTTCGTTGAGGGTGAAATTTCTATTGGAGAAGCTCTATGTATATCATTATAATATGTATTTTGTAACTCTTGTTTCATATTTTCAATGAAATGTTATACCCATATCCATATTTCTCAAAACAATTCTCCTAAAAGCGCCATCTATTTTTTAATAAATAGAAGTACCGATAAAAGGAAAAGGACAACAATATATATATATATATATATATATATATATATATATATATATATATATATATAGTTTTTTGCCAAACAAAAAAGAAATATTTCCTACTGGAAATTTGCATCAAACAATGAGCATAGCTAAAGCCATAAGCCAAGCAGAACATATTCATTGCTATCGATTGTGAGGTCATAAACCTTGGTAAGGTCCTTGTCGGTTTAACATGCACTCGTTTGCAACTTGGTTCATGATTTATTCTATTTCCCTAACTTATTTTAGTATGATACCACAGAGATGCTTCTTGAACATCTCTAACTTCTATTTTCTTGATTGTAACGCTCTTATTTTATACCTTCGATTAGCGCAGGAAACATGGAAAGCGTCAGGGATCAGAAATCCAACATCATCGGATTCCTCAAAGAGAAAGGCTTCGATGACGACCGCATCTACGACATATTCAAGAAATGCAAGCGTCTCGAGAACATCGAAACATCTAACATCAACGACAACTGGAACTACCTGAAAAACATCGGGATTCAAGAAAGGAAACTCCCATACGTCATTTCCAAATGCCCCAAAATCCTAACTCTAGGCTTAGACGATAAACTCATCCCCACAGTTCAATGCCTCGCAACTCTCGCAACAAAACCTGATGAAGTTTCCATCGCCATTACAAAATTCCCTAATTTACTTGCTCATAGCGTTGAACAAAAGCTTTGCCCGCTTCTTGCATTTTTCCAGGCATTAGGGATTCCAGAGAGAAACAAGTGGGCAAATTAGTGCTTTTAAATCCCAGGCTTATCAGCTATAGTATTGAATTGAGATTTTCGGAGGTTGTGGAGTTTTTAGTTGGCTTAGGTTTGGATAAGCAAGGGATGGTTGGTAAAATTCTCGTGAAGAATCCGTTTATCATGGGTTATAGCGTCGAGAGACGACTAAGGCCTACAATAGAGTTTCTGAAATCGATCGGGTTGAATGAGGTTGATTTAAAGAAGGTGGTGATGAATTTTCCTGAAGTCTTGTGTAGAGATGTGGACAAGATCTGAGACCAATTCCGAGTTTTTGAAGAGATGCGGGTTTACTAATGGAGAGATGGCCTTGGTTGTGACTGGGTATCCTCCTGTTTTGATCAAGAGTGTGAAGAATTGCTTGGAGCCAAGAATCAGGTTTCTGGTGGAAGTTATGGGGAGAGGAATTGGGGAAATTGCAGAGTACCCAGAATTTTTCAGGCATGGACTGAAGAAGAGTTTGGAGCTTAGACACAAGTTGCTGAAAGAGAAAAGCATAAGCTGCAGTTTAGTTGAGATGCTGGATTGTAACAAGAGGAAATTCTTCCTCAAATATGGCCTCTGCTGATTGTTTAATTTCCCTGTAATTTTGACTTCTGCATAGCTTGTATGAATTTGATCATGTTTATTTTGTGCCACTTCATGATCAAGAATTTGATCATGTTTATTTTGGACCATTTCATGAGCAAGAATTTGATCATGTTTATTTTGCACCATTTCATGGGCAAGAATTGAATCAAGTTTATTCTGTGTCAACATGTGTGAGATTGCAACATTTGTTTGTACCAGAATAATAGTTGCAACTAAATCATGTGCATCATCAAAGCGCCGTGGAATGAGCAAAATTCACAAAAATTGTCAATAATTTGGATGGTAGAAGGCACTTACAAAACTGTACGTGCACAACTGTTCTTAGAAATCATATGCCCAAATCCCCAATAAAAAAAGTAACATCTACTTGTTTTCTCTGAACAAAATGCATCTATAACAGGGTGGATGAGCTCTTGGCAACTCAAGCGCTAGCTTGAACAACTCAGGCAACTTGTTTGCCGAGGATACATTGAACAGCGAAGCATGCAGAAATTTGCCTGCCAATTGTGCAATATTTGAATGTAAAATCTCCCTCATATGCATTAAGCGCAATGGAGCTCCTCAGTGTTTTCTGAAGCTGGAACCTGATGAAAGAATTCTTCTTTGGGCTACATGCTGAAAAATTAACTGTCACATTTATCAAGAGAACAAAATCATGTGAGGCATTACAAGGAAGATAAAATGATTGCTCTTCATTATAAGAGGCTGATGGATTAGGAAAGAGAGAGAGATTATTTGCTGCCTAATGTTATGTTTGGAAAACTTCATCTCGGGAAGTATAAAGGTCTTTACAGGGATATTTTTATCCTGACATTCCGCAGAAAATGTTTGATTTGTTCAATGTCTTAATAAATGATTGCAACCATCATGGTAACTAAGAGTCTAAGACAATGTTATCGACATGTTAAAATCTGCTAACCCACCACGATGATTCTGCTGATTACTGAAATTGTAAATCATTTGAAAATAAAAAGGGTAACCATGAGTAGCCGAATAATGGGTATCAGATAAATTCTGCATTGGTTAAAAAACGGGCCAATATGTTGTTGATACAGTGTAGCAATAGCTCACAAGCAAGCCCGAGCATGCCTACGGTTCAGAGGGCCCGATCTGTGCAGCATCGGTAGTCAACACTCTTTAGAAGATGTAGCTCATGCAAGCAACTCGCGCTCTGAAATGGCAGCACTTGATCGTATATGTTATGTTAGTAGAAAATTTAGCTTACATTTGTAGCCTCGTGAACATACACGGCACTCCAGAGTCATGATATAATTCTCCCTATGAGTTCCCTTCTTTCCAGTTAAGCATGAGGTCTAAAGGTTCAAACCAGGTTGCGACCTATTATTCAAAAAAACAAGAAGAAGAAAAAGGAGGGGGGGGGGGGGGAGGGGGGGAATAGAAAAAAGTAAATGCAGTTAAGTTTACTCCCTGCACAACTTACAGAAATAAAACATCCAGACACGAGTCATGTATATAGACATATATGCTCTCTTCTCTTGTAATCTTCGTCCGAAACCCTAACCCACTCCTCACCATTTCCAATATATATGCCCCTGCACAGCTTCAAGAACCTCATCATCTCCATCTTCTTCCCAAATGCAAGGCTTTTATCCCTAGAAACCGCCTGCCTCGAATCCGGCACCGCCCCCAAAATTTTGCTACAATTACAAAAGAGCCCATACACTCGTGAGAGTGTCCGTGCATCCTCTCGTGAGTGCTTTATAAAAGATAACCCTAGACTAGACTTATCAGAAGAAGAAAAAGAAAATTCACCAGCCAGCGGCAGAGATGTATGGAGCGTGCAGCGATATTGGTGATCGATCTCCTAAACCTACCGGCGGAGAACCAGAAGCTTCTAACGGCGTGCGAGGGCATAGCTAGGCCGCTTCCACGTGATCAACCATGGATTCCGACGGAGGTGCAGGCGGAGATGAGGGCGGCTGATGATGCTCAATATTGGCGATCTACAATATCACGGCACGTGGCAGATGACATGTCCCAAGACCCAGAAGAATGGCCTACAGAGGCCGACCAGGCCACCCCTATACCCCGACCTGCAAGCACAAGTTGACCCTCCTCGGGGCCCCTGCAAATTGGCCTCCTCGGCCCCTCAGCTCGTCCCGAGCTACCACAAGACCAAGACTCCTCGGCCTTCTCGCTCGTCCCTGAGCTCCCCAGCCGAGGCCGTCTTCCTCGGTCTTCCGACCAACTCCACCGCTCACAGGCGTAACCGCCGCTCCGCAAATCTCGCCATGCGCAGATTCTCCGCCAGCAACATCCCACGTTCCACGCCATCACGATCCCCATTAACGGGCGATCCGCTCTCTACGCGGGCGTGACGTCGGGGAGCGTAACTGCCGGCGAGATTCTTGCACCTGCTGCTGCGTGTTACCACCGCTATATAAACCACCATCACAGAGGAGTCAAGTAAGCCATTTTTTACTCGACTTAGCCGTTACGCTGCTCGGATCTAGTACTAACTCGATCGTCGGAGGGTTCTCTGTGGTACCAAACCATCCTGGGACTTCTTTGCAGGTACTCGGCGCTAAACTCCTCAAATCATCAATCTTCTCAAAACCCATTGAGACCCACACGCATCGGGAGATCGCCTCCAAATCCACCGGGAGATCGACGGAAGACAACATCTGAAGGAGACCCGAAAAGGACCTCCATCAGTTGGCGCCGTCTGTGGGAACGCAAACTCCACGAAAACAAAATTGGCCTTCCGATCTCCATCCACATGGCAAGCAACCATCCTGAGGATCCAGGTACCAGCCGCCGTCTCCCCCTTACCGGAGGCACGGATGAACCTCCTCCGGCGACCATTGTCAACGCCCTCGCCGGCCGAATAGATCGGCTACAGTCTCTCGTAGAGGCGCTCGTCCGCGTCTAAACGGCCGGGCTTGGGCCCCAGATCGCCGCCCTTCCGCCTCTAGAAGGCTCTGCCCTCGTCGGCACTGCTGACCACCGCCAGGCAACGACTCCTGGCCACAGATCTCACGGGCCGATACTCCCTGAGGCCCGCTGGGGTGCCCCACGGCTCCACACAAAGGTCCGCCGTCAGAGCGCCTTGCCTCGAGCCTCCTCACGACCCTTACCCCCTGAGGAGATGTCGGTCATCTTGCCTGCTCGTAGGCATGATCGACACCCCCTCCCTCGACGGGGCCGCACAGAAGGGGTTCGCCACGACCGCTCGAGAGCTACCTCGCCCGGGGATCTGAGGAACCTCATCGAGAGGAACCGGGGCCGCACCCAGACACAGGTCTCCTACAGCAGAGGCCAGGGATCACAAAGCGCCGGATCCTCGGGGTACCACGGCCGAATCGACGCCCTCGAGAAGAAGATCGAGGGCATGCGCCGGGAAGGTCACCTCTCAGACGACGAGGCTAAGTACGCCGCCGACTCACTCACCAAGCCATTCACCGAGGGACTGTTCGCTGTCCACATCTCCTCGCGCAACAAGCCACCAAAGGTCTTTCTGTTCGACAGGAAAACCGACCCGAAAGACCATTTGGATGATTTCACCGCGGGGATGAGCTTCCAGGACCATTCCAATGCCGCCCAGTGCAGGGCCTTCCCAGCCACCCTCATCCGCGCAGGCCGGGACTGGTTCCGAGGGCTCGAGCCTCGCTCAATCTCGACCTTCGACGAGCTGGCTACTCAGTTTCTCGGCCACTTCGTTGGGAACCGCCGGCAGAAGCGCACGGTCGACTACCTCTTCATAATAAAGAGCGGGGACAATGAGACATTCAAGGCTTACATCATCCGCTTCTACAATGCCCTCCTCGAGGTCCCCGAGCACCGGGACTAGACCGTCATCACGGCGCTCAGATCTGGTCTTAGGCACAAGGAGTGGTTACGCTCCTTTGCGTTGGCACAGCTTAAGACCATGGCCGAGGTCAAGGCGTGGACCGAGCGCAAGGTTCAGCTGGAGTCCGAGGTGAACACGAACCTCCCCCAGGCAGAACGGACAGACCAGAAGAAGAGAGCTCGGGAAGAGAGGCCGGAGCGTCAGCAGCCCTATCACCCGAAGTTCAAGGAGTACACCCCGCTCAACGTCTCTCTCGCGGTGTTACTAGAGAAGGCCTAGGGCGAGCGGTTCTTCAAGTTCCCTCCAACCCGCGTCAGGCTTCGAAGCGAACCCGGGGCCCTTACTGCGCCTTCCACCGGACGCTGGGCCACTCCACGGAGGACTGTAAGCAACTCCGGGACTACATCGAGGAGCTCATCCGATCGGGGTACCTCGCCGCCTACTTGAGGGACAAACGACAGGCCGACCGTGAGCAGGAGCAGCGTCCCACACCCGCCGAGCTGACCATCGGCCAAATCATGCTCGTTTCAGCAGATGACCAGTCCGGCGCTCAGGGAGCCCAGTGCTCGGTGCTGAGCACGGAGACCAATAACCCTCCGGGGAGCTTGGGCTGCGCTAATAGGGTCATATATTAGCATGAACTTTTCTTTTAAGGCAATGTAAACTCTTCCTAGGGTATGTTGTTAATTTAATAAAGATCAATGGAATATTACGAAAAAGAAGGAAATATCATATTTATTCAAAAAAGGTATTATGGGCTCCCCAGACTTACATACAAAAAGAAAAAGAAAATTACAACAGCGGGGGAAGGGGGTGCAGAGAGCACTGCTCATGATACTCGGTAAAGATCTCCGCCGGCCGAGGCCTCGCGAGATCCAACCTCTGCCCTCGGTTCCCCCCGCGCGCATTGATCCCGAGCCTCAGCTCGTAGCACTCGCGGATGAGCGCCTCTGAGCGAGCTAGCCGGTTCGCGGAAATCAGGCCGAAGCGCCTCAGAGACCGCAGCTTGTCCACGGCCTCGTTATAGAGCTGTTCGAACAGGGGGTCGTAAAGCCCCGGCGACGCCCTCTAAATGGAGTACATCAGCAGCTGCAGCAGGGAGAAGCGTTGGGGGAGTAGCCGGCCGAAGTGGTCCTCAATACTCCCATAGACCAACTGCACCGTGCTCTCGGTGCAGTTCTGGTCATAAAGGTATACGTCTTCGAAGTGGATGATATCGGGGATGGTAAAGGGGAAGTCTTGCATTCTCGACGGTCTGTTTATGAAGGAAGGAAGGACCAGTGCTCCCTCAGCCTTATATAGCCCACTGCGTCCCAACGGAGCTCAACAGTCGCCCGCTTTCACCCAAAAAGTCGCTGCCACGCGGCGATCATCGAGCCTTCTTCTGCGGAATTGAAACGACGCGACCCTGGCGCATCGCCTCCCCCCACATTCAATGCGCGTGCTACGTGCGCATTCGCCACGACCGTTCCTGATACCTGCAACTAAATGGTCGGGCGAAACCTCGTGAGGAATCATCCAGGCAGCTGCCCTGCTCGGCCAAGCATCAAAGCCCTCATGAAGAGGCAACCCAGCAGCTACCCTGCTCGGTTATCCCTGGCAGGTAGCTTCCCTACAGCAACGCCAGGGATCAGAAAGTCCTCCCAGAGGCAGTCGAGCCCGACCCTCGCTCGGCTATCCCTGGCGGGTAGCTTCCCTACCGCAACGCCAGGGATCAGAAACCCCCCCAGAGGCAGTCGAGCCCGAGGATCCCTCGCTCGGCTATCCTTCAGGACAAAAGCCCTCGCCAAGAGGCACCGGGCAGTAACCCTGCCCGGCCAAGGGTCCGGGGTAGGCTTCTTACAGCCCCTCCCATGCTAAGGACCAAAATCCTCCCAGAGGCAGTCGAGTCCTTGCTTGCTTATTCTCGGCTGGTAGCTTCCTACCACAACCGACAGGGATCAAAGTCCTCGCCAAGAGGCACTGAGTAATAACCCTGCTCGGTCCCCGTCCTGAAGGATCAAAGCCCTCGAAAGAGGCAACCGAGCAGCTACCCTGCTCAGTCATCTCCGGCTGGTAGCTCCCTACTCTCGACGCCAGGGATCGAAGCCCTCGCAAGAGCCGTCCGAGCGGCTACCCCGCTCGGTCATCCTAGTCTGGTAGTTTCCTACCCTCGACGCCAAAAATCAAAGCCCTCGCCAAGAGGCAACCGCGCAGCTTCACTGCCCGGTCATCCTTAGCGGGCTTCTTTCAGCCCCTTCAACACTAAGGATCAAAGCCCTCGCAAGAGGCAACCGAGTAGCTACCCTGCTCGGTCATCCCAGGCTGGTAGTTGCCTACCCTTGACGCCAGAAATCAAAGCCCTCGCCAAGAGGCAACCGCGCAGCTTCACTGTCCGGTCATCCTTAGCGGGCTTCTTACAGACCCTCCAACACTAAGGATCAAAGCCATCGCAAGAGACAACCGAGCATCTACCGTGCTCAGCCATCCCAGGCCGGTGATTGACTACCCACGGCGCCAGAGAACAAAGCCCTCGACTTCGGGGCCATGGAGACGCCTCCTTCTCGGCGGCGCTTAGCACTCTTGGCAAGTGATCGAAATAAACTCAACGAACGATCGCTAGACAGATGGCCGACCTGACATGGAAGCCCAACAGTGCAAGCAGAGATATTTTATAAGCATTCTTCATGAACCAAAGAAAAAGTTTTATTACTAAAGGCAAAGTCTTAACAAAGGGTATTTTGGTCTCCCCAGCCTTACAAAATGCCCTGAGGCTTACAAAATTCCAGAAGCAACAAAATAAAAGAAGGAAGACGGGGGCTTTAGGCCTCGGGGCCAGGCGCTACCTCGGGGCCCTCGAAATCCACCACGAGGTGAGCGGGGTCCTCGGCGGCTTCCTCGTCAGGAATCTCCTTCTCCTGCTCATCGGCATCCGCGAGGGGGTATTCGGTCCAAAGTTCTTCGTCGGCGAACCCCGGCATCCGGGCCATAACGGCTGCAACAACTCCATTTTTAATGTACAAAGAATTGATTTAAATTCAATGTATACTTGGAGTATTTATTATTGTTGATATCTTTTTAAGTATTTATTTCACTCCATAATTACAAGAAGGAGCTTGTAACTCATTGGTAATACCTTACACTGCTGAACCAAGCCACCAGAGTTCAAATCACATGCCCCATATTATTTTTGTATTTATTTTGTTTTAATTTTTTTTGGAAGTCAACGGTCAAAACGGCATAACTCTCAAAACTTTAACTGAACAATAAAATCTAAAAGTACCATAATTTCCCCCTTGAGTTTCCCTGGCCCCCGACTGCCTGACGCAGCCCGACTCGGTCCGGCATCGCCGGACGACCGAGTCGTAACCACGGAAAAGCTGCCTCTTGACCTGGTCCACCCCCCTGCACACTTTAATTGGTCGGATCGGTTACCAAATTCCCAATAAATCTCTTTTACTCCAAGGTTTAATGATTTTTATATATTTTTATATATTTTTTTAATTAAAACCCTAATCCTAGCCTAACCCTATATATACCCCCATACTCTCTACCCTCTTATCCTAAATTCCTAAGTCCACTCTCCCAAAATTCCAAGAGAACTTGGTACGGTAGAAAACGAGCGAAAGATGAAGCGCGGACGAAATCGACGGCGAAATTCCGGTGATCGTACTAGGACCTCTCAACGACAATTCGACGAACCGGCAAACCCTCTACTTCCCCCTCACTCTCTAGTGTTGTCCAAACCCGTAAGTCCCCCTTTTCTACCTTTCTTTTCTTTCATAAAAATACGACTTTACAAACCCGACGGAAATCGGAAAAACTGATTTTCGATTCGGTTTTCTATCAAATCTCACCTATCACCAATTCCATAATACTTAAACATCTCTATGTTGACTATTAATCACTTAACAACTAATTTGAATAAGTTTTCTCACATGAAATGATAACGTTTCCATTTATCGTATTTTTTTCACTTAAATACCACAATATTTAGTTTTCACATTTAACTCCTTAATATTGCTATACCTTAAAGTAGATCACGAGATAATGACCTACCTCCACACACACGCAAATACAACCCTAAATGATATCATCAAAACTTAGAATACGATAATACAAGATTTTACATTTAAATACCATTTTCTTATAAAACCTTTTCTAAAAGTTTTAGGTTTGAAACACTTTCAAAACAAATATCTTTTAATAGGAAAATACGATATGTCGTGGACATCGATCGTTTATCTAAACCTGACTTTGTGGTGTCTAGGCTAGGCAAGTGAGAAAAGGCAACTTTAAAAGGCTCGTCTCACAATTCGTGAGCGGATCCCTCCTTTTCTCATTTGTACTTACCTGGCCACAATTAGCGGTGAAGAGGCGATTTGAGGCTTCTAACGACTTGTCGTTTAGACCATTTAGAAATAGTCCAGTTGAAATATAAAACCCTAGAATCTAAAATACGGAAAATCGACTTTTGCAAATAAATACCTTTTACTTTATAAAACGGTTTTCTAAAGGATAGTATTTATAAAATCTTTACAAAGCGCCACTACAACCCACATTTGGGGAACCCGTTAGGGATAGTACGGTTTATCGTGCACTCTCGGCTTAGTAGTGCGAAATTCAGACCTCCGTAAGGAGCATTCGGTCTCGAAAGGTTTAAAATACGATATCTTGAGAAAAATGATATTTTTATAATATAAAATAATTATTGGAATTATTTTTGTATAAATATATGGATATTATCATTAAAAGATCTATTTTTTTATAATATAAATATCTCACTTTTTCTAAAAATCACAAGACTAAATTTTACATTAATATACAGATAATAACATTTATTTATGTAATTAGGATATTTTCACTAGAAATATCACAAAATAAAATTACGCTCATTATAACTATAAAGACGAATAATAAATACTTGAGGTGTATCTTGCAAACTATACAAAAGTATTTTTACATAAAACCCCCTCAAGTTTTATAAATTACAATAAGGACCCTAACAATTATAGAACTTCGATTTACACTCTCTGTCCGACTCGAGTTTGAGTCTGATCATAATACGACTTGAATATGATTCAAGTACTATATAAATCTATAATATTACAACTCAATATGAACACATGAATTCCAGAATCCAGTTATCAATTTATACAACTTGATTGAATCAAACCATGGATATACATCCCTTATTTCGTTATTCCATCTACCTGATTATGCAGTTACAATCTGTTTACTGATATCATGGTTTTGGTCAGTCATCCAATTTACACAATACAATACAACAATACAATAAAAACATTACGGGGTTTAAGGGGTAGATTGGTGCGGAAGGTGTTAGAAGTGGAACGAGACGGTAAGATTAAGACACCTAACCTATATTCCGTTGCTGTTGTACCGTGGCTTAACGGTTCCTTGTACATTCCGTTTGCCCTGGTCTCTAGCATACTGAGACCCCTCTCGTATACACTGGCATCCTTCCGTACCAAGCTACAAACAACAGCGTACACAAAATATTCTACAATATTATACTTTAGAAGATATCTCTTATTCTGTCTTTTCTAATTCTTCTTTATCTTTGGGACTTACCGAGCGACCTGTTCGCTGACGACATTCTATTTCTTTCTTCTTTGAATGTCGTCAGGTGTTTTGGACCCAGCAGAGATCGAGCCCACCTGTGAAAACTTGGATCAGTTTCACGAAGATCCCGAGCTCTAGACATTGTATCTTGTTCTATTCAGTATTTTCATTTCCTGTAATGCCATTGTTTAGGCATCGCTTTTCATTTCAGTTGTATTTACTTTTCATGCATTGTACAAAAGAATGTTATTAATAAAGTTGTTGTTATTTCTATATCTCTTGTCTCTTATGATTTACTTTTATATTGCTTAGATACGCTTAGCGTATGTACTTCTAAGTATATACGTAGCGGACCTCGTCGCGTCCTCTTCGCCGTACACCGGGAAGCGGGGCGTGACAGGTTTTGTTGGTGGCCCATGCGGATCAGAGCTGTATAGAACCATACTATGCAGTTATGTTCTGCGTGAACAACCTAAGCAATATAACACAAGAACCAGCAACTAAAACATTCTTTACAATTCATGTTTTTTGAATCTTACAAATTTTATTCCTTGAATCTTATCATTTCATATATTTGAATCTGTCCTAACCCAAATTTTTCTTCAAGATTATGGATTCCCCGAACAACACCAGCACCAACGTCAACAACACACCTCCAGCACTACCTCTCACACCAGCTGTTCCTGTGCCAACTACCGAGCAAACAGTGCTACTTGAGGCGATCCGTAGCCTTCTCGAGGGACAGCAACAACTCCTGAACCGTTCCGAGACCGACGCACTAGGGGTAAAGTAATTCAGGGCTTTGCACCCCAAGCAGTTCTCTAGTAAAGGAAGCCTCCTTGAAGCAGAAGAACGGGCACAAAGCATAGAAGACGATCTGGCAGCATCTCAAGTTACAGACATCGCTTGGGTCCGTGTGGCGAAACTACAGCTCACGGACAATGCTCGCAACTGGTGGAAGGCGGAAGAAAGCCGTCTGGTACAGCCTATTGAATGGAAGACTTTTCGCGAGAAGTTCGATGCGAAATACTTCCTTGTCACTGCCGGGTTTGCAATGGAGCAGCAGTTCATTCATCTACAACAGGGTTCGATGTGGGATAAATCAGTAGATGAGTACGACGCTGAATTCACCATGCTAAGCCGATTCGCGGCACACTTGATACCGATGGACGAGATCAGAGCCCGTCGCTTTCAACAAGGATTGGACACGGAGATTCAGGCTGCCCTGGCCACGGGAAAATTTCTGACTCATGAGGATGCTCTAGAAGCTGCCCGCAGTTATGAGGCAGTGATAAAAGTAAGGGGCAGACCTCAGTCTGCAGGAGTCAAGCGCCCTGCCAATCAGATGGCAGGTGGAGCCTCGTCCAGGCCACCTTTCGTGCCAAGGCGACCGGGAGTACCGAACCATCGTCTCAGCCCAGCCTTTTGCACTTACTGCAAGAGAACTGGACATGTGATGAAAGACAGCCGTCGAGCCAACCGTCTTTGCTAAGTCTGCGGCTCAGCTACTCATGATATTGGGTCTTGTCCCCAAAGACAAAACCCAGTTGCTGCATCCAGGCCAGCAATTACCTATCCGCAGCGACCAGCTCTTCAGGCACCTGCTCCAAGACCTGCACTACCTGCACCACCCAGAGGGCCACAAGCTGCACCACCTCCTCATCAGTTCCATCAAGCTCAAAGGAACGTTCCGAGGAATTCTCCTCAGGCCAGGAAGAATGTACCAAGGCGTAAGGCTTTCACGATGTTCGTGGAAGAAGCTGAGGCCACTGGCCAAGTCATCACCGGTAAACTTTCTTTTCAAAATTTGCTTTTCTATCCTGCTATTTAGTTACATATTTCCTATACCTAAAACATATCCCACATACCTTAGGTACAATTTTAGTATCATCAATCCCTGCACTAGCACTGTTTGATAGTGGAGCATCACACTGCTTTATGTCGCAACGGTTTGTCCGAACCCATGCGATTCCAGTCTCACCGCTTGTATCCAGCTGGAATGTCAGTTCGGGAAATGGCGTTCTAAAGGAAACCATGAGATACAGCTTGTGTCCAGTCGTCGTCTGCAGCAGAGAGTTTTATGCTGACCACAAAGTGCTGGACATACCGAACTTCGATGTGGTTCTAGGAATGGATTGTCTTGGAACTTTTTATGCTACCATCGACTGTCGTCAAAGGAGGGTACTATTCGAGATTCCAGACCATCCGGTCTTCTATTTCAAAAGCGGAGACCGTACACTGAAGCCAAGTACCTACAAAGCGAAGCCAAGTACCTACAAAGCGAAGCCAAGAGAAGCAGTAGTTGCAGCAGCTCAAGCAGAGGAAGAATCAAGGCTAGATGTGGTTCAAGAGTTCGACGATGTATTTCCTGACGATATATCAGGTTTGCCTCCCGATCGAGCTCTTGAATTCAGTATTGATTTAGTACCAGGAGCACAACCGGTGATCAAAGCACCCTATCGTTTAAGTCCGGAAGGTTTGAAGGAAGTCCGAACATAGTTGGACGAATTACTGGCGAAAGGATGGATTCGTCCCAGCACTTCAAGTTGGGGATCACCTGTACTACTTGTGAAGAAGAAGGAAGGTTCATACAGAATGTGTATCGATTACAGAGCCTTGAACGAAGTCACTATAAAGAACAAGTATCCACTCCCGTGCATCGATGATTTATTCGATCAACTAAGTGGATCTTGTGTTTTCTCTAAATTAGATCTTGATTCAGGTTATCATCAAGTGAAGGTCAAGGAAGCTGATATTCACAAAACAGCTTTCAGAACTCACTATGGACATTACGAATTTCTAGTGATGCCATTTGGAGTGACCAACGCACCCGCAATATTCATGAACCTAATGAATCAAGTTTTCCGGGAGTAATTAGACAGGTTTGTTGTCATCTTCATCGACGACATCCTGGTGTATTCTAAGGGTCGGAAAGAACATGCAGAGCATCTACGAATTGTCCTAGAAACTCTTCGACAACATCAGCTTTATTCCAAGTACAGCAAGTGCGAGTTTTGGCTAAATCAAGTTGGTCTTCTTGGACATATCGTATCAGGAGAAGGAATCTCTGTGGATCCAGCGAAAGTTTCAGCAGTTAGCGAATGGCCTACACCAAAGTCAGGGAAGGATATTCGAAGTTTCTTGGGTTTAGCTGGATATTACAGAAGGTTTATTGAAGGCTTTTCGAAGATAGCAACGCCTCTGACCAAGCTCACACGTAAAGATGAAGAATTTGTGTGGTCAGAAGCATGCGAACAAGCTTTTGTAGAACTCAAGTCAAGATTGACATCAGCACCTATTCTCGTCATACCGGATCAATCTGTAGGATTCGAAGTGCATTGCGATGCATCTGGTAAAGGATTAGGATGTGTTCTACATCAGCACGGTAAAGTTGTGGCTTATGCTTCAAGACAGCTGAAGATTCACGAGGGCAATTATCCGACGCATGATTTGGAGTTGGCAGCCGTCATCTTTGCTCTCAAGATTTGGCGTCACTACCTACTTGGTGAACGAGTGAGCATTTACACAGATCATAAGAGCCTGAAGTACGTGTTTACTCAGAAGGAGTTGAATATGCGGCAGAGAAGATGGTTAGAACTCATGGCGGATTTTGACATCAACTTGCAATATCACTCAGGGAAGGTGAATGTAGTACCTGATACTCTTAGTCGCCAACCATTAGCAATGAATCTCACCGTTCAGTGGAAGTTTCAACAAGACTTACATCAGATGAGATTGAAGTAGTCATGCCAGGTAATGCTTCAAGTTTGATGAATTTACAAGTTCAATCAACCATTGTCAATCAGATCAAAGCAGCCCAGGCAAGTGATGCTAAGTTGCAAAAGATCAGAGAACAAGTGGAGAATGGGCTTAGAACAGACTTCATCATCCATGAAGACGGATCTTTGAGATACGGCAGCAGATTGTGTGTACCAAAAGGTCCTGTTCGGGAAGAGTTAATGAAAGAAGCTCACAGGTCTCCCTACTCGGTACACCCTGGAGGTACCAAAATGTACAAAGATCTACGTCAGAATTATTGGTGGTATGGAATGAAGCGTGAAGTAGCCAGAAGCGTCGCAAAATGCTTGGTGTGTCAGCAAGTAAAGGCTGAACATCATAAGAATGCTGGATTACTTCAACCTTTACCAATCCCAGAATGGAAGTGGCAACACATCACGATGGACTTTGTGACTGCTCTTCCTTGCAGCACAAAGGGTAACGATGCTGTATGGGTCATTGTGGATCGACTCACAAAATCGGCTCACTTCATCCCATTTCGAGTTGGCCAATCTACCGAGACACTAGCAAAGAAGTAAATGGAGGTAATAATCTAATTAAGATTTACATTCTTCATAATGTACTATCTCTGATACCCATGAACTCATACAGGAAATTGTGAGACTTCATGGAGTACCGGTCTGCATTGTCTCCGATCGTGACACCAGGTTCCGATCGCAATTTTGGTAGAGTCTGCAAGCAAGTTTGGGAACAAGTCTGAACTTCAGCACGGCTTATCATCCACAAACAGATGGTCAGTCGGAACGAAAAATTCAGATCTTGGAGGATATGCTCAGAGCCTGTATCTTAGACTTCAAAGGATCGTGGAAAGATCACCTACATCTTGTGGAGTTTTCGTACAACAACAGCTATCAAGCAAGCATAGGAATGGAACCTTTTGCAGCATTGTATGGAAGGAAGTGTCGATCGCCATTAAGTTGGGACGACATCGGAGATAGAGAATTTCTTGGACCAAAGATGATAGTAGTGACTGTTGATGTGGTTCGAACTATCAGGGAAAGGATACGCATAGCCCAAGATCGACAGAAGCAGTGGGCTGATGCGAAGAGACGGCACTTAGAGTTCCAGCCAGGAGATCACGTATTCTTGAAGATATCTCCGAACCGCGGAGTGATCCGATTTGGAAGATGGGGTAAGCTGAGTCCGAGATATATTGGACCGTTCGACATACTCGAACGAGTCGGTGAAGTGGCATACCGCTTAGCGCTTCCATCTTCATTGGAAGGAGTGCATAATAAGTTCCACATATCCTAACTCAGAAGGCATGTGAGTGACCCCAGCCATGTTCTCGATCATTCCGAGCTCACGATACAGCCCGATTTGTCTTCTGAGCAACAGCCTGTGGAGATCCTGGACAGGAAAGTGAAGACACTTCGGAACAAAGAAGATAACTTGGTTCGAGTGATGTGGAGAAAAGACACTCCAGGAGAGTCCACTTGGGAAAGGGAG
The DNA here is from genome assembly GCA_030015575.1 of Agapanthus africanus. Taxonomy (NCBI): domain Eukaryota; kingdom Viridiplantae; phylum Streptophyta; class Magnoliopsida; order Asparagales; family Amaryllidaceae; genus Agapanthus; species Agapanthus africanus. The sequence continues at coordinate 16,904,392 of JASDDO010000026.1, read as the reverse complement.
GATGAAATGCGTACCAGATATCCACACTTCTTTGTAAACTAGTCCTCAAATAAAAGTTGTAAATTTCGAGGACGAAATTTTTGTAAGGAGGGCAGACTGTAACAACTCCATTTTTAATGTACAAAGAATTGATTTAAATTCAATGTATACTTGGAGTATTTATTGTTGCTGATATCTCTTTAAGTATCTATTTCATTCCATAATTACAAGAAGGAGCTTGTAGATCATTGGTAATACCTTGCACTGCTGAACCAAGCCACCAGAGTTCAAATCCCATGCCCCACATTATTTTTGTATTTATTTTGTTTTAAATTCTTTTGGAAGTCAACAGTCAAAACGTCATAACTCTCAAAACTTAAACTGAACAATAAAATCTAAAAATACCATAATTTCCCCCTTGAGTTTCCCCGGCACCCGACTGCCTGACTCGGCCCGACTCGGCCGAGCCGGCCGACTTGGTCCGGCGCCGCCAGCCGGACTCGGCCGGACGGCCGAGTCGTCAACACGAAAAAGTTGCCTCTTGACCTGGTCCACCCCCTTGCACACTTTAATTGGTCGGATCGGTTACCAAATGCCCAATAAATCCCTTTTACTCCAAGGTTTAATGATTTTTATATATTTTTTTAATTAAAACCCTAACCCTAGCCTAACCCTATATATACCCCCATACTCTCTACCCTCTCATCCTAAATTCCTAAGTCCACTCTTCCAAAATTCCAAGAGAACTTGGTACGTTAGAAAACGAGTGAAAGGCGAAGCGCTGATGAAATCGACGGCGAAATTCCGGTGATCGTACTAGGACCTCTCAACGACGATTCGACGAACCAGCAAACCCTCTACTTCCCCCTCACTCTCTAGTGTTGTCCAAATCCGTAAGTCCCCCTTATCTACCTTTCTTTTCTTTCATAAAAATACGACTTTACAAACCCGACGGAAATCGGAAAAACCGATTTCCGATTCGGTTTTCTATCAAATCTCACTTATCACCAATTCCATAATGCTTAAACATCTCTATGTTGACTATTAATCACTTAACAACTAATTTGAATAAGTTTTCTCACATGAAATGACAACGTTTCCATTTATCGTATTTTTTTCACTTAAATACCACAATATTTAGTTTTCACATTTAACCCCTTAATATTACTATACCTTAAAATAGATCACGAGGTAATGACCTACGTCCACACACACGCAAATACAACCCTAAATGATATCATCAAAACTTAGAATACGATAATACAAGATTTTACATTTAAATACCATTTTCTTATAAAACCTTTTCTAAAAGTTTTAGGTTTGCTACTTTCAAAACAAATATCTTTTAATAGGAAAATACGATATGTCGTGGACATCGATCGTTTATCTAAACCTGACTTTGTGGTGTCTAGGCTAGGCAAGTGAGAAAAGGCAACTTTAAAAGGTCCGTCTCACGATTCGTGAGCGGATCCCTCCTTTTCTCATTTGTACTTATCTGGCCATAATTGGCGGTGAAGAGGCGATTTGAGGCTTCTAACGACTTGTCGTTTAGACCATTTAGAAATAGTCTAGTTGAAATATAAAACCCTAGAATCTAAAATACGGAAAATCGACTTTTGCAAATAAATACCTTTTACTTTATAAAACCGTTTTCTAAAGGATAGTATTTATAAAATCTTTGCAAAGCGCCACTACAACCCGCATTTGGGGAACCCGTTAGGGATAGTATGGTTTATCGTGCACCTTCGTCTTAGTAGTGCGAAATTCAGACCTCCGCAAGGAGCATTCGATCTCGAAAGGTTTAAAATACGACATCTTGAGAAAAATGATATTTTTAGAATATAAAATAATTATTGAAATTATTTTTGTATAAATATATGGATATTATCATTAAAAGATCTATTTTGTTATAATATAAATATCTCACTTTTTCTAAAAATCACAAGACTAAATTTTACATTAAAATATAGATAATTACCTTTATTTATGTAATTAGGATATTTTCATTAGAAATATCACAAAATAAAATTACACTCATTATAACTATAAAGACGAATAATAAATACTTGAGGTGTATCTTGCAAACTATACAAAAGTATTTTTACATAAAACCCTCAAGTTTTATAAATTACAATAAGGGCCCTAACAATTATAGAACTTCGATTTACACTCTTGTGTCCGACTCAGTTTTGAGTCTGATCGTAATCTGACTTGAATATGATTCAACTACTATATAAATCTATAATATTACAACTCAATATGAACACATGAATTCCAGAATCCATTTATCAATCTATACAACTTGACTGAATCAAACCATGGATATGCATCCCTTATTCCGTTATTCTATCTACCTGATTATGCAGTTATAATCTGTTTACTGATATCATGGTTTTGGTCAGTCATCCAACTTATACAATACAACAATACAATAAAAACACTACGGGGTTTAAGGGGTAGATTGGTGCGGAAGGTGTTAGAAGTGGTACGAGACGGTAAGATTAAGACACCTAACCTATATTCCGTTGCTGTTGTACCGTGGCTTAACGATTCCTTGTACATTCCGTTTGCCCTGGTCTCTAGCATACTGAGACCCCTCTCGTATACACTGGCATCCTTCCGTACCAAGCTACAAACAACAGCGTAAACAAAATATTCTACAAAATTATACTTTAGAAAATACCTCTTATTCTGTCTTTTCTAATTCTTCTTTATCTTTGGGACTTACCGAGCGACCTGTTCGCAGACGACATTCTATTTCTTTCTTCTTTGAATGTCGTCAGGTGTTTTGGACCCAGCAGAGATCGAGCCCACCGGTGAAGACTTGGATCAGTTTCACGAAGACCCCGAGCTCTAGACATTGTAGCTTGTTCTATTCAGTATTTTCATTTCCTGTCATGCCATTGTTTAGGCATCGCTTTTCATTTCAGTTGTATTTACTTTTTATGCATTGTACAAAAGAATGTTATTAATACAGTTGTTGTTATTTCTATATCTCTTGTCTCTTATGATTTACTTTTATATTGCTTAGATACGCTTAGCGTATGTACTTCTAAGTATATACGTAGCGGACCTCGTCGCGTCCCCTTCGCCGTACACCGGGATGCGGGGCGTGACAGGTTTTGTTGGTGGCCCATGCAGGTCAGAGCTGTATAGAACCATACTATGCAGTTATGTTCTGCGTGAACAACCTAAGCAATATAACACAAGAATCAGCAACTAAAACATTCTTTACAATTCATGTTTTTTGAATCTTATAAATTTCTATTCCTTGAATCTTATCATTTCATGTATTTGAATCTGTCATAACCCAAATTTTTCTTCAAGGTTATGGATTCCCCGAACAACACCAGCACCAACGTCAACAACACACCTCCAGCACTACCTCTCACACTAGCTGTTCCTGTGCCAACTACCGAGCAAACAGTGCTACTTGAGGCGATCCATAGCCTTCTCGAGGGACAGCAACAACTCCTGAACCGTTCCGAAAACGACGCACCAAGGGTAAAGCAATTCAGGGCTTTGCACCCAAGCAGTTCTCAGGTAAAGGAAGCCCTCTTGAAGCAGAAGAATGGGCACAAAGCATAGAAGATGATCTGGCAGCAGCTCAAGTACCAGACATCGCTTGGGTCCATGTGGCGAAACTACAGCTCACGGACAATGCTCGCAACTGGTGGAAGGCGGAAGAAAGCCGTCTGGTACAGCTTATTGAATGGAAGACTTTTCGCGAGAAGTTCGACGTGAAATACTTCCCTGTGACTGCCGGATTTGCAATGGAGCAGCAGTTCATTCATCTACAATAGGGTTCGATATGGGATAAATCAGTAGATGAGTACGACGCTGAATTCACCATGCTAAGCCGATTCGCGGCACACTTGATACCGACGGACAAGATCAGAGCCCGTCGCTTTCAACAAGGACTGGACACGGAGATTCATGCTGCTTTAGCCACGGGAAAATTTCTGACTCATGAGGATGCTCTGGAAGCTGCCCGCAGTTATGAAGCAGTGATAAAAGCAAGGGGCAGACCTCAGTCTGCAGGAATCAAGCACCCTGCCAATCAGATGGCAGGTGGAGCCTCGTCCAGGCCACCTTTCGTGCCAAGGCGACCCGGAGTACCGAACCATCGTCCCAGCCCAGCCTTTTGCACTTACTGCAAGAGAACTGGACATGTGATGAAAGACTGCCGTCAAGCCAACCGTCTTTGCTTAGTCTGCGGCTCAGCTACTCATGATATTGGGTCTTGTCCCCAAAGACAAAACCCAGTTGCTGCATCCAGGCCAGTAATTACCTATCCGCAGCGACCAGCTCTTCAGACACCTGCTCCAAGACCAGCACTACCTGCACCACCCAGAGGACCACAAGCTGCACCACCTCCTCGTCAGTTCCATCAAGCTCAAAGGAACGTTCCGAGGAATGCTCCTCAGGCCAGGAGGAATGTACCAAGGCGCCAGGCTTTCACGATGTCCGTGGAAGAAGCTGAGGCCACTGGCCAAGTCATCACTGGTAAACTTTCTTTTCAAACTTTTCTTTTCTATCCTGCTATTTAGTTACATATTTCCTATACCTAAAATATATCCCACATACCTTAAGTACAATTTTAGTATCATCAATCCCTGCACTAGCACTGTTTGATACTGGAGCATCACACTGCTTTATGTCGCAACGGTTTGTTCGAACCCATGCGATTCCAGTCTCACCGCTTGTATCCAGCTGGAATGTCAGTTCAAGAAATGGCGTTCTAAAGGCAATCATGGGATACAGCTTGTGTCCAGTCATCGTCTGCAGCAGAGAGTTTTATGCTGACTTCAAAGTACTGGACATACCGAACTTCGATGTGGTTCTAGGAATGGATTGGCTTGGAACTTTTTATGCTACCATCGACTGTCGTCAAAGGAGGGTAGTATTCGAGATTCCAGATCATCTGGTCTTCTATTTCAAAAGCGGAGACCGTACACTGGAGCCAAGTACCTACAAAGCGAAGCCAAGAGAAGCAGTAGTTGCAGCAGCTCAAGCAGAGGAAGAATCAAGGCCAGATGTGGTTCGAGAGTTCGACGATGTATTTCCTGACGATATATCAGGTTTGCCTCCGGATCGAGCTCTTGAATTCAGTATTGATTTAGTACCAGGAGCACAACCGGTGATCAAAGCACCCTATCGTTTAAGTCCTGAAGGTTTGAAGGAAGTCCGAACACAGTTGGACGAATTACTGGCGAAAGGATGGATTCGTCCCATCACTTCAAGTTGGGGATCATCTGTACTACTTATGAAGAAGAAGGAAGGTTCATACAGAATGTGCATCGATTACAGATCCTTAAACGAAGTCACTATAAAGAACAAGTATCCACTCCCGCGCATCGATGATTTATTCGATCAGCTAAGTGGATCTTGTGTTTTCTCTAAATTAGATCTTGATTCAGGTTATCATCAAGTGAAGGTCAAGGAAGCTGATATTCACAAAACAGCTTTCAGAACTCGCTATGGACATTACGAATTTCTAGTGATGCCATTTGGAATGACCAACGCACCCGCAATATTCATGAACCTAATGAATCAAGTTTTCTGGGAGTAATTAGACAAGTTTGTTGTCATCTTCATCGACGACATCCTGGTGTATTCTAAGAGTCGGAAAGAACATGCAGAGCACCTACGAATTGTCCTAGAAACTCTTCGACAACATCAGCTTTATGCCAAGTACAGCAAGTGCGATTTTTGACTAAATCAAGCTGGTCTTCTTGGACATATCGTATCAGGAGAAGGAATCTCTGTGGATCCAGCGAAAGTTTCAGCAGTTAGCGAATGGCCTACACCAAAGTCAGTGAAGGATATTCGAAGTTTCTTGGGTTTAGCTGGATATTACAGAAGGTTTATTGAAGGCTTTTCGAAGATAGCAACGCCCTTGACCAAGCTCACACGTAAAGATGAAGAATTTGTGTGGTCAGAAGCATGCAAACAAGCTTTCGCAGAACTCAAGTCAAGGTTGACATCAGCACCTATTCTCGTCATACCAGATCAATCTGTAGGATTCGAAGTGCATTGCGATGCATCTGGTAAAAGATTAGGATGTGTTCTACATCAGCACTGTAAAGTTGTGGCTTATGCTTCAAGACAGCTGAAGATTCACGAGCGCAATTATCCGACGCATGATTTGGAGTTGGCAGCCGTCATCTTTGCTCTCAAGATTTGGCGTCATTACCTACTTGGTGAACGAGTGAACATCTACACAGATCATAAGAGCCTGAAGTACGTGTTTACTCAGAAGGAGTTGAATATGCGGCAGAGAAGATGGTTAGAACTCATGGCGGATTTTGACATCAACTTGCAATATCACTCAGGGAAGGTGAATGTAGTATCTGATGCTCTTAGTCGCCAACCATTAGCAATGAATCTCACCGTTCAGTAGAAGTTTCAACAAGACTTACATCAGATGGAGATTGAAGTAGTCATGCCAGGTAATGCTTCAAGTTTGATGAATTTACAAGTTCAATCAACCATTGTCAATCAGATCAAAGCAGCCCAGGCAAGTGATGCTAAGTTGCAAAAGATCAGAGAACAAGTGGAGAATGGGCTTAGAACAGACTTCATCATCCATGAAGACGGATCTTTGAGATACGGCAGCAGATTGTGTGTACCAAAAGGTCCTGTTCGGGAAGAGTTAATGAAAGAAGCTCACAGGTCTCCCTACTCGGTACACCCTGGAGGTACCAAAATGTACAAAGATCTACGTCAGAATTATTGGTGGTATGGAATGAAGCGTGAAGTAGCCAGAAGCGTCGCAAAATGCTTGGTGTGTCAGCAAGTAAAGGCTGAACATCATAAGAATGCTGGATTACTTCAACCTTTACCAATCCCAGAATGGAAGTGGCAACACATCACGATGGACTTTGTGACTGCTCTTCCTTGCAGCACAAAGGGTAACGATGCTGTATGGGTCATTGTGGATCGACTCACAAAATCGGCTCACTTCATCCCATTTCGAGTTGGCCAATCTACGGAGACACTAGCAAAGAAGTACATGGAGGTAATAATCTAATTAAGATTTACATTCTTCATAATGTACTATCTCTGATATCCATGAACTCATACAGGAAATTGTGAGACTTCATGGAGTACCGGTCTGCATTGTCTCCGATCGTGACACCAGGTTCCGATCGCAATTTTGGCAGAGTCTGCAAGCAAGCTTGGGAACAAGTCTGAACTTCAGCACGGCTTATCATCCACAAACAGATGGTCAGTCGGAACGAACAATTCAGATCTTGGAGGATATGCTCAGAGCGTGTATGTTAGACTTCAAAGGATCGTGGGAAGATCACCTACATCTTGTGGAGTTTTCGTACAACAACAGCTATCAAGCAAGGATAGGAATGTCACCTTTTGCAACATTGTATGGAAGGAAGTTTCGATCGCCATTAAGTTGGGACGACATCGGAGATAGGGAACTTCTTGGACCAGAGATGATAGTAGCGACTGTTGATGTGGTTCGTACTATCAGGGAAAGGATGCGCATAGCCCAAGATCGACAGAAGCACTGGGCTGATGCGAAGAGATGACACTTAGAGTTCCAGCCAGGAGATCACGTATTCTTGAAGATATCTCCGAACCGCGGAGTGATCCGATTTGAAAGACGGGGTAGGCTAAGTCCGAGATATATTGGACCGTTCGACATACTCGAACGAGTCGGTGAAGTGGCATACCGCTTAGCGCTTCCACCTTCATTGGAAGGAGTGCATATTGTATTCCACATATCCCAACTCAGAAAGTATGTGAGTGACCCCGGCCATGTTCTCGATCATTCCGAGCTCACGATACAGCCCGATTTGTCTTCTGAGCAATAGCCTGTAGAGATCCTGGACAGGAAAGTGAAGACACTTCGGAACAAGAAAGTTAACTTGGTTCGAGTGATGTGGAGGAAAGACACTCCAGGAGAGTCCACTTGGGAAAGGGAGGATGAAATGCGTACTAGATATCCACACCTCTTTGTAAACTAGTCTTCAAATAAAAGTTGTAAATTTCGAGGACGAAATTTTTGTAAAGAGGGTAGACTGTAACAACTCCATTTTTAATGTACAAAGAATTGATTTAAGTTCAATGTATACTTGGAGTATTTATTGTTGCTGATATCTCTTTAAGTATCTATTTCATTCCATAATTACAAGAAGGAGCTTGTAGATCATTGGTAATACCTTGCACTGCTGAACCAAGCCACCAGAGTTCAAATCCCATGCCCCACATTATTTTTGTATTTATTTTGTTTTAAATTCTTTTGGAAGTCAACAGTCAAAACGTCATAACTCTCAAAACTTAAACTGAACAATAAAATCTAAAAATACCATAATTTCCCCCTTGAGTTTCCCCGGCACCCGACTGCCTGACTCGGCCCGACTCGGCCGAGCCGGCCGACTTGGTCCGGCGCCGCCAGCCGGACTCGGCCGGACGGCCGAGTCGTCAACACGAAAAAGTTGCCTCTTGACCTGGTCCACCCCCTTGCACACTTTAATTGGTCGGATCGGTTACCAAATGCCCAATAAATCCCTTTTACTCCAAGGTTTAATGATTTTTATATATTTTTTTAATTAAAACCCTAACCCTAGCCTAACCCTATATATACCCCCATACTCTCTACCCTCTCATCCTAAATTCCTAAGTCCACTCTTCCAAAATTCCAAGAGAACTTGGTACGTTAGAAAACGAGTGAAAGGCGAAGCGCTGATGAAATCGACGGCGAAATTCCGGTGATCGTACTAGGACCTCTCAACGACGATTCGACGAACCAGCAAACCCTCTACTTCCCCCTCACTCTCTAGTGTTGTCCAAACCCGTAAGTCTCCCTTTTCTATCTTTCTTTTCTTTCATAAAAATATGACTTTACAAATCCGACGGAAATCGGAACAAACCGATTTGCGATTCGGTTTTCTATCATATCTCACTTATCACCAATTCCATAATGCTTAAACATCTCTGTGTTGACTATTAATCACTTAACAACTAATTTGAATAAGTTTTCTCACATGAAATGATAACGTTTCCATTTATCGTATTTCTTTCACTTAAATACCACAATGTTTAGTTTTTACATTTAACCCCTTAATATTGCTATACCTTAAAGTAGATCACGAGGTAATGACCTACCTCTACACACATGCAAATACAACCCTAAACGATATCATCAAAATTTAGAATACGATAATACAAGATTTTACATTTAAATACCATTTTCTTATAAACCTTTTCTAAAAGTTTTAGGTTTGATACACTTTCAAAACAAATATCTTTTAATAGGAAAATACGATATGTCGTGGACATCGATCGTTTATCTAAATCTGACTTTGTGGTGTCTAGGCTAAGCAAGTGAGAAAAGGCAACTTTAAAAGGCTCGTCTCACGATTCGTGAGCGGATCCCTCCTTTTCTCATTTGTACTTATCTGGCCATAATTGGCGGTGAAGAGGCGATTTGAGGCTTCTAACGACTTGTCGTTTAGACCATTTATAAATAGTCTAGTTGAAATATAAAACCCTAGAATCTAAAATACCGAAAATCGACTTTTGCAAATAAATACCTTTTACTTTATAAAACCGTTTTCCAAAGGATGATATTTATAAAATCTTTGCAAAGCGCCACTACAACCCACATTTGGGGAACCCGTTAGGGATAGTATGGTTTATCGTGCACCCTCGGCTTAGTAGTGCAAAATTCAGACCTCCGCAAGGAGCATTCGATCTCAAAAGGTTTAAAATACGATATCTTGAGAAAAATGATATTTTTAGAATATAAAATAATTATTGAAATTATTTTTGTATAAATATATGGATATTATCATTAAAAGATCTATTTTGTTATAATATAAATATCTCACTTTTTCTAAAAATCACAAGACTAAATTTTACATTAAAATACAGATAATTACCTTTATTTATGTAATTTGGATATTTTCACTAGAAATATCACAAAATAAAATTACACTCATTATAACTATAAAGACGAATAATAAATACTTGAGGTGTATCTTGCAAACTATATAAAAGTATTTTTATATAAAACCCCCTCAAGTTTTATAAATTACAATAAGGACCCTGACAATTATAGAACTTCGATTTACACTATTCTATTCGACTCGGGTTTGAGTCTGATCGTAATCTGACTTGAATATGATTCAAGTACTATATAAATCTATAATATTACAACTCAATATGAACACATGAATTCCAGAATCCAGTTATCAATCTATACAACTTGACTGAATCAAACCATGGATATACATCTCTTATTCCGTTATTCCATCTACCTGATTATGCAGTTACAATCTGTTTACTGATATCATGGTTTTGGTCAGTCATCCAACTTACACAATACAATACAATAATACAATAAAAACACTACGGAGTTTAAGGGGTAGATTGGTGCGGAAGGTGTTAGAAGTGGCACGAGACGGTAAGATTAAGACACCTAACCTATATTCCGTTGCTGTTGTACCGTGGCTTAACGGTTCCTTGTACATTCCGTTTGCCCCGGTCTCTAGCATACTGAGACCCCTCTCGTATACACTGGCATCCTTCCGTACCAAGCTACAAACAACAGCGTAAACAAAATATTCTACAACATTATACTTTAGAAGATACCTCTTATTCTGTCTTTTCTAATTCTTTTTTATCTTTGGGACTTACCGAGCGACCTGCTCGCTGACGACATTCTATTTCTTCTTCTTTGAATGTCGTCGGGTGTTTTGGACCCAGCAGAGATCGAGCCCACCGGTGAAGACTTGGATCAGTTTCATGAAGACCCAGAGCTCTAGACATTGTACCTTGTTCTATTCAGTATTTTCATTTCCTGTTATGCCATTATTTAGGCATCGCTTTTCATTTCAGTTGTATTTACTGTTCATGGATTGTACAAAAGAATGTTATTAATAAAGTTGCTGTTATTTCTATATCTCTTGTCTCTTGTGATTTACTTTTATATTGCTTAGATACGCTTAGCGTATGTACTTCTAAGTATATACGTAGCGGACCTCGTCGCGTCCCTTTCGCCGTACACCGGGAAGCGGGGCGTGACAACGGCATCGAGGGCCTCATGCCAGATGAGGGTCGTGGCGACGGTCAAATCATCATAGAAGTCCTTCGACTTCTTGTAGCCCTCCACCGTCTTCGCCGCCGAGAGATCAGCCAATTTCGCCTCTCTCAGGTCGGCCGATTTTGCCGACTCGTCCGCCGCCCCCAGCTCCTTCCGGAGGGTTTTCACTGTCTTCTTCAGGTTGCCGGCAAGTACCTGAGCGTCCTCGAGCTTGGCCTTGGCAGCTACGGCGACCTCGCGGTACCGGGCGACCTCCACCTCGCTCTCCAGGGAGGCGACCCTCGCTATCACCGCCTCCAGCTCCCGCTTGGAGCTCTCTTCCAGCGAGGCGAGTTGGCCCGTAGCCTTCATCGCCGGGGCTATCACCTCGGCCTCCATGCGTAAGGCGATGGCAACGTGCTGGAGAACCTGAAAGACAGGAAAGAGACCAGAAATACGAAGAAGGCACCGAACCTCACCAAAAAACCAAACACTCACCTGCACGGACTCCTGGGCGATGGACGCCAGCTAAGCCCTGAATGTCCCCCCGGGGACTCTACCCCCGGCTGATGTCTCTATCTCATGCAGCAGGCTATCCGCGATGGATAGCCCCGAAGGCACTGCGAACTGGAAGCCCCCTTCCTCCACCATGATCGGCGAGGACGGGCCCCGGGAAGATCTCCTGTTGAGCAATTCCGAGGGAGAGCCGATCTGCTCCTCCGAGGCCGGGTCCTCCAGAATCCGAGCCCGCTTTCGGCCCGACACTCTGCTAGGCCCCGGGGCGGGATCCGCCCCCGAACTCTCATGGGACGCGACCACCGGAGGAGAAGGAGCCGGGGCAGGCTTTGAGCGAGAAAAGCTGGCGCCCCCAGCCTTCGCAACCTTCCTCGGCCGGCGTATGGAAGTTCGGAGCGAGTCCATGTCCATGGGTCCTACACAAAACCAAATGCAAAGGAGTCAGCAACACAAGCAATATACAAGCCAAAAAGCAAGCCTAAACTTACGACGAACTCAACGGGGCTGAGCCCGGCCCAACTTGGGACCCTCTCAGACAGCAGCACGTCAAAACGGGGGATGGGCTCCCACGACGCCACTCTCACCGCGACGGGGTCTCTGGACTGGTTCCCCGGCAAGCATTTCTCCCTCGACCACTTTGTGGGCACGGGCCAGTCCTCTCCCTCGGGAGGGGAAACGAAGAAGAACTTCTTCTTCCAGTCGTGAATGAAAGAAGGCAGGGCCACAACCCCTGTCCCGGCGGCGCCTCCCTGTCGCTTTCTAAAAGAAAGGTAGACCCATCTTGGGTCGCCCGCTCGACCACCAGGGTGACTTTTGAAGACGAGGGAAGAATCAAGGAGGAAGAGGCTGAAGGGAATCTCCTGTAACTTCAGGCGGATCAGGAACCCGAGGAGAATCCTCCAGGAGTTCGGCACTAACTGGTCAGGGGATAACCCGAAAAAGTTCAGCGCTTCGACGACCTCGGGAGAGAAGGGCAGGCGCATTCCACCCCAAAAAGCTTCCAAATACATGGCAATCTTCCTACCCTGTACTTGGTCTGCCCTCTCTCCCTCCTTGGCCAGACGAAGTGTATAACGTGAGGGGATGCGGAAGCGAGCCCGAGCATTGGCGAGCTCGTCCTCATGCCTCACCCAACACGAGGCGTCGGGGGCAGCATCTACCGCCTCCTCCCTGGGGGATGCCCCCGCCGAACGAACCCGGGAAGAGGGCCCGACACCTGCTCCCGGGAAGGACTCAGGCTCACCTAAAGGGTTCCTAGAACCTACTTCAACAACATCTACTTGTAACACCCGAGCCCAATGCTACTAATTTCAGTTACCGTTTGAACGTAGTGTGACACTTATTTCATTTATCTTGCTTGATTGTTACTTACTGTAAAAAATTTTACCCGGTAAATTCATTTCTGCATATAACAATTTTTGGCATCTAAAATAAAATTAAAAATATTCAACTTGGCCTGCTTGACACCCCTAACCCCGTTGTAGCGTCCGTGCATCGTGTTCTCATCCCGTTTAGTGAAACGGGCGAGTTTGGACGGCTACGTGCACGTACGTTTGTCCATTTTGGGGGTATGCTTTTTGATCATAAAACACTTCATTTTGAATTTTGGATCCCGCTCAAAATTCTATTATTTCAATTTCAAATTTTGGACCCGACCCGGGCGCAATTTGGAAATGTTTTACTTTGCGCCAAAATCCCAAATATTTAATATTTTAAAACCTTACACTATATTTCCGTTTCAATTAAAATCTTTGATAAATTTCCTAACCCATAAATCTTTATCTTCCAGCCAATCATACCTCTTCCTTTAACCTCGTGGGCACCTTGTATCTCTCTCTCTCCCCCCTTTCTCTCCATCTCTCTCTCTCTCCTCTCTTTCTCTCACCGTCTCTCTCTCTCTCCCCCTCATATATATAATTACATCTCCCATCCTTTCTTTTTAAAAAAAAAAACCACAGAACCCTAACCCATCGCAACTGTCCCAGCCGCCTCGTCCCCACTTCGCCGCCGCAGCCCCAACGCCGGCGCCAGCACCGCCGGGATCCTCGCCTCCTCAACCTCGTCTCATCCTTCCTCCTTTCCCCACGTTCCTGTGCACCCTACACCATCGCCGCGGCCACCTGCACACACCCCTGCACACCCGTCCCACCGCCTTGAGTCACCGCCGGCGATCTCGATCCGCCTCCCCGGCCTCGCTCATCCCCTCAGTAAGCTTCTTCTTTCTCCTTCCTTCTCCTTTTCTTCCCTCCTTCTTTTCTGTGTTCATTTGGTGATCTGCATGTTTGGCGCGGTCACGGTTGGCCGACCGCCGGAGCTCCGTCGACGAAGTCGACCGTCACCACCCGTCCCACGGATCATCGTGAGCACCCCTTCGCAGATCCTCCTTCCTTTCTTCTCTATTTTTTCTTTCTCTTCTTGATTGCATGTCTTGATCTTTACTGTTCATTCCTCGGCCGGAATCCGATGATGCCGACGACGTGACCCGACGTTCCAGCGAGGTACCCCGACCCGTGTGGTTCCATTGTTCGTCATTTGGGTTCATTCCGTGAACCGTGCGCCCGTCTTGAGTTTCCCCCGCCGACGTTTATCGTTCCGTATTCCCGGTTCGCGACCCATCGAGGCAAGTACCCCTTGCTACATGCTATACAATATTTACATATTCATTAATGACACCCTAAACCTGCTATTTAACTTTAGTATTGTAATTTCCCATTTTATGTCAATATTGTTATATAACATTTTATATTTCAAACTTGGAACTTATAGAAATATATCATTGCATCCATGAAGTCTTAAACTTGTTAACATGATTAAATGGCTATAAATTGTCTTACTGCATTCTTATAATGTTGAAATCATATCTGTGACACAACTGATAACTGTACTGCAAATTGAGTAAATCTGCCTATTGCTTATTCATTGCTTATATCATGTGATGATAACCATGCTTGCTTGTATAACTGATTGTGAGCACACCCATGATATTGTTTACATCTTGACCTGACTTGTTACATATATATTGTTCTACCCGACATGGTACCGTATTCTGCTTGACTTAACCTGATGTACCATGACCTGATCCGTTACCTGATCTTGTGTCTAATGCCAACAAACCTGACATGTAGTCCTCATGGACCGTTCCTGTTGTCTATCCAGACAAACCTGTTTACCTGATCCTGTGTTGGCATTAGTTTCTTGATTTCGGGATACCTGACTTGACTTGCACATATAACTTGGGGGTATGGGGAAATCAAAGGTGAAACCTGACTTGTAACTCAACAGTTCACTACCTGTACTGATCAGTTTTAGAGGCCAGGCCCGCCTCGTGACGATGCTGCTGACATCGTTGGTCTTTATCCTTTCCCTGTAAGTGCCTAGCGACACGTCTCAGTTTCAGCCCGAGAGTCTTAGACCGTGGTCCCGGGCATGCACGGGATACTATTGAGTTACATCGATGATTCATCAATTGGTTTCAAAGACTTTAGAACAGAAAACCTGATAGAACTGTTTAGTTTACCCACTGCACATTACCCTGCACTGCTCTGATTCACATTATTGTTACCCTTGCTTTATTCATGTTTATACTCGCATTGCCTGTGTATTATGTTATTATTTGATGACTTGACGCGCTGACGTCTGGGTTTTGCATGGCCCAGATTCTGTACCGCTGTCGCAGTCCGAGCAGGAGTACTTCAGTCGACAGGCTGAGTTGTGAGTGTCAGCAGTAGTTAGTTTTCTTTCCTGCATTTATTTCCTGATGTGAGCCCGCATTATGGGACATACATTCCAGTTATTTTGTATTGGATCTTTCGCTTCCGCATTTTATTATTCTTGACTCATGATTTATCTTGGTTTATGGACATGTTTAGATAGTTTTATTTTGTTCTTGATATCTCTACAGCCGTAATGTGACTGTGGATGGATACTTCCTACCCACAGGTAGCATGGTTGGCTATGTCACGTGCCCATTTTAGCGTACTTTGGGAAGCGGGGCGTGACATGGTTCTTTTGGTATCAGAGCTATAGGTTAGTCGGGTTGATTCTTTTTGTAGTTGGGTATTGTACCCAATACACGAATCAGAATACCTGTGTTTAGAAAACATGTCCTACCACTTTGCCGTTTAACCATTCTTGAATCACATTATACCTGTGTTTAGAAAACCTGATTCCTTGTTATCTCTAGGATTTAGGCGACTTGGGTGGAGTTATGTAATTGCGACTATGATACCGCGGCATAGTTACAATGCGGCACTCTATTTAAGTATCTTGGGGTTCTAGCCTTGATCTATATATTGAATCTATCATCATGCTAATGTTGGGTGTTTTGATTTCAGGAATATGGCAGATAAGAATTTGAAGACGTATCAAAGGCGTGTGGATGAAGCCGCCATGCTTGGAGTGATAAGAGGAATGCTAGAGAATCAAAAGAGACAGACCGAGCTGATCCAGCAGCAAGCGGAATCTTTTCAGGAAGGTTTGCAGATCGTTCAGCAGTCTGTGAACACTGTTGGAGCTAAACCAGTTGACCGAGTAGGGACCGTAGCAGATTTCAGACGTTTGAGTCGGTCTACATTTACTGGTTTGGAGGAGCCGTTGCCAGCAGAGCAGTGGAATGAACCCAAGACTCCTCGGCCTTCTCGCTCGTCCCCGAGCTCCCCAGCCGAGGTCGTCTTCCTCGGTCTTCCGACAAACTCCACCGCTCACAGGCGTAACGTCGCTCCGCAAATTTCGCCATGCGCAGATTCTTCGCCAGCAACATCCCACGTTCCACGCCATTGCGATCCCCATTAACGGGCGATCCGCTCTCTACGCGGAAGTGACGTCAGAAGCGTAATTGCCGGCGAGATTCTCGCGCCTGCTGCTGCGTGCTACCACCGCTATATAAACCCCATCACAGAGGGGTCAAGTAAGTCATTTTTTACTCGACTTAGCCGTTACGCTGCTCGGATCTAGTGCTAACTTGATCGTCGGAGGGTACTCGATGGTACCAAACCATCCCGGGACTTCTTTGCAGGTACTCGGTGCTAAACTCCTCAAATCATCAATCTCCTCAAAACCCATTGAGACCCACACGCAACGGGAGATCGCCTCCAAATCCATCGACGAAAGACAACATCTGAGGGGGACCCGAAAAGGACCTCCATCAGCGGCTGTCTTCTCCGATGGCTTCAAGCGCCAGAAGGCTGGAGCCAAACCTGGAAGCGGGTATATAGCGGGCTCATGAAGGAGGACTTGTACGAGGCACTTGGGGACTACGGCGAGGAGTCTCCAGAGGATGTTAATGGCTTCTACCGAGTTGGGTGCTTCACCTATGACAAGGTATTTCTTTTTTCTGGATGAATAATACATATGGTGGAAGGGGTAAGGCCTGGAAGGAAAAATCCTGTGGCTACTCTTAGACTTCGGTTGGTATTTCCAAGTCGCAAGGGCTGTTTGGTTGCAGGATTTTGAAATTTGGATTCCTAAATAGTAGAATTGATAAAATTTGGATTAGCTAATTTTGTGTTTGGTTGGTATTGGATTTCTAGTGTTGGATTTATAAATCCTTACCATATTTATTTGCTTGGGAAAAAATAAGTGGGATTTGGATTTGAGAATGGAAGAGAGATAGCGAGAGGGGAGTTTTTTGGATTGTTTGGTTGCAAGATTATAAAATTTGGATTCCAAATTAGTATGGTTGAAAATTTCTGTATTTGGTAATTTGTTGTTTGGTTGGTATTGGATTCCTAGTATTGGATTTTTAGATGATTGTAATCTTTGTTTGGTTGGTGAAAAAAATGTGGGATTTGGATTTGAGAATTTTAGAGAAAGATAGATAGAGAGGGGATTATTAAATAAATAAAGCATCCGGGTCCTATCTAAAAGTACAATGAATAGTGTCAAATCCTTGCAAATTCTCTAAATTTTTTAGGATTAAAGGATCCTTGTTTTGTGGTGACCCGCCATAAAAAAACAAAGAAATCCTACAAATCCAAATCCCACAACCAAATACAAAATTATGGAATCCTCTCAAATTTTTGGATTCCACTATCTAATTCTTTCATAGTCCTCCAACCAAACAAGCCCTTAGGGGCTGTTTGGTTGCACGATTTTAAATTTTGGATTGTGGAATCCTTAAAAAAATCCTAGATTCATGAATTTTATGTTTGGTTACGAGATTTGGATTTGTAGAATTCCTTTGTTTTTTGTTCGGGTCCTATTTCAAAACCATGATCCAAGAATCCTAGAAAAAAAAGAGGATTTAGCTTGGATTTGCACTGTTCATTGTACTTGTTTGGTGGGTCCCGTGTACTTTTATGCATAAAAAAATCATCTCTCTCTATCTCTCTCTTTAATCTTTAAATCCAAATCTCACCTTCTTTTTTCCAACCAAACAAGATTACAATGATCTATAAATCCAATTTTAGGAATCCAATACCAGCCAAACACAAAATTAGCTAATCCAAAAATTTTCACTCGTACTATCCGGAAATCCAAATTTCACAATCCTGCAACCAAACAGCTACTTAGAAAATTCAGCAATTAAACCGGCCCTTAGGATTGCATAATTTTGGCGGGGCAGCGGAAAGGTAAAAGCGGAATTTGCAACTCTTACTATTTTGAGCAAGAGCAGGATTTCTCCTGCTTGTTTTTCGTATGTTTTTTTTTTGAAATAGGTTAGTTTAATATTAAAATTATTAAAATAGAGGGGTTAGTTTTAAAATTGTAGAAATAGGACGGTTTGAGCCGACCACACCCCTCTAAACATAGGGCGGGTTCTAGGAACCCGCCCTCTACCCATTATAGGGGAGAACGGGTTCCATTATAGGGGAGGGCGGGATCCTAGAACTCGCCTTCCCCTTAAATAAGTAGAGGGCGGGTTCTGAGAACCCGCCCCAATTTTTTTTTAAAAAAAATTTAAATTAAAAATACGAAATGAATTAAATATAGAATAAAACAATAAAAATTGTATAATATTAACCGTTTGAATCTGGTATACACTCTAATAACAAAATGAATCCGTCAAATTTATAATACAAAAAAATCGTATCTGTTTGTAAAATTATATAACTATCGCTTTCCCTTTCACTTTTCCTTTCCCAATCCGAGAAGGCTTGACATAAGCCTATGCCTCTTGGGATGACTGGAGGACCCTCCCGTTTCTTGGGTATGTGGCGGCGGCGGCGGCATCTGCTCTTCTGCTTCGGCTTCAGCTTCAGCTTCGTCTTCAGCAGCGTCTTGGACAGGCTGTCATTCCGCAAATCCTGAATGTGGGACAGGTGTCGGATATATGCTGCCTCCCAACAACTGTATGTAGGACGGAAGATCCTTATCCCAACTGGGCAGTTGTTGCGAAGAACCTGTCCCGGTTTCATGCGGCTGCTGTTGCACAAAACCTGGGCCCCATGGCTGCACAAATCCTGACCTCCAAGATTGCTGTTGTTGCGCAAAACCTAACCTCCAAGACAGCTGTTGTGCAAAACCTGACCCCCAAGACGGTTGTTGCGCAAAACCGGTCCCCCAAAACTGTTGTTCCTCCGGTTGTTGCGCTTGTCCGGTTTTCCAGGGTTGCTGCTGACGGTATGGTGATCCAAATTACTGATCCTGCTACTCTGGATCTCCCTGATGCTGCGGCTCTGGTGCCGGCTCATGCTGCGGCTCTGGTGCCGGTTCATGCTGCTGCTCCAGTGCCGGCTCATGCTGCTCCTATGGTGCCGGTGAGAAATGTGGAAGCATATTATATTGACCGAATATACCACCAATATATGAGTCGCAATTTGAAAATAAAGCCTGAGTATCCGGACCAGCATCAGGCGGATATGGATCTGCATCATTGATTGTATATATTGCAACCCACGAGCCTGTCGTTACATTAGAAATAAGAAATAAGTATTGACTCATACCGCCGGATGTTAAAAAGTAATATAATTTAAAGAATTCATCTTACCAGATCTCGTTACACGTGACTTCTAGGCTCGTACCGCTGGATGTTTGGGAAGTCTTTAGGGGGAGCGGAAAGATATCTTATGGTGACACGCTTATACCACTGTAGATATGCTTCGGTAGCGTCGGTGGTTGTTTGGTCACCTATTTGCTGTAAGGCAATATTACGCTGCCTATCCTCCCATCTCAGCAAATATTGATGATGATGCTCCCTCCAATCACGCTTCGCCTTTTCTCTTCGCATGTTTCCCTCTATTGTCATAGGTGAAGGCGGCGGGACATGAATATGTTGCAATCTATTAAACTGTCACAACACCCGGTCCGGTAGGTGCATGGCAACGATATTAATGCAGAGGAGTGGGCATCGAGCCCGCCAAACCGGCTCTCCTTCGATACAGATGCCGGGTAATCTTTGCAGACGATCTGCTGTATAAAGCGTCCACGTGACCTGCGCAGATAACATAGTACTAAAATTGTGATGAAGGTATTTCAAAATTTTAAAACAAAGTTAATTACCTAAGTTATGGTTACCTGAGTCGCCTCCATGCGATCCAACTCATCTCTATAGTACCTAAGTACTCGACGAGGAGCTTATACGCTTTCTTGCCATTCCACCAAGAGCCGAGCGGCTTTCCAGGGGTATCCACGGCAGTGATTTTAACTCGATCCGGTCTTCCCATACATATGTGCTCTCATGATCAAATCTATAAATAAAGTGTCAGATGATAAGAGAAAGAACCAATATTACAATTTTGCAAATGTCTAGCTGTAAAAAACAAGGAATATACCTAAAGTAATGTAATGCAGCCACAAATTTTATTCTTCGTTGGAGCACATACCTTATCGAGTTTCTTGTAAAGAACCCAAGGTATAAAGGATGGACATGCGTTGCTGATTGGTCCGGCATCAACCAAGAACCGATCATGTACAGAATGTAGGCATGTGCATGTCTATCCAAGACTTCATTGGTGGCTTTATCAGGGATATTAGTAAATGTATCTATTAGCCAGTTTAAACTGATCTTATACCCCTTACTATAGTCTCCTGGTGCCTGATATTAGCATTTTTTGTGAAATATTAAAGCTAAAAATAATGTACAAAATATCCATGCAATAGGTACACTAAAGAGGGGAAAGAAGAGAGAATCTGAATCTGAATATTAAATATAAATAATTCACTTAGCTAAAATTTAAACTTCATAATTATATTAAAAATAAGATCTAGTTTTTAATAACGTATAAAACAATATTTGGTGTTGAAAAGATGTCGAGAGTTTATTGATATTAATATTTTTACCTGTCCGAGAGCAGACTCGGCATATGTATCCCAGTATGGGTGGTCGGTATCTGGACCAACAATTTTCCTCCGACCAATCCAAGCCCATTGACTCATAAACCGAGTAAGAGGCCAATATCCTGGAGTGTGATAGTGGCATCACCCCATCTTAGATGAAAAGTGTGGGTCTCTTTTCTCCAACGCTTAACTAGAGAGGTAACGAGGGCGTGATCGATTTGGATATGACGAAGCAATGAAGCTTCATAAAATCCGGCCCTTCGAATCCACTCGATTATTCGCTGGTCGGTAACTTGCCACTTGTCAGAACTATGGCTGACGACTGTGAAATTATCTCCATCCTGCAAAATTAAATCATGTTATTTTCATCTATTAAAATTAAAAGAAATGGGGAATTAAAAAAAATTGACAGAGTTTTGAATCTTTCCTCTCCGTGTAATATATTGATAGATCTGTGTTCGTTTTGATCTACGAGCAGAGATTTTTCGAATGGTTGATTCTCCATTGAAATTATTTTGGTATTTTAATCCCTAAAAGATTTAGATAAGAGAAGGGAATTTGGACACAGAGTTAATTTGAACAAACCATACTGAGGAGGAGGGCGGGTTTTTATAGGGAAAGGAGGGCAGGTTCCAAGAACCCGCCCTCATCTTTGCATTCTTTTGGACACAGCGAGTGATATTTGTTTTTTAAAGTGTTGTCACATCATCTTTTATATTCAGTGTGAAGTCGCATCAAGCTTTTTAAATTTTTTTTTATCATATTGAAGAGGGCGGGTTCTTAGAACACGCCCCCTTCAATAATTTGAAGAGGCAAGAACCCGCCCTCGTCTTTTATTAATATTTTTTAACAGTGTGTTGTCAAATCAATCAGTATAAATAATTAAACTGAAACGAAGAGGGAGGGTTCTTAGAACGCGCCCCTTCAATAATTATTGAAGAGGGCGAGTTTCAAGAACCCACCCTCATCTTTTTTTTTTGGACACAGTGACTGATATGTTATTATTACGCATAGTGCAGATTTTTTTAGTGTTGTCACATCATCTTTTATATTCAGTGTGAAGTCACATCAAGCTTTTTAATTTTTTTATCATATTGAAGAGGGCGGGTTCTTGGAACGCGCCCCCTTCAATAATTTGAAGAGGGCGTGTTCCAAGAACCCGCCCTCATCTTTTATTAATATTTTTTTAACAGTGTGTTGTCAAATCAATCAGTACAAATAATTAGCAGTACAAATAATTAAACTGAAACGAAGAGGGCGGGTTCGTAGAACGCGCCCCCTTCAATAATTATTGAAGAGGGCGGGTTCCAAGAACCCGCCTTCATCTTTGTTTTTTTTGGACACAGAGACTGATATGTTATTATTACGCGGACTTTTTAGTGTTGCCGGATCATCTTTTTTATTCAGTGTGAAGTCACATCATGTTTTTAAATTTTTATTATTATTATATTGAAGAAGGCGGGTTCTTATAACGCGCCCTTTCAATAATTTGAAGAGATCATGTTCCAAGAACCCACCATCATCTTTTATAAATACAGCTTTCTGCAACTCTCCATTCCGCTACCCTTATTTTTTTATTTTGTGCAAGTGTGCACGCTAGAAAGAAGGTCAAGTTTAGTGCCATAGAAATTTGAAGTTAGACCCATATATCGCGGCTACACCGTGACGGATCAAGACGGAACCACGGCTTGCTGTAAAATTCTTGAGCAAATTCAGTGACCAAACCGAGGTTCAGGGTTGTAACCAAATTCTTGAGCAAATTCAGTGAACAAAATTCAGTGAGCAAATTCTGTGAGTATTTCAATTCTCTTCTCACCTCCTCTGAACTCCTCTGAACTATTCTTTCTGCAGTATTCTTTGCACAAACTCTCTTCCCCTCTCCAATAAAACTGTTTGTGTGCAGGATTCTTTGCGCCGACCTAAATAAATTTTTTGCAAGTGTTTTAATTTTTGTTTGTTACTATTTTGCATAAATAATACGGACTTTAAGGGGCTATAACACTAATTCAGATTGGGTGGGGATTTCATCACCCTTCCTAAGACCCCAAAAATCACTAAATGCATACGCATTACCCTTGAGCTTAATAAAAAAATTATCTAGACTCAACCAACTAAGGACTATCGTGCTCAATAGAACAGAGGAAGGTTGTGGGCATTCGATCGTTTATATAAACTTGACTTTGTGGTGCTTAGGCTAGACAAGTGAGAAAGGTAATTTTAAAAGGCCCGTCTCACGGTGATTCATGAGCGGAACCCTTCTTTCCTCACTTGTGCTTGCCTGGCCACAATTGGCAGTGAAGAGACGATTTGAGAGTTATCTCACAACTTGTCACTTTGGAACAGTTAGGAGCAGTCTAGTGGAATTTGAAGACCATAACTCTAGGTATGATTGTGCATGTTTTGACTGTGATTGTATGAAGTTGTTAACATTTTTTTTATTGTTGGCTTGATATTGTTTGATGCAGATTATGAAAAGTTCAAGTTTATTTGTTTTATGTAAAAACGATGGCCGGATTATCACCAGTGCACAAGGTCCCGAGTATATGGGCGGGTCCGCAAGAATCATGTGATTAGAACCATCAACGACTTATAATGAAATCGAGAATAAAGTGTTCAAAATCACGAAATACGATCCCCGTGAAATTAAGCTTAAGTTAAGTTGTATATGGCCTATGTTTAGTGAAAATGCATTGGTTGAAATTATAGACGATGCATCAATATCTTCGATGCCACGCCCCGCTTCCCGGTATACGGCGAAAGGGACGCGACTGGTCCGCTACGTATTTACTGTGAAGTAAATACGCTAAGCTTATCTAAGCAATATAAAGTAAATACACAAGAGACAAAAGATATGAACTGAACAACAACTTTATTTATTAACATTCTTTTGTACAATGCATGAAAAGTAAATACAACTGAAATAAAAAACAATGCCTAAACAATGGCATAATAGAAAAGAAAAGTACTGAAATGGAAAAGTATACAATGAACTAAAGCTCGGGGTCTTCACTGAACTGGTCCAAGTCTTCAGCGCTAGGCTCTGTCTCCAGAAGGTCCGAAACACCTGACGACATTCAAAGAAGAAAGAAGGAGAATATCGTCAACGAACAAATCGCTCGGTAAGTCCTAAAGATAAGGAAGAAGTAGAAGAGAAGAAATAGATAGTGTAGCTTTTAAAGTTGTATTATATTGTTATAATGTTAATGCTGTTATTATCGTAAGTTCAAGAATGAATGTCAACTAATCTCAAGAGTGTTCTCAAACCCAACAGGCCACAGTCCAGGGATAGGGAACCATGGGCCCGAATGATATGTTAGTAATGGGACTTCGACCGTCGTCGAAGTATTCCAAACTCAACAGGCCACAGTCCAGGAGCTTGGAAACACGGGCCCTCATGATTGCTTGCTTGTGTTAGTAGACATGGATTCATGATCTAGGGAGACTCTTGAGATTATATTGGATTCACGAATGGACTACCCCAATACCCCGTGTATTCATTGTATTGATAATACTGTATTTCATGGTAATGTCTTGTAAATTGAATTGTATAATTGGATGACTTGCCGAAACCATGATATCAGTAAACAGATGTAACTGGAGAATCATGTATGTAACTGGAGAATCATGTAAACTGGATGATCATGTAAATGGAATGTATATCCATGGTTCAGTTCAGTCAAGTTGTATAGATTGATAGATTGAATATATGGAATAATGGATTCATGGATTCGTGTTAAATTATAATATTGTAGATTGCAGATTGTAGATTGTACTTAAATAATATTCAAGTCAGATTATAATTAGACTCAAACTGAGTCAGACAATTAGAAAAGTAAATTGAAGTCCTGATTGTTTTGATGTTATCGGTAACCGCTGCACATGAACGACAGGATTTGTGTCTTTTTCAAAGACGATTACCGTATTGATAACACCATTATTAAGTTGTCTACCTTAAGTAGGCAAGCGCCCACTTCTCCGGCTCCCTGAGGCTCAAGAGCTTGGTCCCGCTTAAACCTATGTTTACTAGGATCCTTAGGCTAATTTATAGAACTTGAGGGGGTTTTATATTCAAAATACTTTTATATACTTTTCAAAATACACCCCAAGTATTTATTAATCGTCTTTAGAGTTGTAATGAATGCAGATTTTATATTGTGATATTTCTAATGGAAATATCCTAATTTCCATAATAAATGGTATTTATTTGTAATATTGATTTGTATGGAATTCATGGTATTTTAGTGTAAAATGATTCTTGTGATTTTTTAAAAGAGTTGGAATATTTATAATAATTCAAAATAATATTTTAATGTTACATATACATATATTTATATGAAAATAATTTTAATATATATATTATATTTTAGAAATCTCGTTTTTCTTAAGATGTCGTATTTTAAATCTTTCGAGACCGAATGCTCCTTGCGGAGGTCTGAATCTCGCACCACTAAGCCCGAGGATATGCGATAATCCGCACCAACCCGAACGGGTTCCCCAAATGGGTTGTAGTGGCGCTTTGCAAAGATTTGTATAAATACTAATCATTAAGAAAAACAGTTTTATTAATTATGGTATTTAAATGAAAAAGTGTCGTTTTCCCGTATTCTATGTTCTAGGGTCTCCTAAGTCAACTAGACTGCTCCTAACTGATCTAAAGTGACAAGTTGTGAGATACCTCAAATCGCCTCTTCACCGCCAATTGTGGCTAGGTAAGTACAAGTGAAGAAAGGAGGGATCTGCTCACGAATCACCGTGAGACGAGCCTTTTAAAGTTACCTTTCTCACGTGTCTAGTCTAGACACCACAAAGTCAAGTTTAGATAAACGACTGAATGCCCACAACCTTATCCTATTTTCATAATAAGTGGTATTTATTTGTAAAGATATCGATTTCCCGTATTCTATGTTCTCGAGGGTATCGTGTTATGTTGCATATGAGTATATGAGGAGGTAGGTCATTACTATGTGGTCTATTTAAAGGTATAGCAAGTTTAATAAAGTTAAATGTATAATTGAAACAATGTGGTATTTAAATGAAAAATACGATAAAGTGGAATAGACATTATTTTATGAAATGAAACTTGATCAATTTGGTTGATTAGTGTTTAATAGTCAACATGAAGGAGTTTAAGCATAATTGTATTAACGAGAAGTGAAGTTTTATAAGAAACCGAATCGGAAATCGAATTTGTTCCGTTTCCGTCGGGTTTTGTAAATTCGTATTTTAGAATAGAAAAGAGTGATAGAAAATGGGAACTTACGGGTTTTGGACAACCAGAAGAAAAAGATAGAACGGGAGGAGTCGCCGGTGCGTCGCTTCGTTGCCGGGATCTCCTAGAACGATCGCCGGAAGTTCGCCGTAACTTCGCTTCGTGCTCGTTTTCAAATTACGCAAGTTTCTTAGAAATTTTAGAGAGTTGGCTTAGGATTTTGGGGTGAGAGGGTAGAGGGTAGGGGTGGTATTGATAGGGTTAGGGTAGATGAAGGGTTTAATTAAAAAAAATGTTATAATATATAAAAATGTATTAAAAATTGGAGTAAATGGGGCTTTCTGAATTCTCTAGAACCGATCTAGGAATTTAAAGTATGCATGGGGGTATAGAATGCCAAGAGCCCCAACTTTTGTGTTGGGAACTCTGCCGTCCGGCCCGAGTCTGCCGGTCCGCCGGCCGACTCGTCCGAGCCGGGCCGAGTCAAGGCCTGGGTAGGTGGGAGGACTCCTGGTGTAGGCTCTGGTGCATTTACATTTTGAGATTTAGTGGGAAATTCTGGAGTTATCACATATTGACTGTTGGGCTTCTATAAAATTTAAAACAAAATAAATATTAAAAATAATGTGGGGGCATGTGATTTGAACTCTGGTGGCTTGGTTCAGTAGTGCAAGGTATTACCAATGAGCTACAAGCTCCTTCTTGTAATTATGAAGTTATTTAATTACTTAAAATAGTTACAGAAAATGTAAATACCCCAAGTAAACATTAATTTTTAAGCAATTTTTTGTACACTAAAAATGGAGTTGTTACATTCTTTTAACTTGTAATTAAAAAGCAAAATAATTACTTATAACTTGTGCTCAGGCTAAAATACCCCTTTATGGATTTTGAAAAAATATTTGAAAAAAATTGTATAGGAAAATTAGGATTGTTACATTCTACCCTCCTTATAAAAATTTCGTCCTCGAAATTTATAAAAGGAAAGTCTAACAGTTTGGTGACAGAACTAAAGATTGTAAAAAAATTTTGTTCAAAGTTATGAGGGAGTTACTTGGGTTACCTTGGTTCACAGTTTCAGATTCTATGGCTGCCAAATTGTAAGCCTGGCGTCTCGGCACGTTTCTTCGTGTAAGCTGATACAATGTTGATTGTCGAGGTAAAGGTGGTCCACGTGGAGGTGGTGCAGGAAGAGTTAACCGGGTAGGTGGAGCTTGGAAAGCTGGTCAAGCTGCGGAATTAGGATTGGTTTGGTTGTGTGGACAAGTTCCTATGGTATGTGAGGATGATCCACATATCAGGCAAAGACCGTTTGCTCGTCGGCAAACTTCCAACAGATGTCCAGCTCTCTTGCAGTGGGTACAAAAGGCTGGGTTGGGCCTGTTGATTGGTGCTCCTGGACGCCTTGGCACAAAAGGTGGTCTGGACGAGGCTCCTCCTGCCATCTGGTTGGCAGGTCGCTTAACTCCTGCAGACTGAGGTCTGCCCCTCGCTTTTATCACTGCCTCATAACTGCGGGCAGCTATCAGAGCCTCTTCATGAGTCAGAAATTTCCCTGTGGCTAGTGCAGCCTGAATTTCTGTGTCCAGGCCTTATTGAAATCGACGGGCTCTGATCCCATCCGTCGGTATCAGGTGTGCTGCAAATCGACTGAGCATGGTGAATTTAGCGTCATACTCATTTACTGACTTGTCCCACATCGAACCTTGTTGTAAATGAATGAACTGCTGTTCCATGGCAAACCTGACAGTCACAGGGAAGTACTTCGCGTCGAACTTATTGCGAAAAGTCTTCCATTCTATGGGCTGATCAAGACGGCTTTCTTCTGCCTTCCACCAGTTCCGTGCATTTTCCGTGAGCTGTAATTTTGCAACACGAACCCAAGCTATTTCTGGCACTTGTGCTGCTGCCCGATCATCTTCGATACTTTGTGCCCATTCCCCAGCTTCGAGTGGGCTCCCCTTTCCTGAGAGCTATTTGGGATGTAAAGCTCTGAATTGCTTTACCCCAGATACTTCAGCCTCGGGACGGTTCAAGAGCTGTTGCTGTCTCTCTAGGAGGCTGCGGATTGCCTCAAGCAGAATCGTTTGCTCGTTGAGTGGAGCAGGAACGACATGTGTGATTGGTAGTGGAGGTGGAATGTTGATCAGTCGAAAATTCTGCATTTCTAACACAGCAATTTCCCTACCTTTTTGCAGTCAAGTAGAGGTATCCGGTATTCATATCACACCTATTTGCAAAACACATGTAAAATACGGGATTACTTGTACTGTGTACTAAAACCAGCATTTTTAGGGAAATTGTGTGTTTTTCATGGCATCGCATTATCCTTGTATTGCGCAACTCTTGTCTTGGAGTCTATGCAGGAAATTCCGGAAGCAGAGCCCAAAATTGGGAAAAGATCTGATAAAAGATGCGCCAACTCAAAGGCTGAAGATCTGGTAGTAATTCAGAAGGCCAAATAAAATTCAACACATCAGAATAAGGCCCATATGATATCCCAAGCCCACAGAAGAAAATACAAGCAGCAAGGCCACCAAAGGGCCGCGGATCCGCGGCCCAAGCCCCCTTTGCGCGGCGGATCCGCGGCCAGATAATGAGATCATTGCACCCAATTTCATCACATGCCTAATTCTAACAGCCAAAGCTTCCAGAAGACCCCAGAAGCTCCACGTGGCACATCTAGAAGGCTCGGCTCAACAAACTTTTGGAGGGAAATTCAAATTTAGGCATAACTAACTTTTTGGAGGGAAATTCAAATTTAGGCTTAACTAACTTTTTGGAGGGAAATTCAAATTTAGGCTTAACTAACTTTTTGGAGGAAGATTTAAATCTTTTGGTCAACAAACTTTTGCAGGGAAATTCAAATTTAGGCTTAACTAACTTTTTGGAGGGAAATTCAAATTTAGGCTTAACTAACTTTTTGGAGGGAGATTTAAATCTTTTGGTTAACTAACTTGTGGAGGGAATTCAAATTTCAATTCTAGATTTTGAGGCCTATAAAAAGGAGCTTAGATTAAGGTTTGAAAATGTTCAAGAATCACCACCATCTTCAACCCACAAGTTTAGTGACAAAAACTTGTGCCAAATTCAATCCCCATCCCCAATTCAAAATCAAGATCAAGATCCCGAGATCAATTTGAGCAAGAGAGCCTTCAACCTTTAGAAGCAACGCCGGATTTCCAATGGAGCAAGAGATCCACGCCGATCCACGACTCAAGGAGCCGAGCGAAACCGAAATCGACGATCTAGTTCCTTTCTTTTGTAAATTCAAGAGAGTTGTAACAAAATTTGTCGATAAATAAAGGTGAATTTTCTATATTCTTGCTTATCTTTTAATTCAAGCATAATGATTAGATCTCAATTTGTGATTGTGTTTGTGATCATGATGTTTGAGTAATCTCCGCTCGTGTAGGAGTTGTGACGATCTTTAGATGATGATGATTTAGATATTTTCTATAATTCTTAAATCCTATAATGTTTGGAAATTCTAGTGAATCAAATGTTTAATGACCTAGTTTCGAGTTGATGCTTTCTTGATCGTGTTCACTCGAAACTAGGAAACAACTATTAAACATTTGATTAACTAGAAGCTAGAATTTGAATGCGATCCATCGAAAGGACAAAGGATTAGTTGCGGAATCCCTAATTTTCTCACAAAGATCCTTAAACCTCGATGAAATTGTATCGATCTAGTATCAATTCATTAATGGATAAGAATTAGTAATCTTTAGATCTCATCACATCTATAGATCCGATCTACTCCTACGAGCTATACTTCTAATCTTGATTGTTGGTTGGAAATTATCACACATCTCAATTCTTGCTTTTAATGTCTTTTCTAGATCTAGATTTTTTCTGATTTCTTGATCTTTAAATGCAAATCATGAATTGTTTTCTTTTCTTTGCCCTAAATTTTCAACTCATCTAATTCGGAAATTGAACGGATTACACTTTCTCTGTGGACGATCCGCACTTACTAACGCGCTACATCCGACACCGTTATTGATTGCGGTCAAAATATTTTTGGTTGTGATTTCTAAAATCTAGTTTCTTACGACACAATCGGAAAATCAATCCAATCAAAATGGCGCCGTTGCCGGGGATCGTGTGCTATTTGTTCGGTTTTTGAAATTTGAGTTGAAAAGTTTATTCCATCAATATTTTTTTAGATCAAAACTTGCACAAAATACTAATACGTGTTGTTGTGGTTAATTGTAAGGAGACCTGGAGCTTGTTGGAAAATTGGAAAATTGTTTGAAGAATTCCAGAGGACTAAGGAAGTGATCTGGAGCTTGCTGGAAAAATTCAATGCAGAGATCCCACTGTAGCACCGCGTTTCCGCGGCATAGGGAGCTAATCGCGGCAGTTCCGCGGTCTATCAAGGGGTTCTCTGGAAAATTTTTGGCAGGTAATCTCTACCTTTCTTATCTCCTCTCTAAAATCTGCTCCAACTAACAATTTGTTGCAGGTTTCTTTGCAAATATTCGCAGCGCGCAAAAAGCAAAATAAAGTGTGCTTGTTTTTGATTTTGTGGTTGTTTGCATAATTAATACGGAAATTAAGGGGCACGGCCAAATCCAGATTAGGTGGGGAGTTCATTACCCTTCCTAGGCCCCAAAAATCACAAACCTGCATCCGCATTACCCTCATTAATTAAAAAATATCTAGAGATGACTCTAAGGACCGTCGCGCTCACTTAGGACAGAAGAAGGCCGTGGGTAATTCATTGCTTATCCGCGTTTCTCTTGTGGTGCCTAGGCAAGTGTCTCGAAGGCTAGTGGTTACTTAATTAGGCCCACTACTTACGTAGTGGAGAACCTCCCACTTACCTGGACACAGGAGGGACAAAGAGGCAGTGGAGGATTCTATCCTGCGTCTTGTCTTCTGGCAGTTAGGAGCGGTCTAGAGATTGGACCTAGGTGACCATAAATTTTAGGGTTGTGTGTTGCATTTTTGGATTCACATCATATTTTCAAAATCCGTATCATTTTTCAAAACAAACACTACACTCACTTCATTCCCCTAATTATAAATCACGCTGCCACTTGTACTAACCCCTTTTAGTGCAAGATAGGCTGGACACGGGATTCTAGTGCCCGTCTTGTCCGCGTCCCCTCGACTCCGAAGTCGGTATTTCTTCATTTACCTTTCTTTTACCCCCCACCACACCCACACCGATGGATCAGTCTCCATCAAACCTCTTTACCGCTACTCTGCCGCCATCCGTTGGTGCGCAGATTCCACCTCGCATCTCTCTCCAAGAGAGGTGCTACCCTTTACGAGGTCCTCTCTCGACCTGCTTATCCATTCCACCAGCCAACGGGGATAACTTTGAGATTAAGCCCCAGTACATCAATCTTCTACCCAAATTCCACGGTCTCGAGACTGAAGACGCGTACGTTTTTATAACCAAATTTGAAAACGTATGCGCAATGATGG
Source organism: Agapanthus africanus (assembly GCA_030015575.1). NCBI lineage: Eukaryota > Viridiplantae > Streptophyta > Magnoliopsida > Asparagales > Amaryllidaceae > Agapanthus > Agapanthus africanus. Next base: position 16,872,983 of record JASDDO010000026.1, on the reverse strand, counting down.
GTACATCACAACTTTCTGTGGATGCCATGCGTTTACGACTTCTTCCATTTACCTTGTGCGATATAGCCGAGAAGTGGCTGTATAACACCACCGCACATTCCATCACGAATTGGGAAGAATTCTTTGCGGCATTCCTTAAGAAATTCTACCCTATGCAAAAGACAGCTCGAATCCGTAGTGAACTCTATCAATTCTCCCAGCTTCCGGCTGAACCATTTTCAAAATACTTTGACCGATTCAAGGATCTTTTGGTTCAATGCCCACATCACGGCATCCCGAGATGGGAACTTTGCCGAATCATATATGAGGGCAGTAACCCTACCACTAAACAAAACCTTGAAAACATGTGTCAAGGCACTTTTATGACCAAGGATGATGGGGAAGCATGGAAATTTTTAGAAGAGTTCGCTGAAAAGTCACTTCAGTGGGAGACTGGAACCCAGCCATCGAGTAGGGGTGGCGTACACCAAATAGACGTGTCCATAGGTGTTCAAGCTGAGATGGCAGCAATGCAAAAGAAGCTCGACGCTATGGAACACAAATTCCTAGCAGCCTCCCTAAACCCAATGTCGTTCCCCAAAACCGTTTGTGGGTGCTGTTCTGACCCTTCTCACTTGACGGAAGAATGTCCATTAAACTCCCAGTTTCGAGGTCTCGAGCATACCAATGCCGCATTTCAAAGACCTGGAAACGACCCTTTTTCTTCCACATATAATCAGGGTTGGAGGAATCACCCAAATTTTGCTTGGAACCAATCCCAAAACACGGTTCCAAACCCTAATCAATTCCAACGGGTCCCTCCACCACAACAGCAACCACTTCAGCTCACCCAGCACCCCTACCAGTCACCAAATTTCCAAAACCAGGTCAACACTCCTGCACCTTCTAATCCTATGCAGTCGACCTGTTCTGATGAGTTCTCTCAATTCGCTCAAACCATGAAATCACTCATGTCAAATTTTATGGAAGTGTCGGCCGAGGTTAAGTCTTCCGTTGGTGAGATAAACAAAAACTCAGCATCCCAAGCTGAGAGTATCAAAACGATGGAAGCTGAGATTGCACGACTTAAGGCCGAAATGAGTGCAAGAGAAAAAGTGAAACTCCCAGCTCAACCTGTACCCAATCCTGGCTATTCATATCATGTGAATGCAATCACCACGTTGAGATCTGGGAGAGTGCTGGATAACCATGTTGGGGAAGAAGTTGATGATACTGAAAATCCTATCAACACCCCGGCTGAGACCTTTCCTCACACACACGCTTCTGCTTCTGATTCTTGTTCTTCTACCCCACCGCCTTTTCGCGAGCCTATTCTCCATTTCCGTCTAGGCTCGCCACCTCAGCCCATCTCTTTTACTCCTCCACAGACGATCCCCACTTCTATTTTGGGATCGGGGCCACACACACTTCCTTCTCCTATGATGGACCCAGCGCTTATTGCTAAAGCACCTTATCCAACCCGGTTAAGGGCTAACACATCGAGTCTACATATGGAGAAGATTATGGACATGTTCAAGCAAGTTAACATCAACATCCCTCTCCTAGATGCGATTCAACAAGTCCCCGCTTATGCGAAAATTCTTAAGGACTTGTGCACTAGGAAGAGGAAGACTCAAGTGCCAAAGAAGGTCTTCATGTCTAATAGCATTAGCACTGCTTTTATCCCTCCGCTACCAAAGAAACGTAAGGACCCAGGATGTCCTACGATATCGATTTTTATTGGGGATAAACACATCAATCGTGCTCTTTTAGACCTTGGCGCCAGTGTTAACCTGCTTCCTTTCTCAGTTTATGAGCAACTAGGGATCGGAGAGTTGAAACCAGCCCATTGCACTCTCCAGATGGCTGACCGATCAATCACCAAACCTAGGGGTGAACTGGAGGATGTGTTAATAAAAATCGGGGAATTTGTATTCCCTGTGGATTTTATTGTACTTGATACACAGCCTGTAGCGAACCCACGGAATCAAATTCCGGTGATTTTAGGTCGCCCCTTTTTGGCCACTTCCAATGCAATCATCAACTGTCGTAATGGTTCTATGACCCTATCTTTTGGAAATAGGTCAATAGAGCTGAACATTTACAAGATTGGATCCGAACCAACTGCTCATGTCTGTTCTGTCGACTTAATGGATGTCGACAGCAGCGAATTTGATGATCCTCCTGATACCGATCTTGACTCTTTTCATACGTTGTTGTTTGACCCAACTATGTATCATACACATACGGACTCTTCCACCGAGATGTCCGGGTCAACAACTGACACCGATTATGAACTGCTTTTAGAGTCTGAAGATCACCCCGCACTTTGTGATGACATTATTCTTCGGGGTATTGATGAAACTTTTGAGGAGATCTTCGCTGAAGAACTCGCATTTCTGAATAACACGGGTGTTGAGATGATTCATGTCCCAATCACTGAAATTGAACCTCCACCCCTTCCTCTGAACTGTAAAAAGAATGCGAGTAATCCATCACATTCACTGCTTCGTCTCTTCAAAATGAGACGCACACACACTCTCTTCCACCCCTTACCCTTTCCCCACTTCTTCTTCCACCAACCTGAGCACTGCATTGATAAAATCTTCGAATGGTTGGTGTTGATATTCGGTCTTTGCAAAGCTTGGCATCGACCAATGGTTCTTGACCCACTCATGTGATTTTCAAAGTTTAACATTGCATAACTCAAGTTTGGGGGGGGAACAATTTTTCTGGCTCTTGAAAAGAAAATTTTTACAAAAATTGCGAGTCAAAAATAAGTTTGGGAGAGGATCTTCACTTATATATTTTGCCCCAACTAATAAATTCCTCCCAGGCCTACAGGTTTTGTAGATATAGCAGTTGGCAACAGTGAGGATACTGTTGAAAACAAGTTTGGGGGAGGTTTGTGCTTAGTTTTGCATCATGTGCATATCATTTGCATAAGCACAAAGCATTTCTTTAAAAACCATAAAAATTTAAAAATTTTCAAAACCCATAAAAATTTTAAGTGTAAATATTTTTTGTAAATAATTTTTCAAAAAAAAAACCCATTAAAACCTATAAAAATTTAAATTTTTTTTCAAAATCCATAAAAATTCGAAAATTTTCAAAATATAAAAACTTAAAATTTTCAAATATAAAAATATTTAATATTTATAATAATAAAAGATTAGATAGTGAACAATTACATCCATGAGATTAGAAAAATTTAAGAAAACTAAGAAAATTAGAAGTTTTCTTATACGAACTAGTAATAAGTAGTTATGAGCCGTTGTCCCAAGGGTTAGTAAGATGAAGGAAGTCACTAATCTGAGAATAAAAATAAGTCTGAAAAATAGTTTCTATTCTGGAAAGCCAAACATTTTGAACGTTGATACCCTGCTATTCGCACTTACACACGTCTTAAAGCCTGGGATAGTAGAGGATACCTTGAAATGCTCTTGTCCTAAGCCGATGTATGAAGGAAATAAAAAAAAAATGAAATGAAGAAAATATAAAGTGGTGACAAAAATGGACACTGGTTTTTGTTATCACCGAGGGCAATAAAAAAATATATTGCGAGGGTGCCTCTTCACCTAGTGCCCTAAGGCCAACTGGTCTGGGAGTCACTGCTATGCCTAAGGTGGTGCAAGACGAGGAAAATACACCAAGTAAGCAAGCACATGAGTAATCGGTCGGTTAGTACCTCAAGAAGTATTAACGGTCGCATGAAAGTGTGTAAGCACATCTAGATATTCATTAATTAAAAAGTACTGAGGCTGACGAGCAAGAGTATGATAGCTTGAATTGAATTCTCCGGGTGTAGGGATGTCTTTACACACACGCAGAGTGATATGATCGATGTTTGGAATAAAGATAGGAATGAAGAATAGGACGATGTTTTATTGAGGGAGGACGTGATTTCTGACATCTTTTCATGACCATTAAGATAGGGCTCATGACAACCGAAAAGCTAGCTTAATTGGAAACCCTAATTTTCAAGGCTTTTCTTTTACAATTCTTGTCTTTAAATGTAATATTCATGATCTTCCTTTTATTATTGGATTTTGTGGGTGCAATCCGCTGAAAACCCTCAGGAGACAGCACTCCTCCTACTAGGGACACCTAGAGGTTTAAAGGCTTGTTGCACGTGCTCAGTGCAATCGTGTCGCCTACGAAAGTGTGCTTTTCTCTTTCTTTATTCTCTCTTTCTCTTTTTAATAAAACTGTTCGATCGAGACGATCGAAAATAAGTTTGGGGGAATTTGATCAGTCGAAAATTCTGCATTTCGAACACAGCAATTTCCCTACCTTTTTGCAGTCAAGTAGAGGTATCCGGTATTCATATCACACCTATTTGCAAAACACATGTAAAATATGGGATTACTTGTACTGTGTACTAAAACCAGCATTTTTAGGGTAATTGTGTGTTTTTCATGGCATCGCATTATCCTTGTATTGCGCAACTCTTGTCTTGGAGTCTATGCAGGAAATTCCGGAAGCAGAGCCCAAAATTGGGAAAAGATCTGATAAAAGATGCGCCAACTCAAAGGCTGAAGATCTGGTAGTAATTCAGAAGGCCAAATAAAATTCAACACATCAGAATAAGGCCCATATGATATCCCAAGCCCACAGAAGAAAATACAAGCAGCAAGGCCACCAAAGGGCCGCGGATCCGCGGCCCAAGCCCCCTTTGCGCGGCGGATCCGCGGCCAGATAGTGAGATCATTGCACCCAATTTCATCACATGCCTAATTCTAATAGCCAAAGCTTCCAGAAGACCCCAGAAGCTCCACGTGGCACATCTAGAAGGCTCGGCTCAACAAACTTTTGGAGGGAAATTCAAATTTAGGCTTAACTAACTTTTTGGAGGGAAATTCAAATTTAGGCTTAACTAACTTTTTGGAGGGAGATTTAAATCTTTTGGTCAACAAACTTTTGCAGGGAAATTCAAATTTAGGCTTAACTAACTTTTTGGAGGGAAATTCAAATTTAGGCTTAACTAACTTTTTGGAGGGAGATTTAAATCTTTTGGTTAACTAACTTGTGGAGGGAATTCAAATTTCAATTCTAGATTTTGAGGCCTATAAAAAGGAGCTTAGATTAAGGTTTGAAAATTTTCAAGAATCACCACCATCTTCTACCCACAAGTTTAGTGACAAAAGCTTGTGCCAAATTCAATCCCCATCCCCAATTCAAAATCAAGATCAAGATCCCGAGATCAATTTGAGCAAGAGAGCCTTCAACCTTTAGAAGCAACGCCGGATTTCCAACGGAGCAAGAGATCCACGCCGATCCGCGATTCAAGGAGCCGAGCGAAGCCGAAATCGACGATCTAGTTCCTTCCTTTTGTAAATTCAAGAGAGTTGTAACAAAATTTGTCGATAAATAAAGGTGAATTTTCTATATTCTTGCTTATCTTTTAATTCAAGCATAATGATTAGATCTCAATTTGTGATTGTGTTTGTGATCATGATGTTTGAGTAATCTCCGCTCGTGTAGGAGTTGTGACGATCTTTAGATGATGATGATTTAGATATTTTCTACAATTCTTAAATCCTATAATGTTTGGAAATTCTAGTGAATCAAATGTTTAATGACCTAGTTTCGAGATGATGCTTTCTTGATCGTGTTCACTCGAAACTAGGAAACAACTATTAAACATTTGATTAACCAGAAGCTAGAATTTGAATGCGATCCATCGAAAGGACAAAGGATTAGTTGCGGAATCCCTAATTTTCTCGCAAAGATCCTTAAACCTCGATGAAATTGTATCGATCTAGTATCAATTCATTAATGGATAAGAATTAGTAATCTTTAGATCTCATCACATCTATAGATCCGATCTACTCCTACGAGCTATACTTCTAATCTTGATTGTTGGTTGGAAATTATCACACATCTCAATTCTTGCTTTTAATGTCTTTTCTAGATCTAGATTTTTTCTGATTTCTTGATCTTTAAATGCAAATCATGAATTGTTTTCTTTTCTTTGCCCTAAATTTTCAACTCATCTAATTCGGAAATTGAACGGATTACACTTTCCCTGTGGACGATCCGCACTTACTAACGCGCTACATCCGACACCGTTATTGATTGCGGTCAAAATATTTTTGGTTGTGATTTCTAAAATCTAGTTTCTTACGACACAATCGGAAAATCAATCCAATCAAAATGGCGCCGTTGCCGGGGATCATGTGCTATTTGTTCGGTTTTTGAAATTTGAGTTGAAAAGTTTATTCCATCAATATTTTTTTAGATCAAAACTTGCACAAAATACTAATACGTGTTGTTGTGGTTAATTGTAAGGAGACCTGGAGCTTGCTGGAAAATTGGAAAATTGTTTGAAGAATTCCAGAGGACTAAGGAAGTGATCTGGAGCTTGCTGGAAAAATTCAGTGCAGAGATCCCACTGTAGCACCGCGTTTCCGCGGCATAGGGAGCTAATCGCGGCGGTTCCGCGATCTATCAAGGGGTTCTCTGGAAAATTTTTGGCAGGCAATCTCTAACTTTCTTATCTCCTCTCTAAAATCTGCTCCAACTAACAATTTGTTGCAGGTTTCTTTGTAAATATTCGCAGCGCGCAAAAAGCAAAATAAAGTGTGCTTGTTTTTGATTTTGTGGTTGTTTGCATAATTAATACGGAAATTAAGGGGCACGGCCAAATCCAGATTAGGTGGGGAGTTCATTACCCTTCCTAGGCCCCAAAAATCACAAACCTGCATCCGCATTACCCTCATTAATTAAAAAATATCTAGAGATGACTCTAAGGACCGTCGCGCTCACTTAGGACAGAAGAAGGCCGTGGGTAATTCATTACTTATCCGCGTTTCTCTTGTGGTGCTTAGGCAAGTGTCTCGAAGGCTAGTGGTTACTTAATTAGGCCCACTACTTACGTAGTGGAGAACCTCCCACTTACCTGGCCACAGGAGGGACAAAGAGGCAGTGGAGGATTCTATCCTGCGTCTTGTCTTCTGGCAGTTAGGAGCGGTCTAGAGATTGGACCTAGGTGACCATAAATTTTAGGGTTGTGTGTTGCATTTTGGGATTCACATCATATTTTCAAAATCCGTATCATTTTTCAAAACAAACACTACACTCACTTCATTCCCCTAATTATAAATCACGCTGCCACTTGTACTAACCCCTTTTAGTGCAAGATAGGCTGGACACGGGATTCTAGTGCCCGTCTTGTCCGCGTCCCCTCGATCGACTCCGAAGTCGGTATTTCTCCATTTACCTTTCTTTTACCCCCCACCACACCCACACCGATGGATCAGTCTCCATCAAACCTCTTTACCGCTACTCTGCCGCCATCCGTTGGTGCGCAGATTCCACCTCGCATCTCTCTCCAAGAGAGGTGCTACCCTTTGCGAGGTCCTCTCTCGACCTGCTTATCCATTCCACCAGCCAACGGGGATAACTTTGAGATTAAGCCCCAGTACATCAATCTTCTACCCAAATTCCACGGTCTCGAGACTGAAGACGCGTACGTTTTTATAACCAAATTTGAAAACGTATGCGCAATAATAGGTACATCACAACTTTCTGTGGATGCCATGAGTCTACGACTTCTTCCATTTACCTTGTGCGATATAGCCGAGAAGTGGCTGTATAACACCACCGCACATTCCATCACGAATTGGGAAGAATTCGTTGCGGCATTCCTTAAGAAATTCTACCCTATGCAAAAGACAGCTCGAATCCGTAGTGAACTCTATCAATTCTCCCAGCTTCCGGCTGAACCATTTTCAAAATACTTTGACCGATTCAAGGATCTTTTGGTTCAATGCCCACATCACGGCATCCCGAGATGGGAACTTTGCCGAATCATATATGAGGGCAGTAACCCTACCACTAAACAAAACCTCGAAAACATGTGTCAAGGCACTTTTATGACCAAGGATGATGGGGAAGCATGGAAATTTTTAGAAGAGTTCGCTGAAAAGTCACTTCAGTGGGAGACTGGAACCCAGCCATCGAGTAGGGGTGGCGTACACCAAATAGACGTGTCCATAGGTGTTCAAGCTGAGATGGCAGCAATGCAAAAGAAGCTCGACGCTATGGAACACAAATTCCTAGCAGCCTCCCTAAACCCAATGTCGCTCCCCAAAACCGTTTGTGGGTGCTGTTCTGACCCTTCTCACTTGACGGAAGAATGTCCATTAAACTCCCAGTTTCGAGGTCTCGAGCATACCAATGCCGCATTTCAAAGACCTGGAAACGACCCTTTTTCTTCCACATATAATCAGGGTTGGAGGAATCACCCAAATTTTGCTTGGAACCAATCCCAAAACACGGTTCCAAACCCTAATCAATTCCAACGGGTCCTTCCACCACAACAGCAACCACTTCAGCTCACCCAGCACCCCTACCAGTCACCAAATTTCCAAAACCAGGTCAACACTCCTGCACCTTCTAATCCTATGCAGTCGACCTGTTCTGATGAGTTCTCTTAATTCGCTCAAACCATGAAATCACTCATGTCAAATTTCATGGAAGTGTCGGCCGAGGTTAAGTCTTCCGTTGGTGAGATAAACAAAAACTCAGCATCCCAAGCTGAGAGTATCAAAACGATGGAAGCTAAGATTGCACGACTTAAGGCCGAAATGAGTGCAAGAGAAAAAGTGAAACTCCCAGCTCAACCTGTACCCAATCCTGGCTATTCACATCATGTGAATGCAATCACCACGTTGAGATCTGGGAGAGTGCTGGATAACCATGTTGGGGAAGAAGTTGATGATACTGAAAATCCTATCAACACCCCGGCTGAGACCTTTCCTCACACACACGCTTCTGCTTCTGATTCTTGTTCTTCTACCCCACCGCCTTTTCACGAGCCTATTCTCCATTTCCCTCTAGGCTCGCCACCTCAGCCCACCTCTTTTACTCCTCCACAGACGATCCCCACTTCTATTTTGGGATCGGGGCCACACACACTTGCTTCTCCTATGATGGACCCAGCGCTTATTTCTAAAGCACCTTATCTAACCCGGTTAAGGGCTAACACATCGAGTCCACAGATGGAGAAGATTATGGACATGTTCAAGCAAGTTAACATCAACATCCCTCTCCTAGATGCGATTCAACAAGTCCCCGCTTATGCGAAAATTCTTAAGGACTTGTGCACTAGGAAGAGGAAGACTCAAGTGCCAAAGAAGGTCTTCATGTCTAATAGCATTAGCACTGTTTTTATCCCTCCGCTACCAAAGAAACGTAAGGACCCAGGATGTCCTACGATATCGATTTTTATTGGGGATAAACACATCAATTGTGCTCTTTTAGACCTTGGCGCCAGTGTTAACCTGCTTCCTTTCTCAGTTTATGAGCAACTAGGGATCGGAGAGTTGAAACCAGCCCATTGCACTCTCCAGATGGCTGACCGATCAATCACCAAACCTAGGGGTGAACTGGAGGATGTGTTAATAAAAATCGGGGAATTTGTATTCCCTGTGGATTTTATTGTACTTGATACACAGCCTGTAGCGAACCCACGGAATCAAATTCCGGTGATTTTAGGTCGCCCCTTTTTGGCCACTTCCAATGCAATCATCAACTGTCGTAATGGTTCTATGACCCTATCTTTTGGAAATAGGTCAATAGAGCTGAACATTTACAAGATTGGATCCGAACCAACTGCTCATGTCTGTTCTGTCGACTTAATGGATGTCGACAGCAGCGAATTTGATGATCCTCCTGATACCGATCTTAACTCTTTTCATACGTTGTTGTTTGGCCCAACTATGTATCATACACATACGGACTCTTCCACCAAGATGTCCGGGTCAACAACTGACACCGATTATGAACTGCTTTTAGAGTCTGAAAATCACCCCGCACTTTGTGATGACATTATTCTTCGGGGTATTGATGAAACTTTTGAGGAGATCTTCGCTGAAGAACTCGCATTTCTGAATAACACGGGTGTTGAGATTAATCATGTCCCAATCACTGAAATTGAACCTCCACCCCTTCCTCTGAACTGTAAAAAGAATGCGAGTAATCCATCACATTCACTGCTTCGTCTCTTCAAAATGAGACGCACACACACTCTCTTCCACCCCTTACCCTTTCCCCACTTCTTCTTCCACCAACCCGAGCACTGCATTGATAAAATCTTCGAATGGTTGGTGTTGATATTCGGTCTTTGCAAAGCTTGGCATCGACCAATGGTTCTTGACCCACTCATGTGATTTTCAAAGTTTAACATTGCATAACTCAAGTTTGGGGGGGGGAACAATTTTTCTGGCTCTTGAAAAGAAAATTTTTACAAAAATTGCGAGTCAAAAATAAATTTGGGGGAGGATCTTCACTTATATATTTTGCCCCAACTAATAAATTCCTCCCAGGCTTACAGGTTTTGTAGATATAGCAGTTGGCAACAGTGAGGATACTGTTGAAAACAAGTTTGGGGGAGGTTTGTGCTTAGTTTTGCATCATGTGCATATCATTTGCATAAGCACAAAGCATTTCTTTAAAAACCATAAAAATTTAAAAAATTTCAAAACCCATAAAATTTTTTTGTGTAAATATGTTTTGTAAATAATTTTTCAAAAAAAACCCCATTAAAACCTATAAAAATTTAAATTTTTTTTAAAAATCCATAAAAATTCGAAAATTTTCAAAATATAAAAACTTAAAATTTTCAAATATAAAAATATTTAATATTTATAATAATAAAAGATTAGATAGTGAACAATTACATCCATGAGATTAGAAAAATTTAAGAAAACTAAGAAAATTAGAAGTTTTCTTATACGAACTAGTAATAAGTAGTTATGAGCCGTTGTCCCAAGGGTTAGTAAGATGAAGGAAGTCATTAATCTGAGAATAAAAATAAGTCTGAAAAATAGTTTCTATTCTGGAAAGCCAAACATTTTGAACGTTGATACCCTGCTATTCGCACTTACACACGTCTTAAAGCCTGGGATAGTAGAGGATACCTTGAAATGCTCTTGTCCTAAGCCGATGTATGAAGGAAATAAAAAAGAATGAAATGAAGAAAATATAAAGTAGTGACAAAAATGGACACTGGTTTTTGTTATCACCGAGGGCAATAAAAAAATATATAGCGAGGGTGCCTCTTCACCTAGTGCCCTAAGGCCAAATGGTCTGGGAGTCACTGCTATGCCTAAGGTGGTGCAAGACGAGGAAAATACACCAAGTAAGCAAGCACATGAGTAATCGGTCGGTTAGTACCTCAAGAAGTATTAACGGTCGCATGAAAGTGTGTAAGCACATCTAGATATTCATTAATTAAAAAGTACTGAGGCTGACGGGCAAGAGTATGATAGCTTGAATTGAATTCTCCGGGTGTAGGGATGTCTTTACACACACGCAGGGTGATATGATCGATGTTTGGAATAAATATAGGAATGAAGAATAGGACGATGTTTTATTGAGGGAGGACGTGATTTCTGACATCTTTTCATGACCATTAAGATAGGGCTCATGACAACCGAAAAGCTAGCTTAATTGGAAACCCTAATTTTCAAGGCTTTTCTTTTACAATTCTTGTCTTTAAATGTAATATTCATGATCTTCCTTTTATTATTGGATTTTGTGGGTGCAATCCGCTGAAAACCCTCAGGAGACAGCACTCCTCCTACTAGGGACACCTAGAGGTTTAAAGGCTTGTTGCACGTGCTCAGTGCAATCGTGTCGCCTACGAAAGTGTGCTTTTCTCTTTCTTTATTTTCTCCTTCTCTTTTTAATAAAACTGTTCGATCGAGACGATCGAAAATAAGTTTGGGGGAATTTGATCAGTCGAAAATTCTGCATTTCGAACACAGCAATTTCCCTACCTTTTTGCAGTCAAGTAGAGGTATCCGGTATTCATATCACACCTATTTGCAAAACACATTTAAAATACGGGATTACTTGTACTGTGTACTAAAACCAGCATTTTTAGGGTAATTGTGTGTTTTTCATGGCATCGCATTATCCTTGTATTGCGCAACTCTTGTCTTGGAGTCTATGCAGGAAATTCCGGAAGCAGAGCCCAAAATTGGGAAAAGATCTGATAAAAGATGCGCCAACTCAAAGGCTGAAGATCTGGTAGTAATTCAGAAGGCCAAATAAAATTCAACACATCAGAATAAGGCCCATATGATATCCCAAGCCCACAGAAGAAAATACAAGCAGCAAGGCCACCAAAGGGCCGCGGATCCGCGGCCCAAGCCCCCTTTGCGCGGCGGATCCGCGGCCAGATAGTGAGATCATTGCACCCAATTTCATCACATGCCTAATTCTAACAGCCAAAGCTTCCAGAAGACCCCAGAAGCTCCACGTGGCACATCTAGAAGGCTCGGCTCAACAAACTTTTGGAGGGAAATTCAAATTTAAGCTTAACTAACTTTTTGGAGGGAAATTCAAATTTAGGCTTAACTAACTTTTTGGAGGGAGATTTAAATCTTTTGGTCAACAAACTTTTGGAGGGAAATTCAAATTTAGGCTTAACTAACTTTTTGGAGGGAAATTCAAATTTAGGCTTAACTAACTTTTTGGAGGGAGATTTAAATCTTTTGGTTAACTAACTTGTGGAGGGAATTCAAATTTCAATTCTAGATTTTGAGGCCTATAAAAAGGAGCTTAGATTAAGGTTTGAAAATTTTCAAGAATCACCCACAAGTTTAGTGACAAAAGCTTGTGCCAAATTCAATCTCCATCCCCAATTCAAAATCAAGATCAAGATCCCGAGATCAATTTGAGCAAGAGAGCCTTCAACCTTTAGAAGCAACGCCGGATTTCCAACGGAGCAAGAGATCCACGCCGATCCGCGACTCAAGGAGCCGAGCGAAGCCGAAATCGACGATCTTGTTCCTTCCTTTTGTAAATTCAAGAGAGTTGTAACAAAATTTGTCGATAAATAAAGATGAATTTTCTATATTCTTGCTTATCTTTTAATTCAAGCATAATGATTAGATCTCAATTTGTGATTGTGTTTGTGATCATGATGTTTGAGTAATCTCCGCTCGTGTAGGAGTTGTGACGATCTTTAGATGATGATGATTTAGATATTTTCTACAATTCTTAAATCCTATAATGTTTGGAAATTCTAGTGAATCAAATGTTTAATGACCTAGTTTTGAGATGATGCTTTCTTGATCGTGTTCACTCGAAACTAGGAAACAACTATTAAACATTTGATTAACCAGAAGCTAGAATTTGAATGCGATCCATCGAAAGGACAAAGGATTAGTTGCGGAATCCCTAATTTTCTCGCAAAGATCCTTAAACCTCGATGAAATTGTATCGATCTAGTATCAATTCATTAATGGATAAGAATTAGTAATCTTTAGATCTCATCACATCTATAGATCCGATCTACTCCTACGAGCTATACTTCTAATCTTGATTGTTGGTTGGAAATTATCACACATCTCAATTCTTGCTTTTAATGTCTTTTCTAGATCTAGATTTTTTCTGATTTCTTGATCTTTAAATGCAAATCATGAATTGTTTTCTTTTCTTTGCCCTAAATTTTCAACTCATCTAATTCGGAAATTGAACGGATTACACTTTCCCTGTGGACGATCCGCACTTACTAACGCGCTACATCCGACACCGTTATTGATTGCGGTCAAAATATTTTTGGTTGTGATTTCTAAAATCTAGTTTCTTACGACACAATCGGAAAATCAATCCAATCAAAATGGCGCCGTTGCCGGGGATCATGTGCTATTTGTTCGGTTTTTGAAATTTGAGTTGAAAAGTTTATTCCATCAATATTTTTTTAGATCAAAACTTGCACAAAATACTAATACGTGTTGTTGTGGTTAATTGTAAGGAGACCTGGAGCTTGCTGGAAAATTGGAAAATTGTTTGAAGAATTCCAGAGGACTAAGGAAGTGATCTGGAGCTTGCTGGAAAAATTCAGTGCAGAGATCCCACTGTAGCACCGCGTTTCCGCGGCATAGGGAGCTAATCGCGGCGGTTCCGCGATCTATCAAGGGGTTCTCTGGAAAATTTTTGGCAGGTAATCTCTAACTTTCTTATCTCCTCTCTAAAATCTGCTCCAACTAACAATTTGTTGCAGGTTTCTTTGTAAATATTCGCAGCGCGCAAAAAGCAAAATAAAGTGTGCTTGTTTGCATAATTAATACGGAAATTAAGGGGCACGGCCAAATCCAGATTAGGTGGGGAGTTCATTACCCTTCCTAGGCCCCAAAAATCACAAACCTGCATCCGCATTACCCTCATTAATTAAAAAATATCTAGAGATGACTCTAAGGACCGTCGCGCTCACTTAGGACAGAAGAAAGCCGTGGGTAATTCATTACTTATCCGCGTTTCTCTTGTGGTGCCTAGGCAAATGTGTCGAAGGCTAGTGGTTACTTAATTAGGCCTACTACTTACGTAGTGGAGAACCTCCCACTTACCTGGCCACAGGAGGGACAAAGAGGCAGTGGAGGATTCTATCCTGCGTCTTGTCTTCTGGCAGTTAGGAGCGGTCTAGAGATTGGATCTAGGTGACCATAAATTTTAGGGTTGTGTGTTGCATTTTGGGATTCACATCATATTTTCAAAATCCGTATCATTTTTCAAAACAAACACTACACTCACTTCATTCCCCTAATTATAAATCACGCTGCCACTTGTACTAACCCCTTTTAGTGCAAGATAGGCTGGACACGGGATTCTAGTGCCCGTCTTGTCCGCGTCCCCTCGATCGACTCCGAAGTCGGTATTTCTCCATTTACCTTTCTTTTACCCCCCACCACACCCATACCGATGGATCAGTCTCCATCAAACCTCTTTACCGCTACTCTGCCGCCATCCGTTGGTGCGCAGATTCCACCTCGCATCTCTCTCCAAGAGAGGTGCTACCCTTTGCGAGGTCCTCTCTCGACCTGCTTATCCATTCCACCAGCCAACGGGGATAACTTTGAGATTAAGCCCCAGTACATCAATCTTCTACCCAAATTCCATGGTCTCGAGACTGAAGCCGCGTACGTTTTTATAACCAAATTTGAAAACGTATGCGCAATGATGGATACATCACAACTTTCTGTGGATGCCATGCGTCTACGACTTCTTCCATTTACCTTGTGCGATATAGCCGAGAAGTGGCTGTATAACACCACCGCACATTCCATCACGAATTGGGAAGAATTCGTTGCGGCATTCCTTAAGAAATTCTACCCTATGCAAAAGACAGCTCGAATCCATAGTGAACTCTATCAATTCTCCCAGCTTCCGGCTGAACCATTTTCAAAATACTTTGACCGATTCAAGGATCTTTTGGTTCAATGCCCACATCACGGCATCCCGAGATGGGAACTTTGCCGAATCATATATGAGGGCAGTAACTCTACCACTAAACAAAACCTTGAAAACATGTGTCAAGGCACTTTTATGACCAAGGATGATGGGGAAGCGTGGAAATTTTTAGAAGAGTTCGCTGAAAAGTCACTTCAGTGGGAGACTGGAACCCAGCCATCGAGTAGAGGTGGCGTACACCAAATAGATGTGTCCATAGGTGTTCAAGCTGAGATGGCAGCAATGCAAAAGAAGCTCGACGCTATGGAACACAAATTCCTAGCAGCCTCCCTAAACCCAATGTCGCTCCCCAAAACCGTTTGTGGGTGCTGTTCCGACCCTTCTCACTTGACGGAAGAATGTCCATTAAACTCCCAGTTTCGAGGTCTCGAGCATACCAATGCCGCATTTCAAAGACCTGGAAACGACCCTTTTTCTTCCACATATAATCAGGGTTGGAGGAATCGCCCAAATTTTGCTTGGAACCAATCACAAAACACGGTTCCAAACCCTAATCAATTCCAACGGGTCCCTCCACCACAACAGCAACCACTTCAGCTCACCCAGCACCCCTACCAGTCACCAAATTTCCAAAACCAGGTCAACACTCCTGCACCTTCTAATCCTATGCAGTCGACCTGTTCTGATGAGTTCTCTCAATTCGCTCAAACCATGAAATCACTCATGTCAAATTTCATGGAAGTGTCGGCCGAGGTTAAGTCTTCCGTTGGTGAGATAAACAAAAACTCAGCATCCCAAGCTGAGAGTATCAAAACGATGGAAGCTGAGATTGCACGACTTAAGGCCGAAATGAGTGCAAGAGAAAAAGTGAAACTCCCAGCTCAACCTGTACCCAATCCTGGCTATTCACATCATGTGAATGCAATCACCACGTTGAGATCTGGGAGTGTGCTGGATAACCATGTTGGGGAAGAAGTTGATGATACTGAAAATCCTATCAACACCCCGGCTGAGACCTTTCCTCACACACACGCTTCTGCTTCTGATTCTTGTTCTTCTACCCCACCGCCTTTTCGCGAGCCTATTCTCCATTTCCCTCTAGGCTCGCCACCTCAGCCCACCTCTTTTACTCCACCACAGACGATCCCCACTTCTATTTTGGGATCGGGGCCACACACACTTCCTTCTCCTATGATGGACCCAGCGCTTATTGCTAAAGCACCTTATCCAACCCGGTTAAGGGCTAACACATCGAGTCCACATATGGAGAAGATTATGGACATGTTCAAGCAAGTTAACATCAACATCCCTCTCCTAGATGCGATTCAACAAGTCCCCGCTTATGCGAAAATTCTTAAGGACTTGTGCACTAGGAAGAGGAAGACTCAAGTGCCAAAGAAGGTCTTCATGTCTAATAGCATTAGCACTGCTTTTATCCCTCCGCTACCAAAGAAACGTAAGGACCCAGGATGTCCTACGATATCGATTTTTATTGGGGATAAACAAATCAATCGTGCTCTTTTAGACCTTGGCGCCAGTGTTAACCTGCTTCCTTTCTCAGTTTATGAGCAACTAGGGATCGGAGAGTTGAAACCAGCCCATTGCACTCTCCAGATGGCTGACCGATCAATCACCAAACCTAGGGGTGAACTGGAGGATGTGTTAATAAAAATCGGGGAATTTGTATTCCTTGTGGATTTTATTGTACTTGATACACAGCCTGTAGCGAACCCACGGAATCAAATTCCGGTGATTTTAGGTCGCCCCTTTTTGGCCACTTCCAATGCAATCATCAACTGTCGTAATGGTTCTATGACCCTATCTTTTGGAAATAGGTCAATAGAGCTGAACATTTACAAGATTGGATCCGAACCAACTGCTCATGTCTGTTCTGTCGACTTAATGGATGTCGACAGCAGCGAATTTGATGATCCTCCTGATACCGATCTTGACTCTTTTCATACGTTGTTGTTTGACCCAACTATGTATCATACACATACGGACTCTTCCACCGAGATGTCCGGGTCAACAACTGACACCGATTATGAACTGCTTTTAGAGTCTGAAGATCACCCCGCACTTTGTGATGACATTATTCTTCGGGGTATTGATGAAACTTTTGAGGAGATCTTCGCTGAAGAACTCGCATTTCTGAATAACACGGGTGTTGAGATGAATCATGTCCCAATCACTGAAATTGAACCTCCACCCCTTCCTCTGAACTGTAAAAAGAATGCGAGTAATCCATCACATTCACTGCTTCGTCTCTTCAAAATGAGACGCACACACACTCTCTTCCACCCCTTACCCTTTCCCCACTTCTTCTTCCACCAACCCGAGCACTGCATTGATAAAATCTTCGAATGGTTGGTGTTGATCTTCGGTCTTTGCAAAGCTTGGCATCGACCAATGGTTCTTGACCCCCTCATGTGATTTTCAAAGTTTAACATTGCATAACTCAAGTTTGGGGGGGGGAACAATTTTTCTGGCTCTTGAAAAAAAAAATTTACAAAAATTGAGAGTCAAAAATAAGTTTGGGGGAGGATCTTCACTTATATATTTTGCCCCAACTAATAAATTCCTCCCAGGCTTACAGGTTTTGTAGATATAGCAGTTGGCAACAGTGAGGACACTGTTGAAAACAAGTTTGGGGGAGGTTTGTGCTTAGTTTTGCATCATGTGCATATCATTTGCATAAGCACAAAGCATTTCTTTAAAAACCATAAAAATTTAAAAAATTTCAAAACCCATAAAAAAATTTTGTGTAAATATTTTTTGTAAATAATTTTTCAAAAAAAAAAAACTCATTAAAACCTATAAAAATTTAAATGTTTTTTCAAAATCCATAAAAATTCGAAAATTTTCAAAATATAAAAACTTAAAATTTTCAAATATAAAAATATTTAATATTTATAATAATAAAAGATTAGATAGTGAACAATTACATCCATGAGATTAGAAAAATTTAAGAAAACTGAGAAAATTAGAAGTTTTCTTATACGAACTAGTAATAAGTAGTTATGAGCCGTTGTCCCAAGGGTTAGTAAGATGAAGGAAGTCACTAATCTGAGGATAAAAATAAGTCTGAAAAATAGTTTCTATTCTGGAAAGCCAAACATTTTGAACGTTGATACCCTGCTATTCGCACTTACACACGTCTTAAAGCCTGGGATAGTAGAGGATACCTTGAAATGCTCTTGTCCTAAACCCGATGTATAAAGGAAATAAAAAAAACGAAATGAAGAAAATATAAAGTGGTGAAAAAAATGGACACTGGTTTTTGTTATCACCGAGGGCAATAAAAAAATATATAGCGAGGGTGCCTCTTCACCTAGTGCCCTAAGGCCAACTGGTCTGGGAGTCACTGCTATGCCTAAGGTGGTGGAAGACGAGGAAAATACACCAAGTAAGCAAGCACATGAGTAATCGGTCGGTTAGTACCTCAAGAAGTATTAACGGTCGCATGAAAGTGTGTAAGCACATCTAGATATTCATTAATTAAAAAATACTGAGGCTGACGGGCAAGAGTATGATAGCTTGAATTGAATTCTCCGGGTGTAGGGATGTCTTTACACACACGCAGGGTGATATGATCGATGTTTGGAATAAAGATAGGAATGAAGAATAAGACGATGTTTTATTGAGGGAGGACGTGATTTTTGATATCTTTTCATGACCATTAAGATAGGGCTCATGACAACCGAAAAGCTAGCTTAGTTGGAAACCCTAATTTTCAAGGCTTTTCTTTTACAATTCTTGTCTTTAAATGTAATATTCATGATCTTCCTTTTATTATTGGATTTTGTGGGTGCAATCCGCTGAAAACCCTCAGGAGACAGCACTCCTCCTACTAGGGACACCTAGAGGTTTAAAGGCTTGTTGCACGTGCTCAGTGCAATCGTGTCGCCTACGAAAGTGTGCTTTTCTCTTTCTTTATTTTCTCCTTCTCTTTTTAATAAAACTGTTCGATCGAGACGATCGAAAATAAGTTTGGGGGAATTTGATCAGTCGAAAATTCTGCATTTCTAACACAGCAATTTCCCTACCTTTTTGCAGTCAAGTAGAGGTATCCGGTATTCATATCACACCTATTTCCAAAACACATGTAAAATACGGGATTACTTGTACCGTGTACTAAAACCAGCATTTTTAGGGAAATTGTGTGTTTTTCATGGCATCGCATTATCCTTGTATTGCGCAACTCTTGTCTTGGAGTCTATGCAGGAAATTCCGGAAGCAGAGCGCAAAATTGGGAAAAGATCTGATAAAAGATGCGCCAACTCAAAGGCTGAAGATCTGGTAGTAATTCAGAAGGCCAAATAAAATTCAACACATCAAAATAAGGCCCATATGATATCCCAAGCCCACAGAAGAAAATACAAGCAGCAAGGCCACCAAAGGGCCGCGGATCCGCGGCCCAAGCCCCCTTTGCGCGGCGGATCCGCGGCCAGATAGTGAGATCATTGCACCCAATTTCATCACATGCCTAATTCTAACAGCCAAAGCTTCCAGAAGACCCCAGAAGCTCCACGTGGCACATCTAGAAGGCTCGGCTCAACAAACTTTTGGAGGGAAATTCAAATTTAGGCTTAACTAACTTTTTGGAGGGAAATTCAAATTTAGGCTTAACTAACTTTTTGGAGGGAGATTTAAATCTTTTGGTCAACAAACTTTTACAGGGAAATTCAAATTTAGGCTTAACTAACTTTTTGGAGGGAAATTCAAATTTAGGCTTAACTAACTTTTTGGAGGGAGATTTAAATCTTTTGGTTAACTAACTTGTGGAGGGAATTCAAATTTCAATTCTAGATTTTGAGGCCTATAAAAAGGAGCTTAGATTATGGTTTGAAAATGTTCAAGAATCACCACCATCTTCTACCCACAAGTTTAGTGACAAAAGCTTGTGCCAAATTCAATCCCCATCCCCAATTCAAAATCAAGATCAAGATCCCGAGATCAATTTGAGCAAGAGAGCCTTCAACCTTTAGAAGCAACGCCGGATTTCCAACGGAGCAAGAGATCCACGCCGATCCGCGACTCAAGGAGCCGAGCGAAGCCGAAATCGACGATCTAGTTCCTTCCTTTTGTAAATTCAAGAGAGTTGTAACAAAATTTGTCGATAAATAAAGGTGAATTTTCTATATTCTTGCTTATCTTTTAATTCAAGCATAATGATTAGATCTCAATTTGTGATTGTGTTTGTGATCATGATGTTTGAGTAATCTCCGCTCGTGTAGGAGTTGTGACGATCTTTAGATGATGATTTAGATATTTTCTACAATTCTTAAATCCTATAATGTTTGGAAATTCTAGTGAATCAAATGTTTAATGACCTAGTTTCGAGATGATGCTTTCTTGATCGTGTTCACTCGAAACTAGGAAACAACTATTAAACATTTGATTAACCAGAAACTAGAATTTGAATGCGATCCATCGAAAGGACAAAGGATTAGTTGCGGAATCCCTAATTTTCTCGCAAAGATCCTTAAACCTCGATGAAATTGTATCGATCTAGTATCAATTCATTAATGGATAAGAATTAGTAATCTTTAGATCTCATCACATCTATAGATCCGATCTACTCCTACGAGCTATACTTCTAATCTTGATTGTTGGTTGGAAATTATCACACAACTCAATTCTTGCTTTTAATGTCTTTTCTAGATCTAGATTTTTTCTGATTTCTTGATCTTTAAATGCAAATCATGAATTGTTTTCTTTTCTTTGCCCTAAATTTTTAACTCATCTAATTCGGAAATTGAACGGATTACACTTTCCCTGTGGACGATCCGCACTTACTAACGTGCTACATCCGACACCGTTATTGATTGCGGTCAAAATATTTTTGGTTGTGATTTCTAAAATCTAGTTTCTTACGACACAATCGGAAAATCAATCCAATCAAATGTTGTTGAAGTTGGTGCTGGTGTTGTTTGGGGAATCTATAACCTTGAATGAAAAATTTAGGTTAGGACATATTCAAAGTATATGATTCAAGATATATGAAATTGATAAGATTCAAGGAACATGATTGTAAAGAATGTTTTAGTTGCTAGTTCTTGTGTTTTATATTGCTTAGGGTTCCATACAGCTCTGATCTGCATGGGCCACCAACAAAACCTGTCACGCCCCGCTTCCCGGTATACGGAGAAGGGGATGCGACTGGTCCGCTACGTATTTACTGTGAAGTAAATACGCTAAGCGTATCTAAGCAATATAAAATAAATACACAAGAGACAAAAGATATGAACTGAACAACAACTTTATTTATTAACATTCTTTTGTACAATGCATGAAAGTTAAATACAACTGAAATAAAAAAACAATGCCTAAACAATGGCATAACAGAAAAGAAAAGTACTGAAATGGAAAAGTGTACAATGAACTAGAGCTCGGGGTTTTCACTGAACTGGTCCAAGTCTTCAGCGCTAGGCTCTGTCTCCAGAAGGTCCGAAACACCTGACGGCATTCAAAGAAGAAAGAAAGAGAATGTCGTCAGCGAACAAATCGCTCGGTAAGTCCCAAAGATAAGGGAGAAGTAGAAGAGAAGAAAGAGAGAGTGCAGTTTTTAAAGTTGTATTATATTGTTATAATGTTAATGCTGTTATTATCGTAAGTTCAAGGATGAATGTTAACTAATCTCAAGAGTGTTCTCAAACCCAATAGGCCACAGTCCAGGGGTAGGGAACCATGGGCCCGAATGATATGTTAGTAGTGGGACTTCGACCGTCGTCGAAGTATTCCAAACTCAACAGGCCACAGTCCAGGAGCTTGGAAACACGGGCCCTCATGATTGATTGCTTGTGTTATTAGACATGGATTCATGATCTAGGGAGACTCTTGAGATTATGTTGGATTCACGAATGAACTACTCCAATACCCCGTGTATTCATTGTATTGATAGTACTGTATTGCATGGTAATGTCTTGTAAATTGAATTGTATAATTGGATGACTTGCCGAAACTATGATATCAGTAAACGGATGTAACTGTAGAATCATGTATGTAACCGGAGAATCATGTAAACTGGATGATCATGTAAATGGAATGTATATCCATGGTTCGGTTCAGTCAAATTGTATATATTGATAGATTGAATATATGGAATAATGGATTCATGGATTCGTGTTGAATTGTAATATTGTAGATTATAGATTGTACTTAAATTATATTCAAGTCAGATTATAATGAGACTCAAACTAAGTCAGACAATTAGAAAAGTAAATTGAAGTCCTGATTGTTTTGATATTATCGGTAACCGCTGCACATGGACGGCAGGATTTGTGTCTTTTTCAAAGATGATTATCGTATTGATAACACTATTATTAAGTTGTCTACCTTAAGTAGGCAAGCACCCACTTCTCCGGCTCCCTGAGGCTCAAGAGCTTGGTCCCGCTTAAATCTATGTTTACTAGGGTCCTTAGGGTAATTTATAGAACTTGAGGTGGGTTTATGTAAAAAATAATTTTATATACTTTTCAAAATACACCCTAAGTATTTATTAATCTTATTTAGAGTTGTAATGAATGTAGATTTTATATTGTGATATTTCTAGTGGAAATATCCTAATTTCCATAATAAATGGTATTTATTTGTACTATTGATTTGTATGGAATTCATAGTATTTTAGTGTAAAATGATTCCTGTGATTTTTGAAAAGAGTTGGAATATTTATAATAATTCAAAATAATATTTTAATGTTATATATACATATATTTATATGAAAATAATTTTAATATATATATATATATATATTATATTCTAGAAATCTCGTTTTTCTTAAGATGTCGTATTTTAAATCTTTCGAGACCGAATGCTCCTTGCGGAGGTCTGAATCTCGCACTACTAAGCCCGAGGATGTGCGATAATCCGCACCATCCCGAACAGGTTTCCCAAATGGGTTGTAGCGGCGCTTTGCAAAGATTTGTATAATTACTAATCACTAAGAAAAACGGTTTTATTAATTATGGTATTTAAATGAAAATGTGTCGTTTTCCCGTATTCTATCTTCTAAGGTCTCCTAAATCAACTAGACTGCTCCTAACTGGTCTAAAGTGACAAGTTGTGAGATACCTCAAATCGCCTCTTCACAGCCAATTGTGGCCAGGTAAGTACAAGTGAAGAAAGGAGAGATCCGCTCACGAATCACCGTGAGACGGGCCTTTTAAAGTTACCTTTCTCACTTGTCTAGCCTAGACACCACAAAGTCAGATTTAGATAAACGACTGAATGCCCACAACCTTATCCTATTTTCATAATAAGTGGTATTTATTTGTAAAGATGTCGATTTCCCGTATTCTAAGTTTTCGAGAGTATCGTGTTATGTTGCATATGAGTGTGTGAGGAGGTAGGTCATTACCTCGTGGTCTACTTAAAGATATAGCAAGTTTAATGAAGTTAAATGTATAATTGAAACAATGTGGTATTAAAATAAAAAATACGATAAAGTGAAATAGCCATCATTTTATGAAATGAAACTTGATCAATTTGGTTGATTAGTGTTTAATAGTCAACATGAGGGAGTTTATGTATAATTGTATTAACGAGAAGTGAAGTTTTATAAGAAACCGAATCGGAAATCGGATTTGTTCCGTTTTCGTCGGGCTTTGTAAATCCGTATTTTAGAATATAAAAGAGTGATAGAAAATGGGAACTTACGAGTTTTGGACAACTAGAAGAAAGAGATAGAACGGGAGGAGTAGCCGGTGCGTCGCTTCGTCGCCGGGATCTCCTAGAACGATCGCCGAAAGTTCGCTGGGAATTTCGCCGTAGCTTCGCTTCGTGCTCGTTTTCAAAGTACATAAGTTTCTTGGAAATTTTAGAGAGTTGGCTCAGAGTTTTGGGGTGAGAGGGTAGAGAGTAGGGATGGTATTTATAGGGTTAGGCTAGGGTTAGGGTAGATGAAGGGTTTAATTAAAAAAATGTAAAAATATATAAAATTGTATTAAAAATTGGAGTAAATGGGGATTTCTGAATTCTCTGGAATCGATCTGGGAATTTAAAGTATGCAGGGGGTATAGAATGCCAAGAGCCCCAACTTTTGAGTTGGGGACTCGGCCGTCCGGCCGAGTTGGGCGGACCGGCTGACTCGGCCGAGCCGGGCCGAGTCAAGGCCTGGGTAGGTGGGGGGACTCCTGGTGTAGGCTCTGGTGCATTTACATTTTGAGGTGTAGTGGGAAATTCTGGAGTTATCACATGTTGACCGTTGGGCTTCTATAAAATTTAAAACAAAATAAATATTAAAAATAATGTGGGGCATGGGATTTGAACTCTGATGGCTTGGTTCAGCAGTGCAAGGTATTACCAATGAGCTACAAACTCCTTCTTGTAATTATGGAGTTTTTTCATTACTTAAAATAGTTACAGAAAATGTAAATACCCCAAGTATACATTAATTTTAAGCAAATTTTTGTACACTAAAAATGGAGTTGTTACATTCTTTTAACTTGTAATTAAAAAGCAAAATAATTACTTATATCTTGTGTTCAGGCTAAAATACCTCTTTATGGATTTTGAAAAAAAATTTGAAAAAAAATTGTATAGGAAAATTAGGGTTGTTACATTCGATGATAGACTTCGGTCTGTCAAACACCCAGCATTCTTTTGAACTTTGGTTCAGAAAGAACAATTGGAAGTATCTGATGTCCCTCCAACGGGTAATTTTGATGGTAATGCTAGAGGTAGTTCCTAGGGGTACGATCACATGGTTAACGATGATACCGCCAGTCTCGGTGGATATGACTATACACAACATTATTCAAACCTTCAAACTCAAGGGTTAACATTTTATAAATCCGCCTTTTGTAATACTAAAATACTAATATATTTTATATATTGAATACAGGTTCTCCCAATCGACTGCTATAGTTACATGCACCCCAGAAGAACAATAAGGATTACCATATACAACCTTCCAAAGGTAAATAAATCTAAAACAAGTGGTGATTATGTTTATATTCTTCGAAATACGAAAATATTAAGGAATAATTGTATAAGAACAATTTATATACTAAACGCAGATTTTCCCATACCTCCGCATCATTCCAACACGATCCAAGTAGTGCATTCCAAGCATGTCCGTCCACATCTTTCTGGTCTTTTCACCTCGAACTATCCACATTACGCCGACCCCAACCATTATATATTGCACCCGAGCCTTATGTTGCTACGGGTGACATTAATATGTGTGGCAGTGATGATGATGAAACTAGTGAAGGTCATCAAGGGGAGGATAACGTGGAATATGCCGCCGGATTGAACGAGATAGCATTGTTTGATGATATGGTTGCGAATAACGATTTTTTCGAACTAGAAGATCCCGGCCTCAATTCACTGGAAGATAATAGTTAGGTAGACTTAGCCGTGGCAGAAGTAAATACGACACCCTATTTGGAAGCTACAGTAGCAAGCGAAAATTGCGTCACTGTTGGAGATTTGTTTCAGGAAAAAGAAGATCTTATTTGTAAGCTGAAGTCGTGGGCTGTTCAGCAGAACGTTACATTTAAAACGAAAGAGTCAAATAAGATGTACTATACCGTGGTATGTACGAAAGCTCCTGAATGTAAATGGAGATTGCATGCATGTTGTTCCAAAAGAGCCAAAGCTTGGAAGGTCACGAAATACATCCAAGAACATACTTGCATCAATTTTATTATGTTACAAGATCACAGGAATTGCACTTCATCTTACATTTGCTCACTAATCATGCCACTAATCCGTACAGATGTGGCGATGACTCCCCGAGAGATACGGCTCTACGTTAACGGAGAGCACAAAATTCAGATTTCGTATGTGAAGGCATAGGATGCTTGTAGAAAGGTTTTATGCAAGGTATTTGGGGACTGGGAAAGCTCGTACAACTCACTAGTCCATTTTATAGAAGCCATAAAAGTATCAAATCCGGAGACCGTATACCGGTTAAAAACCACAGAAACAGACGTCGATGGCTCTATCAGGTTTCAAAGAATTTTCTGGTGTTTTGCTCCAAGTGCGGCTGGTTTCACACACCGTCGGCCGGTTTTGTGCGTTGATGGAACGTATCTATACGGTAAGTACAGAGACTGCATGTTAATTGCTACAGGTGTTAATGCTAATAACGGTATATTTCTGTTGGGATTTTCTATTGTCGAGGGTGAAAATACATCATCCTGGTTATGGTTTTTCCGTCAACTCAAAAGTATCATATCTGTTATTGATAAAATAGATTTATGCATCATATCTGATAGACATCTAGAAATACTAGCTGCAATGAGAGCCGTATTTCCGACGACCCCACATAGGTTTTGCCTGCGGCACTTCGGGCAAAATTTTGATAGAAAATTTAAAAATTCAGATCTATATAAGCTTATGTACAAAGCCGGTGAAGCGTCTGACCCTAATGTTCATGATATGTACGAAAATTGGAGAGATGGGTCAAGCCGCGAAAGCGTGGTTAGATGGGTATCCAGTACGCATGTGGTCACAAGCACATGATAATGGATGCAGATATCTACTAATGACCACTAATATGTCTGAAAGGTTCAACGGGGTCCTTAAAGGTGTTAGAGACTTACCGATACAGGGGTTGATTGTTCGAACCTTTTTCCGGGTGAATACTTACTTTATGCAAAGAAGAGAAAAGTCCTTGGCGATGGAGACTCCGCTCACCGAGTATTACGAAGATATATTCCGGAAAAGAGAGCACAGAGCACAATACTACGTATCCGAAAGATTTGACACGGTGGAGTTTCAAGTAACAGGGAGTAATGAGAATCAATATACCGTAAACTTTAGAGATGAATGGCTCTCTTCGTGCACATGCGGTGTTTTCCAGCAACAACATTTACCTTGTGCCCAGGCAATTGCTGCTGCGAGCAGCATGCATAATTCACATTACAATTTTGCTTTCCATTACTATACAGTTTCCAATTACCTAGACGCATACGATCCAAAATTTCATCCTATACCGGACAGTCACTATTAGCACTATTATACTGGGAACAGACAAACACCGACTGTATTACCGCCGAAAAAAAATATAGGGCCCGGAAGACCTAAGGTGCGTCGAGATCGAATGGAAATGGATGCTGATCCTCAGCAAAGACACGTCAGATGTAGCCTATGCAAACAACCAGGTCATTATAGGACCAGATGTCCCGTACAGTCATCAGGGGCATGACCTTCGAGATCGTGACAAGTGCACCGGAAGATTTTTTGTATTATAAATTTGACGGATTCATTTTGTTATTATAAATTTGACCGTCGAGATAGAATTTACATTTTACAAACAGATAGGATTTTCTTGTATTATAAATTTGACGGATTCATTTTGTTATTATAAATTTGACTGTCGAGATAGAATTTATATTTTACAAACAGATATGATTTTTTTGTATTATAAATTTGACAGATTCATTTTGTTATTAGAGTGTACACCAGATTCATATTATACAATTTTATTCTTTTATTCGAATTTTTTCCATTTTTCTGTTATTTATTTAAAAAAAATTAAATGGGGCCCTCTTTAATTTATTGGAGAGGGCGGGTTCCTAGAACCCGCCCTCTCCTATAATGTTTAGGGGGCGGGTTCTAGGAACCCGCCCTCTAAACTGGGAGGGATGGGCTCCCCCCAAACCATTCTATTTCTACAAATTAAAATCAAACCCTCCTATTTTAATAATTTTAATTTAAAACTACACTATTTCAAAAAAAACCCTTTACGTATCTTCTTCCTGTTGGAATAATATATATATTTCAAAATCCAAATAAAATATTGTTTTATTGACTACCCTTTTAATTATTGCAAGAGAATTTTATTAATGCACTCATCGGTTTCCATAAATCCCCTCTGAAATTTTTGTTCCGTCCTTTTAGATTACTTAATTTTTACAAGCATTCCGTTTAAATTTTTTTACAATCTTGAGAGCTATTATCAATGGATGTTGCACTTATTTCTGAAAAGGCTCTTCCTAACGCCTCTGTAATGAAACCTTTTAATGGATTGAAATTTTTGTTCTGTCCTTTTAGATGTTGCACTTATTTTTGTCAATATTGTCGACACGAAAGGTAAAGCTCGATTTTATTTTATTTTTACCTGCAAGGATTGGGATTAGTTTGTACTAGAAACATGCAGGCCGCCAGGGTTATTCTTTACCCTTATTTGCACGAAAGACCCCTGTAGTTTATCTACCGCTCATTGACCAATACACCTAAAACCACTCCAATTGATATCTAAACAACCCAAATGATTGTCTAATTGAATCCTAGAACTCCTTCTTTGTGTTGTTTAGAGAACAAGTTTCTAAGGGTTTTGGTGGATCAATGGTGACATTGTTTATGCTAATAAATTATCTGAAGCAGAGATATAAGTGCTGCATGGGATAAACTTCAATGTGCTTTCCGTGCAATTAACCCTATTTTTTAAGAGGAGGTGCAAGTTTATCTACACATCAGGCTGCAAGGCTCTGCCTTTGCTTAAAAAAATAACTCGTGTTAATGATGTTTGGCGATTCATTGATGTATCGTTATTTTACCTCTTTCCTATGTGCGGAATTCTCATAAATGAGGTTGCGATAGGATTTTAAGATAACCTGAGTTATTCTAACTTAACTCCAAGTCAAAACAAGGTTTTACTTAAAAGACCATTTTGTGCTCTGCAGTGAAACGGGTACCATTTGGTATGCACCATTTGTTGTGTGAAATGTACGGCCAGGTCTATCCTTAGGAATATGCTAGCAACTGTTTTTTTATATGATAATGATGGTATTATGTAATTTTTACATTTCTAATGTGTTTATACACCATTTGTTGTGGCCGGTTTGGATGCAGCTTCTAAATCCTAATGAACATACCTGCTAACCAAACATGAAAAATCGAATGTGCTTACATTACATGCATTCTTTATATCACAACCATCAAATTAACCGATCCTTAAACTCAATACTTTAAGGAAATGATTATAACCTTCCGTGTTCGATTTCTTTTTGAACGCATGGAGCAACGAGAGTCTGCATAATGTGAAGCACCATGTGTTGTGCAAGGAAGCAGCGCCACGACTAAAGTTTACCTTGTTCTTCCTGGCGTCCAAGGAAGACATAATCAAGCCTCCCGCATCACTTGTGGATTCTGTGCACCCACGCATTTACAAAACTTTCTCTTATGAAGAATACAGAAACCGTGTGCTCTCGTCGAAATCGATCGCTGGAGAAACCCTCTCCCTTTATGCTACAAGCTATTAAAGTGTAAAAATGCTGGCTTCAGTGATTGAGCTATTGAGCTGTGAATCACATGCATTTAGAGCCTTTTTTTTTACACCGCAACGACGCCCACCGGCCCCACGTGCCCGGTGCCCCTCTTCGAAACACTAAATGGGATATCCCGGGTTTGATCCTGGATCTTCCCCCATAAACTCCTATTGCCTACCACTAGACTATGTGTCCCGCACGCATTTAGAGCATGTTAGCTAGTTTGCTTCTAAGTATGTAAGCGTTCTGGCGCACATGATTAGTATAATAAAATAAATGAGTGTATTGTTGATTTCGTAATTAGAGGGGCGTGTGTGTTTACTTTATTTTATTATTAATTTATTGCTTCAAAACAATTTGTGAAGTTTGTCACGCCACACTTACTACACTTACTACGGCATGTGACAGAGTCAACCATGCTACCTGTGGTTAGAAAATATCCTTCCACAGTCACATTACGGCTGTCTATAGGATACCAAGAACAGAAAATATATAAAAACTAGCTAGTACATGTCCATTTGCCACAATAAATAGAGTCAAGAAAATGTATAAGCGAAAACGAATTAAATCCGATAAACAACATCTGAAAACTTGTCCCAATATGGGCTCACATCAAGGAAAGAAAACTGTGGAAAATAAACTAAACTAAACAAAATATCTTTAAATAACAATTGTTCAATTCCTCACTGCTCGGTTTGATGTAACCAGGATGTAACGATATAGGTAAATATGAATATAAATGAATAGCACGGATATGAAACAGTGAGATATGTGTGTGTATGCAAGGTATAATGTGTAACCTAAAACTGTACTTCTAGGTTATCTATTCTAAAGTCTTTGAAATCAATTAATGTAATTCTCATCGTAATCCAACAGTTTATGCCCCGTTCATTTCCTACGGGACCACGGTAATGGATTTATTCCATAACGGCCGGAAAAACGACAAACATGATTATTTCGCAACGCCCGGAAAAACGGTAAACATGTAATTATTCCGTAACGCCCGGAAAACGGCAAACATGATTATTTCGAAACGCCCGGAAAAACGACATATATAATTATTCCGCAACGGCCGGAAAAACGACAAACATGTAATAATAGCCTTTTGATTTACGTTTCGGTTACATTCTTGATTTTCCATTTACCCTCAGGTTTGTGTTCAAGTCAGGTATTGCCAATATAGATCTAATGCTAACACAGGATCAAGCAGCTACAGTTCTCGTATATGCAGACAACAAGTTACGTCCGTCAGGACAACACGTAAATATCGTTGGCATTAGTAACAAGATCCATGTAACAAGTTAAGTAGTGTGTCATGGACATACCATGTAATGCATATGTATTAATAGATATCCAAATGTGAAACTGTAACGAATATCAGAACACGGTTAATACACGGATGTACATGCATCTATCTATAATAACGTTTTATACGTCCATGACTACGTATGATACACACTAGATACCATGTGTAAGTCCATGTTACCTCTCCCGGTTCTTTCAGGCTTGCGGAAATGGTGAAAAACAATTTTTTCGGTAAAGGTAACTTGGACTAGAAACACGGATCTAGGCTAAACAACACACTAGCAACCTAACTAGAGATCTATCTACTCGGTTAGGGGTTATACCTCACTTGAACTCCTTCTTCTTGAACTCTTTGTAGTGGTTGGATGGTGCTTTCCTCGTCACTTTCTTTCGTCAAAGATGGATCCACCCGAGGGCTTCTTCCTTTGAGCTCCTTTCTCGAACCTTGAGAGAACTAGGGTATCCGGTTTGCTAAACCTTTTACCTTAGAGAGAGTAGAGAGTGTCTTAGGGTGTTTTATCTTCAAGGAGATGTTTATCAACACATGAGATTTGTTCTCCTTGAACTAGAGGAGAAAGAAGATGAAGAGAAGAGAGAGAAATATTATGATAGAATCAGATGGTATTTTTCAACCATAAGATATATGTGATTTATCTAATAATAATATTAATTGAAAATGAAAAAGGTGATGGATAGTTTGAAGAGACCATTATCATATCACAATAAATGTATTTTGCAAAGATCAAAGAGCATCTTGAAAGGTAATGATGATGGTCAATGTTTCAAACCTAGTCAACTAGTCAACCTTGGTCAACAAGTCAACAAACCCAATCCATGACATAATTTCATTTAATTAATATTATTAATTGATAAATCACAAGATCATTAGGGTTTGGAAAAGACGACTGTCAACTGTGCATACACACCCGTTCCAAAACCCTAATGAAAAAACCTCTTCCTCCGCCTCAATCAACTGTGCATACACACCCGCATTCATGTTCCGAGGAACATGAACACAATGAGATAAAACTAACCCCAAAGCATATACTAGGATCTGGCTCAAACCAGAGCCCGCTAGTAATGACTGTCCGGACACCAAAAGTGCACAAGTGCGCGGATGTGAACGAACCCTGCCGCAAAACCATGCGACCTCTACTCTGTTTTGCCTAAAGGCAAATAACCCTCTGTGTGGGACTCTAAAGACTCGACACTACGCTGGCAGTGGGTTTAACCACAAACCGCAAGCGGCACTAGCTGTGCGTAACAGCCCCCAGGTAGATGCCGATAAGAAGACGGACGAGGTGAAACCCATCTGAACTCCTACCGAGTCTGTATGTGACAATCTCCGTACAGTCCGGTCTGTTCGTCTGATACATCGCATGGCGGGCCTAGGGGGGCGGTAAACGTCAGTCCCCTAATAGCGGTACAAGTCGTGTCGGAGTGTAGCCCAGAATACCCTGAGATAACACTAGAAACCTACCAGTATATCTCGCTTGCCCTGGCCAGGGACTACTTGTGTAATGGCTCTCCTGGACACAGCGCGATGTCAACCCCCAATACCGGGAGAGACGGATCCTGTCTAACCGTCACTGCCTCCAAGTGCTTCGGGACTGCACCCAACTACTACCTGTTTGCACGACTTCTTGAGCCGTGGTAGGGTAGTAATCAAAGTACAGTGGGAACACACTCGAGGTGAAATGACAGTGTCAAGTCAGCGGACTAAGCTGTTCTCATGTCACCTGGGAACTGATAACTGACGATAGGTATAATACCAACCAACAGTTCTCGACGAGTCCTGTCCAGTGTACTCGTAACCTAACGAGCACCCGCATACTATCTCAAGTATGACGTACTGACGGCTGTGGGACAAGCCGTCTCCCGCGCTGGGATGAGAAGCGCATACGCTAGTCTATTCCAGAGTATCGATGCCCTGTCTCGATAGTCCTACGACTAGGGACCTGTATAAGGATGTGCTTATGGATTACCCAGCCTCCACGAGTGTGAGCACCATCACAACGCTGGTAATCAAGCAAAGATCCTAAGGGCTCTACTAATATGTATATAAGCGATATGCTAAAAGAAACACATGCACATATTAAAGCAGAGACAAACCAAGTAGCATACTACCATTTCGAGTAAGATTGTCTATACAACTGTGAATATCCCAAGCTTTCATCAGGTAATATACATACTAGTATGATACAGTAATGGCCTCTAGGGCATATACACTAACAATCTCCCACTTGCACTGAGGCCATGTACTGGCGTATCGAAGACCTATCATCTCGATCAGCCGCTCGAACTGAGTCTGGGGTAAGGCCTTCGTGAATGGATCTGCAGTGTTATCTTCTGAAGCAACCTTCCGAACCTCGATCTCCTGGCGATCCACGATCTCCCTGATCAGGTGATACCGCCTCAAGATATGTTTGGTTTTTTGATAGGACCTGGGTTCTTTCGCTAAAACTATAGCTCCGTTGTTGTCGCAATACAGAGGTATTGGATCAACAATGGACGGAACCACTTGAAGTTCTTTCAAGAACTTCCTCATCCAGACAGCTTCTTTTGCAGCATCAGATGCAGCGATGTATTCCGCTTCCATAGTCGAGTCAGCAACGGTTTCCTGTTTGGAACTCTTCCAACACACCGCCCCTCCATTGAGGGTAAAGACAAAACCCGACATGGATTTGGAATCATCCTTGTCACTCTGGAAGCTGGAGTCGGCAAAGGACTCAATCTGGAGGTCTTTTCCGCCATACACCAAGAACATCTCCTTAGTCCTTCTCAGGTACTTGAGAATGTTCTTTACCGCTATCCAGTGTTTCTCCCCAGGGTTTGACTGATACCTGCTTACCACACTCAGTGCATAAGCCACATCTGGTCTGGTACACAATATCGCATACATTATAGAGCCTACCGCAGAAGCGTAGGGTATAATAGACATGCGATCCCTCTCCAAATCAGTCTTGGGAGACATCTCTTTGGAGAGGGTGATCCCGTGACAAGCCGGTAGATTACCGCACTTGGAATCTTCCATACTGAATCTTTTCAGTATGGTGTCGATGTACCTGGACTGTGAGAGTCCTAAAATCCTCTTGGATCTGTCACGGTAGATCCGGATCCCCAGAATATATGAGGCATCACCCAGGTCTTTCATGGAGAACCTGTGTGACAAGAACCCCTTGACAGATTGTAGCATATGAATGTCATTTCCTATTAAGAGAATGTCATCCACGTATAAAACGAGGAATACTACAGTTCTCGCTACAAATCTACAATAGATGCATGGTTCATCTGGATTTTTGATAAAGCCAAATTCCTTGATCGTCTCATCAAAACAGATGTTCCAACTCCGCGATGCCTGCTTTAGTCCATAAATGGACTTAAGCAACTTGCACACCTTTCCGCTGCTCCCACTCCGAATGAAACCCTCTGGCTGGTCCATATAGACACACTCCTCTAAATGTCCATTTAGAAAAGCGGTCTTTACGTCCATCTGCCAAATCTCATAATCGTGGAAGGCAGCAATGTCAAGAAGGATCCGAATGGATTTCAGTATAGCTACTGGAGAAAAGGTTTCGTCATAGTCCAAACCAGGTCTCTGACGAAAACCCTTTGCAACTAGTCTAGCTTTATAGATCTCAACCTGTCCATCTACACCAATCTTCCTTTTGAAGATCCACTTGCATCCTACGGGTTTTACCCCATCTGGAGCAATGTCCAACGTCCATACTTTGTTGGTGTACATAGACTCTATTTCGGTATGCATTGCATCCAGCCATTTTACCGAATCATCGCTCTGAATGGCTTGCTGGAAGCTAGTAGGCTCATCACAATCTATGATGCAATCCTCTCTATCCCCGTCTATGAGAAAACCGTAGTATCTCTCGGGCGGATGAGACTGCCTACTACTCCTGCAGAGTGGCGTGGGAATGTCCTGATCTTTCGAACCCTCTGGTTCTACTAAGCTTTCAGTAATAGCTCGTGGTTCTGGAATTTCTTCCAGTTCTATTGCACTCCCACTTATTTCTTTTTCTATGAACTGGTGTTCTAGAAAGTGGGCATGGCGAGAAACAAAGACCTTTTGTTCTTCTTCGCAATAGAAGAAATATCCCTTGGAGTTCTTTGGATATCCCACAAACTTGAATGTCGTCAGGTTTACCTGTCACGCCGCGCTTCCCAGTGTACGGCGAAGTGGACGCGACGAGGTCCGCTACGTATGTACTCAGAAGTACATACGCTAAGCGTAGCTAAGCAATATAAAATAAATAACAGCAACTTTTATTTATTAACATTCTTTGTACAATGCATGAAAAGAAAATACAACTGGAATGAAAAGCAATGCATAAACAGTGGCATGAAATAAACTGGAAAGAACAAGGTACAATATCTAGAGCTCTGGATCTTCCTGGAACTACTCCAAATCTTCACCGGTGGACTCGATCTCAGCTTGGTCCAACGCACCTGACGACATTCAAAGAAGAAAGAAATAGAATGTCGTCAGCGAACAGGTCGCTCGGTAAGTCCCAAGAGTAAGAGGGAAGTAGAGAGGACAGAATAAGAAGATATATTTTTAAAGTGTAAACTATTGCTGTAATGTTATGTTAACGCTGTTGTTTATAGCTTGGTACAGAAGAATGCCAGTGTATACGAGGGGAGTCTCACTTGCCAGAGACTAGGGCACGTGTAGTACAAGGAACCGTTATGCCACGGTACAACAGCAATAGGATTCAGATTAGGTGTATTAATCTGACCACCTCGTGCCACCTTTAACACCTTCCGTACCAATCTACCCCTTAAACCCCGCGATGTCTTGTTTGTATTGTTATCTTGTAAAATTGTATTGATTGTAAGATTGATTAACTGACTGACCGAAACCATGATATCAGAAAACGGTTATAACCGTAGAGTCATGTAAATGGAATACTGGGAAACATGTAAAAGGAATATCCATGGTTCGGTTCAGTCAAGTAGATTGTTAACTGGATTCTGGAATTCATGTATTCATCTTGAGTTGAAATATAAAGAATATAGATTGACTTGAATCATTTTCAAGTCAGAAATAGTCAGACTCTAACCCGAGTCAGACTAAAAGAAAGTGAGTTGAAGTTCAATAATTGTTAAGGGCCTTATTGTAATTTATAAAACTTGAGGGGGTTTATTGTAAAAATACTATTGTATATTTTTCAAAATACAACTCAAGTATTTAATTATCGTCTTTATGTACATACAACAATTTAATGATCAAGATAAATATGTATACATGTTCGAATAACATGAAATGAGTCAAGTATATTATTCGAGTAACTACCATAAACAATGCTGTAAAGAAATATTATGTACGACTAATTAATCAAGTTGAACGAATGCGGAATATAAACAGAGATATGTCTCTAAATGTTTTGCATGCGTAAGTTCCAGTTTCACCTAAATACGACTACCGGTTTGAGAGATATATATGTTTTCGTATCGTCGCGCAAAACGGATCAGAATCTATTCGGCACCGTCACATATTTTTAAAACGCAGTTTGAATTAATTTCTATCGGGTTTCAGGTTACGAAGCTTATTATAAAATTGTAGGTATTTCGATGTACTTATCTAAAACACCAAGATTCACATGATTTGGATTTCTGAAGCTCTAGTTATGATCATTTTAATATCAGCATTTAAAACAGAAATTCAGATTTCTGGACAGCAACTATATATTCTATTGCAAAGCCTATATCAGGTTGTTTCATGCATTCCTAAGTAATATAATATACAGAAAATTATAGTTCTATCAATGGTGCATCTACACATCTAAATTTTGTCACAAACGGACATCGGGTGTTCGAGTTATGTCCAATTTAAAAACAGTGTGCGAATCGGAACAGATTCTGTCCAGATCCGTCACTTAATATTGTAATGCAGTTTTCTTTATCTTAGATAGGTTTTCGGTAAAACTATAAAACTAAGAAAATCTATATCATTCGATGTAGATATCAAAAACACCTGAGTTTGCTCAATTTGGATACCGGTATACCAAGTTATGTGTCCTAGAAATTGACCGATAGCTGCAGTTTTCTGTTTTACGATCAGTGAATAAATACGATGTAATTCCTAAACCGTTATGCGGATCGATCTAAAATTTTTACAGCGTGTACAAAATAACATATTCTATCATATGTAAATTTCCTGAAATTTTCAGAGTTAAAAATTAATTTATAAAAATTATTTTAAAACTAAAGGTATTGATATGTCATATGTGAGAAATGAGAAAACCATGGTATTTATTCGTAACTTCATCATTTTTTTTAATACAAATTTTAAATAAAGTGATTTAAAATAAAACAACAAACATGCAATCCTAATTGGTCACTATGAAATCTTAACATGTGAATTGAGAGTAATGAAAAAGACTTTACAAACTATACAAACTATATATGTGTGTATGTTTGTGTGTTCATTATTTATATATATATCCATTTAATTAATTATTTAGAAACTATGATATGTCAAGGGAAGTTTTTCATGGCAATATAAAACAAGAGAAATATAAAGAGAAAAAGAAAGAGATGGAGGAAAGAAAGAGAGAAGGGACTTACATGCACAAGCCGGTATTGTCACCGGGCTTGTCTATCCGCCGATAGCCTCGCGTTAGTTGCGAGACCTTCTTGAATACTTCTTCATGTTCTTCTTCTTGGACTCTAGATGAAGAGGAAGAAGTGAGAGATAGAAAAATGTGAGGAAGGAAAAGATATAAGAGGACAATAAAGATGGTGTAATGGTGAATTATGTATAATAATATATGCATTCAACATAAGAATTAAAAGAGAAATGAAAGGTCACCATTCAATTTGGAAATGAAAGGTCTCATTTGTAGGTTATGAGAAGAATAAAAAAATGATAAAAATAATTGCAAGAATGAGGATTTGAACATGCGACTTATGGAATAACAATGCAAGGACTTAACCAATGAGTTATAAGGTTGTTCATGCATATATTTAATTAGAATTAAATATATGATGTTGCTTAAAAAGAAAATGGGCTTTTTAGATGGGCTGGGGAGAATAAGAATAATGGATTTGGGTTAAATATTTATGAAAGGAAAAATAAGAATGAGAAATTAAAACTTAAATATAAGAAAAAGAAATTGTACCTAGAAAAAAAATACATAATAGATTGAGGAATAAAATAATAATAAATTTAATAGAAGAAGGAAAATACCAAGTACAAATAAATACGGTATATTATTGAAGAGGGATAATACAAATGTATAAAGATTTTGGGGTCATTACATTCTACCCTCCTTAAAAATAATTTCGTCCTCGAAATTACTCAAGAAGGATGATGTAACAGAGTAAGGAAACAAGATTAGGATGATGTCTTCTTCGAGCTCCGTCGATTGATACTCTAACCAATTTAGCTAATAAGTCTACAAGATACAAATAGAAAGGATGAATAAGAATTAAAGATTCAAAAGTCTTGAGATGGACTTCAAGGAAACCGAAGGTGGGGATCAAGATGGATTCAAGGAATATGTAATGTAAAGAATGTTTTAGTTGCTGGTTCTTGTGTTTTATATTGCTTAGGGTTCCATACAGCTCTGACCTGCATGGGCCACCATTCAATTTGGAAATGAAAGGTCTCATTTGTAGGTTATGAGAAGAATAAAAAAATGATAAAAATAATTGCAATAATGGGGATTTGAACATGCGACTTATGGAATAACAATGCAAGGACTTAACCAATGAGCTATAAGGTTGTTCATGCATATATTTAATTAGAATTAAATATATGATGTTGCTTAAAAAGAAAATGGGCTTTTTAGATGGGCTGGGGAGAATAAGAATAATGGATTTGGGTTAAATATTTATGAAAGGAAAAATAAGAATGAGAAATTAAAACTTAAATATAAGAAAAAGAAATTGTACCTAGAAAAAAAATACATAATAGATTGAGAAATAAAATAATAATAAATTTAATAGAAGAAGGAAAATACCAAGCACAAATAAATACGGTATATTATTGAAGAGGGATAATACAAATGTAAAAAGATTTTGGGGTCATTACATTATGAAACTCCCGATGTTGATTTTTGCCCCATGCTCTTATGACCTTGACTTTGGCCAAAATATCATAAGTCACATGTCAAGTTCTACCCGTCATTCTTCTGGTTAATTTGGACCCACCCGTATCTACCCTTGACTTTGGCCAAAATGGTAGCACGACTGTCCCAAACCAACGCATCTACCTATGCTGCACATGAATACCCAATAGCTACCAATCACTATGCCTTGACTTTGGCCAAAATACACAGCTTGAATACTTTTTGACCATTCATATGGAATGACGGAGGGCTACGAATGGTTTTGGAGAAACCGTGAACGTAGTAAACTTGATATAATCGATGGAACGAGATACCTTTTAAAAGGAGTGGTTCAAGCTCCGCATTTAAAAGTTTAGTTTTGAAAAGAACCGAGTGGTTTTCAAAGTGTTCCGATCGACTTTTACTTGGTTTATTTTCTTGCATTAGTTCTTTTAATGCGTCCCATCATTTAATCCTACCATTGCAGAAAACAACCAAAATATGGTGTATGCTTATGCCATCCGCATTCGCCACGGGGCCCCGTCATCACCCGTTAGGTTACTTAACTAACGACAGAGCGGGGGCTGGACTAGCGCGGATGCAAAACATAAGCAACACCTAAATATTTATCATATATAAATATATAGCAATGATAGCCATTACAGATCACAGATGGACACTTTGGATATACTAGGAATCCACGATTCGTTCGAGCCTGCAACGAAAAACGGATTACACGGTCGCGGTGAGCCAATACCCCACCCAAGACCCCTACGGGTGCGGCAAACTACCCGCCAAGTATCCGAAGCGAAGCAACCTCCCTCAACACCGTGAGTAGGCCGCTCGGCACTTCGAGATACCCGGTAGTTTGTGCACCCCCTCCATGGGTCTATCCTAGGAGCAAAAACAGTAAAAAGAATTATACAATGACGGCTACAACCCCGACCCGGTTGTGTGGCCATACAAATAATATTACATCAATTTACATATTACATGAATTGAAAGAAAAGAAAACTCTCGTTTCACAAAACCCCCCGGTTATTCATCCGCGACAATCCAACGAATTCATATACACAAACCATCACAGATCACAGATATGTATAACCCCCACTAATCGACGTATAGCGATTAGTAGACGTTTAATACATAAAGAGCATTACAGATATAACCATTAGCCAAAGTCTACAGAACATCGACCGAAAAAACGGATTTGTAACCACCCTACAAACCAACTTGTTCTCTTGAAATTCTGGGCAGAAACAAACATTCCCAAAAATCACAAAAACCCACCAGAAACAAACTGAACCAAAAACGATCCACGGCCGAGTCAACTCGGCCGCGGAACCGCGGTGAGTTGGTCGACTCGTGTGATCGTTTTTCTTGCCTGTTCTTAGAAAAGCCTGAGCCGATTTTTAAGATATGATTTATTACTTTTTGAGTAGAAAAAAATCGGCAGAAACTAGGGTTTTCCGGGGTGTTTTGCGGTTTTTTCGTTCGGTCGATATTCTAAATACTTTGCTAACATGCTAGGGTGTGTTTAGTTAGGCTCTGATACCACTGTAAGTCCATGTTACCTCTCCCGGTTCTTTCGGGCTTGCGGAAATGGTGAAAAACAATTTTTTCGGTAAAGGTAACTTGGACTAGAAACACGGATCTAGGCTAAACAACACACTAGCAACCTAACTAGAGATCTATCTACTCGGTTAGGGGTTATACCTCACTTGAACTCCTTCTTCTTGAACTCTTTGTAGTGGTTGGATGGTGTTTTCCTCGTCGCCTTCTTTCGTCAAAGATGGATCCACCCGAGGGCTTCTTCCTTTGAGCTCCTTTCTCGAACCTTGAGAGAACTAGGGTATCCGATTTGCTAAACCTTTTACCTTAGAGAGAGTAGAGAGTGTCTTAGGGTGTTTTATCTTCAAGGAGATGTTTCTCAACACATGAGATTTGTTCTCCTTGAACTAGAGGAGGAAGAATATGAAGAGAAGAGAGAGAAATATTATGATAGAATCAGATGGTATTTTTCAACCATAAGATATATGTGATTTATCTAATAATAATATTAATTGAAAATGAAAAAGGTGATGGATAGTTTGAAGAGACCATTATCATATCACAATAAATGTATTTTGCAAAGATCAAAGAGCATCTTGAAAGGTAATGATGATGGTCAATGTTTCAAACCTAGTCAACTAGTCAACCTTGGTCAACAAGTCAACAAACCCAATCCATGACACAATTTCATTTAATTAATATTATTAATTGATAAATCACAAGATCATTAGGGTTTGGAAAAAGACGACTGTCAACTGTGCATACACACCCGTTCCAAAACCCTAATGAAAAAACCTCTTCCTCCGCCTCAATCAACTGTGCATACACACCCACATTCATGTTCCGAGGAACATGAACACAATGAGATAAAACTAACCCCAAAGCATATACTAGGATCTGGCTCAAACCAGAGCCCGCTAGTAATGACTGTTTGGACACCAAAAGTGCACAAATGCGCGGATGTGAACGAACTCTGCTGCAAAACCATGCGACCTCTACTCTGTTTTGCCTAAAGGCGAATAACCCTCTGTGTGGGACTCTAAAGACTCGACACTACGCTGGCAGTGGGTTAACCACAGACCGCAAGCGGCACTAGCTGTGCGTAACGGCCCCCAGGTAGATGCCGATAAGAAGACGGACGAGGTGAAACCCATCTGAACTCCTACCGAGTCTGTATGTGACAATCTCCATACAGTCCGGTCTGTTCGTCTGATACATCGCATAGCGGGCCTGGGGGGGCGGTAAACGTCAGTCCCCTAATAGCGGTACAAGTCGTGTCGGAGTGTAGCCCAGAACACCCTGAGATAACACTGGAAACCTACCAGTATATCTCGCTTGCCCTTGCCAGGGACTACTTGTGTAATGGCTCTCCTGAACACAGCGCGATGTCAACCCCCAATACCGGGAGAGACGGATCCTGTCTAACCGTCACTGCCTCCAAGTGCTTCGGGACTGCACCCAACTACTACCTGTTTGCACGACTCCTTTGAGCCGTTGTAGGGTAGTAATCAAAGTACAGTGGGAACACACTCGAGGTGAAATGACAGTTGGTTGTTGAGACCCGCCACCTCTCTGAAGTGCACCAAAAAACAGTTGGTTGTTGGGACCCGCCACCTCTCTGAAGACATTGAGGAATTACAACGACATGTATCAGAGCTGTACCCTTGAACCAATTCCCGTAATTGAGGGAAAATGGATTAATGGTAAACCAGGAATCATTAGTCGTATTTTGAGGCTAAGATTTCCTCAAGGGAATATGGGACGGATATCGTTTTGGGATATCATCAGTTGGAAGATCGATAGTCGTATTTGGGACTAAGATCAGTTTGAGCACATGGGCTCGGTTGATCTGAATTAGGGAGTTTCTACTCTCAAGTGACCTAACCAACTTGGGTTTGGTCCACTCAGTTTTCTTTTTATTTGAAAAAAAGTGCTAAGCACTTGTTTGGGCTCAGTCCCCTCTACCTTTATTTTTGCAAAAAAGTGCTGAACACTTATGTAAATTCTGACGCTCGCATATAATCATGTCGGCTTTTAGTCATGGGGATTGTCCAATAAGCGTTAAACACTTTATCCCTTTTGTCTTTATATGAAGTGCTAAGCACTCTTTATGGCATCCTAGTGCGAAGCACGTGAGGAGTTAGGTGCTGCCTAGTGGATGCCAAGCATTTTTATTCTGTGGCGTCCAAATGAGGGTCGCGTGAGGCACTGGACGCTAAGTGCCGCTCAATGAGTGTTAGGTACTCCTATAGCGTCCACGTGAGGTCCACGTGAGGAGCACGTGGGACGCTGGGCGCTGAGTACAGCCCACTGAGTGGTGCTGAGCACTCCTGAGTTCTTTTGTAGCGCCCACGTGAGAGATACGTGGGGCACTAGGCGCTGAGCGCCGCCCACTGAGTGCTCAGCACTTCTGAGTTCTTTTGTAGCGTCCACGTGAGAGGCACGTGGGGTGCCGGGCGCCGCCGGCTGAAATTGTGAAGGTTTTTGTATTATTTGTGATTTAGAGCATGACTATAAGTATTAATTATGAAATAAATGCACCAGAGAAATCATGAAGACATATGCTTCGCAATTCCATGGCCTAATACTGAACATAGCAAGCAGAACAGCAGAGAACTTGGGCTTGTGTGGCTCTACCCATTCCATGACTGGCCCTGCCAAGCAAGAATAAACAAGTACCATTTCACACAAGAATAACTCGACGCTTCAGCTCTTTAGACTCACACGGACTCTGGGTCCTCACGATTCTCCAAGAAGACGACTCCGTTGGCGGGCTCGAGATTATGGACGCGTCGGGCAGATTTGTAGCCGTCGATCCTGTTCCAGGTTCGCTTCCTGTCAACCTTGGCGACACGGCGAAGGTTAAGTCTTAAATTTTCTTTCCTTTAAGCATCTGGTTTAGTTAGGAATGTAGCATCTAGGTAATGGAAACGGAGATGCATAATGAGTCGGGGCATAAGTTATGCAAATTGCAACCTCAGTTGCGATGGTTTGGTTTTCGATTTATCCTTCAATAAATTTATATTAAACACCATCAAATTTTCCCAGGTTTCTTTAGAACACTATTGAAATCCAAAAAATATGTATACCATATTTGGCATGGTCAATGCGAGTTTTTGGTTAAAAAATATCAACATACAGAAAAAATATGAGAGATTGCAGTATTTTTCAAAGAATGATATATATAAGGGTATTTGTATTACAAAAGCAAAGATTTAGTGCTCTTTTTTCCCAAAATCCAAATAGCAAAAAGGGTTT
Organism: Agapanthus africanus; assembly: GCA_030015575.1. Taxonomy (NCBI): domain Eukaryota; kingdom Viridiplantae; phylum Streptophyta; class Magnoliopsida; order Asparagales; family Amaryllidaceae; genus Agapanthus; species Agapanthus africanus. The sequence goes on along the minus strand of JASDDO010000026.1, from coordinate 16,829,398 downwards.
CCAAGAATGAGAGATATAAGGATTTTGGTATTACAAAAGCAAAGATTTAGTGCTCTTTTTTCCCAGAATCCAAATAGCAAAAAGGGTGAAACGCAAAGGAACAGATAGTATTGCATTGGTTGGGGTTAAAGCACAGTCACATAATTCGCAAATTATTCGGCGAATTCGTGAATAATTCGAGAATTTTTGATTGGCCGAGATTTAATCGTCGTTGCCGAACGCGCCGAATAATTCGCGAATTATTCGAAAAATCAGCGAATAATTCACAAAATCAAAACCTAATGTCTCATGTATTAATTTCTTGCTCGAAATCCTTCCCGAACATTTCCCGAACACTTACCGATTCTTTCCCAACTAGCTGCCGATTTTTTTCCGAATAGTTCTCCGAATTCGAATTTTCGACCTCGCCGATTTATTGCCGAATCACGAATTTGTGACTATGGGTCCAAGGCCTAAACTTATCCTTTTTGAATGGTTCATAACCCTTCGATCAAACCCTACGGTTCACATAATTTTACTTGACTTTCCATTGACTTTTGGTAAAGGAGAGGATCCAAATCCGGGTGGGACTTAATTTTTAATGCACTTTGTAATCCTAAAAGAGCAACTCTGTAAGTCATTAATGGTTAACGTAATTTTCTCTTGCCTTTATTTTAGTTCTTAATATATGAGGTTGAAGTCGATTTTAAGCAACTCTGGTTTACTCGAACTATGTGAAGTCACATAGTTCGAGTAAAAGAACCATATTTGATGCCTAAAATCGATTTGAGCAAAGCGGAGTTATCCTAACGAAACTCCGATCCAAGAAGGTGTTCCGCTACAATTGAAATTGCTACATTGTCGTGTGTGCCATTTCCAATGTGTATTGGTGATTATAACCTTCACCTTTTGGATCTCTTTATGAAGACTTGGAGTAACGGGAGGCTGCATAATGTGAAGCATCGTGTATTATACAAGAAGGAAGCGCCACGAGCAACGGTTGCCTTATTCATGCTAGCACCCAAGGACGACATAATGGAGCCTTCACCATCTCTCGTAGATTCTGGGCACCCACGCATTTACAGAACTTTCACTTATAAAGAACACAGAAACCTTAAGATGTCGTCGAGATTATTTGCTGGAGAAACCATCTCCCTTTTTGCTTCTGATGCTCCTACAAGTACTATGTCATAGTGGTCAATGAACCTAAGCTAGCAAATCTGCAAGTCAAATTTGTTGCGAGTTTCAAATAAATTAAGATTTGGTTATCTTTTTTCTTCTTCTTAGAATTATTCTGTACTATATTTGAAACTATTGTTTAAGTAGACAGTAACAAAGAAGATTTTATTTGGATCTGAACCTGGTATTACCACATCTATCAAGTCGCGGCTATTCCGGAGAGTTCTTCAATTCCAGCAATATCTTGGACAGCTGAAACACAACTGAACATCGTGATTACATGAGACAAAAATGTGAAAGCGGTATACTGCTAAGAATAAAAGGAGGTATGACATGGGTGGTTTTTTTACGAACTGTTGGGATGGACACATGGTACGGCTGATATTTTGGATCGCTAACATATATGTGCACAAACCCACCGTTGCCGGTCCCAAGTCCGGATGAGAAAGAGCGAGGGTTGTGGTAGGCTTATGACGGCCAACGTAAAACTTTGTCACATTCTATGATATGAACCATAATAAGAATATCGTTGGGGCGTCCCCTACTCAGCGACGCGCTACATCGGATCCCGGGTGTAGTGCTAAGTATGCAAGGACTTCTAGGTCGTCATCCAGAAACGGCGCGCTATATCGGACCCCGGGTGCAGTGACAAATAAGCAAGGGTTTCATAGGATCCGTCTACCTTCCTGAAATATAGCTTCCCTTACGGTGGACTAATAGAATTAATGGAGGTGATGATTAGGAGGAGAGTTGGTATTATGTGTTTGCAAGAAACTAAGTGGGTAGGTGAAAAGAGTAGAGTCATAAAATCTTGGGGTTATAAGCTTTGGTATACGGGATAGAGATAAAAATCGTAATGGAGTAGGCATAATCATAGATAGACGGTTGCTTGAGGATGTAGTTAAGATTAGAAGAAAAGGTAATAGAATTTTACTGGTTAAGTTTATTCTAGATGGAGAGATTCTTAATATTATTAGTGCTTATGCACCACAGATAGGTCTTGATGACGCTAGTAAGCGTCTATTCTGAGAGGATTTAGACGAGATGATGCAAAGTATACCTAGTGGAGAGAAGTTATTTATTGGTGGTGATCTCAATGGACATGTAGGTACAAGTCGTAGTGGGTTTGATACCATCCATTGAGGTTTTGATTTTGGATAAAGGGATGAACTAGGTGGCTCGATTCTAGATTTTGCCTTATCTTATGACTTGATCTTAGCAAAACACCTGGTTTAGAAAAAGAGAGTCCCATCTTATTACTTTTAGGAGTGGATCAAGTGCTAGTCAAATAGAATTTTTTCTGACGAGAAGAATAGATAGAGTTTGTTGTATCGACTGTAAAGTAGCGCCAGGTGAGAGTGTAACCACTCAACAAAGACTTTTAGTTCTAGATTTTCGATTTAGAAGAGGACCTACGAAGATTAGAAATAAGGTAAAGCCTAGAATTAAATGGTGGCGATTGAAAGAAAATAACCAAAAGGTTTTTATAGATCGTGTAGTTCAAGAAGCGGATTGGCAGTCGGAAGATGATTCAGACAGAACATGAAACAAAATAGCTAGTTGTATCAAGAGAGTGGTTAGAGATCTACTTGGTGAATCGAGAGGTGGTGCTCCACCATCTAAGAACATATCATGGTGGAATGAAGAAGCAAAGGCTGCTATTAAAATTAAAAAGGATTCTTATAAAGATTTGAAAAAAAGTAAAGATGTGGAGAAATTTGAAAAGTATAAAATGGCTAAAAAGGAAGTTAAGAAAGCTGTTCGGAAAGCTAAATCTAAGGTCTACAAGGAGGTGTATGAAAAATTAGACACTAAAGAGACTGAAAATGATATATACCGGATTACTCGGATGCGGAAAAGAAAGACTAGAGACTTATGTGCGGTGAAGTATGTCAAAAATGAAAATTAGAAGGTTTTTGTTTGAGATGAGAATATCAAGGAAAGATGGAGAGATTATTTTGACAAATTGTTCAATGAGAGCTTTACTAAGAATTTGGATGGACTTGTCATTCAATCTCAAGATATAAACCGTGATTTCATGCTTAAATAAGACTACCTGAAGTTAATGAAGTTTTGAACAGAATGAGTTTAAGAAAAGTGGTTGGTCCTGACGGGATTCCTATCGAGATTTGGAGATGCTTAGAAGAACTAGGCGTTAAATGTCTGACAGATCTGTTTAATAAGATTTGGCAGACAAAAAAGATGCCAAATGAATGGAGAAAAAGTATCCTTGTACCTATATACAAGAACAAGGGTGACATTCAAAGTTGCTCAAACTACCGTGGAATAAAACTTATGTGCCACACCATGAAATTTTGGGAGAGAGTGATTGAACACAGGCTAAGAAAGGATATTAAGATAACAGAGAACCAATTTGGGTTTATGCCTGGACGGTCGACGACAGAGACTATTTATCTGCTTCATCTACTTGTCGAGCATTTTCGAGAGAGGAGAAGAGATTTGCATATGATATTTATTGATTCAGAAAAAGCATACGAGAAGATACCTAGAAAGGTATTATGGGAGACAATGATGAAGAAGGGGGTTCCCGTCAAGTATATTGACATAATCAATGATATGTACGATGTAGTAGTGGCAAATGTCAGAACTTGCGGCGGTCTAACGAGTGATTTTCCGATTACAATTACATCAAGGATCTGCATTAAGTCCATTCATGTTTACCATCGTGATGGATGAGCTTACTAAAACTATCCAAGATAAGATACATTGGTGTATGCTATTCGCTGATGATATTGTTTTAGTAAATAAGACGAAAGCAGGGGTTAGTGCCAAATTGGAATTATGAAGGCAAACATTGGAATCTCGAGGGTTCAGATTGAGCAGGTCCAAGACAGCATATATGCATTGCAAATTTAGTAAACAGAGAAATCAAAACCATATTGGTATAACATTGGAAGGCAAGAGATATCACCGAGCGATCAGTTTAGATATCTAGGTTCCATCATCCAAAAGAATGGGAAGATCGATAGTGATGTTAATCAAAAGATCCAAGCTGGTTGGTTGAAATGGAGGAGTGCAACATAGATTTTGTGTGATCGTAACTTTCCATTAAAATTGAAAGGGAAGTTTTATCGGAGCACTATTCGGCCTGCCTTATTATATGGTACAGAATGCTGGGCTCCTAAGAAGCATCATACACAGAAGATGCACGTAGCGGAGATGCACATGCTTCATTGGATGTGCGGTAACACTAAAAAAGATAAGGTGTGAAATGAGGATATTCGTGCAAAAGTTGGTGTAGCGCAAGTGGAGAAGAAGATGCGGAAAAACCGACTAAGATGGTTTGGTCATATGCGACGCAGACCTATGGAAGCATCGGTTCGACGAATAGATACTCTCGATATGGGCAATGGCAAAAGAGCAAAAGGAAAACCGAAGAGAACATGGATGGAGGTGATACGAAACGATATGGTTGCCAAAGGCCTCAATAAAAGTATATTGTCCGATAGGAGTGAGTGGAGACGGAGGATTCATGTGCTGGACCCAGCGTGATTCTCATGTTGGTTCATGTAGCCTACCCCATATGCTTGGGATAAAAGGCTCAATTGTTGTTTGTTGTTTGCTAACATATATGTGCACGGTTAAAGATTCGACTTCTAAGATAAGGATAATGGTTTGCGGATAAATAATCATTTGACCTAACAACCATGGAAAAAATCAGGCAACACGAAGCATTCAGAAATTGCAAGCATCTCAAGACCATTGAAAGCATGAAGATCACCAGACACCTGAATTACTCTAAACGTTAACATCGCCGACAACTGGATTTACCTGAAGAGTATCAGGATACAAGGTAACTCACTTGGGTCATCTCCGATAGCCCAAAAATCCTAACCATAGGCTTAAACAAAAAGCTTGTCTCTACAGTTCGTCGCAATCGTAGGAACAAAACCTGACGAAGTTGCAAGAATGGAATCAAGTTTACTCTGTATTGTCATGTATGCACATTTATTTCTGGAGAAACTGCCTCCTACCAGATGAACGATACCCGAATCCTCAAATCATGTAGAACATCAACATGACATAACTAGTTGAGTAATTCACAAAAATTGTCAATAATTTGGATGGCAACTGGTACTTACAAAGCTGTTCCTAGAATTCACAGAATAAATAAAGTAATGCCACTGTTTATCCAACTCTGTCACGTAATGTATGATCATCTACTCATATTAATGGGGGGAAAACCACATGTATAACTGAGTGAGAACTTTAGCATTTAGCTCAGACAACTTGGACAGAAGCTGCGATTCACAGCAAAATTGTGCAGCTATTTACTTGCCAGTTGAATGGCATCTGAATGTAACTCCATGATATGCATTACAAGTAATGGAGCTCCGCAAGTTACTCTTGTCGACCCTACATTAAGCGGATGACAATTACTCTGATGAACCGCTATCATCCTCAGAGTTTTCTGTAGCTGGAACTTGAGGAAGGAATTCTGCCTCAGGATACATGCTGGAAAATAACTGCCACATTTATCAAAACAACTAAATCTTGTCAGACATAAAGATGGTAGATAAATGAAGTTTTTATTTTATTTTTCTATTAATTAAGAGATTGAATATATGAATATTGTTGTCTCAAAATATTGTCTTCTTTTTTTTTTTTGCATATATGAATCCAAAAAAAAAGTCTTCGCAAATATAAAGGTCTATACAGGGATGTTTTTGACTTGTTTGATATATGCATTTGCAGTCTCATCTTTGGTTAATAATATATGATCGCTACCAGCATAGTAACTAAGACTATATTGTCAACATGTCAAAATCGGCTTAAACAGTGAATCTACTGATAAGTGAAATAGTAAATCAGTTGACAACAAAAACAAAGAGATTTTGACCCAGAGTTTTATATTTGAATTCTGCTTCGAGACCAAACTTTAAGACCACTCCCAAGAAAACATGAGCAGCCGCAGAGAAATACATTATCTAATATTTAGAGGGGATCAATTTTTTAATCAATATGACGCTGTAGCATGAGTTCGTGTATTGAAAAAGTACACTTGCAGGTATGCACAACTAGGATAAAGTACTAATCAAGTCATGATATCAATTTAATTCCTAGAAGAAAATACCTTCATTGTTGATTCCAGTAAATCTCGATAGTCAAGTTTAGCATCAGGCAGCGGACTAGAATAATATTTATCAGATGAAGCCTGCATTATTTAAAGTATGATCGTTCTGTAGTCAATGCTCTACAGAAGATGTAGCTCTTGCAAGCAACTCATGTTCTGAAAGGTAAATTAATAGAAAAATCTATGCTGCCAAAAAAAGTATTCACCTGTGTAATCTCCTGAGCATACACAGCACTCCATGATAAAGTTGGCTTGGATGCTTCTACTTCAGTGTCTGTTGATATGCCTCCAGTGTTGTTTAAATTGGGAAGGGAGAAGAGAGCATTCCTGGCAGCACATATATATTCTCTTCCTAAATTGGGATTATCACATGGAGTAGAAAGATGCACGACAAACCTGAAGAAGATAAATCTCCATGCTAACAAGGTTACTCCCAACAGACTTCTAAAATATAACATCCACATCTACACATAAACTAATTTTTGCAACACTATGCCAGGATTTATTAATTGGATAACAAACATAAATGCTCATGGGAAGCAAATAGCTTACATTCCTTGAGGGCACACTGCAACATTACTACTTAACTGCAGTGCTCGCACAGTTGTCAACTGCTCAGCATGCAGTGCTGCAGGAAGAGATTATTTAGTTAGAACAACAAAACTAAGATGCACACAAATCAAAATACCAGAAACGGGTGCGTAAAAGTTGACAGCGATCGTGTGTAAAAAAGTGAAGTGGAAAATCTTACATCTAGGAGGGAAAATCACCAGAATGTTTGATAAATCCTGCCGCAGGGAAGAATTTGTTATGCACACACCTCTAGCAACCTTCTCAGTTACATTTGAGGCACTCAAACCTTCTTGCTCTAGAGGAGATACTATTGAAGATGGAGCGCTAAATGGTGGTTCCATTATTAGGTGTTGGCTGTGTATTTCCTGACCTGATGCCAATTGAACACCTTTATACTGCTTAGTTTCCTGCAAATTTAAATAGATTGAATTCATCATTACTATTCCAACACTCTATATGCTATAGTATAACTAAATGAAAACTAGTTAAAGAAGATTACAACACCGGGGAGTGGTCTTATATACTACAACCGAATATGATTAAGGAACCACAACCCTCAAACAGGTGGCATGTGCAAGTTAACTTCTGATAATTTGATGAATGCCAAGATATGGCATAAAAGTCCATAACTTGAATTATACAAGTTTTACGGAGACTTTACACAGAAGCAAACACAAAAAGTCCCATTGCTGTGGTAAATATAAATTCATAATGCTGATAGTCCTACCTCATCGATAAGGAGGTCTGCCACTGGCATACGCAGTACCTGCACACACAACGAACAGATGACTAATGGCTCCGGCTATACCTCAAATAAGAACAATGTAACAAACCTCAAATAAAGTACAATAATATAGGAGTATCAAGTGCAAAAAAGGCCAATAATCTGAAATACAGTAGATTATACCCCCAAAAAAAATCAACTACGGCATGCTGCTAAAAAAGAGTTTAAATTCTCATGATATACTTGTGAATTATCTGGGTGAACTGAGCTACTGGTTATTTTATTCCAAACACCACGTATACTTTAATTGCAATGGAAAGATAGGAAACGGAATACAACTTACATAGAGAGCACCTTTAACGGCAGCGCAGCGACAAAAGGCTTGAGGTAATTCTCCATGCCCATATACAGGATAAATGAATGCCCCTACTGCATTTGGAAACCTGTCATGCTAACAAAAAATAAGTCCAAAACACAAGTAATCACAGTAAACATGGCTTGAATATCTGTCGGAGAATATGAAAAAGAAAAAGGAGGGAAAATGCTAAGGAAGTCCCCTGACAGCCATTTTGACTACCAAATTTGACAAAAATTCTGTCCATATCTAAGTGAAAAACAGTCAATGACATCATCAGCGCCCACGGCACACGCCGTAGCATCAACGCACAAGGAGGTTAGATATTAGTAGAAAGGTTCAGCAGATAGATCCATTTGAAAGAAGATTATAACATTGTTACAGATAAATCTAAAAAGAACAACAGAAGAGTCGTCACAGCAGCATTCTGAAGCTGAAAGTTCTCATGAAAACAGTAGCTTGCTTCATTGGATACAGTGTCTTAATATATCACATACCAGCCTCGATCCAGTTTTACCATAGCTTGAATAACATTGAGACGGCGGAGTAGAATCTTCAAATGAGGTGTGACGTTCTTCTTATCCGTGACCAGCATTTTGTGCACTATACCCCATGATGTACTACCACTCATGTACCCCCAGGGGCTTTCTCCTTTTCCCATACAAGCAGTTCATTCTCTGGTCCTTGTGAAATCATGAGAGAAACTTAGAAACAATAAACTACAGCACCCACTACATTGTTTAGGGAGGGTTATTGCTGCTGCTGCTGCTGCTGTTCAAATGGAAGATTCCATATTATTGCAACTAATTTACCAATCAAAAAACTACATGTAACAGTATCGTCATTTAGCGCATCCAAGGAACAGTTCACAAGCTAGGCATTTTTGCTTTGTTATATGCTTGAAATCGTTGCTTAAAATAACATGAAAAATTTAGAGACTAAATTTGCGAGAAAATGAGGGAATTCCTGCCAATCGAGTGATCCAAAGGAGACACGATATGTGCTTTGACCTTTATGTTTCAAAAACTAATATCTTAACTTTCAAATGGAGAAACATGCAAACAAGAAAGAAACTCACCTCCCAATCGATTTAATATAAAGAGCTATACTCTCTATCCCCTCCTTCGTCTTAATCACTTTCTTGCAACCCTCTCCACCATCCTCTCCACCATCTTGTTCATAATCCGCCAACACAATCGCATACAAAACGATCCTACAAATTCACATTTATTATATATATAAAAATCACAACTTTCCACTACCTAAGAACAAAATACAGCAAAATCAAACAAAAATACTCACGATCTAATCTTAGGAGGCAGCTTCTGCTTCTTCAGGAACTCCACAAACGGCAGCTCCAGATCCTCATCCGAAACCCTAGCATCATCCTCATTCTCAATATGCCCCTGCACCAGCTTCAGGAACCTCATCATCTCCCTCTTCTCCCCCAATCCGAGGCTTTTATCCCTGAAGATCGCCTGCCTCGAGTCCGGCACCGGAGAAAGCGCCCCCTCCGAATAGATCAGACTCCCGTCGACGCTCTTGAACTCCACGTGGTGGCTCGCCCCCGATCGGAGCAAGAGATCGACCATGAGATCGCCGCAGAACAACAGCCTAGGACCGGCGAGATCGAGGGAAAAGGATCTAGAAGGTTCCGGAACGGATCCGGAGACCTCCAGAAGATGGGAATCGAGGAAGGAGGAGAGGGAGGAGGGGGGGAGAGAGGAGAAGAGGGAGCCGTAGAAGGGGTTGGGGTCGAGGTGGAGGAGGGATTTTCCGGCGGCGGAAGCGGCGGCGGCGATGAGGGAGGAGGGGAGGCCGGTGCCGGAGATGATGAGGTCGTAGGTGGTGGGGTCTAGGGTTGGGTAGTCGTCGTCGGCCATGGCAGCGGAGAGACGAAAATCGAGAGAGAGAGAGATTTGATTTGGACTTGATCCTGCTGGTGGTAAATTACGTTGAACCCCTCCGTTTTATTAAATACCTATATTAAAGGGCATATCTCATATACGTCCCTGAAATCATGCGTGTTTCGACATCATCTCACAAATCTCTCTCTCTCTCTCTCTTCATTGTTTTCTTTTTGACTAATCAAAAGCATTTGAGTCAATAAAACATTTCCTTTGACCATGAAAATGAGACAAAGCTACAAAATTAACAATTCATCCGTTATTTCAAGTTACAACACGGCGGGTCTTCATATTAACATCTCTTGGATCTCTACATTCCACCCCTATATTGCTTTGATTTTGTCAGTAAGTAAGTTTAGGGATGGCGATATTGCCAGACTCTTATCTGATAAATGCACATCAAAATTTATATATAAACAAAATTAACCCAACCACAACGGCCTCTTCCCAAATCGAATCTCATCGTCCCTTTTCTGTCTCCGACCCCTCATCCGTCGCATCGTCGCCCTCGACCTCCCTCCCTCCAACCTCATGGCCCCATCCCCTCCTTCCCCTCTCTTTCCTCTCTCACCTCTATCTTCTCGACCTCTCCAACAACCTTCGCCTCTCCTCCAATCCGATCGTCTTGTTCCGACCCGATTCTCTCGCTCTGACATTTCTCGATCCTGCTAGCTAGGATCAGTGGCGTGTTCGGAGGCGAGATAGGCACCATCAAATACCGGCTTCCCGACGAGAACCTCAATGTCCTCATCTTGATCTCGACACAGGAGAATCTCAACAACGTGGTGGAGGAGCTCGATTGCGTTGCTGACGAGCCCATGAGGCTGTGGATTCTCGTGCGAGGTTGCGGATCTTCATGATCTCGCTGAATCAAGAGGAACGAGACATCGGCGTTGTGAACGAGATCCGGATTGAGATCAAAAGAAAGGACAACATAAAAAGACAAAAATTAAAGGTTGATATAGTGGGGGTTAATTTTGTCCATACAAAATTTTTGATGTGGATTTATCAAATAAAAGTTTGAAACTTTCGTTTGGTCGTCCATAAATGAGTTTGGTTGATTTTTTTATTTTTTTTCGAGAAATGTTGTTTTGAGGTGTAAGATGAATTAAGATTCAGCTATGGATAAAAGCTTATAAGTAACAACTGAGGTATGATGGTAAGAGATTTTAGCAGGTTGTACTTGACTGGAGATCTCGATTTCCCATTGGATTAATTAGTGAGGTGTCCTAAAATTAAAATTTTCTTTAAAAAAGTTGAGTACCTAAAGAGAGAGAAAAACCGACTTCAAGGACTAATACCACAATAAGTGTGGATTATGGGACCTAAACTAAAAATCCCCACTGTGCAGCAAATTACGAATAAGCACCTAAATTTCCCTATCAAACTCTACAAAACCCTAGACTAATTAGAAGAAAAAGAAAGATCGCCGCCGCCGGCGGAGATGGAGCAGGCGATACCGGTGATCGATCTCTTAAGCTCACCGTCGGATCACGACAATATCTTAACGGCGTGTGAGGGCATCGGGTGCTTCCGAGTGATCAACCACGGGATCCCGGCAGTGCTGCAGGCGGAGACGAAGGCCGCCGTCAAGTCCCTCTTCGACCTCTCCGATGACGTCAAGCGCCGGAACTCTGGGTCATCACCGGGAGTGGATGCAGGGGCCCCATGGAGGAGATCCCGCTGCACGAGACGCTTGATGTTCACGATGCTTCGTCGCCGGCGGATGTTGATGGTTTCTGCTCTCGGTTGGGTACTTCGCATATCACAAGGTATTTCTTCTTTTTCTTCTCAATTTTAAAACTAATTTCATTTTTTATTTTTTGAATTAAAATAAGGTTTTGTTATAAAAAAAAATTAGGGAAAAATGTTCTAACTCCCCCATACTTAAAAAACCATATGTTTAAGTCCCTAGCCAAAAAAATACCTTGTGAAAAACTCTATATCTTAAAAAATCAACATTTTAAAGTCCTTTTATGTACTTTAGCCACTTTATACTTTATATTTTACAATATGCCTATACTACCCTCCACTAAAAAGATACTACATATATCGTATAAGTACTACAAGTATCTGAATAAGTACTACATGTACGGATGTACCCTGTAAATACTACATATAATTGTATAATCACTACGTTTAGAATACACGTTATATAATTATTTTTGGAAAAATACTAACAATCCAATCCAAAACATTTTATGTATTATAATTATTATTTTATCTCGTTATTTTGGAGTGTTAGTTTTTTTCTCAAAATTAGTTATGTAAATCACAAGCATTTTAAAATGTGTTAGTTATTCCATTATATATAGTAACTTACCATGTATATATAGTATGAGAATAATGGAGGAAAAATGTCATAGAAGAAAAAGTACGCTCTCCATCGTATTTTCCGACGATCGGCGGTCATCATCTTCATCGTTATCATCTAAGATATGGGTACAACAAATTTCATGTGATTCCACAATTTTTCACCGTTGAATTAATGGGTTCAAAATTAACGGTTTGCTGATAATAGAACTTTTTACGTTGCTAAATCAATAGCAAAAAGAATTTGTATGATTCTAACTCCCCCTAAAACTAAACTTGAGTTTTCCTTAACTGTATGTCCAGATAAGGCCTTGCCCTTTTGTCTCATGTCTCAAGCAGCCATCTCTTTTGACTAAAATAGCAGGCGACATTGAAGGTTTGAATATGTTGTGCGAAGTCCTGAAGCACTGAAGGAAAAGTCTGCAGGTTACCCTGAGACTTCAGCTATACAATTGATGGTTTTGGCAGCGAAGATTGTGGGAGAGCTTCCCTCCCATAGAGAGAACATCAGTGTGAGAAAACAGAGAGAGTTGGGAAAGTTTGTACAGGGAGAGTTGTTTGCTCTCTTCTCTTCTTTTGCTTGAGCACTCTTGTTTGAGTGTCGTCTTTTGTGTGAGGTTTGGGGTGAGTGAGGGAAGAGATGGACCAAGCAGTGATACCGGTGATCGATCTCCTAAACCTACCGGCGGAGAACCAGAAGCTTCTAACGGCTTGCGAGGGCATCGGCTGCTTCCGCGTGATCAACCACGGGATAACGGTAGAGCTGTTGGCGGAGATGAAGACGGCCGGTATGGCTCTCTTCGATCTCACTGATGACATCAAGCGCCGGAACGTTGGCGTCATACCCGCGAGCGGATATGGCCCCCTCACAAAGGAGAACCCGCTATACGAGGCGCTTGGCGTTTACGATGCTGCGTCGCTGGTGGATGTTGATGACTTCTGCTCTCAGCTGGGTGTTTCACCTATGACAAGGTTCCTTTTCTCTCTCTCTTTTCTCCTGTCATCATCATCTTCTAGGCCTTTACCCATCAAAATGGCTCAGCTATGAAGCAGAAGCTTCATGATAATTTTGACCAAGTTTCATGACTGGTGAGCAACCTGAAGAGAACCGACTTCTAATAACTTTTAAATTCTTGATTTAGAAAACTATGACACGGCCGTTCTTCTCACAATCCTAGATGACCATAGACACCAGTTGGATACCTCCAAACTATCATAAACTATAGGGAAAAAAGATTAGAATACAACAGCAACTGAGCCTTTTATCCGAAGCATATGGGGTAGGCTACATGAACCAACATGAGAATCATGGGTCTAGCACGTGAATCCTCCGTCTCCACTCACTCCTATGGAACAATATACTTTTATTGAGTCCTTTAGCAACCATATCTTTTCGTATCACTTCTATCCATATTTTTTTCGGTCTCCCTTAAGCCCTTTTGACATTGTCTATATCAAGAGTATCCATTCGTCGAACCGGTGTTTCCATAGGTCTGCATCGCACACGACAAACCATCTTAGCCGGTTTTCCCGCATCTTCTTTTCCACATGTGCTACATCAACTTTCGCATAAATATCCTCATTTCGCATCTTATCTTTTCTAGTATTTCCGCAGATCCAATGAAGCATGTGCTTCTCCGCTACTTGCATCTTCTGTGTATAATGCTTCTTAAGAGTCCAACATTCTGTACCATATGATAAGGCAGGCAGAATAGCCCTCCGATAAAACTTTTCTTTCAACCTTAACGGAAAGTTATGATCGCACAAAATCTGAACTCTTGAGATTCCAACGTTTGCCTAGGTGATCTTCTGTTTGCTAAATTTACATTGCATATATGCTGATTTAGACCTGCTCAATCTGAACTCCTGAGATTCCAACGTTTGCCTTCATAATTTCAATTTGGCATTAACCCATGCTTTCGTCTCATTTAGCAGAACAATATCATCAGCGAATAACAAACACTAATATATCTCATTCTGGATAGTTCTAGTAAGCTCATCCATCATGATGGTAAACAAGAATGAACTTAATGCAGATCCTTAATGCAAACCAATTGTAATCGAAAAATCATTCGTTAGGCCACCGCAAGTTCTGACATTTGCCACTGCTCTATCGTACATGTCTTTGATTAGACTCCCTTCATCATTGCCCCCCATAATACTTCTCTAGGTATCTTATCGTATGTTTTTTCAAAATCAATAAATATCATATGTAAATCTCTTCCTCTCTCTCGAAAACGCTCGACAAGTTGACGAAGTAAATGAATAGTCCCTGTCGTCAATCGTCCAGGTATGAACCTAAACTGGTTCTCTGTTATCTTAATATTCTTTCTTAGCATGTGTTCAATCACTCTCTTCCAAAACTTTATGGTGTGACACATAAGTTTTATTCTACGGTGGTTTGAGCAACTTTGAATATCATCCTTATCCTTGAAGATAGATACAAGAGGACTTTTTCTCCACTCATTTGGCATTTTTTTTGGTCTGCCAAATCTTATTAAACAACTCTATCAGCCATCTAACGCCTATCTCTCCTAAGTATCTCCAAATCTCGATAGGAAGCCCGTCTGGACCAATCGTTTTTCTTGATTTTATTCTCTTCAAAGGCTTTTTAATCTCATGTATTCTAATTTTACGTATGAAATCACGGTTTATATCTTGAGATTGAATGACAAGTCCATCTAAATCCTTAGTAAAGCTCTCATTGAACAATTTGCAAAAATTATCTCTCCACCTTTTCTTGATATTCTCATATCGAATTAAAACCTTCTGGTCTTCATTTTTGACACATTTCACCGTACAGAAATCTCTAGTCTTCCTTTCACACATCCGAGCAATCATGTATATATCATTTTTAGCCTCCTTAGTGTCCAACTTCTCGTACATCTCCTTATAGATCTTAGTTTTAGCTTCCCGAACAGCTGTCTTAATTTTCTTTTATTCATTTAATATTTCTCAAATCTCTCATCATCTTTGCTTTTCTTCAAATTTTTATAAGGATCTCTCTTGATTTTAGTAGCAGTATTTAGTTCTTCGTTCCACCATGATGTGTTCTTAAATGGTGGAGAACCACCCCTCGACTCACCAAGTAGATCTCTAACTATTTTCTTAATACAACTAGTCATCTTATTCCATATTATGTCTGAATTATCTTTAGATTGTCAATCCGCCTCTTGAACTACACGATCTATAAAGGCTTTTTGGTTACATTCTTTCAGTCGCCACCACTTAATTCTAGGCTTTAGCTTACGTCTAATCTTTCTAACTCCTCTTCTAAATCGAACATTTAGAACTAAAAATTTATGTTGAGTAGTTACACTCTCACTTGGTATGACTTTACAATCGATACAACAAGCTCTATCTATCCTTCTAGTTAGAAAAAAGTTTATTTGACTTGCACTCGATCTGCTCCTAAAGATGATAAGGTGAGACTCTCTTTTATTAAACCAAGTGTTTGCTAAGATAGTCATAAGATAAGGCAAAATCTAGAATCGAGCTACCCGCTTCATTTCTCTGTCCAAAATCAAAACCTCCATGGATAGTATTAAACCCACTATGACTAGTATCTACATGTCCATTGAGATCACTACCAATATATAATTTCTCTCCACTGAGTATCTTTTACCCCATCTCGTCTAAATCCTTCCAAAATAGACGCTTACTAGCGTCATCCTATATATGGTGCATAAGCACTAATAATATTAAAAATCTCCCCACCGAGAATAAACTTATTCGGTAAAATTTTATCATATTTTCTCCTAATCTCAACTATATGCTCAAGCAACCATTTATCTATAATTACACCTACCCCATTATGATTTTTATCTTTACCCATATACGAAAACTTATTAACCCAAGGCTCTATGACTCTATCCTTTTCACTTACCTACTTAATTTCTTGCAAAAACATAATACAACTCTCCTCCTAATCACCACCTCTACTAATTCTGTTAGTCTATCCATAAGAGAACCTATACTTTAAGAAGCTAGAAGGATTCTATGAAACCCTTGCTTATTTTTCACTACACCCGGAGTCCGATATAGCGCGCCGCTTTCAGACGACGACCTAGAAACTCTTGCATACTTAACACTGCACCCGGAATCCGATATAGTGCGTCGCTGAGTAGGGGACGTCCCTACGATATTCTTAGTATGATTCATGTCATAGAATGTGACAGTTTTACGTTGACTGTCACAAACCTAACATAACTCTCACCCTTTCTCATCTGGACTTAGGACCGACAACAATAGGCTTAGAAAAAAAGATTAGAATGGGAGGAAAAAATATTATTAAACCTGTCCATTAAAAGATGGAAAGTTCAGCCCTTTCATAGAATTATGAGAAGTGCTAAGAAATCAGTGCATGTGCATCAATAATCAATATGGTCTGAAATTACAACCTCAGGAAAAAAGGAAAACAAAAATTCACAATGTAACAACACATTTGCGAGAAATTGTAGCTGAATAAGAATTCCAGATAATTTGCTACAGAATGAGAACTTTCTTCAGGTTTTCCTATTATTCTGAAACTATTACACATTATGGAATACTTTCATTAAGCATGTCAATTTTCCAGAGAAATTATCAAGACATATGCTTGCAAAGTCCATGGCCTGATATTGAAAATAGCAAGCATAGTAGCAGAGAGCTTGGGCTTGTGTGGTTATTCATTCAAAGATTGGCCCTGCCAATCTAGGATAAACAAGTACCATTTCACACAAGAAGCAATTGGTTCTCCTGCTATACCGATCCACACAGACTCTGGGTTCCTCACAATTCTCCAAGAAGATGACTCTGTCGGCGGGCTCGAGATCATGGACATGTCAGGCAAATTTCTGTCTGTTGATCCTGTTCCAGGTTCGCTTCTTGTCAATCTTGGTGACATGGCGAAGGTAAAGCTAGAATTTTTCTCGCCTATAAGCATTCAGCTTGGTTTGAACTATAAACATTTAGGCCATGAAAACAGAATTATCCTATCAAGTGAAGATATATGTTGTGCAAATTCAAGTTTGCAAGGCTCTGCCTTTACTTGGTAAAAAATAACTCCAATTAATGTTGTTTGGTTTTAGACTTATCTTAAGGGTTAGTTACACAAAACACCATCAAACTTTCCAGGCTTCTTTTAAACACTTGAATTTATGGGGGGGAAATCAAACACAAACTTTAGTGTGGTGTTCAATGCAACTTTGGATGGTGCTTTATGCAAGTTTTAATACAGGGTGCTTGATGTAATTTCTAAAGTTCGATGGTTTTCTATGGAAAACAAGGAAAGTTCACCGACGTTTTATGCAATTTACCCTAATCTTTATTCTATTACCGTCATACGTGTGGACCTACGGTAAATGTGGTTGCAATGGATTTTAGATTACTATCGTTAACTCAAGAACCATAGTCAAATAGGATAGAGCTTGAATTTTAAAAAGCCGAGTCATTTTAACTTAACTCTATGCACCATATATGTGCGAAATTAACGCCAAATTCATTATTTGGACACTTTCAACCTTTTTCTAATATGATTTTAATGACCTGGCATGTATTTATTATGCATTACCGGGTTATGAGTTTGGTGCATCTGTTGCAACCGATTTGGATGCAGCCTCTTAAATCCTGAAAACGATGTTGCTAGCCGAACATGAAAATATAGAAAGGATGATTATGATCTTCGCCTTTTCAATTTCTTTTAAGGCTTGGAGCAATGGAAGACTGCATAATGTGAAGCACCGTGTGTTGTGCAAGGAAGCAGCGCCACGGATAACGATTGCCTTATTCTTGCTAGCTCCAAAGGATGACACGATTGTGCCTCCAGCCTCACTCGTTGATTCTGTGCACCACCCGCGCATTTACAGAACTTTCACTTATGAAGAATACAGAAACCTTCTGATCTCGTCAAGATTATTCGCCGGTGAAACGCTCTCCCTTTTTGCTGCTGAAGCTCCTAAAGTGTGAAATTGTTGGCTTCCAGTGGTTGAGCTTTGAAACACAAGCATTTAGAGCCTGTTAATTTGCTTGTAACGATATATATGTAATATGTGAACCTCAATCTTCAAACTTGATTGAACCCCAAGCTATTGATGCTGTATGTTTAAATTCAAACATATAATGTGATGCAAACACAATTATGGGCTAGATGTTGGCTTCCAGAGATTGAGCTTTGATTGATCTAAATGCATTTCAGTGCATGTTTTGCTGCATACATGCACTTGATAAAGTGGGTGTCGGCATTTTGCTTCTTTGAAACTTTGTTGAATTGAAACGCAAGGATTTCTCGTTTTAGAAAGAAAAGTCAGACCGCAGGAACTAGTACTAGTAATATTGGCAAGGGTATGACCCAGTATTATTTTGTTGAATTAGTAATTTTCATAAATTGAATGAAGGATAAAATGAGCAGGCAACAACCGTGAACAGGACACGGAAGCGGTGCCCATGAGGCTGCCTGCTTAAAATGAGTAGAAAATTAATCCTTGTCGTCCCAAAATTACCAAAACACCCTCCCTCCGCCCCTACTTCAAAATTAATCCCCATCGTTTTCCGTTTCCCCCTTAATGAAAAAGTTCTTTCCAATTCGAACATGGAACTGATCCCGGTGATGGATCTGTTAAGCTCACCGGCGGAGGAGCAAGAGAAGCTGCTGGCGGCGTGCGAGGGCATCGGGTGCTTCCGAGTGATCAACCACGGGATCCCGGCGGAGCTGCAGGCGGAGATGAAGGCCGCCGTCAAGTCCCTCTTCGACCTCCCCGACGACGTCAAGCGCCGGAAGAACGGAGACATCATCGCCGGCAGCGGGTACGTGGGGCCCACGAGGGAGAACCCTCTGTACGAGGCCTTTGGCCTCTACGACGCCGCCGACGCAGCCGACGTGGACGCCTTCTGCTCCCGGCTACATGCCTCGCCCCATCACAGGTGAGCTGTCAAAAACTGGGCCTTTTTGCGTATTTCTACTTCTTTTAAATTCAGAAATTGCAAATGTTGATTATGGAATTAGGTTCAGCCGAAAAAAAAGGGCTGAATTTTTTGTTAATAAGAATTGATTAGGATGCAGAATTAGTGTTCTTCGAAAATGGCTGAAATCTTCAAGTTAATGATCTCAATAGAATAATTTTGTTACTATTTACTCTTATCAGCTAAAACTGGATCAAAATTGTGAGCTGATGTATCGATGTATGGCCGCTTGTAGTTGGAAATGCAATGCATGCGT